>JAEOAD010002183.1:0-2400000 GCA_036365145.1 Orientallactaga sibirica
AGCCTGGTGAGCAAGCTTTTAATTCATGGGCTTCTGGGGGATACTTATCCAAACTATAGCAATCATTTTATACTCCATAAACATGTACAGCTATAACTTTTTCAGTGTATAATAATAGATTCAGATCCTATATATTAAGCTTGATGGTTGTATAGCCTTAGATCACTTAAGCTCTTTAATCATGTCCTCACTGGGAAAATGCCTTTTCAAGGTTATAAGAATTAGAGGCAAGGGTATAAAGCACCTGGTGCTTGGTGGGTTTAAATACAAGGTAGTTTCTGTTAGGGTTTGAAACAGAAGTTGCGAGACCATGCTTTTGCTTGGGATAGGGAGTTTATTTTGTATAGGTGGGAAAGCCTCCATTGGGATGGAAAGGGGCAGAGCAGTGACATGAATGGCAGGCCTTGGCTGCTGAAGAGAGCTGCTGCATGGGTCTCTGGCACAGCAGGGCAGGCTATAGGACTCTGGCAACCTGGGGCAGATTAGGGAGAGAAGATAAAGGAGGAGCCTGGAAAATCCAAACAAGCTCTGCATGGAAAAGTGGGGAGAGAATTAAAAAAAAAAAAAGAACTGGAAAGGGTGAAACAAAATAGGATTGAAAGATGAAAGGAAGCAGAAGGTATGTGTGGAGATAGGGACAGGGAGAGGCTGAGACAGAACACCCACCTAATTCCAGGAAGGAGCTGAAAAGAGACAGTGTGAGGGGTCTGGGGAGGTTTTATCTCCATCCCTTTGTGGGCGGGGGAACTTCCCTATGAGGGGAGGACCTTGGGTGGCACGTGGAGGTGTGAGCTGGGATTTAGGGAAGGAGTCCCACCTGGCTAGATCTCCCGTTGAGGGGGCCCTCTTATGGGAGTGAGACCTTTGACTGTGTGTTTTGAATGCTTGGGAGAGGACTCTGAGACAGTTTCTACTTATGACCTTGTTGTTTTCTTGCTTGTATTAATAGTTTGGTTTTGTCCTTTGCCTAAGGGGTTTGTGTTGTTGAATCTCCTTAAGTTGTTATTGTCAGCTGATATAATACAAACAAAAAAGCAGTTTGTAAGCATGTGAGTTTGTTACTTTGTATGGTGGTCATGAGAACAGTTCTAAATTAACTGATGGCCATTGCTGTGCCCTCAAGTCTGTTGGTGCTCTTGTGCCAGGATCAGCTTCTTATGCTCTCCAACAAGCACCACGGGGTGCCAAGAAAGGTCCACCTGGGAATGTCATGGCCATCTAACAAACAGTAGGGGCTCCACAACTTGTTTGATCTTTCCTAAGAGTGGTTGGAGATCTGTTTTTACACGCCACCTCCTACCTTCTACTCTCTTCCTTGGGTGAGGCTTACATTGTAGTCTGATGGTTCTCCAAAGCTGTCCTGGACCCATCTCTGTTTGCTCTCACAGGAGTTTTATGTAATAAATTTCTTCCATGTCTAATCTCATCTTAGCATCTGGTTTTCAGAGGCTCCAGAATGTGGTGAATGACCAAGTGGGAACTCTTTTCTCCTGTGGAGAATGAGCCTTCTCTGCCAGAGACTCAATGCAGTACTAGAACTTTTTCTATGCTGTGAAATAATTTACACATGCAGCAGCTGGACACCTTTTTTTGTTGTTTTGTTTTTTACTCTTTCTTGGGGGAACTTGTTATAGTCTAGAAGGACTCTAGAAGATCTCTAGGTCTTGAGATCATCCTAGTGGGAAAGAAATACAATGAAGATAGTCCCTGATCCAAAGGAGGTAAACTGTACTATTTGGAAGTTTTGATATGAGTGTTTATAGGAAGCCTTTCACTTCCTTGAATCAAATACCTCCTGTCAAGGAGCATTCCTCCTTGACTAACTAAATTGCATTTCAACACAGATTCTCCACTGTTTACCTTTTCTACCTTAATCAATAAGGTGCTGAGAGCAAATAGCTTGGCATCTATTAGCTGATTCAGTGTGAAAACATGGTTAAGCTTATTATTGTACCTCCAATTCTGCTCGAGGAGCTGAAACTATTTTAGGAGCTATGAATTTGGGACAGTTTTGATGCTGCTGATTCTGACTGTATTACTAGAACATTACTTATGATGTACCCATGTCAGCTGGTAGTGTCTACTGGTTTCTAGATATAAGTTCCAGTCATGATCATGGTTCAATCAACAAAGGAGTTTCAGCAGCAGTGAAACCCAAAGGATCTATTTGAAGGAAGGGGGCAGAATGAATGTGTAACCAGAGGCCGACAATGGGCAACACGCATATAATAAGCCAGCAGGTCAGCATGCAGGTAAAACCTTTTGACAAGGACATCTGGTAGATGGAAAAGGGGGAAAACCCAAGTGCAATGTTGACTAAATTTGTGAAGGCCTGCCAGGAGGCTGTGTTATTGTTTGAATCTGAAATGTGCAGCCTCGTGTTTTGAATACTTGGTCCCTTGGTGATGATGCTATTTGGAGAAGTTATGGAAACCCTGGGAGGCAGGACCTCTCTGGTGGAAGAAGGTCACTGGAATAGGTGGGTTTCAAAGGGACATGAGTTTATATTATCTCTGGCCCCTTCCTTTGGTACTCTCTACCTCCTGGTCAGCTATGTTAGAATCACTGTCCTCTGCCACATACTCTCACTACCCTGGCCAAGCACATAGTACCAAACAACCATTGACTGGGTTCTCTGAAACCATGAGTCAAAATAATTCCTTCCTCCCTTAGGTTGTTTCTGTGATAAATTTGGTCATAGCAAGACAAATGCAACTAATTTATGCTCTATTCTCCAAGAAGAATGGGGTCAGGAAAGCATAGCAGAGACAGGTAGGGATGGAACGATCAGGAAGCTAGTTAGACACTGGTTTTAAAAAAAAAAACAAGACAGGTCCAGAGAGATGGCCTAGCAGTTAAGGCACTTGCCTGCAAAGCCAAAAGTCCCAGGTTTGATTCCTCAGGACTCACATGAACCAGATGCACAAGATGGTACATGCATCTGGAGTTCATTTGCAGTAGCTAGAGGCCCTGGTGTGCCCATTCTCTCCCCCCCTGCCCATATCTCTCTGCCTCTTTCTCACTCTCAAATAAATAAAAGTAAAAATAATTTTTTTTAAAAAAAACAAGACATAGGGTCATTGGGTAGGAATGCAGGGACAGTGTTTCAAGTAAAGCTTATCCTCTTGAGAAGGGAGAGGATAGTGCTATTGGCATGTTAGCTGGTCACATTAAACCCATTGCTAGGGTGAATTAACCTAATCTAGATACTCGCTCACAGACATGCTCAGAGACTTGTCTCCTAGGGGATTCTAGTTCTGTCAAGTTGATAATCAGTATTACCCATCACAATGACTTTCCTTCCTTTCAGCCTTCCATCCCTCTGAACATGAGTAGGGATGGTTCTGGCATAAGGGACATGGGGGCTGGCGGCTAATTCAATTCTAGGAGATGATGTAAGTAGTTCAGCTTCCGTCTCAGTTGCATTGTTCTGGTTCTCTTGTGTCCTAAGTTCAATACAGGCCCATTGCTCTCACCCCAGGTATGAAGGTACAGTTTGGAGTTTCCATTGACATGTTGGCCAACTTTGTTGAAAGGAGTATTGGTCCTTGGAGATTTGTGATGGAACCTTTATTGTCCCTGTGCCACCAATGTAGCAAATTGGCCTATTTATTTCCAGAGTTTGTTTTTGATTACCCTTAATAAATCAATTAGAGACCCTCTTTCCTCTGCCATCAGCATTTCCTGCAACTTTGAGTATGATGATGCTGTGGGCTCTCCTGGTCTACCTCCATTCACTCTGCCTTACCATGTAAGAAGTTCCAGGTGTTCAGTTGCTGCTCCTGCATTGACACCCCACTGGCATGTCTTTGCAAACTCTCCTTTCTGAGAACTTCAATTTTAGCTGCTCATTTGCTTAATTACCTCTATTGCTGATACTCACAAAAAGACTGAAGCTGTAACAGATGGTGCCTAGGGATGCATGGTTGTTATGGATGCAGAACTGTCAACACACCTATCTCGATCCCATTTTAACTTTCACATTATGTCCCCCTGTGGACTATCAGCAATGAACTAGCTGATGTGTGCTACAGGCACCCGGATGCACATTGAGTTTAGTAATTCTTTTTCCTTCTTGTGCTTTCTCCCTCCTCTCTCTTTCTCTGCATTTGGCTTCCCAGAGTTTTTGTAATGATCTCTGTTGCATCTTTAAAAACTATTCCACCTCATTTAAAATGTGGCATAAATGATGTGGTTTTGACAAATTAAGCAATAATAAGAAAACATTTTCAATATTCTGTATTTTTCCATTAAGCTACAAAAAATAGTGATTATAAGAGCACCATTCTCTCTCCACAGTTAACGATGTGTTAGGCCTGGTTTCATTAAAAACCTCATTATTCAAAGATTTATAACTCAGCCCAAGAAACCTCCTTTAAAGTTGTAAACAGATCCAATCTCAATTTAGAAACTTACTTTTAAAGTATTGAAATGGGGATTGAATATCCAATGAGGATAACTGTTAATAAAGAAATATCTTGAAATGATTAAACAGTAGGCCCCAGATCAACAGAATGAAACTTAACATGGATTGTGATTGAATGCTGTATGAAGGATGCAAGGTTATTGCTGTGAACTAATATGTGACTCACAGCAATTTAAGGAAGGAAAGGGTTTAGATTCATCTTTTAGTTTCAAAATGAAGTTCAATGACAAGAAAGGCATGATAGCAGGAGTAGAAAGGCAGTTGTCACGTTGGCAGGCTGGAAACAGAAGGTAAGCAGGGAATGCATCTTAGCCCCTGCCCAGTGACCCACTTCTTCCAGCAAGGCTGTGACTCCTAAAAGTTCTATAACCTACCCAAAAAGTACCATCAACTGGGTTCTAAGTGTCCATACACATGACCTGTGTGGGGCATTTTACATTCAAACTACAACAGTTATAAAATAAAAAGAACAATATTTGGCAGTGGGATATGACTTTGATGGTCTGAAAGAAAAGAAATTGTGTACATGTGTGCACACATGCAAGAATGTGACATGAAGATTCAGAGGACCTTGCTTATAAAGTTCAAGCAAAACAAAATAAATAAATAAAGTACCTAAATGATAAAGCACGCAGTACAGGTCAGAAAATTCAATAGGTATTACAACATCCCATTCAAATGTTAGAACATAAATTTGGCATATTGGAATTAGGTCCTGTTGAGTGTTTTAATGAGACTCTGAGACATTGAGATATGTTTGTAGAATGATGACAGAACAGAAAAAGGTTTGGGAATAAGCAATAAAAGGAAGTATATGAAATTCACAAGAAAAAGCTAAGGTGTACATGGGGGGAGATGAAAATTGTCGTCAGATATTTGAAGTACTTGGATATTCTAGAAATAAGATTTATTCACATCAGTTTTTAAGGGCAGGACCATAGGTAGATTGGATGCCCTATGAAGAAGTAATTGTTTTCCTATTAGATGTTTTTCATAAATGAAATAGCTACTTCATTAAGTAGCAAATTGTCTTAACTATAAATTTAACGTATAGTAATTGATCAGGAATACAGTCCAAAAATTCTTACAATGGAGGTATGTGGTTCTGAACTTTTTTTTTTTCTGCAACAAATTTAATCTATAACCTTAGAAATGACAGGAATTAGCTGGGCGTGGTGGTGCATGCCTTTAATCCCAGCACTCTGGAGGCAGAGGTAGGAGGATCACCATGAGTTCGAGGCCACCCTGAGAATACTGAGTGAATTCCAGGTCAGCCTGGGCTAGAGTGAGACCCTACCTCAAAAAAAAAAAAAAAAAAAAAAAAAAAAAAAAGAAATGACAGGAATTATTCCAGGGGATGCTCCAGTTCCTGTGTACCCACAGTATAATCTTTAGATCCAGTAAGTAGTTTACCTTTTTCTATATTCACTACAATTTTCCTAATATGTGCAGATGGTATTTAATTGATATTATCATCCAATAACCTTTCAGAAACCATAACACCTATACAATGTTACATTTTGTTGCTAGACATAGAACTGTAATCATGCATGAAATCTTTTTTATTTTTTACCTTGTTTCAAAAATTAAAAATTATGTTCTATAGAAAAAAGCTTAAAGAAGCAGAGAGGAAAACTATGTTCTCTACTAAGAAGACCTAATACTATTAATACATTCATACGGACCCAAAATAAGTTATTTGCTTATTTCTCTTAAAAATATCCCAACTGAAGGGCTGGAGAGATGGCTTAGCAGTTAAGGCGCCTGTCTCCTAAGCCTAAGAACGCTGGTTCCAATCTCCAGCAGTTCCAATCTCTCCCACGTTTAGCCAGATGCAGTGATGCAAGGGCGCAATGCCACACTTGACCACAAGGGGGCACACGCATCTGGATTTCATTTGCAGCAGCTGAGAGGCTGCTGACACGCCCATTTCTGTCTCTCTCTCTCTCTCTCTCTCTCTCTCTCTCTCTGTGTGTGTGTGTGTGTGTGTGTCTCCCGCCCCGCCCCCAAAAAAATCTCAACCATTTTTGGGGGGTTGGGCAGACACAGGGACATTTGAAAAATTTGTCCCAAGGTTAATCTTCAAGATCTAACATTCAAGAATGACCTACCCTTTCAATATACAAAATCATTCTTCTTTCAAATAGCAAGATCATTATAGATACAATGATTCAACAGTGTTGAAGTGGAGCTGAAGAAAACAGGATGAGGATGAGGATGAGGATGAGGAAAGGGCATCTCAAATCAAACTCCTGAAACAGAAGTTAGCATGTGATCAACATACAACAGTTATGCTTTGCAGAGAAAACGAGAACAATTTAAGGGTCTTAAATAAAAGGATTTAATTCAGATGGGTGCATATGGTCATTAAAAGGGTGAAAAGTATAAGTTTAAAGCAGGGGCTCTGTTGAATGACTCAGATTGCTTCAGCAGCCCGACTACCTCAGCTCCCATCCACAAGGAAGATCAGAAAGCAACCCCACAGCGGCTGAGTGTGAGGAAGCATTATCACAGCTGTGGTGCTGGAGTAAGAAACCCATCACCTCCGCTTCTAGCAGAAGAATGAACACTGGACTAAAACGGCAAAAATAGTTGAGGTTTTCAAACCTTCACATTTTACATGAGTGTACCTACCTTGTATATACTAATTTGTACTGAGAATCCTGCTGTCAAAAATCAGTGCTTGCTTAGAAAAGAAGGCTGGGGAGTAGACTGGTTTGATGATGAGGACCAGAGTATATGCAAAATGAATTGCCAGAAAAGATCACCAGCAGGGGGAAAAAATAGCTGTTCAGTTATTTCCATCTTGACAAGGGTCCAGTATCACTTATATTTAAAAGAGAAACATTAGTAGCAGTAATTGAGAACCTCTGGTCAAGATCAGAGGTTAGTAACTTTTTTCTGGAAAGGATTAGTTAATTATTTTGACTTTATTATATGTGGTCTCTATCATCATTATTTACCTCGCCCACTATATAACATAAAGTGATAATTCACAAATAAATGAGTCTGTCTATGTACCAATAAACATTTTCAACAATATACTAGACTATATTTGACCTATAACTCGAATTTGTCAATCCTTATTCTAGAAGATAATTTCTTCTTTTAAGATGTCATAATCCTCAAAATGTGCTGCCATTACTACTGTTAAGTGTTTGCCTATTGAAGTTGTTTTTCTTATAATATTTTTGCTTCAAAATACAATTCATAGCAACTTCATTTGACAAATGGAACAACCTGCTCCATATGTTGTCAGGTTCAAAAAAGGATAAGCAGTTCTTAATATGCCATGCAACTTTAAATCTCTTTGAGTCTGAACAGTTCATTAATTCAGACACTTTCACTACGATTGTGACAGGTCAATGGGTACCTTGCTTATGTTTTTACACAGAAGGAGGGCAGAAAATAATCTAAAATTGGTATGTTTGAACCAAATCATAACCTTTTATAAAACTGTCACATTTTATCAACATTGCCAAAGAGCTCAGAAATAGTATTCCTTTGAGAGAAATTTACTTTTTAAAAATCATGTCTATACCAATATTCTTTCCTTCCAAAATAAGAAGCATATTTCCCACACATGCACATGTATACTATCAATCTTAGGTTATCAATGTGACCAATGCACAGTCTTAGAGAGGTTCAACTTCAAAACACTAGTTAATATGAAATGGAAATGAAACTAGTCAGTAGATCACTGGGGGAATGAGGTAGCTTGTAAATAAGCCCCTTAAGTTCTCATGAGAGGAGTGTTTTAAAAGGAGAAAACTTGCTCTCTTCTGGTTTGAGATAGATGTTACCATTTGCTTATTCTCTCAGGCACCAATGTCCACCAGTGCTACCTAGCATCACTCTATTGAACTTCCAAAACTGTGATCCAAATAAACCTTTTTAAAATGAGGCTATCTTCATTAGATATTTCATTATAGTAATGGAAATCCAATGAATGTGCATAACTTATTAATAGAGTTCTAATATGGAACCGTGGATTATATGGTGATTAAGTCTTCTTAAAACACAGTTTTCTTATACAACAAACCACTTCAGAACTGTCTTAAAAATATGAAGGACTGACAGAAAAGCCCACCTATTTGCTTAGAAGACTTAACTTTATATGAATCAAAGTATCAGGTGAATATTTAAATTTCAGCAAGTTAATGTAGATTGCTCATCTAAAATTTGGAATATAGTCAGTGTTTGAAGAACTTAGTTATATGTAAATAATCAAGGTGCCTGTATAATAAGTAGAACATTGAAAATAGTACTTCAAAACATGAGGCCAAAGCAAAAACTACAGTGTCAAGAATATATTGGTTTTCAGATTTTATGTGTTATATAGAAAAATACCATTTCATTAGAAAACCCATACTCATTTCCTACTTAGTACCTTAAGACACACCATAGAATTATTTCCATATCTATCAAGATAAGGACTCAAATAACTCATGTTCTTTATGTCATTGAGGCTGATCTTTAACCTTGCTGTCTTCCTCTCTTAAGAGGATTCTTGCCAACCTCTTTGGTATAAACATTTGAAAAAGGACATTGTCAGCAAAATCTGGGAACTAGTATCTTGGTGAATAATGGGAACATCTTGTCTGTGTAGAGGAGATTAATACCACCTCTGTGGAATGGACTCTGATATCTGGAGAAAATTTAATACTGGAGGCCAAAGTTTCAGCAATGTTCCTTTGAAGAAGCAGGATTCACTTCAAATTTTGAACTGCCCAAACATGTGATATTAGAGAGAAAAATCATCCTTATCACAATGTAGAAAAAAACTAAATTCTCTGTTATATTAAAAAAATTGCTAATTTCTCTAAAACCAAGGCAAGATGCACTTGTATAATTTAAGGCTTCTAGCAAATTTGATGAAAATACAGAAATATCACTAGGTATTTAAATGAACATTGTTGAGAAATAAGTATTAAATGTATATTTTATATATAAGGTCTAACAAAATGGTTCAGCAAGCTAGAACCACACACATATCTTAAGATAGACAGAAAATAAAATTTCTAAGTTACTAGACATGGATTTTGGAGTGATTTGTCTTCTTAGCATTAAAAAATACATGTCATAATAGTTCTTTTAATAAGAGAGCCTTTTAAAAATTGTTTTATATGAAAAAAATATTATTATATGACTTCTCAAAGTGTACTTGAACCAACAGTTTATGAGTAAGTTTAGAGCTGTCCACAATATCAACTCACCCTTCATTTACGTGTATTAAGTTAATTCCAAGTTGGAAAAAAGAACAAAAGATTGGGACAACTGAGAGGCTGGCCTTAAATGTTTAATTTTAGAAAGAAGTCAGAAAATTGGCACCTAATAGAGAAAGGAAAATTAAGCATAGCTTTTACCCATTAATCTTTTCTACCTGTCCCTTCATCAAACTGAAGTGGTACTAAGATACAATGGAAGATACAATGAGGATAGGAACCTTATGTAACCTGTATGATATTGTATTAGAGATAATGAATATCAAAGTTTTTCATACAGTCAAGGATCTAGCAAGCATTCTATTCATACCAGATATATATACACATACATGCAAGGAGACAGTCCAGTAAAACAAAGACAAGAATGAGGGGTAATGTAGACTTAGAGAAATAGTGGAACTAAGAAAAAAATAATTGAAAGAAATTCCAAAAAAATCTTATGCAACAGCCACAGAAAGATATAAATGCAAGTTCAAGCAACAAGCCAGGTGGCTCTGTGCTGAACATCTTCAAGAAAAAAATATACCACTGTATAAGAAACCAGTGTTTAAACAGGGGAAGACATATGCATCTTTTGTTAATAAGAAAAAGACAAAATTTTCAGAGGGAAGCAAAATCAGAACAAGAAAGTCAGGATTTATAAATTAAGAAACAAAATGTAGGGCTGGAGCGATGGATTAGCAGTTAAGACATTTGCCTGCAAAGCCAAAGGACCCAGGTTCAATTCCCCAGGAACCACATTAGCCACATGCACAAGAGGGTGCATGTGTCTGGAGTTCATTTGCAGTGACTGGAGGCCCTGGCATGCCCTTTCTCTCTCTCCCTCTCCCTATCTTCCTGTCCTCCTCTCTCTCCCTCCCTCTTTCTGCGTCAAATAAATAAAAATAAAATATTTTTTAAAAAAGAAAGCAAAATGTAACTTGATTGTGTATGTATAAAGTATAACAGAAATGATTTAACATAATCTTCATGGTTTGAATGTTCTCTTTGTAAAAGTGGAGTCATAGTTACATGGGATTATATTTCCTTTTCAATGAAACCAACCACAGCGCTTCATTCTTTAACAAGTAAGAATTCCTTGTACAACATAAGCTCTTGAAGGTTAGATAGGGATTGTCTTGTTTGATACTGTTTTTGTAATGCCTACACTGGCATGTGGTATATCATACACACTCAACAAACAGAAGCCGACTGACTGATTTTGGCAGTCAGTATTGCAAACAAAATAGCTTCTCCACATCAGCCCTGTTCCTATTGCAGATTGTTATTATTTTTATTCTTAAAAATATTTTTATTTGTTTGAAAGAAAATAGGATAGAGAGAGAGGGAACATGCTAGGGTCTACTGCCACTGCAAACAAACTCCAGATGCATGTGTCACTTTGTGCATCTGGCTTTACCTAGGTACTAGGGAATTAAATCTGGGCTGACAGGCTGTATAAGCAAGCACCTTTAACTGCAGAGCCATCTCCCAGCCCTGAAGGGGGTTTTAAAAAGTTGACTCAGAGCATTAATGTTTTAAGTCCCAGATTTAGGTAACTCTGGAACTTTTTGACTTTGAGTTAGCCCTCTTGTCAGTCTTTTCAGAACCTTAGTAAAAAGCCCCCTACTACTAGAGAATTTGTTACTGGAAGTAGGCTGCTGAAGCATCAGGTACTAACATGGAATTTGTCGAGGTATCATTAAGGCAGAGGATAGAGAAGTGCTCTACTTTCCAGGTGGGGTAGTCCATGGGCTCTGCCAGGTGAGAATTAAACATGTTACCCAACTGTGGCCCTTAATCCTTGAATTCACACCATTTGCTAAAAGGAGTTAAGACATGCCAGGGGAAAATAAGAGTATTTCTTGAAGCTTTTAGTTTTATCTTGTTAAGAAAAAAAAGTCAAATATAACCTTCAGGTCATCTGTCCTAGAAACAGAACGTAAGAAAACATATAGCTTTGTTAAGAGTGGCTCTTTCCCCGGCTTCTTTTGCCACCATTACATACGAGGTATGTTTGAGTGAAGGTTACTTCCTTTTGGACACAAAAGGCTCCTGGAGCATATTTAGTTATTATGATGGCAAATACTGCATAAATACAGTTATTGAACTTGGAGTTTAATGTGCCAATTGGTGAGAATTTGAGATTTCTCCTGAGTGGAATGGTTGAATGTGCTCTGTGTAGGAATGGGCATTTTTCAAAGCCCCTTTGATGGAAAAAGTATTTGAATGGATGCTGGGAAACAGAGATTGACAGTATTTGTTGCCTACTCAACAATTATTCTTTCTAAGAACTCCCAAATTCTTTTCAAGCATTAGGATGTATTATTTGGACTTCATCCCAACCTAGGAAATGAATAGGACTCAGCAAAGACAGTCAAGGCACCTATTCTCATTCAGTGATTAGCATAAGCATGGGACGTGGTATGATTCTGGACCATGACTGAAAAGGGGATATCTTTCTAAGATATTAACTAGTGAAAAAAAAAAAAAGTCCTCACTCTTTAAAGAGACATAGGCAAAGACTTGATACTTTCTGTGCTTGCATGTTGTTTTATATGGATTATTTCTGAAGCTCTGATAGTGAAATTGAAACTCTGAGGAGAAAGCCATGAGAATTACAGAAAATTATGCCCAAAGGCTCAGCATTCTTTAGATTTGAAATAACTAGCTGAGCCTACTTATTATGTGAAATAATAAACCCTTTACTATTTAAGGGACTTCCAGCTAGTGTCAAAAGACAAAATTACTAAACATTTAGTTATAGATCTAATTGGCTTTCATTTGCAATTTATGAACCCATTCCTTAAAACAGAATTAAAGCTCCTGTTAGACAATTACAGAACAGTGAGTTCCATAGGGTGGGAACAAAGAAACAGGAAAGGAAAAACTGATTGTTGATATATCAGTTACTTCCTTACTGGTAGGTCAAGATACCTGACAAGAAGAAGGTTTGGGGAACAAAAGAGTTTAATTTGGCTTACATTTCCAGGGTTAGGGAAAGCATGACCAACCAACTGGAGTGACGTCATCACATCAGCAGGAAGTAGAGAGAGATAGAACAGCAAATGAGGTTGGACTACAAGGCCTCAAGGCCTGTCCCCAGTGATACACTTCCTCTAGCAAGGCTCTACCTCCTAAAGGATCCATAAGCTTCTTAAACAGTGCTACCAACTGGGGATTGAGTATTAAAACACATGAGTCTCTGGGGGACATTTTACATTCAAACCACCAAAGGTGGCATCAGGTTATTTCAGATTATACTTTCGGTAAGGGCTCAACTGAGAGGACTTCCTTAATCTGCAATCTCAGACTGGGAACCCCTGTGTCCAGGAAAAACTTGTCTGTTTTGCAGTGTATCTGCTTCCTTAAAATTTCAGTTTGTTTATGTGGCATTTTGCATGAATAGTTCATTTTTGTTTTGGTTTTATCTGCTGGGATCTAGTGCAGGAACTCAGTCCAAAACAATGGCCTCCAATAATTTTAAACACAAGATATTCTAGCACCTATATCCAATGGTAATTAATGAAAACACTGCAGTACAATGAAGCTGTCTCTAAGGATGTAGGCTTTCCTCATAGACTTCAATAGATGACATTTGAGGTTGGACTTGAAGGCAAAGGATTTGTCTATCATATCCAGGAGAAAAATGCTCCAGGCAGAGGGAAGAGCAGATGGAGATCATGTAGAACCTTGGCATTTATTCCAGAGATTTTGTCTGAGTGAATTATAGAGCTCTCTCAGGAATGAGAGAAGAATAATGACATCAACTTAGGTTTCAATAATGTCAGGGATGGACAGCAGTGATAAAACAGAGGTGGCAGGTAAGAACTCTGTGTTGGTTTACATTGATTGTCAACTTGACAGGATTTAGAATCACCTGGGAAAGATTATCTAGATTATCCTCTGTGCATGCCTGAGTGGGATTATCTTGATTAGATTAATTGATGTGGAAGACCTACCTTAATGGTGGGAAGAACCATTTCATGGTCTTGGGCTGTATAAAATGGAGAGAGCTAGCTCATGAGGATTCATTGCTCTCTGCTTCCTCACTGTGGCCAAATATATCCAGCTCTGCTCCAGTCTTCTGCTGTCATGCTCTGCCCACCATGATGGACTCAATCTTTTCTTCCTTCCCTAAACCTGCTTCTGGTCAGGTGTTTTTTTTTTTTTTTTTTTTTTTTTCGAGGTAGGGTCTCACTCTAGCTCAGGCTAACCTGGAATTTACTATGTAGTCTCATGGTGGCCTCAAACTCTCGGCAATCCTCCTACCTCTGCCTCCCAAGTGCTAGGATTAAAGGTGTGCGCCACCATGCCTGGCCCAGGTATTTTTTCATAGTAATGAGAAAGTAATTGATACAGCCTCTCATTCAGCCAAGGAATGATGGTGTTGGCTGAGACAGAAAAGCAATAGAAATATATATACATAGATAGATAGATAGACAGATAGATGATACATAGACAGTACAATATAAATTATCTTGGCAAATTGGATGTGAAATGTGAGGGGAAAATGAAATAAAGGATGATTCCAAGGTTGTCTACACATACAAAGGAGCTATGGAAACAGGTCATGAAGATTGTAAAAGCCATGGAAGGAAATTTGAATCTTACCCATTTTTAATTTGTGAACATCAAGATTTGGGGATTGTAAAGTGATGTAATGGTTTTGGAGACTGAAAATCAATCCCATGGCCTAGAAAGAGGGTGCTGATAAGTCAGATGGAGTCACTGATGGAAGGAGTCCCATTTAGCTCCCAGGAATGGTAACCTCTAGGAATGGCTCAAAATGAGGGCCAAAGAATGAGATGGTGAGGAAGAAAATCAAGAGAGGCCAAGCAAGAAGGAGAAAGATGGTGCAAAGGTTCCTTGTGCTTAAAATGGTAATGTGCTTTGCTGTGAAGCAATGCAGGTGGCTCAGGGAGAGTCTGTCTGCCCTTCCTTTAGGAAGAGCTGCAAAGGTTTCTTGGAAATGAGTGACAAAACCTGATCCACTGCACAGCTCCTTTCTTTAGCTTCCTGCTGCTTTAGTTTACAGAATATTTCAAAGACAAGTATTAGAATAGAAGCATACACAGATTCACTGTTTCAGACTAGAGTAAGCTTGAAATGAATTGACTATACTTAGCAATAAAGAAATAAATGGAGCTAATCCACCAATAAAAAAAATACTCTGACCTTATCAGAAGAATGATCATAATAATCCCTTACCTTTGCAAAGAACTATGTGGTGGAAATAAAACTGTATATGAGGATTTTGAAACACAGAGATATATTTCTATAGTGCAAACCATGGTTTATCCTAGACATATATACAAATCTAAGCCATTTGTGAAAAGAATAACAACAATGATAACAATAACATGATACAGGTTGCTTTTTTTTTTTTTTGGTTTTGCGAGGCAGGATCTCACTCTGGTCCAGGCTGACCTGGAATTAACTATGTAGTCTCAGGGTGGCCTCGAACTCTCGGCGATCCTCCTACCTCTGCCTCCCGAGTGCTGGGATTAAAGGTGTGCGCCACCACGCCTGGCTACAGGTTGCTCTTAAACTGAAAATCTGCAAGCCAACATACCTTACACTCACAGGTCTTCAACTCCACGGTCACTCGAAGACCTTGCCTACACGGGCACTCTCATATTTACTGTTTCCTCTCTTCCTGAGTGTTGGCATGACACCCCAGTGGGAAATTCCACACCAGGAAAGTATGTCTCATGCACAAAATTATTTAAAATGTTGCATAAAATTACCTTCAGGAGTGTGCATAGGTATACATGAAACATAAATGAATTGTATGTTTAAACTAGAATGCTATCCCCAAGAGTCTCATTAAGAATTTAAGTATATGCAAATATTTTAAAATCTACAAAGTATGAAATTTGAAACATTCTATTTCCAAGCAGTTTGAATAAGATCATATATATATATATATTTCTATAGACAAATGAAAATTCCTCACTCACTCCTGGCCTTTTATTTTGGAGCTGGGGTTGGGGTTAAGGTAGGGTCTTGCTCTAGCCCAGGCTGACCTGGAATTCATTATGTAGTCTCAGAATGGCCTCCACCTCACAGCAATCCTCTTACCTCTGCCTCCCAAGTGCTATTAAAGGTGTTCACCACTATGACCAGCTACTCCTGGCCTTTTTAACAGGATCTCACTATGTACCTCCAGCACGCTGGCTTTGAACTCATAATCTTCCTGTCTTTGCCTTCTGAGATTACAAACCTACACACAATGTCTGGCACTCATTCCTGACTGTACTGCTGGCTAAACAGAGAGCTCACCAGTCTTGTTTATGTCCACCTAATAAAATCTAAACATTTAGACAACCTTGAGGCCCCACTGACCTTCCCTGTTCACCTCTGCCATGTCACTTCATAGCATTTCCCCTCACAGGGCTTCACCTCCACTGATGCTCAAAGCCCTGGCCACACTGTCACCGTCATCAGAGCTAAACTCTCTCTGCATGGCTCTTTTTAACTTTCCACTGTGGCTGACTCCTTTTGTACAGTCAAATCAGATGGTTTATACCGGAGTCCAGTCCTAGCATCAACAAGGGGTGAGACCACGAAGCTGGGATGAATGGGAGCGGCAAAAACAAAATGAAACTTAGGACATGTTGGTACAAGCTGACAGGTTGGGTTTCAGCAGCGAGCCATTTGACTCTCTCTCTCTCTTACTCATTCTCTCTCTCACTCACTCTCTCCCACTCACTCACTCACTCATTCACTGTCTCTCTCATTCACTCTCCCATTCATTCTCTCTCTTTTTCTTTTTCTTTTTCTTTTTCTTTTTCATTCTCTTTTTCTCCTTCTCTTTCATTCTTGCTCTCTCTGGCTTTTCTCTCGTTTGCTCGCTTGCTTGCTCTTGCTCGCTCACTCTGCTGCTTCTTGCCACAAAACCTCAGTCTTTTGTTTTTCTCATACAAGGAAATAGGATTCAAAAGGAAAAAGGCAAAAACAAAACTGTGTCCAAATTTGACATGCATGCATAATCTTTGAAATTACAAGTACATAATATTTCCAGGAAAGTTAGCCCAATCCCTTACAATCTTTATGAGCAAGCACTATAACCATTAGCTGTGAAAAACATCTTCTTTAAAATTACAAATACATAATGTTTCCAGGAAAGTTAACCCCATCCCTTACAATCTTTATGAGCAAGCACTGTTAACCATTAACTGTGAAAAACACCTTTGAAAAACACCTTGACCAATTATTTTTTGAATAACGGGGCACCTGCTCCTTGTGGTTACTTTTTCATTCTTTGTTAAATGTTGATCCTGTTTTCAGTTCCAAGTTAGCAAAGGGGAGAGACAGATTGGCTACAACAGGTGCCTATTTTTCAATTGTAGTTAACTCAGTAAGTCTTTCTTTTTCTTTCTGCAAGCAATACTTTATAACATAATCATTACATCAAAATTGCATTTGCTAAGCATATGCCTGAATTAAATCTTTATGAAGTTGTATTTTCTCATCTTTTGGATAGGCATAGGGTCTCAAATCCCTAACAACTAAATAATAAAACCTAACTCATCAGCCCATTTTCCTCTGTAGTCTCTCCTGTCCCAGATCCTTAGTCTCACTCTCCCACTCTTAGGGTCACACTGATATTGACCACCTGTAGGAAGCAAGCTTTTAGGATGAAAGCTACTCCCCTCACGAGTAGCCTGAGGGTGCTACCACCATCTATTGTTGTTGTAATAAACCCATTGCTTTCCATTCCATTTTTGTTTGATCTGGGAACACTTCTCCTATTACCTGCATAATACTATTCCACAAAATCGCCTCATCAGAAGCTGGCAGTATGTCTAACTCCCAGGGGTCATGGCTGGCCTGCAGATTGTTCACAGAAGAGAAAGAACAAGCCAAGATAAGGAGAGAAATCAGAAAGATCATGGCAACAAACATGAGCTGTATGGCTGAAAGAAGTAGATGTCCTTGCCAAGCTAAATGAGCCAGAGGAGACCACGGGGTCAGATCCATGTCAAGCAATGCACAGGGTCTCAGCTCAGGCTTTTTGGAGCATGTGTCCCTGGCAGGTTTAAGTACAGGGACTTTAGAGGTTAGGGACAAGCCAGAAAGGGAAAGCTACCAAAGACAAGCAACACCAGAAAGCCATAATCATTCCCACAGCTGGAGGAGCAAGGACAGGAAGGATTATATGAGCTTTCTTTGAGCTGGAAACTTATGGAGGGTCTGGTGGGAGTTGTGGATGGTTGCAGCAGTAGCAATGAAAGTGACATCAAAGTATGGGATAACTTCTATTTTGAGTCACTCAATCATTGGGCACTATCTCACTGTGTCAGAACCTATGTGGAAGCACAGGAACCCAGGAAATGTGACTTCAGGGATCCACCATTAAGGGCTGGAATAGGGCTGAGAAAGGTATAGAATGGAGACTGGCTGGGATAGGCAGGAAATAGAGGTCTGTCAGCACAGTGGGTTTTAGTTCTATATAATTGTTACCTGTTCACAAAGATCTTCCTTAGCTATCTTGCCTATGAACTTTCATCATCTTTCTCTCTCATTATAACTATAGGTATGGCTAATTATTGGTTAGTTTGCTCTTTCTTCCAAATAGATATGTATCATGAAGACTGTGGCCTGCTGCCTTGTTCATTACTAGATCATTGTTGCCAGTCGTGTCACAGATATCTAAGTGTCTATGGAAAGAAGAAAGGAGCAATAAAAGAAAAAAGGAATAGGGCTGGAGAGATGGCTTAGCAGTTAAGGTGCTTGCCTGTGAAGCCTAAGAACCCAAGTTGGATCCCCCAGTATCTACATAAACCAGGTGCACAAGGTGAAGAAGTGGCTAACACCCTGGCATGCCCATTCTCTCTCCCTCCCTCCCTCTTTCTCTCTCTCTCGCTGAGGGCTGGAGGGATTGCTTAGTGGTTAAGGTGTTTGCCTGCAAAGCTAAAGGACCCAGGTTCAATTCCTCAGGACCCATGTTAGCCAGATGCACAAGGGGACATACACGTCTGGAGTTTGTTTGCAACCACTGGAGGCCCTGGTACACCCATTCTCTCTCTCTCCCTCTTTCTCTGTCAAATAAATAAATAAATAAATAAATAAATAAATAAATAAATAAATATATATTTTTAAAAAATTAAAATTAAGCCGGGCTTGGTGGTACATGCCTTTAATCTCAGCACTGGGAGGCTGACTTAGGAGGATTACTGTGAGTTCAAGGCCAGCATCAGACTACATAGTTCAAGACCCTGCCTTGAAAAACCAAAGAAAACAAAAAAGAAGAAGAAGAAGAAAGAAAGAAAGAAAAAAAGAAAGAAAGAGAGAAAGAAAGAAAAAATGAAGGAAAGAATAAAGGGAAATAAGAAAGATCTTTTGAAAAGACAAAGATTTATTTATGTGTAATATCAAATTTTCACTTATCATATGAGAGACAAAACATAAATGATTTTGAAAACCCCCAAGGCAGAAAAATATAACTTTATGTTGCAGTTTTGGAAATAAATATGATAAAATAGTGCATACAAATTATATTTATTACCAGACACTCTTACATGTTACCTCACTTAAAATATCATCATAGTGAAGGAGAAATAGGAACTAAAGCCCAGAGAGAACCAATGCCACCTCATCCTGGCATGAATTGAACTCTTGGCAGGAATGGAACTCATGTCTGATTGATATTCATCTACAATAGCAACAGTGCCCCCTTCTTCCCACAGTCTAGCACACTACCTAAGTAGAATGCCTTCTGACATCTGCCCTTCAAGTCTACAAAGCACTTGGTCTTCCCCCTTGAATACCTGACTCTGACAACTGAGCCCATTTCAATGGACTATAATGGCCGATCTGTGCTGTTTTCTAATCTCTCTCTCCTGCAGTGGTCACAGGGATACACATGAATCTGGCTCTGTGCCCTCCCTTGGACCCAGCCAAGTTGGGTGGAGTGTGGAGACCAGAGTAGTTTCTTGGCCTGTGTGATTTTCTGCTTGCCTCTGCTTCATACTTTGGGGTAACTTCTCACTTTGATTACGTGTATTATTTTCCTCTGGTCCCTGAATCTACCACGTGTGTATTTCCCTAATACTCTAGGTCCACTATGTGGGTGCTTTCTCAAACTCTGGGCCTGTTACCTGTGCAGTTTCTTTAAACCATGAATCAAACTCTCTTTACTCCTCATTTCTCATCTGAATTTCTTATCTCTGCTTTGATATTTTCCCCTGCTATTTTTCCTTAAGCCACCACCATCTGCCCGCTTAATTTTCTTCTATGGGGCAGCTCAAGGCAGATGCTCTGTGTGTTCCTTCTAAATCTCCCTACACAAGCTTCTAGGCTCTATCTTCCACATGCTTGTGGCTCCACTCCAGTCTTCTAAAAATTTCAATTTCTCTTAAGTGAATCTCATAAATTGTATTGTGCTTTCCACATGAATACATGTTTCCTACTTCCCACATTCTTAAGACTCTGCTCTAGCCTTCATCCTAGATCCAAATTTCACTTAAATAAGCCCCACAATTTGTGATTCTGAGAGGAACTAGTTAGATAGCATGATGATTAGGCAGCTAGCTAGGGGGAGGTCACAAGAGAGGAACCCTGTGTCATACCTTTGCCTACCTACCTCAGGTTGCTCCACCTACTCAGTTGCAGGACTCAGCATCTGCTCCTCTCACCCAACCAGATCTTTCTCTGTAGTGTGCACCCACCTAGATGTGGATGGACCCCTTCTCTGAGCTTAGGCCAACTGGCTTTCAGACCTGACACAGGTGTGCCAACCCCTTGTGGTGACAGGCCTCCAAATCTCTTACCTGGGCTCAGGGAAGAAGAGTTTCCTTTCTGGCTCTTTGCCTGCTTACATCTCCACCCTTGGATCTCTGTGCTGGTAGCCTGTCAGAGTGGGATGGGATAGTTCTTTGTTATTATTTTTATCACTTCTTAATTTTCTTTATGAAAGCTCATGTCTTTTTAGAAAAATGCCTTTTCATATTTTTTTCCCCCAAGGCCCATGTTGGTTCTCCCATATGGGCTCACGGACCACCTGGGTGTAACCATTCCCCGTCCTAGGGTCACAAACTCCACTGTCCCCCTCCCCAACCACATGGATGTATCAACTTTTGCTTCCTCAGTTCTCAAACTCTTACTTTCCCTCATATCCCTGATATTTTGAATAAAATGTAATGTTTTACAAATCATCCTTGTCAGCCTGGTTTATTCAAATCTCTGGGTAAAAACAAACCAAAGGTCAGGTTTCGAGTTCAAGAGGCTGTCTTAATGCCCACCCCCTACAATTCCTCCCTAAGTAAGCTAAATAATTCACTTCTTGAGTTCATTTTTTTTTTTTTTTTTTGGTTTTTCGAGGTAGGGTCTCACTCTGGTCCAGGCTGACCTGGAATTAACTATGTAGTCTCAGGGTGGCCTCGAACTCTCGGCAATCCTCCTACCTCTGCCTCCCGAGTGCTGGGATTAAAGGCATGTGCCACCACGCCCGGCTTTTGAGTTCATTTTTTAATCAATTCTTTGTTAAAAATAGGACAGAACCCAAAATTGGGGTTCATAAACTTAGGGAACCCCTCTTGGACTTCCAAAATCCTACATCAATAGTAGTCTTAAGAGCCAGGGAGCATGGCTCATTTTATACATTGAATACAGAAGGACTAAGTTTCAGAGATATTAAATGCCTTATTAATATTGCTCAAGTCCCAAGTAGTATTTAAACCCAGTACATAAATATTGGAAATTGGAGCTCCTTTATTTAAGTCTGAGGAACTTTGCTATTGTGTGGAAACATTCAGAACTCATACATTTTCAGAAGGAATAGTGTTGTATCTCTAAAGCTTTTATTTTAAAACATCATCCTTATCTATTGGTCTATCTAAAAGTAACTTTTGTGAAAAGTAATTTAGCAAGATATTTTCTTTATGGGGGAGAAACAAAACCAATCAAGCCATAAAGATGTTCCATCTTTTAGAACACAAGTAAAGGAAGAATTGATGCAATATTAACTGAGGCAGATAGATGTCTGTGAGAATAAGTTGAAGTTGTCTGTGAGCAATACAAATGAATACTTGTTCCCCTCCCCAAGCACCCCCGACCAAATGCAAAGTCTTCCTTGTAATTGCAAGAGGAATAAATACAAAATATAATTACAAAAGCGAACATGCATCTTGCATGAATATAACATCAAAAATTCATATTATCTAAATATATAATATAATTCCAAGTGATAACTTGCAGAAGAAGTATACTGATACAATCTCAGAAAAGAACTGAATATTGGAGCATTGGAGTTCTTCATCATCCTTTCCATTCCGTCCATGTTGTTCCTCAGCATATTACACTAATCTAATTTTGATATCAGAGAATTTTCTCAATACAATTTTATCTAGTATTTTAAGCATAAAATAAAATAAAATCACTTTCATTAAGAATCATGTTACATTAAGAATAAATGTTGAGCCAGGCATGGTGGCACACGCCTTTAATCCCAGCACTTGGGAGGCAGAGGTAGGAGGATTGCCATGAGTTCGAGGCCACCCTGAGACTACATAGTTAATTCCAGGTCAGCCTGGACCAGAGTGAAACCATACCTTGAAAAACCAAAAAAAAAAAAAAAAAAAAAAAAAAAAAAGAAGAAGAAGAAGAAGAAGGAGAAGGAGAAGAATAAATGTTGTCTCTTACTAAGAACTCATAGACTGTAATTGCCAACACTGAGGTGGTCTATGCTGGTTTGATTATTTTATCTGGCTAATGAAGTAATGATGATCAAAAAGTTCTGCCTTTACTTATGTTTAATAATCTTCACAACTAACACACATTGCACATGTACACACAACACACATACATATAAATAAAATAAAAGGAACTGGGGAAGTAGCTCAGTTGGTAAAGTATTTACTTCACAAGCATTGGGAGCTAAGTGTGATCCTAGCACACAGGTGAAAATTCCAGGTGAAGTGGTTTATGTCTGTATTCCCAGCATCAGGGAGTCAGAGACAGATGGATCCCTGGGGCTTGCTGGCCAGCCAGTCTAGCCTAGTTGGTGATCTCCAGGCCATTGAGAGATACAAAAGCATATACCATGACACACACACACACACACACACACACACACACACACACCCCTTAATTCTTTTACTGAATTTCTTATTCATGTATCTGAATTTCTAATCCATGTTGATGCTCTTACCACATCAGGAAATGACTTCTGTGCTTCAAGAATCTGCTTCCTTGTATTCTCTTTGCATTCATTGCTTATTTTGCAATAAGACTTTTAAAAATATTTATTTGCAAAACAGATAGAGAAGAGACAGAATGAGAGAGAGAGAGAGGTTGGGGCAGGGGATGAGTGTGCCAGGGCAATCTGCTACCACAAACAAACCCCAGATGCATGCATCATTTTGTGCATCTGACTTTCCATGGGTACTGGGGAATCAAACCCAGGCTATCAGGTTTTGTAAGCAAGTGCCTTTAACCACTGAGTAATCTCTCAGCCCCAAAATAGACTTTTAAATTCTTTGTCCAGCACTTCAGTCACTTTAGTATCTTTGGATTTGGTTATTAATAGTCACAACCTTTTGGAGGAATGGTGTTGCCTTTCTTTTCCATGTTTGTTCCCCAGTGGTAATTTGCACATCTGGTGAGAAGGCTGTCTCTTTGGGTTGTATTTGACTGAGAAACCTTCTCATGAGAGCTCAATCCCCATTATCATTTACAGAGGATAAAAACAAACAACTATAATAGTAGTGACCAAATACTGAAAGATAATTCCAACCTACTACACCTAATGATAACATAACCTATAAGCACAGAAAATAAAATGGAAAAAATACTGTAGACCAAGCTATGAAGTTTAAAAATTAATTTCTTTAAGAGTGTAGCAGACAGCTTCAGGTTCGCTGAGATGAACTTCCAGACCAGGCACAGTTATGGAGGAAGGGATATTATTTATTGAAGCCTACAGATCCAGGGGAAGTTCCATAATGGCAGAAGAAGCGACCTGCTCTCACAGGGCCAAGCAGAGAGAGCAAAGCCCCCAGCCACACAGCACACAGAGCAAAACTACAGCCAAAAAGTCACAGCACACTTCAGGAAAAACTTTATATCTTTACAATGGAATCTCAAACACCATTAACACCTTAAGACCAAGTGACATTGCCTCTAGGAAATTGCAGATGGTAATAAAACAAAGCAAAAGTAAAAATAATAAATGAATACACTAAAGGACAGAAAATGAGGGAAAACAAAGCAAAGTTAAATTAAAGAAAAAGAAAGATTGCTCAGTGGTTAAAGGTGCATGTGAGAATTCTCAGCCAGCTCCTGCTCAGATGGTCCTGAGACAATCCAACTCCATCTACCTGGTTCCCTCAAATAATACCCAAGGCTTAGAAGTCCACAAGAAGGATAACCCTAAAAGCGACCAGTTTGCTGTGTGCCCACTTCCAACTAACTCCTTGCTTTTATTCTTTCTCCCCAACTTTTTCTTCCAAGATTATTGTCCTTAACAGTATCAATACAGTTTTGGGGTCCCTTAGAATAGCTCCCTCTTTGGGAGAGACTCTCTAACTGCCATATTCCTACACCCCTGGTCAGCTGGAAGCAGGTAAAGACTGACCAGTCCTTGTTCTCATTCTCTGACAGTAGCTAGAGTGTCTTCTCAGGAGAGGGGACAGTGAGAGGGAGTCAGGTAGTTCTTTTAAGCAGTTAGGGTGACCCCTGAAAGTATATAAATAAGCAAACAAACAAACAAAAAGCAGGAGTGTCTTTGGGCCAGGATCTGATTCCTTGTCTTTTCCCTAGATTTGTTTTTCCACAAACACCCTGGGGCCCTCCTGAGAAGAAGGTTAGTCCTAGGATTTAAATCTAGCCCTAACATTGTGGTTGGTCAAGGTTCCGCCCCCAGAATTTGGTGTCATGGCTAGCCTCTTCCAGAGACACCCCAACCCAAACCAATCAGATGTCCCTCAGGTGAGCTGAACTGGAAGATAGGTCCCAGAACCATAAGGTTATAAATATGTTTATGAAGGGAGAAAAAGCTCTCTGTGCTGCCGGTCCTCTCCTGAACTTCCAGCTGCTGGTGAGTTCCTCCTCAGCCACCTGGGCTGGGCAGAGCGGAGCACACCCTAGACCTTACTCTCCAAATGGCCTCTTTACCCCCTCCAGTACCCCACATGGCAGGAGCTCTTTGAACTTTCTTTTTTAAAAAAATATATTTTATTTATTTGAGAGAGGAAAAGAAACAGAGAGAGAGAGAGAATGGGTGCACCAGGGCCTTCAGCCACTGCAAACGAACTCCAGATGCATGAGCCCCCTTGTGCATCTGGCTTACATGGGTCCTGGAGAGTCAAACCAGGATCATTTGGCTTTGCAGGCAAATGCCTTAACCTCTAAGCCATCTCTCCAAACCTGAACTTTCTTTTCTATCTTTTTTCTCCACAGTTTTCCCAGGCATTCCATGTGGGATCTCAAGCCAAGTGGATGCCTTTCCCTAGCTCTCTCTGAACTTCCCGCAATAAATATAATAATTTAATAATTATCCTCAGTCTAATTTTATTCAGTTTTTTGATTAAAATTAGAAATGAAGCTGGTTGTGGTGGCACATGCCTTTAATCCCAGCAAATGGGAGGCAGAAGTAGGAGGATCACTGGGAGTTGGAGGCCACCCTGAAACTATACAGTGAATTCCAGATCAGCCTGAGCTAGAGCAAAATCTTACCTAGAAAAACCAAAAACTAAAAAATAAATAAATAAATAAATAAAATAAAAACGTAGAAATGAACCTAGGGGTTGGTGTTCAAGGACCACCAACTCTAGTATCCTGTTACACTTGCTTGCAAAGCCTGCCAGCCTTGGTTAAATTCTCCACCACCCACTTAAAGCCAGAATCAAAAAAAAAAGTGTCAAATGCATCTCATTTTCACAGTGGCAAGACCCCCTTGCATGCCACCCACCCACCCACCCACATAAATTAATTAATTATTATTATTATTTTGGTTTTGTGAAGTAGGGTCTCAGTGTAGCTCAGGCTGACCTAGAATTCACTCTGTAGTCTCAGGCTGGCCTTGAACTTATGGCAATCCTCCTACCTCTGCCTCCCAAGTGCTGGGATCAAAGGCATGTGCCACCACACCTGGCTAATTAATTAATTTTTTAAAATCCTACAGAAATATCATCTTTTAAAAAAAGAAAGAAAAAAGTAGATGCATGTTAAAAGTGAGACAGAAAAGAGCAAAGGGCATAAAAAGAAACAAAGGAACATAAAGTTAGCCAAATATGAGAACTGGGATAAAACTAACAATAACTCTAAAAAACAAAATACACTTAAGATAATATCAACAGAACTGATACAGTATTTTTGAAGCAGGAGCAATTAGACGTGCTTAAGGATGTAGGAGACCCCAGGCCCAGTGAGCCCAACTTTGGGTCCTTGTCCAATTATCAAAGAATTGAAAATGCAAACTCAGAGAAGGGTAAATTATGAATTATGATATTTGTTTTAGGGAAAGGTATGATTCAGAGGGAAGACAAGCAGAGAAGCCAAAGCAAAAGAAGTTCTCACCCTTCCCAGCCTGAAGAAGTCTCTTTCGTATCACTGGGGAGAAAAACCTCTGTAAAAACACACACACACACACACACACACACACACACACACACACACAAAGTAGGACAGCGTAAGCCAAAAGATTGTCCTTGTATAGTGCATCACAGAAGACTAAAAGAGAGTAAGGGATTTGGAATTTAAAGAGAGATCACACATGTAACAAAACAAAAAAGCATCCCCCCCAAAAAAAAAAAACAGAAAAGTACCCAAAGAGAACCAAGGGGTCTTACTCGTGTTGGAACATAGCCAGGAATTTAGCAAAGGGGCAAGGGCCAAAAGACAAGGAGAGACTTACAAACACATGTGCCAGGCCTATTTATATGGACCCAACATCCAGTTAGGATGAGCCTTATCATCAGACTCAGGTGTGTAAGGGAGAGACCTAATTGGTTGGTGGGATGACTCAGGGTCTGCCCACAGGTGTGCTAAACGCAGGAAAACTTGAAGACGAAACAGGAAGCTGTTGCTGAGGAATTATTGCTTGCAGCCATCTTGGAGGAGACTATGTCAGTGCAGGTTGTAGTCCTGCCAGGGCAGGCAAGGCTGTATCCCTGTTCTCTTGGGCCTCTCTCCCTCACTGACTACCTATAAAAATGGGCTACTTTGCATTATAAAACGTTTTTAAAAGGAATAAGAGAAAATACAAGAGGACAAAAATTTCAAAAAACAACAACACGATGAGACCATTGCAGCACTTATTTCTGAGTCTTTTAATAGTGGACTCTGCCAAGTATGGTCAGTGGTCAGCTAAAGCTGGAATCTCTTGTCTTTCCCACTATTTAGCCTGGCACTGAACTGCAAAGGCAAGGGTCAGTGGTACAAAGAGGCTGCAGATACTTTAAGAGCTTCACTTTTGTGTGTGTACCAGTTCATATCAACTCTATCCACATTGGTCTTGCTTTGGGTCACATAACATTTGGTCCATTAACAGTTCTCATTTCTCAGAGCCTGATCTGTTCATCTGCCCTGAACAGTGTTTTATAGCCCTTCTTATATGATTACAAATAATCTCTGATTTATTCCAGAATAACAAAAATTAATAACTAGAATTTTATAGAACTGTCAATTCATATCCAATTCCCTAAAAAATATTTATTGAGTACCAACTGTGTGTAAAGTTCATTGTAAGAACACAACAATCAATAAGCAGCAGACAAGACCTCTCGTTGCATAAAAGTACCCATCTAGTTGGAGAAAATATGAATTAGGTAATAACATAAAAACTTCAGTTGTGATAAGAACTAATCCAGACAGCTATGAGACTTGCAAGTGTCAGAGCTCTCTAGCCATGTCCCTCTGTCCCTCTTCCAACCAGGCGGTGCTCTAACCAGGCCTGGGATTCTGGAGCTACCTCCAGTTAAGGCCAAGGAGGTTTCACAGGATTGTCTCTCCTCCCTCCCCGTATGCTCAGACTAGGTGTGAGACTTTACAATCACTGTTTATTATGGTGGCCAATAACTGGCCTTTTCTACACCTGAGCTTAGAGGAAAACAACTTCCTCCCAACTATCACCTTTTGACTCAAAGTCTTCCCCAAAAGAGTTCAATAGGTAGTCCAGCCAGCCTGGCTACTGCAGGCTGTCCTCAAACCTTCTCCCCACTCCCCATGAGGCACAGTGCAGGTTTTCCCCTTCCTTTCCTCCAAAGGGCTTTTTAAAAAAAACCTTTCTCTCTTTCTATTAGGACATTCTTCCCTTCCACCTCCCTCTTCGTCCCAATTTAGAGTCCTCTTCCCTCTCACTCTGAACCCCGCCCCTTTCTTGCTTGTGTCAAAGAAACTGCCTCAGAGTCCTCATCACCTGACATAATGGTACCGTGACTCAGATATACAGGTACCACTGAGCCTGACTGACATCTTGGGCTTTTCCTCCTGCCTTTGTTACGCCACATTCGCATCCAACACTGGCCTGCATTCTGTGGCTAGTCGACCAGGCCATGGCTGGGACACCTGCTCCTCTTCTGAGGACCTCAACACTGAGACAGGTGACTGCTCTCTGGGCAGTGTCCAAACCCAGCAGACATGCAAAGACGTTCGAGCTCTTCATTTGGTTTCTGGGACCTTGAGTCACCCTGGTGAGATTTTAAAAGACAGAAGGAAGCTTATACCTGTTATCGTCTAGGGATTTCAGGTTTGTTTTCTCTCCAATTAAGGAATTACGAGGCAAGAAATTATTTTTAAAAGAATAAAGTTTATTTCAGAGTAAGAGGGAAAGGGGACGAAGCTCCTCAGAGAAGAGGAGACTTCTAGAGCTGGAGAAAAACAGTTTTCCCGGAGACTGGACCTTTATTGAATGGGAGTGTGTGATTGGTCGCTTGAGTGAAGGTGAGAGGTGCTGATTGGTTTACGGTGTACTGGGCAGGTCACAGGAAGCTTGCCAGGCCAGCCTACCAAGGAAGTGCATTGGGAAATTTTGTGGTGGCCAGAAGGAAGTCGATCCCACCATCTTGTATTACTCAGCGCTCCTTTCCTGTTTTTCCGGAAAGCTGTGTCCTACAGTGTTTGTCGCCCCCCCAACCCTTACTTCTCTGCCTGGCTGACTTGCAGAGCTCATTTCCTCACATGCCCTCTTGGAGCTGGGTAGTTGTAGAGTTAGTCCAGCGCTCTCTCCTGCTCTCTGATTTGTTTTCTCTTGCTCACTCCCTTGTCCACATTTTAGTTCCTCTTTAGTATTCAACACTGGCCCAAGAGCCAAGGCTCCCAGGCAGTTGCCTTTCTAACTAAGTGAGGCCATACACGGGCAGCGGATGCTTTCAATCAGGGTTAACTATTTACCAACCTGATTTCTGAGCGACTTAATTAACTGTCCCACCAGCATGAAAAGAGAAACAGACCCGTTCCCCTACCTTGCTGGAACTCAGAATGGAATAAAAATGTTTAGGCCTATGGCTGCACGTCAAAGACCACATTTACTGATCATGAAGGGGGTTGCCATGTGTATGGCACCAGATAAAATTAGCCCATGGTGCACGTGCAGCCCCAGGACATGCTGCCCCTTTCACATAATCGCCGTGGTAAAACCCTCCCAGAGCCAAAGGACAAAATGTCAATTTAAAGGTATAGACATTTCTCTATATTGTTGATATGGTGACATTAGCTTATAAATGAATGTTCACACAAATGAAAATATTTAAATTGTATTACATGTTCCTTGTCATATGTCTAAGGCTGGCTAGCCACTGTTACATGTTCATTTTTTAATGTAATCTGTGTGTTTTTATATTCAAAACCTGCCTAACGAAATCAATAATCCCCAAGTGTTCTGACTTAAAATGTGCACATATACACAGATGTATTCTAAGATGATGTTAAATTGTTAGAAACATGTTTACAATGTGTTTAAAATAATTCATCTCTGTGATTTTGGCTTTAAAAGAAAAGTGCTTGTTTGTGCTTACTGCATGGTAAACAGATATTTTTGGGATAAATAAAAATACTAAACTTTAATTCTGCCTTTTAAAATTGCTTTACAGATTCAATAAAGGTCAAGATTGTTATATGGTTGCTAGATGCTTATTATAATAACTTAAATCTCTAACAAGTTAATTTGAGTTTGCTAATAAGATACAAGACTGTAGATATATTCTGTTTGTACTTTAACATGTTATCTTGAAAAATAGTCATGGATAATAAAAACAATACAACATAAAAGTGCTTTATGGTCACCTAAGTACCTCTAACTAATGTACATTAAAAGTCCTTTATTAAATTAATTGATTCATATACATGTGCCACATGTAAGCCTTTTATTTTATGTACTTGTTGGGGATCTTTAAGTTGAATTTCCTTTTCATAAAGAATTGCAGATGATGCAATCCTCCCAAAACAGTAACATTCAAAATCTGGATAACAGGGGCTGGAGAGATTGCTTAGTGGTTAAGGTGCTTGCCTGTGAAGCCTAACGACCCAGGTTCAATCCACAGTACCCACATAAGCCAGATGCACATGGTGGTGCATGCATCTGGAGTTTGTTTGCAGTGGCTAGAGGCCCTGGCATGCTCATTGTCTGCCTTTCCCTGCCCTCTCTCAAACATAAATAAAAAATAATTTTAAAAATCTGGATAATAATGGCTAGTGGCTACATTAAGTCTTAAATTAGTATCTTATATTGAACAGGTTCTGATTTACTTCTATTGAATCATGCCTCTGTGAGATAGTTTCTGGGTGGCAGGGCTCTTGAGAATAAAATTGAGGAATGTCCTTGAGCCTGTAGGAGGAGAACTGTGCTCCAGCCTGGAAGGGGTGAATCTGCTTCTTACTTATCCTCTTTTTCCTTGAAGGCATCTTTGCAGCCTCCACCTTGCTGGAGACCAGAAAGTTTTCCCAAAGCAGACCCCCTTTCCTGGAAGAGAGGATCCTCCTTCCAAGAAGGATACTTCCCTTTCCTAGGAATGCAAATGAAAACATGGCAGTACCTGGACACCTGAGGAGGGGGCTGGGCTGACTAACTCAGCCCCTACCCAGTATATCCCATAAAAGATCCCAGTGTCTTCAGGTGGGCTTTCCCATTTCTGGGAACCCCCTCCTGGGCAGTAGCTCTTCCTTCTCTCCTCTTAAACTCTACAGGCACACCTCTATAAACTGTATAATAAAATCTTTCTAACTTCATGGTCCATGGTCTGTGGATTTCATAAGACCGGAACCTAGAGGCCACTGACTCATTGTCAGTTTTCTGTGGCCATGAGCTTCCAGCACCCTAACTCCTGAGTTACAGCCCCACTAAGAGCTGAGAAAGCTCTGATACTCTCAGACTCCCTTATCATTTCATGTGTGCTCGCCAGGAATTCAGAGTGTAAGTTTTTTTCTTGCTCCTTGTCTTTTTCAGCTTATTGGCAAGAGTTCTAATTCTCCACCTTCTTATTCTCTCTCTTTTAAAAAATTTGAAATCTCTTCCTGCTTGAGAACTGGACACATTTAAAATGAGGTAGATGGTAGATTTGGGAAATTTTGGTGGGAGGCTAGATTAAACTTCCCTCTGTTTTTATTTTCTGCCTGTTTGCAAAGCCAGAAGCAGGATGTTTATGTTTGTGTTCTGTGGAACATTAACTGGGTTTGTGCCTTAGTAAAAACGACACGCCACACTGACTAGTGGTAGAGGATCATGCAGATTCCTCTAGGCGGGGCTAAACCTGAGTCTTACACAAGCACCCTCCTGGGACTGTTGTACTGAGTTTGTGCCTGGCAGGTAACAATATACGTAGTGTTTGGAAAGACAGACTTGTGCAGCCTGTGTGACAACATTGTAGGACACCAGGCCACGGCAAAAGCAAAACAGATGAATGCTAGAGACAGGCTCCTCTCCTGGTTCCTAATATCTGCCTTCATGGGACTGAGAAGATGGCTCAATGGTTAAAGAGAGTCACCTGCCTGATGGTTTGTGGTCTGCCTTTTGTTTGAAATGGAATAGGATATTTCACTTGTAGACACTTTTGTTTTCTGTGTTGCATGTAGTAAATTACAGTATGGCTTTCCTAACCCAGGCAGCGTGACAGATTTCAACGGAGAATTCACTGTGTGTGCTATTGAAGGAGAAACAGGAGAAAGATAGTTTTTTAATGTGCAGTCAGCCAGGGACAAAGGCCCACGTATGCCACCTGGCCTGCTAGAACCTGAATCTGATCTGTTTCATCCAAGATGGCTGCAAGCAATTCCTTAGCAACAGTGCTTCCTTAGCAACAGTGCTCCGAGCTTCTACCTCAGCCTGGAACACCTGGGTGGGCTGGCTTTTTCCCTGAGTCAGCCCCAAGTCCATGAACCCATCAGGTCTCTTCCTTATACATCCTAGTCTGATATCAAGGCTCATCCTAATTGAATGTCTGACCCATATAAATGGTCCTGCTACATGTGTAACCTGTCTCTTGGCTCTATTCTCCTGGCACCAGACTCTCCTGATTCCTGCTTTCATCAGCAAGTCTTCCTCCTTCCCAAAGGGGAAGGGAGTTTCTTCTCATCTGGGCACTTCCTGCCTTGGTGCTTTCTTGCTCTGCAACATGTGTGATGTTTCTTTAAGCCCTGAGTCAGTTACTATCCTATTTCTTAGTTTTTCCTGGCCCTTTTGTGAATGTAAAGGTGAAGGGTTTGTATTTTCATCTTACTTGCCGTGCGCATGTGTACGTGCGTATTTTGTCTAAATCTTTTGGTTTGGGCTCTCATGTTTTGCCATATGTGTGTGTGTGTGTGTGTGTGTGTCCTCTCTTTCCGTAAGCTTCTTCCCTGGAGAGTACTCTTTCTCTCCATTCTCCCTTCTCCCTTTCCAGCTGGGCAAGGAGGAGAATTCTGTTCTGGCTTGTCTTTCTAGCCTTGCCCTGCGTACTGATTCTTCCTAAAAGAAATCTCATAATTCATAATTTACCCTTCTTGGAGTCTGTTTTCTTAACTCCTTGTTAAAATGAATAAGAACCTGAAAGTTAGGGTTCACAAGCCTGGGTTCCCCCTCTGAACTCCCAAATCCTGTATCACTATAATGCTTGCTTCCTACCTAGATTAAGATATATGATATAAAACCGACAGATTATAAATCTGAAGAAATGAATCAAAACTGTTTTAATCCATTAGGATGCCAAGAACTCTTTTATCACTAAAATTTTTAAATGAGAGTACATTTAAAAATATTATATATCTTGGAAGTTTGCATTCTTCCATCATGCTAGATTAATAGCCCCCACTAGAGGTGGTCCTCAATTTAATGATAATTCTACTTACAATTTTCTCCCTTTGAAAGTATGGAAAAGGCCTGGAGAGATGGCTTAGTAGTTAAGCGCTTGCCTGTGAAGCCTAAGGACCATGGTTCGAGGCTCAATTCCCCAGGACCCATGTAAGCCAGATGTATAAGGTGGCACATGCATCTGGAGTTCGTTTGCAGTGGCTGGAGGCCCTGGCATGCCCATTCTCTATCTATTTGCCTCTTTCTCTCTCTGTCTGTTGCTCTCAAATAAATAAACAAATAAATAAATAACAAATTTTTTTTTTTAAGTATGGAAGGACTGGAGAGATGGCTTCGTGGTTAAGGCACTTCCCTACAAAGCCTAAAGACCCAGGTTTGATTCCCCAGTACCTACGTAAGCCAAATGCACAGGTGGCACCTGCTTCTGGAGTTCATTTGCAATGGCTAGAAGCCCTGGCATGCCCACTCATTCTCTCAAATAAATAATTAATTTAAATTTTTTTTTTTTTGGAGAGAGACAGAGAGAGAGGGAAAGGAAGACAGAGATGGGCGCACCAGCAGCCTCTCAGCTGCTGCCAACAAAATCCAGATGTGTGCGCCCCTTGTGGTCAAGTGTGGCATTGTGTCCTTGCGTCACTTTGCATCTGGTAAACGTGGGACCTGGAGATTGGAACTGCTGGAGATTGGAACCAGTGTTCTTAGGCTTAGGAGGCAGGCGCCTTAACGGCTAAGCCATCTCTCCAGCCCTTAAATATTTTTAAAAATCCTTTTACACCCTACAACATAGAAAAAAGAAAAAAAAAAGTATGGGAGAGAGATACATTCAGCAAACGTCCTACTTTGAATCTTGATTTTCCACTGGGTTAGCAATATGCAGTAGGATGCACTGTTGTGATGCCAGGAAGCTGCCTTGTCCAGTAATTCACATGATCTCGGAGGGGCAGGGGAACCAGCTGCTTGTCTACAGCGTGCTGTGTTGCTCAGCCAAGTTGTTCAGAAGGTTTTGTGCTGAATGCATTTGTACCTTATGATGGGCTTATCAGGTCCTAACCTCATCGTAAGTCTAGAAGCATCTGTAGCCACTTATTAATCATCCCAGGACTGTCCACCCCGCTGTCTGCCCTGAGCAGCTCTGTGTGATCCGCCTCGTGCCCTATGTATCCTGTCTGATCTCTGATGAAGTGATAAAGGTCTTGCTTCCTTTTCAGAGTGAAAAAAAGGTTTTCTGATTGAGGCTCCAAACTGAAAAATAGGCTCCCTTCTGAGCAGGAACATGAGTGCTGGTTAATTCTATTAAGGGTCTGGTCTGGCCAGGCTGCTCAGCTCATTTATACCCACTGTAATGTGACTTGAATTTTCAGGTTCTGTATGGCCTGGAAAATATCCCCTGCAGTACTTACTGGAAAATGATTCCAAGGTGAGGTGCATTGGACATCACTCCTAAAGGAATAAATCCTAATTATCTATTAGGGACCTATAGGCTCTGGAAAAATCCTTCAGTAACATCGCTTGGCTTGATTTAAAAATTTCTCCAACTTAATTTGAGCTGGAAATTTTACTATTTATTTCACTTTTACAAAATACCCATTGCCCTCTTCAGAGATTTATTTCTGTGGGACACATTGGAAATGTTAGTGTAGGACATGAAGATAAAAACACTCTTATAAAGACGCATGTAAACATCACAATATTTGAGAAAGTATTTGGAGACTAGGATCTAATTTTACAAAAGAAGAAACTGATTTTTTTCGAGTAGATAGATAAAAAACAGAAATAATTGTCAAATTGTCAGCATTCAGAGAACTACTCAGCAGGCAGAAGAAAGTGCTGACATGGCATTATGTTCCTAAGAATTATGAATTTTGTTTGCTAAAAAAGAAAAAAAATACAATTTCCTGGGATGTTTCTCCTTCTCCTTTTCTTCCTCCTCTCTCTCTCTCTTTCTTTCTCTCCATACATAAGCTTATTTCTGGGTGTGTGGACTTGCACTGAACTCAACTAAGATTCTTAAAATTCCATGGAAGGTCTAGAGCCCAGCTTCTTAAACTGTAGGTCACAACTCAACAGTGCTGTTACTGGATGTTGGGACAATGACAAACTTGGCAACAATAAAAGATTATTGAATATACCAAAATGAAATTTCATTAAAAATCCAATAAGCAATGGATCTGGGGTATTTCCAGTAGTGCTTGGGTACATCATGAGACATCACTGTAGCCTTGGTTCTGAACTCAACCATGCCTACTTTGCACTGTCCAGCACTACAGAAAATGTCAGCAAACACCGCCTGAAGTGCTTTGACTCATATTTGAAACTATTGTATGCTATGAATTGTATCTTTTAAAAACTGTGCAAACAAAACTTTTTGCACTTATAGAAACATAATGGTTTAGTTATGGAAAACAAACTTGTTATCTTTTCTGTCATTCTTTACATGTAACTATAAAATTTATGTATCTTTGAGTTGTATTGTGTTAAAATGTATGATTTTCAAAATTGCTATTTGAGTTACTGATTTGAATTTAATTTACAAAAAATATTGAATGAATTTTGACTTGAGATTAAGACAGCATTTCATTATTATTATTATTATTATTATTATTATTTTATTTATATTATTCTGATTGTACATTCATAGTATTGGTTCCATTATCCTCCTCCCTGTCCTCCGTCTTCCAAAGGGACCCTCATCAATGGGGAATGTGGGTCATGCATTGTGGGGGTCGTCAAGAGTTCTGGGGGATAGGCCCCAGTCTCTGTGCATAATGCCCCAATTTGTGACTCTAACATTCTTTCCACCCCGTCTTCTGCGAATTTCCCTGAGCCACATTGGGGTCATTTTAGTTCTGCTTCAGTGATGAGGTTTTGGGAGCCTCTGTGTCTCTGGATATCTGGCTTAGTTGGAGTTGGATGCTCTCTGGGTTTATCTCCTTCAGCCTTTTTCTGGTGTAAGACAGGATTTCTAACAGATTCTAAAAGACCCTAAATATACTTCCACCATCTTTTTGCCATGAAGAATATGGTGCCGTGTAGACTCCTACAACCCCTACATAGGCATGAGTTAAATGTTTTCCATGTCAGTCAGCAACCACAGTGCCTGGATTCCTACAACAGTTTATCAATGGGCTCAAGTCTTGTTAAGTTGGAAATTTCCTCCATACAATCTTTGTAGAACTTCTGCTGATGGAATTTTAGCAATCCAATTGCTTTTTATGATGTTAAGAGATCTTTTAGCGCAGCTTCATTGCTTTCATAGCCAAAAGCTGCTCGGAATGGAGTGATTTTACCCAAACTCATGTCTGATAAATATGCTTACATGCCTATTATGTAGGAATTTTAGCAGGGTGAGCCATGCTTTCATTATTTCTAAACACATTTGAATGATTCATTGAAAGGGAAGCGTAAAGGCTTCTGTGATAGTCGTGTTTCTTCACTGAGCTCTTGTACATTTGCAGATCTGGAGGATTTGTTGTAAAGTCCCATTGAACCTCCTAAAACATCAAGCTAAATCCTGACTACTTTGACACTGGAGTCAGTCATCCACTGCAGGGAAATGGAGTGCATGGTAAGGCTAGCCTAATTCTAGGAGGCAGAAATTGGCTAGGCAATTGGGATAGCGGATCCCAAAAGTGAGCGTTTTCTTTTTTCTTTGACTAAAAAAGGGAAAGAACATTAAACCTACAAGGAAAAACCTGGATTATTTTCCTTATCTCTTTCTTCCCTGGAAAGCTGCACCCATCAGGAAAGATTTATAGATTAAGCAGTACCCTTTCAATGTGACAGAAACCCCAATTGCCCCATTTTACAGAGACCTGTGAGATCTGGTCTTCTCTAGAGATCTATGATCCCCGTATGTGAACCTGGTCATTCCCACTCTTCATTAAACACACACACACACACACACACACACACACACACACACACACACACACAAAACAGACCTAAGTCTTTTGGTGGACTTCTCAAACCCCTCTTGCCTCTTTGGACAAGAGCTCCACCTTGCTTTCTTCTCTTCAGTTCTGGGTTTACCCTCCACCCCCACCTTCTCTTCTCCCTCTTAAAGTATTAAGCACTGATAAAAAGTTTCTGCTCTTTATCCTCTGGTTTGTGGATTTCGTTCTTCAGATTCATAAGACAAGGATTCAGGAACACCCCAAGTTATCAGTGCATTGGCCTACAAGGAACCCCCAAATTCCTGTATCACTAGGGTACCCTTACATCAAGCACTAAAAGACCTGACAGATTTTATTTTATTTATTTATTTTATTTATTTTATTTTATTTTATTTATTTATTTTTTTGGAGAGAGACACAGAGAGAGAGAGGGAGAGGAAGAGACATAGAGATGAGCCCACCAGCAGCCTCTCAGCTGCTGTGAATGAAATCCAGGTGTGTGCACCCCTTGTGGTCAAGTGCAGCATTGCGCCCTTGCGTCACTTTGCATCTGGCTACACGTGGGACCTGGAGATTGGAATTGGCATTCTTAGGCTTAGGAGGCAAGCACCTTAACCGCTAAGCCATCTCACCAGCCCCTGACAGATATTTTGAAAGAAGAGATTTTTTTTTGTGATTAGGAAGATAATAAAGCATGTATTTTAATGCTGAAATGGGTCTGAGCCTTCTAAACAATTAGCTCCCTGAGTTATGCTGCCTGATCACTGCCTTCCTTTTGTCTCATTGTTCTTAGTGTCTTGCAAATCCCTCCCTTCTTTTCCATTCAAGATTGATTTTCTGAGTAATTAGATATAAAATGTGATTTATATGTAATTGTAGTTAGATTTAAAATGTACTACAAATATTTCTGTTCTGTGGAAATGGTCTTATTGAGGAAATTGACTTGTCCAAAGTCACACATTGATTAGGTGTCAGAGCCAAGATAATTCTCACGTTAGTGTTTCTGTCACTCTACCACCCTGCCTTCCAGGATTGAGAAATGCAGGGGAGTGAAGGGCACAGGCCCAGGTGAGGAAGGATGTGGATGGCAGGGCCACCAGGGACTGCTCTGAAGAAAGATGTCAATTGCAGGGGCACCGGAACCTGCTCTGAAGCAGAAAGTTCAGGGAGGCTGAAGACTGCAGGGACTGTCTGGTCTCTACACGAAAAATAAGCACACCAGGCTGTTTGCATTATGCTGATATTCAAATGAAGTAGAATGATCTATTCTATATGTTTTTATTCACAAAACTGTAATAAAAGCCGGGTGTGGTGGCGCACGCCTTTAATCCCAGCACTCGGAAGGCAGAGGTAGGAGGATCGCCATGAGTTCAAGGCCACCCTGAGATTGCATAGTTAATACAGTTAATTCCAGGTCAGCCTGGGCCAAAGTGAGACCCTACCTTGAAAAACCAAAACAAACAAACAAACAAACAAAAAAAAAAAAAAAAAAACACCTGTAATATAAAGAGCCCTGAAAACAGAAATTTTGGTTTGCAGAAAAGTTACTATAGCTTATCATTTGATATCCCCTGATCTGAACTAACTTTAGAAAGGTTAATTAGAGTAAGTTTCTCCTTTGATGAGTATTCATCCTTCAACTAGAATTACATTAATAAGTTTGATTATGGGATATAGCCTCAAGACTGTCCTATAAGTACAAGAGTACCATATCTTTCTAAAAATTGAAAAATTCTGATTTTGAAACACACATGGTCCCATATGTGTTTGCATAAAAGATTATGGGCCTGATTTTTATAATTTGCTGTTACAAAAAAGTATGTACTTTCATAATAACTAGCCAAGCAAAATAGAAATGTAGAAGTAAAATTATGAATTATTTTCTGGATAGTACCTCACCGAAATAACTACTATCTACATGTGGCAAACATTTTTGGTACTATTTCTCTGTGCATTTATATAGACAACAAAATAGTGAGGCAATTTTTAAAGATTATACTGTATAAACATTTCTTCATCATAAGTGCTTTTACTTTCTAAAATACTTGTCCAAGTTGGAAGAATGATGGCAACCAATATGAGATTAGTCATGATGTAAATGTGTGTTTAATAACATTCCAGTCATAAATGTGAGCAAATTAATCCTCTTGTACTGTGCCCCCTTCTCTCAATTTCTCATGTGTTACGTGAACATTTTGGACCATCTTCACAATTCTCTGGGGTCTATAAAATGAGATAAATGGATGCTGTGTTGACTATCAGATTTTTACTCTAATCTCTTCATTTGTGATGTTATGTTTGATTTGTGGTTGAAAAGTTGTCTCCTCAAACTTATATTTTATTTTATTTATTTGAGAGAGAGAGAAAGAGAAAGAGAGGGAGAGAGAGGAAGAGAGAGAGAATGGGCACAACAGGGCATCCAGCCACTGCAAATGAACTCCAGACACATGCGCCATCTTGTGCATCTGGTTTATGTGGGTCCTGGAGAATCGAACCTGGGTCCTGTGGCTTTGCAGGCAAGTGCCTTAACTGCTAAGCCGTCTCTCCAAACTTTTTTAAAGTGAGTCTTATGAATTATGGTTTTCTCTTATGTTTGAATACGTGTAATAATTCTACACTTGATTAAAAGGAAAACTTAGTGAGTATCAAATTCTTGGGTCTTATAGTGAAGATTTATAATAAATTTTTACCCATCTTTTTGATAAAAGATAATTTAAAGGTGTTCTTTTTTTAACCATGCAAGTAATTTGAATTTTCTGTAGAGATTACTGTGATATGATTTAACATTTAAATATATTAACTTTAAAATTCAATGCTTCATCTTAGGGTCATTTTATAATAATATATTCAATCTGTTAACTACTTTAAAAAATTATTTTGAGAGATAGCAACTAGAAAATGATGAAGTTCTTTATCTTCAATACCTATAATGTTACATTTAATCCCTGATCTTATTTTTAAACTATTTTATGTGATTTTTCTCATTTTCCAAAAATATTACAATTTTCAGTGATATTTATTCTGTAACTTGTTTTTTGTATTTTTAAGCCTGTAACAGTCTTTATTTTCCTCTTTTCTTTCTTTCCTGAGTTCAACCAGCTTGCTTTTCATCTCCTGTTGTTTAGTTATCCCTTTCTGAGTTTTTAAAAAATTTTTATTTATTTATTTATTTGAGATAGAGAGGAAGAGGCAGATAGAGAGAATGGGCATGCCAGGGCCTCCAGACACTGCAAACAAACTCCAGATGCATGCGCCCATTTGTGCATCTGGTTTATGTGGGTCCTGAGGAGGCAAACCAGGGTCCTTTGGCTTTGCAGGCAAACACTTTAACCACTAAGCCATTTCCCCAGCCCCCATCCTGACTGTTTTTTTTTTCTTTTTTTTTTTTTGAGAGAGAGAGACAGAGAGAGAGGGAGAGGAAGACAGAGATGGGCGCACCAGCAGCCTCTCAACTGCTGCGAACAAAATCCAGGTGCGTGCAACCCCTTTTGGTCAAGTGTGGCATTGCACCCTTGGGTCACTTTGCATCTGGCTAAACGTGGGACCTGGAGATTGGAACCAGCGTTCTTAGGCTTAGGAGGCAGGCGCCTTAACAGCTAAGCCATCTCTCCAGCCCCCTTCCTGACTTTTTATAACTCTTCCTCAGGCTGTCTGTTAGGGGAAAAGGGTGCCATAACATCTTTTAAATAAATAATTGCTCTCAAATCTGTACATTTTTTACCTTAACAAACACTAAGCTACTTCTACTGAAGCTACCTGTCCTCGCTGCAGTGTCTCTCATCTCTAATCACACAATAGTTGAGCAGCTGAACTTGTAACCCATCATTGCCTAGGGACTAAGTTGCATCAGTAACCACCATATAGTACTCCTATGTGGCTTGAGGTAAGAGAAGGGGTCCCTCTCTTCCAGTGTGGCAGTGTGAGGGGCTGCGAATGCATGAACTGGGGAAAATAAGATCACCGTGTCTCACCTCTTTGCAGAGTTAGTTTTCTCTCTTGCATTTTAGCCTGCTTATCCTTCTACAGTAGGTGTTGGGTATAGTAAGATAAATCCAGTTTTCTACTGCATCTTTGAAAATTTCACACTGGTCACATAATATCTAACTATGAGAATGTTGGGGGATGTGGTCATTTGTGAAATCAGCTAAATGTGAGTCACAAAGTTACCCTTTGAAATCATGTCTAGTTTTAAATTTTTTGTTTCATGTCTGAGATCTGAAGACATTTGTGTTAACTCTCAGCATTCTATCTAATGTTGGCCCAAATTCTCATAGAATCTGGCAAGTACTCATTAGGTCTTATGATATGGAGTTTCAACCATTTTATTTTTAAAGAAATAGTGATATATATATATATATACACATACACACACACATACATATATATATATATATATATATATATATATATATATATATATATATATATGGAGAGAGAGAGAGAGAGAGAGAATCATGGTGTTCTTATTCTCTTATTCTATACATTCCCTCTGGTGTGACATGGAAGAAAATCTAGAGCTTCTTTAAAATATGATAAATGATGTTGTTTTGTAAATGAACTTCTTTGATTTCAAGCCATAACATAATAGGTGGCTTTTTAAATACTCATTCCACAACCCCATGTGTTCTAGTCCATATGTTTTCCACTGGAAGCAAAAGAGAGGGGACTCATTCACTAAATAAACAAAATGATTAAATGATTTGGTGTGTGCTCTGTACTCCAGAAGTTTCTTCATAATTAATTACTAGATAATTATCTATCAAATATGCTCTTTGTCAAATCTCTGGAGCCCATGGGTCAGTATAATTCTGCTTATTCTTCTTTAGGATTCAGTAAATAACTTAAATATTGTATGGTTTGGATAATGTATGGATGTTTTAATAAAATATGATAAAAAACTGAATTCCAAATAATTCCTTAAGCCTCATTCTTTCAGTTGTACCATTATTTTAAAAACTTTTCTTTCTCTGCTACACATGCTGACTCATCAACCATTTGTACTTATTCTATATTCCTGAGTTTCTTAGTGTCCCAGGGCTTTTGTAATACAGTGTCACCAACTCTGTGGTAGAAAAGTAGCAGATATTTACCTTCTTACTGACCTGGAGGCTTGAGGCTCAAAGACAAGGCATTGGGAGGCTTATGTTCATGTTTTTGGATATATGAAAAAAAATCCTTCCTTTTTCTTTCTAGCTTTTGTTGGTTGTCAGTAACCCTTAGCATTCCTTGGCCTCTGTCTTCACATGGAGCTCTATCCATCTCTCTGTCTTTATGAATTTTCTTATAACATCAGCATCTGCCATCAAAAATTAGGACTGTGCTCTGACATTTTCAGTGATTCTAATAATTCCTTATACTTATAATTTATCCACTATATTTCCCATTTGCACTACTGGAATGTAAACTGCCATATAGACTAATTATTTCTATTTAGCATTGTGTTGCTAATGTCTAGAAAAAAAGCACTGGACACATGATATGTACTCAGGTTATATATATATATATAGCAGAGGGAGAGGCAGACAGAGAGGGGCACATGCACACACAAATGAGAGAGAACACCATAGCTTCCTGCCACTGCAAATGAACTCCAGATGCATGCATAACTTTGTGCATCTGGCTTCACATGGGTATTGGGGAATGGAAACCATGCCTTCAGGCTTTGCAGGTATGCACCTTTAATCTCTGGCCCATTTTACCAGCCCATATATATAGCCCATATTTATATATTTTAACAGAAGAGTTTCATCATGTTTCATGGGGAACAAGACATTGATTTATTCTCTAGTCCCTTTGACATTGCCATTCAGCTGCTGTGCTTGCTCATGGTTTTCATCTTCCCTTGTCCTATGCTGAAGGTTTTCTACAGGGCTATATAGTAAATATATGTTAGTGGATTAGGAGACAAATCCCCTTTGCTCCCAATAGTAAACGCCCTTTCCTGTGGAAATACATTAAAAAGGGGTTTTCAACCTCTGGGGAGCTAGGCATGTCCTCTTAAATAAATTTAAGTCCCACCCTGACAACTTGTCATCTTTGACTATTGAGAGGACCTGTGACAGCAGCGGATGGAGTTTGACATTCCCTGATGATGTAGGGAAAGAAGCTGCTAGTGGTTACATGTAATTTACTTTTGGATATTTCAAGGGCAAGATGAAGAAGGATAAAACTAGATCAATTAGATAAGCAGAGAGCGAATTAGCCATTTAATCAAGTACCTACACCATGAAGCACAGAGCTCTTCCAAGAGACACCATTATCTCTAATGGAGTTCTTTAGAGCATCTTCAATTTTTCTAATGAAGACAGGAAGCCCATCTTCAGTAAAGTGCTTCTCCTTGCTTGTTTGACCACAGGATTATCTATTCCATTCAGTTCCCCAGGGAACCAATACTCTCCCTCTTTGTTCCTCATCGAATTATAAGAGAAGGAATCTGTTCAAATTATTTAATCAAGTTATTCTTGCTCTGGCCAATATAAGTGCTTAAATATCCCCACTTAATACTTCTTTCTCTAATGATATTCACTTATCTAAAATTACTCCTTAATTGATAAGATATATGAGCAAAAATACTATTATGTAAAATGTTAATGAACTCAAACAATTTAGAATGTTTTCATGCCAATTCTTGAATATACTTAATCTTCAGTGAGCAGTCTAAAAGATAAGATTTAATTTTCACTCTGATTAGCCTGAAATCACAAAAGGTTGGAGAGGAGGTAACAAGTAAAGAGGGTGAATCTTTTCAGTCTTTAGTGCATTCACAACACAAAACTGAAGGACTTTTGTCTGATTCCTGAATTTGTCAGTTTTGAAAGAACCATTGTTGTACTTTTGGAAATAATAGTAGCATATATAGTCATGTGTCCCCTAACAACAGTTCTGAGAAGTACACTGTAATTGTGTAAACATGATACATTGATTTTCCAAACTAGACTGCTACATACTAAGTGATGTTACCTCAGGGAACCATCATCATATATGTTCTAGGTCCTTGACTAAAATGTTGTTACATACCACCTAACTATGCTTCATGCAAGCTGACTAAAATGGTGCTAAACACATTTTTCATCAAAATCATTAGACATTGACTAACTAGAGTAGTAAGTTGTTTAAGCCAGTTTGATGGGGTATAATTTAAATGTATACATATTACCCTTCATTGTGACCATGTTCATGAATTTTTTGGGGGGGAAATGGGAGTGTGTGTATGCGTGCACACGTACACACATGTGTGCCATGGTGTGTGTGTGAAGGTCGGAGGACAATCTTGAAGCATGTGTCCTATTCTTCCACCTTGTTTGAGATAAGGTCTTTCTTATTGTTTGCTGCTGAGAAGGGAGATTAGCTGGCCCACTAGTTTTGGGATTCTCTTGACTCTGTTTCTCACTACCATAGGTGTGTTTGGATTACAGACATGTGGGTCATTGCGTCTGGCTTTACATGAGTGTTGGGGTTCAGCAGGCTTGCAAAGCAAGCCCAGTTTTATGAATTTTGACAGATGCAAATAGCATGTAACCAGATCCAACACCACAAAGACATTAAAGATTTCTGTCACTCTAGTTTTTTAGAATCAAGTTCTTCCTCTCACTTCCAAACCATTGATCAGTTTTTTTTCTTATAATTTTACCTTTATAGAATGCCATATTGATAGATTCTTATGCTAGGCAGCCTAGTATAAGAATATGGTTCAATGTGACAAAGTGGGTAACTTAAAGTTTAGCTTCTCTAATTTACCACAATACATCAAAAATTCATTCATTTCATTGCATATGCTAGTATTTGATCCATCTTCATTGCTAGGAATATTTCATTTTATGTACAAAGGTTGTTTATTTACCAGTTGATAGAAGATGGGTTTGTTCACATTTGTTTTTCCCCAAGATTATGAATAAATTCACTGGAAGTAAGTGGATACATGTGTTTTCATTACTCTTACTTAGAAGTGGGCTTTGCTGGACTGTATGTATGGTAAGAAGTAAAAACAGAGTGACTGGTGCTTGGGATACACATATTATTTCAGGTTAGAACGGTGGTCTCCAAGTGGTGATCCCCAGAACATCAGTGTCAGCTCCACCTGAGAATCTGTACAAATGCATGAGGGTGGTGGTTTGATTGTGAATATATGTTCTCTATAGCCTCAGGGATATTTTTAAATTAAGATTAAGCTTGCAATTTGAGTCTCCAGCAGGTGGAGCCCTGCTGGGGAAAAATGTCATGAAGGTTGGATCTTTAGTCCAGCACTATCAGGTGTACAGAGAGCCAGTTGGAGCTCTGGCTGTTTGTGTTTTCAGGCTGGTGGTGATGTCACCCTGCTATAGATCTATGGAAGTGAGCTTCTTCTGCCATGATGGAACTTCCCTTGGATTCTATAAGCCTAAAATAAACTCTTTCCACCCCCTTAAGCTGCTTCTAATCGGATGTTTGTCCCAGCAATGAGAAAGTAAATGCAACAATGAGAATTCTGAACCTCATTCCAAGCATACCGAGACAGAGACTGGGGTTAAGACTAGACCATATGCTTGGACGAACTGAACTGTCTAAGGGATTCTGATGCCTCCTGGAGTTTGAGGACCATTGGTCTAAAACAATTCAGCTCTGACCACAAAGAGAATGTAGCAACTACTTCTTGATATGCATATGTGTGCTTTGGGCTTCCCTTGCTTTGTTTTCTAACATTGTCTCTGTTACCACCACTACCATTTCATCAGAATTCATACTGAGGAATTTTGCTAACTAGAAAAAACTTGCCTATTCTGTTACATTTTCCATTACATTTGAAGGCATATCGGAATCATGACTCCTCTGTCCCCTTGTGGTTCAGTATGACAAAGTGGGCAACTCTACTGGGCTGTATAGAAACTTCTAGGGGAGGTAAGCACAGAGAGCAAGCAGTGCTTTTGCTTTACAGCTATTATTTCTCCTTTCAATTAGTTGTAATTGTGAATCCTGAAGTGGAGTTACTATAGTGTGTGCGAGGTGAAAATCTGGAATATAGATCACAGATGCAATATGGGTAAGGGGTCAAGTTCTTCACAGATGACTGATGATAATATTTTGTGTATGCATGTAGTGTTTGTGGTGTATACACATATGGCCTAAATACTCATGTACGTGTGTGTGTGTGTGTGTGTGTGTGTGTGTGTGTGTGTGTGCATATGCACACAGAGGCATGAGCCCCCATGCACACATGTGCAGGTATCCTCCTCTATCACTCTTCTGCCTTCTGTCCTTGAGATAGCTTCTGTTACTGAACCAGAATCTCACACTGTTTATCAGTAAGATTGGCTGACTAGTGAGCCCGGCAATCTTCCTCTCTGCGCCCCACTCAGTGCTGGAGATACAGGTGTGCGTGGCCACATCTTCTTGTGTGAGTGTTGGCGATCAAACTCAGGTCCCCATGCTTGCTCAACAAAGCAATTTCATCCAGTAAACCATTTTCCCAGCCCCCTTTTTCATTGTTTATATCAAAATAATAATAGAATGGTGACTGACACAGAGTTACACATTTGGGAGAAGGAAGAATAGATGAGGACGAAGAAAAAAAGGAAAGAAGGAGGGGGAAATACAAATGATTTGGGCCCATACCATGCTGAATACTTGTGTATTTAAGGAAGGGCAGTAGCTTCAAACACATGTAACCTGACTCTAACTTACCTGTATTTGTGGATTGAATCTAATTTGGCTGTATTCTCCAGCTAAATATTTTGCTAAATTATTACTGATAAATATTAAATATTCTTAACTGTTAAAGCACATAAAATTCATTGATGCTTAAGCAAATCAATAGTCTGGGGAGATAACTAATCATAAGTATGAGGGTTTGAGTTTGAATATCTAGCACCCACAAAAAAAGACTGGGCATTGTGTCACATGTCTATAATCCCCAGGGCTTGCTTAAGGTTAGCTCAGTCAGTGAGCTCTGGGTTCTATGAAAGACTCTATCTCAAGAAAATAAGAATAAGATGGAGAGTGTTGTTTGTAGCAAATTCCTCTAAATTGAAATATTCACTCCTGAAGGGAAGAGGGAGTTAAGAGGTCAAGAAGTCTACAAAAGCGGAAATTTAAAAGGTTATAGGAATGGTAAATAAATGTCCAAAGGGCAGACTTTGACCAATGTTAATTATCAATTGAAACATTCCCTCCTAGGGGGGAGAAAGGAAGCTTGGGAGACTCTGGGGATGGTTGTAAACCCCCCTTCCCTAAGGCAATGTAAAGAGAAAATGACTGCTTGGGGAGAGCCCCTCTGATTGAGCTGGCAGCAAATCAGGTAGTGTGTTGACTCTCCAATCAGCCAAGCTGCCTGCAGGTTGTGCAGTGTGCTCCAGAGATGTATCTTCTGTGAGTCGTCACCTATGCTGGGGTGGACTTTTTTGGTGATGTAGCTGCCTTTGAGTCATTCATTACTCCTGTAAGCAACCCCTCACTCTGCCCTGTAAGTAACCTCAGTGAACTCATTGGTTCACCAAAACGGGTTTTGGTGCAATTGTATTTTGGTATGTTATCTGAGCCCTATCTGGGGTGAATAGACATGTGTTTGGATCTCCCTGGGAAAAGTTTCCTGTGACACTTGGCACCCAACATGGGGCCCAGCAGAGCCAAAGATGAGTTTAGGAGGAGCAGCTTCATGGCTCCGGCTGTGGATAGGAAGGCATGCAGCTGAAACTGAGAGTAGATTTGACAGGTAAATTGGATAAAAGAGAAGATGAGATAGAGGTGTTGGCTTACGGTTTCTTAAAGGCTAGAAGCCCAAAGGGGGAAAGAGCACAAATTAGATTGGTGTTGAAAAGCCCTTCTTGGGATCCAAAAACTTTGAACCCTTGAGAGGAGTCAGATAGTGAGGAAGGAGAGAATGAGGTAAAGGTGATAGAAGATGCCTTTCAGATCCAACCTTTAATAGAAAGGAGGGAAAGATCCATGAATCAGTATGCAGCCAGAAGTGTTAATGATGGTACTGTTCAGAAGACCATTATGATCAGGAAGTATTCTGCATCTGAACTACTTGTTTTGGGAAGGATTTTTAAGCAAACAGTAAAAGAACTTCTCACATCTAGGCTGTGAGGTAGAGATAGGATCAGTCTGAGTGTTGTGGAAACAGGGAAACTGACTCACGTAACTGTCCATCCTTCTTTTGAGACAAAGGCTACATAGTCTGACATGATACAAAGGAAATCAGTTTCTGATGGCCTGGCTCATATGAGCCATTTGGGACATTTGGTTGTCACCATCTGAGGCCCTTCCTCCCAGCACTCAGGAAGCAAAGGTAGGAAGGAGGATTGCTGTGAGTTTAAGACCACCCTGAGACTGCATAGTGAATTTTAGGTCAGCCAGGGCTAGAGTGAGACCCTACCTCGGAAAAACAAAACCCCTCCCATAAAAAGAGAGTGTGAGATCCAGAGGAAGGGGTAGAGTTTTGTATAGCAGTTTCCTCAGAATTGAAATATTCCTCCTGATGATGTCACCTAGTTAAGAAACAAAGGAGGAACTATTTTGGGGCAGAAGTTGGTATGTTCTAATATCAAGATTTAGGTGCCCATGGAACATGTCCAGGTGATTTCTGGTGGGAATTAACCTGAGTATTAGAAACCAAGTCACACCAAAGAAGTATAGATATGGGAGTTAGCAGCAGATCAGGAAAGTTACCAGCAGATCAGTGTTGTCCTGCTGCAACAATGGAAACATTGTTTCACCCAAGAAGAAAATACAGAACAAAAGGGGAAACTGACAGAAAGAGAGAGAGAGAGACAGACAGACAGAAACCATTAAAAAAGACAATGGAATAGTGGCCAGACACATAGTGGGAAGCTGAAAAGTAGTGAAACTGTAAGTGAAGTGAGAGGACAATTTTCAGAAGTTGAAAGCAGTCTCACACTGTGACACTGCAAGCCTCTAAGTTCAGGCATTGTCTTTGACCAAAGAAGTTCTGCCTACTCCTAAGAATGTCTTGAGTTCCTTTCTCTGCCTGGAGAAGATTATCTGTCTAGCAGTGAAAGTAGCAATAATCCCCCACTTTCTCTGCAGTGTTTCCTGGTCTCTTGCTGGTATAATAGTGACGACTGGTCTCTGGCTAGGTACTTGGCTTTCTCCTATTGTCATTTTGATGGGTCTTGGGTCTCCCCAAGTATTCATTGCTATCTATTAAAAGCAAGTTCTCTAACCAAGAGTAAGAGCAGCTTTGATCAAAGGGGATAAACATAGATATTTTAAAAGCTTTTTGATGAGCATAACATCTTTGTTTAGCCAAATAAAAGTGTAAGCTTCCCTCTAAGCTCTATGACCTTTCAATCCATAGGCTTCTGGCGTGGTTCAGAGTATTAGGCATAAATTACCTCCCACTGAGCATGCCTCCCATCCAAATAGAGAGTTGATTACTCCCATAACCTATGTGCCACTATTGCACTGGAGTGTACATCTTGCCTGACTGGTTGATTTTATAGATTGTAGGATTTACTGATTGTTCACACTGTTGGTGACCATTATCACCTAGCAGCTTGCATAGCACTTTCTAGCACTATGACAGCCACCTAGCAGTGAGCTGTCTACCATCGTAGATCCAGCTTAATTTCTCAATGTCTGGCAACTGAAGAATGTGATCCCTCATGTTTGACCTCAGGCCTTCACACACATACATATCACTTACACATGAAAAAAATGTAAAGAAGTTTTAGATATACATTAAATAACCCTTGGCAATCTTGTTTGCAATATTTCTTTAACTAGGAAATCCTTTTCCAAGAATAGTTCAATGATTTCAGCCACATTTGAAGAACTTTATATTTTTTTAATGTTTAGCTCAATTTTATGAAGTTTTACTATTATGAAGTTTTCTGCTTCCTTGTGTTGGTGTAACTTCTTTCTTTTTGGAGAAAAAAATATATGGTGTGTGTGTGTGTGTAGATTATGTGAGACATGGTATTTTATGGTGTTATGTGTGGTGTGTGCATGTGTGTATGCAGATGTGCCACCATGTATGTGTGTTTGTGGTGGCCAGAGGAGAACTTGGTGTCCATCTCTATCACTCAACCATGTACTTCCTTGAGACTATCTTCTTCCTCAACCTGCAGCTGCTGCTTTTAGTCAGCCAGTCCCAGTGATTCTTTCTCCAGTCTCTGCAGACTAGAGTTACAGAAGAACACAGCCATGGCCTACCTTTTTTTTTTTCAATGTAGGTTCTGGGACACTTAAACTGGAGCAGTACCACGCCCTCTTGGGCCTTCATACTTAAGACACAAATGTTCTTAACCATCTCCTTCCTTTTTCTTTCTTTCCTTTTCTTTTTTTAAACTGCTAATATATCCTTCCTAACTCTTTTCTGCTCCCACCTCAGATTTAGACAGATCATTTCTTCGATTCTGATGGCAACATTTCCCATTAAGTAATTACACACTCTAATGCTGGCCTGCACACATCTGGGTGATTGACAGATAACTTGTTTAGAGGATTGGAAACAAATAAAAGTGACATTCATGCATTCAAAAACAACTTGGTTGGGAAATAAATCTTTAGCGGGGGAAAAATGACTCTCTCTTTGCTAAGAAATAACATTATAATTTATCATTTACTGGGGAAGAAGAATGCATTTTGAGAATTGCATCAGACTAAAACTGATTACAGATATTAAGCAATGTCTCCATAATCCATTAGTCACCACGTATGTGACAGCTGAGTGCCTCTGAAGGTGGGAACTGATGAGTCACTGACTGTGTTACTGCACTGCCATAATTGTTAGCATTGTAAACAATGGTATATGATTTGGAGAACAGATTAAAGAGAATGAAGTATTTTGTTCCATCTCTTCTAGAAAGAAGAAACGAGATGTTATTTCACTGTGACATTAACTATTGATTTGGGTTTTTGTTTGTGTATAGTTCCTAATACTTATGATAGAGAATTATTCATGACTTAGTCATTTCAAAAGCCTCCAAAGATGATTTTTTACACTGTTTTTACTTTGTTTTATTGCTTCTGAAATAAAGTGAACCCCAGTGTTAGTAAGTTGAAAGGTTCTAGAAAGCTGAGCTAGTGCTATGTACTCAGGACCCCCAAAGGCTTCAGATCTGGATAAAAATAACAATAGAAGTCAAGTGGTGGTAAAATTGGTGAGATAGGGCAACATTACAGTGAGCTCATAGATCGCTTACTCATACTGCTATTTGTCATTTGTCACTTTTATCTATGCTGTATTTATTTCAGATCATTTCATTATTATACTGGGCTATAAATATCTCAACACAGAGATTCTATCTTACAAGATTTTGCTCTCTCCTTAGAACCTAGGTCAGTAATGTATTATGTGGTAAATAAAACATTAATTTGCTTGTAAATGAGTATCTTGAATCATTGTATTTATTATAGCTCAACTCTATTGTCTCAGTTCTGTAACAACAACAACAACAACAACAAAGATACAGCTAGATTAACCAATGTTGCATAATAGTAAACTATAATGGTTCTTAGAATGGACAATTGTATTTTTTCCTAATAGTCTTGGCTTTTATTTTTAAAGAATATTGTATAATATGTATATATCATTTGGAGTAATCCTTTTGAGAAAAAAGTTTATTTTCTAGAGAAAACATTTTAATGTCAAGCCTTCCAGGCACCCATACCATGTTCAACAGAGTACAAGGTAGTGATTGCAACACAGGTCTCTCTGCAACTGAACATTTCCCAGGACAACAAACCAAATGTGGATATTTTCAAAGATAAAACAGCCTGCATAAATAAATATATAAATGTTCATAAATGTCACACTAGTGCTTTGTTTACACACATCTTTTGCAGAGAGCATCCTTCATAATCTTCCTTCTGGACACACCCAGGTCACTCATCTTAATTCTCTCCATTATACATTCCTTATATTATCTTACATTCTTTGTATTAAACCTTCAGTACTTTCTATATATTTCTACTTACTAGTACAGTGACTATAAATAATAGTTGCTGACCAAGTAGAAGTTTCTCTGTGTGCATTGGTCAGGAGCCCTGGCTCCTTTACTTCAGTTGTGTGTCACCATGATCACCACTGCCCAGGACTTACTATTCTCTCTGAACTGGGTGGGAAAGATAGAGTCAAGAGCGGGAGACTTCCTTTGTCTTAAGGCAAAGACTTGAAAATTTCACAGATCACCTTCTTTTTCATCTACTGGCTAGAATTTAGTCAAATAGTTTTGACTGATAGAAATATCCATTTAAATATGTAGCTAAAGGCTGGAAAGATGGCTTAGCAGTTAAGGTGCTTGGCTGAAAAGCCTAATGACCCAGGTTCAGTTCCCCAGTACCCACGTAAGCCAGATGCCCAAGGTGACACATGCATCCCAAGTTCATTTGCAGTGGCTAGAGGCCCTGTCATGTCCATTCTTTATCTGCCTCCTTCTATGTATGTATGTATGTATGTATGTATGTATGTATGTATGTACCTATCATCTATCTCTCTCTCAAATAAATAACACAGACAAATTGAGGAAAAATGTAAGACAAATTGAAATAAGGGCTGTATTACCAGAATGGTGATTGAAGGCAAAACTTAAAGTTTTAAAGCTCTAAGAGCATTTGCATTTCTTTCTATTTAGCTGGGCTGGTTAGCCATGGTAAACTTCAATTTTGAGCAAACAGAGCTCCATGGTAGGCCTTGCACAATACTGGTATATCCAAAGCATCTTAGGGTCTCCATGCAAACCACAGTCTATATTTCAATGGTTTCACTGTCTAGAAGCTCCTGGAACTGTGTGAACTTTAAGACCCATTCCATGTAATTTTTTATGCTTTCTAAACCAATACCAGGTGTGCAGGACACAGCCATATTGTTAATTTGGGGACTAAATAAATCATCACCTTGAAAAGCATGTTTCTTTCTTCTAAAGAGTTTGTATTCTTACCATTCAGTCTTTCCTTAGGCATCCTTTCCATTGTCTCAATGTATAGTAGTTGGCTTATCTTCCTTAAGATTGCTAATGTGTTTGACAATAGCTGCTTCAAATAACCTAAAGCCAGATTTTGTGCCTATAAAACTTATTTGATTTTTTCCAATTTTAAATCTTATATCTCTCATTTCCATATCTTTAGCCAAGCACATCAGTCCACTACAAATTTGACCTTGACCAAACTTTCCGGGCATGGGCAGTAGAATGAAGCCAGTCCTTATGCCAGTAGCCCAGTTCTCTTTAGTCTTTCCTTACCCTTTGAAAGTTTATAAGCCAAACCTCAAAATACAATTTTCTTTCTACTTAGCATTTTCAAACTCTCACCAGAATAGTCCATAAAACTTGTTTACCACTCTGGAAAGGCATCTTCAGTTGCAAATATCAGTCTATGCCCATTCCTCTAAAACAAAAGTTCCAAAAGACCAAAATCCATATGGTTAGACTTATTTCACAGCAAAATCCCACTCCTGGTACCAATTTCTGTAGTAGTCGGCTTTACATCATTGGAATGAACCTCCAAATCAGGTACAGTTTATGGGAGGAAGGGATTTATTGAAGCTTACAGATCCAGGAGAAGTTCCATAATGGCTACAAAGAGAAAACCCATCACCAAAAGCAAGAGCAAAAACTGGCAGCCAAATAGCAGGGATCCCAGGCAAAACTCCAACTGCTCTGTTTATAACTTAGACTGGAATTCCAGATCCACTCCAAACACACCTTAGGGCTAGACCCTAGCATCCACCCACAGTGATACCTCCTCTAGCCAGGCAAAGGAGTTACAAGCTTTAATAAACTCCTGAAGCTTTTCCAAGAATTTCAGGAACTTGGTAATAATTCCAAAGCATTGCTCTCCTCATACAAAGGAGGCATGGTTATTTTATTTGGGAAGCCTATACATATTTGATAGGAAAGCACTTTAGGGGTAAGCACATTCATGAACATGCTAAATGAAGGAGTGCATAGCTGAGTATGTACAAATTGAGGTCATAATTCATGAAGGAAAGTTAGCAGACATATTTTTGGTCACACATAGTTTAAGGTCAATGGAGCACATGGAGAACTTAAGATGGCAGAAAGGAATACCACATAAAGTTTAGCTAAAACAACAACAACAACAACAGAATAGTATGGAGCTCCAATATTATAGGAGTTTGTCAAAAATACCTGCGTCACTTGGTAGCTAACAAGACCCCTGGAGACATGTCAGTCCTCCTTCTTCAAGATTCAGAGATGGAGGTTATTCCTGGGGAAGCCCTTCCAGATGGATGGGGGCAGTGCATCTTCCAAGTTAGAGACATGAAACCCTTTTGATGCTAAAGTGAGATATATCTTAGGATCACCAGGGATTATAACACTATAGCTTGAATATTTTTCATAATTATTTTACTGTAATGTTTTTTGAAACATATCTTGACACATTATCCCAGGCTGTTCTACAACTCACTAGGTAGCCCCAGCTGGGATTTAAACAACATTTTATAATACATCTAGTTATGATATAAACTGTGAGTCACAACAGTAAGGTTGGTATTCCTAACTTAAGTAGCCCAGAAAATAGAGTTAATATCGTGAGGAATTCAGGCCAACACAGTTAGGCTTATCTAAAATAGTAAGACAAAATAGATACTTATTGTTGTATGTGATTTTATGCTTCTAGTTAAGGCACAAAAGAACATAAATATTCAGATAATTAAAATATATAAATAAGGGATGAAGAGATGACTCAGCTTGCTTGCAAAACCTGACAGCCTGGTTTCAATTCCCGCGTACCCATGTGAAAGCAGATGCACAAAGTGGCACATGCATCTGGAGTTAGCTTGAAGAGGCAAGAGGTCCTAGCACATGCCCATTCTCTCTCTTATTGCAAATAAATAAATAACATATATACTAATATATATATTATATAATATATAATAAATAAATATATAATGTGTGTGCATGTGTGTGTGTTTGTGTGTGTATATGTGTGTGTGTGTGTGTGTGTGTGTGTGTGTGTGTGTGTATAGATCAGCCAGGAGTATAAGGCAAAGTGTAAGTGTAGTGCTTAGCTTTACTTACTCAACTTTTCTTTGTTGTATGGGTTTTGGTTCTGGTTCACAGGAGTATGAGTTAGTTAGCCTACTTGAATCTCTTTTAGTTCTTGTGCCCTCTTCCCTATAGTATGTTCAATTTAAGGAGTCACACTATGTGATTTAAGGGAAGAGTAACTAGTTAATAAAATTAAATAAAGTCCTATCTTAATTGGGTTAGGCTGTTCCTGAGGGGCCTCTGGTTTCCAAGTTTTTAAATATACCTAATCCCCTGGTTCATAGGAGTACTTTTTATTGCTGGAGAAGGATGTTTTTGGTTTGACACCCAGTAAGTGTTGACATCATCTGGCCTACATTGATTATGCTTAATTTTCAGTTCAATTTCCACAGCAGGGTGTACATTAGAGCTAGTTCCCCCTGGAAAGAGCCTTCCACACATCATTTTCAAGGGGGAAAGTATAAATTTCCCTTTGGGGAGAGCTCTGATGTGGGTCAGAGCAGTAAGTTGATGTTTCAACCAGTGTTCATGAGCATTTTGACTGGTTTCTCAAGGTAACTGTAAGTTTGAGGGTGACCTTTTTAGTTTTGCAGGAGATAGGATCCCTGCTATGCTTGCAGTCGCCATCACATCACTGGCACTGGGAAAGCCTGCTCAATATCTTTGAAATGAATGTAAGTCCATTGTCAATATGGATCACTTGCAGGAGGCCAGACCTGGGATTCATTTCTTTTAAAGTACTTTTATAATTTTTCCAGCTTTTCCAGTTCTACAAGGAAGGCTTCTATACACCCTGTAAAAATTTCCACAAGAACTAAGAAAAATTTAAATCCTCCAGAGGTGGTTGGCATCACTGTAAATCCATCTGTCAGTCCCTCACACAGCCCATTTTAAAGTTGGTCAGCATGCCCTGTCACAGCATTACTTAATGTCACTTGGTTGTCACTTAAGTCCAAAGTCACTTCCTCTGAGAAACCTTCCACACCTAAGTCTGATCTAGATGTTCCTCCTGAATAATCCAAAGTTTTATTTTGAAATCCTTTATTATATCTACAATGACATATTTTCAAAATAAGATCACTTTTGCAGGTTTCATTCCCAAGTAGCATTGTCTATTAGCTTGGCAGTGTTTAAATGCTCAATAACACAGAACATGCTGATGTACTTGTAATTTAAATAGTATTTTATCTGACTTTCATCTTCTTAGTATCTTAACTGACTCCTAAAATTTTATTTTGGGAGGATTAAAAAATTTAACAATACAGGGACTGGAGAGATGGCTTAGCAGTTAAGGCTTATGCCTGTGAAGCCTAAGGACCCTGGTTCGATTCTCCAGATCCCATGTAAGCCAGATGCACATGGTGGCGCATGCATCTGGAGTTCATTTGCAGTGGCTGGAGGCTCTGGCACACCCATTCTCACTCTCTCTCCCTCTCTCTGTCTCTAATAAATAAATAAATAAATAAATAAAATCTTTAAAAAATAAAAAAAAATTTAACAGTACAGCCAGTCATGATGGCACACACCTTTAATGGTAGCAACTTGGGAGGCAGAGGTAGGAGGATCACTGTGAGTTTGAGGCCAACTTGAGACTACATAGTGAATTCCAGGTCAGCCCAGACTAGAGCAAGACCCTGCCTCAGAAAAACCAACCAAACAAACAAAAACAATGCAACAATATAATTTAATTCTAATTCCTTGGAGCAATGATAATATTTTGGGATGGGTTTTAAGAACAATGATTTCAGAGTTCTGGTATTAAAAATAATTATTTTCATTTGGCTATTTTGTTTTTTCAAGCAGTCTTATTACTGTGTAGCATAGGCTAGCCCCAACCTGAACTCAAGATTCTCCTGCCTTTATCTCCCAAGGGGAAACATTACAGGAATATGCCATCTTACTGTGCAATATAATTGCTTATAATATTACTTCTAGTAGCACTGACTCAAAACTTTGCAAATACTTGTGAGGAGAGTTCTCTTTGAAAAGTCAGTGGACTGAGGGCTTAAGAAACTACCCTAGTTTGATGAAATGACAAGATTCTGGATTTTGTCATTGGGAATGAGGAATTTTCTCCATATATTTTATCAGGAAGTCAGTACCTTAGACATGATGTTTAACTTCCATGAGGGAACAGTATTTCATGATAGGCCCTTTTTGGGGGGTGGGAAGCAGAGAAACAACTATTACAAGTGGTTACAAAGTGGGTGAATATTTTTGTTTCAATATTAAAGGCCTGTGTAAGGAAAAATATAGTGGTATAGTTTAACAATGGATCAACAAATATAATAGAAAGAGTGAGGATTCTGTATGATGTGATTTTTTTTTTTTTTTAAGAAATTCAATTTTTCTTTCCTTACAATTGGGGGAAATTTGTGAAATAATAAAAAACTACACAACTCAATGTAATATATGAAATAGGATTATAATGATGGAAGTATGCCCTGTATCATAGAAGTGTATCTTTGATCTACCAATATTTTTAATAATTCCATTTTTATTGAAGCTGTCTGGTACTTTTAGTGAAAATGAGCATAGATATAAATAAATGTCTGGAAGGATGTGTCTAAGATGTATTCAGGTCTTGACCTTAACAATGTTTTTTTTAAAATATTTTATTTATTTATTTGAGGGGAGAAAGAGACACACAGAGAATATGGGCATGCCAGGGCATCCAACCACTGCAAATGGACTCCAGATGCATTTGCCCCCTTGTGCATCTGGCTTATGTGGGTCCTGGAGAATTGAACCAGGATCCTTTGGCTTTGCAGGCAAACACCTTAACTGCTAAGCCATCTCTCCATCCCCCTTAACAATTTTTTTTTTTTTTTTTTTTGAGAGAGAGACAAAGAGAAAATGGGCACACCAGGGCCGTTTCAGCCTCTATGAATGAACTCCAAATGCCTGTGCCCCCTTGTGTGCATGTGTGACATTGCAAGCTTGCATCACTTTTTTTGTTTCTTTGTTTTGTTTTGTTTTTGTTTTTCAAGGTAGAGTCTTGCCCATGACCTTGCTATGGAATCAGGGTGGCCTTTTTGCATCTGCCTGTGCTGAACTTGCATCACTTTTGCATCACCTGGAGATTCAAACAAGTGTTCTTAGGCTTTACAGGCAGGCACCTTAACCATTGAGCCATCTCTCCAGCCCAACAATGTTTTTATAAGAGTTATGGCCCCACTCTGTAGAGGTATCATGTCATCTTAAAGGGGCACTCCAGAGTGCTGGCAATCTGATTAGTTGCTGGTTGCAGTACATAGTGGCATACCAGCTTGAGCACATTAGAAAAGTGATCATTCGCAATAAGTGTTGGCAAGGATATAGAAAAAGAGGAACCCTTCTACACTGTTGGTGGGAATGTAATGTGGTCCAGCCAGGTTCTTGAGACAGGAAGATTTACTGGGCTGGAGAGATGGAGTTAAATGTTCTTGAGCCTAAGGACAGCGATTCTCCAGGAAAAGCCAGATGCACAAGGGGGTGCACGATCTGGATGATCCAGTGGCTATACCATTCTCTCTCTCTCTACCTGCCTATTTCTGTATCTCTCTCTCTCAAATAAATAAATAAATAAATAAATATTTAAAAAATAGATTTACCATATGATCCAGCTATACCACTCCTAGGCACAACCATGTTTATTACTGCTCTATTCACAATAGCTAGGAAATGGAACCATCCTAGATATCCCTCCACAAATGAATGGATAATAAAGATGTGGTACATTTACACAATGGAGTTCTATTCAGCAGTAAAGAAAAATGAAATTATGAAATTTTCTGGAAAATGGAGGGATCTTGAAATATTATACTAAGTGAGGTAACCCAGGCTCAGAAAGCCAAACATCACATGTTCTCTCTCATATCTGGATCCTAGCTACAAATGTATACACTTGTGTGTGAGCTGGAACCAAAAATCTGTAGCAGAGGCCAATAAGCTAGAAAAAGGTTATAAGAGAGGGAGGACAGGGAAGGAACTTAAGGGGATGATATTGTATATATGAAAGTATAAGAACAGATTACAGACAGGGGAAAGGCCTAAGTGAAGCCATGGGAAGAGAATGTATAAAAGAAGGATGGGGGAGGGTCAATCAAAATTCAAGATATTCTGAATAAGACTTATGTAAACCTACTTTTTTGAATAATGGCACATCCAGAAGCTATAGATTGTTACTATAAAATTTTCAGTGCCAGGGATGGGATACCTTCCAGTGAGTTGTTGGCCAGGGAGGTCCCTGTTGCCTCCAAAAACTTACAGGCTATTGCCAAGACCCTTGGTTTCCCTTGAGAAACAGATGGTAAGACCTTATTGTTGAAGACCTCACTTGCCTGAGTGGCAAGGTCACTGAGAAATCAAGCTGGTGTGGAGCAGAAAACCTTCTCCCTGTAGACCAGCCAACTGAAAGCTGGAAAAAGCTGCACTGCATGCAGCCATATGGGAGACAGAAATCATCAGTGGTGAAAACAGTGGACACTAGAAGCTTCAAGTTTGTCCAGACAGGCCAAATAACTGAACGGGTGTAATAGTGACATTTCTCACTAGGGGAAACCAACTGCTCTCTAATTGAACTGAAGGCCCTCTCTATGGGAGGGAATACATGCCTGGTATTGAAAAACCTAAATAAAAGCCTATGGCAGGGGAGGTCATGAGCCTTAGGGGTATAAAGCCTGCTCTTGTCTGGCTAAATGTATATATTATTACAACCAAACTGCCCTGAAAGCACTATACTTAGTGTTCATATTCACATATTAATGCTACTCTCACTTCTGGTTAGAGAAGCTTCTCTTTTTAGATGGCGATGACCACTGGGATGACCCAAAAGGTAACATAGTGCTGAGAAGAAGAGATGGAGGAGTGTCCAGCACCAAAACACCTCTGTCACACCCTCGAAGGCTCAGGGTCCATTATGGAAGAGGTGGCAGAAAGAATGTAAGAGCCAAAGGAAGGGTATGGCTCCTTACAATGCAACTGCCCAGACAGAAATTGGCCTCAATATCCATGACCTCGCATTGCCTAGCAATACCTTCTCAAGACCCTCATAACAGGAGAAAAAGATGATGATACCAAATTAAAAGAGAGATTAATGGAGAGAGGAAGGGGATATGATGGAGAGTGGAGTTCTGAAGAGGAATAGGGGAGAGGAGGGAAATATCATGGTCTATTGTCTGTAAATATAGAAGCTGCCAATTTAAAAAAAAAAAAGTAAAAAAAATGAAATAAAACAACCTGAGAATCTCAAAAAAAAAAATGTGATCATTCTTTTCCCCCTTCCATGGGTAACTTGCTTTATTATTGCAGGGAGTTGTTGTCATCAATTCCATGTTGCTGGGATGGACGTCCAACCAAATACAGTTTATGGGAGGAATGGGTTTACTTCAGGCTTACAGGTACAGAGGAAGTTCCATCAATGGCAGAAGAAACTAGCTCCCTTTCATAGATCCAAGCAGAGAGAAACCACCAAACAGCCGGCACCACAAGCAAGCGCTCACCATCAGAGTTCAAAACTGCTCACTTCACACCTTTGGGCTGAATTCGGGTTCCCCTCCCCCAACATGCCTGTTATAGACTGCTCCATGTTGCTCGGCAGCTTAGAGGAGGAAGGGATTTATTTCAAGCTTATGGATACCAGGGAAGTTGCACCAGTGGCAGAAGAAGCTGCGTTCATACATCCAAGCAGGCAGGGACCATCACCAGCCAGCAAACACCAAAAGCAACAATGACAAACCAGCAGCAAGCAGGGTCCTGACAGCAAGTAGCAGGAACCCTGCCAGAGATCAGATTTCTCTGCCCACCTTTGAGCTGGAAATCAGATCTGCCCCAAACACACCTTTGGACTAGACCCCAGGATCCACCTCCAGTGACACCTCCTCCAGCCAGGTGACTGGGGACCCAAGTTACAAACTTTCATAAAACACCTGAGTCTATGGGGAACATATATTCAAAGTTCTAGAACACCTATTGCTGGACCCCAGGATACCTTCCCCAAGTGACACCTCCTCCAGTCAGGTGGCTGGAGACCCAAGTTACAAACTTAGTTTAAAAAAATTTTTTTTTTGAGAGAGAGAGAGAGGAGAGATAGAGAATTGGTATGCCAGGGCCTCAGACACTGCAAGTGAACGCCAGATGCTTGCACCACCTAGTGGGCATGTGCGACCTTGTACTTGCCTCACCTTTGTGTGTCTGGCTAAAGTGGGATCTGGAGAGTTGAACATGGGTCTTTAGGCTTTGCAGGCAAGTGTCTTAACCCGCTAAACCATCTCCAGCCACAAACTTAATTTTAGTAAAACACCTGAGTTTATGGGGCCATATATTTATACTATGGTTCCTGGGGTCCCCAGGCAGTGGTTCCCCAGAGATGTTCAGGCAGTAGGGGAGCAGGATCTTGAGCCTTCCTGAGTGCAACAGGAAAAGACACCTGGGAGACAGCTTCAGACAATAGCTCATTTATTCAACAAGGACATGGGTTTATAAGCAGTTGTGAGTGGGAAGGGACACAAGTCCTAAGTAGGTTTAAAGGTTGCTTACTAATGTCATTTCAGGATGCCAGGATGGACCAGGAAAGGGTCACATGGTGTAGGCAGTGGCAGGAAGAGCTATGTGACCTAAGTCACATAGAGGAGGGCCGCAGCTGCAGGAAGGACAGCAGGCCACAATGTCATGGGGCCATAAGGAAAATGAAACCTAAGGCTATCGGAATGTCCAGGTTTCCCGGGCCTGAGAAGGGAGCCTTGCTCACTGGCATCTCTAGGTGAGGTTGTTGGGGAAGGGGGGGAGGCGTGCTGTGACCTCACGAAGAGGTGGGGGCAGCCCCACTTTTATGGGCCTCAGGACCAGACTGGGATCTAGGCCTGCTACATCCTCCACAGCCCTGGGCCCCTGGTTACATCTGACAGCTCAGGCCCATCTCCTGAAGGCTCCAGCCTGTGGTTGGCAGTGCCCAACATTATACTATAACATTCAAACTACCACAGGAGTCAACTGTTCTCAGTTTCTTTCCTTCTTCAGGGATTGGTTCATATTTAGGTGAAAAGTCAGATTTGTGCAAAATTGGGAATTATCTTACCTGGCTAGCCTTATCTCTTGTCTCTATCAGAAGCTCTAGCCCAGGCTGACCTGGAATTCACTATGTAGTCTCAGGGAGACCTCAAACTCACAGTGATCCTCCTACTTCTGCCTCCCAAATGCTGGGATGAAAGGTATGTGCCACCAAGCCCGGCATCTATCAAAAGTTTTAAGTCATAAAATTTGAGATAGAAGAATTTTCAAGAAGACATCCCATACCTGTAAAGATTTACTGGTCTCTTCTGAGGTGTCCAAGTGCTGAACCCACCACAGCTTCTGCTATTATTTCCTTGTTTGCATTGTGGGTCTCTGTCACATTTGCATCAGCTGACTAGACCAGGAACAGACCTCTACCATCTGTGAGCTGGCTGGGCCTAGTACAATAGCTCTTGTTGCATAGCAAATTCCTTCAAATTAAACTATTCTTGGCCTGGGGAGATGGCTTAGTGGTTATGGCATTTGTCTGCAAAGCCAAAGGACCCTGGTTCAATTCCCCAGGACCCATGTAAGCCAGATGCACAAGGGTCCGCATGTGTCTGGAGTTCATTTGCAGTGGCTGGAGGCCCTGACATGCCCATTTTTTCTATCTCTCTCTCCCTCTCTGTCTCTTTTTCTCTCAAATAAATAAACAAAAAAATTAAAAAAAAATCTTTCCTGAAGGGGAGAAGGAATCAGGAGGTCAATAAGACTGGGAGAATTAAAACTGATGACCTCCCCAAGGTTATATGGTAGTAAAGAACTGGTGAGGGCAAACTTACCAATGTTAGTGGATCAATTTTCTCTGACTTGAAACATTCCTTCTTGAGGGTAGGAAGAAGTGAAGAGGTCAACAAGTCTGGGAGAAAGATTGCAAGACCCCTTCCTAAGGTTATGTAAAGGACAAATAACTGCTTGGAAAGACATTCTCCCACCTGCTCGGCCCAGCTGCCTACAAGTCTGGGACTGGGCAAACTTCTTGATCTTGCCCAGTGTGCTCCAGAGATGCAGTTTCTGAGATCGGTTATGTTGGAATGGGTTCTTTGGTGATGTAGCTGCCTTTGAGCCGTTCATTGCTCCTATAGGCAATCCCTGCTCTGTAAGCAACACCAAAATAAACTCATTGGTTCACAAAAACTGGTTTGATGTAGTCATGCTTTGTCTGTGCCCTATTTGGGGTGAATAGATGTGTTTGTGTCTCCCCAGGGAAAAAGTTTCCTGTGACAGCTCTACACAAGAGCCTACCATATACATAAGAACTGGTGAGCTTGGGCAGTTTCTTTTGGGAGAAGCTTGAGTGAAAGAGCTATGAAGTCAACAGAGTGCAGATTGATGCAGGTCTGGAGAAAGAGCCTGAAGGCTGGTGCAGAAACATGAAACACCATGCCACAGGCAAGTAGAAAACATGGAGTGCAGGAGGAATGAGAGCAGAAAAGGAGAGGGAGGACAAAGCTGATGTCAAAACAGCAAAAGAAAGCAGGGGACAGGAAAAACTGGTGTAGGAGCTGAAGCATAAGCTTGGCCCAGAAATAAAATTTCTGTTCCTGCCCTCAAGCTATTGTCAAACCATCAGAGCTGGTGTTATGTGCTGTGTGAATGAATGGCTTCCCAGTTCTCCACAACCTCCAGCTTTTTGAAACAGCGTTCAGTTTTTCATTTTTCCCTTTGTTTAATCTATCAACTGAAGTACTCTGAGCCCATTCAATTTCCACATGTGAAAGAACCTAACATGAATGATATCCTCAAAATGAGGCAAGGAAAGAATAATAGAAAAAATCACAAGTAAAATGTGAACTCATGGGGAAGGGAAGAGGGCTCAGAGGATAAAGCGCCACTCAAGCCTGAGTGCCTGAGTTCAATTCCCAGACTGCCGCATAAAAAGCCAGAAACTGGCAGGATTCTGTAATCCCAGCACGTTGATGGAGGTAAACACGAGAGAAAGTTCCAGAAGCTTGTGGTAAGCACAGCAAAGAACAGAAACAGCAAGAACAAGAAAAACCCATCCTCAAAGAAGATGGAAGTGAGGACCAACTCTCCAAAGTGGTCCTCTGACCTTCAAACACATGCTGTGGCACATGTGTGCCCTCGCCCCCACACAAAGACACAGATTGCACACAGACACACACGCACACACTAAAAAAATAAACTCTCAAAAACTATGAAGTTACAGATTTGACACTGAGGTGGTATTTTCATTCAAATGCTGTATGCCAGGTAATATATTTTGGTGTTTTCCAAACAGAGAAAGATTTTGGAAGGCAGTTTTGGAAAGCATAATACTTATTTTCTTCCTAGGTTTGGGAGCTGGACCACCCAGAAAGTAATTAGGTGGCTAGTCCTTGGACTTTTGGAAGTAATAGCAAAAGAAGAAGGTTGCCCCAACAACCTGATCTAGTGTTGTAATGAAGAGCTTCCCATATCATGTTATAGAATTTGGATTCCTTTGTCCCCATGGACTTGTCGCAATTTGTATATGGTTGCCTGTCTCTTTTCTGATGCTCGGTGTTTCTTACTGCTTCCATCTGGGTTGCTGGGCTAGTGTGCTTAAAACTCCTGTCTGAGGTCCCATGCTGGGGGTTCTGTGGAGTGAACAATGCAGTCTTCACACGTTGTGCATTCCACTTTACGTGCTGCCGTCTTTGAGTCAGGCTCAGCTCCTCACAGGCTAAAACATGGCTTTGTGGTTTTGCTTAGTTGAGTGCCCTTTAGCAGTTGAAGGAAGTTATTTGCATTTATTAACTATATTAGAAACAAAGTTCATACTCCTGTGGCAATACATGGTTCATCTCTCCCTACTGAGACAAAATATCTTCTTGATTAGTAATGGTGCCATTGCTGATGTGCCTCATTACATTTTAGAGGTTCAACAACTCTTTTCAAGGTGAGCACAAAAGTAAGAAATACTAATTTCTAGAAGTTATCATAAAAACCAAAGTGAAAGAGTGCTGTTAATAATTTGAAATATTTGGGGTAGAGGGGAGTGGCATATACTTCAGTTTGTACAGTGCTTGCCTTGAAAACATGGGGACCCGATCTTCAGAATCCATGTTAATCTATGACGTGATAGTCCACTCTTGTAATCCTGACAATGAGGAGAGGGCTGCGTTTGCTGGCCAGCCAGTGTAGCTTACTTGGTGAATTCCAGACTAAAGAGAGAAAATGATGTGAGATTTGAGCTCTTAGTGAGATTAGAACTCCAACCTAAGTCTTTATTTATGTTCAATAAAGAATTGGAAGACATAGACATGAAGGATAAAATTATTAAAAGTTTATTTTAAAAAATATAGGTAAGAGAAGGAAAGCTCCCAAGCTGAGAAGCTGGGTACAACTTGTCACATGGCAGGCCAATTTGGGCTTCTTTATCATGTTGAAAATGAGAATTAAGAGGCATTTAGTTGGGATTTGTCTCATAATCAGGTTTCGGTGATAATAGAGATTCCGACTGGTTGGTGGACACACAGATAAAGGTGCGCAGACTTAGAATGGAGCCCAACAACCTGGGAAGAGGTGGAATCACAGATACGTGGAAAGCTTGCAAAAGCTCTTCAAGGTTAAGGACTGGAACGTGACTCTGAGTGGCCATTTCTAGTCTGGCCAGGATAGGGTGGTATCCATGTATCCATCCTTGGGTTCCTGACTGACCACTTATAAAAAATGACCTTGATCTTATTCTCTATCAATCTTGTCTCTAAAAAGGTGTGTGATGCCTGAAAAACACACTCGAGGCTTCTCTTTGCTCATTCCTTATCTCTAAGGTGTTACCAGAAATGAGCTGAATTTAACCAAGTGAAATAATAAGCAATTTAACTGTAGAAGACACAGACAAGGTGACAAATGGGATTCATGTTTTCTCCTGTTTTCTTTTGCCTTCCTCTCATTTATAGGAGAAATATTCACATATTTTATGCTTTTGAAGAAATAATTATAGTAATCAGAATTTGACTTTTTATGAGTTATAAATTTTGAGAAGCTGTTTATTCCTGCTGGCATCAATATCATTTTAAACTAATAAGCATCTTTAATCTACCAATTAGACAACACATATCCAATGACACAGATCTGTATTCTCATGTATTTAATCATTTTGAATGTGCAGGAATTGACAATGTAGACTACCACAGATGTGAGTTATATATACAAAGCCATAAGGAAGGGTGTATTTCAAAGGTGTGTGTTTTGAAAATGTGTGTTTTGTTTTTCCTGGGCACTTTATTCTTTCCAATCATATCACAGATTGGGTAACTGAGGACTTTGATTAAGGTGCAAAGGAAGTTCTTATCACTCCAACGAAGGCATGCAAAGAACCAAGAACCAGAGCTCAGGGTGAAGTGGCCTTCACCTTTTGTGCCAGGACAAAGGGAATTAGTAACACTCAAATGAGGAACTTGCATTTGTATCCAGTTTCCACAAATAAAGCTACTTCCTGTATTATAACCATTTTCTCAATGATTACTTTAAAACTCATTTTCAATGCTACTTCCTTCCATCAAAAAAATTTAGAACATGCCCTCATACTTAAAAAGAAATATATAACTTTGATACATAGTTTTTTTTCAGTGATTTTTATTTTGATTACCTGTAAAACTACAAGGGCAAACATCTCATAAATACCATGGCATTTGAGTGAAGGCGGAGAAAGGAGATCTTTGTACCGAGAGTGGCGTCTCAAAGGCCAACCCTGCTGTGTTTGACACACCTGAGCTACATTTAATGCTTTTCCCCTGCCAAGGAGGTGACCTCAGACTCACTTTCTGAAAAATAAAACTTGTAGGTGATCTCTGAAGTCCCTTTTAGCTATACATTCCTAGGACTCTGTAAGTAGTTTTCATTTTCACTCTTTATTTAGCCCTTTTGTGTGTGTGTGGTTTTCAGTGAGTTGCTCAATCTATTTCTCCAAATACCGTTTCTCCCTTGAAACAGCAGTATGACTTGTAGGTTTTTTCTGACAGGAAAATGATCAAATACTAGAAATAGAGGTAGCAGGATGCCTAAAGCATCTTGAGCCTGGGCACACAGGACATTGTCTAGCAGACTTTCAGAGGATTATTCTGTCTAAGAAGTCTGTACCTTCAGCTGGGGCCTGCTGACTGGACTATTATACCACTGTAAAAAGACAGAAGCTATAGAAAATCAAGAGTCATGAACATATATCTTATCTGGTAAGTATATACACAACATCTGACCTATAGAAAGGATTATACTAAACATTATATTTGATTGTCTTGAAAGATAGTTTGCATTTATTAGCAAGCTTTGACTTTCCTCATTGCTTGGTCTTCAAATTCATTGACGACTTATTGGTTTCCCCTTTAAATAAGCAGATAAGGAAAACAAGCCTGGCATGGTGGTGCACACCTTTAATCCCAGCACTTAGGAGACGGAGGTAGAAGGATTGCTATGAGTTTGAGGTCAGCCTGAGACTACATAGTGAATTCCAGGTCATCATGTGCTAGAGCAAGACCCTACCTTGAAAACAAACAAACAAACAAACAAACAAACAAACAAACAAACAACAATAACAAAGAAAATAAGGAAAACATTTGACTTGAGTTGAATTCATTTAAGACTACTCATTCATATCATTTTACAAATTTTACTTGAGCAATAACTTCATTAGTAACGTGTGGGGGGTGTGGTGTGTTGCACATATGTGTGGCTGAGACTAAGAAAGTGTAATTACTACAAACTCCCTTGCTCATTTGTTCACATTCATAACCACAAATAATCAGCTGCCCCCACTGGGCTTTAGTGGTATCCACATTAACTCAATGTATTTTGTCTAATTTGGAAAGTTCATCATAGCCTAGGTGAATTGCTTTGCAGCTTTATAAGGTTCAAGAGAGACCATAGAAGCTGGCATTTAATGTAATTATAGAATGATTACCATGTGTAAAAAAACATTCTGAGCCTTCTGAACATAAAGAAACTGGAACAAAACCTGTCTTCGAACGAGATGGAGGTTAGGAAATGGCTAATTGGTTTAATTGTGGTTTTCTCCCACTCGGGGTGTTCAGTCCTTGAACCTTGTCTTCCCCTGCATGAGGAGTCTGTCCAGTAGAATCATGTCAGTGGGGGATGCTATGCCATGAGGTACTGATATGAAATGGTTGGTATTATCTGAATTTGAACAATCTGAGAAATAATTGTAGTTCCAGTGTGGAAATCTTGATGCTCATGCTTATATCAAATAATGTAATTCCAATTCAGTATTAGTCTTTTATTAATTTCATGAGGCTTTAACCTCTGTTTCTGGTACAGGTTTTCAAATAAATGAGAATGAGACAATTACCCACATATATTTTAGAATCAGAGACATGACAAAAGAGTAATAATCACATCTTGAGTCCTTTGCCCTCTTTTCTTAAGATAGTAATTAGCTCACACTGGCTTTAAACTCCCAATCCTCCTGCCTCCCCTACCAAGTGAGAGCTGAGATGAGAAGCACACACCACCATGCTTGGTTCTGATCCCATTTTAAGTTAGTACAATTTCCAGTCTCCTTAAATATATGTAAATACACTGTGCTTCCCATCTGATCTTTATTCATACTTTCTTGCCTACCTGGAGGGTAGTCATGAAATAAAAATTAACCTCCCAAACCATAATTCACTTTTAGCTAATAGGATTTCGATTCACATATTTAGGACTATTACTGAAATAAAAACCTCATGTAGCAAACAGCTTCAGGTTCGCTGAGATGAACTTCCAGACCAGGCACAGTTATGGAGGAAGGGATATTATTTATTGAAGCTTACAGATCCAGAGGAAGTTCCACAACAGCAGAAGAAGCTGGCCTTTCTTCACAGGACCAGGCAAGAGAGCAAAGCCAACCAGCCACACAGCACACTGAGCAAAACTACAGCCCAAAGTCCAGCACACTTCAGGAACTCCTGCTAGGCACACTTTGCATATCTTTACAATGGAATCTCAAACCCACCTCCACACAGGCCCCCAGGAAGGTGATTGTAGATGCAAACTATAAAGTAATAAAACATTGAATATATTGGGGACCATATATTCAAACTACCATACCTCATAAAGCCATTTCCATCATGGAAAAGAGATAGTGAGTAGGTAGGCAAGAAATATAGTTTATTTTACTGGTCATCAATTATAATGGGTTCTATAAATTGGATAATTATAAAAAACATAACAAATTGGACTTGTGAAAACAACGTTTGTGCAAGTTGATTTTCTGTTACATGTTGTTGTGAAGTCTAACAACATGATGTGGATTGTGTTAACCTGATTTTTACCTGGATAGAGCAGAAAACAGTGGATCTCTCCCCCTCCTCTTTCATTTCTGAGAACTTGCAGTGTTTTTGGTTATCATACACGTCTGTGATCACAAAACCATGATCACCGGGCAGGCAGAATAGGAGTGTGGGGAGAATTCCTTGTCATCAGGAAGCAGCTGGTCCCTAGAGTTGTGCACTGATAACTTGTACAGGTGTATCTTTCAAGTCCAGTTGTTGCTAAGCTTAGCACTGAGAGTCAGACTTCAAGCAGAATGGAAATGTGGTCCTCCTTGGGATGGCGAGATCTCAGAGACTCCTGTGTTGAGTACTTCAATAAGCCGACATCTTTTACCCATCAGTGTGCAAGACTGGCTCACGCTAGCTCCTAAGGAGATGAAAGATGATGGTAAACATCCCTTGGGCAAAATGCATTCCTCCTTGATGCAGGCTGAAAAATAATTTGCTCTGGGCAACACTAGGAGCCCAGATACATAGCCAGGAATTTTACTTTCCACTCTCAAAACTGTAAGGAAGTACCACAGAGACAAAAAGACACCCTGCCACACATGTACTACTTCCCCCACCAATGGAGAAATATTCAGGGTACAGTCTACAATGGTGTGGCTAATCCGTTAGCCCCTTGCGATGGTATTGGTAAGCAGTTTGCCCTCTGGTTAATAAAATGTGGAGGTTCTGAAGTCCCTAACCATGAGCTTTCTGCAAGGCCTCTGACCCTGCACCAGTCTTCTCTTAAAGGAAAGCAATTTGTATTCTTTGCCAGTGTCTGTTGACAGCTCTCTGTCAATCACTCTCCCTCTGAGACAGCCACCCACTAGATCATCCATAGAATTAAAAACATCAGCAACATCCTCTTCCTCCCTGATGGGAAATTTTGTTGTAATTTGTTGCTTTGATCTAAAAACAGGGAAAAGAAAATGAGGGAAGGGGAAGGTGAGAAAGAGCATTTTATTTGATTATTACAATTAGTTGAGTCCAGCTAATGGAGGTTTTACATGTTCTTTTCTCTTTTCTTTTTTGACATCTGTGCAAGATTGACTCTAGCTGCTACAGAAAATAATTATGGGGCTATCCTCAATGATATAGGATATTGATTTGCCTCCTCAAAGTAGTAAATTCTTAGTGACAGGAATTATCTTCTGTCAATTTCTTTTGTACAATGCCTAGCATGCGACTAGACACATAAAACAATTTTGGATATATGTTTTGATTTGAATTATATTAATATGATATATGATATTTATATGACTTAGAAGAAGTTTTTGAACTTTGTTATTTTATTGCCTGACAAAGAAGCATAAATAATTATGAGTAAAATATTGTAAATAAACTTACTCGTGTCAGAGAACTTTCAGTTATATTAATTTATGCAGACCAATTAATACATAATGCCTGAGAGTTGATATAATAGTAACCTTGTTGTTGCTGACATGAAACAACTGACCAGAAGCAGCTCATGAGAGGAAAAGTTTTATTTCAGCTTACAGTTTCAATGGGAAGTTTCATCATGGTGAGATAAGCATGGAAAGAGCAAGAAGCTGGCTCTCTTCATCACATACAAGCAGGAATGAAGCAGCAAGAGTGAGCTAGCTATCATTGACAAGGGACCTGGATCATAAAGTCCCAAAGACCATCTCTAATGACACACCTCCTTCAAGGTTCTACTTCCCAAAGGCTCCATTAGCTGGGGATTAAGTATGAGGCTTAATCAGAAACATATGAGGCATTTGACATTCAAAATACCACAGTAGGTGATCAGTGGAGTGGTTGTAAATATCTTTACCATTATTAGTATACATTTAAAATGCTAGGATTAGCCTTAAGAAATTATAGTTAGGCCTAATGCCATATGTTGATCTAAAGATGAGGGAACCTAAGATCTGGCCCTGCATTCTGGAGGAGAAAAAAGCAGCTCAGAGGAAGAAGGCTGATAAAAATGAATGGCTTCATGGGCTGGAGAGATGGCTTAGCAGTTAAGGTGATTGCCTGTAACCTAAGGACCCATGTTCGACTCTCTAGATCCCACATAAGCCAGATGCACAAAGGTGAGGCAAGCACAAGGCAGCACATGCCCACTAGGTGGTGCAAGTGTCTAGAGTTGGATTGCAGTGGCTGAGGCCCTGGTGCACCAATTCTGTCTCTCCCTCCCTCTCTCTCTAAAAAATTTTTTTAAAATGAATGGCTTCAATGCATTAGGTAATAATATATGCCCTTTACATTCAAGTAGTCTTCAAAGTAGCATATAACATACTAACACCCCAGTACTTTAGTTAGTAAGCTAAGGCCTAGGGCTCTACAACTAAGTAAAGAGGCTGATCCCTATGAATCTAAGCTATGAATCTACTCTAAATCATAATTTTCCCCTCTGCATTTATTGAATGAAAAGAAGGTCTCTAAAACAACAAACATAAAATGCTTCTCCCTCGTGTATTTTTACTTCTTGGTAGTTCCAACCTTGTCAATACTCACCCACTGCCAAAAGACAAGTGTTTGAACTCATGGGTGTAAGACTGCAATACTGGCCATTATTAATGGAGGAGAATATTCCCCACCAGGTACAGATAAAGAGAGCTTCAGTAACAAAACAGACACACATGAAAATGTCATGATGAAGTCTAGTATTTTCTATAATTAACATATGCTTGTAATATGCTAAAAATAAAAAAGTAAATAACCTCTCATGGTGAGAGGGTGCCCAGATTAGCCAACTCATGCCCATCAATGTACATCAGCTTTCTGTGTTAGAATAGGATTTATTATATGTTTTTATCATCTCTTTGGTTTCAAATTATGACAGTACCAAGACCCACACTCCAACTATATTAGAACTAGAAGATCATGTATTGTTGCTAATTAGAATTAGGAAATAGCATTCTAAGTGACCACACATCACATATATAAATTGCACCTTTTTACAGGCAGAAAAACAATATTGCTCATATTTTGGGTTCATCCTAATAACTAGGTGAGAGGTTCATTGAGGGTAGGACCCATGTCTTACCTTTATAAAGACCTGTCTTCCACGAGCTGACCCAGTGCTCATTCGTGGTTAACACTCAAAATTTTACTAGGTGATTGGATCACCAGTGGATTTTAAAATTTTTTTATATTCATTTATTTATTTGAGAGAGAGAGAGACAGAGAGGCAGAGATAGATAGAGAGAGAGACACACACACACAGAGAAAAATGGGTGCACCAGGGCCTATAGCCACTGCAAATGAACTACAGACGTATGTGCCACCTTGTGCATCTGGTTTACGTGGGTCCTGGGGAATCAAACTAAGGTCCTTTGGCTTTGCAGGCAAGCACCTTACCTGCTAAGCCATCTCTTCAGCCCACCAGTGGATTTTATTAGATAAATTTCTTACCTAAGAAGGATTTCTTTTTCCTTTTGTCTTTCAATCCTCAGACTGTTTCACTACCATACTCAGGGGACTGTATATGTTTCACTCAGGAAACATCAAAAGGCAATGTAGAGTGTTTTATAGTCTCCCAAATGTCCTGCTATCTTCGTTTAATGGGCACTATGGGGATACTCATTTCTTAGTATTTATCTGTCACTGCAACAATACTATACTTCTTATTGATAATAAATTGGCAATTTTCATAACTTGACCTTTGACTTTAAAATTATTTTGGGGACTAGAGAGATGGTTCAGTGGGTAACAGCACTTTCTGTACAAGCATAAGGACCAGAGTTGAGCCTCAGCACACATGTAAAAAATCCAAGCATGGCTGTACCTGTCTGTATCCCCAATGCTGTGGCACTGGGTAATTGAATCCAGGTCACCAGGCTTTGCAAGCAAGTGCCTTTAACTGCAGAGCCAATCTCTCCAGCCCTTCCCTTGTTTCCACTTAGAAACTTTGCAGTCAGTTATGAGCACAGTCAGAGCTATGTCAGTGGTTCAGTGGTTGCTTAATACTCCACTCATTCCACTTAAAGAGAGCCACATATCACTTCTCACTAGGGTATTCAGGTGTATTTGGCTTACATGGGTCCTGGAGAATTAAACGCGGGTCCTTTGGCTTTGTAGGCAAGCTCCTTAACCATTAACCATCTCTCTAGCCATCATTTTTTTATTTTGGGGGAATCTTTCTCTAGGTGAAACTTTCAATTTTTACATAAACTTGCTTTTTTAAGTTTATAAAATTGAATGTGCCAATCTTTAAAAAATAGTTGCTCGACATTATGTCATACTAGACAGTATGTACTCAAGACTATAAAACAAAAATACAAAGAAAATAATTCTCATATTTTTGTTTAGGCTATTTATACTTTCTGAATTTGTTTTCTTTTTTAGAGAGAGAAAGTGGGAGGTAGAGAGAGAGATGGTCATTCCAGGGCCTCTAGTCCCTGCCAACAAACTCTATACACATGTGTCACCTTAAGCATCTGGTTTTCATGAGTCCTGGGAAATTGAACCTGGGTTCTTTGGCTTTGCAGGCAAATGCCTTAACCACTAAGCCCTCTCTCCAGCCCTTCTTTCTGAATTTTGAGATGAGACTATTCACATATAATTTTAATAGTTTATCTTTCATATCTTTGGAGGATTTAGGTTTGTTTTGCCATTATTTTTTAATACTAAGAGGTAAAAAGATATGCACATGCCAACCCAGCTATATCTAAATTCTCTATTCCCTTTTATCTACTCATTACCTCTACTTCCTCATACATATGAGAGCATATATATTGAATTTTTTCAATGTAATGTTTCATCCTTCAAGGTCCTGAATGGTTTACAAGCAAACTTCTAGTCAAATTCAAAGTCATTATCATGGTGCATCTGGTTTCATTTGAGCTAGCCCTGATTACCTTACAGATATCATACTTGATTATACCTGCCTTAGCACATGATGCTTGGCTAGCTTTCCTGTTTTCCTTAAACTTAGCAAGTAAATATTCTACTGATTTAAAGCCTCAGCCCTTACTATATGTCTACATGAGATGGCTTTCTTGACATACTTTCTTGGCTTTTTCCTTCTCTACACCCATGTCTCTACTCAAATAACACAATTAGAAAGACTGACTTGACATTGTTATCCAAAATAGCAGTTTCTGATACTCATCACTATCTTAACCCTTTTCCTGCTTTATTTTCTAAGATGAAACTCACTACTTCCTTGCATTATTATGCATTCGTTATTTCTGTTTTCTTTGCTTGACTTGCTAAGTAGAATGTAAATTCTGTGTAGTTAGAACTCCATTGTGTCTAACTTTAGATTTTCTATGTTTACACCACTGCCTCACACATAATAGGAATTTAATAAATGTGAGTTGAATGCATGAATCTCATCTCTTACAACTTTGCAGTTCAAGACCTCTTTTCTGGGTACATGAATCATTTTCTGGCTCCTGAGTCCTCTTCACCCATGTCTTTTTGGTTTTTCTTCCCAGGTCTGCTGCTGCCAGAAATCCCTTCCCAACTACTCCCTCCAAATATCAACCATTTCTCCAGGTTCATTCAAGCCTCATCTCCCTTATGAAACTTTTCTCAATTAAGATCAGACCATTATTTGACAATCTTTGAGTCTCTCTCTCTCTCTTCCTCTCTCTTTCTCTCTCTATATATATCCTTCATACCTATCATTCACTTTATATTTACTTTTATATTATTACTTTTGATATTATTTTATGTCTGCAAGGTTAAGTATTTTGTATGTCTTTGACCTTAGATTCTTTCAAAGTGGGTTCTGTGTCTTTCTTTTTCCAAAAATTTCCATATAAATATCCCATATATATGCCTATTATGAAAGCTTATCAGTTATGTAAATGAGAGAATCAATGACATCAAAATTTATGTTAGTGATGTGACTTTCACTATACTGTTCCCAGTTTTAGATTCATTGCAAACTTTAAGTAGGATATTACTAAAAATAAATATACATTATATGACTGGAAAATATATTTTTATTTTTCATGACTCCCATCATACCTCAGATACTCTACCTTCTCCATCCAATCATCCACCCCTTCATAATGGTAACATTAGTTATCATTTGAACCTGCATACTCCCTTCATGCTGTTTTATAGTAGAATAGAGATTAAAAAAATTGGCTCCCAGTGAGGTTCAAATAATATCCTAAATAGGAAATTAGAACATAAACAAATAATTAAAAGACAATGTAATATATTAAATTGACAACTTTATGGGCTACCCTAAGAACAATGAGACTAAAATATCCAATTCTCCCTATTATTTGGGAAGTTAGTGTAGTCAGAGAGAGTGCAGATAAAAGTGACTTTAACTGAACTTTGGTGAATGAGTGGAAATTATCTAGGCAAGTGAAAAGGCCAAGAGAATAGCACACACAGATGTTCTGGAGTGATATTAGAGAGAAAAATATCTGCCAACAGAATGCTGGGAACTAAAGTCTTCTAACTGTTCCCATCACTCTGGGGATGCTTAACCACAAAAAGTGTGCTGTATAGACTGACTGTGGGTTCAGAATCTATTCCACTACTAGATAATATTCACTTCTTTGATGTAGCTGTCCTGTGCCCAGCATCATGCCTGACACTGAGTTATGCCCCCCAACTCTGCTTAGGTAGCTATGAAGACTACTCACTACCTAGATACATGGAGAAGCTAACTTTAGCTTGGTCATTTCCAGGACACAACAGAGGCAATAATGGGAGATACGGAAAGGAGAAGTCATCAAAAATGTAGTAGAACTAGGCAAGTTCTGAGCTTTTGGACCATCATTTCTAGGACACCTCAGAGGCTATACTGGGAGATATGGAAAGGAAAAGAGAAATCATCATAAATATAGAAGAATTAGGCAAGTTCTGAGCTTTTGGACCAAGTATCACCAGGTACCAATCCCTGGAAAATAAGTGCCCTCCTTTATGTGGACCTCTAGATATTGCAAATATATAACACATAGATTCAGAAATAAAAAGAAGTGATTAAGAATATCTGAATTGGGGATGGAGAGATGGCTTAGTAGTTAAGGCACTTGCTTGCTAAACCAAAGGACCTATTTTCAATTCCCAAAAGCCCCACGTAAGCCAGATGCATAAGGTGGCACGTGTGACGGGAGTTTGTTTGCAGTGGATGAAGACCCTGGTGTGCCCATTCTCTCTTTCTCTACTACCTCATTCTCTCTCTTTCAAATAAATAAAAATTTTAAAATATTAAAAAAGATATATCCGAATTGGAAGATGCTGTGAGGATAAAATATGCTTATTCTATGAAAATCAGAACGTCAAAAATGCTTTGGTTCACCAATTAAAGTTTCTATTTTCCACTTCTTTCCTTTTCTAACTGCGGGTGATGCTGGCAAGAACTGCCCTCCACTGCCGGCTTCTGCACAAAGTCAAGAAATCAACATTATAATCATGCGTTGTTCCCATAGCAAGCACTCCCACAGCTCCAAGCAAAACAGCACTTCCTTGATCCTGCCAGAGCATATGTGGCAAAGAAAGATTAATTAGCTGCTCACTAATTGACAGTATTTCCCACCACATCTGCTTGTGCCTGATGTGAGTTTAAATGTCTCTATCTAAATGCTTGAAACTAATTGAACATGTATAAAATGTAATGCCCCTTTCTGAACCTCAGAGATTCCAGGAGCCTGGATTCCCTCTCCTTAAACAGTAGAGATGCAGGGAGAGGATTGTGGGCATGGTGTGTGAATTCTGGGAAGGCAGAAAAGAGCATCAGGATCAGGGCATGTGGGCACAGGTGGCATCTTGTAGCATAGGGGACATGAGATACAGCCATGTAACTGGCAAACAACACTGCCTTTTTGGATTTCTTCTCTTGCTCAGGTGTGGGATGAAATCCATGGTTTTCTAACTGTGCTCCTGTCATCCTGACAGTTTCAGATCTCTTAGGATCTCTTATGCTTCATAGCAGTGCTATTCAACAGGCCCTTTGTTGTCCAATAGAATTTTCTGCAATGATAGAAGTGTTAAAAAACACACACACACACACACACTCCAACTTACAGCTCTTGGGTGCATGCAATGTGGTTGGTGTGATTACAATTGAATTTTAAATTCTATTTATTTTAATTAATTTAAATAAATTTAATTTAATTTAAATAGTCCCATGTAATGAGGGCAAACAAATATATTTACTAGTAGCTCAGAGTGTCAGAGTTGTGCTCTAAGTGGACAAAGTCTAGAGCTTCTCAACGCCCCTTTAACCGGAATACACTTTCCTTTCCTGCTTTATTTTTTCACTTTTATTTTAAAAGTTTTTTTTGTTTGAGAGAGAATAGGGATGCCAGTGCCTCCTGCCATTGCGAATGAACTACAGACACATGTGCATCTGGCTTGACGTGGGTACTGGGCAATCAAACCCAGGCCATCAGGCTTTGCAAGCAAGTGCCTTTAACTGCTGAGCCATCTCTCCAGCCCCGTTTCCTCTTTTTAGTAGTGTACTTTCATGATAGTTTCCCTTAAACAAAGAGTTTCATAGCTAGAGAACATTGAAAACTACCAGACTGCATAATCTCCAAGGCTCTGAAACTTTGAAAGACACCCCACAGTATAAGCCTCACTTTCAGCAGGGGTCAAACCTAGTCTTCCAGGCAGGGAGAGAAGCCAGCCTCCTCTATTGTCCCACCCCACTTTGCCTAATATGGAGGAAGATAATGGCACAGCTGATATGTCTTCTAAACATAAGAACATCGCACTCCTTTGATAGGGTGAAAGCCTTTTTGATGTTTGCAGCTGCTCTACCTAACTTGTTCCAGGGGCTGCTTATAGTCTTTGTGCCTTCTTCTTGGTCCTATATTCTCAGACCATGAAGACAAAAGTGACCAGAGCCAGAGAAAAATCTGAATGAAGTCAAATTTCTCAGTCTGGCAAATCTCTATCCCTCCCAAGATGGGAAGGAAAGGTCCAGGATTTCGAAAGTAATCATGCTCAGAACTCTGTCCAAGCTGCCCTACAACTCGTCATGCTCCAAGGACAGTGCCTTTTCAACATGACATAGAAACTGTTGCTTAAGACTATGGGCGGTCTTCTGCTTTAACAACTCATAACCAACAACTCCATGGTGAATACCAGAAATCTCACTGAGGAGGGCTCTCAGTTGAGTGGGAGCAGGGAGACAAATGATGTACAAACATATGTGTACAAAGTTTCTACTTAATAATAAAATCTATTATGTAAAGTATATATATATATATATATATATATACACACTTATAGAAACATGAAAAGACTAAAGGGCAGTGATCATGGCATGTGTGTATACTTGCTGTGGTGGTGGTGGTAGGGATACTGGGAAAGCACGAACCATGGTGAAATTGCACATGGTGAAATTTTGAGGGAGCTATGTCAAGGTATGACCTCTGAGGTAGGAACCCAGGGGGTTACACTCTATGAGACATCAGTCTTCCCTGAGAAAAATCTTCTTGTGAAATTACAAAGAAATGGGATTTAGAAGATTTTTACATCTTAGAGCCACCTATAAGTTATCAACCACAAAATGTGAAGCTCATTGCATATAAAGTGCCAACATCTTTGTCTGTGACTCTTGGAGAAAAGCGAAGGAAAGATAACATAGTTCATAGAGCAATCAGGCAGGCGAGGGATTATAGGAAAGAAGTGCACAGTTCTCTCCAAGAGGTGGAAGATCACAGTCCTTCAATTGTACGTCCCCAGACTCTAAGGTAAGCAACCACCACTGACCTCCTAGAAACCTTCTGTGTAAGGAAAAGTCTGGATTTCCATCTTTCTTAACCACACGAGAAACAAACAGTAGGGCCTGTTACAGTTTAAGTCAATATTTTAACCAAATACTACAACTGTGGGAATCATGTTATTGTATCTGGTTTCCCAAACTCTTGTTCTCACGTACAGCCAAAATGATTGACAGGGTTTCTGTCTTTTGTAACGTATCTAAGATTTCATAAAAATATACATTTTATGTGTGGCATTTTAAGAAGTCTCACAAAAGTGTCATTTGGTATAAGTTTTCTTGGTTTTACTATATTTCTGATGTATTTTGATACAGGTTCAGTATGTCAAATCCTTTTCACCAAGCATCTTAATTAAGGAAATTTTAAAACATTTAAGTCAGAAATATGAGTCTTCCCTCCTACTCTGTGGTTCCTTCCCTCACTTGAGATAGCCATCTATGCCTCTGCTTCACACAAAACAGAGGGTCACCCTGTTCATCTGTTTGTTCCACCAGTGGGAACATTCTGTGTAATGAGTTAAGCATAAATAAAAGACCAGAGGCCTTGTAGTTAGACTGCTGCTTGGTTTGGAATAGCCTCCATCTTACCAACAACTTGCTTTCCAGTCTTTTATCCATCCAGTAGGCTCAGAGGGCTATAATAAATTCGCTTAGGATTTTTGTTTTGGAAATAAGAATTGGTCAGAAAGCATCAATTCTTAGCACCACAAACCATCCTTGCAGGGTCTCCTACAACTCATTGGTCAAGTTGCAAACAGGACATGTCTCCATTGATATGTGTCTTTAGAGTAATCATAACATTAGTAGATTCCAAGAAAACCATACCAATGTCATGACGTTGATCCAAAGGGAATCTTTGCTGGGCGTGGTGGTGCAAACCTTTAATCCCAGCACTCGGAGGAGGTAGGAGGATCACTGTAAGTTCGAGGCCACCCTGAGACTACAGAGTGAATTCCAGGTTAGCCTGGGCTAGAGCAAGACCCTACTTTGACAAGCCAAAAAAATAAATAAAGAAAGAATCATTAAGAAAAAGTAGATGCCATAATGAGGTGCCAGTCTCATTCAATTGTTCTTCAGCCTGTGAGAATCTTGTTCCTTGCTCATTATTTGGTCACCAATAGTAAATAATAAATGAATAAATGTACTAAACTGGGTGCAGCTAAAAATTAGGTAATATTTTCAAATATGGTGTCACATTCCTGTAACATTAGTAATTGGGAGGTGGAGGCAGGAGGATCAAGAGAAGTTCAAGGTCATCCTTGGCTACACAGGGAGTGTGTGGTCAGCTTAGCATATATGAGACATAGTCTCAAAACAAAAGCAAGGAAATAATTGACATAGCTGAGGTAGCTCTTTTCCACTTGTAGTCAGCCCCATGTTGCTGCGATGAGAATCCAACCAGACACAGTTTATGGGAGGGAGGAATTTATTTCAGGCTTACACAGTCCAGGGGAACATCATCAGTGGTGAAAGAAGCTGGCTGCCCTTCCTAGAACCACACACAGAGAAAGCAACCAACAGCCAGCACCACAAGCAAGCATGAACCTGCTCAAACTGCTCTCTCCACACCTTTGGGCTGGAATGAAGATCCACACCCAAACACACCTTGGAGCTGAACTCAGATCCATCCCAGTGATGTATTCCTTCTCACAGGAGTCAGTCTGCTAGGGCCTTAGTGAGAAGTTTAATTTAAAAAAAAATGACTGAGTCTATGGGACCAAATATTTAAACTACCCCTCCTATCCTTACAGGTTTCCCCACTGGATTATATTTAAGTTATTGAGACTCTTCTGGAAATTCAGCTATGAAGAAAATAAAATCATGACATTGCAGGAAAACAGATACTACTGGATATCACTGTGTTAGATGGAAGCCAGACAAGCATCACATATTTTCTCTCATAGGTGTATTTTAGTTTGTATGCGTGAACATGTATCTGTGTCATGAAAATACAAAGGGGGCCATGACAGGAAAAACAAGATATTTCAGTGGTGAGGGAGGGTAAGCAATCATATAGCAAGAGAGGATAAGGGGAAGCAAATGAGAGGAACCAGCAAGAGGGTGTTAATGGGGGGCTAGGGGAAGGGAACAAATAAGAACAATATATGAAAATGCCATGATTAAATTGATTATCTTATATGTAAACTTAAAAAGACATGATGATGATGATGATAAGTTGTTATTCCTTCTGGAATGGCTTCTCAATGGCAGTAAAATAAGACCCTTTGTCTATTGTGTCGCATCTTTGCACTCAGCAGCTCTACGCTTCTTCCTGCAGGGCTCTCCCCTGTCTGTGAGGAATGGATTGGAAAGACCATGTTGAAACCAGGGTATCTCCCCACAGCTCGCTGCCTATGTTCAGTCTCTGTCAGCTGCTTTGGTGGCTGGTTTCTTACGGCGAGCTGCAAGGTTAGGCTGTTGGTCACCATGTGTCGTAGTTGTGCTTTCCTGAAGGAGCTGGGCTTTGCATGTCCATCTCTGTTCATCCTGAATCCACATGGCAAAGCAAGAGCTGCATACATTGTCTTGTTTCTGAGTTCACTGTTCCTAAAAGAGACAGGACAATTGCCTCGTCTGCCAAGGAAGGCTTGTAGACTGATCGCAAGTCAAAATCTCTGCCAGAGCTTTCAAGTACCTTGGGGTAGTAATTACATATCAAGCCTGGGGTTAGCCTCTCAAGACTTTTCTTTTGTGGTGTGAATATCACTTTATTATGGGCTATAGCCCATACTAAATTCATCATGTGGAGCTGGGTCACACGTAAGTGAAAGCAATTTAGAACTGAAGGGTCCAATGGCTCATTACCTTCCCCTCTGCCATAGATCTCAGGTTTAATAACTCTAACTTGTAGGGTAGGAATTATTCTGAGGAGAGACTGTGACCTCCATTGGACTTGCAACACCTTTTACATCCCCTACTCAGTGGAGCACACATACTGTATACCAGCTAAACAAATAAACTCCTCAGAATCATTTCCCATGATTGATAGAAATGATAAAATTGAAAACTATTGAGATTTCAAAATGAAAGGAGAAACCTTAGGTTAGAAAAATGGAAAACTTATTTTTTCCCCCATTCCACAAAATGACTTACATCCTCACAGGACTCAGTGGAGGATTTTGCTTGATACCTGCCTGCAGTCACATGAAATTCATTTCCCAGTTGTTCACAAGGAGGTGATTAATGATGAGCTGGAAACTCGCCACTCAAGACTCTGTTCTTTATGGCTTTGGCCTACTTTTTTGAAAATGGACTCAGTGGAGTCTCTTTTAAAATGCCTGCAAGAGAAAGTGGGTTCCACAGTTACAGCAACCCCAAAGATTTGTGAGAGGGTGGCACCATGAGCAAAATCTGAGGCAGAAATTTGGATAGAATACAAAGAAAAAGTAGTTAACACGAAACACACATTTAAAAACACAAACTGACTGAACTAAACCCAACAAGTGTGTGTAAGAACAAACAGTTTTGAAGATAGCGTGATGGTGTGTGGTCAATGACATCCATGCAGGCTGACGAGCTTTCTCATGATGACTCAGAGACACAATCAGGATGGAGCTCACAGCTAAGTAAGGAAAAGAGCTATGGCAGCTTGCGATTAAGAACAAAAAGTGCACTGCTTGGGAAGTGTCGCGGTGCTATGGTTTGCTACTTTAATGCACAGTCCATTTATACCTTTCTACTTTTTGTAATAATGCCATGCCACTGATAGAGCATGCTTTCACTTCCTTTCTCACTCATTTCCTTCCTCTCTCTTTTTTTCTTGAGCACTTGTGTAGTACGTGTGGCATGTGTGGCAGTGTATGCATGTCAGTGTGAAGATGTGCATGCCCTGTACACACTGGTGCAGAGGCCGCAGGCAGGGGCAGGGCGTCCTCCTCCATTGCTCTTTGGCCTTAGTTCCTGAGACAGAGTCTCTCACTCACCCGGCGCTCCCTGGGCTAGACTGACTGACTAGTGCTCCCCAGTAATCCTGCTGTGCCCGTTTTCCTCAGTGCTGGGCTGATAGCCATGCAGGATCACATAAGTGCTGTGGCAAGCTCAGGTCCTCATGCTTGCACAGCACAGATGGCGGAGTCATCTTCTCAGCTCACTCTTGCGCTCTCTTTCTCTCTCTTGATCTGTCTTGCTTTTCCATGGAAGCAATGCCCTCTTATGTGATTATTTGTCTGCTTGCAACATGTGTGGGTGCAAGTAGCACTACCAACATGCTTTTGAAAGTCTGGCACTTACTTGTCTCAGGACATTCCTCAACCACTCTTCCCTGAAGATTGTGAGCGTGTCTCTTGATGAATCCTGCTCTTTTCCCCAAGCAGACCATGCCTCAAGCCTATCTGCGCAACTGCAGTATACGCCGATGCAGAACTGACATTCTCTTGTCCAATTCTGGCCCCAGGAAAGAGAGGTGAGAAGGACGTCATCATTCTCCTGCTGTGCTAGGTCAGTTGAAGGAATGGGGAGGTCTGTCCTCATGGAGCCCAAACAAGTGAGCACACAGCATGTTAAGACCCAGCATTGGGTGTTGCAGCCTGAAGAAATGGTGGTAATTCAGAGGAGGAGGGGGGTCAGTAAGAATGAGAATATCCAAGAAAGAGTTCTGGGAGCAAAAGGAGATAGCAAGGTACAGTGAAGAGGTGTGTGGCTCTGAGTTATCCAAATCTATGTTTGAACACAGTGAGATAATGTACAATGACTAACTAAGCATCTCTAAGATATTTTAAAATATATTTTATATTTATTCATATATTTTATATTTATATATAATTTATTTATTTGTAAGCAGAGAGAGGGAGAATGGGCACACAAGGCCTCTAGTCTCTGCAAAGGAACACAGACACATGCTCCACTTTGTGCATCTGGCTTTATGTGGGTAGTAGAGAACCAAACCCAGGTCATTAGGCTTTGCAAACAAGCCCCTTAACTGCTTAGCCATCTCTCCAGCCCTATATGTTTTTAAAATACAGACTGTGATACCCACTCTACCTTAGCCTAAGGATGAAATGAAATAGTTTGTACAATGTGCTTAGTGCAGTATTTGACACACAAGTTATTCAATACATGGGATAATCATTCTCATAGGACCTTGGCTGGACCTACAAATTTAAGTAAGGTTGGGATCAATGGATGGCAAAAAAGAATGAACTTCCATGAAGAGGAAATAGAAGAATTATAGCACACAGTTCAGGCTCAGTATGTATGTCCATTCTTACATATGTATTTGCTCAAGAAATGCCTTTTCTTATGGCCAAATGATTGGCAGAAGCAAAAAGACCCTACTCTTATAATGGCAAAGGAATTATTGGGTAAACTTTCAACAAAGATTAATGAGTAGGGGCAAGAGTTAGAGGAATTGTGGTGCACGTAAGTAAGACACTCTTTACTCCATGACCAACCTAAACCATTACAATAACCTATGAAATTGACATAAATAAATAAAGCCCATTTATAGAACCCCCAAGGATAAACAGCTGCCTTGATCCTCTTAGCCAAATATTCCAATTTGAAAAATTAGAGGAATCATACATTGATAGTGGTGTTTTATGTATAAGGAAAAAATTCTTAAGATTCTTAAAAACTAACTGGTCTTGCTAAATATTTTTTTTATTTATTCTTTTCTTTCCTCTCCAGGACTGGGATGACAGGCATGCACCCCCATGCCTGGTTTTGACATGGGTGCTTGGGATTTGAACTCGGGTCCTCATGTTTGCACAGCAAGTACTTGACCCAACAAGCCTTCTCCCCAGCCTATTCATTCTTTTAGTAAGTAATTTGTCAAAAATCTTCTTACAGGCTGGAGAGATGGCTTAGCCATTAAGGTGCCTGCCTCCTAAGCCTAAGAACGCCGGTTCCAATCTCCAGGTCCCACGTTTAGCCAGATGCAAAGTGACACAAGGGCACAATGCTGCACTTGACCACAAGGGGGTGCATGCATCTGGATTTCATTCACAGCAGCTGAGAGACTGCTGGCGCACTCATCTCTATCTGTCATCCTCTCCCTCTCTCTCTGTCTCTCTCTATGTCTCTCTCCACCCCCCACCCCCAAATCTATTTACCAGGGCTGGATATATGGCTCAGCAGTTAAGATGCTTGCCTGAAAAGCCTGATGACCCAAGTTGGATTCCTCAGTATTCATGTAAGCCAGATGCATGGGGTGGCTCATGCATCTAGAGTTCTGTTTGCAGCAGCTGGAGGCCATGGCATGCCCATTCTCTGTCTATCTGTCTCTCTCTGCTTGCAAATAAATTCTTAAAAATTAAATAAATCTACTTACCAAAAGTGTGCTAGAAATATAATAGTAAGAAAACCCCAATCCCATTTGTATTTTACAGTGTAATTGGCAACGTACATAAATTAGATGGTTTCACAGATATTAATTCATGAAACGTGAAAAGGGCCATGAAAGACAAATTACACGGAGAGTGGAGAATGCGTGTGAGGTCTGCTAGGCTTGAGACAGTGAGGAAGGGCCTCTTGAGGAGGTGATCTTGGGGAGGGAAGCTGAGGGCTTGGAGGAATTTAGTTGCAGAGGCAGTAAGGGTCCAGACGGAGGATAACAGAAGTGCAGAGAGCTTGAGGTAGAACAGAGATGGACCAAGAAATGGGAAGATGGCTGTGATCACGGTGGAAGAGGCCAGAGAGCAGGGAACAGTGTAAAGCTGAAAATATGTGCAAGAGTGCATGTCATCAAGGCCTTGTCAGAGAGTTGGGACATTCATATAAGCAAGAAGAAATCACTGTAGCATTTTCACTTGTCCCAGGCTTGATGGATAAAATGACCTGAAGTGGAGCAAGACTGAAAATATGGAAACTAAAGTTTCCGGAGTTCTGGTGAGTGACAAATTCTGGTAGCCGAATGGCTAGTCCTGGCAAGTGGAAAGTGAATGATGGTGCTAGAGGTGATCAGAGGGGGGTGGACTTGAGAAGGTTAGGAGGTGACACAGACTGCCTATGGAAGGTGAGCGAGATGATGTCCAGACATAAGAGTGTGGCAAGCAAGATGAGTGGCCTTAGGGGCTGGACAGTCAGGAATACCCTGCAGTGAGAATATCCAGGGCCTGCCCTCCAGGGGGTGCAGAATGGCCTGCTTTGGAAGTTCTGGAAAATAGTAGAGCTCATGCAGGGGAAGCCCTCTGGCAGTCAGACAGTCGACCCTGACCCTGGAATGTCCTGTGTGGACAGCACATGGCAGTGGAAAGGTGCAAGCTGGTTATTGGCTCTCAAGGCAAGCCCCCTTTTCTGTTTTTCTTCAGCAAACCATTTGTCTTTAGCAAGCCTTATTATACTCCTTAGTTTTGATTCTTCAGAGTAGGTGAGTCACTGGTAGCTCCTTAATACTTGCTAACCATTACACAATTTAAAAAAAAAAGAACTTGTCTGCTCTTAGTACTCAACCCACAACTCCATACCCAGGGCCCAGTGGAATGGGGACAGGGAGGAGGGGGAAATGATGTACCAACACATGATGTGTCCATACAAAGTTTCTGCTTAATAAACAACAAAAAAATGTTACTTGCAAGCTTCCTGGAATTGGGGTGTGATGCCACACACCATTAATCCCAGTAGCAGGGTCACTGTGAGTTCAAGGCCATCATGGGCTAGAGTGAGATCCTGCTTCAATAAAAAAAGAAAGAAAAGGGGGCTGGAGGGATTGCTTAGTGGTTAGTGTTTACCTGCAAAGTCAAAGGACCCAGGTTCAATTCCTCAGGACCCACATTAACCTGATGCATAAGGTGGAGCACATGTCTGGAGTTCGTTTGCAGTGGCTGGAGACCCTGGTGTGCCTATTCTCTCCTTGTCTCTTTCTCTCTGTAAAATAAAATAAATAAAATATTTTAAAAAAGAAAAGGAAGGAAGAAAGGAGAGAAGGAAGGGAAGAATGTACTTGCAAGCTTCCTAAAATAACACTCTCCAGTAAGATGGCAATTTCCCCATTCCTAAGGGCTACTCAGAAGACCATATACTCCATACCTCAGAATTCACAAGGTCAAGCACAGCTTAGGAAAGAAATACAATCTCTCTCCTAGATTTGAGTATCACAGTGCCCTGAAGGAGACTCGGGCAAGAAGTCAATCCTCAGATGAAGTTGGACAACTGAAAATCTTACATTATTACTTGCATGTAAACAGGGGAGTGACACTGGACATAGCGCCATGCATATTGACTTCAGCCCTGTTTCCATATCTGGCTTACTTATTTGTCTTTGACCCGGAAACTGAAAGATTAGCTCCCAGAGCTGGGATTCTTCTTAATTGGCAGAGGTTGGTTTGCCCTTTTTCTGTCTGGCAGCGTCCTCAGGCTGAGGGCATGACTGTTCTGTTTACCCTCCTCCAACCACCATGGTGGGAGGCAGAGTGCCTGGATGTAGGGCCATGGGAACCATCGCCGCCTCGCAGGAAGCTGCACCAGGCTCTGGGGCGCTTGGAAGAGTTCAGCACAAACCAGCCGGTGCTGTGCGAAGCAGGCTCCTCTATCCTGTGGGTGTCTTCCAGCTTAAACACTGCTTCCAAGCACTGCGTTTTGGCTGCCTCAAATTATCAGCCTCCACTGTAACACGCTGCCTGCACTAATGAGAGCAGGCCCTCGAGGGTAGTTTCTACACTTACGGGGTGTCATTTCTGAGCCCTGTCTCATCCCGTCAGCTGCACAGTGATCACCCTGCTATCCTTTATTGGCAGTATTTTTGTCCACATATCAGTCTTCTCTTTCCACAGTCAGAGGTGCCACATCACACTGTTTCTCCAAAACAAGAAGAGTTCATTTCAAAACTTGTAGTGTAACCAGACAGTGCAAGATGCACGTGAAAAGTGGCACTGTAGGATACTTAATGATATAGAAATATGTTTATTCTAGACAATTTTGTGAAAATGAGCTCATGTAACTGAATGTAGACCATAATCTCAATTTTATAGATCGTATACACCTGCAGAGAAAGAAAGGCCAGAGGCATGGAAGGCCCACGTTTACAGTGCCCATCCCACACTTATGAAAGGATAGGATTCTCCACTGCCTTCATCCCTACCTGTGTTTCTCTTTCAAAAGAAGTTTGTATTATTTTTAGTAAGTTATAGAGAAGACATAATAACTCGTGCTTCCCTTATTAGCCTGGATGGACTTTAATCTATAATGACAGGTACCAGCCTCCATTACTTTGCCACCTGCTGCCTACCTGCCAGGTGTTTAGAAGACCATTCATTGGGCTGCCCATCATCGACCCTATTAGGCCCATATAGTAAACAGGAGAGCTAAGATTCTGAGATATTGTATAGCATGTCACAAATGCTACAGCTAGTAAGTGGTAGATACTTCATCTGATTCCAGTGCCTGATGTGCTATGATTGTGAGCAAGGACCCAAAGTCAGTGGATTTGGGTTCAGATTCCAGCTCTCAGCTATGTGAGGACTTCCTTTGTATCTCAGTTGCCCATTGGGTACATTTTGATGAAAACGCTGTCCATCATGTAATGATGAGGATTAAATGAAATAATTTTGTCAGGTACTTGAACAGCAATGAGGCATGTTTTACTCAATGGGCCAGTATAAATAAACAGGCCCTTCCAGTTGGTTCTGGGAGATAGAATGGACAGTCACCTTTGGCCACTTACCTGGAAGCAAGCTTTCTGGTTTCTTTGTGTTTCTTTCATTATCTTTTGTGTCAACTGCACAGTTGACAGTAATTGCTCAGGAAGCCAATTGTTCCAATCTTTCTATCAGCCTGTCCCTATATTTTTCTCCACACAGTGTAACTCAGTCACTGGTCAGGAAGCCACCCTTTGCTCAGGCTGAGCTATGGCCCTGGACCACCTCATCTTACAGCCTTTTGCTAAAATCCAGCATCCAGGGCAGATTAAACAGGCATGCCCTCTGCTCTGGATCTCTTTCAGGAAAGAGACTGATCAGATTCCGAAGCAGGAAAAGAAGCTTGCCAACTTAACACCCACTCCTTTGTTTATAACAACAGCAAAATCATTATTTGTGCCAGAATAAGAACCCCCAAAATGTTTGCTTCTTTTAATAGTACAAAAAAAATCCATCTGCCTACCTCGGGAACCTGGAATCATTGCAAGTCCCAGCACAGCTGTGGCAGAGGGAGAAGAACCAGTTTAAAGGCTGCCAGAATTTTCCACTGTGTAGAATGAGAAAATAAATTGTGGAAGCCATTAAGGTATCTGCATGTTCCCCGAGGAGGGAAGACAAGGGAAAAGGCAGAAAGGATGCTGGACCATTTTTTTTCCTTTTAAATTAGTAGTGTCTAATGCTTGGTACTGCACACACTCCCTCACTGCTCCCTCCAGTGCCAAGTTGTTCCCTGGACCACCCCAAAGGTGTGACTTGGAATGGCACCTTGTCCTGCCTTAGGAGAACTGCAGATGGTAGTGGCTTTGGGAATGCCTGGCATGATTCCAGATGGGCAACTCAGTTCAAGCTTTGGGTTGATTTGGGGCCAGCGCCAGTGGACTAGCTCAACAGTCTTGGGAGTCAACATCTGTCCATGCTGACCTGAAAACAAGTTGGCATTTCTGCTGGAGAAGGTGAACCCTCATTGACCTCTTTTAGACACTATGAGCTATTTCTTTCTTCTTTACTTCCTTTCTTTCTTCCCTCCTTTCTTTTAACATGTTTGTATATATGTGGTATGTGTTCATGGCTGTATGCATGTGGGTACATGTGTGGGTGTGTGCATGCACACATGTGCATATGCATGTGGAAGCCACAGGTTGACATCAGGGATCTTCCTCTATCAGTCCTCACTCGATTTTGAGACCAGGTCTCTCACTGAAACCAGAGCTCATTAATTCAGCTAGACAATCTAGCCATTAAGCCCCAGGGACCCACCTGACTCCCCAGTGCTGGGGTTCCAGACACACATTACCACCCCCAGAATTTTACATGTGCAGGATATTGTAATGGTGCTTTGGGGTTCAGGGAAAGTCCTCAAACTCCAAACCCTGTGTTTTTATCTGCTGTTTTTTTTAAAACAAAGAATTGAAATAAACAGACTGAGGGATGGTTTATAAACTATTATATTTACTCAAGGGAGTCAGGGATGTGCAGAGGGGTCCATGAACCAAGGGAAAAGGGCTGGATGCACCCACATGTTCTGACAGCCCATGTGGGAGAGCTGAACATGGGCCCGAGGAAAAACATGAAAGGGGAATTATCTAAGGAAAATTTTAAAAGGCTAGAGATTAAAAAAATCTAAAAGGTGGACTAGCAAGATGGTTTAGCAAGTAAGGTGCTTACCTGCAAAGCCTAATGATCAGAGTTCAATTCCCCAGTACCCATGTACAGCCAGATGCACAAAGTGGAACATGCATCTGGAGTTTGTTTGCAGCAGCTAGAGGCCCTGGCACACCCATTCTCTGCCTCTCTCTCTCCATTTCTCTTTCCATGCTTTTAATCCCAGCATTTGGGAGGTCAAGGTAGGAGGACTGCTATGAGTTCCAGGCCAGCCTGAAACTAAATAGTGAATTCCATGCCAGCCTAGGCTAGAGTGAGACCCTACCTCAAAAAACAAAACAACACTAAAAACCCTAAAAGGCCATTAAAAGTAGAGAAAGAATATCCTTTCCTACTCTGGCAGCCAGGCTACCAGAATGGGAAGGACATGGTAGTAAGGGTGCTAAGACCCGCCTCCCCCACCCAGAGATTCAGGTATGGAGAGACGAGCAGTTAAGAAGAAAATAGATGAGCCCAGTCTCCAAGATCAATCTCCCACCAAATGTGGGCTAGAAGAGGGCCTACGCATATAAAATTCTCTCTAAAATAACTATGGTCATTCATCTGTCTAATACTAACTTCTTTCTTCATTGGAGAATTTGCTTATCTTTTTCAGATGGACAATGAACCTGAAGGGAGGATCAGGCTATCACACCTCACCAGGGCCCCAGCTGAAACCATAGAGTAATGCGGGGAAAGGGCAAGAGTACAGCGTTCTTGGTGATCATGACACCAGAAAAAGGCTGAAGGAGATAAACACAGAGAACATCCAGCTCCTACTAAGCCACATATCCAGAGGCTCCCAAGACCTCACCACTGAAGAACTAAAATGATCCCAATGTGGCTCAGGGAAATTCACAGAAGAGGGGGCAGAAAGACTGTTAGAGCCACAAGTTGGGTCATTATGCATAGAGACTTGGCCTATCCCCCATAATTCTTGACTATCCCCACAATGCATGACCCACATTCCCCATTGATGAGGGTCCCGTTGGGGGGAGGACAGGGAGGAGGATAATGGAATCACCAATATGAATGTAAAATTAGAATAATATAAACAAAAGATAAATTATAAAAAAAGAAGAAAATAGAGCTGGAACTCCCTGCCCCCACAATAAATGTCTTTATTGGACTCTGGGGCTGACTCCGGAAGAGGGCAGCACCCCTGAGTAGAGCATGAAAGCCAATTGGACTGGGTTCTGGAAGGGGTCAGCACACCTGAGCAGGTTGTAAGAGAGAGAGAGAGAGAGAGAGAGAGAGAGTGCACTGATAGGATAAGACTCGATTAGACACTGAATCCCAGTCCTCCTGCAGCAGGCCGAGGTGTGGCAGCTTTTGGGTTTCCTAATTTTTTTGAGCCATCCCCTAACTGTCTAACTAGTTCCCTCTCAATATGAACTTAAGTCTTTACGCTTGTGTGGCAAGTGCTTTATTGGCTGCACAACCTCCATAGTTCCTCCGTTGAACAATTTAAGACATGGCTTCAAGGAAGATTAATGTCCTAGGGAGGTCAAGAGACCTGGAGGCCTCAGAAACACAGAACTACTCCACCAGAAATGGATTTGCCACCACAATGTGTGCTCAATAAAGGCAAACCAGAGATGTTCCAGGCTAGGGTCTGTAACTTAAGTCCTGTGGTTTAAACCAAGCCCACTGACTAATTTTATGCAGTTTGTGAGCTAAGAATAAGTTTTTTAAAAAAAAGAACAAAAATATTTTAATTAACATGTGACAATTACATGAAATTTAAATATCAATAGTAGTAAGTATTGCCTTCATTATAAAACATCCTCATACATTGACTTACACACGCTCTTTGACTGATGTCATGTTATCCAGGGTTCAAGAGTCGCAACAGGGTCTACAAGGCTTACAAGGTCTGAAATATTTAGCAGCATCCCTTTATAGGAAATGCTGGCTGATGCCTGTTCTGGGGCAGTGGTCTTCAAACTTTAGTGCTCAGCAGGAATCACTTGGTGGGCTCATTAAAACAGAGCAAGACTCCTCTGGAGTCTGCTTCAGCAGGTCTGAAGAAACATGCAAACATTGCCTTTTTAATGAACTCCCTGGTTATGCTGACGCGGCTGGGCCAGGGTCCCCAGTTTAGGAACCAGTGTTCAAGAGACACAGGAGTTGAGGTAGCCCAGAGGATGGAGAAGAAGGAAGGACAATGAACGGAGGCTCTGAGGAGGATGGACTGTGAGGGAAGCTCAAAGCTGGCAAGGAATGCCTGGGGAGAGGACAGTGACAGCTCTGGAGTTCAGTGGAAAGGTCACTTTGTGAATTAAAATACATGGGCTAAGAGAAAAGGCAAATTTACTTTAGAAGTTCACTGCTTCACTTGGCTCTTATCAATTCCATTCTCTAATTGTGATGTCTTTGTCAAAGAAGTCTATTGCTTGTTTGGCTTACTGACCAACACACAGCAAACCATGACAAAACTTGGTGGCTGCACATTCAATAACCAATTCTCTCCCCTTCCCAAACACACCTCAGCTGAGCTTGGTTCAATGGGAAGCTAAGCTGCTCAGCTCTGCAGGGTCCATTGTTTCAGGGGGGACACTGGCACTGCAAGAAACCCAGGGCTTCCCTATTCTCATTGTTTCTCTGTCTGTGGCCAGTCTATGTGTTGTTGCTACAAGGCTGTCCATTTGTCAATGGTAGTTTAGGGCTCCCCGGAGCACAAAAGCAGGAGCCACCAGGTGTTTTCAAGGCTCAGCTGCACTTAGGTGCTCTCCACATCACTGGTCACAGTAAGACACACCAGTCCCCATTGGGGAGGGGTCAGGATCCCACGGATCAAAACAGACAGGCCAGCTCCTTAACAGATCTGAGTATCTTTATCTAGGAAAGGATCCCACCAAACACAAAGTAGACAGAAAAATGGTATATACCCTTGGGTAACAGAAGGCTGTTTAAGGATAAAACTAAATTGATAATAATTTGGGGGTTGGTTTCCTAGGACTCAAAATGTACTAGAAGCATTCCCAGAGCTACAACAGATGTTTTCCTTTTTTATTTAATTGTGCCCACATGAGTTCTAGAACAGCAAGTATTTCCTAATTTGATCAAATCAACCTAGGTCTTGGCAATTACCTTAATTGTCTATTCATGGAAAGCTTACCAAAGAGGTGAAGTAAGATTGCCTCAAAGCTATGTAATCACTATTGTGCTGCTATCATTTTCTTGTCATTTTAGCATGGCACACTGGCAGCTCCTGTTCATTGCTACGTATTGGACCTTGCATTTGGGCAGAAGGGAAGAACTGAAACAATCATCTTCTCCTAAATGCTCTTTAACTTTGTTTTCCCCCGTGTGTATGCATTTGTTTATAATTACAAAGAGTTCTTCCAATACATTGGAATGAAATTTGTATTTTCACTTAACACTCTGACCATGCCAACGTATACAACTCTACATTATTCTCCTTGCTGGTTCCATAGGATTTTATTACATTATCTAGCTCATCTTTAATTGCAAGAAAATTAAAAGCATATGTTTATGCAAAACCTTGTACATGAATATTCATAGTAGTGGGATATTCAAGTAGCCCAAAAGTAGAGCAACACTAATGGCCATCAACTGATGAATAGATAAATCAAATGTAGCAATTCATATCATGCAATATTATTTAGCAATAAAAATGAAGTACTGCCATATATTAAAATATGGGTGAACCTTGAAAACATTATACTGAGAAAAGCCAGGCTCAAAAGGCCACACACTTTATGATCGTATTTGTATGAAAGGAAAGTCCACCAACATAGAAAGTAGACTCCATGCCTTCCTTCCTGTAATATTCTTTCTGTGCTCTGCAGGCTTCTCTTTTCCAGGCCTCCTCACTGCCTTTTTTGAGGTGTTCTGCTTCAAGAGTGCCACTTGGTGAACACCAGGGACTCCCATGTTTTCTTACACCAGATGATCTTTGCTGAGCTCATAACTGCCCCTAGTGCAGTTACAACTGAAGTTTGTGCTGATGCTACAACTTCCAAATGTATTTGACCTCACCCCTCCTGAGCTCCAGGCCCTCCTGCCACGTTCCTTGAGAGCAATTCTTCTTAGATAGCTCATGTGTTCAAATCCATTCTCTCTTCAACTATGCCATGTCCATTGTCAGTATTGCTCCTCCACCAGAGAACTTGAGAGCTCGCTCTCACCTGTCAAGATTTAGCTTGTTTTAGCCAGGTGTGGTGGTGCACATCTTTAATTCCAGCACTTGGGAGGCAGAGGTAGGAGAATTGCTGTGAGTTCAAGACCAGCTTGGGACTACGGAGTTCCAGGTCAGCCTGGACTAGAGACAGATCCTATTTCAGGGGGAAAAATATTTACCTTGTTTTACCTCCTTCATGAAATTTCACAAAATAGTTAGGCTATATACTTAGCTGCCTTCTGTGCTCCTAAGCAGATTCCATATAGAAAGTTTGACATGTTTTTGACTTGTATTTAATTACTTTTAGAAGGTTGCAATCTTGTTTTATTGGCTGGCCTGGCACTCTTGATCTTCCTGCCTCAAGACTCCTGAATGCTGAGATTGTGAGCCTGGGACACCATACCCAACTTCATCTTACTTTTATGTTTGTTTCTATATCTAGAGTTTAAAACAGTTGCAGACAATGAGTGTTCCGTATGAATGGGATACAGCCAATGCTTTTGTGCTTACTGGATGCCAGGCACTGACTTGGCTATTTCATTTGTATAAACTCACTTAACCTCCCCACACTTGAGGCAGCCAAATTGTTATGCCAATTTGTAAAATGAATACATGGAGGTAAAGAAAATCTGAATAAGTCCCCCAAAGTCACAAAGTTACAAAATGGCAATGCTGGGCTTAAAATCTGGACACTCTGGTGACAAAGTCCATGTTTCTAAACATTATGGCATACTGATATTGAGAGGAGTTTTGAGAATTCCATTCCCTCTTTGAGGCTCTCAAAATTTCAATAGTGCTAGGTGGATGCAATAGATTTTTCTCTTTGTCTATAGACAACCACTTTCTCAAAGTAATTGTTAAGATTTTATTGTTTACTTGCCAAGGGATTGCTCAATTGACAGTGCAGCCTAAACTTCAACAAAGGTAGACATTACTCTTCTGTGAATCCATTCACAGAAGTTCTCTGAGACAGCTGCATGCCAGACACAATCTTAGGCATCAAGGGTAAAGCAGTGAGATGGTCATGCATCTGCCTTCTTGTGCAGAATTTAGAATAACAGCATCTTCCACCTGCCACACATTTATCAACACCACAGCCAAAGCTTGCTGTCAATTAATTTCTGGTTAAATAAGAGTTGGGCTATGTCTATGATATTACCTGGCTCAGTCACAGTTTTCCAAAGAAACAACCAATAGAATCATAGGAAACATAGGTTAGATACAGTTATCCATGTTCATATTTGTATATATGCATACAAAAAAGAGGGGGGGGGGGCTGGAGAGGTGGCTTAGAGGTTAAGGCACTTGCCTGCAAAGCCTAAGGACCCAGGTTCAATTCCCCAGAACCTATGTAAGCCAGATGCACAAGGTGGCACATGCATCTGGGGTCTGTTTGCAGTGGCCAGAGGCCCTGGTGTACCCATTATCTCTCTTTATCCACCTCTTTCTTTCTCTTTCAAGTAAATGGACAAATATTTAAAAAATAAAACAAAAAATTAAAAAGGGAGAGAGAGGTCTGGAGAGATGCCTCACCCAGTACCCACATAAATCCAGATGCATAAAGTGGTGCATGCATCTGGAGTCCCATTCTCTCACTTTCTCTCTCTATCTCTCTGCTTTTAAGATAAATAAAATATTTTAAGAGAGAGAGAGGGGGAGAGAGAGAGAGAGAGAGAGAGAGATGGTGGATTTCAAGGAATTGACTTCTATTATTGTGAGTCTGAAATTTGTAGGGAAAGCATGTGGGCTGCAAAATCAGGTAAGAGTTAAAGAATTAGTATTCCTGTCTTAAACCCCAAGTGTGCAGGGTAGCCTCCAGGTTGGGTCTTGGGTAGGGTTTCTATACAGCAGTCTTGAGACAAAATTTATTTTTCTTTAGGAAAGCAGTCTTACCTATTAAAGCTCTCAGCTGGTTGGATGAGGCACACTTGCTTTATGGAGGGTAACTTGATAAAAAATCTACCAATTGTAAATATTAATCACATCTAAAACTACCTCCACAACAACATTTAGACTAATGTTTGACTGTACAACTGGGCACTAAGATTAACCAGTGCATTGCCTATAAGCAGAGGTGCCAAGAGTTGGGAAGGGGACGTCTCAGAAGCAAAGGATACAAGTTTCCTCCAATTTAGAAAATGTGTGGCTGGGGAGATGGCTCAGCAGTTAAAGATGCTTACTTGTGAAGCCTGACGGCCTTTGGTTCAGTTTCCAAGCTGCCATCATAAGCCAATTCCCAAATTGTCCACATAAGCCAAAGCCAAAAGCCAAAAGTGGCAGTGACAAGAGGTTCTGGTGCATCCATACACATGCATGCACACACGCAAATAAAAATATTTTACAGGCGATTTTCCTTTCATGACTTAAGTTTACTGGAAACATGTTGAAAGATTTTTTTCATGTTTCCAAGCACCCCATAGTACATAGATACCTCTCCAAAGTCCCAAAACATTCTGTTCTCCAATCAGTCATTTCTTCCTTTCTACTTCTGGAATGCCCTTCCTGCCCTTTCCTGCATTCTTCCTCAGGAAAGGCATTAATAAAGACCCCTGTCCCGCACTGGAGGCTTCGTGACTCCACTCGTTTTTAGCATTACACTTCCCAAAAGTTGTACAAACCAGAGAGTTACAAAATGTTAGAACTTGAAGGGACTCCTAGTGGCCAATATAATCAAATTTCCTAAATTGATTCACTAGGAAGCTGGATGTGTTGACTTGCCTAAAACTGAGGTGAAACCAGGACAAGATTTCAGATCTATTATCTGCTAACCTGGGGATTTTCAGATGTATTAGACAGGAGAGAACACCACAACGTTTTGGAAATAAAACATGTGATAGGAGAAATTAGATAGTGCCCTGTGCATAACAAGTAAGACTTCCTCAAGATTTCTAGCCTTTCTGAACTTCAAGTTCCTAATTTGTTAGATGGATCCGATCAATGCTTCTTAAACTTTGATATACACACAAACCACCCAGGAATCTTGTTGAACCATGGTTTCTAATTCAGAGTGCTGAGATAGAGCCCGGTTTCTTTATTTCTAGCCTGGTTTCAGGTGATGCCTATTCTACTGGTCTATGGGCCATCTTTTGACAACAGGGACATAGATGATCCCCAAGCCCACTTTGGGTTTTGCAGCTCTATCATATGATTCCAGGTTGACAATGACAGCATCAAAGGTGTGCAAAAATGTAAGAGATAACAATTTAAATGTGCCTGTACTTTCCTACACAATTTTACTCATAGTATTGTCTTTTACTTAGGATCAGCATGTATGCTGGTTTGCCTGTGAAAGTCTTGGTTTGTGCATCGTCCCATTGTGATGAATAGAGCCCCAGAGCTGACCATAGGTGACCATTCTGTGCTTCAGTTGCTCATTATCTGTTCATCAACTGCACGAGAGTCCCACTGTTTGGCTATTTCAAGCCAAGGAATAAAGTATGTTCCACATAGTCGTCTACACAGAGTGTCAGGACCTCATGATTTGTGAATTTCTATTTTCTCTCCTTACCAACAGCAGACAGAGTTCATGGACTTTTGCCAATAACCTCTTGTGTTCAGCCCGCCCAAGATGTGAGGCCCTGGGAAAAAGTGCATGCTGCTTGCTTTGTGGTGACCAGCCCCAAAGCTCACTCAGAGCATTAAAAGCTAAATGGAAAAGACCTCATGGGTGATTTCCCCACTTCCTGTTCTCACAGAATCGCTCTGTGGGTGTACAGTTCCCATGCTCAGGGCAGCCTCAGGCAGTGAGCTTCTATGCCCACCTAACTAAAAGTGTGCCACAGGGCTCTGAAACTCCAAGCCTAGCCTACTGTTCTTCCTCCCATTTATCTCCCATCTGAGTGCGACTGCAATGCATCCTCTTCAGAGTTATAAGAGGGCTTCAAAATCTCTTATTAGCTCTCACCTTCTGTTATTAAGCTAATGGCCTTTGCTTATTTATCCATTCATTTAATAACTGTTTGCTAAGTGCCTTCTACATGTGACACAAAAGCACACTGCTAGTTTCTTAGCTGAAATTAAGTACTGGATTCAGATTTAGTCAGAAGATCTTAGACCTCAATCGAAAGAAACTGGAAGGTAGTGAGGGGTTTTAGTAGAATATTGGACAGGTAATAGATGCATGAGACATTCTTTTGTGTGTGTGTGTATGTCCACTTCTGTGTGGTGTGTAAGCATGACTATGTTCAGGTGTGTGTGGGTATTTGTGGAAGTCAGTAGCTGACATTGGTTGTCTTCTTCATTCACTCTTCATCTTATTTTTTGAGACAGGATCTCTCTCTGAACAGGGAACTCTCTGATTTACCTATACTAGCAAGTCAACAAGTCCCAGGGATCCTCCTGCCTTGCCTCCCCCATGCTGGGATTATGCCGGGCTTTTACATGGGTGCTGGGGATCTGAACTCAGGTAGGTCCCCATCCTTAGGCAGCAAACATATTGCTGACTGAGCCATCTCCTTGCCCCCCTTTTTGAAACCTATGATTGAGCCAGAAGATGAACCTAGGTATGAAGAAGGAAAAGGGAGCTATCATTAGTATCAGTCACAGAAGCTTAGCACACCACCTACACTCCTCAAGTGTCTGCTCATTTGTGGAAAATCTAGGGCACTGGCTTGGCCACCCTTTACTTAAATTACAACCTCCTCCCCTCACATGTGACTCAGTTTTCCATTTGTACAACAAAATACCAGAGAAAATCAACTTAAAGAAGAAAGATTGATTTGGCTGACAGTTTCAGAAGTTCCAGGCCATAACCCATTGGCTCCATTGTTTGGGGGTCTGTTGTGAGGCAGAACACTGTGAAGGATGCAAGAAGTAGCACAAAGTTGCTCTGGCCTCATGTCAGCTAGAAAACAGAGAGTTAATATTCCCTTCAAGGGCGCTTTTCTCAAAGCCTAACTTCCTTTCTCGAAGTCCCATATCCTAAAGGGCCCAGCCCCTTCCAATCATGCCAACTTCTGGTGACAAAGCCTTTTCACACATGTGCTTTCAGGGAACACTCAAGAGCTAAACACCTCCCAACTCAGATGAACAAACCTCTGTATGTTTATGGTTTTCCCCTCCATGCTCAACTTATAGCATGTGGTATAATTCATCTGCTTATGATGTTGGTTGCTTTTCTTCCTTCATTACAATATATGCTCCATCAATTTGTTGAATAAATGGCCAAAGCCCACAAAGTGATGTCAGACAGACAAAGTTTCATAATGAACTGAAATTTTCACATAATGTCAGACCAACAGAAAAGGATTTTTAAGGAAGTACAAGGAATAAGAAACATAAGTACATGGAGGCTGGGGATATTGGGTGCAATCTCATGGATGACAGCAAAGTTTATTAAAACAACTCCCATTTACTTCTGGCTTCTCCACGAAGGCAAACAAAATGCAAAGTTGAAATGGCGGGGCAGAGACAGTAAAACAAAGAATGAACCACAATTTGAAACATGCACTTTGAAGGTGCTCCCGTTTCCAGACCCAGCTGGCTGGCATCCTAAGTAGTACTAAAAGGTACTTGTAAAATCTTTGTGTGTGTGTGCACGTGCATGTGCATGCCATGATGCACATGTGAAAGTCAGAGGGCAGCCTCAGGTGTTGGTTCACTTCTTCCACCATGCTTGAGGTAGGGTCTCTTGTTTCCTGTTGTGTAATTCATGCTAGCTGGCCAACAAGCTTCCAGGGATTCTCATGTCTCCATCTCCCATCCCACCACAGGCATACTAGGATTAGAGATGTGAGCAACCACATCCCGCTTCCTGAGAGCTCTGGGGATATGAACTCACACTTGTCATTCCAGCTCTTTTATTTATTGAGCCATAGCCCTAAAGTACCCCTAAAGGTACTCTTAATCAACATCTTCCATAATAGCAAGTCTGGTAGAGATGCTTTTTTAAGTAACTCAATTCTCAGAAGGGAGCAACAATGAAGTATAAGTCATTTATTCACAAGACAATGCAAATATTAACGGAAAGATTAAACCACATACAGTCCCTCACTGGCTTATTATGTACATTCATAGACATTACCTGGGTGGATGGAAAGTCATTCATCAGCATTTGGGGACATAGTTTTTCACTAAGCTGAGCTTCCTCTCCTTGTACCATCCTGAAGACCCTAGTTGACAGTCTTATTCACAGCAGCACAATCGTAGACTTTGTTTACTATGAACAGTATATGGCATTCCCCTGACTAATGACCCAACAGAAAGGGAAAAAGTGAGTGCAGCATAGTCCAGACCTGGGCTCTCAAGCTGGTGCTGTGTGACCATTTTCTCTTCTAACAGCTCAAAAATGGCCAAGAAAGCCCAGGTTTCTGCCAAGAATCAATATCACATGACCCATGCAAGAAATTTTGGAAGTAACTAATAAAGAAGATAACATAACATCAAAAGTACCTTGACAGGGGTGAATCCAAGTAGAAAATCAGCAAGATAGGATTTAGCAAGGTTAAAAGTAACAAAATATCCATGTTACCATCACCAGATGAGAGTGATGTTCTTAGAGGATTTTTCATCATACTTAGTTGATGGCAAACTTAATGTGATTCGTTATCGTGGCTTTTCCAGATGTGGCTTCTAAGAGAACAAGATGCTCGTGGTGGTCTGAATGTCAGATGTCTCCCATATGCTCTTGTGTTTGAATACTTAATTCCCAGCTGTGGATGGTGTTTGCGTAGGTTGTGGAAACTGTAGGAAGGGGAGTCCTGCTGGGAGAAGTGTGTCACTGGGAGACAGGTCTTGAGGTTACAGCTGGGCCCCATGTCCTGTTCTCTTTCTTTGCTTCCTGTGGACAGGTGACACTGGCTTCCCACCCTCTGGAACTGTAAGCCAAATTATACCCTCTCTTTCTGTAAGCTGCTTCTGGTTGGATATTTTGTCCCAGCAATGAGAGAGTAACTGATACGGCGCTCTAAGGCACTATCAAAAGCAGTGTTGTTGGGATCATGGGACGTTAGCAGGCTCAGGAGCATCTGCTCAGGTCACTCACGAGGCACACAGTGCATGGTGAAATGTGTTGTCAAGCTAAAGCAGTCAACATGAGCGTAATGAGGGCAGGACTTTAGAAAACAGGTGGAATTTGGCTGCAATTAGCGGTCTTCGAGAAACCTGTCAGTTTATGTCTTGTCCAGTGTGAAAGCTAAATTAGAGGCCTACAGTGACACAGGCAGTTTCTAGCAAGGCAGGGGTGAAGAGGAGAGCTGAACATTTTGAACAAGGCAGAGAAAAAAAGACTACAAATTTATCTTTTGCACAGGAAAAGGTGAAATGAAAGCACAAGTTGCTGGTACAGATCAGTAGAAAAATGAGCTTATGCAAAAAGAAGGAGCCTCAGTCTTTTCCATTTTCTCTTATCCATGTGTGGTGATACATATGGGTATGTGTAATAATACCATCAAAAGCACTACCAATAGAGAGCCTAACAGAGTCAATGTGACAGATGCCAGCCTCTTGTGCCAGAGGTTTTTCTATCAAACAGACTAATGGTATTTGGCTTGCAGCGTTGATGTGAGGGTTGAACAAGATTATATAGAGAGAGTTGGGGATGTAGCTTAGTCGTGGAGCCATTCACTTTGTATGAATAGGCTATGGGTTCAGTTTCTAGCACTAAGAAATAAATTCTGAGATGTGTGTTTGAAATATACTTTTGTGATATACCTATATACAGGTTGATCTTGGACAGAGCACTTGCTATATCCTTATATTATCTTATTTAATGCTCAGAACAGCCCTAAGTATAAGTACGAATGACTAGAATCATCTTACAAATGAGAGAACTAATTTTTTGAGTGGTTTAGAAATCTGCCCATAGTTGCTCAGGCAAAACAATTTAGAGCCAGTTGGCAAAAGTTAGAATTCTGATTCAGAGATCTTAACCTCTGATAAGATCTTGTACCATCTCTAACAATGCCAAGGTACTGGAGAGCCCATCTCACAACTAAGGACGAGTGCCACCACAGAGACGCCTGGGCTTTTGAAGGGCTGAAGATTATGACCAGAAAGAGGTTATGACCTTCAATGTTAGAAGGAGTAGGAGGCTGGAGTTTTGACGGTCATGCTCCTGGTTAAGTTTGAGAGATCTGGGCAGAAGATGGAAAGACAGCTGTAAGAGGGAACATCATAAAGGATTTCCAAGTGAGCTGTTAGGAAATGGAGTGCTAGATCTAAATGCACAACACAAGAAGCCAAAGGATCCCAATTCAGTTCTCCAGGACCCACGTAAGCCAGATGCACAAGGGGGCACATGCATCTGGAGTTTGTTTGCAGAGGCTGGAAGCCCTGGAGCTCCCATTCAGTCTCTCTCCCTCTCAAATAAATAAATAAATAAATAAATAAATAAATAAATAAATAAATAAATAAATTACATTTCAAAGCTTGTTTGCATTGTCTGTGAGAAAAACAAAGCTGTGGTTCATTAAGCCACTCTTCTCTTTACATTTCATATTGCATATAGGATAACAGATAAAGGTCCTTCAGACCAAAACAAAGACTAGAACAGCAGAAGACAGCAAAAACTGGGAAAGAAAAAAATAAGCACCTGACCTGCTGTGGTTTGGATGTGGTTTGAGTGTGTCCTATAACTTTTGTTTCTTTGTTTGTTTTTTGAGGTAGGTTCTCATTCCAGTCCAGGCTGACCTGAAATTCACGATGTAATCTCAGGCTGGCCTTGGCCTCCTGAGTGCTGGGATTAAAGGTGTGCACCACGCCTGGCCCATGTGTTGAAATTTCATTCCTGTTGTGAGGTATTAAGAAAATGGAAAGTTAATCATGCCTACTATGGTGCTAAGAGGTGGGCCCTTTGGAAGGTAATTAGGATTAGATAAAGTGATTAGAGTGGAGCCCCTACTGTTGAATCCTGAGAGAGCGGAGGAGAGAGAGAGAAAGAGAGAGAAGGAAAGAGTCAACATATGCACTAGGCGACTCCTTTCTTACCATGTGATGCTTTTTATGTCTTTGGGACTCTACCAGCAAGAAGGCCATTACCAGATAGCACCCCTCAGCCTTGTAGCCCCAGAATCCCTGATTAAAATAGACTTCTACTCTTCCAAACTTGCCCATTCTGAGATATTGTGTTATTAGCAACAGAAACTCACTAAGATAAAGCCTGATGGGAAATTCAACCACAGAATGGATTCCAGTTCACTGCATCTGTGGTTTGGGTTACAAGGGACTTTCCTTAGGTCATTAATGATGATTCCAGGAAACATTTCAGTGGAAGTTGTTTGAACTAACTAGGACATCCCCAGTTTTACTGTGTACTTATCAAGGTAGATATGCTCCCCCAAACCTGTTTATGTTATCCTATTTGTTATTGTAATACATGCTTTACTTAAATACTACATGAACCGGTCACAAGAGATTTTTCTACACAAACTGGGTTGAATGATTATGAGTAATCAATAAACAAGTAACTGAAATCATGTTCCAGTTAGATGTCAGTGTGAACGATAGTTCCAGTAAAGCAGCTGCACCTTCAAACATCCTTCAAGGCTGATCCACTGCTTAGCATTTCAATGACTGTGGACTGTTGGGATGCTCCAGGTCCCCAGCACAATGATCTTGAGCTCTCTGAGCCCCGTGATGGGCAGTCAAAGCCACCTCTGTGTCTCAGCTAACATCCTGTGGCTACTAAGTAAATTCTTCTGAAATGTGAGAAGAGACCTCCTAGCTTTCACCAACCTAAAGGCTAAAAGGACATCAGGTAACAACTGGAGCAAGTACCTGAGGTTTCTCCCTTTGCTGTAACCTGCCTACTTGATGTTTCCACCAATGTATTTGGAAAATGCCTTGGTTTATGACCTTAGTTTGTTCTTTAACTGTAAAAACTTCATTAAATTATTAATACATTGAAACATAAAGTTTATGGCAACCAAAATCTTTTCCTGAGCCATGATCACTCATAGTTGGCTCCAGAATAAATTATTTCTTGCTCCGTTTGTGATGAGAACTGATTTTTTTCATCAGTGTAGGAAAGGAATGACAAAAGAGAAAATAATTAAAAACTACCAATTTGTTTCATAAGTTTCAACTATGATCTTTCTCCATTTTGAAAATATTTGTTTGTTTATTTAGGATGTGTTGGACATGTACATACTTCAGCATGTGCGTGGAGGTCAGTCCTTGCCATATCTGTGGCAGGGTCTCTTGGTGTTCACCGCACTGTTGGTGAGTTTCCAGGAAACTCTCTTGTCTTTGCCTCTCTTTTTGTTATAGATTCCAGCTTCTGTGTGGGATCAGTAGACCTGAGCTCAGATACTTAGAGCTCTGTGGCAAGAGCTATAACCACTAAGCACCTCCCCAGCTCATCCATTTTACAGAAACAAAACTATAATTCTTAAGTAGTCTTTAAGTGTGCATTTCAAGTTTTTTAAGATGAAATCCCACTCAGTAAGTGATCACTGTACATCTTGGATGTAACAGCTCCTGTAGCAGGACTGCCCAATATTGAAGCACTTAGCCTCTTTGGATTGTACTTAATAAATTGTAGGATGGGGACAATCAAGAAACATCCCTTTCACCAGGAGTGGTAGCTCACGCCTTTAATCCCAGGAGAGAGGTAGGAGGCTCACCATGAGTTCAAGGGTACCCTGAGACTATATAGTAAATTCCAGGTCAGCCTGGGCTAGAGTGAGACCCTACCTTGAAAAATCAAAAAAAAAAAAAAAAAAAAAAAAAAAAGAGCAATCCTTTCACTGTGCCACATCCTCCTGGAAATAAACACAATCTCTTTCATGCCCCCTGAAGAAAATTAACTTCTTATAGTTATAAGAGGCTGAGGTCCTGAATCAAATTATTAGGAAATAAGTTTAAATTATCTGTTTTAAATCAAAATAATGCTTATATGTTTAAGGCATATACATAATACTTATATGTGTAAGATATGTAGACATCATATTCATTTAAAACATATAATGTTTCCACTTCTTGCCTATTCGTGATTTTACCAGTAGGCTACTAGTTTTGGTTGTTTAGCTAATGAGTCTTCTGTATGAGTACTTGAAAGACTTTAGGAAAAGAGAAATATCATAGGGTTACACTCCTGATAAAAGGAATGGTTGAAGGCGCTGTTCCTAATCTTAAGAGGCAGCAGCATTACAGAGATAAAATGCCTGAGCTCACACATCTAAAAAAACTATCCTGTTCAAGGAGAATTAGTTTCTTGTATGAGACTCTACATAGAATATTCTATAAGTAGTTGTTAAATTGAACAAAATGTAACAAAGGCAATGTACTATAGTAGAAAGAATAACTGCCTTAGTGCCATGCAAACTTGGGCATAAATCCTGATTCCAACTTATATGATATATATAAATTGTCAAGTTACTTCCCAAAGTCTTCATTTTTTTCCTCCATAAAACTATAATAATAATATTTATTTTGAAGGGTTATGAATAAATAAAATAGTTTATCTTAAGCTTCTAGCACAGTTTCTGGCATATACTAGACACATAATAAATGATAGTTTCTTTCTCATTTTCTTCTCTGTTCTTTGAGAAACAAAATAGAAAAAAAAAAGACAATTATCTCTTTAAGCACACTATGTTTTAGTACTATTATATTTTAAGATATGGGTAAAACTATAAAACAAACTCATTTTGAATCAAATTGCCACCTGTAGCAGACACTGTGGACATTCTTCCTTGCATATTTGAAAGCCATTTACTTCTGTCTTCCTTGTTAAAAGTCCTCTCTATTTGCTTAAGGTTGGGTAAATATCTTTCAGCTTCCACAAAGGTCAGCCTAGCCCCCCATCTAGGAGTTGGCCTACATCCAGTCCTTTTGTGGCAGTTTTGATTACCTGTCATTGAATATTTACGCCTCCTTATGGCCTCCACAAGTATATCCTTTCCTGCCCTATTGATTCTGAACTTGGCATGTCACCAACAGTGTTAACTGCATGCCTGGGCTTGCTTCTCAGGGAGTTACTGATCTCTACCATACAAAGCTCTATCCTGGGTAACTGGGGTATCATAGGATGTGCTATGTAGGGAACTGAGTCTCTTGCTCACCTCACAGCTTGCAGCCTAAAGCATACTCATCCTGAAGGAGGGTAAGAGAAGGCTAGCTTTTTGTTTATTATTTATTTATTTATTTATTGAAAGAGAGAGAGGAGGAGAGAGAGAGAGAGAGAGAGAGAGAAGAGGGAGAATGGGTGCACCAGGGCCTCCAGCCACTGCAAATGAACTCCAGATTCATGTGCCATCTTGTGCTTCTGGATTACGTGGGTCCTGGGGAGTCAAACCTGGGTCCTTAAACTTAGCAGGCAAGCACCTTAACTGCTAAACCATCTCTTCAGCCCCAAAGCTAGCTTTTAAAAGGCAGCTTTAGTTAGGGATTAAGGCTCAAAAAGAACCATGAGATGCCACCCCACATGCCACCTCACCTTGGCCTAAGAACAAAACACTTGACAAAAATGTCTGATCAAGACCTAGCTATAGCACCCCGTGCTACTCACAGTCTACCCATGTAAAACCAAGGTAACCCACAGCACAACTGTAGTGGGCTGACCCAAATGGGCTGACCCTCAGGACCATCCTCCAAATTTACTAGCCAATCATACCTTATACCTCATACATTACCTGATCTGATGCTATAAGGGCTTTAGCCTTCCAGCCCCTCCCCCTCTCGGATGTGACCCTCAGTGTACATGTGTGTGACTCTCTCTTGTTTGGGCCACAAGGATACACATGAATCTGGCTTCCCCCTGACCCAACCTGGCTGGGTTGGAGGGAGGAACACAAAATTTTCTTGGTTTGCGTGCTTTTCTGCTTGTCTCTGCTTTATAATTTGGGATAACTTGTCTCTTTTATTTCAGGCATGGTTTTCTTCTGGTCTCTGAATCTACCATGTGCTTAGTTTCTTTATACTCCAAATCTACCACGTGGATGCTCTCACCAGCGCTAGGTCTGCTACCTGTGTGATTTCTTTACACTCAGGGTAACCATGAGGGTAACTCTCTTCATTACTCATTTCTCCTCTGAATTTCTTGGTCTCTGTTTGATATCTGCCCTCCCATTTTTTTTTCCTTGAGATTTACCATTTTCCCTCTTAATTTCTTTAAATACACATGGCAGATGTCATGCGAGTCCTTCCCACGTTTCCTATATAAGTGCTCAAATTCCACTTTCCACGCACCAGCAGCTTTAATCTCTCTTTAAAAGCCTCAGTTTCTCCCCAGTCCACATGCTCACAGATTTACCCTAATTTTTCAAAAGCCTCAGTTTCTCTTAAGTCCACATGGGTGTAGCCTACTCCAGTTTCTTCTACCTCAAAACCTCAATTTCTCTTAAACAAGCCTTATAAACTATGCAGTGTTTCCACATGAGACTGTGTCTCCTGAACTCCACAATTTGGGATTTCTCCCTTAAATAAACCTCACAATTTGTGATTTTTTCCCTGAATAAACTTAGTGAGTCATAATTGATCCTTCTTGAGTCTGTCTTTATCGATTCTTTGTTAAAGGTAGGACAGAAACCAAAACTCAGGGTTCATAAGTTCTAAGACACCTCCTGCTGAACCTCCAGCTGATCTCAGGATACCTGGGATATAACCATGTACCAGTGTGTGACTCTGAGGTGATCTTATGTTATCTGTTCAGGAGCAATGGCAATGGCTGACTGATACAGCTATCTCTGCTTACATCCGGTATGAGGCATAGGCCTCAGAGGGAAACTACTGCTGTTGTTTGACTAAAAGGCTCATCAAAGTGCTTTCTAACTAATGATGTTATTTAGTGCGACTCAGCTTTGGTTGGAGAAGCTTTTTCTTGCAGGGGTCACCAGTGACTACAGAGGCTCATGATTGATTGAAGTGCTGGGAATAAATGACTATTGCATGCTAAGCCCTATACATCTATATCACCTCTTCCAAAGCTCAGGGAGCATCACAGGAGAATGGAAAGAAGAAGGGGGAACTTTGGGGGCTGGAGAGATGGCTCAGAAGTTAAGGCACTTGCCTAAAAAGACTAATGACCCAGGTTTGATTCCCCAGTACCCACAGAAAACCAGATGTGCAAAGTAGTGCATGTATCTGGAATTGGTTTGCAGCTTCTAGAGGCCCTGGTACACCCATTCTCTTTATCTCTCTTTATTTATTATAAATAAATAAATAAATAAATAAATAAATAAATAAATAAATAAATTTTTTACAAAATGGGACTTCAGGAAAGCATGGCTATTGTACTCCTGAACACATAGCAATGATTACATGTGTAAGATAAAGACAAAATTGGGCCCATCAAAACCTTGTCACAGAAGGGGGAGGAGCTCTTGGGGCCATTTCTGGGGTTTTATCCACTGTTAATGGTTGATAGGAGAAGGACACTTTCTTCAGAGGCGTTGCATGGGAACGTCCTCTTAATTTAAGCTTGACTCATTAAGAAGTTCCAAATGAAAACATAAGCTCTTAAGACTCAGGAAGTTTCAAATGCATGGGAGGCCCATTAAAATTCAGCAAGTAAACAACTCCCAGGTTTCAGAAAAATTCCTGAAACTCCCAGGGCCTTCCCCAAGGTTATATAAGGGATAAAAACTCCTTAGAAGAGACTCTTCAAGTAGCAGAGCTGCCTGCAGTTCTGGAGTGAGCTCCACGGATGAGCTTTTGTGACCTATCACCTATGCTCAGGTGAACTTTCCGGTGATTAAACTGTCCTTGAATCATCCATGCTCCTATAGGTAACCTCTTACCCACACTCTATACATAACTCAAACTCACTTGTCCACTAAGGTAAACTAGGATGGAATCATTTCTTTGGTCTTTTGTTGGTATCCTACTTGGGGGCAAATAGATGTTTGTTCATGTCTCCCCAGAAAAGTTAATTCAAGTGCTGTAACCAAGCTTCTGTAGACACTCAGGAAACGCATTGTGTCAATGAAATAAGTAAGTAATAAAGTAAATACAATAAGACATGAAAGTAAAAGAGGGGACTGGGAAGGGAAAGGTGAGCAATGGGAATAGAAGGAGGAAAAGAGGGAAAAGAGGGGTGATTATAATTGAAATACATCATGTACAAATATGAAAATGCCTTAAAAACTCATTGCTATGTTAATATGTTAAACTAACATATGTTAATAAAAAACATTAACAGGCTGGAGAGTTTGCTTAGTGGTTAAGGCTTATGCCTAGGAAGCCTAAGGACCCAGGTTTGATTCTCCATGTCCCATCTAAGCCAGATGCACATGGTGGCGCATGCATCTGGAGTTCATATGCAGTGGCTAGAGGCCCTGGCACGTCCATTCTCATTCATTTTTTTCTCTCTCACTCTCTAATAAATAAATAAATTAAAAAATAAATCTTTTAAAAAACATTAGAACAGGCTTAGGAACTTCTGGAACATAATTTTTCTCTTTGGTAAGGAAAGGGCACATGAAAATAGTGCTGTTCAGTGCCACATCCTCAGTTTTAATAAAGCAGCCAATGAAAACTGAAATGGTCATTCAGTTCTTCTGGTGCCTTGTTTGACCTGAAGAATGGAATGGAAGGTCAGGTGGTGAAATGTGACCAATGAAGATTTATTACACAGGAATACAACAACTGCAAGAGCAAAGACTGGAGTCTTGGTGGCAGTGGGTTTGCCAACCAAGAGGACAAAGAGGTTATAGTTCTAATGTGGTCGAAGAAATTTACCAAAGAAACCAGACATACAAGATACTCTAAAACACAAGTTTCTATGGTATAAGCTTCACCAGGGAGACAGCATGACCCTGAGTGTCCTCCCCAACTATGCAGCTGTACCCTGCTTGCTAGTGCAGCCATAGACACAAACACCCAGGAACAAACATCTGTTCTACATTTCTACTTTCTTATCACTGACTTAATGCTAATGAATTTTCTGTTTGTGCCCCCAAATCATGTAACCTTAGAATCTTGTAACCCACCAATAGTGTAAAGAATTTAATGTGATATCAGACTGCCTGTTTTATTTGTCTGTAAAACCTCTGAGCTGTCAGAGCTCAGTACTCAGGCTCTGGAAGTAATTCCTCAGAGTCCATGTCAGCATGAATACATTTTCTGATTCTCCACTCTATCTATGGTGCTGTCTCTGTGTCACTCAGTTTCCCATAACATTAACTTGTGGTAGCAGCGAGGCGCAATGGTGCAGGTACTGCTTCCAAGAGGGGTCTAGTTGAGTGTTACAGCTCTGAGCTCTTGGCAGACCTTAGAATTCCAGCCAAGTCCAGATGGAACAGGAACCTGAACTGCCAGAGCAGCAGCACTTGGTTACGTCCCATAGTGATGCAAGATTTTGGGGTTCAGGAGGGCTCCCCCAGAATTTATAAGCCTAAGTTTTGGGTTCTGTCCTACATTTAAAAAAGAATTAATAGGGCTGGAGAGATGGTTTAGCAGTTAAGATGCTTGCATGTGAAGCTTAAGGACCCAGGTTCAATTCCCAGTACCCACATAAGCCAGATGCACAAGGTAGCACTTGCCTCTGGAGTCACTTTGCAGGGGTTGGAGGCCCTGGCACATCCATTCTCTCTCCCTCTCTTTCCTCAAATAAGTAATAAAATAAAATAAAATAAAATATATTATTTAAAATGTATATTATTTATTTTTTTGAGAGAGAGAGGGAGAGAGAGAGAGAGACAGAATGGGTATGCCAGGACTTCTAGCCACTGCAAACAAACTCCAGACACATTTGACCCCATGTGCATCTGCCTTATGTGGGTAGTGGGGAACCGAGCCTGGGTCCGTAGGTTTCACAGGTGACTGCCTTAACTGCTTGTCCATCTCTCCAACTCATATAATAAAATATTTTTAAAAGAATTAATGCAGATTCAAGAAGGACAACTTATGAATTATTAAATTTATTTAGGGAGCAATTACAAATTGTGGGGTTTATTTAAGGGAGGTTTGGGTATAGAAAGGGATGCTAAACACATGAAAAGCAGGAAACACACTCTCATGTGGAAACACTGTATAGTTTCTAAGGTTCATATAAGAGAAATTGAGGTTTTTAGAAAAGGACTGGACCAGAGTTGTAAGAACATGGAATGTAGAACTTAGATGTATATGTAGAGAGACTCAGAAAACACACACAGCATCCGCCATGTGCTTTCCTGAAGAGGAAAAAGTATCTAAGCAGAAGAGAAATTGAGGGTCTTTGGGGGGGGGGGGAAACTGGAGTATAGCCACAAACACATTGAGGGGAACTAAAATGACACTTTAAAAGAGAAATTAGGGCAAAGCTGCAAGCACATGGACTTAACAGAAACTGAGGCTTTTAAAGAGAAAATACAGGGTCTGGACACATGGCTTAGCAATTAAGGCACTTGCCTAATAAAGCCTAAAAACCTAGGTTCAATTCTGCAGTACTCATGTAAGCCAGATGCACAAGGTGGCACATGCATCTTGAGTTCATTAGTAGCAGTGGCTAAAGGCTCTGGTGTTCCCATTGTCTCTTTCTCTCTCTTTCTCTCTCTCTCTGCCTCTTCCTCTCTCTCAAATAAATAAATAAATAAAATATAAAATCATGTGTGGCTAAACATGAAATAAACTTTAAAAGAAGAGAGAGAGAGGAATTAGGATAAAGCTGTTGGTACATGGAAAGTAGAATCTAGAAGCTTGTGTAGGGAGACCTAGGAGGAACCCACATGACCTATGCCATTTGTTTTTAGAGGAGATGGGAGCACAAACAGTGAGGCTTAATAGAAACAAAACAAAACAAAACAAAGCAAGAGGGCAGATATCAAAGAAGAGACTAAGAGATTCAGGGAATAAATGAGCGATGAAGATGGTTCCACACATGGTTACCTGAGTTTAAAGTACACAGGTAGCAAGTCGACAGTTGGTACGAGCACTGTGGCAGATTCAGAGATCAGAGAAAGATCATACATGTACTTCAAGTGAGAAGACACCCCAAACTAGAAAGCAGAAGCAAGAGGAAAAGGTGGTCAAAAAACAATGCAAAGATCTCCCATCCCTACTGGCTGAGTGGGGTACAGGCCAGACTCACATGTGTGAGCAGCACAGGATAAGAATGGGAGAGGGAGAGAGAACCACACACCTGAGGGTCGTGTCAAGAGAGCAGAGAGGGAGGGGCTGGAAGGCCACAGCCTTTAGCATCAGCTTGAGGTATGTAATGGGAAGACCTCATTGGCTAATAAATTTGGAGGATGGGCCTGAGAGTCAGCCCATTTGGATCAGTCCATTCATTTAGCATAGTAGATTGTGGGCAGCTAGGGGCAGTGTAGATAGGTCTCCATCAGATGAATTTCATTTTTGGCAAGAGTTTCCTTCTTTGCCAGGGTGAGGTGGCATTTCATGGTTCTTGGGCTTCAATCCCTAACTGAAACTGCCTAAAAAAACTAGCTTTCTCTATCCTCCTTCATCAGGGAAGGCTGTGGGAACAGCAGTAGGTCTCATTGGAGCCAGAACCAGGAGCTGACAGGCTCTCTGAGGCAGTCAAGTCTAGGCATGCTGCCTGATCACAGTGCCTTTGGGCCTGATGTTTTGCAGGTCTCCTTTATTCAACTCTTTTGTCTTTAATGAGCAGTGAGTTTGACAGTAACATGAGACTGCAACTGAAAAGCCAGGGTGGGGAGTGGTAGGCAGACCAGTATTGACTGCTCATGCAAATTATGTGCAAATCACAGGAACCAATCAGGAGAGCCTATACCTCTACCAGGAGTTCAAAATTCCCACTAAGCACATCCCTTTTTCCTGTTCCTGTGATGGCTGCCAAACAATGACTCTACTTTTTAAAAAATGGTAGAACAAGGAGTGACTCACTGTGGGCGGACAGCTGCAGTTTGCTGGCATTCCAAGTACCACTGGGGAAGAGCTCCTGGTGACTACAAGGGAAGAGGGGAAAGCTAAGCTGGCTACAGCAAGACAGTTTGTGCCCAAGGGCTTTCCACCTGCTGCCAGCTCTGATCTGGCTGCTGCAGCCTGTCAAAAGCAAACGTCATTTCTTATAAAATGACAAGAATAAATAAGCCTCATGTGTATAAGTCATGATTTGTTTGGTGTCTCTTCTTAGCTGGAGCTAAATGTATGAAAACTCAGACATGTCAATAATGAAACCTACACTACTTAAGTAAAAAAAAAAAAAAAGAACAACACAGTTTTTATAACATAAGCTTCTATATTTTGGATCTTGGCTATTCCCCCAAAGGGAATATACTGAGAACTTGGTTGTCCCCATGTCACTAATAGGAAGTGGTAGAGCTTTTGTGGGTGTGGCCTAGTAGAAGGAAATTAGGCTATTGTGAGTTTGTTTCAAGGGGTGACTGGGATCCTGGCCTCTTCTTGTCTCTTTCTTTGATTCCTGGCTACCATTACATGACCCACCGTCTCCTGCCCAATATGTCAAATGTGCCTGCCATATATATTGTCCATCCATAGGCCCAAAGCAACATGGCCAAACAACTAGCCTCTGAGACTGAACCAAAATAAATTTTCCTCCACATAAGGTGATTAACTCAGTCATAGTGGTAGAAAGCTAACATGTTTCACCATTCCCAGAATCACTCTAGGTTTGTGATCAGATGCTGTCTCATGTTTTGCTTGTGATGTCATGTTGCTGACTCACCACCTCCTGCTAAGTTAGTGGCTATCTGAGCACTTAGGATATCGCCCCCTTATCCATCTTCCCTTAGTGGTGTTGATAGATACAAAGCGTCCTTTCTTCACATCTTCACTTCAGTCGTGCTTTCTTCCCATATTGCAGTAGAGCCCCTCATCACATCTGAGTCAATGAAATATAAACATAAGATTCCTGAGCAGTAGAAGGTGAGTCAAGTGCCTTTCCAGGAGTCCTCACTTCGGAACCAAATTTGTGCCAATAAGAAAGAGAACAGATGCTGGAGCAAGACTGTATGAGTTCAGGTCTCACTTCCACCCTTTGCAGTTGTGGAAACAGCAATTTGTCTACAACAAAATAACTGTGTGGTTTAAACATTTACTTTTCATAGTTCTAGAGGCAAAGAAACACAAGGTCAAGGGACCAGGAAGCCAGTTAAAGGTAGAGGCTCTCATTTTGGCTTGCAGGCAGCTCCCTTCTCACTATGTCCTTGTGCATTAGAGAGGGTGAGGATTGCTAATTTTTCTTCCTTTTCTTATAAAGACACAAATCCCATCCTGGGAGCTCCACCCCCATGACCTCATGTAAATCTATTACCTCCCAAAAGTCCCTACCTCCGAATACCATTAGACTGAGTTTTAGCATGAATTTGAGAAAGGCATACACATTAACTCCATAGCATGTAGGTTATTTAACCTTTATTTTCTTCATTTTCTTCGAGGTATAATGAAGTCACTAATATTAGATGCAATATAATGCATTAACATAGCATTATTGGGAGTCTGAAATGTGATTTTATATGTAAAATACCTACAAAATATGTATTAAGCAGCAGTCATGTAAGAACTGACTAAGTTTATAGTTTCTCTCAAAGCTTAGGATGCTGAAGAGAACATGAACAGTATCTGGAAAGGGTGGTGGCACATTGAGATGCCAGTGAGGCAGGACATGCTGGTTGAGATATGGTTTTGGTAATTATAGAATTGTAGGGTCAATGCCCCACCGTAGTACTTCAATACCCTGTATAGTATTCTTATCAAGTGACTCTGTTTTTCTTATGACATCTTAAAGCTAATTTCTTCCTAGTTGTTCATCCCCTCAGAAATTTATAGCCCCGAACCTTCTGTTTATTGATCCTAACTTTCACTTTTTAAGGGGAAATGGAGTAAGTGCAATACTTCTTAAATGCATCAGACCTTTCAAGAATTTTTTGCAGCATTTTGCTCAGCTATAAGCCCTGGGCCATTGGCCTTTCCTGGGTTGGCAGTGGTAACACAGGCTAGCTGATCACATGTCTGTTTTACCCACACAATACAGTTTGCCTATGTCCTTCATGTGAACCAACTGTACTGGTGATACACACTGTACTGGTGATACAGCCTGAGTATCCAGAAATCTCTGGGGCAGCCTTAGTCACTCATCCTTCCTTTACTTCTCTTGAGCCTAAACTGCTCTCATGCTCTGTGTTTTTATATTCATCCAAGTGACAAAGTAGTTCCACATAGACCCTTGTTTTTACATTTATTAAATTTCATTCAATTGGATACAGCCCATCTTTACAACCTGTCAGGACTTTTTTTGTACCCTAATTCTATTATTCTCACTACATTTTTTCTTCCCATCAAGACACCTGTCATCTGAAAAAATGATAAATTTGCCTACCATCTCTTCATTTGAGTCCTTGGTGAAACTGGAAAAGATCAGGGCATGTCACCAAAAACTTGTCATTGATCTATTGGTTAGCAACCTTCAGTATAAAACATAAACAAGTTTCAAATTGTGCTTATCTATGAGAATTTCACAAACACCTTATTGAGTATAGAAACACCAAGCCTACAGTATCTTACAGCCCAGAACCCTACTTCTATAAACAACACAAACAAATTGTTAAAATAATGCCATTCAAATACAAAGAAGTCAAATATTTGTTAAACTATGTTGCTAATCCATTGTGAGTACTAGATGTTATTTTTATCTGCTTCCTGTCTTTGAAAATCAGAATATGCTTGAACAGTGTTTTCATGGACCTAGACTCCACATGAATCCAACATTGTAGATGTGGACATGCCTGGACAGGTTTAGGATGGCCCACTGGTTGCCTCCTTGTAGGAAGGTTTCCCAGGAGCCTTATTAGAAAGTCTCCAGAATTGTAACTTCATGTTATCATAGAATTAAAACCTTCACTTATCCAATTAAGCACTAGTCCAAGTGGGAACATAACATACTTCAAGGACAGAGAGAATTCAAGATTCGTGAATTTTTGTCAGTGGGTCATGACTGCATAGATGGGGAAATTTCTATAACAGCACGATGCATGTTACATGGATTTCTCTTTAGTTTCAGAGACAAGAGGGAAAATCACAAACTTCAGGCAGTGAATTTGTTTTTAGAGAAGCATTTCTGTTTATAATGACAATACTTTTTAAAAACCTTATATAAGTTTTTATTTAATTTAACTAATTAATTGGATAATTAATTTCTTAGACAAATTCTCACTATCTAACCCAGCTGGCTTCAAACTCTTGGTTTTTCTGCCTTGACCTCTCAAACTGGGATTATAAGTAAGTGCTACCATATTAGGCTCTTTGTTTGTTTAAACTCTTTTAACAATCTTTAAAAGTAATATGCTCTTGGGGCTGGAGAGATAGCTCAGTAAGAACTTGCCTCGCAAGCATGAAGGCCTGAATTCTACCCCAGAATCCATGTAGACAAACAAACAAAAAGCCAGTATGATAGTATGCACTTGTAATCCCAGTGCTGGGGAGGCAAAAGCAAGTGGATCCCAGGGGCTCCATGGTCAGCCAGGCCAGCCTAATTAGGGGCTTCCCAGACCAGTGAGGAACCTTGTCTCAAAAAAAAAAATAGATGGGCTGGAGAGATGACTTAGCGGTTAAGGCGCCTGCCTGCTAAGCCTAAGAACCGGGTTCCAATCTCCAGGTCCCACGTTTAGCCAGATGCAAAGTGACACAAGGGCGCAATGCCACACTTGTCCACAAGGGGGCACACGCATCTGGATTTCGTTCACAGCAGCTGAGAGACTGCTGGTGTGCCCATCTCTGTCTCCCTCTCTCTCTCTGTCTGTCTCTCTCTTTGTCTCTCTCCAAAAATAAATAAAATAATTTTTTAAAAAACTTTAAAAAAATAGAAAAGAAAGAAAGAAAGAAAAAATTAAAAAGGAAAGGTGGACAATATCTGAGGACTGCGACTCAAGGTTCCTCTGGGACACACACACACAAACTGCCCCCCCCCCCACAACCTTTTATGGTCTGTTGAGCACTTTCTTCATTGAGGTGTATGACTCACCACTCTAATCTCCCTGTGGTTTTTCTCCTTTTCAGCCAGAGAATTTTTAATTCATGGCTTTCTTTTGCCATCTCTGCTTCTATTTTCACTAGAGGTCTGTCCTTGCATATAAACTGATATTCAGGAGTTTTAAAAATACCTTCCCCTTCACACATAACAATTTTTAATCAGTGTACAATATAATGGGCTTAAGATGTTTTCATCCATATATATCCAGGTTCCATATGTGTGAGAAAACATATGAAATATTTATCTTTCTTTATGCCCTCCCATTAACCTTTCTTGTTCTTTCTTCTACTTTCTTATTATGCATATTTTATGGGAAAGCATCTTAACTGCTGAGCTATCTCTCCATCACCTCATATTTTATTTATGTGTGTATATATGCATATATGTGTATATATGATTCTTATATGTCTAAATTCTTGTTGTAGTTACCTTCCCATTGCTGGGACAAAGCACTCAATGAAAAGCAGTGGATGGGAGGAAAGGTTTTAATTTAGCTGTTGTCTCAAGGGGAAGCTTCACTGTGACAGTGGAACACATGACTTGAGTAGAGGTTGGACATCACCTCTGCCACAGCAGGTGGAAAACAGGAGAGTGAACCAAATTCTGGCAGGGGTGAGCTGGCTATGACATTTCTCCAGCAAGGCTCCACTTCTCAAATTGCCACCAGCTAGGGAAGCATTCAAAACCCATGAGTTTATGGGGGACACCTAATTAAAACCACCACATTCTGCCCCTGGCTCCCATGAATTTATTGCCACCCAAGATGTGAAATACAATTCATCCAGTCAAACTTTAAAAGTCCCCATAGTTTTTTTCATTTCCAACGCTGTTCAAACATTCCCATAGTCCAAAGTCTCTTAACTGTGAGCCTCTAAAACAAAAAACACATAATGGAAGCTGGGCATGGTGGTGCACGCCTTTACTCCCAGGACTCAGGAAGCAGAGGTAGGAGGACTGCTGTGAGTTTGAGGCCACCCTGAGACTACATAGTAAATTCCAGGTCAGCCTGAGCTAGAGTAAGACCCTACCGTGAAAAACCAAAAAAACAAACAAACAACCAAAAAACAAAAAACATAATGACATAGATATTCACACTGCAAAAGATGGCATTGCAAGGAAAGATTGAACTAATGCAAGATCTACACCAAACAGGGCTAACATCAAATCCTATAATTCCATGTCCATCTGAAATCCACGACAAAAATCTCTGGGGTTCCGTCTCCACCCTTCCAGTTTAGCTGTTTACAGACTGGGAAACAATCCATACCAAGCCAGCAGCTATCCCATAGTCCTGGAATGTCCAAATTTCTAGGGTCTCCACTGCTACCCACAGTTCATCCTCATGGCTCCATTGGGCATCTACACAGGGACTCCAACTACCCTGCCTTACATTGCCCACTGGCCATTACAAAAAAAATGCACTGTAAATCCAATGATCGTCTTTTAAAAATATTTTATGTGGGGCTTAGTGGTTAAGATGTTTGCCTGCAAAGCCAAAGGATCCCAGTTTGATTCTCCAGGACCCACGTAAGCCAGATGCACAAGGAGGTACATGCATCTGGAATTCATTTGCAGTGGTTGGAGGCCCTAGAATGCCCACTCTCTCCCTTTTTTCTCTCTCTGCCTCTTTCTCTCTCTCAAATAAATAAATAAATTTTAAAACATAAATAAATAATAAAAAAATATTTATTTATTTATTAGAGAGAGGGAGAAAAATGGGTGTGCCAGGACCTCTTGCCATTGCTAATGAACTCCAGACACATGCACCACCTTGTGCATCTGGTTTATGTGGGTATTGTGGAGTCAAACCTTGATCCTTAAGCTTTGTAACCAAGTACTTTAACCACTGAGCTATCTCTCCAGCCCTCCAGTGATCTCCTTTCCTGCATTTCCTATACCCCCATAGTACCAGGTAGACTACCAAATTTGTTAATACAGAAGAAATAAAGCTGACTTTGAAAAGCAGGAAAATTCCTTCATCATTCTAGCACCCTTCTTTCGAGGGAGCGAGCCTTCTTCCTGCTGTCCTAGTGCAGAACAGCTGAAGCTAACTGATGTCTCCTGCCTAATTTTAATTTCTGTGCTATATCTATCTGCTCACACTAGTCCATTTCTTCTAAACTCAACTCGGCTCAAGTTCTCATGACACAGGCAGCAGAGTACCTCACACTGACTGTTTCTAGCCCAGTCTAGTCAAAGCTCATTCTTCCCCTCAAAAGCCAAATCTCACAGCCCACAGTTCTTTCTTCATTTAGGTCTATACACTCTGACCAAAATGATTTATCAAACTCTGCTTACTGCTCTGCAAGGTATCTTTTAGGCCAAGGTTTCAAATCCTTCCACATTTGTCCCACAAATCAGTTTCACAAGGCCAAAAGCTATATAGTCAGGTTTGTAGTAGCAACAATTCCACTCTGGTACCAATTTTCTGTCATAGTTACCTTTTCATTGCTTGGGAAAAAAAAAAAAAAAAAAAAAAAACCACATGGCCAAAAGCAGTTGATGGGAGGAAAATTTTATTCTGGCTTAGAGTCTCCAGGGGAAGCTTCATGATGGCAGGGGAAAGCATGGATAAACAATGGTTACACATCACTTCTGCTATAGCAGATGGAAAACAGAAGCAGGAGAGTGAACTGAGTTTTGGCAAGGGGAAGCTGACTATAACACTCCTATGCCTGGTCCCAACAACATACTTCCTCCAGCTGGGGACAAAGCATTCAGAACATATGAGTTAAGACATACCACCTATACCACATCTGTTGGGGCCCATGCAGAGAGAAATTTCTGAGGAAGTGGCAAAACAGGAGTATTGCTCCCACTGCTAGCATGACAGCCAGCTCCAGGGAAAGGCAGCACACACTGTGGTCAATCAAAACACATTGAATCAGAAACCCAGAGGCTACAGAGAACTCAGCACTAAACCATACTGCTAACAGATCCATCAAGGCTCAGGGACCATTGCAGAAGAGGAGGCGGGAAGACTGTAAGAGCCATGGAGTGGGTAGAATTATCCTGAGGCACAGTCCCCACCCTCTTCGTCAAAGACTCACTAAGACCTTGTTCATCCAATAGTTAACACCAGTAACACTTCTGAGGTGAGCCCTCACAGAAAGTGTAAGGGAGTGGAGATATAAGCCCACAGCCTTTGTAAAAAAGAAAAAGAAAAGAAAAGAAAAAAACAAGAAAGAAAGAAAGAAAGAAAGAAAGAAAGAAAGAAAGAAAAGAAAAGAAAAGAAAAGAAAAGAAAAGAAAAGAAAAGAAAAAGAGAAAAGCTGAGCATGGTGGTGCACGCTTTTAATTCCAGCATGTGCGAGGAAAAGGTAGGAGGATTGCCATGAGTTCAATTCTACCCTGAGACACACATGAGTTTATGGGGGACATCTGATTCAAGCCACCACAATTCTACATATGATAGAAAACGTGTTGTTTTTGTCTTTCCCAGTATGGCTTGTTTTGTTAATATGAGAACATTTCATCTATTTTCTGATGAATGACAATTTTCTTTTGTCATGGCTGAATAAAAACTCCATTATGTATATATGCAGTAAACATGGATGTATACCTCCATCCGTCTTCTAGTTTTCCAGCTTTATGCAATACAGGTTTTCAACATATTCTGTAATGAACCTCTGGATTCCATTGATATCTGTTCTATGTTCCCTTTTAAATTAATGATTTAATTAATTTGGGTCTTCTTCTTTTTTTTTTTTTTTTTTTTGGGGGGGTAGGGTCTTGCTCTACCCCAGACTGACCTGGAATTCATCAGGGTGGCCTCAGACTCATAATGATTCTCTTACCTCTGCCTCCCCAGTGCTGGAATTAAAGTCATGCACACCATATCCGACTCTTCTTTATTTTTCTTTTGGCTAGTTTGACTAAGCATTAGTCAACCTTGTTTATTTCAAAGAACTCTGTTTCATAGATTCTTTGTATTGTTCTTTTTGCCTCCATTTTACTGATTTCTGCCCAGATCTTTATTATTTCTATCTACTAGATAGAAATAATTTGGGGATTGGCTTGTTCTTACTTTTCTTGGCCTTTGATGTGTACAATTAAGTTATCTATTTTCAATCTCTCTGATTTTTTTAAATATAAGCCCTCATAGCTATAAATTTTCCCCTTGGAGCTATATTTGCTATACCTCAAATGTTTTGATAAATTACTATTCAATTCTCATTTGATTACAGGAATTTTTAAAAATATTTTTAAAATTTTTATTTATTTATTTGAGAGGGAGAGTCAGAGGCAGATAGAGAGAAAGAGAGAATGAGCAAGCAGAGAGAGAGAGAGAGAAGAGAGGCAGACAGAGAGAGAATGGGCATGCCAGGGCCTCTAGCCACTGCAAACGAACTCCAGATGCATGTGCCCCTTGTGCATCTGGCTTATGTAGGTCCTGGAGAATCGAACTGAGATCCTTTGGCTTCACAGGCAAACGCCTTAACTGCTAAGCTTTTTCTCCAGCCCAAGAAATTATTTTTTATTGACTTGCTTTGTAGCCTAAAATCTGATATATATTAGAGAAAACTCCATGATTTGCTGAAAAGAATATGTTTTCTGCATCAATTGAATAGAATATTCTGGAGCTATGTGCTAAGTCCATTGACCTGTGATGCACTTTGATAAGAGTAGGGTAGGGTAATGAATTCACCTACTATTATTCTATCAGGACCTATATTTCTTTTCATGCCCACCACTTTTTATGAAGTTGGGAGCCTTGATGTTTTCTTAATGGATTGTTCCCTTTATTAATATGTAGTAGTCTTGTTTATCTTTTCTGATTAATTTTGATTTGAAATCTACTTTGTCAGATACCAGAATAGCCCTTCAACTTGTTGTGGGTTTTCCTTTACTTGGAAAATTGACCCTTTTTCTTCATCTTTTCACTTTCTTTCTGTGAGTGTCTCTTCCAGGGTTGTATGTTTCTTGGAAACAACAAATGGTTAGATTTTGTTTTTACTCCAATCCACTAATGTGCATCTGGTATTTTTATTTATTTGTGTATATTTTATGTATATGCATGTGTGTGCATGGATGAGTGTGTGCCACAGCACACATGTGGAGGTCAGAGGACAATCTCGAGATGCCAGTCCTTTCCTGCCAGTTTGTTTGAGACAGGGTCTCTCTTGTTGTTTGCCATTACAAACATTAGACTCACTAACCCTCATATTTTGGGATTCCCCTGACTCTGTTTCCCATTGCCATAGGTTTGTTGGAATTAAGGACACATGTTCTGCTTGCATCTGCCTTTATGTGTGTTCTGGGGATAAGTCTTGTGCAGCAAAGAACTTTTAAGCCCTGAACATCTCCTTAGACCCTAGTTTGCATCTATTAATTAAAGAGATAACATCATTCATATTTAGGGTTTTTACAGCTAGCAATCTGCTGATTCCTAAAATTTTGTTGGTTGTTTTTCTGGTTGGATGAATTATCATTGCTTCCTTTTTCTCTCCACTATTTGCATTCGCCTTTGCTAATGGACTGAGTTGAGCGTGACTGTTCCTTTGCTAGGTCTCTTTTGTTCATCTGCTCCTGTTATGAAACTGGTTCTTCCCTTTGCTTTCACCACTGAGGATGCCCTTCTTCCTCCTGGGTGTGAAGGGCTCTGCAGTGGTAGCGTGGTTCTCATGAGTTACTCTGTTTTGTGCTTGTCTTGAAACGTCTTCATTTTTTTTTCTCAATTTTAAAAGATAACTTTGCTGGATATAGCAATCTTGGTTGGCAGTTATTTACTTTTGCAGTTTGAAGTCCATCGTTTCCACACTTTGCAAACTCCATGAGGGCTTTCAGAGTTTCAGCGAGAGAATTCATGTTATTCTGATGCGGTTTTTCTCTGCCAATGAGTTGATGTTTTTCCGTACAGCTTTTAATATTGGTTATTTGCTTTGTAGTTTGGGCATCTTGAATATAATGCATTTTAGAGCACTTCTTCTTTGGTGATGTCTACTTGGGGCTATAAATGCCTTTTGTGTTTGGATATCCATTTCTTTCTCTAGATTTGGGACATTTTCTACTATAATTTAATTTGATGCATTTTGTATGCCTTTAGTTTTTACCATGGTTCTTTATGTCCTGTGAGTTCTTGGGCTTGATTTCCGGATTATATCCCAGCATGCATGGATGTTGTGATCATGCTTGCCTACTTTTCATCGATGTTTGAGGGTAACATTTCCTTGACCTTGTTCTCCATCCCTGGTGTGCCTTCTTCTTCTCCTTGGTCCAGTCTCCTGGTGATGCTTCCCATCATGCTTTTCATTTGCTTCATTGCATCTTTCATTTCCAAGACTTTTATTTGTTTATTTGCAAAATCTCAATTTTCTTGTGAATTCCCCACCCATGCTGTTTTGTTTCTCATCTGTGTTGCTGAATTTTACAGTCTCCAGGTCTTGAACTGACTTTCTTATTTCATTTGCCTGCTTCTTGTTTGTAACCCTTTGGAATCATTTTTACAAGTACAATTCTGAATATATCTTTGGATTGCCTTCATGAGGAGCATGGATCTTTGGGAGGAGTGATGTTGCCATGCCTTTTAATGTTTCTTTTTCCAGCGTCATGCTGTGCATGCATTTGAATGGACCCCTCTTCTGGTTTTCTTTTTAGTCCTCTTAGTGAGCAGCCTTCATTGGAGGGTCCAATCTCCAGCACCACTCATCAAGCAGAAAATAAACTGATACCAATAAAACAGCTCCAAACCAAAACAGATTTAGAAATACACTTCAGCTAACTGAAGCCAACTTTTATACCACCAATGACCATAGAAAAGAAAATGTCAAAACCAATGTAGAATAAGCTATAAAGGTAAAAATCACTGAGGATAAAAAGTAGAACTAACATTTTGAAATAAATAAAGGAAATAGGAATGGTAAGGAGAAAAAGAATCTAGGGTAGATAAAAAGAACAAGCAGAAAGCAGGAGATGAATGTCAGGAAAGGGGAAAAAGAAAGTTTAAAATAATTCATTTCATAATTAAGAAAATGATAAGCAAGAATGGTTAATTGGGGTTGGAGACAGGGCTCAGTGGTTAAGGTATGTCTCTGCAAAGCTTAAGAACCCAGGTTCAATTTCCCAGTATCCATGTAAATCCAGATGCACAAGGTGGAGCATACATCTGCAGTTTGTTTTCAGTGGCTAGAAGCCTTGGTGCACCCATTGTCTCACTCTCTGCCTCTTTCTCACTCTCAAATAAATAAATAAATAAATTTTTAAAATGGGTTTAGCTTTTTAAAAATGCTAAATATAAGAAAAATAAAATCCTATAAGCTACTTTAATTTTTAAAAAAATGTATTTGGCCAAGTATTCAGTACCAATTGGAGAACAGTTGGTTACTCCTATAACTTTCATGCCCCTATTGTACCAGTGGGCACTAGGGACTTGGGTCTTAGGAGGTGACCCAATACTGTGGTTATCTTAATAGGATAGCATGTCAAACTGCCTTCTAAATATCTATGTTCCCATATGTGGTAGTTTGAATGTATGGCCCTATAGATTCAGGTGTCTTATTAGTGTTGAGTTTGTAGCTTTAGCCTCTAACAGGCAGACTTTTGCTACAGGTGCTGTATCACTGGGGCAGATCCAAATTCCAGCCCAATTTATTCAGAGCAATCTGAGTTCTGGGGTTCCTGTTTGCTGGCTGTTTGGTGGTTTCTCCCTGCTTAGATCTATGAAAGGGGGCCAGCTTCTTCCACCATTGATGGAACTTCCCCTGAAGTTATAAGCTGAAATAAATCCCTTCCTTCTATAAACTGAATCTGATTGAATATTTGCCCCAGCAACATGGAGCTGTCTACAAGTCTTGCAACCTCAAACACAGAGGCTTCTTCATGTAAAGGGCAGAGGTTAATACAGAGATACAGAATTGGCAAAATCATCAAGATCAAGTGATTAGTGTTTGCTCAGCCCCAAACATAGCATCTAAATCACATCCTTCAAAGCTTAGGGAACTTTGTGCAGTTCTCAGTACAAAGACTTCCCAGCTTGTACATCTTGAGGTTGCTAATGTCTTCTGAGTGTATTGTGATGAGGGAGAGGCAGGTAGAGCTCCGAGGTACGTTATGGAAGAATCTGTCTTACCGCTTTCCAATGCTCAGTATTAAATTCTCTGCAGGAGGGATGATGTGAGGAGTATACACTAGCCCTGAGATTTAGAGATTTCAGACTTATAAATTGATAAACCACATAGCAAAGAGGAGACCATGGAGTTCCATTAGCCTGTTGACTACTGGCTTGGGCTTAATCTTCATTTACCTGTGGCCAAGTGTCCTCAGGGACATGGATTAGTGATGGTCCCTTGTTTTCAGGTCCTGGGGTAACTCAAGCAATATGCCCCTTTCACGATGCTGTGTGGGATAGTTCTGTGCAGTAGAGAGAGTGCCAAATTGTATTTCTGCAATGCTGACTCATCACCTAGAAGCCGTTCTCACCCCAATCCCCCAGATGGATTTAAGGCTTGTGAGAACTATGGGCTTGTCCCATGGCTAGGACTAAACCAGGGTTGCTTGGATTACCCTGTGGAAGAATCATTGTCTCCTTTCTCCACCTGGGAGCCTGGTAGACTGCTTCCTCACTTTTGCCGCTTAGCCTATTTCTCTGTCATTTTCAGCTGTTGTATGGATTCCTTTGGGTCTTCTGATGCTCTTCACTCTTCCTCTCTAGGGAATTGAGTCTATCATTTGTTCCCCTGACTTTTCTCAGTCCTGGCATTACACAGGCACAGGGAGTGTGTCTAATGGCTATCTTGGCATGGCCCAGAAAGATGATTATGGAGAAACAGAAAAGTCCTGTGTTAAGAATGCTCTGAAGGAAGGGCATCAGTGTGAACAATAGAGTATGGCAACCTTTATTATTCATCATATGCGGCTACTTACAAGGTTACATACAGAGAATATCTTACCTCTCCAAAGACATATGAAGAAGGGTTTGGTGGCACACGCCTTTTATCCCAGCACTCAGGAGGCAGAGGTAGAAGGATTGCTGTGAGTTCAAGGTGACCCTGAGAATACAGAGTGAATTCCAGGTCAGCCCAAGCTAGAATGAGACCCTACCTCAGAAAAAGAAAAGAAAAAGACATGAAGAAGGAGGACTATAGTGAACTGTGTGATAATTCCATAGGATATCATGGTCAAATTCTTGCCCATACCTAAACATTCAGGAACTATTCCTTTGTCATTCTAAACAATAGAAATTAACTCCAAATCTGAGAAATAGTCATGTATATGCTTGGCATCATGCACGTATGGATTCTTGACCTTTAAAGCTTAGCATCTGTGGTGGTTTGAATCAGATGTCCCTCATAAACTGGTGGGTTCTGAATGTGTGGTCCCCAACTAGTGGTAATTTGGGAGTTGGAGGCTCACTGAAGAAGGCGTGTTACTGGGGGCAGGCTTTGGTGTGTTATAGCCAACTCCCCCTTGCAGGAGTTTGGCTCACTCTCCTGCTGCTTTCTTCTACCTGCTGTGGCAGAAGTGATGTCCAGCCTCTGCTTTACCATCTTTTCTCTGCCATCATGAAGCTTACCCCTGATACTATAAGCCACAATAAACTCTTTGCTCCCATCAGCTGCTTTTGGTTGCTCAGAAATGTGAAGGTGACTGCATCATCCTCTGTCTCCAAGAACTTTCCTTTCCCACATTTACATACAATAATGCAGATATGCTAGATTTAGAAGGATACCCTTGGAAGAAAACTAAACTGTGAAGTTGAATGCCATCCAGAATGGAGAAAAGCACGCAGCCAAGTTACCCTAGCTCTTTGTTTCGTCACATAATGTTGCTTGGATATATTAATTGATCAACACACTGAATTCCCACCATTGTTACACACAAACTCCATTGAGAATGCATGCCAGCTTTTAAAGAGGGAGCTGAAACACAAGGTAAGTTCCTGTTAAGGAATCTATCTTTTTGTTTCATATTTAAGCTACTGGGTTGATTGTTTTCTCCCTGAATTCCCCAGGTATTTTAGTCAAACTTCATCATGTATAGACCACTTGAATAGTAAGATGGATTTCTTTAGAAATAGCCCAGAAAAAGTATACATGAACTGTCACCACAAGAAAGATCATCATTCATTTCCTTACGCTATTTGAAGACAGTAGAAATCTGTCTAGTTTTGAAGAATATTTATTCTCTGCTCCAGAGATCTGGAAAATAGGAGGAGGGATATTGAAACGTTTTGTGTGCAGCAAAGAGTGTAGGTTTCAGTCAGAAAGAATATTGAAAGAATATGTCTTGACTGGTATAATTTCTGGAGTGCCTATTAAAGAAAAGCAGCATTGCATACAACATTTGTACTTTATAAACTTACATCATGGAAACACACAAGGAGATTCTGACTCATAAATTACATTTGTGAAAGATATCACTGTTAGACCTGTGACTTCAGAACCCATCACAATCTTTGCATATATTGAAATGTTTTATGTATGTGTTATGTATGTATGTATGTATTATGTATGTAGGTGCACCTGTTGCATGCATGCATGAGCATCTGCTAGGGGAAGGCAAAAGGGAGAAAAAACTGGCATAAAGTGACAGCATCTTTATTCATGATTTCTGTAAATCAAACAGTCAATAAGACAGGCACTGAAACTACCATCATGAAGACAAAGAATAGAGGCTAACAAGGGAAGAAACATGAGTCTATTGGTTCTGAAGGCCATGTGAGCCCATTACAGTTTCTGTTCTCCAGTTAGCCAGTTGTACAGGTATTGATGATAGTGATATGTTGGATTGGTGGCTGTATTTGATCTGCTACATTCTTACCTTCTATCATTCTCTAGTTTGTACTGATAATGAGGGAGAAAGGAATGAACAGAGAAGAAATGCTCAGGGTTTCTACAATTTCTTTTGGCAACCAGATTCCATTGTGTCTATTCTTCCCAGATTATTAATTTTTATTATTATATAGTCATTGCATTCTAAACAGTGAATCACCTAGAAGAAAGACATCATCATAGTACAAGCAAATCTTTTGTGTTGTACCTTCATCAGGCTAGCAGAAAGAAACATGACTAAATTTCATAGTTTATTTTATAGTACAAAGCTACAAAATCACAGCTATAAATGTGCAAAATGTGGAAACTGATATAAAGATATACTTTATATCTAATAACTGGTGTATTTTAAGGAATATTTAATGACCTGGGATGATTTGTTACACGTATATATTTTGATCAACTTGTTCTAAAATCAGATACAATGTTCACATACACACACACACACACACACACCCCACACCACACCACACAGAGACACCAAAATTAATAGAAAACTAGTTAAGGATGAATACTCTAATTTTTCTCCAATTTTTAATATTTTGACAAATTTTCCAAAGAAATGTACATTGCATTGAGAACCAGGTAAGATAATAAAACTTGAACTAATGAAGAACTAACTACTGGAGCATGGTGTGGCTCTTCAAGCCACCTGTTCCAGACCTTGTGAAGCAGAAAGGCAAGGGCTTCCTTTCTGGAAAGGAAAAGATAAAGAGCTGAGTTTAATATTGAGGCTTGAGTACTTGGAAATGTGAGAGAATATTATTATTATTATTATTATTATTATTATTATTATTATTGAAAAAATAACATTTACCTACCAGTTGGCTTACTTATTCTCATAGGTCCTTGAAATTGGTTGAATGAAATAGAAATGAATGCTGTATTTGTTCTTCCTTAGGGGTACACAATAAAGAATGGGAGGAAACTGGAAAAGACAAAGCAAGCTCCAGAATGTTCCACAACTTCCTTGCATCCGAGTACCTTCCTCTGTTTCTGACACTGCATTACTGAAGGTAGGACATATTGCTCAAAGATGCAGGGGCTTGTCTATTTTTGTTTTGTGGCTTGGGGACTTTTCCTAATGTTTATGTAAGAACAGGAAGGATGTTTGATCCATGGTAAGTGTGTTCCAGGTGTTCAGGAGTGAATGAGTGAGCCCTGACATAGCCTAATACAATCTCTGGATAGCAGGAGCTTCTGGAAAACCATCACCTTTCATGGCTGACCCAACCACCAGTGATGGGAAATGTACTAATTGGTAACACTGTGGCTTTCTGGTTGAGCTGTCAGCTCCTTTCAATCCAAGTTATTTATAGTCATTTACATAAACTATTATGTAATGTTACACTTTGTAACAAGGAACGATGCAGGATAAACACGCTAGGTAGGAGGACCACTGTTCAAGACCAGCCTGAGATTGCATAGTGAATTTCAGGTCAGCCTGGACTAGAGTGAGACACTACCGCTAACACACACACATACACAATAATATAATGTTAAAGTGTTTTCATAAGACTTAATTAAAATTAAAATTTTACTGTAATGTGCTCTAAACTTAACCAAACTTGAAAAAGTTAATAAATTTCATGAAAAATTTAAAAAAGAATATTAGAATGATTATTTGCCACTTCTCATTTAGGACATTTAGACTTTTACATCAGAAAAGAAAGCATTTTATTTCTTTATAAATTAAAATAAAACTTTCAAGACTTTTATCTGCTGTCCTACAAATTCTTACTGTACTTGCTAACTTTCTTATTGAAATTGGCTTGTAATTTTCATACTATCTAGTTCTCAATCATTTGAACTACTTGTTCTTCAAATATATTCTCCTTTAACATATACAATTCAGAAACTCTGTCTTGCATTGTGATGCACTTGACATACCTATTTTTACTCTGGATTTATATTCAATATCAAATTTAAAGTCTCTTAAAAACTGCCTCAGGGATTTCAGGTTTCTGTCCCTCAAAGAAATTATATTAGGTAAATGTCACTTCAGCCTACTGCTTCTTGTGGTTGATATTCTGATACAGGGTTTCGTGTAGCCTAGAATGGCCTCAACTTCTCTATGTGGCCAGGGAGAACTTTGAAGCACTGATCCTCCTGTGCTTGCCTCCAAAGTGCTGGGATTACAGCTGTGACATCATTCCCAGTTTATATATAATACCCTAAGTTTATTTTTTACATGATTTTCAAGCAGTTTAAAAAATTCTGTCAGGCTGGAGAGATTGTTTAGTGGTTAAGGCACTAGCCTACAAAGGCAAAGGACCCAGGTTAGATTTCCCAGGACCCACATAAGCCAGCTGCACAAGGTGGAACGTGCGTCTGGAGTTCATTTGCAGTGGCTGGAGGCTCTGGCATGCCCATTCTCATTCTCTATCTCATTCTCTCTCTCTCTCTCTTTCCCTCTTTGTAAAAAATAAAATAAAAGAAATTCTGTCAATGCTTTGAATTTTGTTCACTTAGAACAGTTTCTTTTCATTAAATTTTCTAGAATGTTGATACCACTGTCTTAGTTTCCCCATTTAAAAATATTATTTATTTTCACGTGTGGCTGTGTGGGGGGTTGTGTGTGCGTGTGTGCATGCACATGTGTGCTATATGGATGTGCCACGGTCTCCTGCCATTGTTTAAGGAATGCCAGATGCGTGTGCTATTTTTTGCATCTGGTTTTATGTGGGTGGCTAGAGAATTGAATTCAGGCCAGAAGGCTTTGCAAGCAAGCACCTTTAACTGCTGAGCCATCTCCCTAGCCCCCTCAGTTTCTTCATTTTAAAAGAAGTACTATAAATTATTCATCTTGTAGTATTATTAGAACTTAAAAGATGATGTGTGCAAAATGTTTAGCATAGCATATAGTAAGCACGTTAGACATATTAGGTTTATAATAGTAATTGAAGTCCTACCCATTTTTGTTCTTATCTAACATGACAGTGGCCTTCTGGATTATTTCCCTACCAATGGGCTATCTTCCCTCTAGTCCATTGTTCATAGCAAAGCCGACTGGAGTGATCTTTTCCAAGTGAATCAACATGGCCAGTTTAAAATGTAGCATTCTGAGTTGATGTTTTGCCGACAGAATGGGAAGCTGCCTTGTGCACTGCAGGATGCTAAGCAGCACCCCTAGAGGGCGCTCCCTGAATGCTAGTAGCACTCCACTTCCCTACACAGCAACTGGCAAGATCAACTCTCCGTTCAGTGGTGTAGCCACTGGTAAGTTACCCATTCTCCAGCGAACCACCAACCAGCACTCACCTGAGCAACTGAATCTAACTCAGTGGATCACACACTAAGATAGACATTGGAGGTAAAAATGGGATTAGTTGGGAAGATTAGTTACAGGAATAAGACAGAATAAGAGAAGGTAATAGGGTGAATATGATCAAAATACATTATATACATGTATGAAATTGTCAAAAACTTAAAAAAAAAACTTTTCAAAATGATTTGGAGGTCAAGATCATACCTGCCAAGAATTGTTGCCTTAGATTAGAATTTCAGAGAGTCTTCATGTAAAAGCTAATCTTTAAATTCAACATAGCATAAAAGGTTTCCATCTTCCTCTCCATAGTTCTGCAGCCTTTTAAAATCTATGCTCCCTTTGAACTAAGATCCTGCTGCATATCCAGACATTTCATGCTCCCTTGGAAGAATTTGCACCATTTTTTTTTTAACTCTTCTGTTTGTAACTGGCATTCCAGTAGATGTCAAGTTTTAACACATGCATGTGAGAATTACCTGCTGGGTGTGTAAAGCAGAGTGCTTGCCCAGCCCCAGAGTTTCTGCCAGTCAGGGCCCAAAATTTGCTTTATTTTGGTTTTTCATTGTGGTGCTGGGAATCGACCCAGAGCCTGCCTCACAAATGCCAGGCTTGCTCTACTACTGAACTGCATCCCCAGCCCTCAAATCTGCTTTTCTCACACGTGCCCAGGTGTCGCCCATGCTCTTTGAGAACCTGTGTTCTAGACCCTCAGGGGTTCCTTCTTATCTTAAGACTCCAATACCGAGTGCTTATGTAGCATGCACAAAGCGCTGATCTTGATCTCCAGCACTGCATAAAGTGGATGTGGTGGTACATGTTTGAAGGGAGGAGTATCAGAAGTTCAAGGTCGCCTTCAGTTGCATAGGAACAACGAAAAGGATCTCAATATGATGATCTCATTTAGGAAGTCTGAAGTCTGCCATAACTGCTATAGTTTGTTATATATTTTTCTGTATGCCTTTGCCTTTCTCTCTCTCTCTCTCTCTCTCTCTCTTTTCTTTCTTTCCTTATTTCTCTTTCTTTCTTTCTTTCTTTCTTTCTTTCTTTCTTTCTTTCTTTCTTTCTTTCTTCTTTCTCACCTTCCTCCCTTCTCTCTCTCTCCTTCTCTTTCTTTTCTATTCTTTTGGATATGTGGTTTCATTGTGTAACCTGTAACCTCATTATGTAACCCTGTATAGAGTCTTATTACCTACTTGCTTCAATAAGGATCAACAAAAGTCTAAAATCTTGGAATTCCTTAGATGTCATTCAGCTCAATACTATTACCTGATTTTCTTTGCCCATTTTCATCATCATACGGAGTAGAGGCAGGTTGTTTAAGCAAACTGGGGGGGGGTCTCTCTGGTTGTTCTATTCCACTATATATTACGGTATGTGTATGTGAACCACATCAACACAGGCATCTTATCTCAGCAGTTTTGACCGTGTCACACTTTGAATTGTGTAAGGCTTTATCAAAATCAATGACTCTGTTTTGGCAGGATCTAAATCGAGGGCAACAGCGCTACTTCTACAGCATCATGAAGGTTTATGACTCCAGACCCCAATGGGAGGCTCTACAGACCCGCTATAGTAACAGCCTTGTGCGCCAGCAGCACATGGGTGAGTCTAACCGGACCTAATCCAGGATGCCAGTAAGGAACTCATGGGCTGCAGCTGAAAACCACATCTCCAGATAAATGATTCAGTTAAACTTGTAAGGGGGCTTTTGGGGTTCAGGGAAAGTCCTTGAACTCCACACCCTGGGTGTTTACCAGTTTTTTAACAGAGAATAGAAATAAACTGACAGAGAAGGATAGTTTATAAATTATTATATTTATTAAGGGGAGTGATAGGGAGTCTGCAAACTAAGGAATGAGGTTAAATATACCTACGTGGTCTGGGAGAACATGTAGGAGTTGAGCATGAGGCTGGCAAAGAAAACATGAAAGGGGATTTTCTCGAAAGGCCATACGAGTAATAAAAGAAACAATATCCTTTCCCACTCTCATAGCCAGGTGGCCAGAGGGGGAAGGATATGGTCTCGAGAGTGGAGAGATGAACAGCCAAGAAGCCAGAAAAAGAGAGTGTCTCTTCCCACTCCCAGTAAATCTCTATTTATTGGGCTTAGAGGGCTGTCTCCAGAGAGGCTGTCACAACTGAGTGGAGCCTGAGAGCCAATTGGCCTGGTCTCAGGAAGGGGTCCACATACCTGGGTAAGGTACAAGAGAGGGGCAGTGCTAATTGGATTGAGAATGGAGCAGATGCTGAATTCCATCCAGTTCTACTGCAGCAGGCTGCGGTGTGATAGCCTTTATGATCTCTCTCTTGTGAGCCTTCACCTAGCTGACTGCCTAATAGAGCTCTGATGAGTTCCTGCTCAGAATGGCCTCTGCCAACCTGTTTGTATCCACACAGTTTCTTAGTCAGGTTTAAAACTGATTATCCCTGACAACAGAGAGCAAAGCTTTACAGGTAGATTAAGAGAGTTTAAAGAAATTCAAGTATGTAGTCTTATAAAATGTTAACAAGTTTCTGAGATGTACCGGTAGGTCAACAACACTGGCCTTAGCAAGCCAGCAGAGGCTGTCTTCTGTTTGTGCAAACTCAGAGGCCGGGTTACTCATAATAACAACAGTCACACGGTTGGAACATTTGGCATATGCCCTACATCATGCTAAGAGCTTTCCATTGAGTCTCACTTTCTTCCCATTTTATAGTTAGTTGTGGAAAACAGAAGTTCAGGCAGGTTATGTAACTAGGTGTAGCCCACAGAGCCAGTCAGCATTAATGAGGACTTCAGTCCCAAGCTGGCTCCTCCAAAGGCCACGGCCCCACCCCACCCACGCTCTGCACTCCTTCCTGTTGTACTAGTTCCTTCAGTTTCTATGAAGCACAGAGTAAACCATGGTTGTGGAAGACTGAACACATCATAAAACCAACTTACTGGAAGGCCTTGTTGTTAATCCCTTTTCTTACAGGCAATACGCCTACTTACCAGCTCCTTCTATTATAGCCTTCTTCCAACTCTGACAGAATATTGAATAATTTAATTAACTTGACCAGGGTCATGCAACTAGTAAATGAAGGAGCTTGGATTTACTTGATATTAATGATTATCTGAAATGTTGCAGAAGCATCACCTGGAAGCTTGTTTTCAGAACAAAACTGCATAGACACCAATAAATCTAGATATAGAGGCATTCAGTATCTCATGTACATAAAATCCATCTGTCATCTTATTAAAATGCAGATGTCTGGGCCTAACAGTCTGAGTCTGTGATTCAGAAGGTATTGGAATAGAGTCAGAAATATGAATTGTAATAGACAGATTTTTTTAAAAAGTACATGAATCCAGCCAGGTGATTCTCTTGTAGGTAGTTTGTAGATTGTACTGTGAGGAATAGAGAGTGAAATTATATGTATTTTTTTATGGACTGACAAAAGTCTCAATGTGAAAGATAAAAGTTACTCATGTGGAGGTTTTTCATGGCTCCAGTTCCTTTCTAACTGCCCTGAGGTGCTAGTCCATGACTAAAGATCTACTAACTTGTTATATTAGTTAAATATACAGAACAGCTGACAGAAACAATTTCAGGGAGGAAGGATTTATTCTAGGTCACTATTTCAGAGAGCTCAAAGCAAGGAGAGAGTGGCAGAGCAAAGCAACTCACATCATGGTGGCCAGGAAGCAGGGAGAAGGGATTGTGGATGCTCAGCTGTCTTTGGAATCTGTCCCTTTCCAGTTTGTCCGGCTCCCAGCCCATGAGACCGTGCCACCCACATGCAGTTAACTCTCTTTAATCCAAGTGTGTCTCAACAATCTCTAGGTGATTTCTAAAGCCAGTTAGGTTGATATTGAACATGAACCATGACATTTGTTGAAATGAGAAATGCAAAAGAACAAAAACACACTTCCTGTCTTCCAAGACAGTATAACCAGCACATGCTAATAGTAAAAATAGAGCTTTTGTATATTTATGCAGCTATGTTTGTAAAAGTGTTGACTTTGAGATTTCTGTCACTTCTTTCCCCCAGGTTACATCACTCAGCAAGAAGTCTTGTCCTATGCTGCGATACTTAGAGATTCAACCAAGTTAGCCTCAGCAAAAGTAGCTCCTCCAAGGTCCCTTCCCCAGAAGTCTTCAGCCACGACAAGAAAGCGTCTGTCAGCAAGTCCAGAGTCTTCAGCTCGACCCAGGGCCCGCCGCATAGTGCACTGAGCAGCAGAACGGAGACTGTGCCCCATCTCTGAAAGAGGCTGTTGTCTGTGTATTCCTGGTGTCCAATGGGTGCTTAGTGTACATGTGTTCAATGACAATAAATGAAAGAGTGAACTTCTCGCACAAATCCTAGACCCACATACAAGTCCAAAGGGCTATAAGTTGTAGAGCAGAGAGTAAGCAAGCTTTCCACATATAATCTTGTAGAATAAAGTGATTTTCAAAGACATCAAAGTAAAGCTTCTAAGGAATTCAACCCTCAAACTGAAACCTCAGTACAGTGAAAGGGCCTCTATTCTTGGGTTGACCATGTTCCATAAGCCACCATGAAAATACATGAACCAACACAGTGCTGACATGAATCATGGGGGGTTGTGGAGCCCTAGCATCAGCAAGAACTGGCATGTGCCTCTTTCTTCTCTTCTCTTTTTCACCAAGCAATAATATTCATCTTAGCCCCACAGCTCCTGGTCCTAGCCTGACTCAATAACTGTGTCATTTTCAGATTTTCACTTACCTGCCCGTCACCGCCAGTCTGATTCTACACAGCTGTAACTGGCCTTGACACAGCTGCCTCTGGTAGCAACAAACAGCTGAACAGGAACTGTCCCTTCAACATTAATCTCAAGTCCTACTGAAGGAGGATAGGCAAAAGTGAGCTTTAATTTTTTTTCTTTTCTTTCTTTCTTTCTTTCTTTCTTTCTTTCTTTCTTTCTTTCTTTCTTTCTTTCTTTTTTTGTGGGGAGAGACAGAGAGAGAGAGGGAGAGGAAGACAGAGATGGGCGCGCCAGCAGCCTCTCAGCTGCTGCGAACGAAATCCAGACGTGTGCACCCCCTTGTGGTCAAGTGCAGCATTGCGCCCTTGTGTCACTTTTGCATCTGGCTAAATGTGGGACCTGGAGATTGGAACCGCTGGAGATTGGAACCAGCATTCTCAGGCTTAGGAGGCAGGCACCTTAACCGCTAAGCCATCTCTCCAGCCCTAATTTTTTTCTTTTTATGTATTTATTTGAGAGAGAGAAAGAGAGAGGGAAAGAGAGAGAGAGGCAGATAGAGGGAGAGAAAAAGAAAGAGAGAGGGACTGGGAGAAAAGGGGTACACCAGGGCTTCTAGCCATTGCAAACAAAGTCCAGACACGTGTGCCACCTTGTGCATCTGGCTTATGTGGGTACTAAAGAATTGAACCTGGGACATTTGGCTTTGCAGCAAGCACCTTAACCACTAAGCCGTCTCTCCAGCCCACTCGCTTTTTTTTTTAAAGGGAATCATGAGATTCCTCCCCACATGCCACTTCACCTTGGCATAAGAACAAAACTCTTGGCAAAAATGGAACTTATGTCTGATTGAGACTGACCCACAGCATCTTCTGCTGTCCACAGTCTACTGTGCTGCCTGGGTGGGGCAGACCCAAATGAGCTGACCCTTATGTTCATCCTCCAAATTTACTAGCCAATCAGGTCTTCCCCTTACATACCTGAATCTGATGCCCCACCTTCTCTTCCCTTCTCTTCTGGCATAACTCCAGGCTTGTGGGGGTCTCTCTGGCTCTTACCCTGTGTTGCTCAGACACAAATGAGGCTAGCCTCTAACCCCACACAGCTATGGGAGAGCATTGCATTGTTTCTTGATCTAAACTTTTCTGTTTGCCTCTGCTTTATTGTTTGGGGTAACTTCTCACGTTGATTACATATATGATTTTCCTCTGGTCTCCGAATATACCACATGGGTGCTCTCAAGAACTCTCTACTTGCTACCTGTGTACTTACTCTAAACTTGGGGTAACCATGAGTGTGACCCTTTTTATCACTCATTTCCCCTCTGAATTTCTTGGTGGCTGCTTTGATACATTCCCTCTTCAGGAAAGGTAGATGTCATGTGTGTTTTCAGAGTCTCTCTACATATATGTCTAAGTTCTACTCTCGATGTGCTTGCAACTCTGTTCCAGTCTTTTTCCTAAAGACCCCAATTCCTCTTAAGTGAACATTATAAAGTATATAGTGTTTCCACATGAGAGCATGTTTCCTACTTCCCACATGTTTACCTCCCTTCCTAGATCCCAGTCTCCCTTAAATGAACCCCACAATTTGTGATCTCCCCCTAAATAAATGTAGCAGTTCATAATTTATCCTGCTTGAATCAGTCTTTATTAATTATTTTTAGTTTTTATTTTGAGAGAAGAATAGGCAGATAGAAAGAGAGAATGGGGTGTGCCAGGCCCTGTAGCTATTGCAAATGAACTCCAGATGCATGTGCTCCCTTATGTATGCATCTGGCTTATGTGGGCCCTGGGGAATCAAACTGGGGTCCATAGGCTTCACAGGCAAACACCTTAACCACTACACCATAACCACTAAGCCATTTACCCAGCTCTTTATTAATTCTTTATTAAAGGTAGGACAGAACTGAAAATTTGTGATTCATAAATTCTGGGAGACCCCTCCTGAATCCCCACATCACTACCTCTGGGTGGCCTCAAAGATTTTAAGGGCAAAACTATGCAAATAGCAAAAAAAAAAAAAACAATAGCCAGTTCACTGTATAAGATCTGTATAGATCACTGTATAAGCAGCACACTATTATATTAGTTACATTTAATAGTTATTTTCACCGCCATTGATTTTCTTGTGTGTATCAAAACTTAATCGTTAGTACTCATCCTACTAACAGCTCTGTTCCTTGCCTGTGTTTTCAAAGTTCTTCACACATCTATATCATCCCATGACTGTCATGAACAGGAAAGAAGCAGTTGAGATAAAATATAAACTTACTTGACAAGAGAAATGTGACCTTGATCTGAAAGGAAGATACTGCAAAACCTACAAAAAAAGACTAATTGATGATCCCTATCTTTTTTTCTGTGACCATTAATATAAAATATAATATAAAGTATATAAAAGCTATCCCAAACTAGGTATAAAAGCTATCAAAAGATTCTGAAAACCCTCCCTAGTGGTTCGAAGATTCCATCTGACTTGTATTTGTGAGGTTGAGGGGCATGGTTGGCCCATCAGTCTGATGGGAAGCCTTGAGAATTAGAGGAAGGTCAATGTCTCTGGATATTCCCTTCCACCCTGTGGTTCGTACATTCATTCTACCTCCTCTTGGGCAAAATTCCCTGGTCCTCAGTGGGTGTGCTTTAAGTCTACTTTAGTGTTGAGCTCTTAGCAGCTTCGGGATTTCTTCTTCTATGCATTTTGAGTGTCCTTAGTTTTTGCCTTGGTTAGTGATGCAGAATAGTACAAGTCCACTCAGGGTTCCATACTTCAACCCTGCTTCCAACATCCTGAAGCAATTTGTTTACATTGGAGGGTCTTACGAAGTGATGGGTAGGTGTAGTGTCTCCTATAGCATCATGTATCTGTGATTAAGTTTTGTACTCAACCTCCAGCTGTCAGAGCCTTGGCTGGAGGAGGTGTTTCACTTGGGGTGTGGGGGAGACTTGAAGCATGATAGTTTAATGCACTGGGTGATCAGAGTTCACTTACACTTGCTGCTGCGTCCCTGCTGGTATGACAAGATGTGATGACCAGCCTCTGCTCTGTCGTGCTTCCCCTACCATGTTGCAACTTCCCCCTTGAGAGTATAAACTGAAATAAATTCCTTTCTTCCATATTCTGCTTTTGGCTGTGTGTTTTGTCTCAGCAATAAGAAAGAAACTGCAACATCAGGTGAATGTCACAGGCCCACAAAAAGACAAATGGATCTATTATATCTAAGTTGTTACATATGCCCCTCTTACTGGATCTCTTTTCTGAGAAGATAGTGTTCCCCCATAGCTACAGTCCCACACTAATGCTTGTGAGAAATACTGTGCCAGGACAAAGTTGTTCACCTCAGATGACATTGAGGAAGATAATCAAAGGGGTGGAAAGGACACCTGAAACTATTAGGCATCTGCTACCATGACCTCTTAGCAACTATATTGCTCTCTCATAATGTTCATGTATATCATCAAGACTTAAGGAAGTATGTAACCACTTCACTTAACATTTCTACTACTGGGATGAGACTCTGGATTGTGGTAGGCAATTAGTAATTCTTGTTCCATAAAGATGATATTCTCAAAATTTCTGCAAGTTAGACTAGCCTGACTGTATGTTGTTATTCAGGGGTCCCAAAAGCAATATACTGATCAGGACTAAGGCTAGTTCATACAAGACAAGTGATAGGCTGGGCATAGTGGTGCACGCCTTTAATCCTAGCACTCAGGAGGCAGATATAGGAAGATCACCATGAGTTTGAGGCTACCCTGAGACTACATAGTGAATTCCTGGTCAGCCTGGATCAGAGTGAAACACTACCTTGAAAAACAAAACAGACAAAACAAAACAAAAGACAACAGTTTATCCCAGGTTCAGGAAATAGAGGTACAACAAAGAATTTTCAAAAAATAATAAGGGTAATAGTGGCTTATGTTTTCTTATTACCACAAGTAATTCTAAGTAATATCAGTAAGAGAATGCCCCCCGACCTTTTTTTAAATCTAAGTCCTAAGCAATTGTTTAGGTAACTGTTGAGATTTTATTTCTTTGTTGCTGATCATTTTTGTCCCCACAGGTAGTAACTCCAATAATCCCTTTAGCTATGATGTGGATATTCTTTGAGTGTACCCCTAATTATTTATGTGTTAGCAGCTGTGTGTTCAGTGTAGTGATGCTGGGGTTTGGCATGGACCTTTGCCATGTGGACCTTTGCAAAAGTAATTGGAAGCATCACCCTAGAAGGAACTGATGGAGTGTTTGTAAGATCCCAGTTAGTTTACTAAAGGATTGTTACAAAAGAATAGCATCTGTATGATATTAATTCTTTGATACTTGCTTTATATATCCTGATGAACAGTCACTTTCTGTCCATCTCCAAGTGTAGTTAGAAATATGTATATCCTGGGGCTGGAAAGATGGCTTAGCTTGCCTGTAAAGCCTAACAAGCTGAGTTCAAGTCCCCAGTACCCACATAAAGCCAGATGCACGAAATGGTGCATGCATCTATAGTCAATTTGCAGTGGCTCATGAACCTGGTGCACCCATTCTCTCTGTCTCTCTTCTATTTCTCTCTGCTTGCATAAATAAAAATATTTTGTTAATAGGGTTTATGAATTTATATATTTGAGAAAGGAAGAGGTAGATACACAGAGAGAATTGGCATGCCAGGGCCTCCTGCCACTGCAAACAAACTCCAGATACATGCAGCAACAACTTGTGCATCTGTCTTATATGGGTACTGGGGAATAATAGAACCAGGGTCCTTAGGCTTCAAAGGCAAGCACCATAGCCACTAAACCATCTCTCCAGCCCTAAAAATATCTTTTAAAAGGAAATATCTATATCCTGTCACTAATGGCTATGGAAATAAGACCTTGTGTCCAGTAAGCCAAATCTGCTAATTGTTTTTTTTTAATGTTCATGCTTAAATTGCTCTCTAGATTATTATCTTGATCTCTCTTTTCCTCTCTCTTGCCCTCTTTCTCATTCTGTTATGATGCCAGTTGCCACGATGTAATATAGCTAGGGCCTCTTCTTCAGAATCAGTATGAACCACATGCTGTTTACACCTTGCTTTCTAAAATTGAACTTAAACTTAAAAGGAAAACAAAAACTCTTTGCTTGATGAACTTCCTAGCTTCAGATATTTCATTACAGCAGCATAAAGTGGATTTAAAGAGCCTGGTATATGGTTGGCTAACATCATAGTATCAGCTGTCATGTGTCCTACCGCAATGACACTACACATTCTTGCATTTAAATAGCAGACTTGAAGTGAACAATGACTGTAATGATGACAAACACAACTTTAATTACTTCAATTCATTATATAAGTTAAATGCAACAAACGCACTCAATTTAAATTCAATGACTCTTAACAAATACATAGTCACTCTGAGAAATCCACCACCACCAGTATGATAGAGGACATTTACATTTCCTCTAAAGTAAACCCATTCCTTTGTAGTCAATTCTCTTCCCCAAACTCTGGCCCATGGCAATCACTGATTTGCCTTGATCACTTAGTTTTATCTCTTCTAGAATTTAACACAACTGCAATTAGAATATATAGTCCTTTGTCTACCTCCTTTTACCTACCATAATGTTGTTGAGAGTCATCATGGTATACACATGCACATGCATCACACATAAATATATGTAGTTTATTTTTCACTGCTTGGGAACTGTCCATTGTATAGCTATACCAAGTTTGAATATCCATTCACTATTGATGAATATTTGCATTGTTTCTGCTTTTAGACTCTTTTGAACAAATGCACTATAAGTATGTGAATATAAATCTTGGTTTGAACATTAAAATGTTGTTTTATAAAGATAACTAGAAGCCAGGCATGGTGGTGCACGCCTTTAATCCCAGCACTCAGGAGGCAGAGGTAGAGGATCGCCGAGAGTTTGAGGCCACCCCCCTGAGACTACATAGTGAGTTCCAGGTCAGCCTGGACCAGAGTGAGACCCAACCTCGAAAAACCAAAAAAAAAAAAAAAAAGATAACTAGAAGGGCTGGGGATATGGCTCAGTGGTTAAAAGAGCTTGCTTGCAAATCCTGCTTGCCTGGATTTGATTCCCCAGTCCAGTCCAACATACCCAGTACCAACATTAAGCCAGATGCACAAAGTAGTACATGTATCTGGAGTTCATTTGTGGTGGTAAGATGCCCTGGTGCACTCTCTCTCTGAAATAAATAAAAACATTTTTTAAAAGATAACTAGAAGTACACTTATTGGGTCATATGACCCACTTGATTTACATTAAAGTGTATACAATAATACCACAGTATTTTCCAAAGTGGCCACACCATTTTGAATTCCCACTAACAGTAGTTGCACCATATTCCTGCAATGTCACACATTTTAATTTTTGTATTCTAGTCACTGTCGCTGTTGAGCAGAAGAGGACCTGGGTTTGTGCAAAATGCTGTCACTAATACTTATAGTCACCTTCTTACACTGTTCTTCAACAACAACAACCATGACTCCAGATCTCGTTGATTTAGAGAAAGACTTATTATCTTCTGATTTTGGGGGCCTGGAAATGGATATGAAGGACAGAAGCCCTTTTCTACAGCTTCTGGCTGAGAGTTCTACACAAAATTGTACTCAAAGTGTGGACTGATGCTGTGGTCTTATGTAAGCATTCATTGCCAGGCGTGATAGTGCATGCCTTTAATCCCAGCACTTGGGAGGCAGAGATAGGAGGATTGCCATGAGTTCGAGGCCACCCTGAGACTACATAGTTAATTCCAGGTCAGCCTGGGACAGAGTGAGACCCTACCTCGAAAAATCAAAAAAAAAAAAAAAAAAATCACGTAAGCATTCATTCAAGAAGGAAACATTGCTCAGTTTATTCATACAATCCTTGGCCAAATGTTGTTCCTCGGGACCTAGTGGACTGAGTCTTGGTTCTTACTAGCTACAGGCTGCCCTCTCTTTTCAGACAATAAGGTAGCTCAGAAGGGTGGCTTACTTTATCAGCTAGAAAACATGAGTGTGTGTGAGGTGGAAGTCACAATCTTTTATAGCCTAATCCATCACTTTTGCTGTTGATGGTGTATTCATTAGAAACAAATCTCTGGGTCCAGCCCACACACCTGGGAGGGGATTAGCCAAGGGCATCAGTGCTAGGAGGTGGGGCTCACTGAGAGCCATTTCATACGGAAAAACTTCTTCTTACACAAGCCAGAAAGTGAATGCCCAGACTCCCCATTTACCTTGCCCTCATGCTGGCCCTGAGGCCTGCAGCATGTGCTTAGATTTACTTCTGTTCAATGCTATGAGTTGCCTGCCTTTGAGGGTAACCATCCCTCACTGCAGTCTCTGTTCCTATGAGGCCCTCTTGAAACTTGGCTACTTTATGTTTCAATCCCCCAACAAAGTGTGAGGGAAAATTGGCCCAAGTAAGTCCAAACACTTAATAATAACTAATACTTCATTCTTAGAATATATATATATATATATATATATATATATATATATCCATATAGAGTAATAATTATCAGACTGTAATTCACATAATAGACTCACCAAGAATGTTTAAAAATGCAAATTTGTAGGCTGGAGAGATGGCTTAATGGTTAAGGCACTTGCCTCTCTCTCTCTCTCTCCTTGCAAATAATAAGTAAATAAAAAATAAAGGTAAAAATGCAAATTCCTGGGTCCTTCTTAGATTCAGTTAATCAGAGTAGCCAAGAGCATCCCAGGCGACACCTAAGCCTGCTAAAGTAGAAAAGCCTTTTGCATGGAAGGAGTGATTTCAATAGTAGTGTGCTTAAAACCTGAAAGGCTGAATTTCTCCCTAGCAAGTGTGGCAAAAATGTGGGCAAGGGTCGTACAATGAAAGATGCTTTGGACTGAGTGGTGGTGGGGGTAAAAGGTAAAGAGAAATGCCTTCCTGATAACCTTTAGTATCCCTTGTGAATAAACTGCATTATTCTTACACAGCACTGAATCTACTAAAACAATTGCTCTTCCCTGGGGTTAGTGGTACTAAGTATGTGATGCCATCCATCAGTGTGAATCCTGTCGGGATTTCGCTACCAATACCTGCTTTGTGATGAAGGCCGCTGGAACAGAATGTGTCCAAGAGGTCCTGGACCTTTGCAATTAAAATGAGTTGCTAATTGTGTAGGTGCCTGTAGAGGAGATGATTATGTCAGCCTCACTGACTGTTGCCTCCTCTAGATTACACTCTGTTGCCTGAAATGTAATCAATCCCTATTTTGGAAATCAATCCCTCATCTACCACTGGAGAATTCTTGCTTATTTTTGTCCACATTAGAGCTCTCCCATTGTCCCAGTTATACAATGAAGACTCAGGTCAGAAGAGAGGACATTCCTGTAGCTACTGAAAACCACAGCTGCCTCGCAGGGTCAGAGCCAATTCTGAAATTGTAACAGGGCCAAACATTTACATGCTGCACAGTGTGAGTTCCCGAACATCCTCCTGGCTCATGGAGCACAGGAGACCTGGGGGCAACAGAGTACCTGTTTATAAATACAAAGTTCTTCAGAAAGAAGTTTCCTACTTTAAAAACCGAGTACACAAGGACAATCAAAATGACTTGGCCGATATCATTCCAAATCAGTGATGTTTTGGAAGTCTAGCATTGAGCATTCGTTACAGAAACAAAGATGAGAAGGTAAAGTACCACACTGCAGAGGCCCTGTTTGAAGCACACCTAAGACTACTAGGTTAAAGAGGCATTTGGCATGGTGGGGACACTGGAGTGGTGGCGAGGTGAAAGAAACAGCACTCCATAGAGCAAGGGCAGAGACGAGACCAGAGCCAGGGACTGGATCTGGGGGACAGGCAGGAAGTGCCCTATGGGGCCCTGGAGAAGCCAGCAGTAATATATTCAGTAATAGGGGACACAGCCTAACAAAGGTCAACGTGAGTGTGGAATCAGGAACTGAAGAGCCAGAGAAACCTGCCAGAGAAAACCGAGGCCACTGGGGTCGCCGAGCAGGAGCCTGGCGGGAAGCACCAGCTGGCCTCTGGGAGGCTGTGGCTAGACCAGGAGGAACTGAACGTGCTGGTGTCAGAATTGCCCAGTCAGCATCCATTCACGTTTCCGTACTTTCCCATTCTCCTCGGCCTTCTTCGAAACGCCCATTGAATCTCACTTTTTCTCTTCGCTTGTAGAGTATTCCTCTTCCACCACAAGGAAAGGCGCTTGCGGAAGCTGATGCCAAGCACATGCCGTAATGGATTCCCCTGAGGAAATCCTATCAGGCAGAGCATATTGTTATTGCAATATATTTTATTACTCTATTAGTACATGTTATAAAATATGTACTTATGAACAATTACTGCTTCAATGCCATATATCCAATCCACCGATGCAGGAATTTGGAGCAACAGAGTAATTTTTAGTAAAGAAACTGAGATGAGTAAAGGTGAAATTCAAGATTCTATGGCATGTGTGAAGTGAAATGATCCATTTGAAAGACTGCACATAACTATGCTGCCATAGATACACTTCCATTTAAGACAGACCATTCCAAGCATAACTGTTAAGAATACATTAAAGCTAGGAAATTACAGTCAGATAAAAATCTCTTAACAAAACGTCAACTGTTTCATCCACAAAGAACAGCAGGAAGCCTGTCTTTAAGCCTCTTCGTTTTGACTAATGGTTTAAAACCCATGCTAATTTTGGTGAATATAAGGATTGATTATAGTAAGCATTTAACAGATGAGAAAATGAATGATTTAAGACACAGACTATTAAAAACAAATCTAGTCCCTGCAAAATTTATCAATTCAACAAGGATCTGGTGTAGGGGTGTGTGTAAAGGACAGAAAAAGCTGGTATTGAACAGAGAAACTGGGAAAATTATATATGGAGAAAAAGATAAATCAGTTAAAGTAGGAGCCATGCTGTTTATTGTGATAAATCACATTATTAGAAATCTTCTTAACAAGATATTCAATTGAAAAGACAATGGAGGTATAAATAAATCAGGCTTTTAGTTGACTGCCTTTGCTCCTGGATTTAAGAAGAGCATGATGCCCTGCACAATTGTAAACGAATGCGTTGCCACAAAGCATTCTGGGACAACACTTAGTAAGAGCACGCCCACAGCATGCTTCCAAAGAGGAGAGGCTCCTGGGAACCCGGGCTTTGCTCAGAATGACATTCTAATGATTCTTACCAACCATAAAAGGAGAATGCTTCATAAAGCCAGTCATGACAGTTTTGTGTATTTTCTTCTAGTTCATTCACCAGACATTTTTGAGTGTTGGCAGGCAAGTAGGTCCTGTAATAAACACTAAAGATTTTGTATGGAAGGACATGTCTTTGCCATCTATATCATTCCCTGCAAGGCTTGGGGAACATTGTGGAAGAGGGGGTAGAAAGAATGTGAGCATCAGAGGATGGGGAGGGGTGCTTTGGGAAGTTGTCTTCTGGACACGATGTGGTTGTTCATTCATGACCTCACGGAGACTATCATCTGCACAATATTGGATCCATCCACATTCTGTCATAGAGGAAGGGAAAAGCCATCAAAATAGAAGAGGGACCAGTTCCAAAGAAGAAGAGGTTCAGTGGAAGGGGGACTGGAGAAGGTAAGGGAGGGGGCTATGGTCAAATACTTTATATTCATGTACAAAAATTATCAAAAAAAAAAAGAAAAGAAAAGAAAAAAAGGAGAGAATGGAGTGGTTAAAGGTGTTCTCCTGCAAAATCTAATGACCCAGGTTCGATCCCCCAGTACCTACATAAAATCAGATGCACAAAGTGGCACATGCATCTGGAGTTCATTTGCAGGGGCTGGAGGCCCTGGGGTGCCCACTCTCTCTGTCTTCTCTCTTTCTCCTCTTGCAAACAAATAAATAGAAATATTAAAAGAAAAGAAAAAAGGTCTCTGGAAGCTTGCCATTGCTGTTTACCTTTGTGGCTTGAGGAGTGGCTCTGCTTCTGTGTAAGGCTCCAGGATCCAGTCCAATGTGAAGACAAAACAGAGTCTTGCTTGACAAGCTGAAGGATGCCATCTGCAAATTTTTTTGTCTTGACTCAGGTCAAGGCAGTTGTTTAGATTTGTGAGCTACTGATTAGAACTAAGCATCACATGGCTTTTGTGAGCATGACTTGATCAGAAGTACCAGTTCTGCCTGCTCTCCAAGTGTGTGTTTATAGTCTAAGTAATCAGTGCTGTGGTGCAAGCATGAGCACAGAATGTGCTCATCTAGGAGCTAGGTTGAATCCTAGGTATAATATTTAACAGCTATGTGACTGCACACAAGAGATGCCACCTCTGTACCTCAGTTCCACTTTTAAAATGGGGATAATCTTAGTTTCTGCTTTGCAGAGTTTGGAAGGATCAGCATTCAATGCCTGGCACTGTACATATTCATTGTTGGTTAACTAACCTTAGTTTGATCGTGTAAACATTTCAACAACAAAGCAATGAGAACTCAATTATTTTTACTGGTTTACCATTTTATATGGCACCTTAGAAGTATCATATATATGATCAAAAGGTAAATTTGGTCAAATAAATTCACAGAAAGATAACTCCAGAAAAAGTCTGTTATGACTTTCAGTAAGCAAGCTTTCCATATCTCTTCTTTTAAACCCTATTATATTTGATAAAATTCACTACCAGAGAAGAGCAATGGGGTGACTGAAGAAATGGGATGGGGGAATTTTTAGATTAGAAAGAAGTTACTCAATGTCCACCAACAATAAAATGGGTAAGTAATTGGGGCCTATGCAGAGAGTGAAATGTTGTTCTTCAATGAAAATGATGATTCATAACAACAATGGGATGGATAGATGATGAAAGCATAACCTTGAGCAAAGGAAACCAGGTGCAAAAACTATATTAAAATATTCCAGGTATAGAAAGTTCAAAAAAAGAATTAGGGATGCCTAATGAGTGTCATAAAAGTGAAGACTGTGGTGATGTGGCCTGGAAAAGCTGGTGTTGGGGAGAGATGTGTGCGTGTATGTTGGATATGTTTGTCCATTAATAATTTATAATGCTATTCTTATTTTATCACTTTTATATTGTAATTTATAAGAAATGTTTTAGATTTGTGTCAGATGGAAATTCAGAATGTTTAGTAAGGGAAAACAAACATGTGATGAGGAAAGCTATTAGGAACCCACGCTGGATGTCGTAGGGTACATCTGCAACAGCCCTGCGTGCTCCACCTTCCTGCCATTTTCTGCACATAGCTCTCCAACCCTTTATTAACTTTACCAACTCGATGCCCAACATCTCCCAGTCATCAGACGTTGATGGATAATGATAAATAAATGCAGGTTATTGAGCTAAGATTATTCTCACAATGCACATAAGGGATTTTATTCTGCTTACAAGTACAGAACAAAACCTGGGCAGTCAAGTTGACAGAACACATTGTTGAGAGATGCTCTTTGTAAGGAGAAAAGTGACAGCCATATATCCTAATTTAGAGAGTCTGCCCATCTTCTACTATGGACTCTAGGTTTCCTTCAGCTAACCGTTTTGATGAGACAACCTGGATAATAATAGCTCAGTGAATGTCTATTCCCATGTTCTAGAGAATGGCTTTTAGCAAGAGTATTCCATTAATCTATTTGTAATGTTTTCAATGTGCAAAGCTTTTTGTAGCCTACACCAAGTGATGTGGAAAACACCTGTCTTATAGCATGGACTCTAAGGAACCACTTAAGTGCATAAATGTAAGAAAAGAAAGTTAAGCAAAGTTCATAAAATAAGGGTTGGAGAGGTAGCTCAGTGGTTAGGGTGCTTGTCTGCAAAGTCTGACAACCTAGGGTTAAATTGCCCACTACCCACGTAAAGCCAGATGCACAAAGGGTGCATGCATCTGGAGTTCCTTTGCAGCAGCTGGAGGCCCTGACATGCCCCTTTCTCTGTCTTTCTTCTGAGTTTCATGGGTCCCACCTGGTTCAAGCCTTTCTTTCACGATAATCGTTAGGGACCTTATGGTGATGATGAATGCATATAGAACTTCTGAGCCCTATAAAGCTGAAATTGTACCAGCCTGTACTTTGGAGCTTTTGAGAGCCAAAGAAGTAGCAATCTAATGAGACTGATTTTATTTTTTAAAAGATTTTATTCATTTATTTGAGAGAGAGAAAAAGAAGGGGAGAGAGAGGGAATGAGCACACCAGAGTCTCTATCTACTGCAAATGAACTCCAGACACATGCACCAGACACATGCATCTGGCTAATGTCAGTACTGAGGAGTTGGACCTGCGTCCTTGGGCTTCTCAGGCAAGTGCCTTAACTGCTAAGCCAGCTCTCCAGCCCTGATTTTATTTTTCATTATGAGATTGTTAGAAAGAGTGTTTACCTTCTCACATGGGAAATTCTCAAATCTCAATACCAACACCTACTAGTTTTCCCTAAACACATAGACTCAAACTGCTGTGTTCTGTGCATTAGTTAGAAGGAATTTCAGTGCAAACTTGAAGAATACTATAGCAAGCCTTGACTTTTATGTCTCATATCCATATTCTGTTTTTCTGGACTTCTGTATTTGCCCATTTTGATTGTATAATTTGCATTTTCCAGAACATAGGAATGTCAGTAACTACCCAGCCCCAAATGGAAATATCTTAGATATGTCTTTTGTTCTGGTCCAGATTTGTAAAAATCACTAAATAAACATCCAGCTGTTTAAGACAACCACCAATATTTGCCACAAGTATATCAAATTTTCCAAATTTAGTTTAGTTTTTTGGTTCCCTCTGCATTTCCTTGATCAAATTGGAACTCTGGGAGATCATCCCTGATTCTTCCTTCTCTCTACAAAATGTCTTTCCAGTTGCCAACAGTTCATCAACTCAACCATCTATCTCAAGTAGTGCTTTTACCACTGGCAAGCTCTTGTCACTCATTTCAGACTCACCCATCCTGCTTGCACACACAGTACTCCTGACTTCCCTGTGCTAGTCCTGCTTCCATCCCATCAGTGCCATGCGCCCCTTCTGTTCACCCTCTGTCATGTGTAAATCTAACATGTAACTGCTTGGTTGGATATTTTGAATTAATATGTTTCCATTGCACCAAAAATCTAAGATTCTGGCTGGGCATGGTGGCATATGACTTTCATCCCAGCACTTGGGAGGCTAAGGTAGGAGGATACCTGTGAGTTCAAGGCCAGCCTGAAGACTACATAGTAAATTCCAGGTCAGCCTGGGCTAGAGCAAAACCTACCTAAAAGAAAAAAAAAAACAAAAAAACAAAACAAAACAGAAAGAAACAAAAAATAAGATTCTTTAGAATAAGTTATAAATGATCTTTTTTTAAGAATCTGAATTTCAAAATATTTATCTCTCTTCTCTTTGAACACTTGTGGTGATCCTAGTATGCCAAATTTATCTCTAGTCTGTCAATGTAATATACCACATAAATAAGCTTAAGTACAAAAGCTTATGAAAAGCCACATAATCATTTTGATTGATGCAGAAAAGGCCTTTGACAAAATACAACATCACTTCATGATCAAAACACTAGAGAGAATAGGCATGGACAGTTTATATTTCAACATAATAAAGGCCATATATAAAGCTTCTGAAACCCAAATAATATTTAATGGGGAGAGACTGAAGGAATTCTCACTGAGATCAGGAACAAGACAGGGGTGTCCACTCTCACCTCTGCTCTTCAACATAGTACTGGAAGTCCTAGCTCAAGCAATAAGACAGGAGAAAGAAATAAAAGGGATACAAATTAGAAGGAAGAAGTTACGTTAGCCCTATTCACAGATGACATGATTCTACAAATGAGTGACCTGAGACCCTCCATCTCAAAACTCTTAAAGGTGATTAACTTTTTCAGCAAAGCAGCAGAATACAAGATCAATGCACAAAAATCAGTAGCCTCTCTTTATGCAAAAGACAAAGATACAGAGAAAGAAATAAGTGACATTGTACCATTTTCAATAGCAACAAAAAATAAAACAAAATAAAATACCTTGGAATAATATTAACCAAGGATGTGAAAGACATTTACAATGAAAACATAAAAACACTCAAGAAAAAAATTGAGGAGGACTTGAGAAAATGGAAAGACCTCCCATGCTCCTGGATAGGCAGAATTAACATTATGAAAATGGAAATCTTACCAAAAACAATATACCAATTTAATACAATACCAATAAAAAAATCCCAACATTTTTCATCACTAAGATAAAAATGAAAGATCTCAAAATTCATATGTAATGGCAGAAGGCCTCGGATATCCAAGCATATCCTCAGCAAAAGAAACACCTCTGGAGGTATCACCATACCTTATCTAAAGCTATACTACAAAGCCATAGTAATAAAAACAACATGGTACTGGCATAAAAACAGGATTATAGACCAAAAGAACAGAATTGAGGAACTGGATTTTGGGTCAAGTAACTACAGCTACTTGATATTTGACAAAGGCCCTAACAATGTAGACTGGGAAAAAGACAGCATCTTCAACATATGGTGCTGGACAAACTGGATAACCATATGCAGGAAAATAAAACTCGATCTACACATCTAGCCATGCACAAAAATCAAACCTAAGTGGATCAAAGACTTCAATATAAGACAGAAACTCTGCTACTACTGGAAGAAAAAATAGGAGGAACTTTCCATGGTATAGTAGTGGGAAAGACTTCCTGAACAAAACCCCAGTAGCTCAGGAAATTAAACAACCATTGGGATCTCATGAAGCTGAAAAGTTTTTTCATAGACAAACATGCAATAAGCAGAGCCAATAGATTACCCACAGAATGGGAGAAAATTTTTGCCACCTATACAACTGACAGAGGCCTAATTTCTAGAATTTACAAAGAACTCAAAAACCTAAGCAATAAAAAGTCAAACAACCCACTCACAAAATGGGGCAGAGAACTGAACAGAGAGTTCTCAGAGGAAGAAATACAAATGGCAAACACACATTTAAGAAAAGTTTCAACATCCCTAATCATCAGGGAAATACAAATTAAAACAACTATGAGATTCCACCTCACCCCAGTAAAGATAGGAAACATTAAAAAATCTAATGAAAACAAATGCTGGTGAGGATGTGGAGACATAGGAACCCTTATTCACTGTTGGTGGGAATATAACATGGTACAACCACTAAGGAAACCAATATGGAGACTCCTAAAAAGGTTGACTATAGAGTTACCAACAGACCCAGTTATTCCCTCACTGGCCATTTACCCTAAAAGCTCCAAACCTCAGTTCAGAGATTTGCTCAACCATGTTTATAGCTGCTCAATTCATAATAGCTAAGAACTGGAATCAACCCAGATGTCCACCATAAGACCAAGTTATCAAGTTGTGGTATATCTACATGATGGATTTCTACACAGCAGTAAGGAAAAATGGCACAATGAAATTTGAAGAAAATTGGTCGAATCTGGGGAAGGTCATTCTCAGTGAACTCACCCAATTACAGAAAGCAAATTGTCACGTGGTGTCACTCATCTGTGGCTCCTAACCTGAATCTGCCCGAGATGCTGACATACCTAACAAGCATCTCGAAGACTGGTCAATAGGGAGGGTGTGGCAGGAGGGGAAGGTAAGGGTGTTTGGGGGAGGACACAAAACTAGACTCAAATGGAAATGGCACCATAACATCCTATATCCTGAAAGACAGACTAAAAGGTTGAAACTTCATCAAGTCCTTAGAGGCAACACTTGATTCACAGGGCCCTGGAGAGGGTATGATGAAGACTATATTACTTCTATATTACTTATTTTTCTCTTCCTTCTTTTCCCTTGGTGCTGGCCTGTAACTCCCAGTACCAGCATGCCGTTAACATCCACAATGAGCTGTTGATCAGTGAGACCTACAAAAGAAGACAGATTCCTGTCAGAGTACTTGATGACCCACCAAAGGTTAATGGTAAGACCCTACTGCAGAAGACACCATATGTTATTGGTACAGAACATGGAGTGACCTGGCTGGAATCTGGAAGAGAGTCAGTCCCCAGACATTTAACTTGTCTAGTGCCAGAAGGTGCTACATGAGTGACTGGGGGAAAGTGACCAACTGTCCAACGCTTGATCTAAGCTTCTCAGCAGGAAGCAACCTGATGTGATGCTCACACAAGTGCAATAGTGGCAGACAGCCATGGTGGGTAACCAACTGCTCTTGATTTGACTAACAGATCTACTCAGTGGAACGGAACTCATAGCTGGAACTTGGAAACAAGTCAGATCCACATCCAAAAATCGAGCTTGCTTTCCAATATCAAGCTCCCACCAATCGTGGGCTACAGGAGGGCCTACACCTATGAAATTCTTTCTAAAATAATAATGGTTATCCCATTGATCTGGTGCTGATCTCTCTCTCCATTGGAGAATTTGCTTCTCTTTTTCAGATGGACACAGAACCTGAGGAAAGAATCAACCCATTGCACCTCACCAGGGCACCTATAGAAACTATACAGTAATGGGGGAAATGAGCAAGAGTGCTGCTTTCTTGGTAAACCTGGTACCAACACAAGGGTGAAGGAGATAGACACTGAGAACACTCAACTCCTACCAAACCAGGTATCCAGAGACACAGAGGGTCCCTAGACTTCATCACTGAAGTAGACCTAAAACCATCCCAACATGACTCAGGGAAATTCATGGAAAAGGGGGCAGAAAGATTTTTAGAGTCACATGTTGGGTCATTATGTGCACAGACATTGCCTCTTCCCCATAACTGATCGCTATGCCCACAATGTGCGACCCACAATCCCCAACTAGGAGAGTCCCTTCGGAGGGGGGAGGACAGGAAGAAGGCTAATGATAGTCCCAGCATGACTGTATACACACTATCTACATAACTAATAAAAAAAAAAAAAAAAACAGGAGCGATACAGGCAGACATGACCTGTGTATCACTGGAGGCACAGAAAGGGGGCTCCTGGCCCCCTGCACACACTTCCCAAAATGATTGATGGGAATGCCAGCAGCAGGAAATCTCTTCTTTAACAGTAAACACAGTGTTTGCCTTTGCTGTTGTGTCATGAATTTCTGGTGATAAAAATTCTGCTGCAAGTAAGATTACTTAAGATCACTGACTAGGGGGCTGGGGAGATGGCTTAGCAGTTAAAGGCGCTTGCTTAAAATCCTGCTGTCCCAGGTACATTTCTCCAGTACGCATGTAAAGCCACATTCATAAAATGGTTCATGTGTCTATCGTTCATTTGCAGCTTGGCAAGAGGCTCTGATGCACCCATAGTCACTCTGCTTCACTGTCTGGCAAATAAATAAATAAATAAAGATTTCTGAGCACAACAAAAAAGAATTTGGCATGTGATGAACCTTATAATATTGAAGTGGCATTAGGTGACTACAAAGGAAACAGAGCATTGACTGTGACTGTGGTGTTTTAGAGAAAGTATTCAGGAGACCAAAAATAGGTTGAATTAGGTAGTTTTGGTCAGAGGCCAAAAGAGCAGTTGGGAATTGAGAAAGCCCTGGTCTCCTATGATGTAGTACTGATGGAGGGGGGCATAGCCACCAGATGATAAAGGGAAGACAGTTTTGATGGCAGATTGCATATAGATGCTCCACAGTCCTCTTCCTTTATAACTTGAATATTTCCTCCACATTTGGTTCTCTACACCTCTTAATGTTGTAGAGGGTTACAGAATTTAAAGGTGTCAATAAAATAAGTGAATATATTTCCAGAGCACAGCACAGCACAGTAAAATATATGCAAATGAAACCACAAGTATGCAAATGGAAGAACCTGGATGAAATGATACATCTTAAGTAAAATGGCTAACATGGTTTGCAAGGGCCATGCCAGCTACATGCTAATGAATTAATTCTCTTCTTGCAGTGAATAACTTCTGATTTGGGACACTTCAATAAATAGTCAAAGTTTAGCCTCTTTCGGTTTTTCTGTACAATCCCCTCCATGTTCTACATGGCAGCCAGCCTCCAGTGATTATTAAATAAGTCTAATGAAATAAAAGCTTTTTCTCATCTATCTAGCATTATGCAAATTATTCCTAATCTTTTGTGTCTCTGGAAGCTCTGCTTGTGATTCCCAGTGGAACTGAGATTGGAAACTTCACAAGTAAAACAAAAAAGAACTTTTCTATTTCACTTCTGTAAAGCAAGAACCCCACTTGTGAATAAAAACACTTTGAGTTAGGGTAGAGGAAACAGACAAGTCTTTCAGACACATGGAGTTCAAATATCACCACACCCTGGATGTCCAATCTTCTCTGAACGTCTTATGTAAATTCAGAAGTCTTTGTATATTCTTAATGTGAAGTTCAACTTCACAGTTGATTTCAAATATCTCTGTCAGGGTTTCAACTGTGTCATGAGTGGCCCCGTTCACTCTTTTCCTCCCTCCCATGATTCTCACCTACATGAAGCCATAACCTCCACTAGTAATCCTCTCATTCAGATATACCCGTTCATGGCTATTCTAGAACTTTCCCTTTATCTTGATTCTACATGCCAACTGGAGTGAGGGAGGAGTCTCTTAATCTTTCTGCACTGACAATTTTGAATCTATTTTAATCTCCTGAATCTTCACTTGAGTGTCTATAAATTGTGGGTGCCACCTGTTTAACTACCCCACCGGATTGTTCTGAAGACTGCATATCATATTGCCTGTAAAAGCATTTTTAAATGTGTTAAATTGTTGTGAGTAGAAAGTCATCATTATTTTTAGACTTGACATTTTCTTCACTCTCTAAGGATATCCCCTCTTAGGAAGGAAAGCTACTGTGATTTCTCTCCGAATGGGGCATTTGTGAGTGGGAAGAGGCCTCCACTTGACTTCTATGTCTTCTTCAGGAACCATTCCTTCATTTCCTTTTCTTCAGAGCTGAGAGTCCACAAAGTTCTGTTCATACTCATTAGTTCTCTTTCCTTACCATCCGTGTGTGCCTCACCACTTCACTAACCCTGAAATGCTCTGCAGAGGACAGCAGCAGTTGGCAAGTTGGCCATTCTACCATTGCAACGAACTCCTTTCCTTCTGTTAACTCCATCTCTTTTCCCTTGCTTCTCCATCACATTCTCCTCCCCAGGGTTCTCTTCAAGTGTCTGCATAACTCTGACATTCCTGATGAGTGCAGGGGTCACCAGCTCATTCTGAGCACTTCTTCCTCTCCAGAACTTGACCTTTCCCATCTCATCCTCACCACAATCCTGTGAGATAGACATTTCTTATCTTCATTTTACCAATAAAGAAAGAGAGGCCGTGGGAGGACACAAGGGGACAAGATCACATAACTCATGAACCATGAAGCTGGAATTAAATATTTGGTCCTCACTCTGCAGAGCCACACTGTTTCCTCTTTGTTCAGATTTTACGAGTTCCTACTTTGGTTTTGTCACATATTTGCTGTAATTGGATCCTAGATTAATTCTCTGAAGATCCATTCCTTCATCTGTAAAATGAAGATAATCATAACATAGACTTGTTAGGGTTGTTGTGAGGGTTTCATTACATAATGCTTTTGAACTTCTAGGCCACTTATTGCTGTGTTCACACCACTGTCTCTTATCCTGGAGCACATTCACACAGTTCCCAGCAGCACCTACATATGAGAATGTGCCACTCTCTATACCCGCCCACACTTTCCTGCCAAGCATATTTCTACTTCCTGGCTGGATTTACTCCCTACAGCCCAGATCATCTCAGATGTGACAAACTTGTAACAGAACTCACCCACACCCTTCTGAAAGCTATTTCTTCTCGGAATTCCCTAGAATAGGGACCAGCATGAACATTTCAGTCATGAACTTGGGCTTAAAAAAAATTTTTTTTTACTCCACTGATTCTCCAATCTCACTCTTTCTGAATATTCAACCAGTCACTTCATATTTCCTCCCAAACAGCTTCCAAGTCATCCAACCTCTTCTGGGAGTTCCCTGCATCACTGCTGGTTCAATCTCTCCTTTAAAAAATTGATATTTTATACATTATAGCTTTGCACAAATCTTGATTTTTAAATACTTATATTACTGGAGTTTTAGTCACCCCCTTAAATTTTGTACCTGAAATGAGCATCCCTCTACCTCACCCTGTTCCCAGCATTGCTGCCAGTTTGTATCCCAGTGCTGTCTCCTACAGTAACCTGCCAGAATTCTCTTTATAAAACATAGAGCCCCCCACATGTGGTGGTGCAAACCTTTAATCCCAGCACTTGGGAGGCTGAGGTAGGAGGATCACTGTAAGTTCTAGGCCAGCCTGAGACTAATTCCAGGTCATCCTTGGATAGAGCAAGACCCTATCTTGAAAAGCTAAACCATCTCCCTTCTAAAAAAAAAAATTGTGCGTGACTCAAATGCCTTCCATGGCTCCCCAAGCCTGGCAGCTCTATGCCACCATCATCCATCCCCATGGCCCCTGGGAGACGATGCCTCCAGCACTAGGAACCAGGTCTTGTCTCTGCAGGTGACCCTGCTTTCATATCCATGCCTTTGCAAATATGACAAGTGATTTTTTTTTTTTTTTTTTTTTTTGCTATCCTTTAGTAACCTTGGATGGTCAGAAAGTGCAAATGGCTGAATGTTTATGCTTTCACTGATAAAACTCAAATTTCATGTAGATTTTATTAAAATACCTCTAAAATTTATTGCACATCTCTGCAGTTTTCCACATAGCACTTTCATAACTGAAATGTTCTTGATGGCCCAGCTTCATCATTGTAAGCATCAGGCCTAACTTTACTGTAAAATCCAGCTATGCCAACCTCAGGAGCCACTGGGATCCATGAGTCAGTGCTCTGGGCATTTTCCCCAAAATTCATATTCTGGTGTCCTCACCCCCAAAGGATAGTAACAGGGGTGAGAACTTTGGGCTCTGCTCACATGACTAGGATTAATACTCTCATGATACAGGCCTGAGGGAGCTTGTTCACCCCATTTAATCATGTGAGGACATAGGTGGATGCCTCTGAACTAGAAGACAGGCCCTCACCAGATCCCACATCTGTTGCTGTCTTCTTGTGCAGGCTACCCTCTAGAACTGTCAGTGGCATGTTTCTGTTACTGATAAGTCACCCAGTTTATGGTATTTTGTTACAGCAGCCAGAATGTACTAAATCAATGTATTAGATACTTTTGCATTGCTGTGACCAAATACCTGACAAGGAGCAACTTAAGGAAGGAAGGGTTTATTTCAGCTTACAGTTCAAGGTTATAGTCAATTACAAAGAGGAAGGCATGGTGGCAGAATCTTGAGGACCCTGGTCAGTCCGTCCATAGTGAGGAAGCAGAGGGATGAACGCTGAAGCTCAGCTTGCTTTCTCCTTTTTATTCAGTCCAGAGCTCTCGGCCATGGAATGATAACACCCACATTAAAGATGTATCCTTCCACTTCAATTAATCTAATCTAGAAAGTCCCTCACAGATATTCCCACAGATTTGTTCCTATGGTAATTACAAATCCTATCAAGTTGACAACCTGAGATTAACTATCATAGACAGCTTCCCCTTAAAACTCATTGTGGTGGCTTGATTCAGAGGTCCCCCATAAACTCATGTGTTCTGAATACTTGATCCTCAGCTGGTGGTCCTTTGGCAGGGAGGCCTTACTGGAAGAAGTGAAGTGTGTTGTTGGGGATAGGCTTAGGGCTGCTATAGCCAGCTCCCCACCCTGTTGTAACTCAGTTCACTCTCCTGCTGCTGTTTTTCACCTGCTGTGGCAGAGCTGATGTCCAGTCTCTGATCCACCATCTTTTCCTGCCATCATCGAGCTTACCCTTGAGACTGTAAGCCAAAATAATGTTTTCCTCCCATTAGCTGATTTCGGTGGGATGTTTTGTCCCAGCAACAGAAAGGTAAGCACAGCCCTTCCTTATTCATGATATATAATCCATCTTGCTCCATGCTGTGTTGTAGTTTTCCAGTCAGGGTCTTGCTTCTCCTGACCTCTGTTCTCCACTGACACTGGCGCTGATGTGTACTATTCATCCCAATTGCTTGGCCTGTTTGCATTTCCCTTTGACCATATCACTGCAACCTTAGCTCTGCTCTCTGTCACTCTTTCTCTCACTCATTCTGCCATCCAGGTAACTTTCTTTTTATTGATACTGTCAGGGCATCATAATTTCTACATGAGCCAGCCCAAGCCTGCATTCTCTTCTGCTCTGCTAAATCACTCATTCATTTTATTCTCAATCTTTGTATCTTTATCTCTTCTCATTTTCTTTTACTTTTGAGTTTGCCATTGTTCTGGTTGGTTGACAGGTTCTGGGTAGTTATTCAGTTATGCCATGTAACCCACAGGATGACTCTCAAGCAATGTCATTTACCCATCTAGGGAATCATGATTCAGACTCCCATGCTCCTTAGAAAATGCCAAAACTACTGAGTGAGGCAGAGTAGAAAGACATGGAAGGGTGATGTGTTGTCAGTGCGTGAGATTCTCAGAGGGAAGAGTTGCTGAAACTCACATTTGCTTAAGCAAACTCCCTCTCATTAGCCCTCTCCTTAAAACAGGCAAAAATAAAGACTTATATTTCACATTGCTCCCTGAAATCTCATTTTGAATGCATTAAAGGGATCCACTGAGTGACGTGTTAATTTTTGTTGAGATTGCTTATAAATTATAGAAAATATTCATTGGCTTTACTGAATGAGGCAAGGGAACACTAATAAATTATAAAACTCAGTGGGTGCTTCAAACAACTGGGCAACACAGAAACTGCTCAAAGCAAGAATGTTAAATAGATCTTCAGCTGGTAACTGAGATATTCACAAAATGGAAAGAGTTATATTTACTGCCCAGTGCTCAGGAGCTGAGGCAAGAAGATCATGAGCCCTGCACGGTAGACCCTGTCCAAAAAAAAAAAAAAAAAAAAAAGAAAGGCAGGGAAGGAAAGAAGAAAGGAAGAAAAGAAGAAAAGAAGAACAGAGGGAGAGAGGGATGGAGGGAAGAGAAGTGGGAATTATGTTAAATTTTTGGCCATTATATCCTCCTTAAAATAAATTTAAGAAGTAGAGGCTAGAAGAGGAGGAATAGTTCTTCTAGCTATTGTTCAGTCCCCCTGGCCTGCTTTATGTGCCCCTGGCAGGGAGGAAATGTGAAATAATGAAATTAGCACGGCCGGGCAGACCCAGGTATAGGCCCAGCCTCATTTACTTGGGTATGCCATGGCAATGCTGTGAGCCTGACCCAAGGCCACTGAGATATCGTTCCTTTTTCTCTGGAGAGACAATAGGAAGCACATACGGGGCCTTGAGCTGTGGGGGCATGGTGAATCCTCACATTCACCTCATCTGCACCAGGGCCAGGACCGTTGTTGCCCATATTTTCCAAGTGACTTCTTTTGAAAAAGTTGACTTATTAAACTGTCTTTCCTTTCCTGTTAGTTCCAGAGGGAAGCAGATTGTGAAGACTCAGGAAGCAGTGAGGGACTGAGTTGGGGGCATCTGGAGGATGCTTGTAGAGACAGATGAAGAGCTCAGATTGGGATGGTGGGCACCCCGCAGGGGACTTAATGGGTGGAGGGAATGGTTTGTTTTCTGTAGGTAGATGTGGAGGAGGCACTGCTGTGGGTGACAGGGATGTGGTTAACTGAACGTGGCAGAAAGGACAGTTTCTCTCATTGTGACATGGAAAGCCATTGCTAACCTGGCCTAGGATATTTCCAAAAGCTATAAGCAGGAACAAACCCATGAAACTGGTTTCCTATGGAAGGACATAGACATAAAAAGCAGTTTCCATAGAAAACCAGTGAAACAAAAACAACACAGCCTTGGGGCTCCTGGTCAACTCAGCTAGTGAGAGCTTTGTGAAGTGTTTGACTTTCAGTCTCTGGCCATCTGGGAAGAGCAGTGAGAGCCAGGGAGTGGCAGCTGTCTGAAAGGGATGACACTCCTCTCCCAGACCTCCTCTCTCCCTGCACTGACCCTGCTGGCCCCAGGCTCAGTGCTGTGCTGAGGTCGTTTCTCTCAAGTCTCCAATGGTCAGTAACCCATTCTGAAAAACCAGAGCTTCATTGTGTTAGTTAAAGCAAGATTATTAATTAATTTATTCTAAATTCATTACTTTACTACCAACTTCAAGCATAACAATCTTGGAACTGGAATAAGTGTTTATATACTGTTACTAAAAATAAATTATGGCACATTAAAAAAATCTTGAGTTTCTTACATTCTGAGACATCCCTCATCTCATAATTAAGCCACATTCATGAAGCAAATTGGAAAGAGGGAATATGAGGTCTCCCGGCACCTAAGCCTTTTCTGAAGAAACCTCTTAGCTGGCTCTGACCCCTGAACCAGCTCACCCCTGTGCTTCTTCAAAGATACAAGGCCCCCTCAGGGCTGGTGAGCTTCACTGTGAACAATGGTCTCTTGAACAGGATGGTGGGGGCATCAGAACTGCCCAGTAAGACTCTTTCTCCGCAAGGCTGATTCATAGCACTGTGCTCTCAGGTGGCTAGCCTGCTGCTGTTCGTGGGATGTAAACCCATCAGAGCTCATTGTCTTTCCTTAAATCTCTCCCAACCATCTGATTCCTGGAGGTTAAAATGCTGGAAACTGCACACAGTACAGCCGTCTTCGGGAAACACCTTTAGACATTTGTAGTTTAGAGGAACTTGGGCAAAGGCAAATCTCTCCAAATAAATGCCATCATCATCATCATCATCATGAATCACGATGTTATAAAATTGGCTCGACATTTTTGAGACTGAAAGTTTTGCCTGAAATAAACTGTGAAAATGAAGCAACTTATTCAAGCATGCAGATATAACTAATAGTATTAAACCATTTGCTCAATGTGTACTTTTTTTGGTTTACTTTTTGAACCAGGGTTCTCTTTTGACTATGCTCTGACTCTGTGGAGTATACTTGATAAGAGGCTCTTGAGCTCTCCCCCTCCCTGCCTGCCTTGCTCCATATACCATGCTACCAGGTGCTCACAGGCAGCTGGAAGTTGGACAGGGTGGCTGAGTCTGGGAGAGGAGGAGGGTCAACTTTTTTAATTCAGTGAGTCAAGGTGATTTAAGTTACCACTGAGTGAGATTGTTCTATAATAGAAACATGCACTGGAATCTCTTGTCTCAGCTCTCTGCCATTACTTTGAAGATATCAGTAAGATCAACCGAAGCCAAAAAATCCCAAGTAGAACATTACTCCTCTCCTTGAGAGGATCAAAGAAGGTCTCTTGAGAGTAGGAAAGAGTTCATGTCTACTTTTGGTTTTAAAAATAACACTTACAAAATATGGCAAAATGATACCCAATAACAAACATATATTCCTGATTAAAATGTGTAATGCACTTAATATGTATGGGTATTCATACACATGAATACTCATACATGTTATCAGAATCATGTTCATATCTGCTATGCTCACAATGATAGTTAAAAATTTGAGGAATTGGGCTGGGGAGATGGGTAAGCAGTTAAGACTGCTTGGTGCTCAAGCCTCGAGGGCCTCGTGGTCTGGAGATCACAGAGTTTGGACTTCTAGGCCAATATAAAATGCTTTCATAAATGGTTGCCTTAGACATCAATCTTCCCTCTAGCCCACCCTGAAGCCTGAAGTGGAGGCTGGTGGGTAAAGGATTTGGTTTCCTTATTCAATGTGCAACTATATGACTAAATCATCCACAACCCACCTGGATAGGGAGAACACCTAAGTGGGGATTTATTCTTTGCCTGATGCCTTTTGTAGCAGTTTGTGACTCATTTTTATCAAGTCTAGACATAGGGTTTTTTTTTTTTTTTTTTTTTCATGTGCTGTGGAGTCTCAGTGCCTGTAACACAAGCCTGTTTAATCATTAGATTTTGGAAGAATTTGATAGGGGTCATAGGAAATCTCTCTCCTTGTCTGTTAATGGCAATTTATGGACTTACTATGAGCAATATGCATTGCAAAGGACCAAAAGCTCCCCCGCCCCCAGCTATGATTCAGCCCTATAACGTGAAAGCCCAGAACCAGCCCGATAGTTTAATCAGAGACATGTGAGTATTATTTGTGGATGGCTGCCTCATCAATTTTCATCTGGGAGTTGAAATGGACTCTGAAGCAGATATGGCATTAATTACCAGGGAAATTGGTTGCAATATGCCTTGAGGTAAAATTCTTCTGATGGGAATCTGAGATGGAAAGAAAGCCAAATTATAAAAGGATGATTTACTGGAAAAGGAAAATGTATGCATCACTATCACTGCTTAGCAAAGAAAAAGGAGCTGATAAACCAGAAAGACTATGGAATGACTGAAAAGGAAAAAAACTCCCTAGGACTCTCTCAAAAAATGATTTATTCTTAGTCGGAATGCATTATCTTTCCCCAGATGCATACGACATTTTCCAGGAGTGTCCTTCAATTAAAAGGCAAGTGAGCATTAATAATAGTTGGCAGCATCCCTATTTCCTTCTAGATTGAAATGTACTTTACTAAGGACTGAATAAAGAGCATCTAGGGATACCAAAGTTAAAATCCATTTTGGTAGTTATGGTATTTGATGTTGTATAAATTTTCTTGTTATAATGTCATGTTTTTTTTTTCCCTAAAGATTTAAAAGTTTTCTTAGCTAGTATCTCATTGTTTTAAATCACTGAATCTTGATGAGTTAAACTATGGATGTCACAGTAGTGATGACAATCCTCAATTTACTGTGTTGAACATAAGACCCTGGAAGCTTAAGTGAGCATCCTCCCCTTTATAAAAAGCAACACCTTGAATGTAACATAAAGGAGGTTAATGAAAAAATACCAGGTGTGATAAACTGTGGCACTCAGGGAGCTGAAGCAGGAGGATCCTCATCTGAAGGCATCAGCTTAGACTAAATAGCCAGATTGAAGCCAATCTGGGCTAATGTGGAGATCCTGTATCAAAAACTATAAGAAAAAAAAAATAAGGAAGATGAGAACATGGGGGAAAACAAAACAAAACAAATAAATAGCTCTTAATAAGTAACAGTTTATTCTGGAACCAAATGTAAGTGACCAATGCCCAGGAACCTAGATTTACCAAAAATTCCATGTGCCAATATGTTAACAAATTCATGAAGATTTTATAATAACAGAAACAAAGAAAGTCAATTCAAAATGCTTTTCAAATACATTGGTGGAAATAACAGGCTGGTTACATACAGCAAAGTATATTTGGAGAGACCTATGATGACCTAATGCCATTCTTAGGGTGGGTGTCAACTAGGGGTCTGTTCACACATTCCAAAGGATTTGCTTAATAGTCATGGATGTTGGGTCAGGCACAGAGGTGGGCAATAAATCACGATTAAAGGGGCTGAAATAACCCAAGATAATTGACTCTGGACCTGCAACATTCCAACTCCTCACAATCACTGAAGTTCTAATCAGTCAGTCCTATAGGATTTTTGATGTAGGTGCTGTTGCTTTCTGGGAACTTCATGAGGAGGGGAGAGGAAGAGGAAAAGGGAAAAAAGAAAAAAAAAACTACTAGCTGGCAATTAACACTCCCTCCATCTCACACAGAAAGAGGTCAGCTGTGTTTTTCTAACAACTGGAGTAGGCTAACCTGCACCCATGCAGAAACAGAAGGTGAAGGAGTGCCCTTGTGGTGCAGATACATAGCAGCACAATACTGAGGGGGACAGCCAGGCCACTTACTCCCCACCTTCTCTCTGCTGCTTCTCAGCTATAGGTGACTTTAGCCTTGGCCTCTGTGGGGCAGTTTCATCATCAGTGTAAGCAGAAAAGCATAAAAGTGTTTGCAATTATCTTGAAAAATACATGCAGAAGTTGCAAATACTACTGAACATAGATATAACAGAAACTTCTGGAGTGCAGGGAAAATGAATAGTCCTGAAACCAGCTGCAAGAATGGGATCTGGGGAGAGGACAGGTGTGCTCAGCTGGGAGACAAGGATTCCTGATCCTGGAACAATATACACTATGAGAGGAGCGGATAGCCACAAAGGTGTCACCCAGTTGTCTGGAGCTCAACTGAAGCCTTCACATGTGCAGCAAAATGTGTTTTCCTTACGTATTTCCATTCTTCACACAGTATCAGGGAAACAGGTAAGTAAGAAGATGTTGAGTGATAGAGCCACTGTGGACACTGGAGCTAACATTTTCCTGGTTTGTGTGTTTTTCAGCACTCTGTGTTGTGGTTTGAATGTGAAACGTCCCCAAAGGCTCATGTGCTTGAACATTTGATCCCCAGCTGGTGGCATTGTTTGGGAAGGTTTGGAACACTAGAAGATGGAGATATCCTGGAAAAGTGGATCACAGGGAGAAAGTTTTGAGGTGATATTGAAGGAGAAATAGGAAAAAGCTAGCTTCTTTCAGACCGGTTCAGTTAGGAACAAAGGCTGAGAGAGAACCAATGCCACCCACTTTAGCTGAATGGAACTCCGATCTGATCAAGACTCATCTACAACAGCTGCAGTGCCCTCTGCTGCCCATAGTCTAGCTGGCTTCCTACATGGTTCCCTTCACGATCCAGGAGGGCCCTTTTGACTCTACACACTAATCGGTCTTCCTCTTTACGTACCTGAAAGAATCCATTTTCAATCCACTATAAAGGCTGTTTTCAGACTTCCCTCTCTCTCTTTCTCTTTCTCTCTGTGTTCCTCCTTGGCCTACCCTTTGCTGCTTGGATACACACGAGTCTAGCTGCCTCCCCCACCCCCCAAGCCTAGCTGCATGAGGGGAGAACAAACTACTGTTGCTTGGTTAGTTTTTCACTTGTCTCTGCTTTATACTTTGGGGTAACTTCTCACTTTAATCACATGTATGATTTTTCTCTGGTCTCTGAATCTACCATGTGCGTATTTCCCTGACATTCTATATCTACCACACAGGTGCTTTCCCTAACTCTGGGCCTGCTACCTGTGTAATTTCTTTGAACTAGGAACAAACATGGTTATAACTCACTTTAATACCCATTTCTCACTGCCTGGCACTCTCTCCTAATCTCAAACCATCACAACTTTTAACTTTTTTCCATGGAGAAGTTCAAGCTGCATGCTGTGCCTTGCATATGTGATTCTTCTAAATCTCTCTACTTAGGTCTAAATTTCAATGCATTTGTGGTCTGCCCCAGCCATTTCTCTTAAATAAATCTCAAAGACTGTGCTATGTTTTCCACATGAGTGCATGTTTCCTACTTTCCACGTGTTTATGGCTTTGTTCTAGCTTCTTCTCAGATCCCAGTTTCCCTTAAATAAATCCCACAATTTGTGATTCCTCCCTAAATAAACTTAATTTATATTTATCTTTCTTAGGTCCATTTTTATCATTTCATTTTTTACAAATGGAACAATACACATACTTAGGGTTCATAAGCTTAGGGGACCCCTGCTGAACCCCAAAATTGTGCATCAATATAGTCCAGGCCCTAGCTATTCCCTCTGCATCCTGCCTGCCAATGTGATGAACTGGCCCATCATGCCTTCTCCACCACAACACTGCCTCTTGAAACTGTAAGCCAAAATAAAAAATCTCATTCCTTACCTAAGTTGCTCCTGGTCAGGTGTTTGTTCACAGCAATGGGAAAGCAATGATGAACTTCATAAGCCTGGAATTCTTCAGATGATTCACAGGAATGATAGGATGAATTTTCCACTAACCAGGTATGTTGGCACTCAGAACAAATTAAGTATGATTGAAAATACCATGGGGATTTGGCTTCTGTCTTCTCTCTTATCTACTATAGTGGATGAAAATCAATACTCATTGAATCTATTAAGTGCACCCCCTTTCTGGTGACCAGTTTTCTCATTCAAGACAGAAAAATCTGGAAGTAAATAATCAAAGCTATGCTTAATTAACCACATGAGGCAAAAGGTAATACCCTATTTCTGAAGACACCATATGCTGCCAATGTAAAGCATGGAGAGATTTGGCTGGAATCTGGAAGAGAGCCAGTCCCCAGAGAGTTAGCTCACCTCGTGCTGGAAAGCGCTACATGACCTACTGGGGGTTAGTGGCCAACAATGGTCTGAGGACTAAGCTACTCAGAAGCAAACACCCTGAAAGAATGTACATACCAGTGCAATAGTGGCACACAGCCTTGGTGGGTAATCAGTAGCTTTCTGATTGGCTAAGAGATCCACTCAGTGTAAAGAAACCCATATCTTGAATTGGGAACCAGGTCAGAATCCTATGGAGACAAAGATTATTCTCTCCAGTGTCAAGTTCTTACTAGTCTTTGGCTAAAAGAGGGGTTACAGACTTTAAATTCTCCTTAAATTAATAATGCTTATCCCAGTACTCAGGAGGCAAAGGTAGAAGCATTGCTGTGAGTTCAAGGCCACCCTGAGACTACATAGTAAATTCCAGGTCAGCCTGGGCTAGAGTGAGACCCTACCTCAAAAAAACCAAAAGAAAAAAAAAAGTTATACTGTATGATTGAGAGATGGCTTAGCTATTAAGACACTTGCCTGCAGAGCCAAAGGACCCAGGTACAATTCCCTAGGACCCACATAAAACCAGATGCACAAAGTGGTGCATGCATCTGGAGTTCTTCAGCAGTGGCTGCAGGCCCTGGCATGTACATTCTCCCTCTCTCCTTGCTAATAAGTAAATAAATTATTTTTTAAAGTTTTAAAAAGAAATAAAAAGTTCTCTTCTACTCTTAGTTTTTTGGGAATTTTTTTTTTTTTTTGGAGAGAGTCAAAGAGAGAGAAAGAGAGAGAATAGGCACACCAGCAGCCTCTCAGCTTCTGTGAACAAACTCCAGAGGCACATGCCCCCTTGTGGGCAAGTGTGGCATTGCACCCTTGTGTCACTTGCATCTGGCTAAACGTGGGACCTGGAGAATTGAACGGCATTCTTAGTCTTAGCAGGCAAGCTCCATAACCACTAAGCCATCTCTTAGCCCTTGGGAATATTTTTTTATCATGAATGATTATGGGATCTTACAAAATGGTTTTGTGCATCTATTGTATGCATGTCATCTTTGAGTGCTGGGAAATCCAACCCATGGCTTTGTATATCTCAGGCAAGCACTCTACCACTAAGCTATATCCCTAGTTCTGGCAAATGAAATATATACTGTAACAGCTTCCTTTCCCAAGAATTCAATTCAGTTCAATGAAGCTTCCAGAGAAAGCAATGTGGGCTATTCATTAATATTATTATTAATTCTACATTGATGAGTATCAAGGAAAATTAATTAGATATCTGTTAAGATCTGGCTTCTGCAGTTTTCCTTTCTTAGCATTGTTGTAGTGTTTTTTTTTTTTTAATTTGACAGAGAAAGAGGGAGAGAGATAAAGAGAGAAAGAATGGGTGAACCAGGACCTCTAGCCACTGCAAACTCCAGACATGTGTGCCCCCTTTTGCATCTGGCTATGTGGGTCCTGGGGAATCAAACCTGGGTCCTTTGGCTTTTCAGGCAAATGCTTTAAGTTCTAAGCCATCTTTCCAGCCCAGTTGTAGTGTTTATTGAGGCAGGTATACAGCATAAATAGTAAAAGTACACACCTTTGCTTGAGGTGGCCCTAGCACTAACTAGCTTTGTGTGCCTGGGTCTATTTCCATATCTGTAAAACAGGGCAGTGCAGTCAGTCTTTGGTCATTGCTGTTCCTCTCACTTCCATTCTGCCTTAGCTTCTCATCCCTCCTGCTCTTCTCCTGGCCTTCCTGTTCTTTGGTAATAATCAACTCTTGCCTACTCTCAGAGGAATTTCCTTTCTTTCCCCACATTTTCCTTTTTCAATTTTGCAGTGTTTTGTGATTCCTTTGATTGTATTGTAGATCATCTTCTCTTTAATTTATTTTATGTTCATAAGATACTTTAGAACAGTATTTTGACCTCTTGTTTCTCTGCCAAAAAAATGACCATGTCCATGACCAAGCTATGTGAGAGACACCTGAATGTAAAGTAATAGTAACAAAAAGTTAGTGATGCTCATTTCTAAGAGTTCTTGTTAATGGAAACTTCACTAAATTTCCCATTCCTCTGCTAATTTTCTTTTAATTAAATTTTCATCTTCAGATTTTGAGATAATTCATTTCTATTATTTTCTTAATGCATATTGACAATATTTCTATAGTTTATGAATTTTTAGAAAGCTTGTATGATGGCTGAAGAACTGGATCAGCAGTTAAGGTATTTGCCTGCAAAGCCTAATGACCTGGATTTGATTCCCCAGTATCCACATAAAGCCAGCGGTGCATATGTCTGGAGTTCATTTGCAGCGGCTGAATGCCCTGGCATGCCCATTCTCTCTCTCTCTCATTCTCTGCTTGTAAATAAATAAATAAATAAATAAGATATTTAAAAAATAATAATCAAGGCTACTGACAATGCCTTCATGGTCTTTATGCTCTGCTATCCTTAGCTTATCATGTATTTACTTGATTATGATGAGATGCCTATTCTTTGGTTGTAAGGTATTATAAGCCTTAACTTGGCATTCCAGGTAGAAAGAAGGAAGAGAGGCAAGACATGGTGTTTAAATCAGAAATACAAGCAGTTTCCAGAAACTGTGTCTTCCTATTTCATTGTCCAGTGTTTCTGTCACATGTTTGTCTCTCAGATGTATGCTGACAGAGCTAGTATTGCAAGCTGGGCATACTGCCATGCTGAACTCAATAGATTCCATTAATGAGCTAGAGAGGAGCATGAAAGGGTGGAAGGAGAGAGGCCAACAGTGTCCACCACATGTGGTTTCTCAGCCTGTAAAATATACCTTTGTCTATGGAAGAAAATATAGATCTTGTGTAAAGTAAACCACATTAATAAAAAAAAAAAATGAGAGAGACTTCTGGGTAAGATGCCGGCATAGGAGCCACACCAAACCAGCCAGGGAGGGATTTAAGCAAAATTACAGCAAAATACACTCTTTGTCTGAAAAGTGCATGAATATATAGGTTTTTCTTAGACAAAGCAGAGAAGCAGTAAAGATCAAGATCCACCAGAAAGGAGGAAAATGGCCAGAATCCCACTGAGGAGCTTATGGCCCCAAACTGTGGCAGCCCTGATCCGTGCTATCTATGCAATCTGCTCACCAGGCACCACCCACCAGACATGCCTAGCAGCAGTAGCAGAGACCAAACAAGGGGACTTTCCAACCTCATTGGCCTGCTTGCAGAACCCAGAAATCTAAAGAAAAGTCAGTTGAGATCAACTAAGGAGCTACTGAAAGAGATATAGGGGAATGAAGTGAGCAACTACAGGCTTCCTGAACTCTTTCACCCCCAACCATCAGAACCATGAACCTCTGGCATTCAGCTCCCAGCAGCAGTGCATCCAGCACAGCTGAGCCCAGCTCCAGCTCCAGCTCCAGCTCCAGCAGCACCAACATGGAAGGATCGAGGTGGGCACTCAGCATTGGTGAGATTGGAAGCCACACCAAAAGGTAATGAGGCTGACTGACCAAAAAATATACAACAACAAAAAACAAAAACAAAAAAATACATAGGCCTCCATTGGAAGTGCTAATCTCTATATGTCAGGGCAGGTTATGGGTTACATATTTTTGGTTGGCTTTACCATTTTCAAATAAGCTGTACACGGGGAGTTGAATATTGCTACCATTTAATGCTTACAGATTTATAGGGCCTTTGTCTTTGGCTTTTGTCATTATTGGGGGCAGGGTCTGATCTAGATCCAGGTTGACCTGGAACCCAATTCAGAACAGAGTTCTTTACCTCCTAGCTGACAGGATTAAAGGTGTAGAGCAACACATACCCTTAGGGATTTTGGCTTTATATGATTATCTGTTTGTTTTAATCCCCACAGTTGTATACTCTGTGCTGGTCTCTACTGAATATGTATATTGCTCAGTTGCAGTTTAGAATTTGCCAGTAAATTATTCCACCCAGTCCACTAGAATACTTGCTTAGCAAGCAAACTCAACACCTAGGATTATTTCTGCTGTTGGATTGCAGTACAAGAGCTATACTTGGCACCTTAAACTCATATCCTGAAAGTATATAAAGATCACATCTAAGAACACTGCAGATAAATAGAAAACCTAAGCATCAAATCAATCCAGGATGCAAAATTCACTACATTATAATACAAGAAACACAAAAAATCAAGACAATGCAATCCCACCAAAAATTACAAATCCATCAGAAATGTTCACCAATGAGACTGTTTTAGATGAAATTCCTGAAAACAAAGGAATTAAAGAAGAAAACAAACTCATAAAAAAGAAAACAGGAAACCAGCTTAATGAAATAAAAAGGTCATTACAGGACATGAGTAAGGAAATAGAAATACTGAAGAAAAACCAGGCTGATATCCTAGCTCTGAGGAACACTGTCAGTGAAATAAAAAACTCTGTGGAAAGTCTCACCAGTAGAATGCATGAAGGAGAGAACAGAATATCTAAACTAGAAGACCAGGTGGCAGACCTAATACAGACCAACAAAGAGAAAGACAAGCTAATAGAAAGGTATGAATGGGAATTCCAAGATATCCAGGACACAATGAAAAGATCAAAAGAATTCAAGGTATAGTAGAAGGAGAAGATTTTCAATCCAGAGCTTAATAGGTGTTTTCAACAAAATCATAGAAGAAAAATTTCCCCAAATTGGGAAAGAAATGCCAATGCAGATACAAGAAGCTTTTAGAATACCAAACAGACAAAACCTAGAAAGATCCTCTCCTCATCATGTTATAATTAAATGACTAAACACACAAACCAAAGAAAATATATTGAAAACAGAGAGAAAAAACAAGTGGCCTTCAAAGGGAAACCCATCAGGATCATAGCAGATTACTCAATACAAACTTTAAAATCCAGAAGGGCTTGGAATGATGTATTCCAAGTTCTGAAAGATAAAAACTGTCAACCAAGATTACTTTATGCTGCAAAGCTATCTATCCAAATTGATGGAGAAATAAGGACATTCCACAACAAAAACAGGCTAAAGGAATTTATGGCAACTAAACCAGCTACACAGAAAACACGTGAAGGAATCCTTCATACTGAAGAGAAAGCAAAACACACACAGCAGGAAATAGGAAAAAATAAACCATACTCAAATAACAGTTAAAACAAGTGAGAAAAGGGAAAACAGGAAGCACTACAAAACAAGAAAAATGGAGAGAATAAATACATACCTGTCAATAATAACTTTTATATCAATGGCCTCAATGCCCCAACCAAAAGACACAGGCTTGCAGACTGAATTAAAAGGCAGGATCCTGCCATCTGTTGCCTCCAGGAAACTCACCTCTCAATAAAAGATAGAAACCTTCTTAGGGGGTGAAGGGATGGAAAATGGTATTTCAAGCAAATGGGCCTAGGAAACAAGCAGGGGTTGCTATCCTAATGTCTGACAGAATAGACTTCAAACCAACATTAGTGAGGAAAGATGAAGAAGGTCACTTTATACTGATTAAAGGATCACTCCAAGAGGAGGTAATTACAATCCTAAACATATATGCACCTAACATGGGGGCTCCCAATTTCATCAAACAAACACTATTAGACTTAAGGTCAGAGATAACTCCAAACACAATAGTAGTGGGTGACTCAATACCCCACTGTCATTACTTGACAGGTCATCCCAGCAAAAAATAAAGAGAGAGACATCTGGATTAAATGATGTCATGGAAAAAATGGATATATACAGAACATTCCATTCAAATGCTGCAGAATATACATTTTTCTTAGCAGCACATGGAACATTCACTAAAATAGACCATATATTAGGACACAAATCAAATCCTAACAAATACAAGAAAATTGAAATAATCCCATGTACACTATCTGTATTAGTCAAGGTTCTCTAGAGGAACAGAACTGATAGAATGAATTGTATTAAAAGGGAATTTATTGGATTAGCTTACAACAGTCCAGCAGGCCCGAGAGTCAAGGAACCCAGTAGCTGCTCAGTCCACGAGGCCAGATGCCTCAACAGTCCAGATCTGGCACTGAAGGCCTGAAGGCATCCTGGAGAGATGCTGCTCTTCAGTCCACCCTGGTCTTCAGTCCACACTGGAAAGCAGCAAGCACCAAGCAGCACCAAGCAGCAAGCATCAAGCAGAAAGCAGTGAACAGCAAGCAGCACTGGCAACCAGGTGGGAGGAGAGAATGCCTTTCTTCCTAGAGCTTCTTTTTATAAACCAATCCCTCCTCCAAGAGGGGCAACCCACTCTGGAGGAAAGGCTTACCCTGGGGGAAGGATTCTTCCTTTAGTTAATCCTTACTAGAGGACACACTTATGAGGAATGTCTGTGGATTCTTAAACAAATCAAGTTGACACAAACTTAACCATCACACTATCTGAACACCTTAAGGCCTTGGAAAGAGAAGAACAAGGCAAACCAAAAATCAGTAGACAGGAAGAAATAATAAAGATTAGGGTTGAAATTAATGAAATAGAAAACAAAAAAATCCAAAGAATCAATGAAATAAAGAGTTGGCTCTTTGAAAGGATAAACAAAATTGATAAACCCTTAGCAAATCAGACCAAAAGAAAGAAGAGACAAACTTAATAAAATTAGAGATGAAAAAGGCACCATTACAACAGATACCAAAGAAATTCAGAAAATCATATGGACATACTTTAAGAATATATATACCTCTAAATTAAACATCTGAAATAAATGGATGATTTACTTGATTCATATGACCTACCAAAATTAAATCAAGATGAGATAAACCATTTAAATAAACCTATAACAAGTTTGGAGATCCAAGCAGTTATAAAAAGTCCCCCAACTAAAAAAAGTCCAGGCCCAGATGGATTCACTGGTGAATTTTACCAGACATTCCTGGAAGATCTAACACCAATGCTTTTCAAACTTTTCCATAAAATAGAAAAGGAAGGAATTCTATTTAACTCTTTCTACGAAGCCAGCATCACCCTGATACCCAAACCAGACAAAGACTGAAAAAAAGAAAATTACAGAGCAATCTCCATCATGAACATAGATACAAAAGTTCTCAACAAAATATTGGCAAACAGAATACAAAAATATATCAGAAAGATTATTAACCCTGGCCAAGTAGCCTTTATCCCAAAGATGCAGGGATGGTTCAATATACGCAAATCGATAAATGTAATACACCATATAAATGGTCTGAAGGACAAAAATCACATGGTCATCTCAATAGATGCAGAAAAGGCATTAGACAAAATCCAACACCCCTTCATGGTGAAAGTATTACAGAAACTGGGAATAGAAGGAACATATTTCAACATAATAAAAGCTATTTATTACAAACCTACAGCCAACATAATACTAAATGGGGGAAAACTTGAAGTGTTTCCTCTAAATTCAGGCACAAGACAAAGGTGTCACTTTTCCCACTTTTGTTTAATATAGTCCTGGACGTGTTAGTTATAGCAATAAGGCAAGAGACACTCATAAAGGGATACAGATTGGAAGGGAAGAGATCAAGTTATCATTATTTGCAGATGATATGATTCTATACATGACAGACCCTAAAGACACTACCAGCAAACTGTTAGAGCTGATAATCACTTTTAGCAATGTAGCAGGATACAAAATAAACACACAGAAATCAGTAGCTTTTCTATATACTAACAACAAACATGCAGAGAATGAAATCAGGAAATCTATCCCATTCACAATTGCCAAAACAAACAAACAAACAAACAAACAAAAAATTACCTTGGAATAAACTTAACCAAGGAAGTGAAGGAACTTTAAAACACTCACTCGAGAAACTGGAGAAGACACAAGGAAATGGAAAGACATCCCATGTTCTTGGATTGGAAGAATCAATATTGTGAAAATGTCAGTCTTATCCAAAGCAATCTACACATTTAATACAATCCCCATTAAAATTCCAATAGCATTCTTCACAGAAATAGAAAAAATCAATCCTAAAATTCATCTGGAAGCACAAAAAACCTTGAACAGACAAAATAATTTTGGGCAACAAAAAATTGGGTATCACCATACCCAATTTTACGGTATATTACAAAGCCATAGTGACAAAAATAGCATGGTAATGACACAAGGACAGACATGTAGATAAATGGAACAGAATAGAAGACCCAAATATTAACACAGGTAGCTACTGCCACCTGATTTTTGACAAAAATGCCAAAAATATTCATTGGAGAAAAGATAGCCTTTTCAACAAGTGGCACTGGGAAAACTGGATATCTATATGTAGAAGGATGAAAATAGATCCTTGTCTCTCTCCATGCACAAGAATCAAGTCCAAGTGGATCAGGGACCTTAATATCAGACCTGAAACTCTGAAACTGCTAGAGGAATAGGTAGGGGAAACCCTTCCACATATTGGCATAGGCAAAGACTTTCTGAATATAACCCCAATTGCTCAGGAAACAAAACTACTAATCAACCACGGGGACCTCATGAAATTACAAAGCTTTTGTACAGCAATGGACACTGTGAAGAGAGTAAAGTGATAACATATGGAATGGGAGAAAATCTTTGCCAGCTGTACATTTGACACAGGATTAATATCCAGAATATACAAAGAATTCAAAAAGCAGAACAATAAGAATTCTACAACCCAGTTAAAAAAATGGGCTATGGAGCTGGGCATGGTGGCGCATGCCTTTAATCCCATAACTCAGAAGGCAGAGGTAGGAGGATCACCATGAGTTTGAGGCCACCCTGAGACTACATAATGAATTCCAGGTGAGCCTAAGCTAGAGTGAGACCCTACCTCAGAAAACCAAAACAACAACAACAACAACAACAAAAAGGGCTATAGAACTAAAGAGAGAGTTCTCAGAAGAAGAAATACAGATGGTATATAAACATCTAAAAAAGTATTCTACATCCTTAGCCATCAGGAAAATTTAAATTAAAACTACTGTGAGATTCCATCTCACTCCTGTCAGAATGGCTACCATCAAGAAAACAAATGACAATAGTGTTGGCGTGGATGCAGAAAAAGAGGAACACTTCTACACTGTTAGTGGGAATGTAATCTGGTCTAGCCATTGTGGAAATCAGTTTGGAGGTTCTTGAGACAGCTAGAAATAGATTTATCATATGATCCAGCTAGAGCACTCCTAGGCATGTATCCAAAGGACTCTTCTCACTACCTTAGAGATCCTTGCACAACCATGTTTATTGCTGCTCTATTCACAATAGCTAGGAAATGGAACCAGCCTAGATATTCCTCCACAGGTGAATGGATAATAAAGATGTGGTACATTTACACAAAGAAAATGAAAATTTCTGGGAAATAGATGGATCTAGAAAGGATTATACCCAGGCTCAGAAAGCCAAACGTCGCATGTTCCCTCTCATACGTGGATCCTAGTTACAAATGTATAGACTTGTGTGCTAGCTGGAACCAAAAATTGGTAGCAGAGGCCAGTAATCTGGAAAAAGGCTATAAGGGAGGGAGGAAAGGGAAGGACTTAAGGGGATGGTATTGTATATATGAAAGTAAAACAGATTACAGGCAGGGGAAAGGCCTAAGTGAGGCCAGGGGAAGAGACTATGTAAAAAAAAGGCGGGAGGAGGGTCATTCAAAATTTGAGATATTCTAAACAAGACTTCTGTAAACCTACTTTTTTGAATAATGGCACATCCAGAAGCTATAGATTGTTACTAGAAAATTTTCAGTGCCTGGGATGGGATACCTTCCAGTGAGTTGTTGGCCAGGAAGGTCCCTGTATTCTCCAAAACATTAAATACTATTGCCAAGGCCCTTGGTTTCCCTTGAGAAACAGATGGTAAGACGCTATTGCTGAAGACTTCACTTGCCTGTGCAGCAAGGTCACTGAGAAATCAAGCTGGTGCTGAGCAGAAAACCTTCTCCCTGTAGACCAGCCAAGTGAAAGCTGGAAAAAGCTGTACTGCATGCACCCCTATGGGAGACAGAAGTCATCAGCAGTGAAAACAGTGGACACTGGAAACCTCAACTTTGGCCAGACAGGCCAAATGACCGAACAGGTGCAATCATGGCATGTCGGCTCTTGGGGAAACCAACTGGTCCCTAATTGGACTGAAGGCCCGCTCTATGGGGGGGAGTGCATGCATGGTACCAAAAAAAACTAATCAAAAGTCTATGGCAGGGGAGGTCATAAGCCTTAGGGGTATAAAGCCTGCTCTTGTCTGGCTAAATGTATATATTATTCCCACCAAACTGCCCTGAAAGCACTACACTTAATGTTCATATTCACCTATTAATGCTATTCTCACTTCTTGTTAGAGAAGCTTCTCTTTTCAGATGGAGATGACCACTGGGATGACCCAGCATAGTGTTGAGAAGAAGGGATAGAGGGGTGTCCAGCACTGAAACATCTCTATCACACCCTCCAAGGCTCAGGATCCATTGTGGAAGAGGGGACAGAAAGAATGTAAGAGCCAAAGGAAGGAAACGACTCCTTACAATGCAACTGTCCAGACAGAAATTGGCCTTGATATTCATGACCTCACACTGCCTAGCAATACCTTCACAAGACCCTCATAATAGGAGAAAAAGGTAATGAAATCAAATTAAAAGAGACTAGTGGAGAGAGGGAGGGGATATGATGGAGAATGGAGTTCTGAAGGGGAATGGGAGGAGGGGAGGGAAATATGGTTTATTGTCTGTAAGTATAGAAGTTGTCAATTAATAAAAAAAAATGTTTTCCAAAAAAATGAGACTTTAATTTTAAAACAGAGAAGGCAGGTCTGCTTGAGTAAAGAGGTTTTAAAATAACTCCTACATTATAATTTTGAATATACTTACTTTATATGATAATTTAAGAATGTGAACATTTTATCTTCAGAATCTTCTATTTTTTAATTTTTAGTTATTGAGTTTTGGACGATTATGCATATATATGGTATAGTGTGTGGTGATTTCATATATGTATACAATGTATAATGGTCAGATCAGGGTAATTACCATTTCTGTCTCCTTAAACACCCTTTCCTTGGATTAGACCTTCAAACATCTCGTTTCTAGCTCTTCATTTGCTCTATAGTAAGTAATCAATTGTTGTGACCTTTAGTCACACTGCTGATCTATGGAACTTTTGTCCTATGTATTTTTGCTTTGGTACCTGCCTTCTAATTCTCGACCCCCACCATCCCTATCCTCCAATGGCTACTCTTCTACATGTATGACATGAACTCTTACCTCCTTCCTACATATCAGTGAGATCATAGAGTATTGGTCTTTCTGAGTCTGGTTTATTTCACTAAAATGACATACTTCTGTCCTATTACATTGTCACAGATGATAGAATTTAATTCTTTTTATGGTTGAATAGTATTTCATTGTTTACACATGCTGTACTCTCTTCATGTATCTGTCAGCCTCTTCAAGTGATTCCATTCTTTGGCTAGTGTGAGTAGTGGTAAAATAAACACAGGAGTGTAGGCATCTCTTTGATATATTCAAGTGTCTTGGATTTCATTTCATAAAAATCTTAAGGATCATCTAAATCAATTCTTTTCCTATACAATTTAGAAATTGAAATATATAGAAGTATCATCTAATTTTTTTCAAGTTTCTGTAGCAAAACCAAGATTAAATGTCTTGTAGCAATGGATGTCAAATCTTCCATATTATTTTTAAATTTTGGACTCTGAATCTTCAAATGATTATTTAAATATAGTACTAAATGTAGGTTATTGTAAGCACATCTGTAATGATTATTTCAAAAATTAATATGTAAATACAACATTATTTATCATAGCATATGTACATTATTTTCATTTGGAATTAATAAAAAAGGGAGTTTTACAAGGTTGAAGCCTAGTAATACAACTTACTAACTACATGATGCATAGGCCTGTTACTCTTCTTTATCTGTGAAGACAGATAAATTCTTTGTATGTGATTTCTTGAGAGGAGTCAATTGAACGCTGCATATAAAAAGGATGTAGTGCAGCAGCTGACATTTAGTAAGTGTTCTAGTAATGGCTCCAACTTATTGTCATCATCACTGCTGTCATCAGGATCACCACATTAGAAATGAACCAAGTCTGGGGCTGGAGAGATGGCTTAGTGATTAGAGCACTTGCTTGGGAAGCCTAAGGGCCCAGGTTCAATTCCCCAGAATCCACGTAAGCCAGATACACATGGTGGCACACACATCTGGAGTTCATTTGCAGTGGCTAGAGGCTCTGGCATGGCCCTTCTCTCTCTCTCTCTCTAATAAATAAATGAATAAATAATATTAAAAATAATGTTTCAAAGAGCCTAGTCTAATGTTCTTATACTATGAAAAGCTAAAGAACTGGAGTCATAAGAGTAGATTCATAAAGGAGAGGAGAGTTCTGGGAGCAAGCAGATTTCAGAACAATTACTTCTGTGTATGTTAGGGCAGAAGGACTGGTAGTGACTCTGAGGCTGGGGAGTCTCATAGAAGCCTAGACCATGTAGGCCTGGTGAGAATAAAAAGCTGGCTTCTCTTTCATACCAGGAGCTGTCCGATTTCACAGTTCCTTGAAGTTTCTTCCTGATGGAAACCTATATATCCTTTTGGAGAAAGTCATCCATAATCTGTTTGCCCATGGGTTTATATGTTTCCAATCCCAGTAGAACTAGAGAATAAACTTACAGAGAGACCATCTGGCTATCAATCTGTATAATCATAATCTAAGGAGAACGAGAAGAAAGGAGCTCTTCTACAAGCTTCAACCGAGGGTCAGTAGTTTTGTTCCATTCATTTACTAGTGGTTTATGTGTCTTCCACTACAAACCTATTAGTTGTCAGTTTACAGCTTATACAACTCTTGATGAATAAGAATTAAAACTAAAAGTATGCAGCTACACAAAGGAAAACTATACTTAATGATCTCAAAACCCAGACAGAAGCAGACAAATGTGACGAGCAATATCAGCAGGTGATCCATCCAGATGGAGAAATGGTGGGAAATCAAGGAAATATTTTTAATTAAAACCAATAACTCCTCCTGCTAATAGCAGAGTGGGTCATTAGAAGCAACCTTCTGAGAACTAACAAAACAATGGGGACTTCAGAGGTAGGAGATCCTGTCTGGTGAAAGAGAAAAAATTACCTGATGCCTCAAATTATTTCTAAATCTTTTCATAAATGAAGAATAACGCTCAGTTAAAAAGAATTATGAACACACAAAGATAATGGGAATAAAAATAAAATGAAGTAGTATAGAATGAAACAGATGTTACTAGTGAATAACAAAATGGAGTTATCTGATAGAGTTTTTAAACTACTAAATATATTCAAGTAGATAAAAGGTGAAATTTAAAAATTCATCAGAAACTGAAAACTGGAAAAAAAAAGAATTCAAGATCTGAAAATAAAAACAGTAAAGGAATTTAAGTTAATGCACTGACTCAATAGAAGTTTAGGCACAGTTTAAGAAAGAAAGTGCCAGGTGTTGTGGCACATGCCTTGAATCCCAGCACTTGGGAGGCAGAGGTAGGAGGATCGCTGTGCTGGAGGCCAGCCTGGAGATTGCTCAGTGAGTAGGAGCACTTGTTCACTTTCTGTGCAAGCATGGAGACCTGATTTCTATCCACAATATCCACATAAAAATCTGCGTATGGCTGCACATTCCTAAAATCCCAGTATAAAGAGCTGGTGGAGACAGGAGGATTACTGAAGCTTTCTGGTCAGCCAGCCTAACCAAAAAATAGTAAGAGTTCCAGGATCAGCAAGAGACTTTTTCCTAAGGAAATAATAATGATGGACGAGGACACCCAATTCCCTCTCTGGCCTAGGCATGCATGTGCATAAGCTATATACACCTGCCCACACATGTGCATACGCCACACACACCACATGCTACACACACATACATGCACACACCCTATATCAAAAGACACGTGAAGAGAAATCAATTTTGAATAGTCATAAAAGATGGTAGACTGGGGCGCCCCCTCAAATCACATTTCTGGATTTTCACCGATATCAAACTACTAAATGAGGAAATAAGCCACCATGAGCAAGAGCTTCACAACTATACTTCATATCAAAGTTACATCACATCAAATGAGGAACACAAAATGCATGTGTCTAAATAAGCTAAGGCAATAAAAACTAAAGAGCACATGAACTAGGAATTCCATACTTTCTTTGAAAGCTAGGTAAATATAGCTTTCTCCATCAGAGAAATGAAAGTGTTAGCACTTTAAAAGGCAATGGACACCCTAAAGAGAAGATCAAATACAGCTGGTGAGAGGTACATGGGGTACCTGACAATCTAACTGAACTTCGTTGATTAAATGTGCAATAGTGAAAAAAACAGATATGAATAGGACAAGAAGAAAGCATCAGAAACAAGGAGGAAGAATTGAAAAAACACTATGAAGCTACAACAAATAGAAAAAAACAATTTGAAAGAGACAACAGTTGAAATAAGAGATGAGAACTTTCTAGAATTATGTTGTCATGAGTCCACAAATTTAGGAAATATAACTAATTAAATTAGAAACAAAAGAAATCTATAACTGGAATTGACATAGTGAAACTGAACATTATCCCTATTCTCTCTCTACCTGCCTCTCTCTCAAATAAATAAATAAAAATACTTTAAAAAATAAACAAAAGGTCTGGAGAGATGGCTTAGTGGTTAAGGCACTTGCCTGCAAGGACAAAGGATCCAAGTTTGATTGTCCACTACCCACATAAAGCCAGATGCACAAGGTGACACATGCATCTGGAGTTTCTATGCAGTGGTTAGAGGCCCTGATATGCCCATTCTCTCCTCTCTTTCTCTCACTCAAATAAATAAATTAAAATAGGGCTGGAGGGATGGCTTAGCGATTAAAGTGCTTTCCTACAAAGTCTAAGAACCCAAGTTCAATTCCCCTGACCCCATGTAAACCAGATGCATATGGTGGTGCATACATCTGGAGTTCATTTGTAGTGGCTAGAGGTCCTGGTGTAACTATTTGCTTCCTCTTTCTCTCTCATAAATAAGTAAATAAAAATATAAAATAGGGTCTGGAGAGATGGCTTAGTGGTTAAGGCTCTTGCCTGTGAAGCCTAAGGACTCATGGTTGACTCTTCAGCATTCACTCTCCAAGTATCATTGACACAAGCATTGTAGGTCACACATGCACTCAAGGGGGAACATGTGTCTGGAGTTCAATTGCAGTAGTAGAGCTCTCTCCTCCCTCCCTTCTGCCCCTCTCACTCTTGCATAAAAGTAGACTATATGTTGGGCTTGTCTCAAAAGTAAATAAATAATAAATAAATAAAATAAACTGTAGACTATCAAAGACAAAGGAAACATTGTTAAAAGTAGCCAAGGAGAAAAGTCAAGTTAACTTAGAAGAGATATTTTAGGGCTGTAGAAATTGCTCAGTGGTTAAGGTGCTTGCCTACAAAGCCTAAGGACCCAAGTTCAATCCCCAGTACCCTCGTAAAGCCAGATGCACAAGGTGGTGCATGCATCTGCAGTTTGTTTACAGCAGCTTGTGGCCCTGATGTGCCCATTCTCTCTCCCTCTCTCCCCCACTCTAAAATATTAACAGCCAATTTTCAATCAGAATGAAAACCAGAACACAATAAAGTAACATTAAAGTATCCAGAATGTCTGTTGGACTACATAGTCCATAGCTCCATAGCTAAACAAACATTCAAAAAAATCAAACTACATTATTTCTAGCCAAGAAGAGAGAGAGAGAGAGAGAGAGAGAGAGAGAGAGAGAGAGAGAGAGAGAGAGAGAGAAATTATTACCAACCATCCCTCAGTGAAGGAAAGTCTGAAGGTTGCACATGATCCTAGAAGAAAGGTCTGTTACATGAAAGTGCAGAAAAGTGTGTAGTATTTGACGGAATCATTAAATGATCATTAACTGTGTAAAAAAAAAAAAAACAGGACTAATGAGATATTGAAAAATGAAATGAAATATTGAATAATAATATTTAAGCAGAGAAACACTGCCTAGCCTGTCTTGGTTGATGCCTTGTTACTATTTAATTAGAATCACACTAAATGTACTGTTTAACTTGTCAAGTTATCACTTCTTCATGATATAGCCTCTTCCTCTTGAAGAATATTGTTTCATTTGTTACAGTTACCATTTTTATATACCTTAGGGGTCATAAAGTTTTCTTCATATATACATTGCACATTTTTGGTTCATTCCAGAAAATTTACCTTGTTATTGCTATTACAAATGTGGTCTCCTATTATATTATCCAATTGGTCAATTGTGTGTGTGTGTGTGTGTGTGTGTGTGTATCTTTTGTATATACATATAGTAGTATTCATTGTGGTGGTCAGACTGTGACCTTTATTATTCTATAGTATATAAAATTGTGGCTTTCAAAAACTGTGCCTTGTCTTAGGTGACTTCATTTAACAAAGCAATGAAAAAGCAGAATGACTTTACTGAAAGACCCAGGCCAGAGTAGCACCATGACAGGCCTCAGTCCCTCTGTAGGCCACAGGGGCGAGTTCCCAGAATCAAGGGAAGAACAAGCAGTACCAGGAAAAACCATAAACTTGCTGTGTGAGCATGACTCAACATTCTTACGGTCCTGGGCTGGATGGCCCAATAAGATCCACTGTCTCAGAGTTTTGTAAATGTCAACCAACCAATCAAATGAATGTAACCGTGTGCACCAACCTGTTCAAATGTAACCGCTGCTTGCTGAGCCAATTAAGTTTGAAATTCCCCTAGACCTAGCCCGCCAAAATCCTAAGACCAATCAAGAACCCCCAAGTACAGTTAATGTTCAAATTAGCCAGTCATGTAGTTGCGTAGGTGATAGTCCCCTCCCCCTTGCTCAAACCTCAATAAAAAGCCCGCTTTTTCTGCTTCTCTGGGCTCTTGCACCAATCCACTGCGTTGGTGAAGGCAAGAGACTGAGCTTAAGCCCGAGTAAAGCTCTTTGCATTTGCATACGTGTTTGGTCTTCCTTGGTGGTCACTGGGGGCACCATGAACTGGGCATTACATTTACATCCCAGTTGTGCACATGGACCTAGATGTGTAAGTCAAGGCACCCACAGGCAGAAAACTCATTGTTCCCAGAGCTTCAGCTCAGCATGGCCCCACTGCTTTTCATGGGCCATGCAAATTGCTATATGTCTATCCATCTATTCACCCATACAGACCTATCCAGCTCTTTGCCTCTACCTTCTTCAAACTACCTGGCTCTGTTTCCCTCTGGCAACTCTCTCACTGGCTCCCTATGTATCTATAGTAGCCCCTTGCTACTGCCTCTAGTAAGGCTTCTTTGAACACTGTGGCCTCTTTAAACACTTTTGTAGCCATTTTGTAGCTAGCCTAAATATATACATATATGATAGATGAAATTATTCTGAAGTGTAATGTGTGACCTGAAAATTAGTATTAATGACTTAGATTGAAAGAAAATAACCTGTTTGCTAAAGGGGATTTGGACTAGATAAATTGCAGCCAACAAACCTGATGTAGCTTATGAATTTATTGTCACTGAATAAATTTTGACACTGTGGAAAGACAAAAATATGTTTCTATGTTTTTGGCACAACATGTACATGACAGTAATTTTCTTCAATTATCTTATTGTTTATAGAGTTCTTTAATTGATCCTTCATTTTCAAGTTTAAATATCACATATGCAAAGAATGGTAATTTTACCTTCTCTTGGTGAAAGTGTATGTCACTTGTCTATTTGCATGAGATAATACTTCAGTTTAAACAATGTTAACTATGTGGCAAACAGCCAAATTATCTCCAAATTTTCATCAAAATTTTGTGATCAAAATCAGCATGCACCACCTATTAACCTGTGTGATGCGTTCTTTGGGATATGTTTTCCAAGGTAAAATACTGGGTCCTAAGATCAATATGTCTATATGTGGTGATAGAGAATTAATTCTTTTCGTTGTTGATGTTTTCTAGGTAGGTTTTCACTCTAGCCCAGGCTGACCTGGAAGTCATTCTGTAGTCCCAGACTGGCTTTGAATTCACAGTGATTCTCTTGCCTCTGCCTTCCCAAGTGCTGAGATTAAAAGCATGGGCCACCAGGCCCAATTTAGAGACTTTTAATTCTTACTTTAATGAAATGTTTCCAGAGTTTGGCCCCCAGGTATAGTTCTGTTTAGTAGATTCAGATGGACATTGTATTTATCATGCTTAAGAAAGATTTGTGGGTTCCTATGTAATTATAAGTTAGGAAGGGATGTCAAATTTATCAAATGCTTTTAAATATCTGTAGCACTTAGCTTTATGTTGCTGGAACAAAACGTCCAACCAGAAACAACTTATGGGAGGCAGGGTTTGTTTCGGCTTATAGTTTTGTAGGGAGGCTTCATCATGTCCAGGAAGGCATGAGAAAGGCAAACAGCCAGGCAGACATTTCCTAGGCGATAGGAAGTAGTCTCTCTGCTGAGATCACCCCAAAGCCAACCCCCAGTGACTTGCCTCTTCCAGTAAGACTCCACCTCTCAAAGGCCTCAAAACTTCACAAACTGCCACCTGCTTGGGGCCAACTATTCAAAAGAGCCCATCAGCCTATGGGAAACACTTGATTCAAACCACCACAGTATTTCTAGAAATCATCATATCTTGCCAATGGATATCTGTTAATATTATATGTTTCTCTTATACCAAACCAATCATCCATCACTCAAATATATTTTATATAGTCATGGTATATTTTCTCCTAAAGTTCTTCTGACTCTGTTCATTAATTTTTATTTAGAATAATTATTTCATTGTTCACAATTGAAATAAAAATAAATGGCTTAATTTTGAGTGTCTATGTGTATAGTATCCATACATATGTATACATGTTTGTATGTATATAGACACATGTGTGTGCAGAAGTTCCTGCATGTGGAGGCCAGAGATTGACACTGGATGTTTTCCTCAATAACTTTTCTGTCTTATCTTTCTTTGAGTCAAGGTGTCTCACTAAACCAGGGTTTCACTGATTTGGCTAGACTAGCTGGTGAGTCTCAGGGATCCTAATGTCTTCACTACCCCAGCGGTAGGATTCCATGGCTTCTGGGGATCAGACCCAGGTCCTCAGGTTTGCACTTCAAGCACGTGACCAACTGAGCCATCTCCCCAGACCTGGTTTAATTTTTCTGAATTTTTAAATTATTTGGTAATAATGTTCTGTTCAGTAAACTACCTTGTTTTTCTATGGCCTGCAAAGTTTGAAACATCCTAAGAATGATATACAGCTTCAAATACCATCTTGTTTTGTAAAGGAAGCACTTTTGTATTCCTTGTTTCCTTTTTTGTTTTAGTTCCAGTCCTGGAAGGTGCAGAGGCAGTTAAATGTGGTATCATGAAGGAGGTATATCGAGAGAATAAAGCACCCGGTAGAAAACGCAGAAGATGTTGCCCTCCCTTTACATCTTTAGTTTCTCATTCTCAGACCAGTATTGGGCTGAGAGAGGACAAATCTTAAACTTTAAATAAGTTCAGAGTTTTTATTATTAAACTATCTTGCACCTTTAAATTGATGAACTGAGACCATTTTTGTGACTTGAAATGATGTAGGACTTTTTATAATCTAGAAGTTACTGGAAAATCTATTTGCCTTAACAAGCACACTGAGTTGGTGGGAAAGGGCCACAGGAGGAAACATAAAGTTACTTTATGATGGTACCCTGCTGAGTTCATCTCTTGCTCTGTGGCAGTTACACCTGCACAGAACACTGTGAGGAATGATGAATAAGTAAAACAGTCCAGGTTGTTTAAAGGAACACAAAAATGAGGAGAAAAATCTTGATTTCCTCACAGCGACCATCTAACAGAGCTCTTGCCTTCATTTCCATTTAAGTTTTAAATCTTACCTGGAGGAGGCTCTTGTGTTTCAGAAAGGCTTTCCTAAATCACATGATCCCTCTCACAGGAGAGACTCCCAGGCAGTAGAGAGAAGAGACAGGTGTGCTTATCAAAGTGGAGTGACCACCAGTGAAGATGCCCCATCCTCGGTGGTTAACCTGAAAGAGACATGATTTTGGCTTTTCCTGCTACTGTTTGACATTCATGTTCAGCTGCATCTTCTGAGGAGTTACCAGAACCTCAAATAACACTTATGTGATCAGTGCAATTATTAAGGAGGAGACATTTGATATTCCAATATTTACATGTGTTAAGTCAGCTTAATGCTTGTATGACCCAAGCATGGTAAAGATTATATAAACCAAATCATGAACAAAAGCTGCGTGGTTGTTGGGGCGGGGCGGGATATGGGAAGTATGCTGTTTCTTTCCTTTCTGCAGTTAAAAAAACCCGTTTCCAAATTCATTCACTTGTTCTCTCATTCCCTTTCATTCCTATTCCTCATCCCAGTTCCATTTTCTCCCTCAGTGAGCAGCAGCTCATTCAAAGTCTATCAAGGAGTTCTCGTGTGTTCCAGCCAGGCACAGCATGGGCTATTACATGTGGCCACATTTTAAATTTCCATAGATGACATTGTGCTGCAGAGTTTGTTCTGCTTCTGTTTTATTCTGGTTTTTTTTTTAACTTTTCCTTTTTCACCGGGCACTATGTTAACAACCAGTCTGGTGTCTCTAGCGTCTGCATAGCAATCCACAGTGTGCATCCATCACACCGCAGTGACAAACAGCCAGGGTTTCTCCAAATGTTCATCAAAACCCTGTAATAAAAATCTTCATCTATCAACCGTTAACCTGTGTGACGAGGTCTTTGGGACATGGACTCAGAGGAGGAAATACTGGGTCAGAAGTCCCCCGAGTCAAGGTCTAGATCTATGTGCTGAGCAGGCGGTGCTGTATTGCTCTTTAGGGTAACGACATCCATCACCCTTCCATAGCAGCTCACCAGTGTTCCCCTCTCCACAGCTGACAGGATGTTATTCAGCTTCCCCAACTTTTGTTCCATGTAAAAAGTGATAACATGTTACTTTTCCAAGTTACATCTCTCTGATTGCTACTAAATATGAGCATTTTTTCATGGTGTTCACTAGAGTCTTAGGTAAAAAGCTGGTGCTAATTCTTTGTTCCCTTTCCTCTTGGAGTTTCTGCCCTTTTCATTACTGCATAGCTCCTTATATAGTCTAGATATTAATCTTTTGCTGCTTTATTCATCATCAGAATTTCCTTTATATCGTGGCCTGTGTCTGTGTATCTATCTACTCCTCTGAACAGAAAACCCTAAGTGTGATGTCATCAGTCATCATGTTTTCCTTGAATTTAAAAAAAAAATTTTTTATTGACAACTTCTATACTGACAGACAATAAACCATGATATTTCCCTCCCCTCCCTCTTTCCCCTTCAGAACTCCATTCTCCATCATATCCCCTCCCTCTCTCCATTAGTCTCTCTTTTATTTTGATGTCATCTTATTTTTCTCCTATTATGACAGTCTTGTGAAGGCATTGCTAGGCACTGTGAGGTCATGTATATTGAGGCCAATTTCTGCCTAGACAGTTGCATCGTAAGGAGTCATACCCTTCCTTTGGCTCTTACATTCTTTCCGCCACCTCTTCCACTATGGACTGATAGAGATGTTTCAGTGCTGTACATGCCTCCAAACCTTCTTGTCAGCCCTATGTTGCCTTTTGGGTGATCCCAGTGGTCATAGCCATCTGAAAAGAGAAGATTCTTTAACCAGAAGTGAGAGTAGCATTAATATGTGAATATGAACATTAAGTGTAGTGCTTTCAGGGCAGTTTGGTGAGAGTAATATATGCATTTAGCAAGACAAGAGCAGGCTTTATACCCCTAAGGCTCATGATTAGGTTTTAAGTACCAGGCATGTATTCCACCCTCCCCCCCCCATAGAGCATGCCTTCAGTCCAATTAAAGAACAGTTAGTTTTCCGCTAGATCAGACATGCCACTATTGCACCCATTCAGTCATTGGGCCTGTCTAGTCAAACTTTAGGCTTCCAGTGTCCACTGTTTTCACCATTGACGACTTCTGTCTCCCACAAGGCTGCATGCAGTGCAGCTTTTTCCAGCGTTCAGTCAGCTGATCTACAGGGAGGTTTTCAGTTCAGCAGCAGCTTGATTTCTCAGTAATTTTGCAGCCCACACAAGTGAAGTTTTCAGCAATAGGGTCTTACCATCTGTTACTCGTGGGAAACCAAGGGCCTTGGGAAAAGCCTGTAATGTTTTGGAGGCAGCAGGGACCTCCTTGGCCAACAACTCATTGGCAGGCATCCCATCCCTGGTAATACTGAAAATTTTCTAGTAGCAATCTATGGCTTCTAGATGTGCCATTATCCAAAGAAGTAGGCTTTCAGAAGTCTTATTCAGAATATCTTGAATTTTGATTGATCCTCCCCCCACCCTTCTTTTACTCAATCTCTTCCCCTGGCCTCACTTAGGCCATTCTACTCCCTGTGATCTGTTCTTCTATTTCCATATATACAATACCATCCCATAAAGTCATTCCTTCTCCTCCCTCCCTTATAGCCTTTTTCTAGCTTACTAGCCTCTGCTACCAATTTTTGTTTTGTTTTTGTTGCTTTCTTTAAAAAATACTTCTGCCTCTATACCACAAATAAATTCTGCAGTGCTAACTTGAATTAACTGAATAATCATTTTCTTTACCTTTACAATTATAATTTATCTGGAGCACATTTTTGCATTCAATATTTTCTAGCAATGCATTTTACAAGATTAGTGGTTTTCCTACCTACAAACAATAAGTAGAAAATGTAATGGAAAATATCCCATATGTAGTAGCAGCACACAGGAATACTCAGGAGTGGACATATAAGAAACATATAAAAACTATGTGAAGGGGGAGGGGAGGGAAATATCATGTGTTTTTTGTATGTAAGTATAGAAGTTGTCAATAAAAAATAATTTAAAAACTATGTGAAAAAGATAAAACTTAAAGTATATAAAATAACAAAAAATTAAAAAATTAAAAGAAGATACAGAACAAAAAATAAAAGAATGTTTATTTTTTAAATTTTTATTTATTTATTTGAGAGGCACATGAGAGAGAAAGAATGAATGAATATGGGCATGCTAAGGCCTTCAGCCAGTGCAAACAAACTCCAGATGCATGCACCACCTTGGGCATCTGTTTTATGTGGCTCCTGGGGAATCAAACCTGGGACCTTTGGCTTTGCAGGCAAGTGCTTTAACCGCTAAACTATCTTCCCAGCCCAAAAAACAAAAGAATTTTTGATAAATTAAGAGATATCTGATGTTCTCTAACAGGCCAATGCTTCTCAAATGAATCTACAAATGCAATGTAGCCCAACCAAAATGCCAAGATGGCATTTCAAATGAAATTTCCTATAGCTATGTGAATGGTTACTAGGGACAAAAAAAAAAAAAAAAAAAAGTATAAAAGTAGCCAAGCAATTTTTTTCAAAGTGCTTGCCTCATCAGATATCAAGGAAATTTAAATAAACATAGTAAGAAGAGACCAATCATTGACAATCATTCATCAGATTAGAATATTTTTAATTCCCAAGTGTTATGGGAAAGAAAGTGTTTAAAAGCTTTTGATAAGCAGTTAATTTTATAGAGTATTTAATTTATACAGTAATTAATTTTGCTGTTGCTTTGGTTGTCCACCATCTAGCTTCTTGGGTGTAATCCCCCATTGTGAATATTCTTCCTCCTAGCAATGCCCACCTCCTCTAACATAATACAGGAACTTGATGTTAGGATTACCTAACAGGACCTTACTCCCTAGATTTAAACTCTTAGGCAGTATCTCTTAGACAAAGAGAGTTGTAATGTGTAAAGTTATGTCCTCCTACATCTGCACAAATTTATATGTTGAAATCTTAATGTCCAGTACCTCAGAATGTAATAATATTCAGAGAAAGGCCCTTTAAAGAGGTAATTAAATTGAAATGAGGTCATTAGGGTGAGCCCGAATCCAGTATGAACGGTGTCCTTTTAAGAAAAGGACATGTGAAGACATAGGGAGAAAACAGTCAAGGTATAAGGCCTCAAAAGACCCTCACCTTGCCAACCCCTGGTTCTGGACTGCTGGTTCTTTGTTATGGCAGTCCTACCCAATCCATGAAAGTGTGGACTTTCATTTGCTATAGAGATTGATAAACTTCTGAAAATGGTCAAATAATACATAATTTCACTTTAGGTGGTCACAGAACTATTAAAATGTATAGGCAGACATAAGCAATATGCAAATAAGTAGTTGGGACTTATTCCAATAAAATTTTCTTTAAGTTTTATTTATTTATTTGAGAGAGAAAGAAAGAGAGGGGTACAGTTATATAGAGAGAATGGGTGCACCAGAGTCTCTTGCCACTGCAAACAAACTCCCAATGCATGTGCCACTTTGTGCATCTGACTTTACGTTGGTACTGGGGAATCAAATCTGGGTCATCAGACTTTGCAAGCAAGTGCTTTTAACTGCTGAGCCATCTCTCTAGCCCTCAATAAAACTTTCTTAATATAAACAGATGAAGAGTCAGATTAGACCAAAAAACTGTACTTACACTGATTTACAGTGTCATGGCTAAATTTCACTCAGCAGCAAGTGTTGGTGGTCCAGTAGTCAAGATCATGTCCAGCATCATACCTTTATGCACAACCAACAACAGCTCAAGGAGTATCTTGATGAAACCACACAGTTCTGTTCTCAACATAGAGCTGTCATGGTTTTCACTCCTTTCTGAAGCCTAACTTTATGCTATCTACTTGGATTGCTTGATTATTGATAACAGATGCCAATTTATTCATTTCTTTGAATATTAAACCTTAAGAATGGCATGTGTGATCCTTCCCAGGCCTGCCTTCTATGTGGATGGTACAGATCTATAATTTTAAGAGTTCTGAGAATGATTTCTGGCTGGACTTTTAACCAAAGTGCACTCATCTTTTCAAATACATTCTTTAATTGACAAACAGATGGTTAAGGTCCTCTCTCTAATTTGTATTTTTTCCCAAGCATAAAATGAGATTCTGAGAGAAAATAATATGCTTTTCAAACCATAAGCCCCTTTTCTCTCCATTTTTCTTACCAATCTAAGTAAGTAGCTGATGAATAGATGCATGAATCTGGGCTAAACTAAATCTTGGGGTTGAAGTTTATGTTAAATAATCATGTGGCTTTAACTATGTCACTGGAGTCCTAAGCCATGGGATGTACTCTGGGCATCCCAGCACTCTAGAGTTGGTCATTCACTCCTTTGCAGGTATGGAGAGGTAGGAGAGGAATTACTCAATGTGGCCATTCTGAGAAAAAAGGGGAGCCCTGGTGTCTTGTGCTTTTTCTTTGGGTAAAAAGCTCCAGAATCACACAGGAAAGGAATGAAAGCAGGGGACAAATCCAGCAGTCTTAGTCTGTCTCTTTTCTAACTAATCACTAGTCAGATCCAATTCTGCAGGATCTCCTGGCATCAGTGAAATTATTATTCCTTGGCTGAGACTTTGGATCCTATCATGAGGTAATTGTTTCTACTTGAGGTTCTGCCTCAGTTCCCACCAGGGGTGACATGTTTGTAATGTTTACTATTCCTGAGATTTTGAAAATATTTTAGTTCCTCTTATCTTGGTGTCTTCAGCCTTAGAAAGGGAAGAGAGAAAAGAAACTGAGTAAATGTAGGGCAAATCAACTTTGACCTTAAATGACTAGCATGTGTATGTATAGAGTTGGGCAAGCATGTAACCCAGAGCTTAAAGTGTCAGAGGCGACATATGCACTATAAAGGCAGAGATGCCAGGTTTTCGTCTTGTTTTCAGTTGCCCATTAGGAAGCTCAGCCTCAAATGAAGAGTCCACTTTTAACAAAAGCCAGCTTTAAATCTTTGATATGGTCATATGACCTCCACATGGATAGAAACCCTTTATCTGGGTTTGGTGGTACATGACAAAAATCCTTGCACTAAAGAGGCAAAAACAGGAGGATTTTAAGTTCAAGGCCAGTCTGTGTTACATAGCATTCCAATTACAAAAATAACACACACACACACACACACACACACACACGCACGCACGCACACACACACGCCTTAAATTCTGTCCCTAAGTAAATCAACACATTATTGCTTCTGCTCCTTGCTGGTGCTATCCTTGCCATGTCTCTGAGAAGCCCTTTCTACCTCTGGGCCAATAGCCAACATTCTTCAGCTCAGCTCTGGGTCCATAAGTTCCCAGTTTTCCCCAGCAAGCAAGCCTTTCTTCCACACGCCTTTAACAACTATGCCTTTCGTTTGCTACTTTGGAATGTGCTACTGGAAATTGTTATCTTTTGATAAATATGCCTTGTCTCTCCAAGTAGGATTCTCATAATTTATCAGCTCCTGTGAAACCAGAAATACAATTGTTAGCTCTCATATAATAATTACTTAGAGTTCGGAGGCAATGCGTTTGGAAGAGAAAAATAGCATTTGTTCCCAGTAGGTATGAATGACACATTCCCATGTCTACCTCCATTGCTGGCTAAACAAGGGATCTGACAGGAAATCACAAGGCAGCAGCCCTTGCTAGCATGATAATGAATCAGCAACACACCTATCAACATCTCCTTTCCCATCAACATGACAAAATTACAAATCTATTTTCAGGACTAGCTCCATCAAACTCACCAGCTGTCACTGAGTTTCTCATAATTTATTTGGTTTTATTATTAAAGATTCAGGCATACTTAAGCTGGAGAGTAGGAAAACCAGGAGCAGGAAGTCTTCCTGGACTCTGTGCTGCATGGAGAAGTGTCCTCCTGATACAAGTCCTTTTGACCTTCAAGAGTAGAGGAAGACGTAATCAGAATGCTTTCATCTCATTTCACAATGTTCCATCCAAAATTCAAGAGCACATGAATGATCCACTTAACTTATGGCTCAAAGCAAGTAATTGGGGGAGGGGTCACACCTTCAGAAAAGGTAAATTTTCCTAATGCTACCACCCATTCAGATGAAAGGTCCTCATGGCCTCACTGTGCTGGTTGGGGCCTTTCCCAACCCCACCTCATGCCAATGCCATAGCACTCTTACTGACATTATATCATGCCATCTAACACAGTTTATTCAAACCTTATTTATCTGTTTGCTCCAAATGGAATATAATTTCCTCAGCATCAGGACCCTTTTAGCCTTATAATTTCAGCCCTCAGAAGAGAGGCCAGGAAAGAGGAAGTCTGCAGTGTTTAAACAGAATAAAAACCTCTTGTTTTCAACTTCAGATTATTCTAACACCATTTCAAGAAATGTAGGCTACAAGCTACCTATTTATAGAGATACAGAGAGCAGTATAGACAGAGATAGGGAAAAAAAAGATTGCAGAGTCAAATATAGGAGTGATGTAGACACAAGTGAAATATCTTCCTTAGCCACTAGACACTGGAGGAGGAAGAGATCCCAGGAGGAGGAAGGACACAGACTGACCTCTATAATCCCCAAGAAAACACAGCTCTACTTTCAGCCCAGTGAGCTGATTCTGGACTTCTCACCTCCAGCACTGTAGAAGAATTATTTTCTGTCATTTAAAAAAATATATTTTATTTATTTATTTATTTGAGAGAGAGAGAAAGAGAGAGAAAGGGAGAGAGAATGGGTATGCCAGGGCTTCCAGCCACTTCAAACACCCCCTTGTGCATCTGGTTTACGTGGGTCCTGGAGAGTCAAACCAGGATCCTTTCCTTGGCTTTGCAGGCAAACGCCTTAACCGCTAAACTATCTCTCCAGCCCCTAGCTTCTGTCATTTTAAGCCACATAATTTATGGCAATATGGCAGTTTAGGGATAATGGGACCCCAAAGTGGCTAACCATGGGGATTGTCTTTGGGCCCTGTGGTAGTTTGGGTAAGAATATATATCCCCCATAGCCTCAGATATTTTTTTTCTTCAGGTTAAGCTTCCTGGTTAAGTCTCCAGTTGCTTGCTGGAGGGGGCCTGTCACTGGGGCAGATTAAATTCCAGTCCAAAGGTATCAGATAGGAGTCTGAGCTCTGGTGGATACAGGCTTGATACTTTGTGGTCTTTGCTGACTGGTGGTGGTCTGTCTTTGTTTGGATCTTTAAAAGTTTCTTCTGCCACTGATGGAACTTCCCTGGATCTCTAAGTTTGAAATATACCCATTCCTCCCATAAATTGTGTCTGGTTGGATGTTGGTCCCAGCAACATGGAATGACTACAACAGGCCTGTATGTGAAAATCTAGGTCATTACACTTTACTACAGGTCAGAAACATCAGAAAGGTCTGGCCTTTCCTTATCTCTGCCCCCTTGGGGAGTCTTTCCACTCCCTTCTGAGAAGGACCTTCCTAGAGAATTAAGATTTCTGGGAAGATTGCCCTTTTCTAAAAATCCTGACCCTGACTCCTTGACTTTAGGATTCATGGGCTAGATCAGCCACCCATCCATGAAGCTCACATAAAAAAACCTAATCTGGGGCTGGAGAGATGGCTCAGCAGTTAAGTTGCTTGTCTACAAAGCCTAATGATCTGAGTCCAAGTCCCCAATACCGATGTAAACCCAGAAGTGCAAAGTGGCATTTGTTTGCAGTGGCCAGAAGCTCTGGGGTGCCTATTCTCCACCCCTACTATCTGCTTGCAAATCAATAAGTAAAAAAAAAACCTAATCTGAGTCTTAAGGGGGCTCTTAAAACCCCCTCTTGCCTCCTTGTTCAAGAGGCTATGTCTTTCTTCTCTTAAAGCTCTCCTTCCTAAAGCTCTAAGCTATAGTAAAATCTGTCTGAACATTATCATCTACCCTGTAAATCTCATTCATTGAGTTCATTAAGACAAGAATCTGGAGAGAAACCAGGCGTGGTGGCACACATCTTTAATCCCTGCACTGGGGAGGCAAAGAGGTAGGAGGAGTGCCATGAGTTCGAGGCCACCCTGAGAATACCGAGTGAATTCCAGGTCAGCCTGGGCTAGAGTGAGACCCTACCTGGAAAAAAAAACAAACAAATAAACAAATGAACAAAAACAAACAAACAAACAAACAAACAAACAGAATTGGGAGAGACCTCAGAGTTATTGGTGTGTTCATGCACAATGGGGTACTAGCAGAGGAACCTGAAATTTCTTGTATAAGTAGTTTGCTCTAAGAACCACAGGAAACTGATATTGGGTAATTGCTCAAAATACCCTAAGCAATTAAATCAGGAATGAAACCCAGGTCCTCAGGTTTGGAAGTCCAAACGTGTTTCCAGTTCACATAGTTTGAATGTAGACCAACTCCTGTCATGTGCCTTGACACATTAGCTTTTGCACTTCTAGCATGGACAAGGTAGCAAATGCTTCCATCTTTTTCCTTGGCATTGATTCTAACTTTATGTGACATTCCCAGTAGCATATGAAGTATTGTATATACATGATCCGTTTTAATACTCACAACTTTAGGAATTAGGTGCAATTATTAAATCAACTACAAATTTTCAAAAATGAAGATAGGTTAAATTTTTCACCCAAATTATTATGTACTTCAGTTTGTGATATATCTAATAACAATTCTGGCAGGATAATAATTTTTAAAGGTTCACCTGTGCTCAGTCCTCCCACATCCTAACACCTGCTTCTCTTCACCTTGGATTTTCTTCACGTGTCTCACAAAGTGTCTCACCTATTTCAAGTGCATCACCTGCTGGAGAAGAATTTCTCCTGTGTTTCATTGCACATTGGTAGCTGTGGAGGGGCCTGACTGGACTGGGCTCGTAAGTCAGCACTCTGAGGTAAAGGGGGCACTGATCTGTCTGTAATCGGTATCTTCTAGATCTCCAGAACATGCAGATCTCAATATTCAGTTTGCTGTTCCTGCACACACCACACTGTGGGGAATTGGGGTCATCCTGCTGCTGTTTCTACTCACCTCATTCTTTCCTGACAAATGATTCATTTGCAAGCCAATTGCAGTCATCAACAATGTGTATGTTAGACTCACTCCCAACAACACAGGTTCTGTCCGTTTAACCCAGTTCCAGCCTAGCGACAGTTTAAGGGCTGGAAAGGGCAAAGTACCAATTATAATACATAAGGCTTGGCCTGCTGGGTGAGGAGGAAATAGCACGTTTGACCTTTTAGACTTATGCTAACGTGTAGGTCACCAGGATCCATTTAGTCAAAGACCTTTTCCTGAACCAGCTCAAAAAAATTAACAGCATCTCCTGCCATAAGAAAGAGATTTTCTACAGACCAGACACAAGTCATTTACATATTCATTTCTTAAAATTTTCCTTCAATGAAGAGATTTAGAGAACTCTAAAGAAAAATAGGAAATGCTGGCATTATTGAGCAGCAAGTTTCATTTAGAAGTGCCTCAATATATTCTTTTATTTAGTGCCAGCCCGCAGATATCTTGACCAATCTTCTATTGCATAGTATATGTTCATCTCCAAATCAAGCAGTGATGTGAGTAAATTTGGGTTGCTGTTCTAGAAGCAACTGGTCTCCTTGCTGCTGCCCCCTCAAAGGAATTTGCCCTGTTTTATTATGCCTTCTCATTGGATATTCTCAAGGATGCTCCAGTAATATCATTCCAGCTCATAGGCAAAGCCACTGAAATGACCAGAAATGCCTGTCAGGATGCCACAAGTCCTGACATATGGAAATCATTAGCATCTGAGTTCATCTTAGGAATGACTCAGAACAGAAATCCCCGTAGCACACAGCAGGACCATAACCCCCCCGCGGTATTCCTGTGTCTTCTGTCACTGAGAAAGTTGCTTCTCGTTCCTGTTAAAGTCCTCTCAGCTAGATCGGAAGCCCCTTCTGTGGTGGCTGGGGTGAGCCTTCCCTGTAATTATTGGCATTCAATATTTACTAAGTCCTTGCACTGTGTGAAATTATAAAATTGCTTGACGTGTGTGAATCTGGCACACATATTTCAAGTGTATTTAGCCATGTCCAGTGTTCTTCCTGAGCTGAAACAGCCCAGAGGAAGTGTGTACTTGACTTGAACTTTTGAGCATCTGCTCTCTTGGGTAAGTGTAAATAGAGCAGAAACACTGCACACAGAAAAGCATTTGCAAAAGGGAGACTAAGTCATAGCATGAGCAGAAGATGGGGCTTGAGAGTCAAGACTAAAAAACCCAGGATGCGCCCGAACTCTAAATCATTGTTGACTGAGCTCTATGCCATCTTCTTAACAGCTTTTACTACCGCTTGGTTCCAATTGGAAGTGCATATTAAAGCAAGCAACAGTGCAGAGACCAGAGGGTCTAGAATAGTAAACTACCCACAGCTTAGTAATCGTTATGCATTAATTATTCAGGAGCTAGAGCTACTCTTTGCAAACATTAAAACCAGTGACAGCAAAGAAATATGCCTCCCCTTTGGAAGACAGGAAGGAGGGGTGCGATTTGGGGTTGATGCTGGCCTGATATTTAGCAGAGCATGACAGCTTTAGTAGATAAATAACGTAATGGAGTATCATGCAAACTGTTAGCAATGTATTGGAAGACGCAAGTATTCCCTGAGGGGCATTTACATTGAATTTGCTATGATTGCAATATCTGCACAGTGATGCATTGCGTGTTTTATTCTCTTTATTATATGTTTTCATTACTTGCTGTGTTAGAATGTAATAAAGAAAGCTGAAGCAATAAAGGCTGATTGATAATAATAATTCTGCAAAGATGCAGCCTCCTCTCTAAAGCAGCTCCAGATTTGGGGGAACCAATAGCATCTGATTCCTTTCTGATAAAGGAATGGTCATTGGTTTGGAAACAGCTTCTGGTGACAGCTGGTACCTCATGGTAAAGGAAAAGGAAGGTAGGAAGCATGGGTTCCACTTAGAATGCTAAGTCCTGCACGTGGTTTAAGCCTCTGTTCCTCTTTCCCTGCTCTGTGTTCTGCAATCCAAATGTCACGTGCTGCCTTTTAAAACCTCAATCTTCTAGGAACTGTCTAATCTGCATTAGTCACCTTTCTGTTACTACAGTGAATAGCAGAGACAATCAACTTACAAAGAAAAAGGGTTACTTTGGCTCACAGGATCAGATGGTCTTGTCTGTGATCAGGCAGAGCCTTTGTGTTTAGGCCTGTGGTGAGGCAGCACATCATGGTGGGAGTGCATAGCAGACCAAAATCACTCACCTGTAGCCAGAGAGTAAAAGACAGAAAGAGAAGCAGTATTCCCCCAATGACATAAAGACCTCCCAACTAGGCCCCACCTCTTACATTTTCCACCTTTATCACATAGACCTTGGGGGACACTTAAAATCTAAATTATGACAGGTTCTATCACTCTGACAGTCTATCTTACTCTCTTAAGTATATTTAAAGCTCATTCTAAGGGGTTTTCTTTAGTGGCTCTTAATTCACTGGTATCAGAAGTTGGGGTGTTGGGGCCAAACATAAATTAAAGGTGAGCTTCAATCACAATTAAGTATGTGTATTAACATGGTGGCAGGATTTACACAGATAAGATCTTGCCCAACAGTTTGGTTGTGGAGCATGTGATTTATCTGTGATCATTCAGTACAGCTGGTATACCGGAAACTATGTCTCTGAGGTGTTGGAGAGAGGTGCCGTATGCAGACATTGAATGAGGTAGTTTCACAAGGGCTCTTGGAAAGCTAGAGGAGTAAGAAGATTGAGGTTTTGCTTAGGTGGACATAAAACACATCACTGGGATGGAGGGATGGCTTAGTGGTTAAGGCATTTGCCTGCAAAGCCAAAGGACCCAGGTTTGATTCCCTAGGACCCATGTTAGCCAGATGCATGAGGTGGTGCATGCATCTGGAGTTGGTTTGCAGCATCTCTCTCTCTCTCAAATAAATAAATAAATAAAAATATTTTTAAAAACCCATAGCATCAAGGTGAGCAGCACCCACCCCATTCCTATGTTACACCTACAATGGTGGCATGTGGGTCAGTATGCCTGGGAGCCCAGCTCCTTGAAGGTTTGTGGCTGTGGGAGAAAACAGACATTGTAGTCTGGCAATGATCAGGAAGACCCTTTGTTTTCAGACCTGTGGAAAGGCAGCACGTCACGGAGAGGACATCACCATCTGATGGGAAGATGGATACCAGTGTCTTCAGGAAGGTCACTGGTTTGGGTTGTATGGAAAGGCACAGCCAAAAAGATTGCAAAAGCATGACTCAACAGTCTGCAGTGCACAACAAGACACTTGCTAACATCTCTCAGAAACACTTGGGGAAAATTTTTGCAGGGAATTGAGGTCTTCTTTTGTGTAGGTGTGGGCATAGTCAGTGAAACTTAGGTTATAAACATTAAGTGGCTTTATTTGTACCCACAAATAGATGAGGCTTTGGGGAAACAGGTTATTTGTGAAATAAAGGGAAAATTCCATTTATGATTGCAAAGAGAGGCAGTTGCTCTCAGCACATGATTCTCTAAAAGTCCCAAACAATAAAAGCAAGCACATTAATGGGACAGAACAATAGTATTTTCAGGTCAGGCCAGTGAGACCGCCCATGAGGAAAAGCCATTGCATAAAAGACAGAGGTGCTTAGGGATTGTGTCAAACCAGGAGGGCCATATTGGCAAAAGAGCAGCCACGTGAGAATGAGCAAGAAAGCTTGGTAAAGTGCAGGTCACAGAGCTCCATTCCTGAGGTGCTGACCGAGTTACTTTCACACAAACACCCTCACAGAGTTATCTGTAAAGGCCACCTGGTCTGCATTGTCAGCCTAGGAGCCAGGCCTCTTCCAAAGCACATGTACTTCATATAGTCCTAGGAGGCCTTCTCAAAAGACTTGCACTGAGGCTGTGCCCAGAAAAGAGCTGAGGAAGGGGTATGGTAGAGTGAAGCAGGCACAGGCAGTATGGAAGACCAGCTAGTCTGGCAGAAAACAGGAAGTCAAGAGAAGCTGAGAAAGGAATGAGGGCAGGGTCTTGGAAAAATATGGGAGTTAGCTCACAGCTTTTGAATAGTGCCATGGTCTGGTTCCAGAAAGAATCACATTGGCCTGGACAGTGGTAGATAACACTCAAGAGATAGTAAGTGTGTCTGGTCTCATAATCCAAATGATTTTGTAGTCACTGAGCAGGTTGGGTGTGTTTTTAAGGATGCCAAATTTTAAAAAATCATATCTAAAACAGAATTCATGAGTAGCATATTTAAATTTTTTCCACAGAAAAATTTAAAGTAAATTCAGACAAAAATACATATCAGGCATGAATTTAAAAAATAAATTTGATGCAGTTAAAATGAGAATTATTACATGAGTGGAGATATATACATGTTAATAAAAATCAGATTTCCAGAAATGCAGAAAAACTTGAAGCACTTATGTATACAATAAAATGTAAACATGTAAAAAATCCTAAAAATATTTTTTAAAATCACAATAAAACAAGATTACAGAATGAAAGGAGAAATTTATAAATCCACTATCTTAAAGATTTTAATATATGTCTTTAAGTAATCTAGAGATTGCACAAACAATGAATCACTCAGTATATAGATTATTTGAAGAAAAAACTATTAACCCCTATAATGATGTGTATTTATATGACATCGCTAAAGAATACATATTCTATTTAAGCATACATGGACTATTTTGAAGAATCCTTTCATGATCTGAATTGTCTGATTTCAATTATAGTAACTTAAATATTACTGATAACTTGATTTTCCTTGTATCTTTTAAATTTTAAGTTTGTATAATAGACATATTGCATGTTCCTCATCTCACTTCTTCCCTCCTCATAATGCATTTTTTCCTCCAGATAGCTTACTTCTAAATTTCATGTCATAGATACATACATGATTTTTATGTACCTGTATAAAATCTAGAAACCACAACTGAGAGGAAAACATACAACATGTGCCTTTCTGAAATTGGCTTAATTCCATTAATATGATTTTATCCCCACTTGCATCCATTTTCCTTGAGGTAGCATATCTTTGTTATTTACAGCTTAAAAGCATTCCACTGTGCATATATGCTACATTTTTTATCCATTCCTCTGATGTTGGACACCTGGGTTGGTACCATAATTTAGCTGTTGTAAATAGTGCTGCAATAAACATTGATGTGAAGTATCTCTGTTATATGTTGACTTATATCTCATATTTCTGTGATATGTTAGGTCCTTTGGGTAAATACGTAGAAGTGGTACAGCTGGAAAATCTATTTGTAGTTTTTATTATTTTAATATTTATTGTGACTTTTGGTAAAAATGGCAGGCTCATAACCATGTTAGAGCTCCAGGGGTAAAATCAGAAGACAGTGAGAACAGAGGACAACCAAAATCTGTCAACAAGACAAGAAAGGATAGCTGACTCCCTGGTAGGAGAAGAACCATCCCAACATACCAGCCAGGGCCCAGGTGAAACCATTGAGGAAGTGGAAGATGAGCAAGAGTGCTGCTGCCATGGCGAGCCTGACAACCTGAGCCAGGCTGATGCAGACAGACACTGAGGAGACTCAAAACACACCAAAGCAGAAACCCAGATGCTGCTGAGAGCTCAACACTAAAGCAGACTTAAAGCACACCCACCAAGGCTCAGGGAAATTGCAAGAGGGGGTGGAAAGATTTTTAAGAGCCACAGGGTGGGAGGGAATATCTAGAGGCATTGCCTGCCCTCCCCACCAAAGACTGACTGTTGCTCTCACAGCCAATAACCCACACCCTGTGGTGAGTACCAGCAATCCCACTGAGGAGGGCCCTTAGTGGAATGGTGGCAAGGAGGAGGAAAATAATGGTAGCAATATATGATGTGTCCATACAAAGTTTCTACTTAATAAAATATACACACACACACACACACATATTTGTAAGCACACAGAGATATATATAGTGAGAGAGAGTTAGAGAATGAGAAGAAATGGGCACACCAGGGCTTCTTACCACTGCAAATGAATTCCAATTCCAGATGCATATGCTACTTTGTGCATCTGTCTTTATGTGGGTACTGGGGATTCAAACCCCAGTTTCCACCATGTCTGCCACAGCAAGCTGTACAAAGTTCACATCCTCCCCCTACATTCATTCTTTAAAACAACTTGTTTAGGACTAGAGAGATGCCTCAGTGTTTAAATGCACTTCCTACACAAGCATGCGGGCCTGAGTTCAAATCTCCAGATTTCACACAAAACAGCTCTGCATGACTACATGTACCTGTGTTGCAGTCAGGTTCGCATTGCTGTCAGAAATCACCTGACTAAGAGCAGCTTGTGGGAAAAAAGAGGCTTATTTTGGCTTACAGGCTCGAGGGGGAAGCTCCATGATGGCAGGAAAAACGATGGCATGAGCAGAGGGTGGACATCACTCTGGTCAACATAAGGTGGACAACAGCAACAGGAGAGTGTGCCAAACACTGGCAAGGGGAAGCTGGCTATAATACCCATAAGCCCGCCCCCAACAATACTCTGCCTCCAGGAGGTGTTAATTCCCAAGTTGCCATTAGCTGGGAACCTAGCATTCAGAACACTTGAAGTTTATGGGGGACACCTGAATCAAACCACCACAACCTGTAACCCCAGTCCTACAAAGGGAAGCAGAGACTAGAAAATCACATGGGCTCATGAGAGAAAAAACAAATAAACAAACAAACAAAAAAACAGCAAACTTCAGTATCAGTAATAAACTCCAGCTCAAAAAGGCAATGGGTAGAAGAATCTAGAATCAATTGAATGTTAGTATGCTTCCATTAGTAACCTAGAAGGGGAAGAAGTTATAGAACTTAACAGACAGTCCAAGTGACCTGGATAAGAGGTTATTACAGAAAGAAGACTCACCCTCGTATCAAAGGGAAGGTGAGAAACAAGCCAGACCCAGAAAAAACAAATATTTCATGTTCTTTCTCGTTGAAGAATCTACATTTCAAAAAAGATATGAAAGGTTTGTAGATATGGCTTAGTGGCTAAGGCACTTGCATGAAAAACCTAAGGACCCAAGTTTGATTCCCCAGTACCCACATAAGCCAGATGCAGAGGTGGCACATGCATCTGGAGTTTATTTGCAGTGGCTAGATGCTGTGGTGTGCTCATTCTCTCTCTCTCTCTCTCTCCCCCTCCTTGCAAATAAATAAATAATTTTTTTAAAGAAGACATGAGCCAGGTGTGGTGGTGTACTCCTTAATTCCAGCACTCGGGAGGCAGAGCTAGGAGGATCACGGTGAGTTCGAGGCCACCCTGAGAATACAGAGTGAATTCCAGGTCAGCCTGGGCTACAGAGAGACCATATCTTGAAAAAACAAAAAACAAACAAAAAAGAAGACATGAGAGTACAAGGGAGATATTTGGGAAGAGGAAGAGTACCAGTGGGAAGAGATAGGAGGACAAGAGAGGGTAATGTGGTGGGTAAATAAAATAGAAGCCAGTCATACATATGTATGAAGATGTCATAATGAAGCTCATTGTTTGTATAATTATTATACACTAATAATATAACTAAAAAATTACCAATAAGACATTGGAATTAAAATATCCACTATGATATCATCTAACCCTATTGATTTTATCATAATGATCATGAATTAGAAGAAAAGTATTAAAGTCTTCAAATTTAAACAAATGAAGGTATGTGGTAAGAAGAACCAGTTGTATAAACTTGGATAAGGCCCTTACTGTCATTCTTGGTGTCCTCTGGCAAAAACAGGGATAACCTAAATCATAGCAATTCATTATATTCCTCAGTAGGAAGTGAATTGAATTCAATTCAGTTAGGCTGGAGTTATTTTCAGTATACCAGGAACTGTGCAAACATCTTGACAATTAAAGGTGAGACTCTGTAGGTACAGGGTCATGAGACAAGGTTTCATGTATTTATAGAAAGAAGTGTATATTGTATATACCACACCTATGGATCTATTCCTTCCAGTCAGGACCAGCCATGGTCAGGTGTCTTGCACAACTGCTGCATATTCAGCAAAGCCACATTGGTCTAGGAACAGATGCCTCAGAGCAGGGTCACCCAGCCAGCCAAGCCTGTCCTCCCCAACATACACTACTGCAAAGTCTGCATCCCCACTCATTCCCCCAGGGCCAGCTCACACCTGGAGCACACAGCCTTTTGTCAAACAGTTCTAAGACAGAGTCTTAGTGACCACACATAAACAAAGAAAAACAAAAGGAAACCTACTTTTCTGGACAGTGGAACACTCAGAAGCAATAGATGGTTAGTAGAAAATTTTCAGTGCTAGGGTGGGGATACCTTCCAGTGAATTGTTGGCCGGGGAGGTCACAGATACTCCCAAAACATTATAGACCATTGCTGAGGCCTTTGGTTTCCCACCAGGAATAGATGGTAAGACCCTATTGCTGAAGACTCCACAAAGTTGGGCTATAAGGTCACTGAGAAATAACTGGAGCTGAGCTGAAAGCCTCCTCCATGTGGACCAGCTGACAGTAAGCTGGAAAAGCTATGCTGCATGCAGTTCAATGGGAGAAAGAGAAAACACCAGTGAAGATACTCAACAGTGGACACTGCAAGCTCTAAATTTGGCCAGCAGAGCCGAATGAGCCAACAGGTGCAATAGTGGCATGTTTGTTATAGGGTAATGGGGGAAACCAACTGCTCTCTAATTGGAATGGAGGCCTGCTCCATGGGAGGGAATACATCCCTGATACTGAAAACCTACAACAGGGATAGTCATCAGCCCTAGGGGTGTAACATCTGCTGGTGTCTGGCTAAATGTATATACTATGCTCACCAAACCATCCAGTAAGCACTTCTTTTAATGTCCACACCCATATATTAATGCTATTCTCACTTTTGGTTAGAGAAGCTTCTCTTTTCAGATGGTGGTGACCTTAGGATGACTCAGAAGGCACCATAGTGCTGAGAAGAAGGGACAGAGGAGTGCTCAGCACTGAAACATCCCTAACACACCTTCCAAGGCTCAGGGTCCATTGTGGAAGAGGTGGTGGAAAGAATGTAAGAGCCAAAGGAAGGGTAGGATTCCTTACAACGTGCTCCTCCAGACACAAAATGGCCTGGATATTCAAAACCTCGCAGATCCTGAAACTACCTACACAAGACCATCATAATAGGAGGAAAATATGATTACATCAAACTTAAAAGAGAGACTGATTGAGGGGGGGCAGATATGATGAGTTTCAAAAGGGAAAGTAGGGGAGGGAGGGAAGTACCATGGGGTATTGGCTACAATTAAGGAAGTTGTCAATAAGAAATAAAAATAAAAATAAAATGAAAAAAAGAGAGAAAAGAAAAAAGGAAAAAATACATAAAACAAAACAACTCAAGAAGCTGGTTTGCACAAAGGAAACTTTCAAGCCTTTTGGATTTGGCCACCTTCTGTTTCTGAACTGGGCACTTTCTCCAATGCTGAGAGGCAGAAAAAGAAAATCTTTCATGATGCCTACGTGAAGGGCAATGTCAGCCCTCAATCAGTAAGAAAGTGGAAAAGAGGACTTATTGTTAAGATGGTGGCATAGGAACCCATGCCAAAGCAGCCTAGGAGAGAAAAAGAAAAAAAAAAAAAAACTACCAAAAAAAAAAGTGAAGGTGTCCCCCATACAGACATATGACCTCAACAGTGCCTGACACTATCTACACAAGGTTATCATAATATCAGGAAAAGATCATGACATCAAAATAAACAAGAGGTTTTTCTTGGAATCACTTCTGGTGAGTTCTCCATCTTCTTTACCTGACTGGGCTGAGACAAGGGGAGAACCCCCCTAACCCCTAACTCCACATGGCTCTTTACCCCTCTTGCCCACCATGTGGCTGGAGCTCTCTGTATCCTCTTTCTTGTCCTCTCTATGGTTTTTCCAGGCCTGCTACCTGGCAGGAGCCCTCTGTACTTTCTTTCCTATCCTCTCTATGGTTTTTCCAGGCCCACTGTGTGGCTTTCAGACCACATGGCTGTATTCATTTTCCTTCCCTGGGTTCTGTACTTCCCTCGATAAATATAATAATTTAATAATTTTAAAAAAATAAAAAATAAAAAAGATACTGAAAGGGGGATGGGATATTATGGAGAGTGGAGTTTCAAAGGGGAAAGTGGAGGGAGGGGCAGTGATAGGGAATTACCATGGATTATTGTCCACACTTACAGAAGGTGTCAATAAAACAATTTTTAAAAAGTGAAGGTGTATAATAAATTATCAACCTCAGGAGACAAGTAGGAGAGATCAAAAGTGTCTAGAGACCACAGAAGCAGGCAAAATTGGCTCCAGGAGCCTCAGCACCAGGTCCACAAGGCTGTGGTCTCCAGGCTCTGCCTGAGCTGCAGGAAAAGCCAGGTAAGGGGATTTTTCACTCATACCAGCCTCCTTGCAAACTCAAGAAATATGAAGGGGAGGACATGAGGGGCCAGCTGAGCTGCTACTGAGGAAGAGGATCTTGGGGACCAGTGGAACAACTTCAGCCAACATCCACAGCCTCCTCTCCCCCCACCGCCAGTGCCAGCACCAGCAAGGCCAGAGACCTAGGGAAGGGAACTCACCAACACAGCACCCAGTACAGGCTATCCAAGCAGCAACCCACTGACCCAGCCAGCCTACCTGAGCCCACAGCACAGCAAAGAAGGACTCAAGCAGGTGCACAGCATAGCTGAGACCAAAGTCATCCCAAAAGGTAACTGGGTTTACATCAGGTCAGTACCTGCTTAAAAAGCCTGGTATATAAGCTTGCATGGGAAGTGCTAATTGCACCTTCCATATCAGGGTAAATTACGTGTTAAATCTGATTGAGGGTGGGATTTGCCATTCTTAAATAAATTATATTTTGGGGTTGTCATTTGTTGCTTCCTGATTTATAGTGCCTTTGTCTCCTCTTCTGTCATTTGTTGGGGTGGAAGCTCAGTCAGAAGCTGACCTTGGAACCCTCTATAAACCAGAAATCTCAGCCTCCCAGTTGACAGAATTAAGGGTGTGGGGCAACACACATCATAAGGGACTTTGATTTTGTCAGAGGATCTGACAAAAATACTGTGCTGGTTTTCATTGAGTATATATATTGTTCAGCTAAATTATAGAATTTACCTGTATTTTGTTCCAGCCTACTAGAATACTCACATAGCAGGCAAACACAACACCTAGGGTTACGTGGGTAGTTACTCTGACAGTCTTTTAAGAGCCACACTTAGCAGCTTAAGCTCATTGGAATAAGCCTAACCAAGAAAGTGAAGGATCTCTACAATGAAAACTTTAAAACATTCAAGTGAGAAATTGCAGAAGACACTAGGAAATGGAAAGACAGCCCATGTTCTTGGATTAGAAGAATCAATATTGTAAAAATGTCAGTCTTACCAAAAGCAATCTACACATTTAATGCAATCCCCAGTAGAATTCCAATATCAATCATCACATAAATAGAAAAAACAACTCTAAAATTCATTTGGAAGCACAAAAAACATGAAATAGCCAAAACAATTTTGAGCAACAAAAATAAAGCTGGTGGTATCATCATACCCACTTTTAAGCTAAATTACAAAGACATAGTAACAAAAACAGCATGGTACTGGCACATAGACAGACACATAGATCAATGGAACAGAATAGAGGACCCATATGTAAATCCAGGCAGCTACAGCCATCTGATTTTTGACAAAAATACCAAGAAAAAATTCACTGGAGAAAAGATAGCCTCTTCAACAAGTGGTACTGGGGAAACTGAATATCTCTATGTAGAAAGATGAAAATAGATCCTTGTCTTTCTCCATGCACAAGAATCAAGTCCAAATCAAAACCTTAACATCACACCTGAAACTCTGAAACTGCTAGAGGAAAAGGTAGGGGAAACCCTTCAATATGTTAGCATAGGTAATGTCTTTCTGAATATAACCCCAGATGCTCAGGAAATAAAACCACTAATCAATCACTGAGATCTCATGAAATTAAAAGGCTTTTGTACAGCAAAGGACACTGTGAATAGCCAACAGAATGGAAGAAAATCTTTGCCAGCTATACATTGGACAGAGGATTAATATCCAGAATATACAAAGAACTCAAAAAACAAAACAGTAAGAAATCAGAGCTCCCTGGTCTGAGTTCCCTGTGCCAGTCTGTGTGCAGGCAGGCAGGTAGTGTGGAGTGAGTAGGCCAGACCCCTGTGTTCTGGCTCCTCCCAGCTCCCTAGTTTAGGTTCCCTGCACAGACAGAGTGCTGGCAGGCATGGCAGTGTGGAGTGAGTAGGCCAAACCCCTTTCTCCTGGCTGCTCTCAGCTCCCTGGTCTGGTTCCCTGAGCTGGTCTGTGTGCAGACGGGCATGGTGGTATGGAGTGAGTAGGCCAGACCCCTGTATCCTGGCTCCTCCTCACTCCCTGGTCTGGGTTCCCTGCACCAGTTTGTGTGTGGTCGGGCACAGTGCGGAGTGAGTAGGCCAGATCCCTGTTCCCTGGCCTTTCCAAGTCCCCTGGTGGTCCTAGTAGATCCCATTGTGTCTTGCTTAGGGAGACCTGGTCCCTGTATGAGCTGTGGAATCAGGCCTTTTGCTGTGGTATCCTGACTGGCAAATGGGTACCAATATCCCTGTTCACCTGAGTCAGAGGGTACATGGGCCAAAAGACAAAAACTTTCTTCCTCCTCAATAAAATAAAGAGTCTTGCTAAAATTGGTAGACAGCAATGCAAAAAAGCCAATAAAGCCAGAAAACTGAGAGATCTCCAACTAGGATGTCTAGTCTTACAATGGAAGCCTCCAATGAAATCATAAAGAAATCAACAGAAATTCATCCCCAAAATGACAACAACCAATGAGACCCTGATCAAAAAAAAAAAAAAAAAAAAATCACTGAACTGGAAGCAAACCATCAAAGAACCAACAATCATATCAATGAAATTGAGCAGAATCATATCCTAGAGCATTCAGTTTTTGACAGTAGGCTTGACATGATGGAAGAAAATGTTAGAACCCTCCAAAGAGATGAATAAATTGAAGGTGAGTCAAGAAATGGAAGATGTCAACAACTGGTTGATTAAGCTTAATGAAGACTTGCTCAAATGCAAGAATGAATTTGAGGAAGCATTAAGAAAATCACAACTCAAATTGAAATTGTTCCTCAAAAAAGACATGGACATGATGCAAAATAACTCAACAGAAAACAAAAATCAAATAGAAATTATAAAAACCTCTTTAGAACTCCTCACCAACAGAGTTACTCATGTGGAAGACAGAACCTCTGACCTGGAAGACAAGACAGAAGAAATTGATTGGGAGGCCAAAAACTTTGCTAAGTTCAAAAAAAAATCAAGTGAACAGAATACAGGGTAACTGTGGGATACCTTAAAACAATCAAACAGTCAGATCATGGGTATACCAGAGGAGAGGAAACCCAGGTCAGAGGCATAGAGAACATATTCAACAAAATTATTGAAGAAAGATTTACAAATCTCTCAAAAGAGGCCCATCCAGATACAAGAAGCCCACAGAATACCAAACAGACAGGACCAAAGAAGAAACTCTACAAGACACATAATAGTTAAAACTCTTAACAACGAAAATAAAGAGAGTGTTGAAAGAGCAAGAGAGAAACAACTGACAACATACAAAGGCAATTCCAACAGATTCATATCAGATTTCTCAGTGGAAACCCTGAAAGTCAGAAGGGCCTGAAATGGGACACTTCAAAGTCTAAAAAACTATGGCTTCTAACCCAAGCTATTCTATCCAGCAAAAGTATCCCTCATAGTAGATGGTAAAAGAAAAACTTTCCATGAAAAAGTCAACTCTATGATTATATGAACACAAAGCCAAATCGACAGAGAATACTTCAGGGAATACTCCACACAGAACAGTCAAACAACCAATATCAAGAGCCAACAAGAAGAAGATCACAATAGCCAAATTAGAACTGGCTCAAAATAGTACAAAACACAAGAAAGTACTAAACCCCATAAAACACATCATCACGGCAGAGATTAATTCAAACATCACAGTAATAACCTTAAATATTAATGGACTTTACTCACCCATCAGGGAGGATCAAAAAACTGTACCCTTCTATCTGCTCTCTTCAAAAAACCCACCTCACCACTAAAGACAGACACCTTCTCTGGGTGAATGGTTGGAAAATGATATTCCAAGCAAATGGAAATAAAAAGCAAGCAGGTGTTGCTATATTAATGTCTGATAAAATAGTCTTCAGACCAAAAGTAATCAAAAAGGACAAAGATGGCCACTTCTTACTCATCAATGGAATGATCCAACATGGGTATTTCACAATCATAAATATATATGTGCCAAACACAGGTGCACCACAGTTTATCAAACAAAATCTACTCAACAATAAAACAGAAATAAACACCAACACCATCATAGTCAGAGACTTCAATACTCCACTATCATCAATAGACAGATCATCCAAGCAGAAAATCAACAGGGAAATAATAGAGCTCAACAACATCATAGATCTACTAGACCTAACAGATATCTATAAAACTTTCTACCCCAATTCTACAGAATACACATTCTTCTCAGCACATGGAACCTTCTCCAAAATTGACCATGTATTAGACCATAAAGCATGCCTTCATAAAGTCAGAAAAACTGAAGTAACTTTCTGCATCCTGTCAGATCACAATGCTTTAAAGCTAGAAAGTAACAAAAGAAACATCAAGAACTCCACCAGCTCCTGGAGACTAAACAACACACTTTTAAACAATGAATGGGTCATGGAAGAAATCAAAAAAGAAAATTTTAAATTTCTAGAATTGAATGATAATTAAAATACAACCTAGCAAAACTTATGGGACACAATGATGGCAGCCCTAAGGGGAAATTTCATAGCCCTAAATGTCTTCATTACAAAGACAGAGAGATCCCAAATTAATAAACTGACTGTCCACCTAAAGGCACTGAAAAAAAAAAAAAAAAAAAAAACCAAAAGAAGAAGCCAACCCAAAGAGCTCCAGACAGAAAGAAATAATAAAGATAACAGCAGAAATTAATGAATTGGAAATGAAGAAAACAATTTTTTTTAAAATCAGCAAAATGAAGAGCTGCTTCTTTGAAATAATAAACAAGATTGACAAACTCCTTGCCAATTTGATCAAGCAAAAAAAAAGTCTCAAATTAAAATCAGATATGAAAAAGGAGAGATCACAACAGATATAAATGAAATTAGAAGAATCATCAGGGCATACTTCCAAAACCTCTACTCCACAAAATTGAATAATCTGGAAGAAGTGGATGAATTTCTAAATATATATCACCTACAAAAACTAAATTCAGAGCAGATTAATCTCCTAAACAAACCTATCACATCCATGGAGATCAAAAAGGTAATAAAAAACCTCCCTAAGAAGAAAAGTCCAGGACCAGATGGCTTCTCAGCTGAATTCTATCAAACCTTCGTTGAAGAACTGTAATCCAGTTTTCTCAAACTGTTTCACATAATCAGAGGCCAGGAAATCCTCCCTGACTCTTTATACCAAAACCAGACAGAGATGTGACAAGGAAAGAAAACTATAGGCCTATATCCCTAATGAACTTAGATGCAAAGATCATGAAGAAAATCTTTGCAAACTGAATTCAACAACACATCAAAAGCATTATCCATCTTGATCAAGTAGGTTTCATACCAGGCATGGAATAGGCATGGAGGGTTTATATCTCAACACAATAAAGGCTATATATTAAGCTCCTAAAGCACAAATAATGCTTAATGGGGAAAAACTCAAGGAGTTCCCACTGAGATCAGGAACAAGACAGGGGGCTTACTCTCAGCACTGTTCTTCAGCATAGTACTAAAAGTATAGTACAAGCAATAAGACAGGAGAAAGAATTAAAAGGGATTCAAACTGGAAAGGAAGAAGTCAAGTTAACCCAATTTGCAAATAACATGATCATATATATATATATAACCTGAAAGTCTCCACCTCAAAACTTCTAAAGGTGATAAATTTCTTCACCAAAGTTGCAGGATACAAAATCAATGCACAAAATCATCAGCTTTTCTATATGCAAAGAAAAATATATAGAGAAAGAAATCAGTGAGGCTGACCCATTTTCAATAGCAACAAAATATTAAATATTTGGAATAACACTAACCAAGGATGTGAGGGACCTATATAATGAAAATATAAAAACACTCAAGAAAGAAATCAAGGAGGACTTGAGAAGAGAGAAAACTTCTCATGCTCCCAGATAGCTAAAATTAATATTGTGAAAATGGCAGTTCTACCAAAAGCAATATACAGGTTTAATACAATACCAATAAAAATACAAGCATCATTCTTCAAATAAATTGAACAAATAATCTCAAAATTCATATGGAATGGCAGAAGGCTTAGGATACCCAAATACCTTTGGCGGTATCACCATACCCTATCTAAAGCTATATTTCAAAGCCATACTGACAAATCAGCATGGTACTAGATGAAAAACAGAAACATAGACCAGTGGAACAGAATTGAAGACCCAGACCTTAGGTCAAGTAACTACAGCTCCTTGATCTTTGACAAAGGTGGCAATAATGTAGACTGCAGAAAAGGCAGCATCTTCAACAAATGGTGTTGCACAAATTGGATGACCATATGTAGAAGAATGAAATTAGACCCACTCATTTAGCCATACACAAAAATCGAGTTAAAATGGATTAAAGACCTCAAAATAAGACCTGAAACTCTTCAACTACTGGAAAAAAAAAATAGGAGGCACTCTCCATGATATAGGACTGAGGAAAGACTTCCTGAACAAAACCCCAGTAGCCAAGGAAATTAAACAAGCACTCGACCAATGGGATCTCATGAAGCTAAAAAGCTTTTGCGTACACAAACATACCATAAGCAGAGCCAATAGATTACCCACTGAATGGGAGAAAATCTTTACCAGCTATACTGCTGACAGAAGCCTAATACCTAGACTCTACAAAGAACTCAAAAAACTAGACAAAAAAAGACAAACAACCCACTCCAAAAGTGGGAAAGAGAACTAAGTAGAGAGTTCTCAGAGGAAGGATTACAAGTGCAAACACACACTTAAGAAAATGTTCAACATCCCTAACCATTAGGGAAATGCAAATTAAAACAGCCATGAGATTCCACCTTTCTCCAGTAAGGATGGTAATCATTAAAAAATCTAGCAACAATAAATGTTGGCAATGATGTAGGGAAAGAGAAACCCTCATCCACTGTTGGTGGGAATGTAAACTTGTACAACCACTATGGAAATCAATTTGGAGATTCCTGAAAAGAATGAACATAGAGCTACCAACAAACCCAGTTATTCTCTTACTGGGCATTTGTCCTAAATGCTCCATGCTTTGATACAGAGACATTTGCTCAACCATGTTTATAGCTGCTTAATTCATTATAGCTAAGGACTGGAATCAACCCAGATGCCCATCACTGGATGAATGGATAATGAAGTTGTGGTACACAATGGAATTCTACTCAGCAGTTAAAAAAAAAAAAAAAAGATACAATGAAATTTGTAGAAAAATGGTCGAACTTGGAACAGATCATTCTAAGTGTACTCACACAATCACAGAAAGACAATCACTGCATGGTCTCACTCATCTGCAGTTCCTAACCTAGATCAACCTGAGTTGCTAACATACCTGAGTGGCATCTCGAGGCTTGGACTATAGGGAGGGTAGGATGTGGGGGAAGGGGAAGGGTGTATGTGGGGGGGACACAAAACTGAACCAAAATTGAAGTGGTACCATAGAATCCTATATCCTGGAAGTTAGACTAAAAGGTAGAACTCTCAAGAGGACCTTAAGGCCAAGACCAGAATCGAAGGAACCTGGAGAGGGTGAGCTGAAGCCTAACCTTATTTTCTCTGGTTTCTCTTTCTTCTCTCTTTTTTAAAATTTTCCCTTGGCACTGGCCTATAATTCCCCGTACCATGGTGTAGTTTACATCCACAATGAGCAGTTGATCAGAGAGACCTACTAGATCTCCCAAAACAAACAAGACAGACTTCTATCAGAGCACTCATTTACCCACCAGAGGTTAATGGTAAGACCTTACTAGTGAAGTCACCATACACTGTCAGCATAGATCATGGAGAGACCTGGTTGGAATCTGGAATCTGGAAGAGAGCCAGTCCACAGACAATTAGCCCATCTAGTGCAGGAAGGTGCTACATGAGCTACCAGGGGAAAGTGGCCAACATCTGTCCAAGTAACTCAAAGTCAAAGTGACTCAAAAGCAAACAACCTGACATGGTGCTCACACAAGCGCAACTGCAGCACACAGCTATTGTAGGTAGCTAATTGCTCTTGGATTGGCTAACAGATCCACTCAGTGGAACACAAACCATATCTTGAACTGGAAAACAAGTCAGAATCATATCCAGATAATGATTTTGCTTCCCAATGTCAAGTTCCCACTAATCTTGGCATATAAGAAGGTCTACACCCTTTAATTCCTCTCTAAATTAATAATGGTTATCCCATTTTACTGGTGCTGACTTCACTCTCTGTTGAAGATTCTGCCTTTCTTTTTCAGATGGGAGCAGGATCTGAGGAGATAAACGACCCAGTGCACTTCACCCCAGCCCCAGCTGAAACCACAGAAGAATTGGAGAAATGAGAAAGAGTGCTGCTTTCTCAGTGAACTTTATATCAGCACCAGGGTGAAGGAGACAGACACTGAGGACACTCAACACCTACCAAAGCAGAGATCCAGAGGCTCCTAAGAGCTCATCACTGAAGTAGACTTAAAATACACCCACCATGGCTCAGGGAATTTTGCAGAACAGGGGGTGGAAAGATTGTTAGAGCCATAAGTTGGGACATTTTGCACAGAGACATTGCCTCTCCCCCATAACTGACTGCTGCCCCCATAATGCATGACCCATAATCCCCATGGGGTTGACCTGCATCCCCAATGAGGAGGCGTCTTCAGAAAACGAGCAGGGAGGAGGGAAAGTATGGTACTAACATGTGTTGTTTACATACTAAATACATCCATATCTAATAAAAATAAACTAAAAAAATTAGAAATCAAACAACCCAATTAAAAATGGGCTATGGAACTAAATAGAGAGTTCTCATCAGAAGGAATACAGATGGGATATAAATATCTAAAAAGTGTTCTACATCCTTAGCTACCAGGAAAATGCAAATTAAAACTACTTTGAGATTCCATCTCACAAATGTGAGAATAGCTATCATCAAGAAAACAAATTACAATAATGTTGGCAAGGATGCAGAAAACGGGGAACCCTTCTATGCTGTTAGTCAGAATGTGGTCTGGTACAGCCATTGTGGAAATCAGTGTGGAGGTTCTTGAGACAACTAAAAACAGTTTTGCCATATGATCCAGCTATAGCACTCCTAGGCATATATCCGAAGTACTCTTCTCACTACCTTAGAGAAACTTGCACAACCATGTTTACTGCTGCTCTTTTCACAATAGCTAGGAAATGGAACCAGCCTAGATGTCCCTCCACAGGTGAATGGATAATAAAGATGTGGTACATTTACACAATGGTGTTCTCTCCAGCAGTAAAGAAAAATGAAATTATGAAATTTGCAGGGAAATGGATCGATCTTGAAAGGATTATACTAAGTGAGGTAACCTAGGCCCAGAAAGCCAAATGGTGCATGTTTTCTCTCAAATGTGGATTCTAGCTACAAATGTTTAGACTTGTGTGTGAGCTGGAACCAAAAATCTGTAGTAGAGGCTAGTAAACTAGAAAAAGGCTATAAAGAAGGAGAGGGAAGGACCCAAGGGGATGGTATTGGATATATGTAAGTAGAAGAACATATTACAGGGAGTGGAAAGGCCTCAGTGAGTCTAGGGAAAGAGATTGAGTAAAAAAGAAGGGTGGGGGAGAGTCAATCAAAATTCAAAATATTCTGAATAAGACATATGAAAGCCTACTTTTTTTTGGATAATGGCACCTCCAGAAGCCATAGATTGTTACTAGAAACTTTTCAGTGCCAGGGATAGGATATGTTCCACTGAGTTGTTGGCCAGGGAGGGCCCTGTTGCCTCCAAAACATTACAGGCTATTGCCAAGGCCCTTGGTTTCCCTTGAGAAACAGATGGTAAGACTCTATTGCTGAAAACTCTACATGCCTGAATGGCAAGTTCACTGAAAAATCAAGCTGGGGCTGAGCTGAAAATCTCCTGTAGACCAGCTGACTGAAAGCTGGAAAAAGCGGCAATGCATGCAACCCTATGGGAGACAGAAGTCATCAGCGGTGAAAACAGTGAACACTAGAAAACTCAAGTTTGGCTAGACAGGCCAAATGCCAGAACAGGTGCAATAGTGACTTATCTTAGTGACTTGTTTGTTCTGTTCTCTCTGCAACTGACTGTGAACAATCAATTGAGATAAAACTACCTTCGGACCAGCCCTGTTCTGTTCTCTAATTGGACTAGAGGCCTGCTCTGTAGGAGGGAATACATGCCTGGTACTGAAAACCTAATCAAAAGCCTATGGCAGTGGAAGTCATGAGCCTTAGGGATGTAAAGCCTGCTCTGGTCTGTCTAAATGCATATATTATGCTCACCAAACTGCCCTGTAAGCACTACATTTAATGTTCATATTCATATTAATGCTACTCTTACTTTTGCTTAGAGAAGCTTCTCTTTTCAGATGGCGATGACCACTGGGTGACCCAAAAGGCAACATAGTACTGAGAAGAAGTGATGGAGCAGTGTCCAGCACTGAAATATCTCTATCACACCCTCCAAGGCTCAGGATCTATTGTGGAAGAAATGGTGGAAAGAATGTAAGAGCCAAAGGAAGGGTACGACTCCTTACAATGCAACTATCCAGACAGAAATTGGCCTCAATATCCATGACCTCACAGTGCCTAGCAATACCTTCACAAGACCCTCATAATAGGAGGAAAATACAATGACATCAAAAGTAAAAGAGAGACTAATGGAGAGAAGGAGGGGATATGATGGAGAGTGGAGTTGTGAAGCGAAAAATGGGGGAAAGGGAATTATCATGGTTTACTGTCTGTAAGTATAGAAGTTGTCAATAAAAAATTATACATTAAAAAAAATTTTAAAAGAAAGTAAAAGGAAAATGTGAGGCAAAAACTGTTCACAACCTTTGCTAACTTCTGCTTTTGAAATTCAGAATTGCAATGGAACCATATGTTTCCACACATCTTTCTGACTAATGGCTTTTCTCATGGGAAATGACTCAATCAGGCATTCCTGTTTCTGGAGATGTCTGAATTTTCTAAAAGCCCTCTATCCTCACAAGCCTACACACTTTGTGTTGAAGGCAAACCTTATGACAGGCAGAACATTCAAGAGTCATTAGTAGTCACACGCATAAGCTTTCATACTTACCCATGGCCCTTAGAGCAGGCTTCCCTGTGGTTACTACATTTTTCCTCTTGCTGAGATTTCCCAGCATGCTCTAGGATTATCAAGCAAAGCCAAATATTAAGAGGGAAATCTTGAAAATCCTTCAGTGCCTGGGGTGGAATCAAATCAGAGGAGCTCTCCACTCTGGCATGAGCCAGCTGAGCTGCAAACACTGACCTAGCCCATGCTGGGAAGACTCATCATGAGCACAAGCCCAGAACAGCAGACTCTCAAATAGGGGAAAGGAAGTACATAAAACAGTGGGAACGTTTGTAGAAATAACAGTTAATATTTATTTCGGGTATTCAGCTGTACGTGGCGATGTTGGGATGTTTTTCCCTCACCATTTTTTCCTGCCCTTAAGGCTTCATGTTGGCTGGATTCTGAATTCCTTCATCAGAGAAGCTTTGTTCCCTGTCTCAATTGGCAGCTCAGTGCAGCTTTTGTCAAAGGGAGTTCTGGACCCAGGAAACAAATGACATGAAGATGAAACAAAGCTGAACTGGAGACAAAAACGTGGACACCTATCTTCCTGGTCAAATGAATTTTATTATGCCATGTTTTAGTGTCTTCTTTATGTATTCTACTTGGTTGCTCGGATCATGAAAATTACAAAATAAAAGTTAAGTGGCTGTGAAATGTCTGACTTGTCAGTTTTTCCACCTGGCATTTCTTTCATTTGCAGTGCTGACTTGTTCCATCAAGGAGGGATGTTTGGCTATGGACCGTCACCTGTTCAGTGCAGTGGATGGGAAGGGCCATGGGCTGGAAGTCAGAACACCTGGGCTTCTAACTATCTCTGCTATTTTGTGCTATATGTCCTTGGGCAAATCCCTGTGACTCTTGGTACCTGCCTTTGTGTTAGCTTTTCAATAAACAGAATGGGATCATTGTTTCTGATGGAGAATTTCTGAGCATGGTGCTTCAAGTCTGCCAAATGCCCTAGTCTCAATAATAATGTTAACCAGAGTTTGTCAAGTAAAACAGGGTGTTTATGGGTGTCATACAAATACTACTTTTGTACTTCTATCGAGGGAGAGAGAGGTGCTTTGTTTGTGCTCCCCATAACATCACACAGAATATTTTAAAAGATGTGGATTCAAGCATGAGATTTAATCTAATTAATCATTTTGCTGCTTCATCAAGGTCACTGTTGAGTGAAATATTTTTGTCTCTGCTTTTTGCTAGTGCATTAAAGATGAAGACTAAAATGTCTACTAGTGCAATTTGTGCTACTGCCTTGGGTTGTCCTAAGGTGTTGTCAGCAGTTTTACCTGCCATGGCTTTACATTATCTCTGCAGATGTCAAGGCAATGAAAGAAATGAAAGAGAATGCATTTTGCTCCAGAGACCCACAGGGATACTCAAGAATCCATAGACAGTATTTTATTTAGTTATTTATTTAATTTTTAAAATAGGTTAGAGTCTTATATTCCCTCTCCCCACCCCCACCCTACCCCCAATTCACTTTTTCTGAGGGTTCTCCTCGGTTATTGGTAGTCAGTGTGGGGGTAATTAAAGCCTCAGTCAGTCTTTGTGTGTCTGGGGATGGGGTGTGCTTTAGAAAATGTCTACCCCTCACCCCACACCTGTGGCTCTTACAATCTTTCTGTTCCCTCTTCCACAATGTTCCCTGGGCCTTGGTGGGTCTGTTAGCAGAATTATTTAGTGCCAAGTTCTCTGTAGCCTGTGGGTTTCAGCTTCTGTATATTTTCATTCACTATAGTATCTGTTGCCATTTTCCTGGAGTTGTTTGTCAAGCTAGCGGTGGGAGCTATACTTGTGTCACTGCCTCCTCTGCCACTTTGTCCTGGGTCCCAATAGCTGTGGTGACACAGCTCCTAGTAGACAGTCCTTTACTTGTAACACTGATGCACCTTGGATTTCCCAATTATTCTATGCTATCTGTAATTTAAAACAGATTCTCTGACCAAGCGTGAGAGCAGCTTTGATTTAGAGAAATATACATAGAGATTTGAGAAATGTCTTAATGTAGATGCCCACTCTACTTATCCAGAGAACACTGGGGGCTTCTCCCTGGGGTCTATGAGAGTCCTGGCCATGGAGTTCTGACTTGGGTCCCAGTCCCAGGTGTGAGTTCTTTCCCACTTAGCGGGTTTCATATCCCATCAGAGGGCAGTTGGTAACCTGAAAGGGCTGTGTGCCACTATTGCAAGGCATGTACTTCTTGCCAGGTTGGTTGGTTGCATAGCTTGCAAGATCCCCTGCTTATTCATGTTGTTGGTGATCTTTATTCCCCAGCAGCTCCAATAGCACTTTCCCACACCATGAGGGTCTGCTAGTAGAGGATTGGGTTTCCTCTGAGTTCCAACATTGTCCCTCAGTGTCCTGTGAAAGCAGCCAGGCGTATTTTCAGCAACAGGGTCTTACCTTTTAGCTCTGGAAGGTAACCAAGTGTTTTGATAATGGCCAGTCTTGTTTTGGGACCACTTGAGCCTACCTAACAGTTCACGGTGTGAGGGGTAACCCAATTCTGGTCCTGAGATTCACCAAGCAAAGTCAATGGTTTTACAATTAAAATTTCTCCACCAACTACTGTGCACATCTACATAGACAGTATTTTGAAAAACAATGTTAATATTTTAATATAAGGATGGAGATGGTAACATTTGGATTGAGAAAACAGATGATAAAATGAGAAAAACAGGGTTTCATCACAAGACCTTATAGATATCTGGTTCTATAGTGTAGAGAACCTTGCCTATTCCAATTGGTATTGCCATCCTAATTCAGGGTATAGTAGTGTGGTGGTTTGAGTGTAAATGTTCCCATAGCCTTGGGTATTTTTGGTTAAGCTTCCTACTTAGTCTTCAGCTGGCAAAGACCTTTCTGGAGGAGGTGCATCATTAGGGGCAATTCTTGAGTCCAGCACTAAGGTGCTCAGAGCCAGCTTCTGCTTCTGGTGCTGGCTATCATCCCTTTGTTGTGGATGCATGATGAACTGAGCCTGCTTCTTCCACCACCATGAAGCTTTCCTTGGAATCTGTAAGCCTAAAATGAACTATTTCCTCCCATAAGCTGCTCTGGTTCAGTGTTTGTCCCAGCAGCAAGAAGATTACTGCAACAATGAGCTGGCAAAAGCATAGTCTCATGTTTATTAGTTTCCATTGTCTACTATAACAATTTACCACTGTTGTGCCTGACAATAGAAACTTACTCTGCCCCAGTTCTAAAGGCCAGAAGTCCAAAGTCAGCTGGACCAGCTGAATGTTCTAGGAAAGAATTCTCTCATATTTCTTCCTAGTTTCTGATAGCTATCAGCAATCTTTAGTGTTTTTCCCTGACTTCCTACTGTGTCATCCAAATCTCTGTCCCACCTTCACACCTCCTCTCCTCTCCTCTCCTTTCCCCTCTCCTCCCCTTCCTTTCCTCTCTTCTCCTCCTCCTTCTTCTCCTTTTCTCTCTCTCTCTCTCTGTCTGCATCCATCTCTTCACCTAATAACACCTATCTTTGCATTTTCCTCTCCACAACTACACATCTCCACATACTCTACACATCTCCATTTCCAATATGATTGTATTTACAGATTACTGTGTTCTCTTGAACATACCCTTTTTTTGACACACAAAAGAAGAAGCCTAAGTGCTGGAGACATAACTCAATCAGTAAAGTGCTTGCCTTGCAAGCACGAGGAACTGAGTTCAATCCCTAGTACCCATGTAAAATGTCAGGTAGGTTGGTAGCTGCCTGTCATCCCAACACAGGGGAGATGAAGACAGGAGGATCCCTGAGGCTCATGGGTGCCCAGCCAATCTAGCCTAATTGGTGATCACGAGGAAAGATCCTGCCTCACAGAAGGTATGTGGGTTTCTGAGGATGTCACCTGAGGTTGTTCTGTCCTCCACATCATGTACACACACATGTATGCATACTTGTACATATATTCACACAAACATGCATACACATATACATGCTCATAAAACAAGGAGTATAAATTTCTGTCTTTATAATTATATAGTATTGTAGGTTTAAATGTTTCTTGAACTATATTGTATAATAATAATGAATTAACAGTAATTCATGATCTTCATTCTTTTTATCTCTCAAATGTTGGAAATATTGAGTGTGTTAGTTTGATTGAGTGTTCCCCATAAACTTATGTGTTCTGAATGCTAGATTCCCCAGCGGGTGGCAATTTGGGAATTGGAGTTTCCTGGGGACAGGGTATTGTTGGAGGTGGGCTTATATGGGTATTATAGCCAGCTTCCCCTTGCCAATGTTTGGCACAGTCTCCTGCTGTTGTTGTCTACCTGATGTTGGCCAGGAGGTGATGTATACCCTTTGTTCATGCCATCATTTTCCTCTGCCATCGTGGAATTTCCCCTAGAGTCTGAAAGCCAAAATAAACCCTTTCCTCCCACAAGCTACACTTGGTTGTGTGGTTTCTGCCAGAAACAGGAAGCTGACTGCAACACTGAGAAATAATTTTTATTTTAAAACAATGCAGTTGGGGTATAATTGATATTAAATAAACCACACACTTATAGTGTACAATGTGGTACCCTGTGATATTCACATATACTCATAAAATCACCACCACAAGCAATATAGTAAACATATCCAACAATCCCAAAAGTTTCTATGTGCTTCTTTGGAATCTTTCTTTATTGCCTTCCTCCACTGTCACCCAATATTTCTGGCAACCACCATTCTGTTTTCTATCATTATGAGTTATTTTCAGGTTATAGTCTTATATGATGGAATCATATAGTTTGTACTTTTTCCTCTGAAATCTTTCTCTCATTGCTTCACAATCCATTACATCCTTAAGAATGTACCAATAATTCTTTGTAATTGCTACATAATATTCAACTATATAGATAGATATACCACAATTCATTTATCCATTTATCTGCTGATGGAAATTTGACTTGATTCAACATTTGGTTATTACAAATAAAACAGAGCAACTGAAAGGATAGCCTGACCCTTCTCAGACCCCAACCTTGAATACCTCACATTCCAGACCCGTCCTGCTGCCAATAAAAGGGAACTTGCTTTGCTGCCAGTAAATGGGTAAAAGGTCACATTCCTTGCTGTTTCAGAGCCCGGTTTCTATATGAAATTGGGCAAAAGAATGTAGGCTAGGCTCATGAATACGTGACCCTAACCAAGTAAATACCAGGAAATAAGATGAATAACCGCTTATTTGGCTTCTGTAAATAGCTGCTTGCGCCATGGATGGAAAAGAATGTACAGGGAAACGCCCAGCTCAGCCCAAGTCTGGTGACCAGCTCTGACCACAATTCGTCACCCCCACTCAAGAGGCCACAGACCTCTAGGGCTGCAGGGAGGAACCTTGGTGTGTTACAACATGATTGGTCTACCGTGCGCAGGCTTGAGCAATTTGAAATAATTGGTATAAGAACTGTGGTGCATTACAAATGGATTGGTCAGCACAACGCGGGCTTCTGATGTTTTGAAATGATTGGTACACGATGCATGAGCTTTGTTGTAAACCCTATAAAAACTGCTTTAACCCTGCATTCGGGGTCCACAATCCTCTTCACCCGCGTGGCGTATGACTGTGGGCCCCAGCACGCTGGAATAAAGTCCTCTTGCTGTTTGCATCAAGACCGTTTCTTGTGGGTGATTTGGGGTGTCGCCTATCCCAGCCTGAGCGTGGAAGGTTCCCGCTATCGGGGGTCTTTCGCAACAACTACTCAATCATTCAACTGCTGGTCATTTACTTCTACAATCTACCATATACTTTGAGTGCAAACCTAATGAAGAATTTATTACTAAATTTCAAACTTTGTACTTGTGGTTTCTAAGAAGGCCGGAGTTCTCTGGTATAAATTGCAGAAAACCTTTTACAAAAAAAAAGAATATATCAAAAATGAAGAGTGAAAAATAATAGTTTTTTACCTGGGAATCCCATCCTTAGAAATTTTGTCCCAAATTAATATTTTAAAATGAGAAAGGAAAGTATATTTTGTGCAGACTTGCCTATATAATAAAACACTATCAATGTACATGTTACATAAAAAGGAAATATTTGGGCAGAAGAGATTGCTTAGTTGTTAAGGCACTTGACTGCAAAGCCAAAGGACCCAGGTTCAATTTCCCAGGACCCATGTAAGCCAGATACACAAGGTGATTCATGGATCTGGAGTTTGATTGCAGGACTGGAAGCCCTGGCATTCCTGTTTTTGTTCCTCTCTCTCTCTCTCTCTCTCTCTCTCTCTCTGTCCCTCTCTCTCTCTTTCTCAAACAAATAAAATATTTTAATAAAAGAAAATATTCAAGCCAACCCAAAGAGTGCTTCAGATATTTAATCTACAAAAGCACCCTATAAAAATTGTCAAGACTATGAATACAGCCATAAATGATTAAGACATGTTTGAGGGTAAAGGAATGAATACATGATTAGTTTATAACAGTAATGGAATTATGAAAAATATTTCTCTTTTATTCTCTTTATTTTTCCACAAAATTTATTCAGTAATAAACATCCCTCTATAGTCAGTATATTCGCAAGCTTTTTTTCCCTTAATGCAAAGGCACAATGTGTTCATTTGATCCATTTCCGGGCATTGATGAAGGAAGTTCAGATGTTGTCAGAGGTCCAGCCTCATCTGCCCTACATATTGCCACACTTAGATAGAACTTAGCGCTGGCATTAGAAAGTCTTCTGAATTCTGGAAATCCTTTTCAACTCAAAAAAATATACCCTAAATGAAAATGAGCAACACACTGTTGATTGAAGTGTAATTTGTTACAACCACTTTGGAAAATTATATGGTATGATCTAACAAAGCAGGAAATATCACACACTCTGTGAACATGAACCACCTTTCTAGGTGTATACTCAACAGAAATGCATGTGAATGTTTAGCAAAGGCATGCACTTGAATAATCTATAATAGTCCCAAACTGGAAATCTGGCAAATGTTTGTCAGCAGAAATGAATAAACACACTGTGGCTGAGGTATATGAGAGAATACTATACAACAATTAAAATAAACAATCTATAAGTACACATATTCATATGGCTGAAACTCACAAACAGTGAGAAGCCAGATGGAAAAGAGTGCACAGTATAGACTTCAAGTGATAAAGTACAAAGTTAGGCAAAATTAAACTATGCTTTTAGGGATAATAGTTATTTCCAGAGACAGAAAGTTACATATTTATTGAAAGGTACATAAAGAGGCTTCAAGGGTACATAATATTGTACAATTTTGACCCAAGTGCAAAATAAATGAATGTATTGAGTTTTTGAAAACTCAATAAGCTGAGTGCTTATGTGTACTTTTCTGTAAAACATATAATACTCCAACAAAAGTTTCTTTTTCTGTAAAGTCTATAAGCATTATTACAAGCTTTAAGAGTATTGCTAGGAATTTTATTTTTTATGTAGATACTAAAAAAAGGACAGTTGGCAGAGTTAGTATAGTGTGGTAGGTTTACAATGAACTAGAAAATCAGGGTTATATAGCAGGGTGCATCTGGGGTACCTTGTCACCAGCCAAAAATGGTTATTGCTAGTTATATAGCTGAAAGCTCTCAATAAATTTTGTTTTCTCCATTTCACACTGTCCAGTGATTGGCAAAGAAATAAAATATAGAATCAAGAAGGCCATAATGCCCTCTGTGAGAATAAAATGTCCTGCCAATATGGCACACAGCTGCACCTCCATCCAAAGCTATACAGAGCTCATGAGAGGTCCAAGCTGCTATTTGACTCAGAGAGCCAGCATGTTCCCTTTGCCAGATGCACAGCTCAAAAAAGCAAACTGAAAATGTGCTTCTACTAAAGTCCCTAAGGGAAGAAAACTTTTCTCCAACCAACAGAGGAAAGAAGGGGAGAGTAGACCTCGCAGCTTGTTAAAGACAAAGGGAAATTCTGCATCCAGTGGAAAAAGCACTATATTCCTGTAGTCCTTATATATTGCCTAAGAAATATTGTGTTATCAGAATTTCTGTTAAGAATTTCAACTCTGTAAAATGCTAGTTTTCACCCTTGCAGTTTCTGGTAATGATGGAAGGGCCACAGCAAGCTTCTTGAACAACTTTCCTATATCTTCAGTGTGGCTTTGGAATGCATGGCTAGGTGGGAAACACTAGAGGGAAATTGAATGTGAGCAATGGGATTAGTTAAATATTTAATGGTATGTCCTAAAATGGGATAGACCCATGAAATACATCAATTACCTTATAGACCCAAAAGCATACTCTCTAACTACCACTTCCCACAGAAAAGGATGAACATTTCTTGGAGAAATGACTCAAATCTAGGTATAGTGGAGAAAATGTACTGGGTAGGTCTAGGTCACCTTATGTAGCAGGAAGTCAGGAAACCTTCACAAACCAAGTATAAAAGGACAGTTTTGAGAAAATCAGGGAGATTGGAATATGACCTGGGTATTTGGCAATATTTAAGGACAATTATAAGTTATGTTACATATGATACTAATATCATGGTGTAAAGTTTTTTAAAATGCCCATCTTCTGCAATATCATTGCAAAATCTTGCCAGAGCTGAGCTGAAAACCTCCTCCCTGTAGACCAGACAAGAAGCTGTAAAAAGCTATGCCACATGCAGGTCCATGGGACAGAGAGAAATCATCAGTGGAAGTAACAGTGGACAATGAAAGACTTGAGTTTGGCCAGCCAGGCCAAATGAGCCAACAGGTGCAATAGTGGTATGTCTGTTATGAAACCAACTACTGACTAATTGGAATGGAGGCCTGCTCTATGGGAGGAAATACATACTGATACTGAAAACCTGTGACGGGGGGAAGTCATGAGCCCTGGGGGTGTCATGCTTGTTGGTGTCTGGCTAAATCTATATATTATGCTCACCAAACTGCCCAGTAAGCACTTCTCTTAATGTTCATACACATATATTAATGCTACTCTAACTTTTGGTTAGAAAATTTTCTCTTTTTAGATGGCGGTGACCTCTGGGCTGAGAAGAAGTGACAGAGGAGTGCTCAGCACTGAAACGTCTCTTTTACACCTTGCAAGGCTTAGGGTCCATTACAGAAAAGGTGGCAGAAAGAATGTAAGAGCCCAAGGAAGGGTAGGCCTCCTTACAATGCACTCTTCCAGACACAAAATAGACTAGATATTCATGACCTCACAGTGCCTGGTACTACCTACCCAAGACCATCATAATAGGAAGAAAAGATGATGACATCAAAATAAAGAGAAGCTGATTAAGAGAGGGAGGGGATATGATGGAGAGTGGATTTGTGAAGGGGAAAGTGGAAGGGGGAAGGAATTAACATGGTTTATTGTCTATATAACTATGGAAGTTGTCAATAATAAAAAAAAAGAGAGAGAGAAAAAAATGCCCATCTCTGTGTTAGTGATTCATCCAGAAGCGTGGTGGATTAAAACAACATAAAGTCTGGGATTTACTTTAAAGTAATTCAGGAAATAAATTAATACATTAAATAAATTAAAAGACAGCTAGAGATAAAATAAGATTTAAAAAGTATAAGAGTTGTTGAAAACAGGTGCTAGGCAAGAGGGAGTCTTTCTATAGTTTTCTTCATTTTTGTCCAGTCCTGAATTATTCTTTCTTAATTAGAAAATAAAATAGAAATAATTAAAACTATCAATTGATATTTGATTCAGGTGTCCCCCATAAACTTAGGTGTTCTGAATGCTAGTCTCCCCAGTTGATGGTAATTGGAAATTAAAGCCTCCTGGAGGCAGTTTATTGTTGGAGGTGGGCTTATGGGTGTTATAGCCAGTTTCTCCTTGCCAGTGTTTGGCACACTCACCTGTTGCTATTGTCCACCTGATGTTGGCCAGAGGGTGATGTCCACCCTCTTCTCATGCCATCATTTTCCCCTGCCAATATGGAGCTTCCCCTTGAGTATGTAAGCCAAAATAAACCTTTTTCTTCCCAAAAGCTGCTCTTGGATGGGTGATTTCTGGCAGTAATGCAAATCTGACTGCAACAGTAAAGTTGGTACCAGAGGAGTGGGATTGCTGCTAGACACCTGATTGTGCGGCGTTGGCCTTTTGGAGGTAATTTTCAAGAGGAATGTGGAAGGATTTGAAACCTTGGCCTAAGAAATGCCTTGCAATGCTGTAAGTACAGCTTGATGGACTATTCTGGTTAGAGCTGAAACACCTGAATGCAGTAAGAACGATGGACTGTGAGGTTTGGCTTATGAGGGTAAGAAAGAGGTTTGCTTAGATGAGGCTAGAAGCAGTTTGTATGAGAGGCTTGCTGTTATGCCCATGTCCTGAGAAGTTGTGCAGCCTTGCATTGAGTAGAAACAGACTGGTGTGTGCAGAGACATATGACACTGAATTGAAATCTTTGGGCTGAAACTTCTGCCAATTCAGCTGCAATTATATAAGAGATTACAACCATTGAGATTGGGCCAGCTGACCTGCACTGGGGCAATAGGAAGAATATTGACTCTTTTGAAAGGGTCTAAGTGCTAAAGGAGTGTCCTGTTCTTCAAAGTCTGCTTTATTCCCCCCAGATTAACAAATTGGCATCCTACCTGGTATTATGGAATATAAGAAATGCAGGAAAGAGAGGGTCATTGAATTTGCAACACAGTCTTGTGTTTTGGAAACCACCATGGGCAATTGAAGCAGGTTTGCTGGATGCCTGCAAGGAGACCTGATGGAGCCATGAGGATGGACCGTGAGTTGCTGTGGAGACCCAATGGTGATGCCAGGACCACGAGATGGCTACTAAGGAAAGCTGCTGGCCCCAGAAGAAGTTTTCCAGGACTGTGAGTAGCCTAGCTGGAGGGGTAGAATTGGAATTCCAAAGACTTGTTGCCAGTTAGAATTATCAGACTTGGAGATTTGTCACTGACTATAGTTGCTAGACTTGCAACTACAGAGTTTGATGTTTGCCCTGTTTAAATCTTGTGTTGGTTGAATATTCCTTTGCTATGCTCAATGCCATCTTTTGCAATGAGAGTGTTTAGTCTGCACCATTATGAGTTTGGGGTTTTTTTTTTTTTTTTTTTTTTTTTTTTGTATTGTGATTCAGTTAAAAGACCTTGGATTAGCTGGGCGTGGTGGCGCACGCCTTTAATCCCAGCACTCGGGAGGCAGAGGTAGGAGGATCACCGTGAGTTCAAGGCCACCCTGAGACTACATAGTTAATTCCAGGTCAGCCTGGGCCAGAGTGAGACCCTACCTCGAAAAAAAAAAAAAAAAAAAAAAAAAAGACCTTGGATTATGGGGATGTTTGAACATCATTAGGGTTGATAAAAACTATGGGAACTCTTAAAGTCATACTGAATGCATTGCATTTTATATCATGTATAGATATCAGTTTATGGGGGCCAGGGATGGAATATGGTGGTTTAATTCAGGTGTCCCCCATAAACTTAGGTATTCTGAATGCTGCTCTCCCCAATTGATGGCAATTAGAAATTAAAGCCTTCTGGAGGCAGTGTATTGTTGGGCACAGGCTTATGGGTGTTATAGCCAGTTTCCCCTTGCCAGTGTTTGGCATAGTATCCTGTTCCTATTGTCCACCTTATGTTGGCCAGGGGGTGATGTCCACCCCTGTTCATGTCATCATTTTTCCTGCCATCATGGAGCTTCCCCTAAAGTCTGTAAGCCAAAATAAACCCCTTTTCCCCCAAAGCTGCTCTTCGTCAGATCATTTCTGCCAGTAATGCGAACCTGACTGCAACAGGGTCCGTTACAGAAGAGGTGACAGAAGGAATATAAGAGCCCAAGGAAGGGTAGGCCTCCTTACAATGCATTCTTCCAGATACAAAACAGACTGGATATACATGACATCACAGTACCTGGTGATACCTACACAGGACCATCATAATAGGAGGAAAATATGATGACATCAAAATAAAGAGAAACTGATTGAGAGGGGAGGGGATATGATGGAGAGTGGATTTGTGAAGGGGAAAGTGGAAGGGGAGGGTATTAGTATGGCTTATTGTCTATAATTACGGAAGTTGTCAATAATTAAAAACAAGAGAAAAAATGCCCATCTCTGTGTTAGTGATTCGTACAGAAGAGTGGTGGATTAAAACAACATAAAGTCTGGGATTTACTTTAAAGTAATTCAGGAAATAAATTATTACATTAAATAAATTAAGAGACAGCTAGAGAGAAAGTAAGATTTAAAAAGCATAAGAATTGTTGAAAACAGGTGCTAGGCAAGAGGCAGTCATTCTACAGTTTTCTTCATTTTTGTCCAGTCCTGAGTTATTCCTTCTTAATTAGAAAATGAAATAGAAATAATTAAAACTATCAATTGATATGGAGAAATATTAATAATTGTTTATCGAATACAGAAAACAAGAAGAATAACAATTATACTATGAACTTATTTTTATAAAATTAATCAGCTAGTTTTGTAAAATGCTCACACAGATATGTTTTCATATGATGTTCTGAGCACTCACAATTATTTAGGACATACGCTACACTGTCATTATGGAACTGGAGGTTGATATGGATGGAGAAAGAATAGTTAAGAGCAAGCATAAATAAGATTTCATATTTAAAAGGTAATGTGATATGGATCAACATATAGATTTATATAAATGATACAAATGTATACATTTCTATATGTAAAAGATTGCTTTACATATTTACAAAGTCTGTGCATATTTCTGAAGCTTGCTTGGTTTCCTAGCACACTGCACTAGTGGTGGTAGTAAACCTTTACCATCTGTGCATGAAAGATATGAGAACAGATCAGGAGGCTCCAGAAGCAACACACATTGGGCTGAAGTGAAGCAAATGGAATTGGGTGTGTTATAGGGTCTTTGGAATAGGGGCTGACTATAAATCAATACTTCAAAATGCACTGAAATACCATTTTAGTGTATCAATGGCAAGGAAGCAAAATGAAATGTCAGTAGAGCATTGTCTGTGGACAATGAACATCTCTCGCAGAGCCCAAGTATCCAACAAAAGACACAGGTCCAACAAAAGACATAGCATGTGGCATAGAGGACAAGTACTGGTTCAGGAGTCAGATATGTGCAGTACCTGCCTAATCTGGGCTCAGCTACATACTAAAGGCAGGCTTCTACATAGGAAGCTTCCCTTCATTTTCTTCATATATAAAATGAGAATGAAAATAATATTTCATCCATGATGATCAAATAAGATACCTTATATCTTTTATATAAAAAAGTTAACTAAAAAGTTCTATAGAAAGCCCCAGCTGAAACACAGAGGGATTGGGGACATCAGCAAGAATGCAGCTTCCATGGTGAGCCTGGCAATCAGCACCAGGTTGAAGGAGACAGACATTGAGGATACTCAACACTTGCCAAAGCAAAGATCCAGAGGCTCCTAAGAGCTCATCACTGAAGTAGACTTAAAACACACCCACCATGGCTCAGGAAATTTTGCAGAAGAGCGGGCAGAGCGATTGTGAGAGCCACAGGTTGAGACATCATGCCCAGAGGCATTGCCTCTCCACAACAACTGACTCCTGCTCCCAAAATGCATAACCCACAATCCCATGGGGAATTCCACTGAAGAGGGCCTTCAGCAGAATGGCAGCAGGGATGAAGAAAAGGATGGTATCAATGCATGATGTATCCATACTAAGTATGTACATAATAAATAAAAATAAATGAAATGATATTAATATATATACACACATACATAATAGATAGATATAAAAGGATCACAAAAGGCTACTTCTACATGTATGCATATGTGTGCATACATCTACACCTTCATCATTCTCATATATACTCATATGTTGAAGTAGACACCACTGATATATGACAATGCTCTCCAGTTGGCCCTCCATATCTGAAAGTCTACACGTACAGATTGAAATGTGTGAGAAAAAGATCATGTGTTCACTGAATATGTGCACTTTTTCTTACTATTATTTACTCAGCAATACAGTATAATACCTATTATGTAGCACTTATATTGCATTAAATATAATAAATAATCTAAAGATGATTTAACATATATGATAGGATTTTCATACTTAATATGCAAATAGTATGCTACTATTTATAAAGAACTTGAGCATCTATGTGTTTTGTTGTTCTCTAAGTGTCCTGGTACCAATCCCCCATGAACACCAAGGAGCAACTATTATTATACAAAGTTGTGTATAAGAACTATGACAGCAACACAAATCTCCCAACTTATAGATTGGACATGAAAGCTTAAGGACTTTAAGAAACTAATGGCCACATAGTAGGGTAGTTATGATGATGTAGCAGATATATAGAGTCAGAGAGAGACACACACACAGAGAAAGATAGAGAGTGGGATACCAGCAGCCTCTCAGCCACTGTGAATGAATTCCAGATGTGTGCACTTCCTTTGGGCAAGTGCGGCATTGCGCCCTTGTGTCACTTTGTGTCTGGCTAAACGTGGAACCCAGAGAATCAAACAGGCGTTCTTAGGCTTAGCAGGCAGGTGCCTTAACCACTAAGCCAGCTCTCCAGCCCCAGAGGTATATATTTTGTTAGTAATGATTAAATATCATTTCTTATGCAGAGTGGAGATTTTACTTTGTTTTGTTTTTTGAGGTAGGGTCTTAGTCTATCCCAGGCTGATCTATAATTCACTATGTAGGTTCAGTGTGGTCATAAGGTTAAGATTTTTATTAGAACTATTAGAAACATTGGTTATTAAAGCCAGCTAGTCAATGGTCTTTTGATACAGTAGCCTGAGCAGCCTGAGACAATAGGTAAGGAATCCTTCGCTCATGTTTTTACAATATCCTGAACTCCCTATTGCATAACATCTAGCACATTTGCATTGTTAGTACCACTTCTTAGCAAAATAACCTTGCACAAAAGACTTATCTGTTTCTCCTGTCTCTGTCTCCTTTTCATGACAATGGGAAGATAGTGTGAGGCTACTTCATACAGTCTTCCTGCATCTTTTTTACGATGAGTGAGTACCTTTGGTTGTACTGATTAAGTGATGGAATATATAAGCTCACCTAGAAAAGAACCTGGAAGACACTAGTGTCTAGTAAATAATCAAGCTGAGACGCTATAGTTTCTCTTGTTATCAGCCTACTTGACTAAACTGAAGACTCCAAAGGGCTTGGAGATCCTAATTATCTTGCATACAATTGGCACATGGAAGTGTGGCAGATAAATAAATATTTGTTAAACGAATAACTAGATAATGAGGAAGAAAAGAATGATTCAGCTAAGAGGGAAACATTTTCAAGTTTATACTCTACCTATAAACAAAAACAAAAGCTATTTTCTAAGAGATTTTGAGCAAAAATGTGTAAGTTACATCTTAATTGATTCTACACAGAGCCAAAAAGATGAGGAAAGACGAGGATAGTGCAATCTTCTATGAACAGCTGTCCTGGGCATAGTAAAGTATCCATGGAAGACATGTTGGAGGTGTGCTCCACTCTAATAGAGCCCATGAAAGCTGCTTGAACAGCCATTGCACAGGTTTTGATTTTTTCACTTAATTTTAATAAAACATCTTACTGGAGGAAAGTTTGGGGTGTAGTTGCAATGAAGTATGTTTTAAGGTGACATTTCATTTCATTTCATTTCTGGGTACCTGTGGTAATGAATATACTAATCCTAAGTCTGGGAATTTGGGTTGCTGTTTATCCAAAAATAAAATGTCATGTACTAAAACTTACTCTTTATCATTTATTTTCTAACTGTCTGCTAAGCAAATCAGAATGGCAAAGACAACAGCTATTTTAGGATGGGGAGCGACATGCATTATAGAAAATGCATCTCATTTGGAACTTTAGCCTTGTTCATGACAAAAGATCAATGAAAATGTAGATTTAAAAATATCCCTCATTACTTCCAGACCAAGGTGGATTATGAGACTTTAATTTTGTTTTGACTGAAATCATAAAGCCAGGGCATGGATATATTGCACAGTTGCAGCTACACAGTCTGCATAAACAATCTGCATTGCTAGGCAAACCTTTTACAGACTAAATAAGTCTGCAAGACAATGAGAGCAGTAAGCTAGATTTAAAAGCAAGATGGTGATGTGTGGTTCAAGGAAATCGGCAGACAGGGAGTTAGTTCATACTGTTACCAAGAGCCGTAGGTGACTATCCTTCAACCTTATCACATCTCTCAAAACATCAGAGCATAATTCCCACCTTGGACCAAATCATTTGAACAAAAATAGAAATATTGCCCTGCTCCAGTGAACTATAAATAAATTGCCAACTGTATCCTCCTAACAAAGAAGGGAGGCATTCTCTCTGGTCCACGTTCAGTGGATGTCAGCATTTCTAAGAAAATGAAGCTACTCAGATTTTGATCACAATTATTTGTTCTAGAAAATATCCATGGGCCAGCTGTGTCAGAACCCACCCCAGCCACCCTGTGCAAACAGAGGAAGGCAGGAAGACCTAGGAAATCATTCTGTATGTTTGGAAAGATCAGTCCAGTTCGGGAGAAAACCAATCTGAAGCAGTCATTACAGGGCCTTCTACACCTCATACCTCAGATTGGCAAGAAGCATAGGTAAGCTATTCTGGAAAATGCAGCCTCATTTCTTCATGAAAAGCCTTTCCCTCACTGTGAGTGTCTTCATTGAGCTGCATGACCTTGTAGCTCTGAATATACCACATTGGGGATTGTTTCATAAAATGTGCTAACTTCTTTTGTCTAATGACACTTCACTCTTCCCCTGGGGACTACCATATGGTCATGTGGTTTTAAATATTACCAGTTCTCAGGCATGGTGGCGCACACCTTTAATCCCAGCACTTGAGAGGCAGAGGTAGGAGGATTGCCATGAGTTCAAGGCTGACCTGAGAATACATAGTGAATTCCAGGTCAGCCTAAGCTAGAGTGAAACCCTACCTCAGGGGTAGATATATATATATATATCCAGTATGTTATGACACACAAGGACACAAGGTCATATTCTCCATCCCTGACTGATGCTTGAGTTCCAGACTGTCAAATCCAAATTCCTGCTTCCTTTACCCACCTGGATGAATAGAATTGTAAAGACAAAATAGCCAAAACTAAAAGCAGAAATTTCTACACTTTACAAACAGACTCTAATTGGAACCTGACCCCAGAGACATGTGATGTTCTATACAGACAGAGACTAATGACTCATGGGGCCTTACCCCAAATGACCAATCTCAAGAAATATAACTGCTGTTGTCAAATTTACTACATCCCAACATAGCAAGATACCTGCTAACCTATCCTGATATGGAGCTCATACAATGGTACACAAAATAAGACCAAGTTAACTTCCTTTAATTATAAAAGAACTTTTACCTCTCAGGAGGTAAATCATCTCTCTCTCTCTCTTTCTCAGAATTAACCTCTGTGTTTCTGTCCCTCATACAGCATGTTTTCCTTGTTAAATCTTTTTGTATCTGTTATGATCTGGTAAATGCTTTTACCCCTACACCTTTGGCTTGTCACTGTTATTCCCAGCATGCCAGCAATCTCAATATAACATCTCAATAACAGAACTCCTAATTCTCATCCCTTAGCTACTTCTGCCAAAGGCATCTACTCATTCCCTAAACCCTCAGACCTGGGATTCATCCTTGATTATCTCTTTCCTTCTGCATACAAGTACAAATACAAATTAACCGTAATACTTAATACAGTGATGAGTGTCACTAGACAATGAAACCATATTGTATGCATGGCAAAGACTTGGGTTCTGCTCTTTGTAGGATGATTATGCAACAATTCCATTATTGGGGATGTTGAACTAGAGGGTCAGAGATGGTCTTGCAAAGATCAAGGAAGCTGGGATTTTAGGCAGATGGAATAGCTTGAAATGTAACTTAAGGTAAGAAAGGCAGAGATGAATGAGGGGAACTAGCATGAGCTCTGACTGAGCAGGGAAATAGGAGCCAACTCATGTAGGACATTTTAAACTAAAATAAGGAATGGAGAGCTTATTTACCTAAGTGTAATAGTAAGTAATTATCAACCTGAACTTGAGTAGTGGCATGAACTATTTCATTTTTCATAGATACTCGAGATTCTGGAGCCATGTGAAGTGAGTTTTACAGTCTACCACCATTGCTCCTACATCCAGATACTGTTGATATTGTAAACACACAGATGTGTTGGGTTGAAAAAAAAATTAGAGCACCTGGAAGAAGGAAAGAATGAAGACAAGAAAAGAGAGAGACAGGGCAGAAAGCATGGAAGGGAGGAAAACCTTGATAAACCAGGATGAAAAAAAAAAAACCCTCAAAATCATACTGGTAATTCTGACATCTGATGAGAGAAAGGTCCAGAGGACAGGGGTATGATACCAGTGCTGCATCTCAAGGGCAGGCTGGAAAAAGGAGGTGTAGCTCTGAGGCAGGATGAAGGAAGCCAGAAAGGAAACTCACATTTAGCAAGTTAGCTACTTGAAGGACTGCCTTGCCTGGAAAAATAAAACAGAACTCTGCCTATTAGTTCAGGGAAGAAGAAAGGAATCTTGGAATTGTGGGATTATAAAAAGAAAACAATCAAAGTCTTCATGAGGTGGAACCCCAACTGGATATGGAATCAGATGTTCTATTGCTCACTCAGTACAATAAACTCAAACCAAAAGAATACTATCAAACTGTTGCGGCCTACTGAGCCCAGAAAGAGCAACCCAAAGTAAATGCAAAGTCAAGCCACAGAGGAGTTCATGAGTTACACAGAAAAAGATAACCCCCGTTTAACAGCATTTAGTAAAAATGTACAACCTACACAAGAAATTAAGTCATTTGGTAGAAACTGAAAATATAAAATCAAATTATACAATATTAAAAACTCTAGAGTGGTTAATAACAATCTGAAAAGAGACACAAAATAACATTGGAAATGAAAATGAAAGCACTAGGCATCATGAAACAAAGAGGCTAACTGAAAACAAACCCCAAATACATGTATTTTTAAATATTAAAGTGGTTATTAAAATTTAAGAAGTCAATGAGTAGGTTAAGTAGCAGATGAGAACTAGCTAAGCAGAAAAACCAGTAAACTACAAAATAGATTTGAGGAAGCAAAATAGAATTCAGCACAATTTTATACAAAGAAGTCAAATATTCAAATGACAAGAAACATGCACACCAGGCGGGGAGAGTTGGCTCGGTGTATTATGGGCACCTTAGTTCAGATACCCAGTACCCACATACAGTGTCTGTAACCCCAGCGTGTCCTGGGGAAAGAACAGAACCAGAGATAAGAGAATTGCCCACAAGCTAGTGGACCAGCTCGCCTGATGTGTTCTCAGTGGTATAGAAGACGAAACCTTCCTCAAATGAGGAGAAAGGCAGGACTGCTACCCAAACTTGTCCTCTGACCTCCACAAAAGCACTGTGGCAAGTATGTCCTGCACTCACACACATGAACATGCACACACACATATACACCCATCATAGGCTCATACACACACACACACACACACACACACACACACGAAGAAAAAAGTTTAACATTTATCTAATAGGCTAGCTTAAGAGTGGAAAGCAGTATTTGGGTCTACTCATAGTATTGTATTCTCTTAGATATAGCTTTGCTCCAAGGGCATATGAAGGGGGCAACACATGTCCAAATCAGCTGAAAACAAGTGCTTCCCTGGGGTAGCTCTAAGGCACAGAGAAATTTACAGTCTCTTCACTAAACTGGCTTGCAATGTTCAATGTCAACAAAAGGGTCTTGTGCACTAGGTAATGGCAGAGTGGACGGAGCGTGTATAGTGTGGGAAGAACTTCTACGGTCCCCAGGTCCCCCAAAATCCATTTTTCTTGTTCCTTGGCAATAGGAATGATGTAATGAGTGTGACTTGATCCCAGGGGAGTCAGAAGCACAAGGAAGGAGAGGGGCTGAAACACCATCTTCCTAATGTCCAGTGCAGGGCTCTTTCCACTGTATCCTCCTATCCAATTCTGTGCCACTGTGTACTAGGCCTGACCATGACTGAGAGCTAAATGAAGGTATTTTAACCTTCTCTTGACCCTGGTTGGAGTTCATAAAGAAACGAAGTACACCAGCCTCCTCTGGTAGCCTCTCACCAATCAGTTTCGGCAGAAGCATCCCATCTGGAATAGGGTGGGCTCCCGAGGGTCTTTGAAAAGGCTGGTGGGAATGAGATTTTATGTTTCACAATTGCTGTGGAAAATCTGCTTACAGCCCAGAGGAAAGGGAGGGCAAATAATCATGCATGGGACATGCTGGAACCTCAACCAGCCGACCCTGGGCAGCACTGAGTGATCAAGACAGGACAGCTGACATGATGATTAAAGGAGAGGGAAGGCTGCTGAAATTACAAGATACTCTACCAATACAAAAGCGCTGCACACACACTGCAGAGGAGAGGAACTACATAATCTCCTTAAATCCCTTTGCATTTGAGTGAAACCTAAGTGGAGCCAAGTAAATCAGCTCAAAAGATTTCTGAAGCCGCCACTTACTTTCCAGGCTGCAAAATTGTTCTTTCTCCCTAGAAATCATGCCGTAAACTCCACTATAGATGAAATTACTTTTCCTGTTTTGTTTAGAGACAGTCTCAGTTACACCTGTTGTGTCAGTCTTACCTTGTTGTGCATTTATCTTGGATGACAATGTGAAAGAAGAGTTGCATTTAAGTTGGCCAGGATGGAGTCAGTAGACCTTAGGTGTGGATGCTGTGCCTCTAAGAGCACCCATCAGCCTTAAAGGACCATTCATAGGTCTTTTGGTAGAAAATCCCAGTGGTCAGCTCTTACAGAATTCTTTTGGATAATAAATGCAACTTCAACCACGACAACACACCTTTTGTCCCAAGGGACCCATGACCAACTGGCTTACAAGAAGGTGTAAAGTTCACTGATCTCAGCTTCTCCACAACCTGGTCTTTGCTACCCTGGATGGCAGGTGAGCTTTCCTTTCCCAGTTCTGCACTGCTCTTCTCCTTCCAGAGGCAGCAATCACAAGAGCTCTGGCTGAGTAATTTCCATCTCAGACTCTGCTTCCTGGGCTTCCATAGCCTGTGACCATTACCACATCTGCATAGTCCAATCTGTATCGCAATATAACTCACACTTCCCTTTCCAGGATAGCTTTGTTAAGTGCTTGCTTAACAAAGTTAGCTTGGGCACTGACAATCAGGGACATTTGACAATGATAGAGCAAGATGTCCTTGTAAATTCAATCAAATGATCCAATGCTGCTGCATATTCAGTTTAAACATTTAAAGCAAAAGTATGTTTGCATAATAATTAAACAAATTTTGATGGAGCTTGGTATCATGGGAAAACCATGTTTTAACAAAATAAGTAGAAAACAAATGTATTGGAATTTGGTGTGTTACAATATAACTTATTCCTATAATCAATTAAGTTATAGTGGTCCACCAATTAAAACAGTAGCAGTCACTATAAGAATTTGTAAATATGAGACATGGTTAAGCTGAGCTACATATTTTTATGCCACTCTGATTTCACATATAAAGCAATAGTATGTATTTTCTCTCTCTGCCTTAAGTAGAACTTTGGAAACATCTGAATGTTTGAATAAATATTTTGAAAGTCAACCAAAGTGTCCTATAATGGTGCTGAATGCTTCTTTAATGAATTTGGCTCATATTTGTCCAAATCAGTTAGAAATGGTGTATCAACATTTTCAGTGCATTAAGGTGCAAGAAACTGCAGCTTTTTGGATGCTTAGATAATTGAGATTATTAGATAACAAGGCTTAAAAGCAGTAAGACACTAAAATGTATCCCCACTGTCAAAAGGCAAATTAAAACAAATTTAGTAATAGATCTAATTGTTCTGTATTTGCAATTCATGAATTGGGACACCTCTACAAAGTGAGATAACTGCTCCTGGCAATGGAGGAACAGTGGGTTTTATAACATGGTACCATATCAAACAATACAGGGGGAAAAAAATCTGGTTAATACCAGGCCGCTTTTCTGTATGTGTGAAAGCAGAGAGAATGTCCTTATTACACTGATTTAGAGATCTTTAGATCTGGTCTATTTTAAAATCTACCTGCTTTATTGAAATTTCAGTTTGATAATTTAGCACAAATGATTCTATTTTCTGGGGGCCCAGTCCAAAAACACATTCTCTCATAACTTTAATACCACAAAAGCAAGAAAAGAACTAAACTAATTGAGTGGTGATGCCTCAAATTATGTACAAGATTAAAATTTTTAAAAATTATTGACTACTTCCATAATTATAGACAATAAACAAAGATAATTCCCTCCCCTCCCCTACTGTCCCCTTCACAAATCCATTCTCCATCATATCACCCTCCCCTTCTCAACTAGTCTTTCTTTTACTATGATGTCATTATCTTTTCCTCCTACTATGAAGGTCTTGTGTAGGTAGTACCAGGCAATGCAAGGTCATGGATATCCAGGCTATTTGTGTCTGGAAGATTGCATTGTAAGCAGTCCTATCCTGCTGTTGTCTCTTACACTCTTTCTACCATCTCTTCTGCAATGGAAGGTGTGATCGAGAAGTTTCAGTGCTGAACACATCTCTGTCACTTCTTCTCAGCACTATGTTGACTTCTGAGTCATCCCAGACATCACTGCCATCTGAAAAGAGAAGCTCCTCTAACCAAAAGTGAGAGTAGCATTAATATATGGGTGTGAGTATTAAGAAAGGTGCTTACAGGGCAGTTTGGTGAGCATAATATATGCATGTAGCTAGACATCAGCAGATGTTACACCCCTAAGGCTCATGACCTCCCCTGTCATAGGTTTTTAATACCAGGCATGTATTCCTTCCTGTGGAACAGGCCTCTAGTCCAATAAGAGTTGGTTTTCCCCATAACAGACATGCCACAAATGAACCCATTGGCTCATTTGGTTTGACTGGCCAAACTTAAGGCTTGCAGTATCCACTCTTGTTTATCTCCACTGATGACTTCTCTCTCCCACAGGATTGCATGCAGTATAGCTTTTCCCAACTTTCTGTCAGCTGGTCTACAGAGAGGAAATTTTCAGTTCAGCTCCAGCTTGCTTTCTCAGTGACCTTGCAGCCCAAGCATAGGGATATCTTCAGCAATATTCAATTTTGAAATTCTGTAGGTGAATTTTGGATTATCTTAATATGTTGACAGATCAAATTAGTCATTGAAGAGTTAAAATACTTCATTAGACATTGTCAGGAATGGATGCAGACTTGGACCTCAAATTGATTTGTATCATTTTGGTTTGATTTATTTTCAAAGTAAATTTGGGCAGAAGGATGGGTGGAAGTAAGATGTCATAATTATATAGCTCCTAGTTGCAGACAGAAATCTTTTGTTTATGAATTAGAGGAGGAGGCAGGTCTATAGTCTACAACCCAGCTAGATCAGCTGACATGACTGTGTATCAGCTCTTCACCAAATGATCATCTCTTTTCCAGCTGAGTCAACTGTGACTCCTAGGACTCCTGAGTCTATTTACCATAGCCTAAATTCAACCTCTCAGGAGAAATCTGAGATTTTACTGATGCAGTATCATAGTGAGTGAACAAGGAGGCATACAGCATAAATTGCCACACTCATCTTACACTTGAGGTAGAACTCCACTGCTGTAATTTCTCTATCTTTTTTCCTCAATGAGTGGACAGAATTTTTGTGTAAAACTCTTATCTTAAATTATATGAGTATGGGTGAAGTAGAGAAAAACTCAATCATAAAATATTAATTAGGCAAAAATATTGAATAGACAAAATCAATTTGGCAAGCATTTCCTTGTAAAATACTTTTTTAAAGAAAAATATTCTTAAGTGGATGTAAAAAGACAGTACCCTTGAAAAATATATTAGAATTGAGAATAGCATGCACTTAACAGAATCGTACTAATCTTATTAAGTATGCTAGCTAGAATAAATTTTCAAATATGCTATGGTCTACAGAGAAGGTCAATGGAGGGTTCATTTTAAATGTATTAGCTATAAAATATAACTTTAAAGAGAATTCAGATTTGACATAGCAAGACCAGATTGGAGGAAGATCATATTTTTGAGGAAAATACAGTGATATTTGAGACAAATCTGTCTTAAAAAAAAAAAAAAAAGAAAGAAAGTGTGTAAGCATTCTGATTCTTTTAAATGTTTGTTTTTCAATAAAGGTAACTTTTTTTTTTTTGAGAGAGAGAGAGAGAGAGAGAGAGAGAGAGAGAGAATGGGTGTGCCAGCAGTCTCTCAGCTACTCCAGATGCATGCTCCCCTTGTGGACAAGTGTGGCATTGCACCCTTGTGTCATTTTTTTTGTGTCTGGCTAAACATGGGACCTGGAAATTGGAACCTGCATTCTTAGGCTTGAAGGCAGGTGCCTTAACTGCCAAGCCATCTCTCCAGCCCAATAAAGGAAACTTTAAGGTTTAAGGTTTGTTGAACACAGATATATGCCATTCTTTAAGAGAAAATTACTTTTTGAAATAGTTTTTGGTATTATTTTATGAATCTGTCAATACAATTAAAAATGAATTTTCCATTCATAAATACTTCAAAAGATTTATAGTTACTTTTAGTATCTCCTTTTATTCTCAAAAGTTCCTTGGCTTGAACTATAAATTCTTTGGTCATCCTGACTGTAGTCATCAGATGTCCCATATTCCAAAGGAAATGAATATTGTCTAGGGCCTTACAAGATCAATGGCTTCCTGAGAAAAGTTGCATTAATCACCTCCAAAGCTTTCTAATTTTAGGGTCCTTGGAGCTCACTATAGTGCAGATCCCTGGTCCTTGGTAATAAGATATGGGATATAAATCATGTTTGGGGCCCAGTAGTCTATACTTTTACCAAGACCTCCCATCTTCCCCTAGAGATTCTTTTGCAAAATATGCCCAGGGAAATTTCAAATACATTCTAAATGTTTTATCAGTTTCACTCTTCCTCCAAAGCAACCATTTTCTTTTTTCCTTTCTGTTTGGCCTTATAGTCATTGCTTTTACTTGATAAAATTTTTAATTAAGCATTCAAAATGACAGGTTCTAGTGTGACATTTTTACACACATATAGCATTGTAGTCTGTTCTTACTTACCCTAATACCCTCCCTTATCCTCAAAATTCCCCCCAATGTATCTTCCTTCTGCTTTCATATCAGATGTATTCCATCACTTTCTACCTTTAGACCTAATCCACCCCATGATAGTACCCTTTCTACTTTCATATTCTACAGACACATATCTAAATTTAAACCTAGATTCTCTATCAGAGAGAAAATGTGCAATATTTATCTTTTGGAGTTTCACATATTTCACTTAACATAATGATCTCCAGTTCCATCCATGTTCCTGTGAATGCCATCATTTCATTTTTCTTTATAGCTGAATAAAATTCCAGGGTGTATATATACGACATTTTTCTTATCCACTGAGTTTTTTTTTTTTTTATCATATCAGCTGGTTCCACATCTTGTTGGTTGTGACTAGTATAGCAATAAACATGGTATGCAAGTATCTCTGTTTCTGTTGACTTAGAGTTCCCTGGGTATATACACAAAAGTACTATATCTGGGCCATATGGTAATTCTACTTTTAGTTATTTTTTAAAAATATTAATTAATTAATTAATTTATTTATTTGCAGGGGGAAGGAGGAGAGACAGCGAGAATAGGTGCACCAGGGCCTCCAGCCACTGCAAATGAACTCCAGATGCATGTGCCACTTTGTGCATCATCTGGCTTTACATGAGTACTGGGGAACTGAACCCAGGTCACTAGGCTTTGCAGGCAAGTGCCTTAACTGCTAAGCCATCTCTCCAGCCCTCTACTTTTCACTTTTGAGGAACCTCCCTACTGATTTCTATAGTGTTTGGATTGGTTTGCCATCCTACCAGCAGGGTGTAAGAGCTCCTTCCTCTTTCCCATATCCTGACCACCATTTGCTCTTTTCATTATAATAGCCATTTTATTTGGGGTGAAATGGAATCTCAAAGAAGTTTTAATTTCCATTTCTCCAATGGCTGAGATTACTGAATACTTTGTCAGGTATTTATTGGCCATTTGTATTTCTTCCTTTGAAAACTATCTATCCAGCCCACTTGTTTAATTGGATGGTTTGGTTTGTAGGTGGTTTGTGGTGTCTCTTCACTCAGATGGTGGTTGTCTTTGTTTTTCAGAAGCTTTGTAATTTCATGAAATCCCATTCGTCAAGTCTTGGGATTATTTCCTATACTACTGATATCCTTTTTAAATTTTACTTTTATTTATTTATTAGAAATAGAAAGATGAAAGAGAAAGAGAGAGGAGAGTGAGAAGAGGGAGGGAGAGAAAGAATGGCAATGCTAGGGCCTCTAGCCACTGCAAACAAACTCCACATGCATGCACCCCCATGTGCATCTGGCTTACATAGCGAATTGACCTGGGTTAGGCTTCACAGGCAAGCACCGTAACCACTAAGTCATCTCTCCAGCCCTTAGTATAATTCTTTTCATATCTATCCATTCCTCAAAATTTAATTATTTCATTTTTTCCTGCTGAGTAGAACTCTGTTATGTCTATGTACCACATTTTCATTATCCTTTCATCAGTTATTCAATTTCCTAGTTATTGTGAATAGACTGGCAAAAAGCATGGCTGAGCAAATATAACTGTAGTTATGTGTAGAGTCTTTAGGGTATATGCTCAGGAGTGGTATAGCAGGATTAAATGATAGATCTATGGTTAAATTTTTGAGAAACTTCCAAACTGATTTCCATAGCACACACCTTCACTGCAGGATTTTTTTTTTCCATTGTACAGGCTGTGAGTTTACTCTGCTCATAGTTCCTTTGCTGTACAGAAGCTTTTTTCTCATGTAGTTGATACTTGCACATTCACATTTCTATTATCCATACATCTGTTGATGGTTTATTGGCTATAATTATGGCAGTTGTCAAAAATAATCCCAATAACACACACACAAAGAATTTAATTGAGATTTTTAGAGAGATTGCACTGACTCTGTAGATTGCTTTCAGCAATATAGCCTTTTTCATAAAATTAATTCTGCCAATCTATCAATCTGTGAGCATGGGAGTTGTTTTTAACTTTTAGTATCATCTTTAACTGTTGCTTCAGCATTTTAAAGTTTTCATTGTAGAAGTCTTTTACTACATTAGGTTTATTCCTATGCAATTTTTATACGTATTATAAATGAGATGTTTTTTCCAATTTTTTTTTTCTTAGAAAGTTCATTATGGACATATAGAAAAGCTATTGATTTTTATATATTGATTTTGTATACTACTCATTTGCTGGAAATGTTTCTTGGGTTTAAGAGTTTTCTGGTATCACATTTAGGCTCCTTTGATCATGTTATCTACAACAGGGATAATTTGATGTTATCCATCCGTATTTCAATACATTTTTTCTTTCTTTTGTCTTATTGTTCTAGCTATGAGAATCTGAGGAAAGAGAGTGGGCACCTTGGTCTTGTTCCTAATTTCTTTCATGCTTGCTTCAATGACCCACTGGTCATTCAGTAATATATTGTTCAATCTTGTGGTTATTTCCAATAAAAGCTGACACTCTGAACAGTTCAGGGCTGAATCTTGAGAACCCAAACTGGGTGTATCCCTCATGTGCATCAGCTTTTCTTCTTTTTCTTTTCTTTCTTTTTTATCCAATAAAAGTTTGCCTCACAAAAAATATATATATTGTTCAAACTTCAAATATTTGTACAGTTTCAGTAATTTCTCTTGCTATTGATTTTTCCTTTTATTCCACTATAATATGATATGCAAGAAATTTTATCAACCTTTTGTACTGATTAAGACTTGCTTTGTAGACTAAAATATAGACTATTCTAGAGAAGGGTCCATGGGCTTCTCAGAGGACTGTGTATTCTGAATCTATTGTATGGATTATTCTGTAGATAACTGTTAAGTTCATTTTCTCTATGGTGCAGTTTAACCTTGCATGCTTATTTTGTGGTTGTTATTTACTTTTAGCCTGGACAACCTATCTAAAGATGAGAGTGAGGTATTGAAGTTGTCTACCATTATTGTTTTAGGACCTATGTGATTTTTTATGCTTCTTAGTGTTTGTATGATGAAATTGAGAACCCCAACATTTGATGCATATAATTTACAATTGTCATACATTCATGTTAGGTTGTTTCCTTGATTAGTATGTAGTGACCCTATGTTTCTTTTCTGACTAATTTTGGTTTGAACTCTACTTTGTCATATATCTGAATAGTTATTCCAGTTTGGTTTAGGCTTCTATTTGCTTGATTGATTAACTTGAATGATCCATTGACTTTCAGTCTCCAGGTGTCATTATCTATGAAGTGTGTTTCTAGGAACCAACAGACACCTGGATCCAGTTTTTTTGTTGTGGTTGTTTGGTTGGTTGGTTGCTTTTTTCGTTTTTTGTTTTCAAGGTAGGGTCTTGCTGCAGCCCCGGCTGATCTGAAATTCACTCTGTAGTCTCAGGCTGGCCTCCTAAGTGCTGGGATTAAAGGCATGCACCATCACACCCAGCAGATCCAGTTTTTTAAATCTAGTCAGCCTGTCAATATTTCTTTGTTGGTGAGTTGAAGTCATTTACATTTGAAGCTATTTTGATTGAGAGATGTTTACTAATTCCATCAAGTTTATTGTTTATTAGAAAACTATCAAGTCAGTTGGATTATTGTTTGTTCTTTGTTCTGTATTAGTATTTGGAGTTTGCTGGTTTATTTTATTGGACATGATGGATTCCTTCCTACCTCACCTTCATTGATATATTCCTCTCATGAAATTCATTCTTTCCTGTGTTCTTGTTATTGAGATTATCTTTCTTCCTCTTCTGTGATACAGGATTCTGGGGTTCAGAAGTCTCCCAAGTATATGAACCCCAATCTGGGGTCTTATTCTATTTTTAACAAAGAATTAATAAAAATGAAACTCAAGAAGGATACATTATGAATTATTAAGTTTATTTAGGGAGAAAAAAATTGTGGGGTTTATTTAAGGGAGGTAGGGATCTAGGAAGAAGGCCAGAGAAGAATCATAAACACTTGGGAAGTAGGAAACAGATTCTCATGTAGAAAACACTATATAGTTTATCATTTAAGAAAAATTGAGGTTTTTAGGAAAAGACTGGCATAGAGCCTCAAGCATGTGGAGGATAGTTCATAAATTAATTTAAGAGAAACTGAGGCTTTCAAGGAAAGACTGGAGTAGAGCCACAACACAATGAGGGGTGTTCATAAGGCTCATTCAAGATAAACTAAGGCTGTCAAGGTAAACTGGCCTAGAGTCACAAGCACATGGAGGACAGAATCTAGGAGTTTCTATAGGGAGACTTAGAAGAAACACAATTAGTTATCTGATTTATGCTTCCTCATGGAAGTGAGTTAAGAGGGCAAATGGTGGGAGCTTAAGGAAGAATAGCAGAGGGAAAATATCAAAGCAGAGACCAAGAAATCCAGATGAGAAATCTTATGGAGGAAAGAGAGTTGAACCCATGGTTAACCTGAGTTTAGAGACACAAGTGGCAGGCCTAGAGCTAGTGAAAGAATCCATGTGGTAGATCTGGAGTGTAAGGGAAATACATATTTGGTAGATTGCGAGACAAGAGGAAAATCATACATGTAATTAAAGTAAGAAGTTACCCCAAGCTATAAAGAAGAAGCAAGCAGAGAAGTTCTTCCAGACCAAGAAACAGTGTTATGTCCCCCCCTCCCGCCCCCCATGCACACACCCACCCAGCAAGGATGGATGGGAATAGAGGTCAGACTTGCATGTATCCCTGTGACCAGAGCAAGGAGAGGCAGGAAGAGAGAGAATCCAGACAGAGCAAAGGTGGAGCTGGAAAAGCCTTTATAGTTGAGTCAAATGTATTCTTTCCTCAGATTCAGGCATTCAAGGGGAAGACCCAATTGGTTTGTAGATTTGGAGGGCAGACCCCCAGGGCCAGCCCACCTGGGCCATCTATCTAGGTAGGGTACTAGACTGTGGACAACAAGGGGCGCTGTAAATCAGTCTCCATCAATAGGTGTTCCATTTCTGCCAGGAGATCCGTTCTGGTGCCAGGGTGAGGTGGCATGTGGGGTGGCGTCTCCTGGTTCTCTCTGGGCCTCAATTTCTAACTGAAACTGCCAAAAAGAATTTAGATTTCTCCTATTCTTCTTCATCTGTGTATGATATTTCTTTAAGTATCATCTGTAATGATGGCTTAATGGCCCTGAAATGCCCCCGTTTGTGCTTTTTATAAAATGTTCTTATTTTTCCTCAATTTTAAAAGGTGACTGCTGGATACAGCGATTTTAGTTAGCAATTATTTACTTCCAGGGCTTGAAACATGTTGTTCCACACTTTTCTAGCTTTTAGTATTAGTGATGAGAGTTCTTAATGTTATTCTGATATATTTGCCTTTGTAAGTAAGTTGGCATTTCTTTTTCCTCACAGCTTTTGGTGTTGTTTCTTTTCTTTGTGTTATTTATATGTTGGTTATAATGTATTGTGATGTTTCTTCCCTGGTCATGTGTATTTGGGGTTCAGAATGCCTCTTGTGTTTTAATGTCCATTTCTCAAGATTTGGAAAATTCTCTGTTAGAATTTTATTGAATACATTTTCTACTTTGTTTTTATCTCAACTCCTTCTTCTACCCTATGAATTTGTAGGTTTAGTCTCGTGATTGAATCCCAGACTTCTTAGATGTTCTGGTCATGCTCATTTTTCCTTTTTATTGATGTTTGGATGTAATGTGCTCTCGACCTCATCTTCCATCCCTGATATCCTTTCTTCTGCTCAGTCAACTCTATCAAAGCAATCACTCTCAATGCCATTTTTCTGTCAAGATTCAGCTCAAACATCAGCTCTTCAAATTCCCTGGGGATGATTTATCTCTCTATTTTGAATACCAAATGTCCCCAGAAAGCCCAGATTTGATCATAACTTGCTATTTATAGCACTTTGCTGCACTTACTGTTTCTAATAGGCTATGTAATTTACTTATATATTATTAATATTACCAGGTGTCTTTCTTCCCAGAGTACAAGCTTTATGAGGACAGGACTTTTTTATGTAATGCCATATCCCCAATGCTTGGAATAGTGCCTGGCACATACTAGGCAAAATATAATAAAAAACAAAATTTCTCAATCCAGAGAAACTGAACATAAATATAGAAGAGAATGAAAACATTTTATTAAATAAGAATTTAACCACACAGTCTACTAAAGAGATTATACAAGCAGAGAGAAATCTCAATTGTTTATACCTAAGTAAATATAGCCCCATTGCATTATGGATGTTTTTCAGTCAGGACAGCTGAAGTTAGAACTGGTTTCTAGCAGAAACTTACAGCCTTCTCTTCCTTGATGATTCATTTTAAAGAAATGATTCTTGGGTCTTGGAGGAAACACTTCTGATTGAGAGGTAGGCCAGACACTTTTCTAAAAAAAAAAAAAAAAATGGCATATATAGAAAAGGACAAAGAAACAAATACTAAAAGAGAAAAGGGACAGCACAGAGATATCTCCCCATTTTCAACAAGGATGATTAATACTTTAAATTTGATTTTCACATCATTTTCCTGTTTATAAGCACCTAAGAGCAAGAACTATATCATATTTACTTTCCTACATAAGACCAGCATGGTATTTGTGAGAGAAAAAGAAAGGAGTGAACAATTTCAACAACTGTAAAACAATCTCTACATTAAGGACTTTTTAAAGTATTAACAAAGAGGATTAAATAAGACAGATAAACTAAGCCTGTTGTAAGATCTTTTAAATATCAATGAAACACCTCTACATATACATTTAAATATGAATCAGGTAAGGGCCCTAGCCAACTCTGGATTCTGCAATACCTAGTCACAGAATTTGCTTATCTCCAGTTCTCTTGCTTTTCTCCATTCTCTGCCATCAAAACACAGGTCTTGCTTTGCTGGGTAAACTTATTCAGAGTTTTTTCAGAACCCTGTTCTATAATTCATTCAGAGCCAGAATCTTAGGCTCATTTACAGGGGATGCATGCTCTCGCATAATCTCTTCACCCATCTTGGACTTCAATTTTCTCTTAACAATGTTCACACTACCCTATTTGGTCCAAAGATCACTCTCCTTGACAGAGAAGACCGAAGCAAATGGGAAGAAAGGAGTTCTGCTTTCTTCATGTCATCCATCAACATCATACCACTTGGCCTCAAGCAGTTGGTCCTTCCTTGTTGCTGCTCTAAACATAAAAGTCCTCCATTATCCTCAGCCTCCCCATCCCCACATATATGCTCTATGCTCTGAACCTAATCTGCTACTCATCCTTGCCTCTGTTTCATGCCTTGTTTGGCAATAGGCTTCTCTTTCCACTTTTGCAATCTGAGTCTCGAGGGAGATGTGCAGCACCCTGGCTCCAGATGTAATCACTTCTCTATCTTGCCAGTACGACAAAGACAGAAATATGGCTTAAAAAATATTCAGCAACAAACACCTTGGCCCCTAAAGATCTTTCTTTCTCCTCCTCCCCAACACATCCTTCTACCACCATATCTCTATGGTGTGCTTGTCCTACTTCCCTGAACCCAATTCCTCACTAGATACCACCATGCTTGCTTATTTCATTCAACCTATAGCAGTCTTATTTCTCCAGGCAATCTACTTACCAAATCTCCCTTAAATAGCTAGTGCATACCACGCTCAACCATTCATAAGACTGAGAGTACAACATTGAACTTGCTCAGATTTTTCATTTTATGTTCAAATCACCATTAATATATTCACTCAGAAATATGAAATTCAACTCTGACTGGCTGCTGTCTCTCCAAATCTCTAGATCCTGCTCTTTTCTCCCCATGCTGTCACTGCTCTCCTTCTGGATTCCTTCCCTGGTCACTGACACAGATAAAGTCACCTTCAACTTCCTAACTGCTTGCTCTGCCTCTGGTCATCACTTCAGCAAAGCTATCTTCCATGGGATCATTCAAGATTTATTTAAAATAAAATCTAGGGGCTGGAGAGATGGCTTAGCAGTTAGGGCTCAGGCCTGCTCAGCCTAAGAACCCGGTTCCAATCTCCAAGTCCCACATTTAGCCAGATGCAAAGTGATGCAAGGGAGCAATGCCACACTTGCCCAAGAGGGGCGCACACATCTGGATTTCGTTCACAGCAGCTGAGAGACTGCTGGTGCACCCATTCTCTGTCTCCCTCTCCCTCTCTCTCTGTCTGTTTCTCTCTGTGTCTCTCTCCAAAAATAAAAAAAATAAAATAAAATAAAATCTAGTCAGGGCCATTTCCATCTAATAACCTTTCAAAAGCCCAAGGTACATAAGATGGGACACAAAACATTTTAGGATCCACCTGTGTCTTAAATCTCTTACCTCATCCTTTGGAGATAGTTTCTATCTCATTCTTTACCTAGGTTATCTGTGCGTATGGCCCAAACTGAAAGGTTTTTATGCTCATGTTTGTGTTTGTGTTTTTGATCTAATGGTATTAGGAATGGAACACAGGGCTTCCTACATGCTTGCAAGTGCTCTAGCACTAAGCCACACTACTCGTGCCATATCTTCATGGCTGACATAGTGATAGTCTCTGTGCCTGACATAGTACCTTAACAAATCTTGAGCTTAATTATCTGTCGGATACTGTTTCACACCTATATATACCTTTAATTATAAGCATTCACAGGCATAACTTGCATCCTTGGAGTACTCATTAGGGTTATTCGCAAATGTTCTGGATTTCTTCCTCTGAGAATACTATAGGATTTTGTTTCTAACTCCTTTTAAAGATAAGAAAGGGGAGACAGACAGTAAAGGTTTAATTGGGAGGTGAATGTGATCAAAGAATGTTGTATGTACACATGAAAATGTCACAGTGAAACCTATTATTTTGCATGGTACATGCCAGTAATAGAAAAGATAGGGATAGTTATGTGATTTGTTCTGACTAATGACATGCAAACAAAATTTGAATTTCATGTGTTAGTGAGTCTGATGACACACATTCTGTAATCCCACCCACCCTAGAGGCTGAGGTAGGAAGATCAGTTGCGCTCATGAGTTGGAGACCAGACTGAGTAGCATAGAAGGTCCCAGCTCAAGGGCAACAAAACAGCAACAGAACTACAACAGCAACAACTACTCACATCATTTCCCAAGAAAGCATTTGATGTCCAGTGAGAGAGAGCACTACAGTTTCCTTCTGTGGCTGGATGGGAAAAGAAGCCTTCATCGGTTTGGGTCCCCCAGAGCTCTAAGAAGAGGTTCCTGCTGTGCTTGAAGGGACATATAAACCAGAAAAAATAATACCAAGACTCCAGGGAGATTTGGGGATTGCTTGTTGTGACCATTCATTGATTGACGTTTCAAGTGTTCCATTCCTTAAGGAGGAGCCATACCACTTCCCAATAATAATTAAAACAGACTAGAATATAAGTATGTTAATGTGTATTTCCGAGTGTTCTAATATCCCTCTTCTATCTGCTTATGCTTTCTTGGTACTAAGCTACAATTTCTGCTCATCCTAGCACAACTTCAGTTTTAAAATATAACAATTAAAATCTAGCCAATTCATAATCTGATGGTGATCACTTTTTAACATTTTGTAGAGGACAAAATGTTACAGCTCGGAGCAACACTGCAGCCAGTGTCCCTTGGGGACGGACAGAAGGGTGGCTCATGCACATTCCCTGCAGCTGAGCAGCAGAGCCGAAGGGCTGTGATAAATTAGCTGATGAGGGCTGTGCATGCTGTAGCAGGTCTCCCTGAATCTTTTGTCCCAGCAGATGGCACAATATCATGGCAATAAATGTAATGAAATTGTCTCTCCATTTGCCTTTATATGCCTTAAAAAAAAAAAAAAACTATTTTTGAGCCTATAATTCTGTGAACAGGAAAAAAAAATGCCCTCTCTCTGTAATGCTTTTAAAGCCCCATTGTAAAACAATGGCATATTCAAAAGGGAAAAAAGGCTCCAAAACACAGCCTATTCCTTAAAGAAATGGTCTAGCATGCATTTATTTTCTACAATTCTTATGGTTCCTTGAAAGGCATATTTTTTATCTTCATGTTAATGTATTATGCAGCACTTCAGTATAACCCCATGTAACCAGCACAAAGCCAGCTACTGTGTTTGAGTTTGTTGAGTTAGAAATAACCCACAACCTTCTTACTATTTTTTATCTACTAGCAGGTTTGTTTACTTAAGTGGAAACTTTGTATGGACACATCATGTGTTGGTACCATTATTTTCCTCCTCCCTGCTCCCAGTCCACAAAGGGGGATTGCTTATATTCACCATGGGGTTGTGGGTTATTAGTTGTGAAAGCAGCAGTCAGTCATTGTAGGCAGGTGGGCTGGGTAGACAATGACTCTGGACATTCCTTTTCACAATCTTTATGTCCCCTCTTCCACAAAATTTCCTGAGCCATGGTGAGTGCGTTTTAGGTCTACCTTAGTGTTGTGCTCTTGGCAGTTTCTGGATTTCTGCTTTGGTGGGTTTTGAGTGTGCTCAGCATCTGTCTCCAGCACTCTGATGCTGATTGTCAGGCTCGCCATGGAAGCAGCGTTCTTGCTTATCTTCCCACTTCCTTTTGGTTTCACCTGGGCCCTGGCTAATGTGTGAGGGGTGGTTCATCCCCTTGATTCTCACTGCCTACTGAAAAAAGAAAAACAGATTCTCCAACACAGAGTGAGGTCAGCATAGGTTAAATGTGATAAGTATTGTTAATTAAGGGAGATTTTGATGGGTGTAATCTTTTGTTTGGCCATGATATTGATCTCCATAGGATACTTACTAGGTTTCCAGTTCCAGGTATGAGTTCATTCCCACTGATTAGATCTCTTAGCTAGTCGGAGAGCCATTGGTTATCCACCTAGTCTGTGTGCCACTATTGCACAGGTGTGTACATCTTGTCAGGCTAGTTGCTTTTGTAAAGCAGTGACCCTGCTAGCTCACCACACTGTTGGTCATTTTCCCCAGCAGCTCATGTAGTGCTTTTCAGCACTACACTATACATACCAATGATCTGGGAACTGGCTTCTGTCCAGATTCCAGCTGGATCTCTTGATGTTCTCTATCAGCAGCATGTGGTGTCCTCAGCAATAGAATCTTACCTTTTTGCCTCAGGCAGTTAATCAAGTGCTTTGACAAAAGCCTGTCTTGTTTTGGGGACCTCATAGGTCTCTTCAATCAACAGCTCAACGTGGGTTGTAATCAATTCCTGGTACTGGGAATTACAAGCCAGAGCCAAATGTTTTAGGCTTAGGATTCATCCAACATTCTCCAGGGCCCGTCTTCCCAGATGATCCCTGAATACTCCTGTATTGTTGAGTTAGAAACAACGTGGCTGGAAGGTTCTATCCTTTAGTCTGCTATCCAGGAGGAAGGTTTATATGGTATCAAATCATTTTGGATTTAGTTTTGTGTTTATTGACCCCTGCCCTCCCACTACCCTTCCATCAAACACTTCCATCCCTATTATCTGTCCTTCAAGTTGCCTGTAGGTTATGCCTGCAACTCAAGTTGTTCCAGGTTAGGAAACACAGATGAGGGAGAACATGCAGTGTTTGTCTTTCTGTGCTTGTGTGGTTAGTATGGTTAGTATGACCTGTTCGAAGTTCATCCATTTTCCTAAAAATTTCATCATATCATTTTCCCTTATTTCTGAGTAGAATTCCATTTTATATATGTACCACATCTTCCTTATCCAGTCATCAAACAATGAGCATCTGGGTTGATTCTAGTTCTTAGCTATTGCAAATTGAGTAGCTATGAACATGGTTGAGAAAATATCTCTGTAGTAAAGAGTGGAACCTTTAGGGTACATGCCCAGTAGAACAATAGCTGAGTCAGTTGGTAGCTCTATTTTCATCTTTTTAAGAAGTCTCCATCTTCATTTCCACAGTGATTGTACAAGTTTGCACTCCCACCATCAGTGAATAAGGGTTCCTCTGTCCTCACATACTTGCCAACATTTATTGTCATTTGATTTTTAATGATTACCATCCTTTCTGGAGTGAGGTGGAATCTCATAGTTGGTTTTAATTTACATTTCCTGATGGTTAAAGATGTTGAAATTTTTCTTATGTATTAGCTGTTTGTATTATGTCCTCTGAGAATTCCATATTCAGTTCTTTGCCCCATTCTTTTTTTAGGTAAGCCCGACAGACTGGAATGTGAGAGAAGGAGGGAATTGGCACTCCAGGGCCTTCAACCACTGCAGTTGAACACCAGACATGTGCACCACCTTGTACACATGTGCAACCTTGTGTGATTGCATCATTTTGTGGCTTATGTGGGACCTGGAGAGTTGAACATGGGTCCTTAGGCTTTGCAGGCAAGCACCTTAATTGCTAAGCCATCTCTCCAGCCCTTTGCCCCATTTTTTGAGTGGACAGTGATTTTTCTGGCTTAGTTTTTTTTTTATTCTTTGTAGGTTCTAGACATTAGGCCTCTGTCAGTGGTTTAACTGGTGAAGATTTTCTCCCATTCTGTGGGCATCCTATTGGCTCTGTTTATGTTTTGTTAGTTTATACAAAAACCTTGTAGCTTCATGTGATCCCACTGGCTGAGTGATTGGTTAATTTTCTGGGCTACTGGGCTCTTGTTCAGGAAGTCTTTCCCTACTCCTATGTCATGGAGAGTCCCCCTATTTTTTCTTCCAGGAGTTTAAGAGTTTGGGGCCTTACGTTGAGGTGTTTAATCCATTTGGAGTTGATTTTTGTGCATGGTGAGATGAGTGTGCCTAGTTTCATTTTTCTAATGTGGTTATCCAATTTGTCTAGCACCATTTGTTGAAGATGGTGTCTTTTCTCCTGTGGACATTGTTGGCTCCTTTGTCAAAGATCAAATAGCTGCAGATACTCGAGATAAGATCTGTGTCTTCAATTCTGATTCATTGGTCTATATGTCTGTTTTTATTCCAGTACCATGGTTTTTTTTTTTGTTGTTTTTGTTTGTTTTAATGCCAGTATCGTGGCTTTTAGTATAGCTTTAGTTGGGTATGGTGATATACCCAGAGGTATTGCTTTTGCTGAGGATAGCTTTGGATATCCAAGACCTTCTTCCATTCCATATAAATTTTGAGATTTATTTTTCTATCTCTGTGAAGAATTATGTTGGGATTTTTTTATTAGTGTTAGGTTGAATCTATATATTGCTTTTGGTAGAATTACTATTTTCACAACTTTAATTCTACCTATCCAGGAACACAGAAGTTCTTTCCATCTTCTCATGTCCTTCTGAATTTCTTTCTTGAGTGTTTTTATGTTTTCAGTATGTAGGTCTTTCACATACTTGGTTAGTATTATTCCAGGTTGTTTATTTTTATTGTTTTTTTTTTTTTTTGGTTTGGCTATTGAAAATGGGACAGCTTCATTGATTTATGAATTATGTGTGTTGATTTTGTATACTGCCACTTTGCTGAACAAAGGCTTAGCAGTTAAGGCACTTGCCTGCAAAGTCTAAGGACTCATTTTCAAGTCTCCAGATCCCACATAAGCCAAATACACAAGGTGACATAAGCGTGCAAGGTCACACATGTGCACAAGATGGCACAAATATCTGGAGTTTGATTGCAGTGGCTGGAGGCCCTGGTGTGCCAAGTCTCTCTTTCTCAGTTTCTCATGAAAAAAAAATACAAAAAGTAAAAGAGGGGCTGGAGAGCTTGCTTAGTGTTTAAGGCACTTGCCTGCAAAGCCTAAGGATCCAGGTTCAATTCTCCAATACTCATGTTAGCCAGATGCACAGGAGGTGCAGGCATCTAGAGTTTATTTGCAGGAGCTGGATGTCCTGGCATGCCCATTCTCTATTTGCCTCTCTCTCTCTCTTTCAAAATAGATAAATAAAATAAAAAAATTAAATTAAAAAATGCTAGAAATGGTGGCACATGACAGTAGTCCTATCACTTAGAAAGCATAGCCCTGGGATTCTGGCTAGCTAGTCTAGCTGAATTGGTGAACTCTAGGATCAGCAAGAAACCTTGTATCAAAGAGTAAGGTGGACAGTGACTGAGGAAGACCCCCAGCACCAACCTCTGGCCTTTATGTACATATGCATGTGCACACACACACCCACACATGTGCATGCAGCCCCACATTACAAACATGTATAAACACATGCATGCATGCCCATACCTGTACACACATGAACAAACAAACAAGAAAAAATATATGTCTCTGTATAAAAACCCTATGTCATGACAGGAATGAGATGGTCTGTGTTACCTGAAGCTAAGCCTAGTAGGAGGAGGGACATCCTTAGTTTTGTTAGGATGGCTTCTAAGCCAGTTGTTGCTTTGCATATTTCAAAATCTATCAAACAAATACAAGACAAAAGAAAAGATTGATAACTCCAATAAGTATTTAAAACTTGAATATAAATTTAATATTAAAAGATACATTAAAATTAAAATATTTGCAACATCGTATTAACACAGAAAGAGCTTTTACAAATCAACTATAATACAAGCACACATGTACACATACATTCACACACAGCTATATCTCTCCTCTTAAAGTAGAAACTACTGAGCCTTAGACATGAAAGAAGAGTTAACGTCCCTAATGGCATTTTTAACTCAATTTATAGACAAAAAATTTAATTTCTTTTTTGTTTCTTCTTTTTCTTTTCTATTCTAGTCTATTCTTTTCTTTTCTTTTCTTTTCTTTTTTTTTTTTTTTTTTTTTTTTTCGGCAAGCCCAACAGACTGGCCTTTCTTTTTACTGTGAGAGAGCAAGAGAGTGAATTTGTGCAACAGGGCCTCCAACCATTGCAATAAAACTCCAGACATGTGTCCCCCCTTGCATCACTGTATGACTGGCTTATGTGGGACCTGGAGAGATGACTATGGGTCCATAGGCTTTGCAGACAAGCACCTTAACTGCTAAGCCCTCTCTCCAGTCCAAATTTTAAATTTTTAATGTGGAAGGTATAGCAACAAAGGCATCATTGTATACATATTCATGGTGGTAATGAATATTGGAGCTACCTATTAAGAACATAATTTGGCTACATACACAAAAGTTCCTATGCTATGATCTTAATGCTTATCTCCTATTCATAGTTAATTCTGATTGCCAATCTGGCAAGATATAGAATCCACTATGCGATTAACCTCTGGGCAGGTCTGTGAGGGCATTTTCCGACAGGTTTCGCTAGAATGTAGGTAGCATCATCCCATGGACTGGGGTCATGAACTGAATGAAAAGGAGAAATTGCTGAGTGGAGCACCAGCACTCGTTCACTCTGTTTCCTGACTGCAAATACAATGTGACCAGCCACCTTGTGCTTCTCATTCCACACCTTCTCTACCAGGATGGACTGTATCCTCAAACCATGAACCAAATTAAGCCTTTCCTTCCCTAAGTTACTTTGGTCACAGCAATGAGAGAAGACGAGGAGACTCCCTAAAAGCCATGTGTTGAAATCCTTACTATAAAGTGATAGCATCAGGACATGGAGACTTTAGGAGGGGATCGATTCACAGGAGTAGAGCCTTCAAGAATGGGATCAAATGTCTTACAAAAATGGTCCAAGATGTACCCTTTACCCCCTTTACAATATGAGAACACCATTAGAAAGTGTATCTGTCAGCCAAAATTGAGCCCTCACCAGATAAGGAATCTTTGCATGCCTTGATTTTGGACTTCCTTCCAAAGCTACTAAAGAACTAAAGTTTCTAGATGTGCCATTATTCAAAAAAGTAGGTTTACATAAGTCTTATTCACACTATCTTGAATTTAGATTGACCCTCCCCCTGCCCTTCTTTTAGGCGACTGTTACTAGAAAATTTTCAGTGCCTGGGATGGGATACCTTCTAGCGAGTTGTTGGCCAAGGAGGTCCTGGTAGCCTCCAAAACATTAAAGGCTTTTGCCAAAGCCCTTGGTTTCCCTTGAGAAACAGATAGTAAGACCCTATTGCTGAAGACATCTCTTGCCTGAGAGGCAAGGTCACTGAGAAAGCAAGCTGGTGCTGAGCAGAAAATCTTCTCCCTGTAGACCAGCCAACTGAAAGCTGGAAAAAGCTGCACTGTATGCAGCTGTATGGGAGACAGAAGTCATCAGTAGTGAAAACAGTGGACACTGAATATTCATTCGAGTTTGGCCATACAGGCCCAATGACTGAACGGGTGCAACAGTGGCATGTCTACTCATGGGGTAACCAACTGCTCCATAATTGGACTGAAGGCCCTCTCTATGGAAGGGAATACATACCAGGTACTGAAAAACCTAAGCAAAAGTCTATGGCAGGGGAGGTCATGAGCCTTAGGGGTATAAAGCCTGCTCTTGTCTGACTAAATGTATACATTATTCCCACCAAGCTGCCCTGAAAGCACTACACTTAATGTTCATATTCACATATTAATGCTACTCTCACTTCTGGTTAGAGAAGCTTCTATTTTCAGATGGTGATGACCACTGGGATGACCCAAAAGGCAACATAGTGCTGAGAAGAAGGGATGGAGGAGTGCCCAGCACTGAAACATCTCTGTCACACCTTCTAAAGCTCAGGGCCCATTGCGGAAGAGGGGGCGGACAGAATGGAAGAGCCAAAGGAAGGGTACGACTCCTTATAATGCAGATGTCCAGAGAGAAATTGGCCTCGATATCCATGACCTTGCAGTGCCTAGCAATACCTTCACAAGACCCTCATAATAGAAGAAAAATATGATGACATCAAATTAAAAGAGAGACTAATGGAGAGAGGGAGGGGATATGATGGAGATTGGAGTTCTAAAGGGGAATGGGGGAGGGGAGGGAAATATCATGCATTTTTTATATGTAAGTATAGAAGTTGTCAATAAAAAAAAAAGAAAAAAAAGAACTAAAGTTATTGTTCATAAGCTACCCAGTCTAAGGACTTCTGTGAAAAGAGCGGGAATAGACTACGACAATATATCAATATATACTCCCTTTAACCAACAACTCTGATGACTGGTGCTCCCCCACCCAATCATTGTGCAAGTATTAACAAGGATACTAATTGTAAGTATTTTTGCATACAGATAAGAAAGAATCTAGAAGTATGTGCAGCAAATTTTAATTATCTATGTATAAAACCTTAAAAAATACCCATTTATTAGTTACTTACCTATGTTGTCCAGTGTAACAAGTTGTTTCTTTTTTATTTTATTTTTTAAAAATGAAAGCATTTAAGCAATGAAATGGAAATTGGAACTTTGGGATTTCTTATCAAGTGTTAAATATAAGTCAAATTTTATTCCATTTGATTCAGTGGGGCTGATTAAATACAAAAAGAAAAAAATAGTAGGCTCCCTTAGGCAGTTGTAATCTTTGCTTCTTTCCTAATAACCTCCATCTACATATATCATTCAATTGTTTAAACAAAAAGATGTTTACAACCATTATATATTCCACATCATTTCAACTATGTAGTCACAATACCTTCACTTTTTTGTTTAAGTGAACTAGACACTGGAACAAAATCTGGGAGTTTAGGAAACTCTGCGTAGCAGAAGAGAGATTGATGCCAACTTCCTTAAGTGCATCCAAAGGAAGAATGCATCCCTGTGCCCTACTCACACTGAAAAACAGCAGTGAAGAATCCCAACCCTGGACACAAAACCGGAAACTTATCTTTGAGAGAGCCAGGCTGGCAGGGGTAGGGCGCAAATGGCTGCCTGCCACTGCAGTAAAATACAGGCTACAGCCTCACATTTACAATCAGCTTGGCGGCGTTTCCAACATCGGCTGAGGGATTTCATTTTTCCCGTATAAGGCAACAACAAGGATTTCAAATGGACCAAACATTTTATATTAGTGTCAGCAGCCTCTCACAGCTTCAGCTGGCAGAGGAAAGGGAACCAAGAATATCTGCAATTTTTTTTCCAGAGAAACTCAACACCGTCTGTTCTGAGCTGCCTCAGCATGCCCAGTTTGGTGGTCTCTGCATGGCACAACAGCCCCCAGCCATGTATCTTGGCCCAAGATTTTCAAATCCCAATGTTTCTCTGAATACAGAGACTTGGAAAGTTAATTTAAACAGAGTAATTGGTAGAAGGGACAATTGGTTGCCCAGCTGCTGAAAGTAAAATTATTTTGGGCTCCTCCAATCTTTATTCTATAAAGACAGACAAAATGCTATACAACATGGGGGATGAAAGGAGACTACAGGACTGGATTCCACAGGGTAGAATCAATATTCGCATACTCTACGAACTATGAACTTGTTCAAGGTCACAGAAACTGAACAGGAAAGCTTATTTTGTTAGTAAGAGGAAAGGGGGTGAATGGAACAGACAGGAATCCAACATACCTGCAGACCATATAAGGGATCCACGTTTGTGTCTAGTTAATTTTGTTAGTAAGAGGCTCTAGCCAGGCTGACCTGGAACTCATTCTGTATTCTCAGGGTGGCCTCGAACTCCAACCTACCTCTGCCAGTGCTGGGATTAAAGGCAAGGGATCTACAGCTTTTTGTGTCTAGTTAATTTTTATTGGCCTTCAGCAAACAAATTGCCCCCCTCTGAAAATCAGGGGAATGATATTAATAAAGATCAACATAAGAGCCAGTGGTGATTACATTGCTATATTTGATCTATATGAACTGTGAAAAGGAATATTAAAATCCAACCCTTCAAAAGAGAGAAAAAAGCTGGGCGTGGTGGCGCACGCCTTTAATCCCAGCACTAGGGAGGCAGAGGTAGGAGGATTGCCGAGAGTTCGAGGCCTCCCTGAGACTACATAGTTAATTCCAGGTCAGCCTAGACCAGAGTGAGACCCTACCTTGCAAAACCAAAAAAAACAAAAAAAGAGAGAGAGAGAGAGAAATCCAAGAGTTCTTCATTAAAATTAAAATGACTTACTTATGCAGAATCAGTTTGAAATTTATTTTTGAATTTATCTATAAAAGTACAAGAAAGTTTATTTTTTTGTCTTGGTCACATTTACACCCTAGGTTAAGAAAGTAGACATTAAAATCAAAAAAAGGACCCTAAAGCTTCTCTTAACCTGATGTGAGGATTATCCCATAGCACCTGCAGATTTCACCAGTCATACTAACATTGGTGTAATTATTCTCTGGATGAGAAGCAAAAGTAATTAGAAAAAGAAGGTAGCATATAGCTGGCAGTTGAGATTAAATGAGTTCTACAATCAAAGCCTGCAAACATGTGTAAGTATGCACAAAGAAAAAGTGATCATCCCTAACTGCTTAGTTGAATGGGTAGGCAGTTGAGGTTAAGGTATTAAGAGTGAGGCTCAGCAAAATGCACTAAGGAAAAGCATCTCCTGAGGTTTCTCAAGGTCAGTTGACAAAGGCCAGGTAGAAGCAAATATTTCTCAGATATCCTGGAAGAAAAAGAAAACAAAAGTCAGCTCAAGCAGCAACATAAAATCTGTAGCCTGTAAAGTCTGTAGTGAAGTTCCTTCAAAGTATACTCCCAGTACATCAGGCTATAGTGGCCATTGCTGAAAGATGTAAAGGCCCTGTAAAATGAGTTTTAATTCTAAGTCATATTGCGTGTGATTGCGTGAATGCATGGTTTTTGGACACAGGCAGGGTCCCCGGGTGAAAGCAGGCATAAGTGATCAGACATGACTAGGGACCCCAGGCTACAGAGAGTCGCTGCAGCCTGGACCCAGGCGAATCTCGGGTCCCAGGAACCAGGAGGAGTAAGGCCTCTCCCCCCTCCTAGGGGTAGCAATCAGCCTGGCCCCTAGACAAATATCAGGCACCAAGACGGCAGGAGGAGTGCCGCTCCCTCCCCCCAACCCAGGGCACCTGAATGTCCTGATAAACTTAGGCTTCACTCATAGCCCTGTGACCTTCGGCCAGTTATCTAGGAAACTCCTTATATGGTATTGGCCAACAGCCTTTACATAGCCCCATCCCTCTATGATTCATATGCTATACCTTTTCCCGCCACTATGTAGATCACCTAACCCTCTCCCTATGTGCTGGCATGAATGTCCCTATATGCCAACAACAAACAACCTTTGGACCCACCAATCCCCTTGGGACCCTCTTCCTGCACTCTCTCTCTCTCTCTCAACTGCTTATAAAATCCCAGTTCCTTGTTGAATAAACAAGAGCTGTTCTCTGAAGCTGTCTCCTGGGTGTTTCTTCCCATGGCACTAACAGCTGCTCAAGACCCTGCCTGGACGCCCTTGAGGAACCAGGGACCCACACATGGTCTTTGTTGAGAATGCAATGGCTTGTCCAATTCTGCTTTATTGGCTGTGCTCTTAGAGATAGGCATACATGGCTCACAATGATAGGGTTCACAAATGTCATCACCCACCTCCATAGTTACAGCAAGGACAAGATGTGGGATAGAGCAATTTAAATGGAAATGTACCAGTGGGGTCACACTGGATTATGCACCAGAAAGGTGACTTCTAAGACCTTGAAGCAAGGAAATAGACTAGTGAGTCCCTACCCCTTCATGTTCAGAGGATCAACAAATCTCCACCTAACATCACATAATACAGGGCCATGCTGCAGATGCGATACAGACAATTGCTATTGTTATTAGCATGCAAGAAAACTAATCTCAGGTTTTCTCATAGGTCATGAACAGAGCTTAACTGCCCTTGAATACATAGGATTTAAAGCTTCCACAGCATCCATACAATCTTACCTACTGTTATAAGAAAAATATCATTTAAAATGATTCTATTTATTTATTTAATTTATTTATTTATGAGAGACAGAAAGTGAGAATGGGTACGGCAGAGCCTCTAGCTACTGCAAATGGACTCCAGAGGCATGTATCACCTTGGGCATCTGGCTTTACATGGATACTGGGGTATTGAACCTGGGCCATTAGGCTTTGCAGGCAAGTGCCTTCACAGCTGAGACATCTCTCCAGCCCTAAAATGACTTTAATATATATTTTCCTGAGCGTCTCATTAAGCCTAATATAGAACTCTAGAAAATTGAATACATTTTTAAGATATACAAGCAATTTAAAATTATTGAAGAGTAATAGTTTACATTAAACAATATGAGACTATGATTTAAATTTAAAGTGTAAAATAATAATAATAAGATCAAGTCAGGTGTAGTGGCTCACACCTATAATCCCTGCATTTGAGAGACTGGGGTAAGAGGATTGCTATGAGTTCAAGGCCAGCCAGTGGTATAGAGTGAGTATCAGGTGAGTCTGGGCTACAATAAGATCCTACTTAAAAAAAAAAAAAAAAAAAGAATTGTTTAAAGAAATAAAATCAACCCTATCTGTTTGCTGACATGTACTCATTAGGGGTTACTGCTCAAGTGCCTACATGACTTTTGAAGAAACTGCTTTCTCCATTGTGTTCATCATAGTTTCATATTTTCCACCTTCCTTCTTTTCTCCTCTGTCTTTGGCTTCCTACTCAAAGCCCCAATGTGTGCTCCCAGCCCCATCTGTGATTTGGGGCATGGCACAGTTCTCCCATCACATTCCTTGGAGAAACTCAATTGTCATCTATTAACATCTAAATAAATGATACATTCTCTATAATAACTTCTGTCTGCTTGTTGTTAACAAAACATATCCTGAATGAAAGTTTATTTTATGTCTTTCTCTCCTGATTTTGATGGTGTCCTTTGGGAAACAGATGTTTTACATTTTAATGAAGATTAATTTATTATTTTCTTTTTTGGGGGGGTGATTTTTGCTTTTGATATTTCTTAATTTATCATGCCCTTTTCTTTTCTTTTCTTTTCTTTTCTTTTCTTTTCTTTTCTTTTCTTTTCTTTTCTTTTCCCTCCCCCTTTTCTTTTCCTTCCCTCCTCCCTCCCTCCCTCCCTTCCTTCCTTTTCTTCCTTCCTTTTCTTCCTTCTTTCCTTTCTTTTCCTTCCTTCCTTCCTTCCTTCCTTCCTTTCTTTCTTTCTTGGAGAGGGACACAGAGAGAGACAGAGAGAGAGAGGGGGACAGGAAGACAGAAATGGGCACTCCAGCAATCTCTCAGCTGCTGTGAATGAAATCCAGACGTGTGTGCCCCCTTGTGGTCAAGTGCGGCATTGCGCCCTTGGGTCAGTTTGCATCTGGCTAAACGTGGGACCTGGAGATTGGAACTGCTGGCGATTGGAACCAGTGTCCTTAGGCTTAGGAGGCAGGCACCTTAACCGTTAAGCCATCTCTCTAGCCCTCTTTTCTTTTTTTTAAGAGAGAGAGAGAGAGAGAGAGTGGGGGGGAGGGGAGAATGGGCATGCCAGGGCATCCAGCCACTGCAAACGAACTCCAGATGCACGCACCCCTTGTGCATCTAGCTTACATGGGTCCTGGAGAATCGAACCTGGGTCCTTTGGCTTTGCAGGAACTGCTAAGCCATCTCTCCAGCCCTATTATTTTCTTTTATTTATTATTTGGTTCTTACGAAAATCCTTCCTTGGTTCAATTGTATAAACAGCCTCTTTAATTTTTTTTCTAACATTTAAAAGGTCTTCCTTTCTCTTTAAAAGTTTTAATCCTTTGGAGCTGATTTTTATGAATGGTGTTAGGAAGAGATCTAATTTCAGTGAGTTATTCAAAGGTCCCCACAGTACCTGTTGAAGAGCCATTTTCCCCCAGGAATGTGCCCAGCTTCTTTTTCAAACATCAAAATGCCACAAATGGGTCTGTGGGGCTAGTTGTATGCCCTCTTACATAACTAAGTCTTCATGCATTCTTCTTTTTCAGTAAGGAGTGAATTAGCTATTTTTTGATAAAATTGTTATTTAATTAAATCTATAGATTATTTGGGAGCTCATTCTTATCCATTAATAAGGCATAACTTTCCAGGTACTGAGAGTCTTTAATATATTTCTAAAAGTACTTATAATTTTTTTTCAAGGTAAGGTCTCACTCCAGCCTAGGCTCACCTGGAATTCACTACATAGTCTCAGGGTGGCCTCAAACTCACAGCGATTCTCTCACCTCTGCCTCCCATGTGCTGGGATTAAAGGGTACACACCACCATGCCCTGCTATCTTACAAGTTTTTGAAAAGTCTTGATGTCTTTGGTTTTCTTATTTATTCTCAATGTGTAGGAAGGAGTTGAGGTACTTAACCAAAATATTCATTTATTATTTATTTATTTCAGAGAGGGAAATAGACAGAGAGAGAGAGAGAGAGAGAGAGAGAGAGAGAATGGGCACACCAGGGCTTCCAGCCACTGCAAATGAAATCCAGATGTATGTGCCACCTTGTGCATTAGCTTACGTGGGTCCTGGGAAAACGAACCAAGGTCCTTTGGCTTTGCAGGCAAGTGCTTTAACCACTAAGCAATCTCTTAGCCCCATTGTTTTATGAATTTTTTAAAAATGTATGTTTATGAGTGAGAATTCTTTTAAAATTCTCTGCACACTCTTGTTTAATTCAAAGCTACATTCATTTACCTATGTCATTTTCCATTTATCAGAAAAACTTTTATAGACAGTTGAAATAATCTTTTCCTTGAAAGTTTAATATATCATTCCTGTAATATGTCCTCATTTCTATTTTATGAAAAGACATGAACAAGTTGATCTAGAGAGTATCAATTTTCATTTCCAACAATCATGTGTATGTTTCCCCACAACTTTGTAAACAGAATATATTATCAATCTTCTGATTTTTGTGCCAAGTAATGGATGAGAAATAGTATTTATGTTTAGCTTTAAATTTGTATTTGTTTTATTATGATAAATTCACTGAGCTTAGTTTTTCTAATCCTAGAAATTCTATTTTATTCTTTTTAAAACCTTAGCTGTCTTTGTGTCTTGGTTTTCTTGCTTGTTATTCCAAATCTAATTTTCACTTTATCAAATGTTACATATCATGACTATTTTAAATGCAATATCTATTCATTTTACTATATCAAATCATTTAAAAGCTAGCATAGCTGAACATGACTGTAACACCAGCTTGGGGCAGGGATGGGAAAGACAGGAAAATCACTGGCACTAGCTGGTCAGCCAGTCTACCAAACAAGGGGAAGCTCCAGGTTTGGTGAGAGACTCTGCTTTAAGGAAATAAAGCAGAAAAGACATTAAAAAGGTATATCTGACATTTTCCTCTTGCTTCCACATTCATGTGTGTCTACACACATGCATCTGTACACACACATGCGCGCGCGCACACACACACACACACACACACACACACACACACACACATACACCCATAGAGTTTGTTTGCAGCTGCATAGGATGTTCATACTCACTGTCTTTTTGTCTCTCTCTCTCTCTCAAATAAATAAATAAATATTTTTATTTTATTTATTTTACATATATATATAATTTTTATGAAAGACAGAATGAGAGCGAAAAAGAGTTGGTGCACCAGGGCCTGTAGCCACTGCAATCAAACTTCAGACAGATGTACCACCTTGTGTGCATATGTCACCTTATGGGTCTGGCTTACATGGTTTCTGGGGAGTCAAACCTGGGTACTTAGGCTTTGCAAACAAGTACCTTAATTGCTAAACCATCTCTCCAGCCCAATTAAAATATTTTTTAAAAAGCATTTGAGGGCTGGATAGATTGTTCTATGGTTAAGGCGCTTGCCTGCAAAGCCTAAGGATCTGGGTTTGATTCCCAAATATACATGTAAGGACAGATGCACCAATGTGTCTGGAGTTTGTTTGCAGTGGGTGGAGGCCCTGGAAGTCCCATTCACTCTCTGTCTCTCTCTCTCTCTCTCTCTCTCAATCTCTGCCTCATTATCTCTCTCTACTAAATAAATAAATAAAATATTTTAAAAAAATTTTAAAAGCATTTGTCTAAATCTCTTGTTGTAGTCATTATGTTTTCCCTGTGTGTACAGTGTTCAAGTCATAATTTATTCTTAGTATATGGCAGTGAACAAAACAATCCAAGGGACCTTTCCTTATGGAATATATATTAAGAGAGATTAAAATTAAGCAGCCAAATATATAAATAAACTGTGTTATGAAAATATGGTAAGAAAAGTATGTAAGAAATAGAAGAATGCAATGGAAAAAGAAAGTGGAACCTGGAGAGGAGATTTCAAGAGCAAGAGGAAGGCACATGTGGAAGGCTTAAAAGAAGTAGGTCTATTGGGATGGTGAAAGGTAAGAAAATACTTGGAGGCAAACCAACTATATGGATACCTTGCACAACAAGAATGTAAAGAAAGGAGCCACTGCAAGGGCCCTAAGGTGAGGCATCAAGTGCCTGAAATTTTCAAAGGCCTTGCAGGACACTAATGCAGATAGAGAATTGTGAGAATGGAGGGCCATGGAAGGAAAGAGCCAGGAGAGAAGATGGAGACCACTAGATGTACTTCCCTGGAGGCCATGGTAAGCATGCTGGCTCCTATTTCAAGTGATGGAAGGAGTTATGGGAGCCAGTGGAGAGTTTTGGGTATAGGATTGACAAGCTCTGATTTCTGTCATCCTCCTATTGAGAACAGATTGCATAAGCATGGATACTCGGAAACAATCTAAGAGGTGACTGCTAGAATCAGGAAGCTCACTGACGGGGGCTGGCAACAGAATGATGGCAGTGAAGATGATAAGTTACTGGACTACATGTATTTGGAAGAAAGGGTAAGATGATTTGCTAATGAATAAACTATTAGGATATGAGGGCTGTACTATCAGGGAAACATGCAGACAGAACATCAAGGTGGAGGAGGCCCAAAGTTAAGTTGTAGACATGTTAAGGTTGAAATGCCGATTATATATCCCACTAGAGACAACTGTATGTGCAAGTCTGAAGTCTGGAGGAAAATGTTTACTCTGGACGTAGAAGTTTAGGAGAAACTAAGTATATAGAAGTATCTAACTTCATTAAGTATAATAAGGACATCAATGTATTAATGCAAAAAAGTTAAGAATGAGGCTCATCAAAGCACTCCATTTTGAATAAGACCAATGGGTATGTAGGAATTAGCAAAGGAAAATGAAAAGAAATGACGGCTGAGATATGTGGAATTCCTGGATAGTCTAGTGTCCCAGGAGCCACATAAAGAAACAGTTTCAAAGAGGGAGAGATTTCTATGCCAAATGCTTTTAGAGATAAAGATTGAAAAGCAATAATTATATTTTGCAATGGAGACATTGTTAGTGACCAAGAAAATATCATTTTAAGGACTTGTAAAATATAGGACCTGGCTCATGTATATTTAATTTTAAAAATGTGACCAGACACAATACAGAATTAATAACTGATTAGAAGGGCTGGAGGGATGGCTCAGTAGTCAAGGTGCTTGCTTGCAAAGCCTGATGACTGAGATTTGATTCCCCAGTGCTCATGTGAAGCCAGATGTACCAAGTGCCACATGCATCTGGAGTTTGTTTGCAATTGTGAGAAGCCTTGACATGTCCATCCACTCTTTCTACCCCCTCCCTCTTTCTCTGCTTGTAAATAATACACAGATGGGACTTCCAGGCAAGATGGCATCTGCCTAACCATGCTTCAGTTTCCACGGCAATAGCAGGCAAGATCTTTGGGGTTCCAGGGTCAGCAGGTCCTGGCAGACCTCCAGTGAGAGGGTGTGGAGGAGCACAGTAGGGAATCCACTGATTCCTTCACTCTTAGGTTGCCCACTAGTTCCCCAAAGCCCTCAAGCAGCTGTTCCAGCCATTGTGCCAACCACCACATCACAGACCAGGTTCTCTCCTGTGCTACCAGCAAGCTCCATGCATCCAGGCCAGGCACCTCTCACCTTTCCCCATGCCAACTGGTTCTTGTTCCTCCCTCCCTCCCACAGCTTTCCTCCCTTTCCCCACCACCACGACCATACATCCCATCCCCTGCCCTGTTGTACCACCATGTCTGTGGGATACCCTTAAATGTTCTAATATTTGGATATGGAATACAAGAAGGGGAAGAAATTCAGACCAAAGGCATGGAGAACTTATTCAACAAAATTATTGAAGAAAACTTTCCCGCCGTCTCAAAAGAGAGTCCCATCAAGATACAAGAAGCTAACAGAACTCCAAACAGACTGGACCAGAGGAGAAACTCTCCAAGACATATTATCATTAAGACCCTAAACAATAAAAACAAAGAGAAAGTCCTAAAAACAGCAAGAGAGAAACAACACATTACATATAAAGGTAACCCCATCAGAATTACCTCAGACTTGTCAATGAAACCCTGAAAGCAAGAAGGGCTTGGAATCGAACCCTGCAAAGTCTAAGAACCTATGGTTTCCAACCCAAACTACTCTACCCAGCAAAAGTAACACTCATAATAGATGGTGAAAGAAAAATTTTCCATGATAAAAGTCAGCTCTACAACTATATGAAAACAAAGCCAAACTTACAGAGAGTACTTCAGGGAATTCTCCACAAAGAAGAATCAAATAACCAATCTCAAGAACCTACAAGAAACAGATCACAATAACCAAACTGAGAGAAAAAAAAAAAAAAAAAAAGTCCAAGAAAAGACCAAACCCCACAAAACACCACAATATGGCAGGGATTAAATCAAACCTCACAGTTATTACCCTAAACATTAATGACCTTAATTCACCCATCAAGAGACACAAGTTAACATGGTTGATCAGAAAAATGGACCCCTAAATCTTCTGTCTTCAAGGAAGCCACCTCAGCACTAAAGACAGATACTCCTCAGGGTGAACGGGTGGAAAAAGATATTCTACGTGAACAGAAGTAAGACAATAATAAGTAATAAATAATAAATAATAAAGCAAGCAGGTATGCTATATTAATATAAACTAAAATAGTCTTCAAAACAAAAGTAATAAAAAAAAGAAGGCCACTCTTACTTATTAAGATCCAACAAGAGAATATCACAAACATCAATCTTTATGCACCAAACACAGGTTCACCACAATTCATGAAACAAAACCTACTTGAAAACAAAACAGAAATAAACACCAACACCATCATAGTTGGGGACTTCAGTATTCCACCTTATCAAAAGATTGATCATCCAAACAGAAAATCAACAGGGAAAAATCAACAACACAATAGATCAACTAGACCTAACAGACATCTACAGAACATTCCACCCAAAATCTACAGAATATACATTCTTCTCAGCATCCCAAGGAACCTTCCCCAAAGTAGATTATATACTGGGCCATAAAGCCTGCTTCCATATATTTAGGAAAACCAACATAATTTCCTTCATGGTATCAGATCACAATGCTATAAAGCTAGAAATTAATAGGAGATGAGCCAGGAACTCCATCACTTCCTGTAGACTGAACAACACACTTTTAAACAACAAATTGCACAGTAGATGAAATAAAAAATGAAATTGTAAACTTTCTAGAATTAAATGACAATGAGAACACATTGTACCAAAAACTTGCGGGACACAATGAAGGCAGTCCTTAGGGGAAAATTCATAGCACTAAATGCCTTCATAACAGAGACAGAGAGATCTCAAATACATAACCTAACCACCCACCTAAAGGCATTGGAAAAACAAGAAGAATCCAATCCAAAAAGCTCCAGACAGAAATAAATAAGACCATAACAGAAATTAATGAATTGGAAGCTAAGAAAACAATTAAGAAAATTGATGAAACAAAGAGTTGGTTCTTTGAAATAATAAACAAGATTATAAGCACCTGGTCAATTTGATTAAGTGAAAAAAAGAGATGATTCAAATTAACAAAATTAGAAATGAAAAAGGAGAGATCACAACAGACGTAAGTGGAACTGGAAGACTCATTAGGACTTACTTCAAAAATTTCTACTCTACAAAACTGGATAATCTGGAAGAAATAGATAAATTCCTGGACACATACCACCTACCAAAACTAAACTCAGAGCAGATTAATCTCCTAAAAAAACCTATCACACCCATCAAGATTGAAAAGGTAATCAGACACCTCCCCCAAAACAAGAGTCCAGGACCAGATGGCTTCTCAAGTGAATTCTAACAAACCTTCATGGAAGAACTGAAAGCAATTTTTCTCAAACTGTTCCACATAATTGGAGAACAGGGAAAACACTCCAACTCCTTTTAAGAAGCTAGTATCACCCTAATACCAAAACCAGACAGAGATACACAAGAAAAGAAAACTATAGGCCTATTTCCCTGATGAACTTAGACACAAAGATCCTGAACAAAATCCTTGCAAACTGAATTCAACAACACATCAAAAGCATTATCTGCCTTGATAAAGTAGGTTTTATCCCAGGAACACAGGGTTGGTTCAACATATGGAAATCTGTCAATATAACACACCACATAAATAAGCTTAATCACAAAAACCACATGATTATTTCAATAGATGCAGAAAAGGTGTTCAACAAAATACAACACCACTTCATGATCAAAATGTTGGAGAGTAGGCATAGACAGTTTATATCTTAACATGATAAAGGCCATATATAAAGCACCTAAGTCCAAATAATACTTAATGGGGAAAGACTCAAGGAGTTCCAACTGAGATTAAGAACACGACAGGGGTGTCCATTCTCACCAATGCTCTTCAACACAGTACTAGAAGTCCTAGCCCAAGCAATAAGATTAGAGAAAGATTCAAATTGGAAAAGATAGAAGTCAAGTCAGCCCTATTTGCAGATGCCAAGATCCTATACATACGTGACCCAAGAGCCTCCTTCTCAAAACTCTTAAAGGTGATTAATTCCTTCAGCAAAGTAGCAGCATACAAAATAATGCACAAAAATCAGTAGCCTTTCTATATGCAAAGGACAAAGATACAGAGAAAGAAATTAGTGACACTGTCCCATTTTCAATAGCAACAAACAAAATAAAATACCTTGGAATAACACTAACCAAGGATGTGAAAGATGTATATAATGAAAACATTAAAACACTCAGGAAATAAATTGAGGAGGACTTGAGAAGATGGAAAGACCTCCCAATGCTCCTGGAAAGGCAGAATTAACATTGTGAAAATGGCAATCCCACCAAAAGCAACATATAGATTTAATGCAATATCAATAAAAATCCCAGCATCATTCATCATAGAGATAGAAAAAAAGATCTCAAAATCCATATGGAATGGCAGCAAGCCTTGGATATCCAAGTATATCATCAGCAAAAGAATCACCTCTGGAGGCATCACCATCCCTGATCTAAAACTATATTATGAAGCTAGAATAACAAAAACATCATGGTATAGGAATATAGACCAATGGAACAGAATTGAGGATCTGGACTTTGGGTCAAGTAACTATAGCTACTTGATATTTGACAAAGGCCCTAACATTGTAGACTGGAAAAAAGACAGCATCTTCAACAAATGGTGCTGGACAAACTGGACAACCATATGTAGGAAACTTGATCCACACATCTCGCCATGCACAAAAACCGAGTCCAAATGGATCAAATACCTCAATATAAGACTTGAAACTCTTCTACTATTAGAAGAAAAAATAGGAGGAACTTTCCATAATGTAGGAGTGGGGAAAGACTTCCTGAACAAAACCCCAGTAGCTCAGGAAAGTAAACAATCACTTAACCATTGGAATCTCAGGAAGCTAAAAGTTTTTCACAGACAAACATACCATAAGCAGAGCCAATAGACTAACCACAGAATGGGAGAAAATTTTTGCTGGCTATACAACTGACAGAGGCCTAATTTCTAGAATCTTCAAAGAACTCAAAAACCTAAACAATAAAAAAAAAAGTCAAACACCCACTCACAAAGTAGGGAAAGAACTGAATAGGGAGTTCTCAGAGGAAGAAATACAAATGACAAACATACACTTAAGAAAATATTCAACATCCCTAATCATCAGAGAAATGCAAATTAAAACAACTATGAGATTCCACCTTATCCCAGTAAGGATAGCTAACATTAAAAAACCAAATGAAAAAAAAGATGTTGGTGAGGATATGGAGAAATAGGAACACTCATTCACTGTTGGTATGAATGTAAGATGGTACAACCACTATGGAAAGCAGTATGGAGACTCCTAAAAAGGTTGACTAGAGAGTTACCAACAGACCCAGTTATGCCCTTTTTGGGCATTTACCCTAAAAGCTCCATGCCTCAGTTCAGAGATATTTGCTCAACCATTTTTGTAGCTGCTCAATTCATAATAACTAAGAACTGGAATCAACCCAGGTGCCCATTATTGGAAGAATGGATAATCAAGATGTGGTATATCTACATGATAGAATTCTACTCAACAGTTAGAAGAAATGACATAATGAAATTTATAGAAAAATGGTCAAACTTGGAACAGATAATTCTAGCAAACTCACATAATAACAGAAAGACAATCATCGCAGGGTCTCACTCATTTGCAGCTTCTAACCTGGGTCAGCCCAAGATGCTGACATACCTAATAGGCATCTTGAGGCCTGGACAATAGGGAGGGTAGGGCTTGAGGGGAGGGTAAGGATGAGAGGGGCACAAAACTGAACCCAAATGGAACTGGTACCATAGAATTCTATATCCTGGAAGATAGACTAAAATGTTGAACCCTTAACAGGACCTTAGAGGGAGCACCTGAATCAAAGGGCCCTGGAGAGGGTGAGATAAAGCCTAATCTTAAATTTCTCCTATTTCTTTTTTTTTCCTTTTTCTTTTATTCTTTCTTTTTTCTATTTTATTTCTTTTTCTTCTTTCTTTTCCCTTGACATTGGCCTGTAACTCCCAGTACCAGGATGTGGTTAACACCCACGATGAGCTGTTGATCAGAGAGATCTACAAGGTTTCCCAAAATAAGACAGACTTCTGTCAGAGCACGTGATTACCCACCAGAGGTTAATGGTAAGACCCTACTGCTGAAGACAACATATGCTGTTGATATGGAACATGGAGAGACCTGGCTGGAATCTGGAAGAGAGCCAGGCCCAAGACAGTTAGCCCATCTAGTGCTAGAAGGTGCTACATGAGCTACTGAGGGAAAGTGCCAAACATCTGTCTGAGCAACTCAAGGTCTAAGCTACTCAGAAAAAAAACAATGTGATGTGATGCTATACAAGTGCAGTAGTGGCACACAGCCATGGTAGGTAAGCAGATACTTTTGGATTGGCTAACAGATCCACACAGTGGAAAGGAAACCATATCTGGAACTTGGAAACAAGTCAGAATCATATCCACATAATGATTTTTCTTACCAATATCAAGCTACCACCAATCTTGGGCTACAAGAGAGTGCACACCCATTAAATTCTTTCTAAAATAATAATGATTATCCCATTTAACTTGCTGACTTCACTCTCTGTGGAAGAATTGGCTTCTCTTTTTCAGATGGAAGCAAGACCTGAGGAGAGAAATGATCCATCACACTTCACCAGGGCCCCAGCTGAAACCACAGAGGAACTGGGGAAATGAGCATGATTGCTGCTTTGTCAGTGAACCTGATATCAGCACAAGGGTGAAGGATATAGACACTGAAGACATTCAACACCTACCAAACCAAGATCCAGAGGCTCCTAAGAGCCCATCACTGAAGTAGACTTAAAACAAACCCAGAAGGGCTGGAGAGACGGCTTAGCGGTTAAGGTGCCTGCCTCCTAAGCCTAAGAACGCTAGTTCCAATTGCCAGCGGTTCCAATCTACAGGTCCCACGTTTAGCCAGATGCAAAGTGACCCAAGGGTGCAATGCCGCACTTGCCCACAAGGGGGCACACACATCTGGATTTCGTTCACAGCAGCTAAGAGACTGCTAGCGCGCCCATTCTCTATCTGTCTCCCTCCCCCTCTCTCTCTGTCTCTCTCTGTGTCTCTCTCTAAAAAAAAAAAAAAATTAAAATAAAAAAAAAACATGGCTCAGGGAATTTCACAGAAGAGGGGGTGGAAAGATTGTTAGAGCCACAAGTTGGGACATTATGTACAGAGATATTACCTCTTCCCCATAACTGACTGCTGCCCTCACAATGCACGACCCACAACCCCCATAGGGATGACCTGCATCCCCAATGAGGAGAGTCCCTTTGGAGGGGAGACAGGGATGAGGAAAGGATAGTATCAACATGTGCCATTTACATACTAAGTATGTCCATAACTAATAAAAATAATACATATATTAATAAAAGAACTTATTACAGTGAGTTTAACTAAAAACTGGAACTACACACCATAATCCCAGCACTCAAGACACTGAGTGAGGTGAATCAAGTATTCTGGGCCACTCTGATCTACAGAGTGAGAGTGTCTCAAAAACTACCAAAAAAGGAAAAGAAAGGAAGTAGAGATAAAAAAGTATCATAGAACTTACTTCTTCATATTATATGCTGATGAAAATTTCTACTTAGATGGAAAGTCTGGTGATTCAGGAGAGAGGAAGAAATATGTTTAAAACAAAGTATCCCATCAGGTAGAAGACAGAGAATCTGGTGCATAAGGGAAAGCACGCAGAGAAGTCTAGGTGATTGTAGGTAAACAAAGGTATAGAGGAGCCTAGAAAAGTTCTCACCTTTCTATCAGTGATTTTTCAAGTAAGACAAAAGCCAATAACCACCTTGGACTTGAATATGCTTGACTTACTAAAACAATTCACACAGCATTGTTGCCATTACATCATGAGAAAATGACAGTCTGCTTTTTGATCTACTGAGTCTAAGTGGTCATTTGTAACTCACATTCTAAGGTCTACCAACAGTTATGGGGAGTCAGATTGCCTATCCTCATTTCCTTAGCTGAATCCCATTTGCTGTGCTTTTTTTTTTTTTTTTTTTTTGTGATCCTATATATTTTCCTGTTTCCCAGCTATTTTTCTAGCTACTTTCTAAATTTTAGAAGTTACTAAGTAGTGGAGAAATGAAAAATCTATAGTGAATTTCCGAGTCCTGACCAAAATTTGGTTTCAGTTGCATTTTTGCAGCTAAGTTATGTGAACATGGATGATGTCTTAGTGATGCTTTACATTGTCTGTCAACTTGAGAGAACTGAGAATCACCTGAGTGATTATCTTGATCAGGTTAACTCAGGTGAGATGACCTACTTGAAGTGTGTGTGGCTTCCTGGACTGTATAAAAGTAGAGAGCTGGCTAAGCATCAGCATTCATCGCTCTCTGTTTCTGTGTGCTGAATGCAACCAAGCCCCTGCCAGTGGATCTTCCCCACCATGAGGGACGTAACCTGGAAATGTAAGCTGAAATAAACTCTTCCTCCCATAAACTAATTTTTGTTAGGCATTTTGTCCCTAAAATGAGAAGTAGCTGATACAGCCTTCAACATACCATGTCCTGTTTTCCTTGCGACTCCTACTTACATATTCCTGTAAGTCAATACTGTGTCTATTGTATCACACAGTGTAAAGATACTGTGTTTTAATTATTTTTACTCTCTTCCATGTTGTCAGTATTCTGAATGTCACATCAAAACAAATACCACAGAGATGGAGAAAATGGATGCATCCAGTGTGCACTCTGCAAATCCGCTTATGTTTAGTTATCTTAAATATAGATACACTTATAAAACATATCTATCAATTTTAACTAATATATGCCTTCCCAGGAAATATGCATATGTGATGTCTAACACATTGACTTCTCAAAAATGCTTATTTCCCTTCAATTATTCATTATTTACTCTACAGATTAGTATTTTGTTCAATTTTTCCAGCTTAAAAATGTCTATCTGGGGCTGGAGGGATGACTTAGTGGTTAAGGAGTTTGCCTGGAAAGCCAAAGGACCCAGGTTCAATTCCCCAGGACCCATGATAGCCAGATGTACAAGGGGGTGCACATGTCTGGAGCTCATTTGCAGTGGCTGGAGGCCCTGGCATGCCCATTCTCTCTCCCTCCCTCTCTCTCTCTCTCTCTCTCTCTCCCTCTTTCTCTGTCAAAAAATAAATAAAATGTCTACCTGACTTCTGAACTCCTCCAGATATAGATGATATAGATATGTTTTTGCATATCCTTACGCACCCAGATTTCAATTAAACTATAAAATATACTGTGATGAGTCTTGACTCTGTACACATTGAATCCTCACAATCACAGATATTTCAGCATTTTTGGTGCGGGTCCAACAATATATTGCACACATAAAATGCATTAAACATATACAGTTGCAAGTTTTTTCACAGAAATATGTAAGTACATTTCATTTTCAAATGTACCTTTTGCTGTAATGGCTTTTAAAAATCATTTTGTAGTGAAAAATTAAATGCAAGTTTCTTTGATGTGCTAGTTTCTCTAAAAGGAATGCATTACTACAGAATGATGCTTACTATTTTTGTAACCATATTTCATTTAAAATCTCTGGGAAAAAATATTCATTTGTTTTTGCTGGAGGTCTTGGCAAGAGGTGATTAAAAAAAAAAGAAAAGCTCTACAGTCCATGCAATCATGCTGAGAATAAAGGGCAGATGTCATATTTTTTCTTTTTTCTTTTTTATTGTGATTGGACAGAGTTAAAATCAACACTCTTGCTCTCTGCTCTTTCTCTAGCTACTGTAGAATTAAGAGTAATCACCCAGCTGACTGCCCATTGCACAGCTGAACAGCACATCAAAAAATAATATCTAGGGAGATGGCCAAAACATATTTTTAAAATGCTCATTGGTTTTATTCTTTCACCTGTAAAGATGTTTTTTTTTTGTAAAGAGGAAAACTCACCCAGCTGTTGGTACTATTCATATTCCAATAGCCTCCAGACTGCTCGAGGCCACCTGGTTGACTTCTGCCTTGCAGTCGGTCCAGAAAAGCATTATTTACCCTTTAAAACAATGAAAAATATGTGTAAGTCAAAAGCCTGCTGCAGGGCTGAGAGGTTTTTGAGAAGCAAATGTGCTACATGAACTGATGTGGGGATTGCTTCCTTCTCAGCTCTGAAGAAAGCTAGGGTGTCCTCTTTCCCAGTCATCACAAGGTATCCTGGTGGCAGTCCTTTATTGGGGCTGGTGGAAACCTTGGCTCAAGCTAAGGGGGAATGACTTCTTAACTTCAGAGTTTCACTCACTGGTTTTCCACCTGTTCAGCTTTGGTCAAACAACCCAAGCAATGAGGAAACATAGAAGTTTCAGCAACAACTAAAGGTCCACAACAGTACTAATTCAGGATACATGTTAGTCCCACATATGCTACACTGTATTGCTGGTCTTCATAAATAAATTCCATCAATAGAAAGCAGAGTAAACATTGCAGGAGAGAGTGGGAAAGGGAAATATCAGGAGAGAGAAGGACAAATGCCCAATGAATGGAATAGGGACAAGTTCAGAAACCAAGTTCTGAATTAATTAGAAAAACTTCATAAAGATTAGTTTAAGGGCTGCCAGGACAGTGATGGGGATATGGTTATCCCTCAGTATCCATGAGGAATTGATTCTAGGACTGCCTGTGGGTACCAAAATTCCCCCTTATATAAAATGATACAAGGACTTGCATGTGTCCTACACATATCCTCTCATATATGTCAAATGATCTCTAGGTTACTAGTAATGCTTCCTATAATGTAAGTGCTATGTAAAAAGTTATTACACTGTCTTGTTTAGGGATTACTAACAAGGAAAAGTATGCATTAGGTAATTTTCTGAGTGTCTCAATGTACAACTGGTTGAATCTGAGGATGTGGACTCGTATTTTCTTCCAGAACTGGCTACCTGAAGTTTCACTTAATAATCATTTTTCTAAATATTTGTCTCCTGGACTTTTCAACACTATACTAGACATTGACTGTTATGATTAAGAGATTTAAGGACTTGGAAACTAGATAAATAGCAATGGATTACTAAGGAACGGCACAAGTAAAACTGTGAGCTTCTTGGTAGCAGAAATTGTCAAACACTTAGCAGTTGGTGTACACTCGTGGAAGGAAGAAAAGGTAGGACCAGTCATCTTAGCGCCCTTTTCATTCATGAAGATGAATAGTATTCAGTCATGGTGCCTAGCTGCAAGTCATGACTATCAGAAACTCAGGAACTTTGAGGAAAATAATAGCTGGGTATTAAAGCCAAGGCTGGAGATGATGCTCATGCTGATGCTGGCTGTGTTAGCCCGGGTTCTGATTTCTGGGTTACTGACTTGCCCTTTCTCTATAGCATCAAGTCCTACCAGGTAGTGGTTGCATCTCAGCTGTGACAGAGGTTTCCCCTTCTCACTGTAAAATATCTGCAAAGATCACATTCTGGCTAGCCTAGCTCAGGCTAAGTCGTCCTTCTGACTCTTTCAGAGGACAGGCTGAACACAGCATTACTAAGCTGCAGGTTTGACTACTAAGGCAGAGTAAATTGACCCCAATACCTGTGAGCCACACAACCAAGGATTTTTTGGGCTGCCTACACACCTAGGGCTGGATTTCAAATTGATTAAATTTTCACAATTTTATACATGTATATATGGTATTTTGATCAAATTTACCACTCATAATTCCTTTTCTTGTCACCTCCCATTCCTGAACATCTTCTCAAGTGCTTCCCCTTGTATTTTAATATTTCTATTTCTTTGTGTGTGTGTGTGTGTGTGTGTGTGTGTGTGTGTGTGAGAGAGAGAGAGAGAGAGAGAAAAAACTCACTGAGTTTAATTAGGGTTGCTTGCAAGAACATGGGTGGGGATTATTTATTATAGCATAGACAATTTACCAGTGACCGCACCACTGAAGAACCGTCTCCTCCTTTCCCAGCAACCATCAACTGCCGATAGCTCTCCAGGGAAGAATGGGGCCTTAGGAGCCCCTCCTGAGCTGTTTTGATGTAGTCTTTAAAAAATTTTATTGATAATATTTTTATTTATTTATATGCAAGGGGAGAGAGAGAGAGGGAGAGAGAGAGAATGAGCACGCTGGGACCTCCTGCCATTGCAAACGAACTCCATATGCATGTGCTTTCTGCATCTGGCTTTACATGGGTACTAGGGAATCGAACCTAGGCTGTCAGGCTTTGCAAGCAAGTGCCTTTCACCACAGAGCCCTCTCTCAAGTCTTCTATTATTTGTTTGAGAGACAGAGAGAAAGAGGCAGACAGACAGACAGACAGACAGAGTAAGTATGGGTGCACCAGGGCCTCCTGCCATTCTAAATGAACCCCAGAAGTATGTGCCACTTAATGCATCTGGCTTACATGTAGGTACTGGGGAATCAACTCCTGCCACCAGGCTTTGCAAACAAGCACCTTTAACCACTGAACAATCTCTCCAGCCCCTATCTAGTCTTTCTGTTAGTAATCAAGAGGGAGTTTCCCTCAGAATTCCTCCCACACCAAACACAATCCACTAAATGTCTACCAACTTAAATTCTACCTACTTAATCTCCTGGCTTCCCTCATTTCATGATCACCATTCTCAACAGCATCGCATCTCCAGGGATACTGCCACCACTCCACGCTGCCATCCATTTTCCACACAACTCCTTGAAGTTAAGAAAGTAATCTTGCTTTCCTTTTTCTTAAAACCCTCCCATGACTTCTCACTAGTCTCAGAATAGTCACTGGTTTATGCAATCATATACTGCATCCCTCCTAGCTTTTCTGCCTCAATGCATACTGCCCTCTTCCTTAACCAGTGCAGACTGGATAAGCTCTGGGATTCAAAGTCCAACCTTATTCCCACAGCAAAGGATTTGTATTTGCCCTCTGCTAATGACAAGGGGTTATCCAAGTCCATGTCTCTGCTCCCATGTGCCTAGCTCTCATTGTCCTGTTGAGGGAGGCCTTTAGTCAGCTGTCACCTCTGACTGATCACCCTGTGATATTATTCTCACGATGTTTCTCACCGTTTGAAAAAGGCCTTGCTGTTTAATCATTGACATCTGTTTCTGTCTTTCAGACTAATGTCCATGTGGTCAGAGATCTTTTCTGCTGGGTTTGCCCCATGCCTAGACCCACACTGGCAGAGTGTGCCCTCATAAAACACTTAGAGAATGAATGAGCCTTCCGGGAAAGGCTCCCTGCTGCTACCTGTTGTCGTGGATAGCAGCTGCAGCATGAAAACCCCTGTTTGTGGTGAGTAAAATGTTCAATATCTCAGTGCCAACTGTCCTCATTGGCTTGTCATAAAGCAAGGTGACACAATTCACTCTCAAGCATTGGTCACTAAGAGAAGCAGAAGTTGAGCTCTCTTTGATACTCAAGGAAGGCCCAAAATTGGCCTGTGCACTATAATGTATGTCAACTCGAGTAATATATATAACATAGGTCAACTAAAGTCAAGAGTTTGTTTCTCTCCATTGCTATCAAGAAACCAAACAGGGAGGAACAGCTCCAGTGACCTGCTCATTGACTATGTTGAGACAGAACTGCATTTTACTGCTCACTTGCACATTGGGTTCTCTTCTGGGGGTGAATTTGGATTAGAAACTATCATGCAGAGGTGGTCAAATTTTTTGTAAATTTAGTCAGTTCATTTTGGCATTCTCTGAATGACCCAGACATCTTGCAAGCCCTTGACTCCATGCTCTGTCTGTTCTCTTGGGAGTACCTACTTGCTTCTCTTGCTCAAATGGTTGCACAGGGTCAGGTTTGGGGGCAGGTTCAAGCTCCAGCTCATTGCAGGATGCACTGAGAAAGTCATAGGGAATCCCACAAGCTTCCCATTGTAATCACAAGGTTGAATATTTTTCTATGTGATCTTCTCAGCAACTCCTAAGCATGTTGCCTTCCTAACTCCAGTGAAATTTTGCTTCTGGAGAACACCAACTTATGTCCCCTACATATGTGTTATATAACTTGTATTGTAGCCCTAATAATAGACTTTATACTTAAAAATATTTTATTCATGTATTTATGAGCGAGAGACTGGGAGGGAAAGAGAGAGGAAAAGAGACAGATAGACAGACATACAGACTATGGGCACATCAGGGCCTCTTGCCACTACAAACAAAGTCTAGACACGTGTACCACTTTGTGTATCTGCCTTTTTGTGGGTACTGTGGACTCAAACCAAGGCTGGAAGGCTTTGCAAGAAAGTTCCTTTAATCTGTGAGCCATCTCTCCATCCTGACACCACCATTTTGTTCACACACACACACACACACACACACATATTTATTTACAAGCAGGGAGAGATAGAAGAGAAGCAGAGAGACAGAGAGAGAGAGAAGGAGAAAGAATGGGTATGACAAGACCTCCAGCCACTGCAAATGAAGTTCAGACTTTGTGCATCTGGTTTTACTTGGTTATGGGAGAATCCAACCCAGGTCATTAGGCTTTGTAGCCTTAACCACTGAGCTCCAGCCCATCATTAAGAAGTTATTGACTGCATATTCCATACATATCATGGAAAAGCCATCTATGCATTTCAGAGGCAGTACAAATGTAAGTTCTTTTCAGTTTCTTCATCTTTTTATTTTTATTTATTTATTAAAGACAGAGGGGGGGGGGAGAGGAAATGGACACACCAGGGCCTCTAGTCACTGCAAACAAGCTCCAGATGAATGTGTCACCTTGTGCATGCATCTGGCTTACGTGGGTTCTGGGGAATTGAACCTGGGTTCTTAGGCTTTGCAGGCAAGAACCCTAACCACTAAGCCATCTCTCTAGTCCTCTTTAAAAAAATTAATTAGGAACATAAAATATGTGTTTTAAAGCTTGATCAGTTGTTTCACATTTGATTAATGGCTTTATTATCCAGAGAAATCTCCACATGGATAAAACTTTAATCCACATTTAACTAGAATCAATAAAAGAGAAAACAGGTATAGAAAATAAATAGCTCCGTCAATATTTACATGTTTTTTAAAGTATAGAAATAAAATTAAAGAGTGATAACCAAGACTCATATAACAAGAAAGCAACCCTTTCTACCTCTAGTTAAATAGCTTGTACTTTTACTGGGTTCCCATCAAAGGTTAATTTATTAGTAATGGGGGTTGTTAAGGTGACATATCACTATCTTTCAGATGCATAAGGCTTTCTAATCCAATTAATCCTCAGAAAGCCACAGACATAATTGGCTACTTCAAGCAACCAGTGTTATATAAATGCAATATCAGTATTTTTTAACCAGAAGTCTTTTAATGAAAAAAAAAATTAGCAAAACCTGTTAGGAGGGCTAAATAATTTCTGGTCTATTTTACATAAGGTCCCCCTTATTTATTATTTACCCAACAAAATAGTCTAACCAATGTCTCAAAATTTTGATGTTTCCTTAAATTATAAAATAATTTAAATTTACTTGTGACATTATAAAACTATTTTGAGAGGAATATAGAAGCAGCATAGTATACTGAAAAGAACATAAGCACCCACCATGGTTAGGTGTGCCCTCAGAGCTGAGCCTTCCACTGGGTGTTTTTGTGTGTCATTCACAGAATGAAATCACCACAACTCAAATATGCTTTAGAAATAGGGGGGAGGGCCAATACATATGAGAAGCCATCACTTCAAATCATGAAAACCCTTACATTAAGTTGCTCTAAGAGGGCTGTAGCAATGGCTCAGTAGTTAAGGCACTTGCCTGCAAAGCCTAAGGACCCAGGTTTGTTTCCCTAGTACCAATATAAAGCCAGATGCACTAGGTTGCATATGCATCTGGAGTTCCATTGCAGTTGCTAGGGACTCTGGCATGCAGTCTCGTTCCTTTCTTCCTTCCTTCCTTCCTTCCTTCCTTCCTTCCTTCCTTCCTTCCTTCCTTCCCTCATTCTTTCTTTTTCTTTCTTTCTTTCTTTCTTTCTTTCTTTCTTTCTTTCTTTCTTTCTTTCTTTCTTTCTTTTCTTTCTTTCTTTCTTTTCTTCCTTCCTTCCTTTCTTCCCTCCTTCCTCCCTCCTTCCTTCCTTCCTTCCTTCCTTCCTTCCTTCCTTTCTCCCTCCCTTCTTTCCTTCCTTCCTTCCTTCCTTCCTTCCTTCCTTCCTTCCTCTCTCTCTCTCTCTCAAATAAATAAACAAATTGTTCTAAGATACTCAAATACTCCCCTCCCCACACAAGGAACTCAATCCAGATGCTACCTTGAGAAGATCCCAGCATAGCAGTGAGAGACAATGTGGGGTTATAGCAATGCTTCAACATTAAAGTAACATATTACTGGGTACTCCCAAAGTACTTACATCTGATATTATGAAAAAGAGTCTTTAAACTATTAAAAATTACTTACATGTTCTATATTGTGGGTTTCCCCCTCCATAACATATATATATATATATGATGAATTTTCACTTGAGCTTTTTGTGTCAGAGCATTGGTATCTGACCATCTATGCCAATGTAGTTATTATAAAGTAGTTTACAAATGGTTGGGCACTATATCAAAGGAGTAAGATGCTCTGTACCATGGAAGGCAAATTTAATGTATCCTAAATAAATATATGGCATTATTCAGCCTTCTAATGTGAGTTTCAATGTCCTCTATCAAAGAAATTTGGAGAATTTGTGTGCATGTGCATATGTATGTACACATATGTATATATGCACATAGATATGTAGCACTTGGCATATCTCATACATCTCAACACAATGACAAAGATTCAAAGGTGATGTAATTCCAGAACCATAGTTAATATTGCATTAGTGTTTTCCTGAAACACTGCAAAACTTTATAAGTAATTGATTTCACCAAGGATGCTTATTTTATTAGTCAGTTATACCTCCTGTGCTCAGCTTGATGGATTTTGGCTCTTTCTTCCTCTTGCTGCTGTCGCTTAGGTTCCAGTAATTTATTCTAGGAACAATAAAAGTTTTAAGATGTGGTTTTCAATTAACATGGTTGTACAGAAGATACCCAAATCAATTATACATTTAACCTTAGCTGGTGCGACATTTCACTTCTGAAACTTCTACTTGAATACTCTTTGGATGTGAAATTATTTTATTATATAAGTAGGTAGCAAAAATAATTGCAGTTTAGTTTGACAGGATAGCTCTGTGAGTGTAAAATTGTTAGATTAAAAGCCAATGTGCATGGTCAGGAGTTAGACAAAGAGGGACAAAACACACAGAGAAAAATATGATGTGACTCAAACTTACCTGTGTTATACAAAGAAAAACAAATCAAATTAGTTCCTTTAAGAGTATCATACAATACTATGTCTTGGTATTTTTCAAGCATTTCCTTCCTAGTAAAATCTATTGCAATTTATAAGTAAATATTGGACTCAATTCTGTAGAACAGTTCTCTTAGTAAAGTTTTCTTGACCCTGAAGACTATATACTCACCTATTATTAAACAGTTACATTTAATATTAACACAACTTTGGGGCTGTGCAAAGAGATAATTTGCTTCAAGCAGATCACATTTCTGATGCCTAGTCATGCAAGAACATTGTCCCAGATGCCAGGAGGAGAGGTTGGCATAGCTGTTCCCATAATTATTATCCTGTAAAACCAGGGAGAGGCTGATTTTCCTTTGGTAACTAAAAGGATATTTTCTACAAATTAATTTGTTCTGCTGAACTGACAGCCACCGAGGATGTGTCTGCATGTCTCACAATCACATTCCTGGTTCACTTACTGGGTTTTCGAATGGAAGTGCAATATCTAGATTAATAAACACACAATAAGTTGTTCTTGTTCCAAGAACTAAGACTGGATCCTTAAGAGAATCAAAATGCTATAAGCAGAAGGAAGATGATGCCTAAGTATCAGATATTGTTGAGTCTTGTCCCACTCAACACAGAATTGTTGAGTACCAAAATCAATCACTTTAGATACCTGGATTTATGCTGAAGGTACAGTTACACGGAATAGGCAGCTCTCCCTTGATGGAGATCACATAATGGCTGCAGAAACCACTATGATACAAAGTAAAAGAAAAGCTTTGCTGAACACAAGTTCAAGCAATGACATGGAAATACAAAGGAAGCCATACAAACATGTCTCCGAAGAGCTCTGCAAGGAGAGAGGGCAGGGCTCCTCCTAATTGTCTACATTCAGAGTTCCACACAATGGAGGCACTTCAGACATAAGACACCACCGTGGGGACACCAAGAACAGAACTGGCCACGTGGCCTGTGGTGTATGAGGGTGACACTACACCCAGGGTCACTCCCGGGATAAGCCAAGGAACGCTGTTTTGTGGCAGAGTTAGAGCCCAGCACCAAACATTTGTGCTTGGAGGCCAGCCTCACAACAGGAAGAAGAGGAGGTGTCACATCCAGCTAGGTTTGAAAACTCCATTCTCTGTACTTTTACTCTACAGCATACAGGTGCATGGGATGCTGGAGGCCCGAGAAGTGGGATGGGCAAAAGTCACGCTGCAGTCACTTGAATAGTAATTGAAGATGAAGATAGGACCGCTTTAAAATCATGTCTGAATCCCACTGTGGCATGTTCCTACATGTTTCAGCTAACTGCTTTATGTAAACATTAAAGTGCCATCATCTGGCAGGACAACCTTCTCCCAGGGGAGGATGACCTCGTGGCTCAACTGGAGGAACAGAGAGGGGGAAGCAGGAGGGGCGAGGCCAGGGGAGGAAAAGAGCTGCTTGCCGGTGAATGCTTGGTATAGAAAAGCTGCCAGGAGAGTTAAAGAAGCCCAGCTTCTCAGGCATCCCTCAGCAATGACTTTGCCTTGCCAAGCCAGGAGAAGGAGCTATAAAGGGCCATCAAAATGTAAGGGGAGACTAACCAAATTGAAGGACATAAATACTAATGGGTGGAGTTGAAGAGTGCACTTCACTAGCTGTCGAGTTCTATCACTCAGAATCATTATCAGTGAAGGGAGTCCAGCTCTGAATGGCAATCACTGATTTCACCGCTCTGTCTTCCACCTAGAACTATTTCTTAGCAACTTTCTCTTATTTTGTAAAAAGCTTTACTTCCACTAAAGTTTTTTATTTATTATAGGAAAGGTAGGAACTATAGAAACTATAAAGGAAAACAAAATAATTACTCAGGACACTCGGAGATAAGCTCCTTTAACAAGTCAGTATATTTTCTTCCTGATCTGTACACACAGATTATAACTTCTTATCACCTTGGGTCACACTGTCAGGCTTAGCATGTGCCAGGCATTAGGATTAACTCTCGACATGCTTTCTCTCATTTGCTCCTAGAAACAATGTCATGAGGCAAATAACAGCACTATCAGACATAACAGATGAGGCTTGAGACATGGCGTAATCTGCACAGCATGCAATTAGAGGAGGTAGGTCTGTAAATGTGCCTGTACTCTATTTTATAACCAAGGTTTTCATTTTTCTATACGTGAGCTTGTTCCTATGTCATTAAAAGTGCTGGTAACTACTGTATGGCTTTCAAACTCTGAAACCTTCCAGCCCTCCATCACTGAACAAAATGCTTCCGTGCTTTCCACTAATAGCTTGATCAGTTGTTTCACATTTGATTAATGGCTTTATTATCCAGAGAAATCTCCACATGGATAAAACTTTAATCCACATTTAACTAGAATCAATAAAAGAGAAAACAGGTATAGAAAATAAATAGCTCCATCAATATTTACATTTTTTTTACAGTATGGAAATAAAATTAAAGAGTGATAACCAAGACTCATATAACAAGAAAGCAACCCTTTCTACCTCTAGTTAAATAGCTTGTACTTTTACTGGGTTCCCATCAAAGGTTAATTTATTAGTAATGGGGGTTGTTAAGGTGACATATCACTATCTTTCAGATGCATAAGGCTTTCTAATCCAATTAATCCTCAGAAAGCCACAGACATAATTGGCTACTTCAAGCAACCAGTGTTATATAAATGCAATATCAGTATTTTTTAACCAGAAGTCTTTTAATGAAAAAAAATTAGCAAAACCTGTTAGGAGGGCTAAATAATTTCTGGTCTATTTTACATAAGGTCCCCCTTATTTATTATTTACCCAACAAAACAGTCTAACCAATGTCTCAAAATTTTGATGTTTCCTTAAATTATAAAATAATTTAAATTTACTTGTGACATTATAAAACTATTTTGAGAGGAATATAGAAGCAGCATAGTATACTGAAAAGAACATAAGCACCCACCATGGTTAGGTGTGCCCTCAGAGCTGAGCCTTCCACTGGGTGTTTTTGTGTGTCATTCACAGAATGAAATCACCACAACTCAAATATGCTTTAGAAATAGGGGGGAGGGCCAATACATATGAGAAGCCATCACTTCAAATCATGAAAACCCTTACATTAAGTTGCTCTAAGAGGGCTGTAGCAATGGCTCAGTAGTTAAGGCACTTGCCTGCAAAGCCTAAGGACCCAGGTTTGTTTCCCTAGTACCAATATAAAGCCAGATGCACTAGGTTGCATATGCATCTGGAGTTCCATTGCAGTTGCTAGGGACTCTGGCATGCAGTCTCTTTCCTTCCTTCCTTCCTTCCTTCCTTCCTTCCTTCCTTCCTTCCTTCCTTCCTTCCTTCCTTCCCTCATTCTTTCTTTTTCTTTCTTTTCTTTCTTTCTTTCTTTCTTTCTTTCTTTCTTTCTTTCTTTCTTTCTTTCTTTTCTTCCTTCCTTCCTTTCTCCCTCCCTCCCTCCTTCCTTCCTTCCTCCTTCCTTCCTTCCTTCCTTCCTTCCTTCCTTCCTTCCTTCCTTCCTTTCTCCCTCCCTTCTTTCCTTCCTTCCTTCCTTCCTTCCTTCCTTCCTTCCTTCCTTCCTCTCTCTCTCTCTCTCTCTCTCTCAAATAAATAAACAAATTGTTCTAAGATACTCAAATACTCCCTCCCCACACAAGGAACTCAATCCAGATGCTACCTTGAGAAGATCCCAGCATAGCAGTGAGAGACAATGTGGGGTTATAGCAATGCTTCAACATTAAAGTAACATATTACTGGGTACTCCCAAAGTACTTACATCTGATATTATGAAAAAGAGTCTTTAAACTATTAAAAATTACTTACATGTTCTATATTGGTGGTTTCCCCCTCCATAACATATATATATATATATATATATATATATATATATATATATATATATATAATGAATTTTCACTTGAGCTTTTTGTGTCAGAGCATTCGTATCTGACCATCTATGCCAATGTAGTTATTATAAAGTAGTTTACAAATGGTTGGGCACTATATCAAAGGAGTAAGATGCTCTGTACCATGGAAGGCAAATTTAATGTATCCTAAATAAATATATGGCATTATTCAGCCTTCTAATGTGAGTTTCAATGTCCTCTATCAAAGAAATTTGGAGAATTTGTGTGCATGTGCATATGTATGTACACATACGTATATATGCACATAGATATGTAGCACTTGGCATATCTCATACATCTCAACACAATGACAAAGATTCAAAGGTGATGTAATTCCAGAACCATAGTTAATATTGCATTAGTGTTTTCCTGAAACACTGCAAAACTTTATAAGTAATTGATTTCACCAAGGATGCTTATTTTATTAGTCAGTTATACCTCCTGTGCTCAGCTTGATGGATTTTGGCTCTTTCTTCCTCTTGCTGCTGTCGCTTAGGTTCCAGTAATTTATTCTAGGAACAATAAAAGTTTTAAGATGTGGTTTTCAATTAACATGGTTGTACAGAAGATACCCAAATCAATTATACATTTAACCTTAGCTGGTGCGACATTTCACTTCTGAAACTTCTACTTGAATACTCTTTGGATGTGAAATTATTTTATTATATAAGTAGGTAGCAAAAATAATTGCAGTTTAGTTTGACAGGATAGCTCTGTGAGTGTAAAATTGTTAGATTAAAAGCCAATGTGCATGGTCAAGGAGTTAGACAAAGAGGGACAAAACACACAGAGAAAAATATGATGTGACTCAAACTTACCTGTGTTATACAAAGAAAAACAAATCAAATTAGTTCCTTTAAGAGTATCATACAATACTATGTCTTGGTATTTTTCAAGCATTTCCTTCCTAGTAAAATCTATTGCAATTTATAAGTAAATATTGGACTCAATTCTGTAGAACAGTTCTCTTAGTAAAGTTTTCTTGACCCTGAAGACTATATACTCACCTATTATTAAACAGTTACATTTAATATTAACACAACTTTGGGGCTGTGCAAAGAGATAATTTGCTTCAAGCAGATCACATTTCTGATGCCTAGTCATGCAAGAACATTGTCCCAGATGCAGGAGGAGAGGTTGGCATAGCTGTTCCCATAATTATTATCCTGTAATTTGCAAAATATATTTACCAGGGAGAGGCTGATTTTCCTTTGGTACCTAAAAGGATATTTTCTACAAATTAATTTGTTCTGCTGAACTGACAGCCACCGAGGATGTGTCTGCATGTCTCACAATCACATTCCTGGTTCACTTACTGGGTTTTCGAATGGAAGTGCAATATCTAGATTAATAAACACACAATAAGTTGTTCTTGTTCCAAGAACTAAGACTGGATCCTTAAGAGAATCAAAATGCTATAAGCAGAAGGAAGATGATGCCTAAGTATCAGATATTGTTGAGTCTTGTCCCACTCAACACAGAATTGTTGAGTACCAAAATCAATCACTTTAGACACCTGGATTTATGCTGAAGGTACAGGTACACGGAATAGGCAGCTCTCCCTTGATGGAGATCACATAATGGCTGCAGAAACCACTATGATACAAAGTAAAAGAAAAGCTTTGCTGAACACAAGTTCAAGCAATAACATGGAAATACAAAGGAAGCCATACAAACATGTCTCCGAAGAGCTCTGCAAGGAGAGAGGGCAGGGCTCCTCCTAATTGTCTACATTCAGAGTTCCACACAACGGAGGCACTTCAGACATAAGACACCACCGTGGGGACACCAAGAACAGAACTGGCCACGTGGCCTGTGGTGTATGAGGGTGACACTACACCCAGGGTCACTCCCGGGATAAGCCAAGGAACGCTGTTTTGTGGCAGAGTTAGAGCCCAGCACCAAACATTTGTGCTTGGAGGCCAGCCTCACAACAGGAAGAAGAGGAGGTGTCACATCCAGCTAGGTTTGAAAACTCCATTCTCTGTACTTTTACTCTACAGCATACAGGTGCATGGGATGCTGGAGGCCCGAGAAGTGGGATGGGCAAAAGTCACGCTGCAGTCACTTGAATAGTAATTGAAGATGAAGATAGGACCGCTTTAAAATCATGTCTGAATCCCACTGTGGCATGTTCCTACATGTTTCGGTTAACTGCTTTATGTAAACATTAAAGTGCCATCATCTGGCAGGACAACCTTCTCCCAGGGGAGGATGACCTCACGGCTCAAGTGGAGGAACAGAGAGGGGGAAGCAGGAGGGGCGAGGCCAGGGGAGGAAAAGAGCTGCTTGCCGGTGAATGCTTGGTATAGAAAAGCTGCCAGGAGAGTTAAAGAAGCCCAGCTTCTCAGGCATCCCTCAGCAATGACTTTGCCTTGCCAAGCCAGGAGAAGGAGCTATAAAGGGCCATCAAAATGTAAGGGGAGACTAACCAAATTGAAGGACATAAATACTAACGGGTGGAGTTGAAGAGTGCACTTCACTAGCTATCGAGTTCTATCACTCAGAATCATTATCAGTGAAGGGAGTCCAGCTCTGAATGGCAATCACTGATTTTACTGCTCTGTCTTCCACCTAGAACTATTTCTTAGAAACTTTCTCTTATTTTGTAAAAAGCTTTACTTCCACTAAAGTTTTTTATTTATTATAGGAAAGGTAGGAACTATAGAAACTATAAAGGAAAACAAAATAATTACTCAGGACACTCGGAGATAAGCTCCTTTAACAAGTCAGTATATTTTCTTCCTGATCTGTACACACAGATTATAACTTCTTATCACCTTGGGTCACACTGTCAGGCTTAGCATGTGCCAGGCATTAGGATTAACTCTCGACATGCTTTCTCTCATTTGCTCCTAGAAACAATGTCATGAGGCAAATAACAGCACTATCAGACATAACAGATGAGGCTTGGAGACATGGCGTAATCTGCACAGCATGCAATTAGAGGAGGTAGGTCTGTAAATGTGCCTGTACTCTATTTTATAACCAAGGTTTTCATTTTTCTATACGTGAGCTTGTTCCTATGTCATTAAAAGTGCTGGTAACTACTGTATGGCTTTCAAACTCTGAAACCTTCCAGCCCTCCATCACTGAACAAAATGCTTCGTGCTTTCCACTAATCTCACGTTAACAATAGGCATGCACATGCTCCTGTGTGCACTTCTGATTATTTCCTCAGAACAGAGCATACCATTCCCAGGCATGGAGCGGGCCTGTTATCCCAGCATTTGAGGGGCTAAAACAGGAGATAGTGTTCTCAAGGCCAGCCTAGGCTACATAGCAATACAGTCTCAAAAAAACAAATGTACATATCATTTACATCTAACACTCTTTTAGAACTATTCAGAATTTGATACTGTTCAAGAGTCTTGGTTTCTCCTCTCACTAATAACATGATTTGTCTGCATTATAGCTACTTAGTATTAAGTTCTCTTTGCCCCAAGCAAACACACAAATGACTACTCATATTTTTCTAAAGTTCCTTATTTAATTTCATGACTATTTTCCCTGTTGAGATTTAGAAATAGTTTTGCAAAGTATTTTAAATTCCTGTGGAATTAAATTAAACTCATAACTTAATTTGGGTGGAGCAGTAGTTTCTGTAGTATTGAGTTTCCCACTCCAGAGCACAATCAAGATCATCTCTGGTCAATTCCAAATGACTATCATGGAACCTTGTTTCTTTCCTTCTCTTCTTTTCCCTTTTTGTTATTACACGATTTCCCACCCAGTTCCTTTTTTTCTTTCTTTCATTTTTTTAAGGTAGGGTCTCTCTCTAACCCAGGCTGACCTGGAATCCACTCTGTAGTCTCAGGGTGGTCTTGAACTCCTCCTCTTCCTCCCAAGTGCTGAGATTAAAGGCATGCACCACCATACCCAGATAATATTTTCTTTATTTAAAAGAGAAAGGGAGAGAGAGAGAGGAGACAGAGAGAGAGAGAGAGATAGAATGGGCACACCAAAGCCTCAAGCCACTGCAAATGAACTTCAAACACATGCATTACCTTATGCATCTGGCTTACATGAGTACTGAGGAATCAAATCTGGGTCCTTAGGCTTTGCAGACAAGCACCTTAACCAATAAGCCATCTTTCCAGCCCTTCGTAAGATCTTTTTTTACTCCATTATAATCTCTAATTTTTGCTGGTATTTCAGAGTTGATTCTTGATAAATACTTTGTAACCAGTTCTTGTTTATGGACTTCATTATATCTACTCATGTTTCAGCTGATTCTCGAGTTGTACAGGCAGAATGCTTTCATCTATAAATATTGGCTTATTTCTAATAATTAGAAAAGCTCCTTTTAAGTTTTCATTTCTTGCATTATCAAGTTGGTTGAAATGATTTCCAAAGCTTGTTCCATGAAATATTAACAGGTTACAATCATGTAACTTTCTAAGTTTTCTATCTTGAGAAGGAAGCAATGGGTAAGAATTTCTAGACCAATATTGTTTAACATGGTAGGGGTTGCAGCATCCTTATGTTGCTCTCTCTTCCAGTATTTTGGCACTACACATAATGTTGGCTTGGAAGTCTATGTGTATGCTGACTTTATTACCCTAGTTCAATGAAATTGTTTTTCTTTCAGTAAGATAAGTTAAAGTCTACTGAGTAATTTACTCTTGGACAGATTTTATAAGTTAGAACAATTCTTTTCATATATATTATTTTGAAATGTTTTCTCAAATAACTTCAACAGAAATATAAACAAATATTTAAAAGAAAGGATATGTGGCCCTTGTGGTATTTTTATTTTGAGGTGTTACACAGCAGCATAATGGTCCATCCTTGCTGTTGGGAGAGCCACATTGGAATCTGTGGAGAAGGCAGCATCCAGTCAGGAGCAGCAACATAGAAATCACATGTAAGGAAGTTGGTGACTGCGGCTTTTCCAGAGGATGACACATGGCATTGTAACTTTAGATTGTGCTCTATACTCTACTTAGTGACCTTTGTTCTTCCCACCTAAAAACTAAAATGTAGTATATGTTGTATAAAAAGCAAATATTACAGCTTAGAGGAACTGTACTAGAGGTTGACAAAAGGGTAAATGCAAGCGTTTTTATGCAATTGTAAAACACCCAAAACATAGATTCATCTTTGATATGTGACACACTAAATGTATTTTGTGCAGCATCTAGTTTAAAGGTTCCTTATTAAGTTTACCATTAATTGCTTTGTTCTGTATACAGATTAAGTTTAATGCATCATTTTTAAGTAAATAACCTTATTTTAGTATGCCTTAAAAAATAAAGAAATAAGCCAGGCATGGTGGTGCATGCCTTTAATTTCAGCACTCAGGAGACAGAGGTAGGAGAATCACCATGAGTTCCAGGCCACCCTGAGACTACATAGTGAATTCCCCGTCAGTCTGAGGTAGAGTGAGACCCTACCATGAAAAACAATAAAATAAAATAAAATAATAATAAATAAATAATCCACTAATCCAAATATGTTGCCTCTCAAATATATTGCATAGGTAAAATATAAGAAATTATAACTTATAGCTACTTACTATTGCATTCTTATCATAAACTCTACTTTTCTTGGTACTCTTTAAGAGATAAATTCTTCTACTTCTGTTTTTTGTTTGTCTGTTTGTTTTTGTTTTGTTTTGTTTTTCCAACTAAGGTCTTGCTCTAGCACAGGCTGGCCTGGAAATCACTTTGTAGTTTCAGGGTGGCTGGCCTCGAACTCACAGCAATCCTCCTCCTACCTCTGCCTCCCAAGCGCTGGGTTTAAAGGTATATTCCACCATGCCTGGTAAGAAATAAGTTCTACTAGTTGAATTTTCTTTCAGATAGTAATTCCTATCTTTATGAGACTTGGATATCTATAAGATCTATACTATTGTGTGTGTGTGTGTGTGTGTGTGTGTGCATGTGTGTGTGTTGTGTTGTGTTTATATTCACGTATGCTTATCAGGATACATTATGGTAATGATAGTTAAATAAAATTCTAAAAAGCCTTTCATCTTTCTTCCTTGCTCTAAAACTATTTTTGATATACAGGGACAGTATGCTCTGTGAAGCTTCTAAAGAACTTGCTTCTAATGTTAATTTTAGCCTGTTGGGGGAAGTAATTCTCAGAAAACTAAGACACCAGGTCTTTCCATTTGCCATGAAGTATTTTAACTCTTCAAGTTATTTTAGTTATATTTTCTTAGAAAATCATTCAGTCAATGCACATTTTCAATCTATTAGTATAGCATTATCTGTAGCAACAAATCTAATCTTTTCCAAATCTATGATCCTAACCCTTTGTTTCTAAAGTATATTTGTGTTTTTACTAATCTCTTCTTAATTATGCTTGCTATGGATTTGTTCGTTTTGTTTACTTTATCAAAGAGCAAGTGGCTGGGTTTTTTTGAACAGCTATTTCTTGAAGTTTCATTATTAATTTCTGCTCTTATCTTAATTACTTTCCTCAGTATCATTTATTGTTCTTAGTCTAAATTCTTGGATTGGGTGAATAATTTATCTCTTGCCCTTTTTAGTATTAAATGGATTAAAAGTTATAATTTTCTTTCTCTGTACACAGCTTTGCATGAATGCCCCAATAACATGGTCTCACTAGAATTTTCTGTTTTCCATTACAACAATTTTGTCTCCTATTAGTTCAAATATTTTCTGATTTTATGTTTCTTTTTCACTGTATAGATTACTATAGAACTACCTTGTTGTAGCTCAGTTGGTTAGAGAATACTGCTAATAAATTACTATAAAACTGATAACCATGTGCAGTACAGGCAGTACAATTATGCTATCAAAGGTTTAAAGAAATGCCTACAAGGTAGAGAAGAGAGAGAGTAAGGTGCATGGAACACTCATGGGCAGGATAAAGATCTGAGTTAGCTTTGGTTCCACAGGAACCAAAACCAGGAGGGAAGGCTGAAGACGCAACAGACTGACCACTCTTTGAAAGACACAGTTGAGAGTGTCTCTGTGTGGTGCTCTTTCAGTGATATGGCCCCTGAGAAAACAGGAATTGAGGAGTAAGGGTCTGACCTCAGAGTAACAGGGCAATGTCCATAGTACCTACTGGCCATAGGAGAACAAGAGGCAGCCACACCTAGCAGACAAGTTCCTGTATACCTCACTTGACAAGACATCCAAATAAACATAGGAAGATAAGCAAGAATCACCAAACCATTAAAATACATGGGTAAAATTAAGATAAAATTTTGAGGGAAAAATACAGTTAGTATAATTAATGTTTGTATAGTTACCATCAGTGGACAGATGAAAAAGAGTATTACACTTTCAAAGAACAATAGTGATATGATGAAGTAAATCAGCAAACACATTTAATTTATGTGCCAAATAAGCACAGTGGAAAGTCTTGAAAGAACCTAGTAAGTAAGATGATGTATGGCTTCTTCTGAATGAAATGGGAAACAAGAGGAAGTACACGATAATGCAAACATTACACATCTGAAATTCATTTGATAGATGTCCTAGGAATGGCAAGCAGAGACAGTACATTGGATTAAACATAAAAGGAAAGCTGGAAAGATGCATGTATTTTCAGATGAGGGGAGACAACCAAAGGCTGTTCAAGATTAAAAAAAAAAAAAAAAAGTAGAAGCACTGCAAAAAATTCTTATTATCTGGAGAGGGAGGAAAGGAAAAGAGAAGGAAATGATTGGTAATTAGAAAAGAGAAAATGCAACCAAAGCATCAGAAAAACAAAGAAAATATAGTTAATGAAAAGTGAATTATGTGGCAAGAATACAAATATGTGCAAATGTACTATTAACTATAATAAATGAGAACCTATCAAAGCTACATATTGAAGAGGTTATGAAACTTGGTAAAAAAAAAAAAAAAAAACTAAAAACACCAGTCATGTTTGTCAATAGAAATTTAAACAAGTAGCAGGGTGTGGTGGTGCACACCTTTAATCCCAACACTTGGGAGGCAGAGGTAGGAGGATCACTGTGAGTTTAAGGCCGCCCTGAGAGTACTGAGTGAATTCCAGATCAGCCTGGGCTAGAGTGAGACCCTACCTTGGATAATCAAAAAAAAAAAAAGAAAGAAAGAAAGGAAGGAAGGAAAGAAGAAAGAAAGGAAGGAAGAAAGAAAGAAAGAAAGGAAGGAAGAAAGAAAGAAAGAAAAGAAAGAAATTAATTTAAACAAGTGATATAGAGAGCTAAAAATTGGTGATGGAAAAAGAAACTGCACATAATTATTAACAACCAGGAGATATAAGAAATACTAGACAAAATATATACAGAAAAGGAAGTCAAATTGAAAAAATTAATGAGAAAAACAGAATACTTCAAATTAATAAAAATCCATACTGGAAGGTGGGGTTTGCCTTAGCTTCACTGGCTAAAATTACAGGACCATAATGGAACCAATCCCAGGCAAGGAGACTGGAGGTCCCATGACCACTGAGACCAGAAGGCAGTATTGCCCTTCTTTGAAACAAAGTATCAAATTCCTGGAGGAAAATCAGGGATACAAGAGAAAATTAAGCAATCAGCATACATGATAAACCATTTTAGAGTTGTAACACATATAATTGATTTCCTTATAGCATTAATTGCTACAAAGTGGTTGATCACTATAATATAAAAAAATAGAGTATTTAAAAAAACTATTTATGTATATGTGAGGCTACAGAGGGTTGTGCCCAATGCCTCTTGCCACTGCAAATGGACATGCACCACTTCTTTTGAGTGACTTATGAATTGTACCTTGACTGGCAGGCTTTGCAAGCCAGCACTTTTAACCACTGAGCCATCTTCCAAGTACCAGAAATATAATATTTAATTTATCTGTCGCTTTTTAATTATTTATATCTTCCCCTAAAATGTAAACTTCAGGAGGGCTGGGGTTTGAACTGTATTGTTCTTTTTTAAAATGACAATTGTTTTATTTTGTTTTTAGTAAGTAGAAGACATTTTTTATTTCATTTTTACTTTGATTAATAAAACATAATAGTGTAGTAGAAAGGGGAGAGAGAACTTTAAAACTATATTACATAGTGTTACAGAATTGGAGGAGTATAGTACTGACACAAAACAGACATATAGATGCAGAGACTAGATTGCCCAGATATGAACCCACATAGCTATAGTCACCTGACTTTTGACAAAGCTGTCAAAACACACATGGGAGGAAAGACAGTTTATTCAACAAATGGTGCTTGGAAAACTGGATGTCTGTTCACATGTAGAAGAATAAAATTAGATATTTCTCTCTTTCATCCTATAAAAATCAACCCCAAATGGATCAAAGACCTTAATGTAATACCTGAGACTATTGGGAAAATGTAGAGAAAAATCTTCAAAGGACAGGCACAGGCAAAGATTTTCTGAGTAGGATATGAGTCACCCAGGAAACAATGCCAACAATTGACAAATGGCACCTCATGAAATTGAGAAGCTTCTGCACAGCAAAGGAGACAATCAAGTGAGGAGACGGCCTCTGGAATGGGGGAAATCTTAGCTAGCTGTCCATCTAACAGAGAGGATGGGTTAAACATACAGAGAGCTCAGAAAGTTAACAATAAGGAATCCAACAGCCCAACCAATAAATAGGGTAATGAAATAAACAGATAGTTCTTAAAAGATGAAATACAAATGGCAATAAATATGGGGGAAAATAGGAGACTTGGAAGATGTGCTCAATACACGTTATATCCCTGTATAAAAATATCATTATGTAACACAGTAACTTGTACAATAAACGTACACAATGAAAACCTTTAAAAGTGAAAAAAAATAATTCCCTTATACTCTTCACATACCCCCCCACACACATATCCTTTTAGGTGTAATAAGGTATTGAAGTACATTTTATCCAAACATGCTATATACATGATAATTATGTACACTTTGTCAAGTTAAAGTTTATAAAAGAAGAAAGGAGGTCTGGGAGATAGTCTGGAAAAGAGTGATAGGATTTATCAAACATCAATATGATAAAAAGAAAGAATAAAAATACGAACAATAATATATTCAGCTAGTGGGAAAGCAATGTTTTACCTATTTAAAAGATCTGCAATAAAGTGGTACCTGGGAGCTAGATCTTTGCTCTTCCTCACATTCTCATCTCCTGCTGGTGAGCTTCTGGCCCTGTCTGAGCCTGTTTATCAAAAGGAGCTTTGGCAGTCAAGTCGCAACCCTGAAGAGTTTTAGTCACAATGCTAGAAAGTTTATATCAGGTGATGAGCCTTTAAGAAGTTAGGAGGCTCTGCATTCATTTTGCTGGTTTCTGTTAGTCAAAATATTTGAAATGTCTCCACTTGTATACATGTGTGGTGTATTTCCATATTAACACAGAGAGAAGGTGCCACAAGATAGAGTTATGCCAGGTTTTTTTAGGTATGCACATAATGTGAATACATTCATGTTGGTACCATTGATAGCCTCCTCCTGTCCTCCCCCCTCCCAAGGGACCCTCCTCATTGGGGAATGTGGGTGGTGCATTGCGGGGGTAGCCATCAGCTATGTGGAAGAGGCAATGTCTCTGTGGAGTTATGCCAGTTTTATAATGCTGACTTTATTATGTATCATAGTATCATAGTGTCTGTATTTTCACAGTGTCTGTAATTTCACATACTTTTGGTTTCAACATGACCTCACTTGTGTTTTGTGTTGGAGATCACAAGTTCCTGTGTCTTCTGCCATCTTCTCCATGAACTGCTGGCACCAACTGTGACCAATATATTTCAGTCACTGTAGAACTGAAGGAGCCACCACCATACTCTTAGAACAAACCCAGAAATCACCTTTTGTGTCCAATGCTTTTGTCTTATTTTCAAGACTTTTGTGAATCGAAATATATCTACTCAGAAATCCTTAAAAATTACCTCATACTCTAAGCAATCTCTAATAATTCATAGGTCCTTATACCCTTCACCTTTTGCAGGTTTTGGTTTTCTGTCCTTAGAGAATCTTTATTTGCTTGACAACTGGCCTGTAAAGGTACAAAGGGGAACAGTAGGGTCTGAGCACATCAATCTCCCCACTGTGGGACTGGTGTTAATAACTCAGCATCTGGATGGAGCATGCACTAAGCTCTCCATACACATTTGGTTATTGAGTGATAGATGCATACGTTTGAAGACTTCCCTTGGGATATATAAAAAGAAGGCTAGTGTACACACAATCATCCAGCACATTTTCAAGGATGATTTAAATGTTTGTTTAATTAAGCTGTAAAGATTTCTCCTCAGAGATAACCAATATAATTCATTTCTTCTGGGGGACAGTGAAAGATATTTTTGAGAATATTCCAACTAGCTGATTAGTCCCTATCTGAGACAAACAATAGTGGCACTGTCTTTAGAAGAGACCTGTCCAGTGATCCTTAGCAGCCTCCTATGAAACTTGTTGGGTGGTGATTGATAACATACAATTTCAAAGATGCATGTCTTTCTAAGTCTTGAATATCTGACTTGTTCCTGAAGCATACTGCTATTTCTAAGAGAAGGTGGGGAAAAGCCATCTGTAGCAAGGCATCCTTTAGTCTTTCTGAGGCATTGCATCATGGTCCCTCACATGGGCCTAGTAACCAACTATGCTGAAATGTATGAGTTCAAGTATACATGGTCTCTGACTTATGATGGTTCAGCTTGATTTTTTTCCAACTTTATGATGCTGTAAAAGTGATGTACATTCAGTAAAAATTGCATTTAGAATTTTGATCTTTTCCCAGGCTAGAGATACACAGTAAAATACTATCTGTGAATGCTTAGCAGTGGCAGTAGGCCACAGCTCCCATCAGCCACTCTATCATGAGGATAAACACCTAACACTCTACAGTGTATGATATTGCTAGGCTAGGATGTTCAATGGATTAGATTATTACATACATTTTGATATGTAATATTTTCAATTTATGATTAGTTTATTGGGATGTAACCCTATGATGAGCCCAGAAACACCTATACCTGCTCATTTTTTTTCCTCGCTCACATGAACTTGGTAGCACCAGACTCTGTAAGGCAGAGAAACCAACCTGCAATGGCATGTCAGAAAGCTACATGTTTCATTCCTCATTCTCTGGACAAGAATCTATAAAGATCATGGAGGCTGCTTTCCCCTTTTCCTTTTTCTTGTATTTTTTTATGAAAGAGAGAATGAGAGGATGGAGAGAGAGAGAGAGGAGGAGAGAGAATTGGCATGCCAGAGTCTCTAACCACTGTAATAGAACTCCACACATGTGTGCCAACTAGTGGGCATGTGTGACCTTGCACTTGGGTCATTTTATGTGCCTGGCTTATGTGGGCCCTGGAGAGTCAAACATTGGTCCTTAGGCTTCGCAGACAAGTCCCCTAACTGCTAAGCCATCTCTCCAGCAAACCTTTTTCCTTTACTGCTATTTTTCTGAAGTACTTCTTAGATTACTCCCCCATTCTTGTCACTATAAAAATTCATATATCACCAATCAGTACTAATTCAGACAAAGAGAGAAGCTTTCATAACTGAATCATCTACAGAAGAATCAATGAGAGTAGAGGGTTCTATGTGGTCAGAAACCCCTCATCTATCCAAAGACTACCACATCACACAGGTAAACCTACATACTATGACTTTTTTCTTATCTGTATCCTGCATAATGGAACTATACTGAGCCATAGCAGGTGGGACATTACTCTCTGATGATCTCTTCTCTTTATATTAAATAAAGCTTATTATAATCACAAATATTCCACACAGGACTCAAGGGGTAAGGAAGAATGTAAAGAAATATGAGAGAGAAAAGGACAGTTTCTATTTAAGAAATGAAAAGCAAGAATAAAATATATAAAGTAAATATTATGACTTGAGTAAGGAACCTAAATTATTCTTCAATACTTTATTTTAAACTCACTACATTGTTATTTTATTATAATATGAGTCCCACTTTTTTATTGAGAAATAAAATGGTTATTAGGCATATAAGGTGCCATATAAAAGACCACAGAAATTGGAAAGTCACATGGGAGTTCAAAGTTATCTGCAATCCTAATGTATGCATACCTAGCTGGAATCCCTACACAGGACTGGAAGTTTCTGTTAAAAAATAATATGAGGGAATATGTTTCTGATTTTCTATTTTTCTTAATTCTTAATACTGTAAGTATCTAAATGACTACACACATAATTTTTCTAGCATTATGCATTTGCTATAATATTGATACATAAAATTTTGTGACTCAACTAGAACACACTGTTATCTGTCTTCTCTCAAAGCTATGCTTATGATGCATTTATTCAATAAACAAGATCTAAGCTTCCTATTCAAGCACTCTACAGAAACAAGATCCCATAACTCAGGTACTGATAACCTCGCATGGAAATTATATAGAAACTTAAGATTAATGAGTATAGAACCACAATATAACTGTTGTGATATGTGAAGCCAAAAAGGAGAACATTTAAGCCAATAGGGTCAAGGTCACATTGTCTAAGTAGGTGACATTAAGAGAGCAAACAGGAATCAGATGAGGCAGGGATAATGGTGTCATGTGAACAAATGACAAACAGCATAGTAAGCACTTGCCAGGACTTCTACAGCAAAGAACCACAGCTTAATGAATAGAATAGTTCTGGGGGCTCCAAGTCCAAAATCAAGATTCCTTCTGAGGACTGTAAGAGAAGGGTCTGTTCTAGGTCTTTGTCCTTGCCTTGGAAAAGACTATATCCATCCCATGTCTTCCCACTAGGATTCTATGTCCAAATTTCATATGGGATTACCTCTGTGAAGATCCTACCTCTGAATACTGTTACATTATAACATGATAAGGATAAGGGCTCACAAACAAATTGGGGAGGGGACCCTAATTCAGTCCATAGTAAGCATTGCCTTTATTTCCAAATGGTGAGGTATATGAAAAACATCACACAACTATTTTCAAAAATCAAGAGAGATGTCTTTACTTTGAAATCTAAGAAGCTGAATTAGAGAGGAAATGGGAAGTGATTCAGAAGAAGGGTGAACAGAGAGACTTGCTGGCAAGGGGAAGAGGATAGTGCAAGAAAGCCGATTCTCTTCACAGAGCAACATGAGGGTTCAAGAAATGAATGTGTCAGCTACTTGGGAAATATGGAGCTCTCTCTGTGGGGTGTGTGTGTGTGTGTGTGTGTGTGTGTGCATGCGCGCACACACACACACGCACATTAAAGCAATAGAAGAGGAGCCCTTAGGAAAAAAATATTCTTGTCTCCACTAAAACAATCAAATCAGTAAAGTACTTAAAAGATAAAGTCAAGAAAATGATAGAAATTTGGAGCCAAAAACTAGCTGAGGATAAATTAGAGGAGAAAAATGTTTAAAAGAAAAAACGTTAGAAGATAAATCCAGGTGGCCTGGGATTGGAATAATAGCAATTCCATAAAGAGAAAATCAAGGGAAATGAATCAAAGAAATAACACCAGAAAGCCATCTAGAGCTAGAAATGAGTTTCCAAATTGAAAATGAATAATAAAAAACCCTCATACAAAGTCACATCATTACAGAATATCAGAAGCAGAAAGGAAGATATTAAAATATTTCCAGGGGAAGCGGGTTTGGAAAGCCCTGCTATCAAAACTGAAATTCACATAGTCTGAGATTTCTCAGGAACCAATACTCAAAGATGGAAGAACACCTTCAAACTCTGAAGGATTTTTTTTTCCAATTTGGAATAGGTGCCAGTTAAATTGGAAGCCAAATATGTGAGCTGAATGAAGACAGGTTTAGATATGGAGGCACCTGAACACATTCCCTCCCACATATCTTCTCTCAGGAAGCTATTATATCATGCACTATACCAAAAGAATGAAATAAAGCAAGAACATAAAAGAAATGAGATCCAGAAGTCAGAGGATTCAAGATAAGAAACAATAAAAACAATCCCCAAGAGGGACCTAAGAGCAGGCATTCTCAGCCTTGGCTACACTTTAGAACCACCTGGGGTGCTTTAAAATCCCTACAACCCAGACCATACTGTAGCAGAATCTCTTGGGGTGTGACCTAGGCACCAATAATTTTTAAAGCTCCCAGGTTAGTTCACTGAGCAGAGGAGGTTCTGACCCACTGTGTCAAGGGCAGTCCCAGGGCAATTTCTGTATGATATCCTTGAAGAAGAGCCAGTGCAGTTCAGAGCAGGAAGGAAGTGGGAGACAAAAGAGGAGAGAGCAGAAGTGACAAGCCAGGTGGCAGGTACAAAGTGGGAAACAGTGTGCAAATTTGTATTGAGGCATCTGAGAAAATAATCATGAAATCAAAAGACAGGTTTCTTTGTACCTTTAACTTAGAACATGCAAAAATTAAAAATGTTTAAAAGTTGTAAGAGAAAGAAAATATAACCAGTATACTAACTGGCTAGGCAGTGAAGAAATACTTATATAGGGCCATCATGATGAGAAACCTAAAACACTGATTCTACTGAGAAAAGGAGAGGAAGAAATGAGTAAATAAGGTTTAGAACTTATCGAGATATTGCAATATACATTTTAACAGATACTGAAAGCCCAAACCCAAAAGAAACAGAGAATTAGGGTGAAATGAAAACAAGTCCCCTAAAGGCATTTTCATCTAACCCCTAGAAACTATTGTTACTTCATATATTAAAAAACTGCAGAAATTAAAGTTCTTGAGAATGGAGAGACCAGCCTGGATTGTCCAGGTGGACCCAATATAAAATCACAAGGGTCCTCATAAGAGGCAGACAAGAAGGTTGTGTTGTGCAAGGAGAGGTGATGCGCAGGGAAGCAGAGGCTGGAGTGTGGTTTCCGTGGGTCAGAGAGCAGTGGAAACTCATAGCCACGAGAGGCCTCCAGACTCTCCAGAAAAAAAGCAGCTGGCTGACACCTTGATTTTATCACCTCATTTTCAATTGTTGGACTCCAGGAATGTAAAAGGGTAAGTTTCCATTATATTAGGACACTAAATTTGTAGCAATGTGTTATAGCAGCAATGGGAAATACAATGCAAGCAGTACGAGGGGGTGGGGGAGCATATAGATATTTGAATATCATTTGGTATTTTAAAGGAATGGACATTTCATCAGTTGTTCAGAACAGTGTGAGTACATGGCTAGGGAGGATGAGCCACAGGGCAGTTCCTCTCAAGCATAAATGTGCATGTAAATCGCCCGTGGAGAGAGTAAAATTATAGGTTTTGACTCGGAAAGCCTGCAGTGGGGCCTGAGGTTGGTCTGCATGTCTGTAAGTTCTCAGGCCATGCCAGTTGTACTGGTTCAGGATTCACTCTTGGAATAGTGAAGGTCTAGGCTCAAGGTCAGTTCCCTAGACATTTGGGACTGGAGGGTGGAGGAATCTAAAGACACAAAGAGGAACCAAGGAGCAGTGATGGGAGGGGAAGCAAGCAGAGGGAGGAAAGCAGGAAGCATGTGCTTAAGCTGAGGCATTCTGACTTTATCCTTGAAGATATGGTTTTGAGCAGTTTAACAACAGGATGTGACTTTTGAACATCATTATTCTTCACAGGAGAGGGGGAAGCAAACAAAAGACTGGAAACTACTTAGAATGCACCTGGGACTATCCAGCAGTAGTGACTGAGGAAGGAGAGAGCTACATCATCCAGTGTAAGTGAATATACTATTGACACCTTTTGTCTGAGTACCTAAACCTCAAGCAGTTATAACACCTAAAGGAATTATAACCTAAAGTTATAATACCTAAATTTTACTGCAGCAATTTTTGTATGTGTGTGGGGTGTATCTGCACGTATGTATTTGTACGCCTGTGTTTGGGGACACACATGTGTGGTAGTGTGTGTGTGTGTGTGTGTGTGTGTGTGTGTGTGTGTATGTACATGTGGAGGCCAAAAGACCACCTTGGATGTCATTCCTCAGGTACATGGATCATCTCTTTTTGAGACATTTTATATGCATACAGGGGATTAAACTCAGATCTTTATGCTTGTGAAACAAGTGCTTTCCCAACTGAGCTATCTTCTCAACTCTCTGGCAGGCTTTTTTGTGTGTATCATTATGTAACATTTATTAAATCCCTGTCTTGAAATGGCAGAAGCCTGTGTAAATTAGAAAAGTTCATAAGAAGAAAATTTTTCAAGAATTTTGTCTCTAAAAGTATAATTAAAATTAGAAGGGCTAAAGAGAGAACTCAGCAGTTAGGGTGCTTGCCTGCAAAACCTAATGACCTCAGTTTGATTCCTTAGTTCCCACATAGAGCCTGATGTACAAGGTGGTGCATGCATCTGGAATTTGCAGTGGTGCATCCATTCTCTCTCTCTCTCTCTCTCTCTGCTTGCAAATAAATAAATAAATAAGATATTTGCTGGGTGTAGTGATTCACATATTTAATCCCAGCACTTGGGAGACAGAGGTAAGAGGATCACCATGAGTTAGTTCAAGACCACTCTGAGACTACACATAGGTCAGCCTGGGCAAGATTAAGACCCTACCTTGAAAAGCCAAAAAATAAAAATAAAAATAAAGATAAAAGGAAAAACGACTTAAATCATTTTAGTTTCTCATACCCATATAGGTGGGAGTTATACATCTTTCACCTTCTGGACATTGACCAAGTGCCTTCTTAACAGAGATGAAATGTTCTTCACAGAAATGCAATGTACATATTTGATTTTCCTACAGCATTAGAAATGGTTTCACAAAGCATTGTCAGAAGAACTCTATGCATATGGATTAGGCAAAATGAGAAGGGCACAGGCTGGGTAAAACTCAGTTAAGTATATTGAACACCAACAACTTATCGATAGCTTGGTGTCAAAACAGAGCAGCTCTTGCCTGTGATTCATAAGGAACCATCTTGGGACCAATACTGCTCCATATTTTCTATTGACAGATCTGAGGACAGTGTGATGAATGCGCTAATCAATCCACAGAATATGCAGCTCTGGAAGACACAGCTAATGCTTTGGATGACAATATTAAAATTCAGGACGATCTTGTGAAATCAAAGAAATGAGCTGAAATCAATAGAGCAAGCACACAGCTCTGCCAGGTGTCTCCAGAAAAGGATTCAGATACTTCTGACTAGAAAGCAAGATACCCTGGCAAGCAAAAATGCTGTTGTTAAGTGATCCAATTCTCCCTTCTTCCCTCACAGCTACAAGGATATTCAGACACATTTAGGGCTTGTCATGTGTACATGAGTTAAGTCCATAACCTGCAGCTTCTCAACCCTTCTTCCCAGATGCCTGTAAGGCAAGGGAATGAGATGATGGATTGTTGTTGATATGACTAGTGGAATATGCACTAACAAGTTTAGAGTCTGCAACACCCTGTCAGAAGTGCGGGGAGGGATGGGATGGGTAAAATAAGTACCTAAAGGTTGTAGGTAAAAGTACAATAACCTTTTTTTCTAAGAGTGTCAAAACGTCATCCTGACATTTGTAAACATGGGTTGTATTGAGAAAGGGTGGTGGGTGGTATATATCTCTAAACTACTTAGTACTTACCTTGAAAAGCTAAGTCAGTTCCTCTTTTCTTTTTATGCATGCACATGTGTATATGTGTGTGCACTGTGGGGGGTGCACATGTGTGTGGGGCTCAGAGGAGGACAACCTTGAGTAGCATCTTCAGGAAAGCCATCTACCTTTCTGGAGACAAAGTCTCTCATTGGCCTGGAGTTCACCAATTAGGCCAGACTGGTTGAATGAACCCTAGAGATCCTCTGCCTTTAACTCTCCAGCACTGAGATTCCAGGCCAAGCCCAGAATTTTACATGGTTCTGGGGAGCAAACTCAGATCTTCATGTTTGTGTGGTAAGTACTTTACTTACTGAGCAATCTCCCATACCTCCTCCAAGACTACAGAACTGAAGCCCATCTTTTCTTTTAACAATAACACTTTCTCAGAGTCACTTTTACTTGTATTTACTTTCCTGTCCCCAACTAGTCTCTCAATGACCAAGACCACCTGCTTGCATATTCTAAGCACTTCTCAGACCTACACCACCATGTCTATGCTCTTGCTTAGCCTTCCTAGTTGAAGTCTTATTTGTGCTTCACCTAGATCAAGATAGGAGCTTTATAGGCTGTGTTGTCTCTCTATTCCTTTAGATCCATACCTCATACAGTTACCAGTGTGAGCCAGTAAAATACACATGACCTTGAATTCTTGTATACATTTCAGGACCTCCAGTCTTCACAGTTCTCTAGTGTGGCATACAAATGTCTCAGGAGCTTTGACCAGGACCATCACCAGCTTCTGGTGTGGTCATTTCTAGTATTTCAATATACAGGTGATGTTACTAGCACTTTGGGGCCAAGGATGCTAACCATCCTGCAGTACCCAACAACAACCTACATAACACAATTTTTCACCCAGTTCACCAATGGTACCACTGCTGAGAAAAGCTACATGGCTCCTGTTCACCATCTACATCAGTCATTTCCCAACACCAGCCAAGCTTGCTTTCTTATCTTTTTATTTTGTTTGTTTTAGTTTTTCAAGGTAGGGTCTTGATCTAGCTCAGGCCGACGTGAAATTCACTATGTGGTCTCAGGCTGGCCTTAAACTCACAGTGATCCTCCTACCTCTGCCTCCCAAGTGCTGGGATTCAAGGCATGTACCTCCACACCTGGCTCTTTCTTGCCTTTATACCTTAATCTCACTCATGTCTTGATGACTTCTGACCCCTCACTTGACTACATCATCTTGCAAGCTCCATCTCAGGTGTCACTTCTACCAGGAAGCACTCCTCCATACAGTTGAACAGTCTGCCTGATAAAGCAGTGGAGCCTCCTAACGAGGACATGCTCACATCTAGCCCTTTGCATCCTGTTAGTTTTCCCTCTGACTCTGCCAGGGCCCTTCATGGCAGAACCTCTATGCATTTTATCGCCCTTATGTAGAAATCAGAACCTGAGAGATAAGAAGGCATTAAAGTCAGCATACCATACAGTTGCCTGATACCCACATTTATTACCCTATTTATAGTAGCCAAATTATGAAATCATCCCAGATGCCCAACAATGGACTATCTTCTGCCACAAAGAAGAACCAAATTATGTTTTCAGGAAAACGAATTTAACTTGAGATCATCACATTAAGCAAAATAAGCCTGACTCAGAAAGACAATTTTTTTTTGCATATGTCTAATCTAGATTTTTTTAAAAAAAAATGAAAGAATGACTACGTGGGAGAGGAAGAAGACCAGAAAGAATAGAAAGAGGAGATATGATAATGAGGGGTGAATATCATTTTGATTATATACATGGATGAAAACAAAACCCATTATTTTATATAATTAATTTATCTAAGAGACAGAGAAAGGTTAAAAAATATGAATTATGGCTGCATGAAGACTTTTCAGATGTCCATGATATGATAGCAAATACAAACATTACTTTACAGCTCCATTAGCAGTTGTGGGTCACGGTTTTAGATGTGGCTATCTGCCTCAAGTCCTCGTAGACTACTGTATCTGTCACTTTGTACCCTTCATCTTCAGCCTCTAAACACTTCTTCTAAAGGTTCCAGCTGGCACCTTGCATAACACTCTACTTACCTGAGTTGAGGACTGGGCGTCGTGAAGTGCGGTACGACAGGAACTCCTGTCTGGCCACTCTCTGTCCAATCTGCTCAAGAAATCAGCGGTTTTGCTACCAGGAACATAAATGGTTGTTAGTGCCTCCAGAAAAAAATAAATAAATAAACAGAAATACCATCGTTTATTATACTTTTGGAAACTAGCTTAGACTTTCATGGGGTGATGACTAAAAAATCCTTGGAAGAACAAAAGTTTAGAGAAGAAGTACATTAGAAAATCAAATATAAAGGATTTTCTCCAAAAAAATTTTTTTTTTTTTTTTTTTTTTTTTGGCTTTCGGAGGTAAGGTTTCACTCTAGCCCAGGCTGACCTAGAATTTACTATGTAGTCTCAGGGTGGCCTTGAACTCACTGCAAGCCTCCTACCTCTGCCTCCCAGGTGCTGGGACTAAAGGTGCGTGCCACCATACCTGGCTCAATATTACATTCTCTTAAAAAATGTTTTTACTTATTTGGGAGGGACAAAGAAAGATGGGCGGGGGGAGGAGAGATAAGCTTGCCAGGTCCTTTTGCCACTGCAAAGGAATTGCATATGCATACACCACTTTGTGCATTTGGTTTTACATAGGCACTGGGCAATCAGACCTGGGTTGTCAGGATTTGCAAGCAAGCACTTTTAACCATAGAGCCATCTCTCCAGCGAGTATTGTATTCTTATAGAGTATTAGTTTAAACAACATAAAGCTAGGATTGCAAAATATGAACCTACGATTTTACTTTTTGCACTTTATATAGAGATAAAGACCTCTAAGGCTCAAAAGGATGATGACTAATTTCCTAAGAGAATATTTATTTAAAGTTTGATACCAGACCATAGTATAAAGCTATGGAGCATGAATCCCCTGCAAAAATTTACTTCACCCCAGTTTTTCATAAAACCCTTCACTCCCCTAGGATTCTTCTCTAATCATCTTGTCTCCCACATGGCTCTGATTACACATGGAATACCACTCACTTATAGATCATGAACCCTTTATGATCTTCAGCAGAATGAGATCCTCATTTTCCAGACACACACACACACACACACACACACACACACACACATACACACTTTGCATTTGATTCAAGGAAAGCAAGGAACCTCCTTCTCAGGGGTTGAAAAGTGCTACTAATGCTGACCCACATTTCTGATGTTTCTCGAAAGTCCTGAAAGGTTGGCCTTGAAATGTATTCAATTTTAATAAGGTCTTCATTTTCTCTTTATTCCAGATCACCACACCTGATTTCTCCTCTTTCCAAGTCAAGTATGGAATACTGGAATTATTTCCTAAAGTGCTCACTTCAATGACTGCTTCATTCTGCCTACTTTTGCTTGATTTCTACTTCTTTTTCCTTTCACCGTGTCATCATCTGTGGAATTTTTACCTCTCATTCCACAATGACAACCAAACATCTCACTGAGATGTTATTGATATTGCTGTAGACTCATAGTCTGTTCCCATCTTCTTCCTTCCTCCTACTCAGGACTTATGCTGGGATACAAGTCTCCATGTACTTAGGATATGAGCATCAAAGGAAACGTAATGGGTCTGGTGAGAACTAATGCTATCCAATAGGGAAAAGAGACAATACCAGGAATTAGAAAAGAAACTGTGATTTCAACAGCCTGGTGAACAATCACGTAAGTAAAACATGGCACTTAAGCTAAGCTTCAGCTAGGAAAGGGAAGCATTTATCTCTCTGAGAAGCTTAAGACTTCATCAGCTATGACCAGCAGCCTTTCCTTGTCCTGGATTACTTACCAGACAAGGAGACTAGTGAAGTCAACACAGTCTGGAGACTACCCAGCTGTCTGAGGCCTTATGAAGTCAAGAGTGTAAAAGGAGAGAGTTACCAAGAGTTTGGATGAGATTTTAGAAGATCCTGAGCTCAGTGCAAACCATTAGAGAAAACAATGAAAACAAACTACCGTGATTACTTAGGAAGGGGCTTCAAACCAAGCTGACTCAAGGCTCCTCTCACAGTGTGTGCTGACCAGCATGTCTTACTTGCCAATGCCAAGCATAAAGCCCCTGGGTAGAGAGCCACTAGCTACAAAAGTAAAGCATAGTGGCAGGGCCAGAGGACTGCCATGGGGACCCAAATAGGGCATTATGGAAGAAGTAGCTTACTCCCAAGTGATTGTACATACCATAAAAGTCTTGAGTTACTAAGCTAACTAATATTTTTCTATTAGCACAGTGTGTGTTTTATAATTATCCTTATTGGTAGAACTAAGTTTGAATTCATATAACTAACTATGATCAATGTAATAAAAATAAAATACAGAACCTTCTGGAGGGACAAACAAAAGAAAACATTCTTGTCGTATGTCCTACCGGACTAAGATACTAGACTCAAGCACCACAAGTTCCACTTCCCTTGGGATGGTGTCTGTCAGTCAGCACTGGGTTTCTGCTTGCTGAATTCTCTTGGACTTTGCCCCTCAGTCCCAGCATGAAAAAAAAAATTCTTTTTCTTTTTGTAATTTTTTATTGACAATTTTTATATATTTATATAACATGTTCTTTTGTCTTCCTTCTACTGAATCCCTTCTTTCCAACTAGTCCCTCTTCTACTGGCCTTTCTCCCCTCCTCCCTCATCCATGAAGGGGTTCTTTCTGTCCTTCATAGAATAACTTGTTAAATTGGCTGTGAAGATTTCACTTCTACATCCAATTTTGATCTTCAAAGAACCTTCTTACTTTTGGGGGGCGGGGGTAAAGGATATGGTTTTTCCTAAAATGTCAACTTTTTGATATAACACATTTCTAGAGGGATGCTAAATATTTGCATAATGTTAATAATCACTTCTTAATCTAGTCATACACTTGGCTACATTTCCCAGTGTCCCTTATAAGTAAGATTGGTGATATGATTGAGTCTTGACCAATGAAATACGAGAGGAAGTGACTGCACACCACTTTCAGGACTGAGTTATTGTAAATGTGCCATGTGTCTCCATACTGTTTTTTTTTTTTTTTTCTCTTATGGTTGGCTGGAATAGAGACAACCCACAGGGGAACATTGGAAGATCTTATTGAAATTGGGAGAGAGAGACTATCCATTTTGGGCTATAAATATCTGATCAGATGAACCTCAGTGAGTAAAGTGTTCTCTTTGCAAGAATGAGGACTTGAGTTCTATCCACAGTGACCACGTAAAATTCTGAGTGTGGTGGTATGCATGTGTAATCTTACAGCTGAGGATGAAGACAGGAGGATCCCTGGAGCTCACTGGCTGGCCAATATAACCTAATTGGTGAGCTCCAAGGCAATAAAAGCACTTGAGTCAAAAAAGAAGTGATCTGGGTGTGGTGGTGAATGCCTTCAGACCCAGCACTAAGGAGGCAGAAGTAGGAGGATTACCATGAGTTCGAGGTCACCCTGAGTATTCAGAGTGAATTCCAGGTCATCCTGGGCTACAGCAAGACTGTACCTTGAAAAACCAAGAAAGGAGAGAGAGAGAGAAGTAATTTTTTTATGCTGCAAAAGACTGCCAGGACAGTTTTACCCTCTCTTGCCTTTTGTTAGCAGACACACAGACTCTAATGGCTGCAGAGTCCAGAATGGTAAAGTGCATGAGTAAGGGAAACAGGAGCTTGTATTCAGTGAGCAATGACAACTGCAAGTCAGATCAAAGATAGAGAGAACACAGAGAGTGCCCGGGGTTTTGACAAATGGAAAAATGTGATCTTCCATGTTAAGCGGTCAGCTGTTAGTTAGCTACAGACTATTATGGTCACTGGGCACACAAGCCAGCAATTCCACGTGTCCCTAGTTTTACTGTTATAAACAAACATGCTAAAACAAAAATGCTAAAAAATTTAATGTGAAATAACATGACAACTACTTAAAAATTTTTAAGCCAGGTGTGGTGGTGCATGCCTTTAATCCCAGCACTCAGGAGGCAGAGGAAAAAGGATCGCATGAGTTCTAGGCCATCCTGAGACTACACAGTGAATTTCAGGTCAGCCTGTGCTAGAGGAAGAGACTACCTTCCCCCTCCCCACCAAGAAAAGGGTTTGAAACACTGAAAACCAAGCCAACAAGCTGATCCAAAACAAAACAACAAAATCTCTCTGCAAACCACGTGTGGCCCAAAGGTCTCATAATTGTGATCAACTGATTTTGTTTCTGCCTGATCAGGTTGGTGCTATTGAGTGAATTTCGTAACTATGTGTTCTTTATCTTTGTATAAAAGAAAGAATAAGCAAACTTGAATTTTATTATTGACAAGGGGCTGAGAATGGCTGTGATGTTGCTTTGTGTCCATAAGCTAAGAGTCAGCAAACCATATTTCATATTTGGACCAAATACTAAGGTGCATCATTTTATTTACACATGTTAATGCATGAAAAGCAAACACTAAGCATAAAATGAAAAGACAAACCATGGAAAATATTCATAACCAAAGAAAAGAATAATAAAAGGTTTAGTGTGCAAAATGTATGACGAACACTGACAAATCACATTACCAAGAGGTAAAACACATGACACAGGAGTGAGCAAAAGAAACAAAGCTGCTCTCTCCTGTGCTCAGAGAAGCTTCTGTTTGCAGTTGGAGATTCCTGGGGAGATTCAAAACTCATTAAAGTGCTGAGAATAAGTGACTGTTGAGTGCTCAGTGCTTAATAAGACAGCTTTACCACATTTTCAAGGCTCGGGGAACACTGTGGAAGAGAGAGTAGAAAGAATATAAAAACCAGAGCATGGGGAGGAGTGTTTTGGCAGTCCATTTCTCCAACATGAAGTGGCTGTTGCACTAATGACCTCACAGTGACTGTAGTTACCTGCACAAGACCTGTCCAACAGTGGGTTCATAAACATTCCATCATAGACAGTGGAGGGGAAAAAATAAGACATACAAGTAGAAGTGGGGAAGGGGGAGATGGCACAGCATTTAAAGCCTAAGGATTCAGGTTCAATTCCCCAGTACCCATTTAAACCAGATGCACAAGGTGGTACATGCATCTGGAGTTTGACTGCAGTGGCCAGAGGCCCTGGTATGCCCATTTCCTCTCTCCCTCCCTCTATATCTGTCTCTCTCTCTCTCTCTCTCTGTCAAATAAATAAATAAATAAGATATGGGGGAGGGATTGGGGAAGAGGACGAAAGAAGGTAATGGGATGGGACTGTGATGAAAATATAGTATGTAGATGTATGGAAACTGTCAACAAAAAAGAAGAAACACAATAGTAATAATAAAACAGCAAGAATAACAAAGGGCTTATATATTTATATGTGTCAGGCTTTGTTGTAAATATTTTATAAATATGAAACTTGATGACAACTTTGCAAGAGTTCCACCATCTCCAGTTTACAGAAGTAACTTGCACAATGTCATACAAGTAGCTAATGTCAAAACCTGGATGCAGGCCTAGTCAGCCCGGCTCCATGTGAAATACCCATGTGAGACAATGCTCACTCTATCTAATGATCTGGCATGTGAAAACTTAAAACAAGATACCACTACACACCTCTGCCAAACTGGCTGAAGTTATTTTTATAGCATAGAAACATTGTCATAAACTCAGGAGAGTGTTTGTCAGAGCTGCTGCTCTTATTGATTGCTGGTGGTAAAGCAAATTGGTCTCCCTGGAGAGCACAATTTGACAATAGCTCTTAGAGATGAACACACTCCAAGCCTAGCTGAGTACATTAGAAAAACTCTGGAACATAAGGAGAACTGAGAACGATATACAGGCCAGCTTAATTTGCAAAAATCCAAGATGGAAGAAAGAGAGAAAGAGAAATAAAAATGGAAGGAAACAAATGAAGGAGGGAAGAAGGAAAATAAATTCATGCTGAATCCATATGGCTACATCTTAAAACAATGTCTTATAGGAAAATAAAACACTGAGGCAAGGAGCAGGGGTGAGGGGGTAAAAGAGTATAACATGTAATCTTACATATATATATGAACACTATATATATACACTAGAATTGACATATGCATCAATGGATTTTTTTAAGGATTCACACATAAGGGAAAACATGCACTGTTCATTTTTCTGAGTTAGGGTCACTCCTTAATATAAGTTTCCAGATCCATCAATTTCCTACAAATTTTATTTTTCTTTACAGCTTAATGAAATCCCACTGTGTGTGTATGTCACATTTCTATTGTCCTTTCATCTGTTGATGAAATCTTGGCTGGTTCTGCTTCCTTATTGTGAATAGTGCTGCAACAAACATGGGTGTGTGAGTGTCAACTACATGAAATCAAAAAGCTTCTACACAGCAAAGGAAACTGTGAGCAGAGTGAATTGTCCAAACAACAGCAAAACACAAACAAAACAAAACATCCTGTAGTGAAGGTGCAGGGAAAGAGGAATCTTTATCCACTGCTGGTAGGAATGTAAACTTGTACAGCCACTATGTAAATCAGTATGGAAGTTTCTCAAAAATCTAACAATAGGCCTACAATTGATCCTGCCTGTACCACTCCTGAGCATACACCCTGAAGACTCTACTTGACTTCAGTGATGCTTTCTCAGCCATGTTTGTTGCCAGTCTAGTCACAATAACTGGGAAATGCTACCAGATGCCCATTCACTGATGAATGGATAATAAAGTCCTATTCAGCAGGAAAAATAAAATCATTAAATTTTCAGGAAAATGTATAGACCTGAAAAAAATTTTTACTAAGCAAGGTTATCCAGGCTTAGAAAGACAAGTGGTACATTGTCTCTCTCATATGTGGATCCTAGCAGGGAAGAGTTTGATTTGCTTATAAATTGTAAGCATCTGTAGTACTGGTTAGGAAGCTAGATTGAGGCTTGGAGAGAGGAGAAGTAGGGAGGGATATGAGCTGAGTATAACAGACAAGCAAGTGGAGGGACAGAATACGGGGTGGAAGGGTCTGGGGGGGGAGACAGAAGTAAGTGAGGGAGGGGAGGGGAGATACACAAAACTAAAGGTGGCATGAATCAGTACCATAGAAACCTACCTCTTTGTTAGCTAATTTAAAGATATAAAAAGATATAACCTTCTTAAAAAGAAAGAGATGTGGGGAGAGAAGGACAATTTGGGTAGAAGTATCCTGTAGGAGCGGAGAAAGCATCACCTTAAAATCATTGGCTATCACTGATAAATCTCAGTGTTAGAATTGGGTTGCCCCCCTTGATAAGCTGTTGATTAGAATAGGCCAAGAGGCCTTCAAAATAATGCAAGCCATTACCAAAGCACTTAGTTATTCCCCAGAACTAAATGGTAAGTCCTTATTGCTGAAGACACCATAGGCTATGGTGGCAGGACATAGATAGATCAAGCTAGAACTGAGATGAAAGCACCTCCCTGCTGGCTCGCTCTCATAGACTTGGTAAGCGCTATGACAGTTTCCAACAGTGTGAACAAGTAGTGGTTTCTGCAAACAACAGAGTCAACCAGACAGGCAAGAAGTATCCACCAGTACATCAGTGGCACATAGGTTATCAGATTAACCAACTGCTCTCTGATTGAGTATGAAGCCCATACAGTGGGAGAGCATTCCGGTCTGGTACTGAGAACCAAGTCAGATTTGAAAGATCACACACCCTGGAAGGAACATTCCACTGTTCTTTGGCTAAAAGCAGAGGTTATACCCAACTCAAAGTCTTCTAAATGTTCATGTTTGTCCATTTTGAACCATGCTGCTCTCACTCTTGGTTAGAGAATCTTCTTTCTATAGATGGCAGAATACACAGAAGACTCAAGATGAATCAGAATGATAGGAAGAGAAAGCCAAGTACCTAGCACAAGATGAGTCACTTCTGTCACACCTTCTAGGGCCCAGGAAACATGACAGAGGAAGTGGTGGATTAAGTATGAGTGCTGCTGTCTCGGCTAGTCTAGCCTAAAACCTCCTCCAGAGAGATGGCAGTAGACACTTAGGAAGACTCAAAACTCATCAAGGCAGAAAATTAGAGGCTGCCAAGAGCTCAATACTAATAAGCCCTCCAAGGCTCAGGGAACATTGAGGAAGAAGAGAGGGAAAGAATGCAAGAGCCACAGGGTGGGAAGGTATACTCTGAGGCTTTGACGCCCCCTCCAAGAAACTGACTGGTTCATTCATGACCCCACAGTGATTACCTATTACTCTACCAAGGAGGGGCCTTAGTGGAATGGGGTTCAGGGAAGAAGAGTCATAGGAGTATAACCTAATGGGAATATGACCAATTTTCAATATGATCATATATTAAAGTTCTAAAAAAATTTAAGCAAAAATCTCTGCCAACTGCAGTTCAGACAGGGGTTTGTTATGCAGAACATATAAAGAAATACAAAAATTAAACAACAAAAATCAAAACTGCCAATTGATAAATGGGTTAATGAAATGAACAGGCCATTCTCAAAAAAAGAAACACAAATGGCCAATAAGTATTTTTAAATGTATTCAACATCCATAGCCATCAGGGAAACAAAAATCAAAGCTACTTGGAAATTCCATCTCACCCCAGTCAGCATAGTCATCATCAAGAAAAAAGATGACATCAGATACTGGTGAAGATGTGGGGAAAGAACACTAATTCACTGCCATTATGGAAATCAGTATGGACGTTTCTCAAAAAGTTAAAAATATGACTACCATATGAACCCACTGTACCTCTCCTTTGCATATTTCATTTCTTTTAATAATTAACATAGGGGACTGGAGTGATGGCTCAGTGGTTAAGACACTTGCCTAAAAAGCCTAATGACCTAAGTTCAATTCCCCAGTAACCAGGAAAAGCCAGATGTACAAAGTGGCACATGCATCTGGAGTTCTTTTGCAATGGCTAGAGGCCCTAGCATGCCCACTCTCTTTTATTCTCTCTCTCTCTTCTCTCCTTGCAAATAAATAAATAAATAATTTTTAAAATTTAACATAAATGAGGATGGGGAAATTATCCAGTGGTTAAGGCACTTACCTATAAAACCTAACAATCCAAGTTTGATTCCCTAGTACCCACATAATGCCAGATGCAGAGTGGTGCATGTGCCTATGTGTCTGGAGTTCATTTGCAACAGCTAAAGGCTCTGGTATACCTAGTCTTTTCTTTCTTTCTCTCTGTCTCGCTCTCTCTCCCCCCTCCCAAGCGTGGTGGTGTACACCTTTGATGCCAGCACGTGGGAGGCAGAGATAGGAGGATTGCCATGAGTTTGAGGCTAGCATGAGACTACATAGTGAATTCCAGGTCATCTTGGACTAGAGTGAGATACTACCTTGAAAAAAAATTAACATAGTTCATCAAATAAAGAGCAGGGGAAGCATAAATACTTCAGTAGTACTAATTAGGGAAAGTCTAGAAAGTACCATTCTGGCTTTCCTAGGACAGCAGTTTTCCAAGTGCAGCCTTCTCATGGGAATACCTGTATGGGACTGGCAAACCAAGACTCATCTGTGGAGCTTTAGAGAAGTAACTGGACTCAAGCCTTCAACTTCCCAGCATAGCTGGAGTGGGTTCTGGGAACCTGTTTCTTAAAGGCACCCATGGTAATCTTACAATTTCCAAAGTACTACAGATGGATATTTAATATGCATAAGTGTCTTAGGTCCATATGATTCAGACTTATGAATAATTCATGGTACAGAACGCATTTGGAATTGTCTCCGTAAGTGCTGCCTAGAGCACATTCTACCTACACTTTACAATAGCTTCACAAACTTGAGCTTTACCATCATTAAGCCTGGGTAAGTAATCATTCTTCCCTTCCCAGATCCTCGCATCCATATAGATAACATGTATTTCCCTAGCCTTAGCTTTGTGCTTTAGCAACGTGTCCCAGGATAATTTAAAGAGGTATTATTTTGTCTGGGTTTATTTCATATAACTAGATATGAACAAAGGACACAAAAGACACTTACTATGTAATGAAAATCTCAGAGAAGTGGAGGGTGATAGATACATGAGCCCCATTTATAAGATCACATGAGTGAGAGGTATGAAATCAAACACAAATGTGACTTGCAATGCTAGAAGACTTAAATTATATAATTAATCATAGGAATCAAACTACCTCATATACTTAAAATAATTTTCCCCTTCATTTTACTTGTTTTAATGTTTTATTTTTAATAACAAATACATGAATATAAGTTGGAAGATTGGGATAGAAAAATAGACACAGGAAAGTTTAAAGATTAAAAAGCAATGCTCTTGCTTAATAGTCCTCTCAACATTGGGTTTTCCCCCGAGTCAGCAACATGAATTGTCTCAAAATGCATCTTTCTGGGCAATTTTCTTTTTTCTTTAAAATATTTTTATTTGTTTGTGTGTGAGAGAGAGAAAGAAAGCAAGAGAGGGCTGGAGGGATGGCTCAGTGGTTAAAGATACTTGCTTGCAAAGCCTGACAGCCTGGGTTCAATTCCTTGGTACCCACATAAAGCCAGATGCACAAAGTGGCACATGTGTCTGGAGTTTGTTTGCAGTGGCTGGAGGCCCTGGTACACTCATTCTCTTTCTCACACAAAAAGAAAGTAAGAGAGTGGGGCATGGTGGCTTAATCCCAGCACTCAAGAGGCAGAGGTAGGAGGATCACCGTGAGTTCAAGGCCACTCTGAAACTACATAGTGAATTCCAGGTCAGCCTGGACTAGAGTGAGACCCTACCTCAGAAAACCAAACCAAAACAAAACAAAACAAAACAAACAAACAAAAAAAAAACCAAAGAAAAGAAAGAGGGAAAGAAAAAAAGAAAGAAAGAGTATGGGCACATGGGCACAACAGGGCCTCTTGTGACTATAAACAAACTCCACATACATGTGCCACATTGTGTATCTGGCTTTATATGAGTACTGGGGGATCAAACCTGGGTTATCAGGCTTTGCAAACAAATGCCTTTAACTGCTGAGCCATCTCCCCAACCCTCTGGGCTATTTTCTATTAGTTGAGAAACATCTGCTTAGGATACATTCATGTGACTCAGAGCTCACTTCAGAGAGCTTGTTTAGGATGAGGCAGAGGACCAGCCTTTGTCTAAATGTAGTTCTCAACTTCTTGGCATAGAGCCAATCTGTACTCCCCAGCTCCCATGCAATTATATGTGGCTATATATCTGAATTATGGGCAATTAAATGTTAGAAATATATGGGCCAGACCTAAAATGACACATATGTAACTTTGGAATATTAAAATTTTCCCAAAGGCCTATGTGTTCGAAGCTTAGTCCCTCAAGTGACATTATTCAGAGGCACCACACACTCCTGTCATGGTATGTCATTGTTACTGGCCCAAATAAATACAGCCAATTGATCATGGGTCTGATTCTCCAAAACTATGAAACCAAACAAATCTTTCCACTTTATACATTTACTATCTCATTTATTTTATTGTGATGATAGAAAGCGGGCTAACAAGCCTATCAATCTTTACCATTTAATCTGTCAGTCCCATATACTCTATACATCTGCTGCTTAAGTCTCCATACCTCCATCTTGTCCTCCAGGACACTCCACTAAGAGCCACCAAGCTTATAGCTTAAACATCATATTAGAAAAACTCTTTCAGAATCCTACCAAATTCCTTTTGCAAAGCAAGCATCACCTTGATACCAAAACAAAGATAGAACAAAAAAATTATAGAACAATCTCCCTCATGAACATGGATGCAAAAATTCTCAATAAAATATTGGCAAATAAAATGAAGAATATATCAGAAAGATCATTCACCCTGACCAAGTAGGCTTTAAACTAGAGATGCGGGGATGATTAAACCTATACAAATTGATAAATGTAATATATTATATAAATTGACTAAAGGACAAACATCACATAATCATCTCATTAGATGCAGAAAAAGCATTGACAAAATGCACCATCCCTTCATGATAAAAGCCCTACAGAGACTGGGAATAAAAGGAACATATCTCAAAATAATAAAGGCTATGTATGACAAATCTACAGCCAACATAATACTAAATGGAGAAAAACTTGAAGCTTTTCCACTAAAATCAGGAACAAGACAAGGGTGTCCACTGTCCCCACTTTTATTTAATATAGTACTGGAAGTCTTCTCCATAGCAATTAGGCAAGAGACACACATAAAAGGTATACAAATTGGAAAGGAAGATATCAACTTGTAAGTATTTGCAGATATGATTCTATACATAAAGGACCCTAAAGACTCTACCAGAAAACTGTTAAAGCTGATAAACACCTATAGCCATATAGCAGGATACAAAATAAACACACAGAAATCAGTAGCCTTCCTATATGCTAACAACAAACACACAAAAGGATGAAATCAGAATCACTCCCATTCACAATTGCATCAAAATAAAAAAAGTACCTTGGAATAAACCTAACCAAGGAAGTGAAGGATCTCTACAATGAAAACTTTAAAACACTCAAGTGAGACATTGCAGAAGACACTAGGAAATGGAAAGACATCCCATGTTCTTGGATTGGAAAAATCAACATTGTGAAAATGGCAATCCTACCACAAGCAATCTACACATTTAATGAAATCCCCGTCAAAATTCCAGTGGCATTCTTCACAGGAAAAGAAAAAATAATACAAAAATTCATTTGGAACCACAAAAGACCTTGACTATCTAAAACAATTTTAAGCAACAAAAATAAGGCTAGTGGTATCACCATACCTGATTTTAATCTATATGATAGAGCCGTAGTAACAAAAACAGCATGGTACTGGCACAAAAACAGACATGTAGATCAATAGAACAGAATAGAGGACCCAGATGTAAGTCAAGGTAGCTACAGCCACCTGATCTTTGACAAAAATGTAAAAAGACAGCCTCTTCAGCAAGTGGTGCTGGAAAAACTGGAGATATATCTGTAGAAGGATGAAAATAGATCCTTCTCTCTCTCCATGCACAAGAATTAAGTCCAAATGGATCATAGACCTTAATATTAGACCCAAAACTCTGAAACTGCTGGAGGAAAAAGGGTAAACCCTTCAACATATTGGTCTTGGCAAAGACTTTCTGAATATAACCCCAATTGCTCAGGAAATAAAACCACAGATCAACTGCTGGGACCTCATGAAATTATAAAGCTTTTGTACAGCTAAGGACACTGTGAATAGAGCAAAGAGGCAACCTACAGAATAGGAGAAAATCTTTGCCAGCTATACATCTGACAGAGGATTAATATCCAGAATATACAAAGAATTCAAAAAACTAAATAATAAGAAATCAAACAACCTAATTCAAAAATGGGCTATGGAACTAAATAGAGAATTCTCAAAAGAAGAAATATAGATGGCATATAAACGTCTAAAAAAAGTTCTACATTCCTAGGTACTATGTAGAAAAGCCTTCAATCCCTCCCCCTCTCAATCGGTCTCTCTTTTATTTTGATGTCATCATCTTTTCCTCCTATAATGAGGGTCCTGTGTAGGAAGTTTCAGGCACTGTGAGGTCATAGATATCCAGGCCATTTTGTGTCTGGAGGAGCACATTGTAAGGAGTCCTACTCTGCCTTTGGCTTTTACATTCTTTCTGCCCCTCTTCCACAATGGACTATGAGCCTTGAAAAGTGTGTTTGAGATGTTTCAGTGCTGAGCACTTCTCTGTCCCTTCTCAGCACCATGGTGCCTTCTGAGTCATCCCAAGGTTGTCACCATCTGAAAAGAGAAGCTTCTCTAACCAAAAGTGAGAGTAGCATTAATATACGGGTGAGGACATTAGGAGAAGTGCTTACTAGGCAGTTTGGTGAGCATAGTATATACATTTAGCATGACACCAGCAGATGCTACACCCCTAGGGCTCATGACTATCCCTGTTATAGGTTTTCAGTATTAGGGATGTAATTCCTCCCATGGAATGGGCCTCCAGTCCAATTAGGGAACAGTTGGTTTCCCCTAACAACAGACATGTCTCTATTGCACCCATTGGCTCATTTGTCCTAGCTGGCCAAATTTAAGGCTTGCAGTGTCCACTGTTGAGTTCACTGGTGATTTTTCTCTCTCCCATTAAACTGCATGCAGCATAGCTTTTTCCAGCTTTCTGTCAGCTGGTCTACATGGAGGAGGTTTTCAGCTCTGCTCCAACAACATTTCTCAGTGACCCTGTAGCCCAAGTATGTGGAGTCTTTAGCAATAGGGTCTTACCATCTATTCCTGGTGGGAAACCAAGAGCCTCAGCAATGGCCTGCAATGTTTGGGGGATATCAGTAACCTCCCTGGCCAACAACTCACTGGAAGGAATCCCATCCTTGGCACTGAAAAATTTCAAGTAATAATCTATGGTTTCTGAGTATTCCATTGTCCAAAAAAGTAGGCTTATTTATATTTATATCCTGTTAAATTTTGATTAGCCCTCCCTTCACCTTTCCTTTACTCAATCTCTTCCCCTGACCTCACTTAGGCCTTTTCACTCCCATTAATCTGTTCTTCTACCTACATATATACAATACCATCCTGTTAAGTTCCCCCTCCCTCCCTTTCTATTACCTTTATATCCCTTTTCTAGATTACTGGCCTCTGCTACTGAGTTTATTCCTACTCACATAGAAGTCCAATCATTTGTAGCTAGGATCCACATATGAGAGAGAACATGTGACTGTGACATTTGGCTTTCTGGATCTGGGTTATCTCACTAAGTATAATCTTTTCCAGATCTATTCATTTTCCTGAAAATTTCATGATTTCATTTTTCTTTACTACTGAGTAGAACTCCATTGTATAATTGTATAAATGTGCCACATCTTCATTATCCACTCATCAATTGAGAGACATCTAGGTTGGTTCCATTTCCTAGTTATTGTGAATAGAGAGGCAATAAACATGGTTGAACAAGTATCTCTAAGGTAGTGAGACAAGTCCTTAGGATATATGCCTAGGAGTGGTATAGCTCGGTCATATGGTAAATCTATTTTTAGCTGTCTCAGGATCTCCACCCTGATTTCCACAATGGCTAGACCAGATTGCATTCCCACTAACCATGTAGAAGGGTTCTACTTTTTCCACATCCTCACCATCATTTATGGTCATTTGTTTTCATGATGGTAGCCAATCTGACATCAGTGATATGGAATCTCAACCTAGTTTTAATCTGCATTTCATTTTTGATGACATCAAAATAAAAGAGAGACTGATTGAGAGGGGAAGGAAATATGACAGAGAGTGGAGTTTCAATGGGGAAAGTGGGGGGAGGGAGGGAATTACCATGGGTTATTGTCTACAATTATGGAAGTTGTCAATAAAAATAAGTTAAAAAATAAAAAAGAAAGCCTCCTTCAAATATAAAATTGCTATTAGACAAGTTTCAAGATTAAAAAAAATGCATATTTCTAGCAAGCTCCACCTGTGGACCAAAGCAACGTTGTGAGTACAAAGGACATAAGTGCCACACACCCTCTTATAATCCACCAAGTGGATACATCACCTCTGTATTATTTTTATTAAGATGCACGACTTAATCTAATCACAAGAAAACAAGAGACAAATCCAAATTAAAGGTTTTTCTACATAGTACCTAGCCAATATCTGCTGAAAATGTTCAGGTATTGAAAACGAGGACAAAATGAGGCATGCCACAGATTACAGGAAACTAAGGAATTATGACAGCTAGGTGCTTATGTGATCCAAAAACAGAAGAAAAAGAGGGTCTTGGAGAGAAAATGGCAAAATTTGAATGCCTGAAAGTTTCTAGTATTATTCCAATGCTAATTTCTTGCTTTTGATAATTGCACTGTAATTACATAAGATGTTTAATTAGCTTAGCTGAAGGTGTTAATGGCAAGTATACTATTCTTATAACTTTTCTGTAGGGTGAAAAAATACTTCACCTCGCTTCAATTCGTTACCCAAACCTTAACTAAGTCTTGAGAAAGCACTTCCCTGGAGCCCTCTAAGTGGAGCTATTTCATTTGTCATGTATATGGCCTTCAGTGCCTGTAGGTGGAACCTGCATGCTCTTTGCTTCTTGTACTACTTACAAAAATATCCACTTCTGAGAGCTTATGCCATCAGAATATAGGATCCTACTTGCCTATCAGCCTTCTAGTCAACCACCTTTCATTTGTTTAAGACTTCCTCCTTCCTCCCTATGACAACTACTGTCATCAACACAGATGTCCCACATACCTTCCCATCTCCCACCCGAGCTGTTTCTTCATTTTCTCATCTCCAGTAGACTTTCTCCGCTGCATCTCAGCCACACACTTAGTGTGTGTTAGTCAGGTTTCTTTTTCCCGAGAAAGTCAACATAAGGGAGGAAAGATTTATTCTGGCTTCTGTTTCAGAGGTTTCTATCCCTAGCCACCTGGATCCCTCACAAGCAAACAGGACACTGTGGTGGGAAAGGCATGGCATAACTGGCAGAACAAAACTAAACTTACCTAAACCAAAGAATGAGAAGAAGGAGAAGGAGCAGCAGCTGCTGCTGCTTAGTCGGTGTGGTGGCGCACACTTTTAATCTCAGCACTTAGGAGGCAGAGGTAGGAGGATCGCTGTGAGTTCAAGGCCACCTTGAGACTACATAGTGAATTCCAGGTCAGTCTAGGCTACAGTGATACCCTACTTTGAAAAACAAAAACAAAACAAAGGGTGCTGGAGGGATGGCTTAGCGGTTAAGGCATTTGCCTGCAAAGTCAAAGGACCCATGTTTGATTCCCCAGGACCCAAGTTAGCCAGATGCACAAGGGGGCGCATATGCCTGGAGTTTGTTTGCAGTGGCTGGAGGCCCTGGCGTGCCCATTCTCTCTCTCTCTCTTTCTCTGTCAAATAAATAAATAAATAACAAAGGCAAAAAAAAAAACAAAACTGCTTACATTGTGGCTTCTGGGAATCATGACAGGGCCAGGAACAAGAAAGGCACATCCCCCAGTGACCACTCCCTTCAACTAGTTCCTACTTCCTAACTTTCTATGATATTTTGTTGTTATTTATTTATTTGGAGATAGAGAAAAAAAGCAGAATATATATTGGTGAGAGAGAAAGAATGACACAACAGGGCTTCTAGCAAATCAACTCTAGACCCATCTGCCACCATGTGCATCTGGCTTATGTGGGTTCTGGGGAATTGAACCTGAGACCTTAGGCTTTGCAGGCAAGTGCTTTACCCACTAAGCTTTCTCTCCAGCTCATACTTCCTAACTTTCTATTACCTCCTAATAGCCCATGAAATTATGACCCATCAATGGATTAATTCAGTGATGGAGATGAGAACCCTCATGATTGAATTGCTTTCCCAAAGCTACAGTTATAAGCATTGCCGCAGGGGCGCCAAGCCTTCATCACAAGAACACCTGATGGACACTTTAAATGTAAACCACAACATAGTGTTATAAGCTAAATATTATTGCCCTTGACAAGTGTCCTCTTTCAAACTACCAAACAGCAAATCTAACTATTGAAGACAATTTCTGTTGTGGGTTGTTCTTTCAAACACTCTCGCTACAATAATTTTTCAGTCTTTGGAGGGTCTCTAAACCATTGTCTACCCCCCTTTCTCGCCATGAGCTCTCATCTGTCTATACTTCTTGTAAAGTACAGACAGATGAGCCTTGCAATAGTTTTAACTTTCTTCCCTTTTTCTTTCCATCATGTTTGTCTGAAAAATGTTTCAGGTCCGCTGGATTCTCTAGGTCCATACGAAAAGCATTAAACCAAACTTGAGGAAAGATACATATCAGGGACTTGGGGATAGGAGGTGTGAAGGGGAATGGAAAAATGTAGAACAGCTTCACGTGAAATTTATGAACTCTGGCTTCACTCAATAATTCTATTCTGTTTCACTCATGAATTCCTGTCTTCAATATATTTATTCTACCCCACACCTTGCTCTCTCAGCTGACAATCTCCCCATACTTTCTTGAGAGTAGAAATATCATAAATATTTAATCTTCTCCAAAATTGAATCTTCAAGTCTCCCTGTATTTGTACCCCCATCTCCTTTAAATAAAGTCTTTATTGGTTTGGGGATGTAGCTCAGTGGTATCGTGCTTGCATCACATGCACAAGGCCATGGATTTAATCCTTAGAAATACAAATAGATATAAACATGTATAGATCAATATTAATATATATGTTAGAGAGTAATAAAAATTCTGTTTCTTTCTTTCCTTTTTTTTTTTTTTTTTTGTTGTTGTTGTTTTGTTTTTTGAGGTAAAGTTTCACTCTAGCTCAGGCTGACCTGGAATTCACTTAGTCTCAGAGTGGCCTCGAACTCATGGTGATCCTCCTTCTACCTCTGCCTCCCGAGTGCTGGGATTAACGTCATACACCACCATGCCCATCTGTTTCTTTTTGATCAGTGGTTAATCCCTTGATTATATATGTTCAGTAATCTGTCTATACATAGCTTCTTAGAGATTCTTTTGATTTTTAAACTTTCTTATTGACAACTGTCATAAATATAAACAATGTGAAATGATCATAATCCCCTCCCACCACCCTTCTTTCCCCCCTCCCAAACCCACCCTCCACCAAATCCCTTCTTTTTTCCCAGTTAGTCCCTCTTCTATTTTGATATTATAATTTTCTTTCCTATTATGCAGGTCTTGTGTAGATAGTATCAGCCACTGTGAGGTCATGAATATCAAGGCCACTTTGTGTCTGGAAGACAGTACTGTAAGCACTCCTCCCCTTCCTATGGTTCTAACATTCTTTTGCCACTTCTTCCACGATGGTCCCTGAGCCTTGGAGGGTGTGGTAGAAATGTCTCACTTAGTGCTGAACACTCCACTGTTACTTCTGCACAGCATTGTGGTGAGTTGTGGGATACCCCAGTGGTCACTGCCATCTGAAAAGAGAAGCTTCTCTAACCAAACATGAGAGTAGCATTAACATATGGGCATAAACATAAGTATTTAGAGGGTAGTTTGGTGGGCATAATCTATCCATTTAGCAAGACAACAATAGCAGTTTCCCTTCTAGGGCTTATGACCTCCCCAGCTATAGGCTTTTGATTAGGTTTTCATTTCCAGGGAGGAATTCCCTCTCGAGGAGTGGGCCACAAGTCCCATCAGAGAGTAGTTGGTTTCCCCCATAACAGACATGTCACCATTGAAACTGGCCTGGTTAGCCAGCTACAAAGTTGGTAGGGTCCACTAGTTAAGACCATTGATGAAATTTCTCCACAAACAGGCTGCATAGGTATTTCTAGTACACTGATAGCTAGTCAACAGGGAGGAAGCATCCACTTCAGCTCCAGCTTGATTTCTCAGTCACCTACAGCCCAAGTGTATGAATTCTTCAGCAATAGGTCTTGCCACCTACTTTTGGTGGACAATCAAGAGCCTCAGCAATAGCCTGTAAAGTTCTGGAGGCATCAGGGGCCTCCCAGGCCAACAATTCATTGGAAGTATACCTCCCTTGGCACTGATTTTTTTTTTTTCTAATAGCAAGCACAGCATTGTCTACCTCCACAAATACTTCTGCCCAAACTTTCTCTTTTCTAACATATATATTATTAGCTAGTTAAGAAGGTTTCCATATGGCTTATTCATAAATCTTAAAATTTGATTAACCTTCCTCCCTCCTCTTCCTCTCCTCCATTCCTTCCCCTTACCCCTCACCCCAGTATTCTACTCATCTACTTACATATAAACTATACCTTCTCCTCAAGCCCTCCCCTCCCTTCCCTCCTCTATGGTCCCTTTATATCTTTCTGGTCTCTACTACTGACTTTTATTATAACTTACATGCAAGTCTAAATATTTGAAGCTAGGATCCACATATGAGAGAGAACAAGTGGCATTTGATTTTCTGACTCTGGGTTACTTCACTTAATATATTTTTTTGAGATCCATCCATTCCCCTGTAAATTTCATTTTTATTTTTACAGATGAATAAAACTCCATTTTGTAAGTATATCACATCTTCCTTATCCGTTCACTGAAGGGCATGTAGGCTGGTTCCATTTCATAGCTATTGTGAATAGAGCAGTAATAAACATGGTTGAGCAAGTGTTTCTATAGTAATGAGTAGAGTCCCTATGATACATGCCAAGAAGTGGTATAGATGGGTTCATATGGTAAATCTATTTTTTGGATGTCAGGAACCTTCACACCAATTTCCACATTGGCTGTACCAGTTTACATTCCCACCAAAAATGAAGAAGGGTTCCTCTTTCCCCATGCCCTCATCTGCATTTATTGTCATTTGATTTCTTGATGATAACCATTCTGACACAGGACTGAGATGCAATCTCTAGGTAGGTTTTTTTTTTTTTTTTAATGTTTTTTATTTTAGAGAGAGAGAGACAGAGAGACAGAGAATTGGTGTGCCGGGGTCTCAGCCACTGCAATCGAACTCCAAATGCTTATGCTACCTAGTAGGCATGTGTGACCTTACACTTGCCTCACCTTTGTGCATCTGGCTTATGTAGGATCTGGAGGGTCAAACATAGGTCTTTAGGCTTCGCAGACAAGTGCCTTAAGTGCTAAGCCATCTCTTCAGACCTATTTCTTCTTTTGAGAACACTCTATTCTATTCTATCTATCATTTTTGATTGGGTTATTTGATTTCTGATTATTTAGTTTTTTGAGTTCTTTATAAATCCTAGATATGGGCTGGAGAGATGAGTTAGCAGTTAAGTGCTTGCCTGTGAAGCCTAAGGACCCCAGTTTGGGGCTCAATTCCCCAGTATCCTCGTAAGCCAGTTGCACAATATGGCACATGCATCTGGAGTTCATTTGCAGTGGCTGGGAGGCCCTGGTGCACACATTCTGTCTTTCTCTGCCTCTTTCTCTGTCTGTCTGTTGCAAATAAATAAATAAAAATAAACAAAAATTTAAAAATAAATAAATAAATCCTAGATATTAATCATCTGTCAGCGGTATAGGTGGTAAAGATTTTCTCACATTCTGTAGGCTGACTCATTGCTCTATTCACAGTTCCTTTGCTGTGCAAAAGCTCTTTAATTTCATGAGTTCCTAGTGTTTGATTAGTTGTCTTGCCTCCTGAGTGACTGGGGTCCTACTCAGAAAGTCTTTGTCTATTACTGTATGTTGAACTGTTTCCCCTACTTTTTCTTGTAGCAGTTTCTCAGTTTCAGGTCTAATATTGAGGCATTTGACTTGATTCTCATTCATGGAGAGAAATAAAGATCTATTTTCATCTTCTCCATATAGAATCCAGTTTTTCCATCACCATGTGTTAAAAAAGCTATCTTTTCTCCAATGAACATTTTTGGCATTTTTATCAGAAATCAGATGGTTGTAGCTTCCTGGATTTACATCTGGGTCCTTTATTCTGTTCCATTGATTTACATGTCTGTTTTGTTACTGTGGTTCTATAATATATCTTACAATCAGGTATGGTGATACTGCCAGCCTTATTGTTGCTCAGAATTGCTTTGGCTATTTGAGGTTTTTCTGTGCGTCCAAATGAATTTTAGGATCATTGTTCTATTTTGGTGAAGAATGCCATTGGAATTTTGATGTGGATGACATTAAATTCTTAGAATGCTTTTGGTAAGATAAACATTTGCACAATATTTATTCTTCCAACCCATGAACATGTGATATCTTTCCACTTACTAGTGTCTTCTTCAATATCTCCTCAGAGATGATCTCTTCTGTCATTCCTTTTCTGACTGCCTCTCCCTCCTCTGCTGAACTTTTACCTGGATCGTGCCCTAATTGAAACCACCTCCAAATCTGACCTGGTCTACTACATAATGCTTTCAGTAACTTTTCCTTCCACTCTGACCTGCTTAAAACTATTCTCCATATAGCAACCTGAGTAGTTACTTCTTTAGAACAAAAAAAAATGTGATCATTTTCTTCTGGGGCTGGAATAAAATCTAACTTCTTTATGATCCATTGTTCTAAGTACTGCCCTTCTCATCAACCTCATAATTTCGTCTCCATTTTTCATTTCAGCCCTTATACACCAATGGTTTTTGGGTGGGAGGGTTTCAAAGTAGGGTTTTCTCTAACCCTGGCTGACCTGGAATTCACTATGTAGTCGTAAAGTGGCCTCAAACTTATGGCAATCCTCTTACCTCTGCCTCTCAAGTGCTGGGATTAAAGGTGTGTCCCACCATGCCTGACTATACACCAACTTCTTTTCAGGTTGCTGAAACCCTGCCTGCTATCCCTAAGCCAAAAACTTTCTTCTTTGGTTCTCAGAATGTATGGTCTTGCTTCTCTTACTGTCTTCAGTTCAGACGTCATCTTCTTGGTGAGTCAGGTCTTCCCTATCATGTTAGGAGATTTACCCTTTCCAACCCCACTACTCTCAATCATTCATTGTACCATCTCTACCACTGTGCTCCTTTATAAGAATTATCACAACCCATGATCCAACCTAAATCCATTCTCAGATTATTTATCATCTCAATTTCCCCATTTGGTCATGGAGCCATATTTACTGTGTTCACAATATATGCTCAGAATTTTCTGCAGTGCTAGACACATGCCAGGTGCTCACTATTAAAATTAATAAATGAAAGATCTTTCCTAATGTTAGAGATAATATATCAATATATTCATATTCACAGTGAAAAAGTAAATTTTGTATTCATGTCTCTCTGAATATTTCCTCCCTTTTAACCAATTCAAATACTTTCTCCTAGAGCTGGCTTGTTCTTATCATTGTGTAAGAATTCTTTGTGAATTAAAAACCTATGTATCCTAGGCAACTATTTTCTCTTAGGTTATCACTTACTTCTAATTTTAATTTTGTTCATTATGTCTTCTATTATAAAGTTAAAATTTTTATGTACTTAAACATTTGTATTTGCTATTTCTGAGATATGCATATTACTTAGAATACAGCTTCTACCCTAAATTTGTAAAAACCATCCTTCTAATTATATTTTAACAATTAGAAGGTGGTTCAATACAGCTTGTCAAATTTTCAATCTTTCTAATCCTTGTCTTTAAAGATACTTATATCCATAGCTAAAGTTCAGAATACTAACTTTACATATGGTCATGGATAGGATTATAGATTTCTGAAGCATCCAAAAATCCATCAATTACAAAGCCAAGCACACTTTGCCATACCTGTCATAGTTTAAAAGTTCTTATTCTTTTGTCCCAAGATAATGATAGTTTGGGTTTCTATTTTTTCCCCATTGGTCACTTAAAGATTATTTAAACTTAAGATAGTGCTCATGCTTATAATCCCAACACCCAAGAGGCTGAGGAAAGAGAATTGTGAGTTCCGGGCCAGCCTGAGCAACAAATTAAGAATATGTATAAAAGTAAATAAAAAGGGCTGGAGAGATATTTCAGCAATTAGGGCACTTGCCTACAAAGCCTAATGATCCAAGTCTGAGTTCCTAGCATCCACATAAAGCCAGATGCACAAGGTAGTACATGTGTTTGGAGTTCATTTGCAGTGGCCAGAGGCCCTGGCACACCCATTCTCTCTGTGTCTCTGCCTGCTAAGGAGGCTGGGGTAGAAGGATTGCTATGAGTTTTCTGGCCATCCTGAGACTACATAATGAATTCCAAGTTAGCCTGGGTTAGAGTGAGACCCTACCTTGAAAAAAAAAAAAAGTAAGTTCTCAGAGGAAGAATTACAAATGGCTAACTCACACTTAAGAAAATGTTCAACATCCCTAACCATTAGGGAAATGCAAATTAAAACAACCATGAGATTCCACTTTATTCCAGTAAGGATGACAATCACTAGAAAATCTAACAATGACAAATGTTGGTGAGGATGTGGGGAAAGAGAAACCCACATCCACTGTTGGTGGAAATGTAAACTTGTACAACCACTATGGAAATCAATCTGGAGATTCCTGAAAAGGAAGAACATAGAGCTACCAACAGACCCTGTTATTCCCTTACTGGGTATTTATCCAAAATGCTCCATGCATCACTACAGAAATATTTGCTCAATCATGTTTATAACTGCTCAATTCATTATTGCTAAGAACTAGAATCAACCCAGAAGCCCATCATTGGATGAATGGATAATGAAGTTATGGTACATTTACACAATGGAATTCTACTCAGCAGTAAGAAAAAATGATACAATGAAATTTGTAGAAAAATGGACAGACTTGGAACAGATCATACTCAGCGAACTCACACAATCACAGAAAGACAAATGCTGCATGGTCTCACTTATCTGTGGTTCCTAACCTGGACCTGCTTGAATTGCTGTCATGCCTGATAGACAACTCAAGGCCCAGACAACAGGGATGGAAGGGTTTGGAGTGAAGGGAAGGGGAGGCAGGGGAAAACAAACACAAAACTAAAACCAAATTGAGCTGGTACCATAGAAACCTTAATCCTTGGAGATAGACTAAAAGAAATAACCCTCAAAAGGAGTAAGAGGGGAGCACCTGAAAAGGGGCCCTGGAGAGGGTGGGATGAAGCCTAAGCTTAAAAGAATATTTTTTTCTGCCTCTGGCCTGTAACTCATGGTACCAGTGATTGGTTGCTACCTACATTGAGCTGTTGATTGGAGAGACCTACGAGGTCCCCAAATTAAGACAGCTTTCTGTCAAAGCACTTGATTGCCCACCTGAGGCAAGAGCTAAGACCCTATTACCAAAGACACCACATGCTGCTGACACAGAGCATGGAGAGACCTAGCTGGAATGTAGAAGAAAGCCAGTCCCCAGACAGCCTGTCTAGTGCTGGAAAGTGCTACATACGCTACTGAGGAAAAGTGGCCAACAATGGTCTGAGCAACCAGAGGTCTAAGCTACTTAGAAGCAAATACCCAGACTTGATATACATGCCAGTGCAATAGTGACACACAGCCTCAGTGAGTAACAATAGCTTTCTGATTGGCTAAGAGATCTGCTTAGTGTAAAGGAACCCATATCTGGAATTGGTAAACAGGTCAGAATCCTATGGAGACAAAGCTTATGCTCTCCAGTGTCAAGCTTTCACTAGTCTTTGGCTAAAAGAGGGGTTAGATAAATCAAATGCTCCCTAAATTAATAATGCTTATCCCATTTCAACTATGCTGACTTCACTCTCTGTTGAAGAATCTGTTCTTCTTTTTCAGAAGGTAGCAAGCCTGGAAGAAATAAACTACCACTTGTGCTTCAGCCAAGCCACAGCTGAATCCACAGAGGAATTGGGGAGATGAGCAAGAATGCTGCTTCCATGCTGTCCTGATAATCATTGCGAGGGTATAGGAGACAGACCCTGAGGATACTCAACACCTATGAAAGCAGATATCCAGAGGCTCCTAAGAGCTCATCACTGCAGTAGACTTAAAACTCACCCACCACGGCTCAGGGAATTTTGCAGAAGAGAGGGTGGAAAGATTGTAAGAGCCACAGGATGAGACATCATGCCCAGAGGCATTCCCCCCCCCACCACCAAATAACTGACTACTGCTCCCACAACGCATAAACCACAACCCCATAGGGAGTACCTACAACCCCACTCAGGAAGGGGCAAGGACGAAGGAAAGAGAGTACTAACACATGATGTATCCATATGAAATATGTTGTTAATAATAATAATAATAAACATAAAAAAGAAGATCATGAACACAGAGAAGAGAGGTTGTACAAACTAGTTTACTAAAGAGTTAAAGTAAAAACTAGTAATATAATTTTCCAAAATCAGCATAATATCACATTTCATAAACTATTTTCATATATGAAAATCTTAAATAAAAAAGTGACAATCCTGAATCAAAAAAGTAAATAAAACTGTAGTTAATTAATTAATTTATTTATTTTTGAAAGACAGAGGCATAGAGAAATACAGAATGGATGTACCAGGGCCTTTAGCCACTGCAAATGAACTCCAGACACATGTGGCCCCTTGTGCATCTGGCTTAGGTGGGTCCTGGGGAATTGAACCAGGGTCCTTAGGCTTCACAGGAAAACGCCTTAACCACTAAGCCATTTCCCCAGCCCTGTATTTAAATTTTTTAACTCAGTCGACTTTAAGCTGCTTGTTACATAATTTCTAGTTTTACCATATTTTTATCAGGGACTGTGGCTTTCTGTGGTGGAGGAAATGGACTTACAGTCTCTGAGATCTTGGTTGGACAATGTGATGGAAGTTAAGTCAGTATTTATAACAAATGTATTTTCATATACTGGATACAAGTGTCCCATGTCTGCATAAACACAGTCATTGTTATTCAGTTCCTCTCTTTATGTCAGTTTTTTGTTCACTTGATCCATTCATTTCTTGGAGAATTACTTAAATTAAAAAAAAATTTGGCAATCCAAGCTCTATATTAGAGATTTTAATAGTTTTGTCCTACATATATTTCAGATATGTTACTAAAGATTTATGACTCATTTGCTTTGGGATTATATATTTTATCTTCATGAAATATTGAATGCTTTTCACCTAGAATTCAATTTGTCTCATATCAGTACTGCTATATCTGCCTGCTTTTGTTAACATTATGGGTATATTCTCCATGCCTTTGATTTTAACTCTTTTATATATGTCCCTTGTAATACCATAATATTAGATGTTAACTTTATGCAATTCAAGACTTTTTATTTTAATAAACAAACATGGCTTATACACCTTTTGTAGGTACTAACTTGTTGGATTTAATTTGATTTTTTTTTTTAAGGTCATCTCACTCTGGTCCAGGCTGACCTGGAATTAACTATGTAGTCTCAGGGTGGCCTCGAACTCACAGTGATCATCCGAGTACTGGGATTAAAGGCATGCATCACCACACCTGGTTTAATATTTTGCTTTATTATATTTTATAATAAAATTTTATAATAAAACATTCCAAGCCAAGCATGGTGTTACACACCTTTATTCGCAGCACTTGGGAGGCAGAGGTAGGAGGATTGCCATGAGTCCCTACCTCAAAAAAATCCACTTTTCTTGGGTTGAAGAGATTGCTCAGCAGTTAAGACACTTGCCTTCAAAGCCTAAGGATCTGGCTTCAATTTCCCAATACCCATGTAAAACCAGATGCACAAAGGGGAACGTGTCTGGAGTTCATTTGCAATGGCTAGAGGCCCTGGTGTACCCATTCTCTCTCTGCCTCTTTCTCTCTCCATCAAATAAATAAATTAATTAAATATTTAAAAATTTCCACTTTTCCTTTCCTGCTTTTTATTGTCATGATCAAATTTTCATTTGTTTCAATTTCACATTTTATATACCTCATTTGTAAGTATGATTGACATATAAGTAAACACATACATATATTTTCTACCACTGCCTGGAATTTACAAAGCCTAACTTATGCAACAAAGGGAAATGTTTATTTTAGTTCATATCCACTCCCCCTTTTGCTTTTGCCTTTTTCAGTGCTGAAATCTTGCACAACTTAAAACAATCTTATTTATTTTTTGGAAGGAAGACAGGAGGTAGGGGGATGGGAAGAGAAAGGGAGGGTAGGAATAGGAAAAGGACACTTTACATATTTATATGTAATGTCACTATACTCTTGGTTCAAATTTTTCTAGCATCTCAGTCTTCCTCTTTTCTGGATTCATTATTTGTTTGGCTCAAGCTCATTTTCTGGTATTTTTTTCAGGCAGGCTCTTAGATTTCCCCCCCACACACACATAGAAGTGATAAATTAGGTTGTACCGGTAGCTTGTCTCCAGGATGGGCACACATTCCCCCATGTGTGGTATGTTTATCAGGGTACTTTCTGGGCCCAGGGACTTCTTAGTGACTTGTGGATCAAAAAGAGGCTCCCAAGGTTTATCTCTTGGAGCAAAGGCTGGGGTCAGCTGTTCTGTCTTCCTTCTTTCTGTCCTTGTTGAAGTTCACTTGTCTCAACATCTCTCCCGATGATGCCCTCTCATGTAGACTGTATCAGTCAATGTTCCTATGAGTTAGTTAGCAACTACTCACCCTATGCAGAAACAAGGACTCCAAGAGGTTAAAGAAAATTCTCCAAGAAAAGAGGAGAAAAGTTAGAATGTGAATAAAGGCAATATAGTCCCAGATAACCTGCCCTCCCAAGAAGGAAACACTGATAATGCAAAGTTCTAGCAATGAGATAATAATGGTAAAATGTTTTGTGGTAAAGTACTGTTGAACATTTACCTTTTCTGGTTACTGATACATGCTGAGAAAGATGAAAGCTGACCTGGTCCTAATGCCTAGACTTTGACATTCTCCTGTTTAAAATAAGCAATTTCACATAATATTAACATCAGAAGATGTTGCCATGGGACAGAAACATAAGGTGACTCCATAACATGCCTGAATGTAGAAAAGCACTTGAATCTTCTGCAAACTGTAACAGTGACCAAAGTCCCCCAAATCCTGGCCAGTAGGCACGATTACTTCTGCTTGTCAGTGACAACATGAGAACTGTTCCATTCTTCCCCCTTTGAAAAATGATTAAGATACCCCATCATTTAACAGCCCCTCCTGCTACTTAACACTCAGCCCAGAGCAAAGTTATGCTTTCTGAGCCCCTCTCCCAATCGCCTGGAATGGGCCTGAATCCTCTCAGTCCCTCCTAACATCTTTCAAGGTACCTCATGGTTCCTTAAAGTATGACTAAGGAGTCTGAAATTCAATTTTTAGGCATTAGGAAGAGGAAATAATCAAATCTTTTATAATAGGGTAGTGACATGACCCAAGCTATGTTTAAAAAAAAAAAAAAACTAACAGGAACAAAATTTGAGACAAGAGAAGAGACTGGTGCCAAAAAAATAGTAGCAAAGACATTGTAGTTCTTTAGAGGGAGACCAGAAACACAGAGGGTCTACGTACTCAAGCATTATGTGATAAATACCAACATGAGGATAGTAACAGAGGGAATGGAATGAGTTAATACACACAAGTACATCTTCAGGGTAGAAATATGATATGGCCTAACCATGACATGATTTAACATTCAGCAATAAGTGATTACCTCAGACCAGATCTCTCATAAGCTATTCACTCTCATTAGTAACAAAACAGATACAGGATTTTTATATCTGCAAATTCACTTCATTAACATAAGCTAGAAAGTTATGACTCAGATAACTTTCCAGTCACCTTACATAAATTAGAAAACTCAAGGTTGGATTTAAGCCTACCATATGGATAAGGGAGCAATATAGCCCTTAAGTGTCTTTCAGAAGTTCCCATGAAGGGCATTAGAAGTTTTCTGAGCACATTAGAAAGCAAACTTGGGGCCAAAGTGTGCCTATTCAGCAGATCTGTCTAGATTCTCAGCTATTGGAAACTAAAATAAATGAAGATGTGCCTCTGAAGAACTAAGCACACATTATTATTCAAGTGGAAGTAAAAGAGATGCATGATTCCAATGACTGCAATGAAGAAAATGTCCCCAACATTACAATCACAGGGCTGAACAGGAGGAGAGGCTTCACAGTTTAGGAACAGAAAGGCCCTACTAGGAAATGGGTTTGGTTCCAGGAACTTTTCTACCCAAGATCTTATGTACTGAGCTCCTTGTGCCCTCAAAATAATGCTTAAGACGAATATTTGAGGAATACAGCTCAGGAATGCTTAAAATGTCCATCCACCCTACATCAAACCAACTATGGGACTAAGTCACTTTCTAGGTTGAGTCTAGAAAGAGGAGACTACTCATATGTGATGACTAGACAAATAACACACTTATTTCCTCAGACTTTCTTTTTCTAACTCTAGGTGAAATTTAGAACTTGGTAGGAAGAAACAGAAGTCAAAAGTGAGCAAATTTTTCTCTCTGAGCTGACCTACCTTTTCCATGTGTATCCATGGTGCCACAGTGTTCACCACTCTACCCTATCCTGATATCCCTGGCCTTCATAGTACTAGTACTCTATGCCCCCAAATTATATATTGTTCATAATCTCTCAAAATTTGAGAAATAAATTTAGCTATATCACTTACTGTCTCTGTGATTTGGAAGAATTTCAATTATATAAGCTTTCATCTGTAAAAGGGGAATGATATGTCCCTAGATTTGATTTGAAAGTTAATTTTTTTAAGACTAGATAATATGTCTAATATGGAACCTGATACTTGGTTTCTCAATTACACAGCAGCTTCTTGTTACTTTGATTTGAAAGAGCTAAGCACTGTATGCTTTTAAGACTACATAAATGCTAAGCTCTTAAATGGTTGGTAGAAATGAATTACAAGACTGGGCATGGTGGTGCACACGTTTAATCCAAGCACTCAGGAGGCAGAGGTAGGAGGATCACCATGAGTTCGAGGCCACCCTGAGACTACAGAGTGAATTCCAGGTCAGCCTGGGCTACAGTGAGACACTACCTCGAAAAAAAAAAGAATTAAAATTTTATTCTTGTGTGTGTGTGTGTGTGCATGTGGAAGCCAGAGGAAAATATCAGGTATCCTCCTCTAACACTCTTCTGCTTTATTTCTCTGAGAAACATCTCTCACTGAGCCTGTTTTTTAATTAAACTCACTAACCAGAGAGCTTCAGTGATCTTGTTTCTCCCTGTCAGGAATGGGGTTGCAAGCATGTGTGACCATGTCTAACTTTTTACCTGAGTGCTGGGGCTTGAACTCAAGTCTCACCCTCTGAGCCACCTCTCCAAGGCCCTGCAGTTTTAGATGTCTAAAACATAACCAATTCTTAAGCATCCTGAAAACACTTTAATACATACCGCTGTGGGGGCTGGTGAAATGGCTCAGTGGGTACAATGCTTGCCACACAAGCCTGAGAATCTGAGCTCAGATTCCCATCACCCATATAATAACTGGGTGTGCTGCTCCCAGAAGCCATAGATTGTTATAGGAAAACTCTAGTGCCAGGGGTGGGATACCTCCCAGTGAATTATTACTCAGGAAGATCCTCAAGACCCCCAAAATTAACCAGTGCTCTGAAGACACCACACACTTTGGCTATAGGACACTAAGAAGTCAAGCTGCAACTAAGCTAGAAGCCTCTTCCCTACTGGAAAGTGCTATGCATGCTGCTGGGGGAGAAAAGTCATCAATAGCTTTAGCCAACAGTGAGCTATACAGTGGACCAGGCAGACAAAATGTTCCCATTGATGTAATGGTGACACGGCTGTTATGGGAGTAACCAACTGCTCTCTGATTATATCTGACGCCTGATCCATGGGAAAGCACTTAAGCCTGGTACTGAAAGCCTTCAAAAGCCTATGGCTGGAGAGGTCCTAGTCCCTAAGAAGGAAGCTACTACTGTTATTTGACTAAATGGATATATTATGCCCATCAAATTGGCTTAAATATTTATGTTTCTGCCCATAGATTAGTGCTGGCCTCACCTTTAGTCTGAGAAACATCTTTTTGTAGGTAGTGGCGATTACTGTGGTGACTCAAAATTCATCTAAGGCTAATGAGGGACAGATGAGTGCTCATCACTAAATGAGGCATCTCTATCATGTTCCCAAGGTGCAAGTGGTAGAAAGGAAGATGGAAAGGAGTACTTTGGAATGCTGTTCTGTGGACATGAAGTGGCCACTGCGTTCATGACCTCACAGCAACTATTGTTACTTGCACATGACCTGAATGATATTGGGTCCATGGACATCCCATCATGGATGATAGAGAAATGGGGGGGGGATGACATCATTGTAGAAGGGGGACTAGTTAGAAAGTTAAGGGGGTTCAATGGATGGGGAGGGGCTAAAAGAAGGTATCGGGCAAGGATTATTATCAAAATACATCATATACATGTATGAAAATTGGCAATAAAAGGTTTTTCAAAACCTTGGTGTGGTGATGCTTGCATATAAACCCAATACTCAGGAGACAAAAACAGGAGGATCCCAAGGTCTTTCTGGCCAGCTAACCTAGCCAAATCCATGAGCCCTAGATTCACTGAAAGACTCCATCTCAAATTATAAGGCAGAGAGCAATTGAGGAAGACATCTGACATTGACCTCTAGCCTCCCCATACATATGCACACTTGTGAATGCATATGCATGCATACATATTTACCTATACACATATAAGCATGTATGCATACCACTCACATACACATGAAAAGGTTCCATTTTCCTAACACCTGAATGTAAACTACATCTGAACTGATCTACTTCATCCTACCTCACTCCATCAATAGTTAAAATCCAAACTCACCTCAACATTCATCCAAAAACACACAATTAGAAAAAAAATGGGTACAGCACCTGTCAATCAATTATCATTTTAAATTTAAAATACTGAGTTGTATTTTATTATTTTAAATAGCCTAAATTACAACATTCTCTCTTTGATAGTAAAAGGGAGGTTATTTCAGATCATGAATCTACTGCAACATTGACTAAAAGGAAAAAGTCACCCTGAAAAACATCACCTTTGAATTTTTTCAGAGACTAAAGGTAATGGTGAAAACTATGCGAAGGTTAAATGCCCATTTTTACCCTCTGCTTTCAGGTTCAAGAATCCTAGAACTAATTTGGAATTGTGAAATTGGAGTCTGTCCCCAGCCAGAGTGGCAGACTTAATGCGTCATTAATCTGGTCTGCTCTTAGCCGCCAATTGAAATAGTCACAGTCATTCGATTTTTAAGGAAAAGACAGTACTGCAGAAGAACATTCCAGAGGTCTTTTCATAAAAACCATCCTGTGTGCTCCATCTGCATGTGCAATCTGCTTGTGTGTTTTCAGCCAGCTTGCATGGGCAGATTAATGTGTACAATTAGAAAGCACCCTCACAGGCATTCAATAAACTGCCTTCATTATTACACTCAGGAGAGTCCCTTTGGATGTCAATAAAAGTCTAGTTTTCTGCCTGTTAGCTAAATAATTGACAACACTAAAAATAATCACAAGCAAATGAGCAGAGTCAGGAACAAGGTGTGAAGAAAGAACATATCAAGATGCTTGGGTGACTTGGGTGGCCATGACCAGCCTTTTCTCCAATAACTGGATTTGCAGTCTGCTCCAGTCCATGGTTGCCTTTCTCAACAGGAAAAACACACTGTTCCTAGTCCACTGCTAGAACCACATGTCACAGCAAGGTACGGACTTGTATGAAATAATTGCTTATTTGAGTTTCTATTTTGTGTTCCTTCATTAGACAGCTTTGAGAGAATCTCATCTGGCAGGTAAAAGGTAAGCAGCCTAGTTGGTATGATAAAATCTTTGTGCCCTTAAAATTCCTAGACATTTTTCACCCACCATAACCTTATTTTAAGAAAGTGTGCTAAAAACTTATTATATAGAGAATCATCCAATTTTTCTAAGAGAGCCTTTTCATATTTCTAGTGATGTAATGGTCAATTATTTCATGAGCTATTGGTCTTTAAATTTCAAAACACAATGTTCCTAAAAAGAAAAAATTTACACATCTATATTTCTTCTTGTGTTTCTCGATAGGCTTTAAAAATCAATTTGAGATACTTCTCATTTTCGCCAACTTCTCTTTTCCCTGGTTAACTGGGACTTTCATGATAAGCACAAGAAAGAGCAAGAGTGAAATGTGCGTGTAATTGAATTCAACTCCACTGATAGTATGTGAGGCGGCTGAGAGCAAAGCCTTCTTTCTTCTTTATAGAAAGAGGGCGATTGGTCTTTAGTGTTTAGTCAAATGTAAACGCAAGGAACTTGAGGACTTTGAAAGAAAAGAGGCTGGGCAGCACAACCTCCAACCTTTGAGAACTCCAAGACTCTCTCCTCCCTCACCTTGGTATGTTTTAAACTTGCCAGAGGACAGACTCCTACAACTTCAACTAACAACTGTACTCTACTTGCTAAGAAGCAAGGTAAAGGATTCAGAACTTTCTTTTCTATTCTTCCCTCGGTCTTAAAGCAAAAGTGGCTGCTTATGATGGAGGCAGAATAGTCTTGGTGCTAGAGAAAATCCAGAGGAAAACCAGTGCTATGCTTAGAGAAGAAACACACTAAGATGTTACATGCAAATGTACTTCAACACCTGAGTGACCTTAACTTCTGTAATAAAGGCCAGGATTGGGGAGATAGAACAGGAAGCAGTCAGTGAGCATTTCATAGGAAAGTGTGGGTCCAGTTACTTGTTCTGGTGGGAGCAGTAATCTACTCTACAGACTCTACCAAGTCATAGAATCCTATCCAACGAGGACCTGTAAGAAATTGCATTCCAGGTCCCAGGTCAGGCACTATTTAATCTTTAATCCTTATAATTGGCCCATGGGACAGATAATATCATCTTTATTATGAAAATGAAGATCAAATAAACAAAACACTGAAATTCAAAGCAGTTTAATTAACTGTTTGTCCAAGATTACAACTGAGGAGTGGAGCTAAGATTTTTGAATAGAGATCTGTTTGATTCTCACTTAGAATTAATATAGAATCAGAAATATAGTTCTTTGGTTTTGTCTGAACTCTGGTTTAAAGATGACAAAACCCCCAAAAAACAACCCAAAAAACTTTTATTGGTTCTTCTTAGGGATTTCATCTCAAACAACCTCCTTCTTATATCAGGAACTTGAAAATCAATATAATTAGAAATACCCTGTCATCAAGCCCACCAACTTTTTTGTACTGATGAATTCCTCAAATTTAACAGGATCATTGCTAATCAATTACTAGAGAATACTTTAATGAGTGCAGATGTCTCTAACCTCTGATTCTTAGAGATGGGCAGATTCAGTTACATAAATGCTATAACGCCAAAAATCCAATAACAAGTGTCAAGCTGTCATTGCCTAGAATTAAAAGCTGAGTGAATGATACGCTTATAAAGAAACAAATTTGCCTGGAGTGGTGGCACACGCCTTTAATCCCAGCACTTGGGAGGCAGAGGTAGGAGGATTGCTGTGAATTTGAGGATACCCTGAGATGAATTTCATGTCAGCCTGAGCTACAGTGATACAGTGAGACCCTACCTTGAAAAACCAAAAATAAGAAAAGAAAAAAGAATAAACTTCTGAGAACATTGACTTACTGCTGATGGTGCTCTCTAAAGGCTTCTCTTCTGAGCTTGTCTTGAAGTTGCTTTTTCTCCTCTAGTTTATTGCTCTAAAATTGTAAATATCAAAATGAAATCTATTAGGAAAGACTTAGGTAGAATCATTATATTGAAGTTATCCAATATCCAAAGTCCTTGGGTTCCCAAAGGTTCCAAGATACTTATTCCTCTCCCAAGTTCTTTCAAACACCCTCCTCTCACAACGTGACTGGTTTAATTACACAATCAAAATTTCACATTTTTATTTTAGTTCAAATGATAGTAATGTTTTTTATTTTTTAATATTTTATTTTTATTTATTTAAAATAGAAAGAGGCAGTTAGAGAGAATGGACATGCCAGGGCCTCAGCTGCTGCAAATGAACTCCAGACGCATGCACCCCCCTGTGCATCTGGCTTATGTGGGTCCTGGGGAATCAAACCTAGGTCCTTTGGCTTGGCAAGCAAATACCTTAACTGCTAAGCCATCTCTCTAGCCCTGATAGCAACATTTTTAAAGCAGTGTTTTCAAATTGCTGTAATGGAAATAAGAAATGCCCATGAGGGTTGGAGAGATGGCTTGGCTGTTAAAGCACTTGCCTGCAGAGCCTAAGGACCCAGGTTCAATTCCCCAGAACCCACATATGCCAGATGTGCATGGTGGTGCATGTGTCTGGAGTTTGTGTGCAGTGGCTAGAGGCCTGGTACACCAATTCTCTCTCTTTCTCTCTTTCATAAATAAATAAAATTAAAAAAAAAACAAATTTCCATGATGAGCATGTTAATGCATAGTTAATTTCATAGCCACATTCCACCAAAGAATTTAGGAAAACATTTTCAATAACCAACACAATTCCCTTCTGACTTTGAATCAGATACTTAAAGCTATTGAGAAACCGAATAGCATATGTCCAGAGGGGGAAAAAAAGCTATCCACTTGAATAAGAAAAGATTTCTGCTGTTTTTTTAATTAGCTGCTTAGACAGCCTACAGAAAAAATGGCTTCATTTTGAAACTACTGTCACCATGGGCTCTAGCATATTTTAATCCAATTTAAATAATCCAAAACACCCACTTTTTGCTCACCATGATAAAACTGTCAGTTTTTTAACATGTCTAAGAAAAATAAGTGAAATTCTTGGACAAGAAATTTAATGTGGAGTTGAAACAAGCTCTACAACACAGGAGAAATGTGAAGCTTTAAGTGAGTCCAAGAGAAAGAACAAACAGCTGGGTTTAATAAAAAAAAAAAAAAATGGATTTGCCCAGAGGAAGACTCATGAAAAGAGAATCATGGAAATCATCTTTTAAACTCTGATTTGAGTTTGGCTCCATCTTTAAAGGAGAGGGAAACTATGCATATGGTTCATGCCCATGAAAGTCTTCAGTTACACAGGCCAATGTGGCAGGCAAAATAGATGGTTTTAGTTTTAAATAAAAGTATAGGAGGCTTTAGAGTAAAAAAGATTGTTCATAAAGCAAGGAATTTGTTTGTTAATGAACCAATTCTAGGAAGAACAAGAATGAGGAATTCTACAACTAAAGAAGCACGATTCTGACCTGGATGATGTCCATGAACCCAGAAATGCTGAATTGTGGGAAGATGGCTACATACCTGGGGTCAGGGAGAGCAAAAGGGTAGAAGACAGCAAGCAAGCAGAATGTACTGAATGACCCAAGCTGGGAATACTCCTTGGAGGAAAACAAGAAAGTCACACAAATATCTGAAGACAAAAGCTGGTTTTTGTCAGTAAGCTCAGAAATTGAGAAAAGCAGTTTCAACCTCTTCACTAATTCCAATTCACAAAAGAGTTGCACAGTATCTAAATCTACCCAGCAATGGTCCATTTCTCCACCTCACATAACCAACGGACAAATGTTTTGCAAAATATTAAAGTATGTGAGGAATTATACCCAATACCTACCAATGTAGGCACTGATTTTACTATACTAGTTTAAATAGTTAGATTTAATCAGATCATTTATTTCTATTTAAGAGTGAGTTCATGACTTACCCAAATATATTTGCACATACATAAATGCAGACTATATCATATTTGAGAAAATGAGCTCTTGATGAAGGAAATACAGAATAAACTCCAGTCCACGATCACTGAGTGACCTTTCACCATTTAATATCACTAAATCACATCTATTCAACATTTCTCACATGTCAATTACATGCTTGTTACTGATAGATGCTGATAATGTAGCCATGAACAGAGCAGTGCCTACCTTGGAAAATCTCAGCCTAACATAAAATATAGACAAGAAAGAAATGAAAAAAAATTATGTTAAATATGCTAGAGGAGAGCAGTTTTTAAGGAAGTAATGTGAACATAGTGGAAGAATCTTAGAAGATTTTTGGGAAATGTTCTCAATAGTTCCACATTTATGCAAAGCCTAGTAAGTGATAGGCACCATCATAGGCAGAGTCAAAGTTGAATGACATTTGGCCAGGATTCTAATCTCAGGTTCATGGGTAAGCTAAATCTACCCAGCATGCTAAAGGCATATTGTTTTTATGGAGAGTGGGCTCAAAGCTTTCTTCAGCTTTCCAAGGTGCTGATGTCCAAATTAAAGGATAAAATCCACAGATATATGAAAGGTAGAAATTCCAGATAGAATACCAATAAAATATGCAGTTTTTCAGGAGGAGGGAGAAGGGGGGAACGGGGCTACTGTACTCCATTACACAGGATGCTCACTCCCCAGCTGCTCCAGCAGAGGGGTCAGAGAAGCTGAAATGAAGCTGGCATTCAGTACACCACAGCATGAGCTGCTTCTGCACAGAAGATGTTCTTTTTCTATTATTCACCAGTCTGCTCATCACAAAACTGTCTGGATTGGATAATTGGTTTCTAATTTTCACAAAAGCAATGATGGGTCAGTAATGGCCCTGAAAAGAAAAGAGCATTCTGGTACTTACAATGACTCTGATGCATAAAGGTACCAGACAATATGGTTATTCAGAGACTCCCAAGAATCTCACTGATAAATTGAAGGTGTTTGTGGAGACAGGGGTGGAAGAAAAAACTTGGAAAGTAGAAGAGGCAATGAGGAAAAGACTTATATGTCAAGTAAAGAAACCTGGACTTCACCATAAACAATGGCAAGCCATTTTGTTCTTTGTTTTGTTTTGGTTTTGTTTTTTGAGGTAGTCTCACTCTAGCCCAGGCTGACCTGGAATTCACTATGTAGTCTTAGGGTGGCCTTGAACTCATGGCAATCTTCCTACCTCTGTCTACCAAGTGCTGGGATTAAAAGCATGTGATACCACACCCGACTCCATTTTGTTCTAAGGGTATGATGAAGACTAACTTCAATCTTCTCCTGTTTCTGTCTCTATCACTCCCTTTTCTCTCTTTCTCTTTCATATTACCTATACTTTTGCTTCCTTCTTTTCCCTTGGCACGGACCTGTAACTCCCAATACCAGCATGTGGTTAACATCCACAATGAGTTATTGATCAGTGAGACCTACAGGGTTTCCCAAAAGAAGACAGATTTCTGTCAGAGTACTTGATGACCCACCAAAGGTTATTGGTAAGATCCTACTGCTGAAGACACCATATGCTGTTTGGATGGAACATGGAGAGACCTGTCTGGAATTTGGAAGAGAGTCAGTCCCCAGACAGTTAGCTTGTCTAGTGCCAGAAGGCGCTACATAAGTGACTGGTGGAAAACGACCAACATCTGTCTAAGCAACTTCTGGTCTAAGCTACTCAGAAACAAACAAGTGCAGCAGTGGCACACAGCCATGGTGGGTTACCTCTGCTCTAGATTTGGCTACTAGATCCACTCAGTGGAATGGAACCCATACCTGGAAACGGGAAACAAGCCAGAACCATATCCAAAAATGAGCTTGCCCTGCAATATCAAGCTCCCACCAATAGTGAGATACAAGAGAGCCTACACCTGTTAAACTCTCGCTAAAATAATAATGGTTATCCATGTATCTTGCACTGACCTCACTCTCCGTTGGAGAATCTGCTTCTTTCTTTCAGATGGATGCAGAACCTGAGGAGAGAATCAGCACATTGCACCTCAACAGGGCACCAGCTGAAGCCATAGAATTATAGGGGAAATGAGCAAGAGTGCTGCTTTCTTGGTGAACCTGGTACCATCACAAGGGCAAAGGAGATAGACACAAAGAACACTCAACCCCTACCAAATCAGACATCCAGAGACACAGAGACTCACAAAACCTCATCACTGAAACAGACCTAAAATGAACCCAACATGGCTCAGGGAAATTCGCAGAAGAGAGAGCAGAAAGATTGTTAGAGCCAGGAGTTGGGTCATTATACACAGAGTCATTGCCTCTCCCTCATAACTGATGGATACCCCCATAAGGCAAGACCCACATTACCCATGGGGGGAGGTCAGGGAGAAGGCTAACGATGGTACCATCATGGCTGTATATATACTATACACATAACTAATAAAAAATATATTAAATGAAAAAAGATTGTTATGCCCAGCAAATAAAAAAAAAGAAAGAAAGAAAAAACGATAACAGGCAGCTCACTCTGTTAGCAACTTGAGGGACAAAGTAGGAGAAAGGGTCACAAGTGTGGAAAAATCATGAGTGGTTCTCACAGTAGTCTAGATCATCAATTAAGAGAGGCACGGATTAAGGTAGCAGGGACAGAGAATTAAATTTTAAAAAGACTCTAGAAAAATATATGTGACAGAAATAAGATATGAGACTATGTAGAAGTAGGAAGGGTGAGACAAGGGACAGACTCATTATTTTAGAACATCAAAATAAATTCATGAGTTCACTGTCTAACTCATTGGATTTGAGGTGTATATGTGGGACACCTAGGTAAATATCAAGCAATATATGGTTGGTTCTGGGATTTGTAAATATGGTCTGGCATAAAAATATGGGCTGCAGAAATAGTAAGTATAAGTAATAGTTAAAATTTTAAATGTGGGGATATTAGCACAGGGGTACTAGGGGAGACCAGGGGGCCTGATACTGCATCCACAATGGAAAGACAAGTCCATCAGAAGGCTCCAAAGGAGATTCAGGAGGGTGAAATTTAGAGAACAGAGTATTTAATGGTTAATAAGCTGAGAACTGAGGAGTCTCCATTGAATTCTTTTCACTTTACATCTTTGGTGATCTTGACTGCTGTACTAGAGAAGTACCAGAAACAGAAACCAGGTTCACTGAAAAGTAAGGGAGAGGATTCAGAGTTCATTTTCCAAGCCAACTAAGCATAGCATCAACACTGTGTGTGTGTGTGTGTGTGTGTGTGTGTGGTATATATATATGTTCATGTGTAAACACACACATACATGTGCCACAGCATGCATGTAGAGCTCAGATGAAAACCTTGAGTGTCATTCTGACCTTCCACTTGTTGAGGGTACTTGCCCGTGCAAATGCCAGGATTCTCTTGACTCTGGCTTCCTGTAATCCCAGCCTTGATGGAATTGTAGATATTTGTTCTATATGACTGACTTTACATGCATTGAGGGACTTGAACTCAGGTCATCAAGCTTTCAAAGCAAATGCTTTACCCACTGAGTCATGTCCCTAGCCTAGCACCAACACATTTTAAAACAGAGAGTCTAGTTCAGGTGATTATAAAAGTCAGCCTATGGCCTGATATTTGAAAATCAAATTGAGTAGAGAAGACTTTGAAGAAGTTGACCCATAATGATTAGGATAGAGGAGTTGAAAGTGAATGAGAATACCAAGATGTGATCTCTTTGGATGACAGCTGAATAAATTATATATTGAGTGAGGAAACAAAAATACAAAGAATATGAGAAAGTAAGGAGGCTTAAAGTGATAAAGCAGCAAGATCCCTGAGGAGACAGAGAATGCAGTGGAAATCCATTTTCTGATTCCTCTAAAGATGGATTGGGGGATTGAAGGAACAAGGAGAATCAGACATTACGAAGCATACCTGCAATCCCAGCACTTGGGAGACTAAAGCAAGAGGATCTAGGGCTCAAGGCCAGCCTGAGCTAATAGTGAGACTCCATCCCAAAGGAGACAAAAAAGAAAGAGAGAGAGGGGGTGAGTTAGGGAGGGAGGGAAGAAAAAAGAGAAAAGAAAATGTCACAACAAATAAAGAAACAGAAAAATAAACTGGGCGTGGTGGTGCACGCCTTTAATCGCAGCATGTGGGAGGCAGAGGTAGGAGGATCACCATGAGTTTGAGGCCACTCTGAGACTACATAGTGAATTCCAGGTCAGCCTGAGCTACAGTGAAACCCTACCTCAGGAAAAAAAAAAAAAAAAAAAAAAAAAAAACAGAAAAATACAGCTACTTAAGGGCTTTATTGCCTTGATCTTATGAAGTGGTAGATGAAGCTATATTCTGAAAATTAAAATTAAAAAACCGTAAGAAGAAAATGAAGAGAGAAGTAATCTTGGTAATTAGGGCTGGACCTAGAATATAAAGAAAAACTGTGGGGCATTGACCAATGTTAAAGACTTAGCTGAAAGCCAGGCGTGGTGGTGCACACCTTTAATCCCAGCACTCAGGAAGCTGAGGTAGGAGCACTGCTGTGAGTTCAAGGCCTCTCTGAGACTACATAGTGAATTCCAAGTCAGTCTGGGCTAGAGTGAGACCCAACAAACAAACAAACAAACAAACAAACAAACAAACAAACAAACAAAGAGACAGAAGTCCAGAAACCTGATATGGCCAAAACTGCCATAATCTTTTTTTCTCCAACAGTCCCACCTATGGCTTTCACAGAAGTGAAAAAATTGAACCTTTAAGCAATTCATATTTTAATAACAATAAGCTATTTTGTGCCTTACCCTCAAGAGGCTGATATGCTAGAATCAAATGAATATTAGAGCATTTCTTTGCATTATCATTAGAGTAAGTCACCTTTACTACATCAAGAGCAAGACATTGTATAAAGAACTTTGCATATATTGTATCCTTTAGTCCTACCATGCTCATTATTATACCCATTTTACATATGAGGAAAGTACAGTACACAGAGGCTAACAGCCTATACTCTAATTCTACATCTTCATTTCAAACTTTACTTCACTAAGCCATCTCCCCAAGCCCTTCATTTTAGGGTTCATTCACATTTCATTTCAGAGATATCACTCACATCCCAACATTATGGAAATAATTAATGAAATATTACTGCATTTCAGCAACCAAAGATTTAACGCCTTCACCAATTCAGCTATGAAGAAATGCAGACTGCAGGAACCATATTTCTTGGAAACACTGATGTTCCGTGAGTTTACAGAACTTGAAATGTTTCCCAGTTCATATAAACATTGTTGAAATAATTTCTTTAATGTTTACCCCTAAAATTGTTCTTAAACCATTAGCCCTTGCTAACTACTTCCTTTCTAGAAATAAGAAAGCAAGTATCATGTCCTAAAAATATGTATGTGTATGCATCTTTGTTTCCCACATGCATAATTTATGTTCTGCTGGTTAGTTCCCACTTCACCAAATAGCATTAAAATTAACAATGCTTCTCAGTGTCTATATAAAACACAGTGACTCCAAGTACTCCAAATGACTTTGGCAGTCATAGCTTAGTAGGAAAAACAAGAAAAGGCTTTAGTGCTCCTCCAGATCTCGAGCCAGTTTACACTTTCTAAACTCATGAGAAGTCAAGAAGTTAGAAGAATCAAGTGGAAGTATTTTTAAAGAACATAAATTGTAAAAAATGGTTTCAAACATAAGTAGAATGAGCCCAGAGGGCAGGGAAGGTCTTTGACGTGGATGTGGAAGGCTTTCACATTTTAGGTTTGTGGCTGTATGTGGGTTACTTTCTAATTGCTGAGACAAAATACCCAACTAAAAGCAATGTAGGAAAGGAAAGAGTTTATTTCAGCTTACAGTTCCAGAGAATAGCATCCCTCATGGCTGTAAGGTTTGTGACCAAGACCACGCAAACCCCAGAGGCAAAGATGAAAGCTTTTATTTGGGAAAAGCATGAGCTGCCAGGGATGACTCTCAAGAGAGGAGCACCGCCAACCTGAGTTTCTCAGGTAGTGGGCTTTGTAGGCTTCTTCAGTTGGGGGAGGGTGAGGAAGGAAAAGGAACTTGTTTTTTCTTTACCTTAGCCATTTCAAATAGCTAGGATGTGAAACCAGAACAGTGACCAGGCAACTTATGAGATCAGGGGGCAGGAAGCCATGACCTGGGGGCATTGTTAGGCAAGGAAAGAATAATGGCTGGGTGGTTTCTTGAGGAATGTGGATAATTCACTTCCTTATGTCTCTGTCACCATCCTGCTGTCCTTGGTGACTCCATTTTGGGAGCCTGCCCTGACCTAACAATGGTCAGAACAGTAAGCTGGCATCACATCATCACATCATCACATCAGCAGGGAGGAAGAGAAATCCAGAACAAGTGGGCTGAACTATAAAAGCTCAAGGTCCACCCAGTGACACCTTCCTGAACAGCACCACCATCTGGGGATCTGTATTCAGAGAAAAGCCTATGGGGGGTATTTTACATTTAAACTGCCCCAGAAGGTATTATGAAAGGAAGGAAAATCAAATTATTACTTATTTCATCAGTGTGAATGATTATGAGAGGGTATAGTGGGCATTTACTTTTACAGCACTAAACTGGAAAAGTTATCATGGGGACTTTAAAAAATTGTTATTATGGTTTGGATATGAGCCTACACACATATACACACATGCACACAGAGCTCATATATTGAAAGTTTGTTCTTCAAGGCAGGCAATGATCAATATTGGGGCTTTGAGGCAGTGATTGTATCATGAGGGTTCTATTTTCATGAAAGGATTAATCCACTAATTGATCCAAAATTTGAAGCCAGGTGCAGTGGCACATGTCCACAATCCCAGCCCTTGGGAGGTGAAAGCAGGAGGATCAGGAGTTCAAGACACCTCAGCCCACAGCCAGGTCAAGGCCCCATTTGGCTATTACAGGATATTCTCCCAATTTTAAGGCCAAGTTAATTATCAACCTTTATTCATTTTGTTAATTCCTCTTTGCCATGTAGTAAAACATATTCCTAGATCCTAGGGATTAGCATTCGAGAATCTTGACAATGGAGGGGGTCATTATTCTACTGATCATATGCATGATAGTTGATCTCTTAATCAAGGATCAGACACAACATACCAACTGTAAAAGCTTTGCCCTCCTTATCCCTGTAAGGCTTGGCTTGGGGGGAGGGTAAGAGATTTCAATTTTCATTGATCTCTGAGCAGTGGATGCTGGTGAGCGATTCATAACCTGATCTGGTAGGAAGGAGAGGGCAGGAGGGCTAAGGCTTCACTCTGAGATGTATCCCACAGGTTCATGTTCTGAATGTTCAGTCCACAGCTTGTGGTACTGTTTAGGGGGCTGTAGAGTCTTTAAGGAGTGAAGTCTGGCTGGAAGAAGTGAGTCATTGGGGTGACCTTTGAAAGTGATGCCCATGTCTGGTCTGCTTCCTGTCTTCTGACATGCGAAGAAACCACCACCGCCTCTGCTTCCTCTGCCACATACAGACCTGCTCTGTTTTTCCTTCCTGAACATGGAAAACTGAAATCCTCTGAATATGAGCCAAAAGAAATCTGCCTCCTTGTTTCTGTAAGATAGCTTTCACAACAGGAGAAAATTAACACAAGATGGTTGGTTTGTGGCATTTCTTGGTTTCTGTGGTATAAACATCCCCACCATATCAAATTGCCAACTTAATATTAACAAACCCTCAAAAACTTCTGAACATGTATCATTCTCCCCAGCCAGTACAAGGTGTTCCATCTAAGCACTGGACACATAGATGGTCATTGGTTTCTCTGGCCTAGGGAATGCAAGTTTGACCAAAGCATCCCAATGCCCTCTTTCAATGTCACCTCTTCACCCCATGGATTAACTTTCCTGGGCTCCATTGATATGACTGAATGCTAAAGAGCTTTTGCCCCCTCCTATTTATGAAATAGCTATAAACAATAAAAATATTTTTTAAAAAGAGAAATAGCAATTAACACACAAAAACATTCTCCCTTCACTCAGTGTCACACACTAATTTAGCTGGTGACCCATCAGATCCAGTGTTCCCTCATGACCTCTCCTGAGAGAGGGAAAGCTGAAAGGTGTAGTGTGTGGGGTTGGGATGGGGACAAGGAGGGCAAGACCAGAGCCTAAGCTAGAGGCTCCTAGGTGGCAGTAGCTGCTTGGTTGAGCGTGACTCAGACTTCCTGGGCACCAGCCATCTGCCTATAAGGAGGAGGGCAGATTAGTGAAGGCTGGGGCCTGTGCATGTGTTTGCCATGCATTTGAAAGAATAAGTGCACCATAAGCATAGCCATTATCACTTCCCTCAGCCATTATCACACTGACAATGTGGAATGTGTCACTTCTCCATAGCTAATGTCCACTTTTCTATTTGACACAAGCTACTAAACAGGCTTATGTTACCATGAAAAGCCACAGATTTATATACGACAGGAAGAGCTGGGCCTGGTAGCAGTGAAGGAATCAGCTAGAGAAAAGCAAGTCCACAGAGGGACTAGAGCAGATGGCTCCATATTTTGGAAGATTATTTAAATTAACACTCCCCAAACCTTCATGTGCAGGGAAGCTTGATAAAATGCAGACTCTGATTCAGTTCAGCAAATCCCTGGTGGTCAATTCTACCTGTCCAAGGGCTTCAATGGGAGGATCTAGAGGACAAGTTTCTCCACCTATTTGTGAAAACTTATGTCATAACAAGTATAGTTACCATTTTAGAAATACCAGTTCAATGCATGCTTCTGTATATATAATAGCCATAGATCTAGCACTGTGGCATGACTTGGAAAGCAGAAATACTGCTTTTACTCAGTGTTAGAGAGTTTCAGCCACTGTACCATAAAAAAATGAACTGTAGGGCTGGAGAGATGGCTTAGTGGTTCAGGTACTTGCCTGCAAAGGACCCAGATTCAATTCCCCAGTACCCATGTAAAGCCAGATGCACAAGGTGGCACATGCATCTGGAGTTCTTTGCAGTGGCTGGAGGCCTTGGTGCCCATTCTTATTCCTCCCTCCCTTCCTCCCTCTTTCTCTCTCAAGTAAGTAAATAAATAAAATATTTTAAATGAACCGTACATTCACAAGCCAATTATGGGAATTAAATGAAAATTAATAAATGACTTAGGTAAGAGTCTGTAACACAGCAATTCCTCAGTGTCTGCCAGCCTCTTAATCCAGTTCCTGCTGCTCCTTTTCTTGGTCTTGCATGATATGCAGGCAGACTGTCAAAGGAGCCCTTCTCCCCACAGTCACAGACCAGAGATGCAGCTTTTACAGTAGGAAGGGAAACAAAACAGATGAAGGACAGAGGGGTTGTAAGGAGAAAAGTACAAAGACAGAGAAAGATGAACCAAAAGAAGGGGGAGTGGATTGAGGAGATGGCTCAGTGGTTCCAGGAAGTTTCTTACAAAGCCTGGGGGTCTGGGTTCAGTTCTCCAATACCCATATAAAACCGGATGAATAAAGTGGCTCATGTGACTGGAGTTTGTTTGCAATGGCAAGAGGCCTTGGTGTGTTCATTCCCTCTCTCTCTCTCTCTCTCTCTCTCTCTCTCTCTCTCAAATAATTTTTAAAATTTTTTTTAAGTTTTTCTGGACTGGAGAGATGGTTAAGTGATTAAGGTGCTTGCCTGCAAAGCCTAAGGACCTAGGTTTGATTCCCCAGTACCCACTTAAAGCCTGGTGTACAACGTGGCACATGATCTGGAGTTTGTTTGGAGTGGGTGGAGGACCTAGGGCACCCATTCTCTTTGTCTGTCTCTTTTCTCTCCATCACTCTGTGCTTGAAAATAAATAAAGTTTTTTTCAAAAAGAAGAAAAAGAAACCAAACACATATTTGTGGCTTTTGTTGGGTTAATTTTATCTCAGATTCTGTTCTTGTGGATTTCAGTTACCATGTGGAGTAATTTCTTTAGCTCATTACAGTTTTGGTAATGTTGTTAATAAATATATTACACTTCTTTAAAGAAATTTTTTTTCTCAAGATCTTTTCAATGAAGGTGTAATAGCTGGTCAGTTGGAAATGGATTGCTGAATTAAAATGTGTAAATAGGCCAGGTGCACACCTTTAATCCCAGCACTTGGGAGGCAGAGGTAGGAGGATCACTGAGAGTTCGAGGCCACCCTGAGACTACATAGTTAATTCCAGGTCAGCCTGGACCAGAGTGAGACCAAAAAAAAAAAAAAAACCTCGCAAAAACCAAAAAAAAAAAAAAAAAAAAAGTGTAAATAACATTCCTATACTTTCCATGTACTATCAGTATTTTATTACAGTTCTTCATATGCAAGTCAAGAGGGTCTATATCTTTACAACAATAGCATGCTGTTAGACATGGGAACAGAGTTGATGCTTTCAGACTCATTTTACAAGAATAGATCAGAGAAAGTTGAGCAACTGCCCAAGGCCACAAAGCACAAATGACACTTTCCAAGGAAGTCTAGCCTGCTCCTAGGCAAGAACAGAATTCCTGAGGGGAGGGAAAATATATTCTCTCTCATGTTCCATAAACCATCAGCTTTTGGCTACATTAAGTTTGAGTGGTGGGAACATCTGCTTGATAACCGGATTTAAATTTTGACCATCCCTAATCTTTAAAAAACACAGTTGGGAGAAGGAGAAAGATAGGAAGAACATAGAGAAGGTAGTATGTTTCTCTGATTGACACCTACACAGATATCACATATAGAGTCATGAGTCGACGCCCCTGCCCCCAAACCTCTAACACTTAAAACTTGCTTCAGGGCTGGAGAAATGGCTAAGTGGTTAAGGCGCCTGCCTGCTAAGCCTAAGAACGTGGGTTCCAATCTCCAGGTCCCAGGTTTAGCCAGATGCAAAAAGTGAGGCAAGGGCGCAATGCTGCACTTGTCCACAAGGGGACGCACACATCTAGATTTCATTCGCAGTGGCTGAGAGGCTGCTGGAGCACCCATTCTCTGTCTTCCTCCCCCTCTCTCTCTGTTCTCTGTCTCTCTGTGTGTCTCTCTCAAAAAAAAAAAAAAGATAAAAATAAATAAATTAAAAAAAAAACTCGCTTCAGTTTAGAACTTATGGAGAATGGGAGCAGGAGGAAGGGGTGGGAAGGAAACACCTCCACGTTCCTCCTTCTTTTCTAGCAGATGAGCATTTCTTGACAGATGCTTTTTCCCACATGATAGCAATTATATCAAAGCTAAAACCTCACATTGAGATTTAGAATAGGTCATATCACTAATACTGAAATGCAAATGTATACTCTTTCTTTTACCAGTAAAAACAGCATGTTAAGAAAAAAGAAGAAGAAAAGAACAGCATGTCTACCTTCATTTCACATACACACAATGGAAAATTCAAATTTTGAATATAAATGTAATAGTGCACTACTTGTTGACACTTGATCCCTTGCCTAAGAGGTGAGATGGTATGGTGACACGGAACCAGAGCTCTGTTGGAGTTGGAGTTCTGGTTATTCCAGTTACAGCTGTGAGCCCTTGGGCAAGTTGTCTTCCTGCACAACCGGATAACACCTACCTCCTCAGCTGACAGTGAGGATTAAATGTGCTGGTATATGGACAGTGTGTAGAAGAGATCCTGGCACCCCGCCTTATTAACATTAGCCACTCACCCTCTCCCCATCTTACCTTCTCTCTCTGAATTGCCTTCATTTTTTGGAGCTCAGCTTCTTCAGCTTCCTTCCTGATTCGTATAGATTCATCTCTCTTTAGCTAAATTGTATTGAGATTACAGAGGACAAAAAACAGTTACCATTTTTCAGTCTGAACTTCTGGAACACAAAATTATGATGAAAGGCAAATTACAGTATTGTTTGTGTTATACCTCACCATGATTATAGGTTGTTACTTGAAGCCACTTAGATCGCAGGGAATGGCCAGGCTGAATCGCCTGCCTATGAAATTTCCGTGTTTCTTTCTTGGTGTATGCCTGACACTTTCTGTCTCTGCCTTTCTCTGTCTCTCTGTGTGTGTGTGTGTGTGTGTGTGTGTGTGTGTGTATGCACACAGGAAGAAGAAAAGACAAGTTATTTTTTCTGATTATAAAACCCTCAGAGTTCATTGTAAAAATCACTGGGTATCTTTTTTTAAATTTATTTATTTTTATTTTATTTTATTTTATTTTGGTTTTTTGAGGTAGGGTTTCACTGTAGCCCAGGCAGACCTGGAGTTCACTATGTAGTCTCAGGGTGGCCTCAAACTCATGGTGATCCTCCTACCTCTGCCTCCCGAGTGCTGGAATTAAAGGCGTGCACCACCAAGCCTGGCTTTAATTTATTTATTTTAATTTTATATTCATGATGGTGCCTTCGATAGCCTCCTCCCTTTCCTCCCCCCTTAGAAGGGACCCTCCTCATTGGGGAATGTGGGTTGTAAATTGTGGGGGTAGCCAACAGTTATGGGGAAGAGGCAATGTCTCTGTGCATAATGAACCAACTTATGGCTCTAATACTCTTTCTGCCCCCTCTTCTCACTGGGTATTTAAATATTTTTGAACTACTTCCATGTTTCCATGACTGGCTTGGGGAAAATTTATATTCTTGGAACTAAGACATAGTGTTAAGCAACAGTGAATACACAGTTAAGTTAAACTATTTAAAAAAAAAAAAAAAAAAAAAAAAGCTTCTCTTCACCAAAGGTCATGTTTGTACATGTGACTTGGATAAGAACTGTGGGTATTTTCCTCTTCACTTCTCACTTCCTCACTTCTTTGATTTTAAGAGTTGCATTTTGCAGATGGTTTAAGGCATTATGCTTTCTGTAAGGTTACTGTGTTATTTCATGGGTATGTGATAGTGTTGGCACTGAAATTCCTTGCCAAAATTAAACCAGAAGAAATGAATTCTGACCTTTTGCTGGTATTTAGATCGCATCATTTGGAGTTGTTGTTTCTGCCTGACTTCAGCCTCGGATTGGCTTCCACCTAATGAAAAAAATGAGCCATGAAGGTAAAACATAAGCGTTAAGTGGAAATGTCAGCCATCAGGTACTAATTAATACATAAGTCTGCAGCTTGAGTTTCTTTAACATTTCCATGCCACGGACATAAGAGCGCAGCCAGCTATCTTAAAAAGGAAGGATATCTTTCTGAGTTCTATCTCCTTTGTGTTTGGGAAAGTCTTTACACCAAAATGATCAAGAGAGGTTTAATGAAAATCACCCAAAGGGCTGAAGAGATCGTGTAGCACTTAAGGTGCTTGACTGCAAAGCCAGAGGACCCCAGTTTGATTCCCCAGTACCCACATAAGGCCAGATGCACAAGGTGGCGTTTACAGTGGTTAGAGGCCCTGGCATTCCCATTCTCTCTCTCTCTCTCTCCCCTCTAATATATGAGTAAATGGAGAGAGAGAGAGAGAGAGAGAGAGAGAGAGAGAACTCAATCTGAATCTCTAGAATACTGGGGAAAGTCTAAGCCTAAAGGCACAAGGCTGTCATCTTGACTACTCAGGACTCAGGTGGGTCTTTAAGAAGAGGTGCTGATGTTGACAGTGAAGGTGAAAGCCTTGCTAACATGACAGAGACAGAGGCATGAAGTTTGTGAGCTCAAGCCTAGCCTATACTATGAGACCTGTCTCAAAAAAGTAGGTTAAAGGTCTGGGGAGACAGCTTAGTAAGCATGGGGCCTTGGATTTGATCCTCAAAAACCATAGCAGATGTGGGGGCATATGCCTGTAATCACAACGCTGACTGAGAAGGCAGATCTCTGGGATCCATTGGTCAGCCAGTCAAGACTATTGGCAAATTCCAAGCCAATAAGAAACACCATCTCAAAGGAGGTAAATAGTGTTGGCAACTGAAGACATGCTTGTATTAACTATCTATGTGGACTGTGTCCAACATTTAAGTTCTAAGCTTCAGCTCTTGAAAGGATGGGAAGTAAAGAGGCAAATGACTCCCATTGGGTGGCACCCCTCTGAAGAACTGAACCCCCACAGAGGTGGCCCAGATGATCCATCATGTTGGCAGTACAAAGGTCCCTTTATCTACAATGAAAACCAAGGTGACACATCTTGACACCCACCACTGGTCCCCAGTTCATTCTCATCTTGCTTTTGGAGTTGACTCGCCCTTCATCTCCTTCACATCAGCAGTTCACTGCCATAGTGAAAGCACTGTGATAGCTTTTCCTCTCATCCTGACTAGTACTGTGACAGGGCATATGCAATGCTCCAGGTAAGCTTCTTCAGAGTTGATCATCTAAGAGGCTCTAAATTATTTGCCAATTAAGTCATCACTTTACTCCCACGTAACTGTGGCAGCATGCATTTGCTATTTGTAGAAAATCAGAAGCAGCAATCTACCTGCATACTTTCAGTGTCAAGTGCATTCCATCCCAAGCAGCACAGAACAAGCCCTTGTGTACAAAATAAGACCTGCAAGGTTCCAGCGGGAACCATGGGTGGCCCTGCCTCCCTTTCCTGCTATTGGTTTGCTACTTACCCAGCCGCCTGGGCACCAGATGAACTGGTTTTGCTCTATTCTGCTGCTTCCATTTCTCCAGGTCTGCCAGCTCTTGCTCCGCAACTAAGCCATGTGAGAAAGATCAAACCATCAACTGTTAGAATTGGGAAAGAAGCCTGAACATTTTAAAACACAGAATATAATCACCATGCAGAAATTAGCTATTTGCCAGGATGAGTGGACTAGATGTCCAGGAAAAAAGAACACTTCCAAGCCCCACTATCTGGAAACACCTTCGGCTCAACCCTGTGCTACTTTCTAAGTGTCTATACAGAGAGTGCAAATTTGAAAAACAACCTGAACTACTAAAACAGAGAAATATAGGTTTCCCTCCAATTCCAGCATTCTTAAGATCTATAGTAAGTTTCTTATAGCAAATGTATACAAAACTAGAGAATCTGTGTCAATAAGAACTTTTTAACATGGAAGGCAGAGGTAGGAGGATCTCCATGGGTTTGAGGCCACCTTGAGACTACATAATGAATTCCAGGTCACCCTGAGCTAGAGTGAGACCCTACCTCAAAACACCAAAAAAAAAAAAAAAAATTCTGATGCCTATATTTGCTTTATTTTAAATATACCCAAAGCTCTGCAATTCTGGAAAATGAGTGTTCTGCACAGTAGATGAACACCCCAGGCCTGCTCTGGCTCCTGCCACTCTACTCTACTGGGGCAGAGGCTGCTCCCTGGGAAACGGGGCTCATTATCTAAACAGTCACTCTTCGAGACAGCTGCGGGCACCAGTGAGATATTAGTTCTGTTCCTCCATTGTATACTCTAATATCTCCATTAGACTAGATTGTTCTAAATGTCCATTGATTTTTTAAAATATTTCTATTTATTTATTAGCAACAGACAGAGAGAAAGAGGCAGAGAGAGAGAGAACAGGTGCACCAGGGCCTCCAGCCACTGCAAACAAACTCCAGATGCATGCGCCACCTTGTGCATCTGGCTTCATGAGTACTGGGGAATTGAACCTTGAACTGGAGTCCTTAGGCTTCACAGGCAAGCGCTTAACTGCTAAGCCATCTCTCCAGCCCTGATAATTTTTTTAATTAGAAAAAGAAAAAACTAAACCATCTAAAATCCAGACCATATTGAGACATAAAATCCTATTCAGCATTAAAATTAAAAGTTTGTAAGATGTCAGAACCTTGGGGGTTGTGTTGGACAAATGTCTGCAGTTCTCAAAGTATTAATGGACTATGACTTTCATTTACTATACTGATCCACTATACTACCCAGGTCATTACTTTTCTAGTGGGGGCTCTTTAGATAACTGCTTTCCTGCTGTGTCCTTATGCCCATCATTATTCACAAAATTAAATTTCCTACCACCAACCTAATAGAGAGCACAGAATTTTAGCACTCCCCCACTGCTTGACTTGAACAAGCCTCATAATGTCCTTGTGAACTAAATGAACTTTATCTGGCTGTCAACTAAATTCTATACCTTTAAGAGGCAGAATCTGTATTTACTGTACTTCAATTAAATATGTTATATACCCCCTAAGTAAAGAAGCACCGAAGAGTAAGATGTGGTTCCTACCCTTCTGATTATGACATAGAAAAGAAAAATGGATTATGCAAACAATATAGTTGAGGATAAAGCTACAGAATTATTGGAATCTAGAAGCTAAAGAAGAAGGGTGGGACATATCAAAAAAGGTACAAATTACTTCATAGTCTATTTGATATATAATTTGTCTGTTTCAAAAGTATCCATAGGGCAATTTCAGTTCTAGCAATCAGCACAACGTTCCAGGGATAAGGGTCGACTAATGGCAATAAATGTGAAAGTAAATCTAACAGAAATCCAAGATTTGCAATCATACCATGAGTTCCGTCACTAGTAGAGAAACGGAGTTAGAAGTGCTAACAAAATAACAATTTTTATTTATTTGAAAGCAGAGAGAGATAGAGGGCATGTCAGGGCCTGTGGTTGCTGCAAACAAACTCCAGATGTATGTGCTACTTTGTGCATCTGGCTTTACATGGGTACTGGGGAACTGAACCTGAGTCATCAGGCCTTGTAGGCAGGCATCTCAACCACTGAGCCATCTCTGTAACCTCTAGAACAATTTTAGAGTATAATTAAAACTGCTAAAGAGCAGATCTTGATGTGATTTAGCTCATCTTTATAAGTCAGAAAATAAAAAATACTTTTAACTGGCAGGGGACGAATCCCATTTGGTGATTGCTTCAAAGCAGGAGGGACTGAGTTCAGTTCACTTCCAAATGTCAGGACATTCACTCCTAATCCCATCACCTGGGAGGTGGACACAGGTGGATCCCTGAGGTTCACTGGCTAGCTCATCTGGCCTAACTGGTAAGACTCAGACAAATGAGAAACCCTGTCTCAAAAAGAGGTGGACAGTGTACCTGAGGATGATGCTTGAAGTTGTCCTCTGGCCTAAAAACATGGACACACACACACACACACACACACGCATGCACAAAAAATACTTCAAACTAAAACAAACCAATTATAAGAAACATGAGCATTCTGAATGTTAAATGAATAAATGTACATACTTCTCTGTATCTGTTGTCTCCGGTTTTCATTTGGTGCTATCAGGGTATATGTGCCTGTGCTAGAATGAAGAGGGGAAAATAAAAGGGTTATTCTATCATGAGAAATTACTAAACCACCAGATGGTCTTCTTCTAACTGCCTCCAGATAGGTATTGGGGAAGGTGATCTCAAGATCCAGTTCTCTTCCCGAAGGAATCTAGCTGGTAGGGCCGGTGGAGTAGCTCATTCTTAAACTCCTTCAACCACTATTCTTAGTTGAGTGTTCTTGCAGGGGCCCGTTGCTCCTCTAGGTGGCGCTTGTAGGCAAATCCCTTCAAGACTGACCCTCTTCCATGTAATCACATTGGGAGGACAGGAAACAAGTCAGAGTCATTTGTCATGCAGCCACGGCCTCTTCATGACCCATCTGAGCAGTCCACTGACCCCCAGTTGTGTGTGTTTTAGGTTTTGACTGTTAGAAGCCTGAATCCACTCGGTTCCTCATTATTCTGAGGATACAGGTTAAATGTAACAAGCGATCAGAGAGGCCAAGAGTCTTAACATATGCGAACCAGACTCTTCTTTCACGTAAAAATATTCAACGCTGTGAAACCATGAAATACTGAGATCCTTAAAATATTGTGAGCTTTAGAGGGCAGAGGTGGGCTTCACTGATGTGATGTATCTGCCAGGTCTGTGGCACAGTGGCTGGCCCAAAGTGGCTGCATAGTGAACTGAGGGCTAAGTTGAAACGAAACACCACAGATCCCACTTGAGTCTGCTCTGGGGGGCTCTTCCTTGAGTTATGCACATGTCCCACAAGGGCATGTATGAATGTTTCCTAAAGCAAAAAGATAGTAAGCAACAGACTGCAGCATGCATCCCGCTAGTGTTCAAGAAAATTCTTTGGCTAAACACAAGCAACTTATAATCGCAGTTTAAAATAAAAACCATAGCCAGGCATAATGGCACACGCCTTTAATCCCAGCACTCAGGCAGCAGAGGTAGGAGGATCGCCATGAGTTCAAGGCCACCCTGAGACTATAGAGTAAATTCTAGGTCAGCCTGAGCTAAAGTGAAACCCTACCTCGAAAAACCAAATAAATGAATGAATAAATAAATAAATAAATAAATAAATAAATAAATAAATAAAACTTAAAATCCTAGTTAGTCTTAGAAGTCTCTCTTCAGTGTGGAATGTACAATTTCAAAGCACAAATTAGCAAAGGCCAAACAGTAGAGACCAAAAGTGATGATTAACAGAAGCCATTTCTTCCTTATCTCATTATTTTCCTAGCAGCAAGCTTCAGCTAGCTTCATCCTGGACTTTAATTTTAGACTTGTATTGTGAGGTGTGCATGCAAATGGGGCTACTGGGTGCCCAATTACCTAATGCATATCAGCAGCTGTTGCATGGGTAGCCTAGCATGCATCCAGGTTTATGAATACAGAACTGGAAGACTGCTACTGGAAATTAATCCCTTATCCCTCACATGTTCTTTGTTCACCTTAGAAAGATTTTTTTCACTCCTCAATTGTCAGTACTTTATAGGCACTGGGGAGCTGCAATTCTGTGAGTAGTTCCTGGAAACTGCAATATGCTGCCTTGGTGAGCCATTCTACAGAGCCTTAAAGCTGCAACACAAGACGCTGGATCTCAATGCCAGCTGTGAAATCGTTGCACCATCTTCAGTGCTAAAACGGTGATGCGGTCTACGCTGGGGATTGGCCTGGGCTGCAGATGAGCACTTCACCTTAACCTTTGCCATCCATCAGAATCACCCGAGGGCTTGTTGGCAGGCAGGCTTGTTTAAAGGGCAGCGTTTCTGAGTCAGTAACTCTGGGGTGAGATTCAATAATAAGCATTTTTAAAAAAAAATTTATTGACAACTTCCTTAATTGTAGACAATATCCCATGGTACTTCCCTCTCTCCCCCCAAGTTCCCCAATGCTGTTTGTGCTGGCTAACCCCATCACTGTTTGCAATGGATAATCTTCACTGTCAACTTCACTGGATTTAGAACCACCTAACGGAGAGTCTATGAGGACATTTCCAGAGAAGGGAACTAGGGAAAGAAACCTGTCTGGAATGTGGGCAGCACCATCTCATGGCTGTGGTCCTGGACTAGGTAAAAAGGAAAAGGGAGGCACTGAGCTGAGCACTGGCATGCATCTCCTTCCGTTCTGGATTGTAGACTCCATGTCATCAGCTGCCTCACATTCCTGCCACCATGCCTTCCCCAATTTGATGGACTGCACCCTCAAACTATGAGCCAAAATAAACATTTCTCTATTAAGTATCTTCTCACTCTTTTTTTTTTTGTCACATTAACAAAAAAGTAGCTAACATAATACTGACCAGAGTGCTATACAAAGAAAAACCATTGCTGTAGATCAATGGTTCCTATGGTTCTAATATGGTTTGTCCCAATAAAGCTCATGAGTTGCCAATGTATTCATGTTGAGAGGTGGTCAGGCCTTAAAAAGGTGTTGAGGGCCCTAAAGGCACCACTCTTACAAGGGATTAATGGATTGATTTATGCTATTCTCACAGGAGTGTGTTAGGTCTCAAAAGACTGGATGAGTTAAGAGTACTGTTACAACTCAATGCTACTCACATGTCTGACCTCTCCACTATGTTATGATGCAGCCAAGGAGGGCCCAGTCCAGGTACTGGCTTGGACATTCTAGGTACAAAAATTATAAAGCAAATAAATCTTTCTTAAAAACATACATTACCCTAGGGTTGAGGACATAGCTCAGTAAAGTGCTTACTGTACAAGTGTGAGGACCTGAGTTCTCATCTCCAGAACCATGTAAATGCCAGAAATGGGAGTGCACAGCTATAATTCCAGCCCTCCTATGCCAAGAGAGAAGCAGAGAGAGGGGAATCCCAGAAGCTCATAGGCCAGCTATCCTGGTGTTCACAGTGTGAACAAGAAACCTACCTCAAACAAGGTGAAAGGCAAGGACTACCACCGGAAGTTGTCCTCTCAACTCCACATGCACACCATGGCCCACATAGCCCCCCCCCCAGACACACACATGATCAAAAATACATTAGCCCAGCCGGGCATGGTGGCACACACCCTTAATCCCAGCACCCAGGAGGCAGAGGTAGGAGGAATGGCATGAGTTCAAGGGCCACCCTGAGACTACATAGTGAATTCCAGGACATCTGGGCTAAAGTGATATCCTACCTCAAAACAAAACAAAACAAAACAACAAAAAAAAAACATTAGCCTGTATCAGGTTTTGTATTCTGTTTTAGCAACACAAAAGTCCTAAGAAACTTGTAAAGGACATTCTAGCTAAAATAAAACTTAAGGATTAATAAATCTTTGATAAAGACACAGAGACAAAATCATATGAAAGATGACAGGCAATAAGGCTGAGAGTCAGGTTGATGATTTTGGGGCTATAACAGTTAACTGCAGCTAAATTTTCCTCTCAGCATAGAAATGTCAAATGTGACTGTCCTTTAACTTCATTCCCCCTTCTTTCACTGTCTTTCTGGTTAGTTCACTTAGTAATAGGTTTCATGGCGGCGTCTTTACAGATATGTGTCATTATATTTTGATTTCATCCACACACTTTCCTATTTTGTGCCCCTCCCACCTCCAGCTGATTTCCCCCTTTCCCCCAGTTAGCCTTCCTTCTGCTTTCATAGCACATTTTCCATTATCCTATTTCCCCTTTTCTTAAGATCTCTTCTTCCCCTTTGTGATCCCCTCCTAGTTTCATGACCTACACACATTCGCGCACGCGCACACACACACACACACACACACACACACACGGAATTTTAAACTTGAGTTCGCATATTAGAGAAAATATGGTGTTTGTCTTTCCTTTTTTTTTTTTTTTAATGTTGTTTTTTTTTGTTTTTTGAGGTAGGGTCTCACTCTAGCTCAGGCTGACCTGGAATTCACTATGTAGTCTCAGGGTGGCCTCGAACTCACGACAATCCTCCTATCTCTGCCTTCCAAGTGCTGGGATTAAAGGTGTGTGCCACCACGCTCAGAAGTGTTTGTCTTTCTGAGCCTGGTTTATTTCACTTAACATACTAATTTTCATTTTATCCATTTTTCCTGAAAATATTTAATTTTTCATTATGGTTACATGAAATTCCATTGGGTATGTATACCACATTTTTTAATGCACTCATCTGTTGATGGACATCTAGACCAGTTCATTTCCTATAATTCCAGCCTTTGGTAGACTTTCAAACAATAGGACTACTTAACTGAGTATCTGTTGGGGACTTACAAGCTTATGGGGAGGGAAGGGACATGCCAAACATGGATACCACTTTGCCAGAACTTGTGTTTTGGTTAAGAACATCAGAGCATCAGAATATACTACAAGGATATCCAAACAAGTGTGAGGGTGAGTGATGAAGCAGCCAGAGACTGAGGCTGAGACTCACCGAGGACAATGAGGGGCAGCAAGCTTCAGGGAAGAAGCATGCTTAGTTGAAGCTTAAAAGGCAGACACGGAAATGGCCAAAGTGTCTGTTTGCCAGGCCTTTTCTAAGAGCATTTCACAGAGAATGTTCCAAGCCCATAGGTCTTATTGTAGAAATTACAGACAAGATTTGGAAAGAGAAAACTCTCTTTATAAAAGATTACATTAGAGCTGGAGAGATGGCTCAACAGTTAAAAGCACTTGCTTGCAAAGCCTGATGTTCGATTCCCCAGTACCCATGTAAAGGCAGATGCACAAAGTGACACATGCATTTGGAATTCATTTGCAGTAGCAGGAGGCCCTGGCATGCCCATACTCACTTCTCTCTCTATCTTTCAGTCTCTCTGCTTTTTTTTTCTCTTTATCTCTAAAATAAATTTAAAATATTTTTTTAGGGCTGGAGAGATTGCTCAGTGGTTAAGGCACTTTCCCTGTAAAGCCTAACAACCTAAGTTTGATTCCCTAGTACCCATGTAAAGCCAGATGCAAAGTGGCATATGTGTCTAGTGTTTGTTTGCAATGGCTGGAGACTCTGATGTGCCTGTTTTTCTCTCTCTCTCTCTCTCTCTCTCTCCCCCCCCTCTCTCTCTCTCCTCTCCCCTCCCTCCCCACAGGATGGGAGCAGACTGTGAGCAAGCTTGTGACTCAAAAAGCAGTGGATGTTGGGGTATGGTGGTGCACACCTTTAATCCCAGCACTAAGGAGGTTGAGGTAGGAGGATCATCACTGCGTTCGAGGCCAGCCTGAGATTACATAGTGAATTCTAGGTCAACGGGGGCTAGAGACAGACCCTGCCTTAAAAAGAGAAATTTAACAGCATTATATTAGAATAATATAATTATATAATAATTTATAATATAATATATTACATAATTATATAATAATATAATATAATTGCCTGTGTTCATCCGTTCTGTTTGACCCTGTGTCTTATGAGGACAGTCACGAGTGGGTCTGCACTCAACCTCAGGGCACTGTGTGTAGGTGATAGCAACCAAACACAGTGCTGAAAGAGAAAAGGAAAGTATTACTAACTCTTAGCCTAACAGTGGTCCTACAGACACATGCTTTATATGAGAGAATTCCTTGGCAATTCCCTGACCAATATTTTATCAGCTGAAAATGCCAAATCCAAAACATTTTATAATATTCACAAGAAGGTACTGCCAAGTAGCTTAGCTTTTATTCCTCTTACATGCAAAAGGAAGATGAGCTTAAGTCTAAGGATATGCTTTTTATTTTTAATATCATGTGGCAGAGTGCAAGGCCCTGATAGATAAAAATATCCATCTTTTCTCTCTGAACTTTCTCTTAACATGAACAGAAAGTATAATTTATTAATGTTCTCAACCAATTAGCTTCCACCCACAGCAAAGGTCTTTGCAGTTCTAACACTGGCGGCATTCCTTCCAACAGGCAGGTACCGAAGCTGCTCATCGGACCAAGCCCAGGCTACCTAGATTTAGCATTCCGGTCATTTCCTAATGAAGCAAGAATCAAGTCTCTGAGACAAATATATATTTTTGAAAATGAGTTTCCTTAGTTGTCTCATTGAAATTTAATGAAATATCAGTTGGTGAGATTGTTTTCACTTCCCACCAGCTCATTTCTGTGAGAACCAGCAAAAAAAAAAAAAAAAAAGGAACTAGAAAACAATAGCCCAAGACAAAGACAAAATGCCTTTCTGCAGTATTCAAAGAAGGTGTGGGCGAGATATGCAAGGCATGTTTACCTTGTGGGGTTCCGAGTTAGCTATACAGCCGTGTCTCCCATGTACATTTTTACACCATTTTCATAACATCTCATCAATAAGCACTCTATGAAAAATTGTTATGTGGAAGTTATGAAAAATATCTTGGCTGGCTAAAGGTATTATATAAATATATCCCCTGGAGTGAACAAACTGCACCCGATGTAATTTAAATTTCTAATTAGGAATAGCACTGGTTTGATTAAAAAAGAAATGTAGTCAAGAACAAAAATTCAGAAAGAGATAGATGACTAAGTAATACACAACTTCAAGCCAAATAACAGACATGTGAACTTTACTATCCTACCAAAACCTGGCTTAATATTTTTCATAGCTCAAGAAAATCTTGTCCTTGGATATGATTGGAGGGATGAAGGACAGGTGAAATGAAAGACAGCGTATATTTTTCTAGGTATGAAACTCCATGTTGGCTTTTATTATATGATCTTCAGTGTAGGAATCTGAAGCTTATTGTTTTTAATGACTATGAGATTGAGGCATTTTGGCTATAAGAGTTGTCTTTTAAATAGACTAAATTTGCATGCAAAACAAACAAACAAACAACAACAACAACAAAAAACCCAAGATGGAGCTGATTAAATTACCTTGGACCCCATGCTTGTTATACCTGTCTTGATGCAGTGTTCCACACTCTGATATGAATAAATTCACAAATTCTCTCTGATTTCAGAATCTGCAGAACCTGAAATATTAACTGCACTCCCAAGGAGCTGATGTGTAGCTACTGAGTTCTTTAGCAATGTTTGAAGGCAGGAATAGGCTCCCAGAAGGTAAAGAGAAACAAACAAAACCACAAGAAGCTTCGTGCCTATGGTGCCCTGATAAACATTAGAAAAATGTGCATACACAGACACATATGGCCTAGGGTCCCCAGGTCTGTGAGGCACGGCAAGTTTACACAAGTCAAAAGAATGTGCTCTTTTTTTCATGTAGTGGTAAACCCATATTAGGTTCATGTTTTGGCATATATTTCAGTTCTGTATTACTATTCAGATGGGCAAATCTATGTGTTTAACAATCTGTACCAATATGTAGGGTAGATCTGAGATGTTATATTTATTCACTTAAAAATGTATACCATGCTGGAGAAATGGCTTAGTGGTTAAAATGCTTGCTTGCAAAGCCTAAGGATCCAGGTTCAGTTTCCAATAACCATGCAAGTCAGATGCACATGGCTAGAGACCCTGGTATGCCCATTCTCTTTCCCTCCCTCCTTCTCTCTCTCTTTCATAGATAAATAAATAAATAAAAATAATTTAAAAAAAAAAAAGGGTGGCTGGAAAGATTTCTCAGTGGTTAAGGCACTTGCCTGCAAAGCTTAAGGATCTGAGTTCAATTCCCAGTGCCCATGTAAAGCCAGATGCACAAGGTGGCACATGTGTCTGGAGGTCACTTGCAGTGGCTATAGACCCTGGCACAGCCATTCTCTCTCTTTTTCTCTCTCTCTCTCAAATAACAAGTAAATAAATAAATAAAATATAAAAATTTAAAACCCATATACTATAAATGGTATCCATGAAACAAAAGTTGGCAAGAATGGACTGGAGAGATGGCTCAACAATTAAGGTGCTTGCCTACAAAGCCTAACGACCCAAGTTCAATTCCCCAGTACCCATGGAATGTCAGATGCACAAAGTGGCGCATGCATCTGGAGATCCTTTTCAGTGGCTGGAGGCCCTGGTGCACCCATTCTTTCTGTATGTTTCTCTCTGCTTGCAGATTAATTAATCACTTAATTTTAAAATAATTTTTTTAACACTTGGCAAGAATTAACTCAATACAAAAAGTGTATATGAAGTACAATATTGTAGACACCGCAATCTTTAGAGGTCAAAATTAAGGATAGATGTATATACTGGGCTAATTGGTAGTTATGAACTCACAACATATCTAAAAAGCTGCTTCCTCAGGAAAAAGGAAGACTTTGTGTTTGTTTTCAAAATAGCGATATCAGGTCTGAGATTTGATTTGACTGTACTTACAATCTAATAAGCTGGCCTGCTTCTGCTCTGTGCATGTTGGCAGCAGACATGAAATTCCTGTGTCAGAGACAGCATTTTTTTTTTCTTTCCTCCAAGTAGCATGGCAGTAAGTTCATTTACAGCAGCTCTGTCTGGCTCCAGGTCCTAGGAGGGTAGCAGGTGAATGCTTCACACCCAATGTGTTTGCCACATAGCTGAGGAACACTGAACTAGGGGAATCTACTTTCTGAATCAGGGATCGGCTCAGACTGGCCTTGACCTCTCAATTCTCCTGCTTCAGCTTGGATAACAGATGTTCATCACCATATCCTGTTAACTTGACACTATAACAGCAGGTGGTAAGCAATCCTTATTTCCCAAGGTTCCCAGTTAGATAAATAACACTAAGAAGCAGCCCAGGTTAGCTGGGTGTGGTAGTACGCTCCTGAAGTTCCAGCTGCTCAACAGAGGGAGGTCAGAGGATCACTGAAGCCCAGGAACTCAAGATAAGCTAAACAATATACAGCTAAATAATACAGCAAGACCTGATTTAAAAATAATAATAATAATGATAAAGAAATAGGTCACGGGGAGGTGAGCCGGGCGTGGTGGCACACTTGCCTTTAATCCCAGCACTCAGGAGGCAGAGGTAGGAGGATCACCATGAGTTCAAGGCCAGCCTGAGACTATGTAGTGACTTCCAGGTCAGCCTGAGCTAGAGTGAGACCCTATCTCGAAAAACCAAAAAAAAAAAAAAAGGAAAGAAAGAAAGAAAGAAAGAAAGAAAGAAAGAAAGAAAGAGGGAAAGGAAGGAAGAAAGAAAGAAAGATGAAGGGGTACAGGAAAGTATGGGCAAGAGAGAGGCATGGGAGATGATTATAATGTACTTTGTACAAATACAAAATTTATTAATAAAATAAAGAAAATGCAGAAAAAGATTTTGTAAAACATTTAAAAGTTACAATCCTAATATCAAAGATTATAACAGTTTTATTGGGTAAAATTCTATCCCACCTATGTTCATCACCTTTTATGCATGTGTATGTGCATGTGGTTTGTATGCTTGTATATGCTTATTGTATGTGTGAGCAAACACAGGAGCATGGGCACATGTGCCTGCACGTGTACATGTATACAGAGGCCAGGGATCCACAGTGGTTGTTTCTCTCAATCATTTTCCACCTTATTTTTGTGAGACAATGTCTCTTACTGAACCAGGAACTCACCAATTTGGCTAAACTAGCTCGCCAGCAAGGCCTGGGGCCCCTATCTCTGCCTCCCCAGAACTGAGATTAGAGGCATGTGCCACCAGACCTAGCATTTTACGTAGATACTGGAGATCCAAACGCAGGTCCTTATGCTTGCACAACGAACACTTTACTCACTGAGCCATCTCTCTAGCCCCAGTTTTCTGTTGGGATAGAGTCTCACTATGTTTCCAAGCCTGGCTTTTAAGCTCAGGATGTAATCCAGGCTGGCCTCAAACTCATAATTTTCCTGTCCCAACCTCTCAATTGCTGGGATTACAAACAGGTGCTGCCAAGCCTGGCTATGTTTGTAAAAACTTTTTTTTTTTCTTCATTTTTCAAGGTAGAGTCTTACTCTAGCTCAGGCTGACCTGGAAAATTCCCTATGTAGTCTCAGGGTGGGCTCGAACTCACAGTAATCCTTCTATCTCTGCCTCCCAAGTGATGGGATTAGAGGCGTGTGTCACCACACCCAGCTGTAAAAATCACATTTTAATAACATTTTTTGTTGTTTTATAAAAAAATATTTTAATTTATTTATTTGAGAGAGAGAGAGAGAGAGAATGTATGGACACCCCAGAACCTCTTGCTGCCACAAATTAATTCCAGACACTTTGTGCATCTGGATTTACATGTGTGGGAAATTGAACCTGGACCAGAAGGCTTTGCAAGCAAGCCCCTTTAACCACTGAGCCCTCTCCCCAGCCCTCAAGTACAATTTTATATCTTGGTTTCATTTATAAGTGGTTTCCTCCATTCAATTATACATGTAACGCTGGGTATGGTGGCCCATGCCTTTAATCCCAGCACTCGGGAGGCAGAGGTCAGAGGATTGCCATGAGTTCAAGGCCAGCCTGAGACTACATAGCGAATTCCAGGTCAGCCTGATCTAGAGTGAAACCCGACTTTGAAAAATAAAACAAAATACATGTAAACATGCTTAATACCAAATGTCTTAACATGTATGCACCATAATACAGTATCTAGCTATTTAATTTGTTTCAGATATTCACAATCATGAGTAATCCTGCCATCTGTACAAAACAAAGCTTTGCAGAGATCATTGTATAGAAGAAGGTTCTAATAGTCATTTGTCACTAGAAAAGAACTCAAACTCATGGCAGGGATGTGACAACATTTAGGTTTTGTCCCTTAGACCTCCCATTTGCATTTCCAAGGTTCCACAGATATCTTCATCATATGAGTAACTTCTACTCTTACGTCGGTTTGTCCTCAAGTTTTCTTTTGAGGGGGAGTAAAGATTTTAAGTAGGGTCTCACTCTAGCCCAGGCTGACCTGGAATTCACTATGTAGTCTCAGGGTGGCCTTTAATTCATGGCGATCCTTCTACCTCTGCCTCCCGAGTGCTGGGATTAAAGGCGTGTGCCACCATGCCCAGCTTCTCCTCAAGTTTTAATCTGGAAGAAACACTGGTGCTTCCCAATGTTCATCCTCACTTTCTCCTTACTAACAGCACACCTGTACTATTCAGGTTGACACTCTTCCCAGTTAAAGGACTATAGAACTCAAACTTTACAGCTCGGTATAACCATGATTGAGTTTGAGACATGGACATGTGGGTAGAAGCCACTAAGAGAGACTTGGAGGATGGCTCTTTAAGTGTCAGACAGGTAGAAGAAGGTTTTGTGATGCCTTTCCCCTTTTCTGAAGGCCAAAGTGATCCCCAAAGCTCAAGCAGCTACCTTGGTCAGTGGTGCAACTTGAGTACAGATGTCTTCCGTAAGGAACGGCAGAGCAGAAAGAGAAAACCAGTCTGTGCCCCTAATGTCAAGCTCCCAGTGCAAACCCAGAGTCAAACTGCCTGGCTTCAGATCTAATCCTGCTACTTCTCACTACACAACTTTGAACAATTTACTTAGTTGTTCTATATTTTTGCTTGTAAAATGGGGACAGTCATCAACTTCATAGGTCAAAAGGACTAAGAATAATATCAGAAAATTACAAAGCTTCTATTACAATTGACTCTTATTTGTAGTATATGAGCCCTAGACTACCTACCTTCAGACATCTTATAGGAAAGAAATAAATAAAGCCTTGCTTAGAATACCTGTGAAGAAAGTCCAGTTTGCATGGGTGCTTGTTTAATGTGGTACAACATAGAACCTGGCCCATAACAAATTCATTTTCTTTTCATGCTACAAATCCTTCACTGAAACCTTTAAAACATATATATATATAATCCAGCTTAGTTTTTCTAAATTCTTCTGACATCTTTAGTCCTGGCTATTCCCTCTAACATCTATTTCATAATTTTTAAAATTCTTTCCTCTACATCCCAGAAGCATTAAGAACCACTGCTTGCAACAAAGTAGTATTGAGAAATATGTCTTCAAAGATCAGTAAACACTTTTCCTCTACAAGTGGCAGCACAGTTCTTAGGTGAAGCTTTGCTCCTTTATTTATGGAAACACAACATATCTACAGTAAACTGCACAAACTGCAAGTATGCAGCTCTGTGACAAGCTTCTGTTCAGTTCTCCAGATTTCAAAAGAGAAAAGAACAAAAAGAAGAGAAGAAATACCATTAACTTTAGGATACTCCATAATTATTTTCCCCAATTTTTATTTTAAAACTCTTTAAGCCTGGGGCTGGACTGGGGGTGTAGCTCAGGGTAGAGTGTTTGCCTAGCATATGTAAGGCCCTGCTTCCATTCCCAGCACTGGGAAAATAAAGCCCAACCAGCAAATAAAGACGGTAAATGAATACTTGTATCACTCATTGTTAATGCTGTATCTATTTGTTTATTTCTCTCCTCTCCTTTATGATTTTTTTCTCTAAACCAGGAAAGTAAACTTCAGGTCCTGATGTATAACCCCATCTAAGTAAATTTACCATGTACCTCCAAGGAACAAAGACATTATCTCATTAATACATAAAACCATTCTCATACCCAAGGAATTTTATGTTAATGCACTACCTAATTAGATTCAAATTTCCATATTGTTTCAATTTTAATATTCTTCATGATTCCTGCCTCATCCTGGACCTAATCTGAATTGCATATGTCTCTACAGACTCACAATCTACTTTCTTCCTTTCATGAGTGACATTCTTAAGGAGTTCAAGCAACTCTTTTATAGAGTGCCTCATAATCTGAATTTACAGAAAGGACTGTTTCCTCATAATTAGTGTGTCCCTTACTTTCCTCATCATCATCACCAAATGCCTGAGAGAAGCAGTCTGAGGGAAGAGAGGTTAATTTGGGTTCTGTTGCAGTTACTTTTGCCTTGCTGGGACAAAACAGAACAAAAGCAGCTGATGGGAAGAGTTTATTTCAGCTTACAATTTTGAGGGGGAGTTATATTATCACAGGGAAAGGATAGTAGAACAGACCGTGGACATCACATCTTGCCCCTGCAGGTTGCAGGAAGCAGCAAGAGAGAGTATGCTGAGCCCTGGCAAGGAGGAGCTGGCTACAAAACCCTTAAGCCCAGCCTCAGCAACACATCTCCTCCTACATTGCAACCAGCTGTAGACCAAGCATAGAGGAATGTCTGGTTCTAACTACCACAGGCTCCCAGTTCAGGGATTACAGTCCATCATGGCAGGAGAGGCATAGCAGGGGAAGCAGCTCCTGGCTGCAGTAGCAGGAGTGAGGCGAGGCACATTTTTGGTAGTACACCAGGAAACAGAGAGTCTGGGCTGAAAGCTGGGCTATAACCCTAAAGCCCAGCCCCTGCTGACCTATGTCAGACAGGCCCTTTATCCCAAAGTTTATACAAGCTCCCCCAAACAATGCCACCAGCTGGAGACCAAGTGTTTAAACACATTGGTCTGTGAGAACATTTTAAGAAAGAGTATCATAGCGACTTAAAAGAAGCATTATCTGCCTATGTGACATATAGCAATCACATTTCAAGATAAAGATTATTCAAGCTGGGTAGGGTGGCTCACACTTGGAACCTCAGCAACTTGGGAGGAAGAGGCAAGACTAGGAATTCAAGGTCATCCTCACTCAACTCATATTAAGTTTGAGGCCAGCCTGAGTTACATGAGACCTTGTCTCAAAAACAAAATAATGGGGGGGCTGGAGAGATAGCTTAGCAGTTAAAGCACATGCCCATGCAGCCTTAGGACATAGGTTTGATTCCCCAGTGTAGCAGACAGCTTCAGGTACTCTGAGATGAACTTCCAGAGCAGACACAGTTATGGAGGAAGGGATTTATTGAAGCTTACAGATCCAGGGGACATTCTATAATGGCAGAAGAAGTTGGCCTGCCTTCACAGGACCAAACACAGAGAGCAAATGCCACAAGCCAAAAAGCCAAAAGCCACACAGCACAGCACACCCCAAGAACTCCAGCTAGGCACACTTTGCATATATCTTTAGATTGAAATCCCAAACCAACCACCACACCTTGAGATCCATCCAGTGACACTGCCTCCAGCCAGGTGACTACAGATGTGAACTACAAATTAAGAAAACACTGAATACCTTGGGGGCCATCTATTCAAACTACCACACCCAGTACCCACATAAGCCAGATGGACAAGGTAGTGCAAGCATCTGGAGTTCAATTGAAGTAGTTAGAGGCCCTGGCACACCTATTCTCTCTCTCTCTCTCTCTCTCACTCCTCTCTAATAAATAAATAAAATTAAATTTAAAAAATAAAATAATAATAATACATAATAAAAATTGGCTACCTTTCCTTGACAGTAGAACTCAAAAGGATAATGAATCTAGGATTTCCTTTCTCTTTTTTTCATATATGTACATATTTTGATCATAATCCCCTCATGACTTTCTTTTGTCCTTCCCCCAACCCCTTCCACTGAACCCCTTCTTTCCAACTAGTCCTTCTCCTATCTTTATGTCTTTTGTGTGTCCTTTTCCATCCTCAATGATGAAATGTTAATGAGCCCAATATTGTACAGGTCTTGTTCCAGTAATGACAGCACTGTGAGTTCATAAGTGCAACAGGCTCCCTATGTAAGCTAGGCTGGCTCTCCACTCATGATCCTCCTGCCTCAGCCTCCAGAGTACAAGGATTACATATGTATGCCACTACATCTCACTCTAGCCCTTGAATTCTAATGATGAAAACTATCTTCAATTTTTTCTTCATCACTTTAATAGGTTGCCTTGTAAGGGGAAAATTACAAACATTACAGAACAAAGGAACCGTCACTTGCTGATTTTCTGATAACGAACAGACCCTTCCAAAGCAGTCTGCTCCCTTTGACTATTTTTTCTTCTGAGCTTTTGTTTCAGATTCAAATACATTCTGAATAGATGCAATTAACCTTAACAATAAGTATAACCTTACAGCACTCTGCTGACTTTGATGTAAGTAACCATACTGTGTAATTGAGCTAAGTTTCGTTTTTTCTCATTTCTATGCTTCTACTGATTATTATAGGCATTATGCATTTTCCAGCTTTCATCATCCTGTTGATTTATTGTTTCACTGTTTCAGCTGTCAAAGACTTTTTGAAAAATGTCCATTCATTTTTGATGATACTGTATTTAAACAAAAATGATTGCTCCCCAAGAAGCAGCAGACTACAAATGCATGCCACACTGAAGAATGGGGTTTAGTGCCAAGAAAAAGTTGAGAATTCATTCTAAACAGGACCATAATTTCTGCCCTCCTCCATAAACAAGAAGGTAAACTTGATTTAATCAAACTGAGATGTCTTTTCTTTCCATGTACTTGAACAAACTCTTCTCCACACAGAACTATACTTTTCAAATTACAGGTGGTAACCCACTAATGCTTTATGAAACCAGTTCAGAATGGATTTATTTTTAATGAACAAGAATAACAAATGTCAGCGTGTATCACATGTAGTAAGGGTGAGGAGAATTTTGTCAAATTTCTTTTAGTAGCCCTCATATATATTCATATATATAATAAATAGGTCACAATGTCAAACAAATTGCTTGTAGCCTGTGGTCGGAGGTCTGAAATGTCACCAGAATTCATGAATATTCGAGGATGCTCAGAGACTAGGACAACAGAAGACCTGTTCTTGCAGAAGGCAGCTTTGTATTGTGAGGAAAATAGCACAGACAAGGAGGTCCTCACAGAAACCTGGCACTTCCCAGCTTCACTTCCATCCAAGTGATTTTTAAAGCACTGATAGCATTTGAGACACGTTCCCAAAATATGGTACCTTGACATTTGAGAAAAGAGCAGAGGAAGGACGGTCTCTCTCTCACCTTGCCCACCGCTTAAGGTAGACCATCAACAAATTCTCTAACCTTTAATGGAAGTAGGAGGGAAGGAATGAAGAGACCCAAAGAAGAATCTATACTAACAGGCCTCCTCAAGTTTCTCTACTTTATCACCTTGATATCAGGTCATAGCCCTGTCTGACCAATCATATCTCCACACAATTGTCATACTTTATTAGACCTAAGCATATAAACAAGGTGTTATGGTTTAATATACAATGTTCCCCATGAGCTCATGTTTTGAGCACTTGATACATACCTTGTGGCACATACATTTGAAGACAATAGAGCCTTTGAAGGCTGGTCGAAGTAGGGCTTTAGGGGTAGACATCTGAAGGTTATACCCACTTCTATTTCTTGTTCCTGCCTACATTTCTCTCAGCTGGTCTGTGTCATGTTGTGAACAGCCTCCACCACATGCAGCTGCTCCCCTCACCATTAAGCTACTCTGCAATGCCTTTCCCGTCATGATATACTGTACTCTCTGAATTTATGAGTCAAAATAAATCCTTCCTCAAGTTGTTTCTGTGGGTATTTTGTCATAACAATAAAAAAGCTATAATAAAATGTCCGTTTCTTTGAGTCTTCATTTCTGAAGGCTCCTGTGTCACATAAAACTTATCAAGTAAATATGTATTATTTTCTCTTGTTAATCTGTCTTTTATTATAGGGATCTTGACCATGAACCTAGGGACGAGAAATGAAAGAAATTGTTTCTTGTCTACAGCCTGCAAATAAATGTCACATTACTTGTTTCTATAGTAACCCTCTTTTTGGACTGTTGAATTTCTCGTCTTGATGTGAATGACTATAAACAATCAATAGGACAGAAGGTAACTGAAGTATCACACTCCCTCCTCCAGCTCTTACCAGAGTCAGAATCTGGACTGGTAGACAAACTCAAGGTTTTTTTTTTTTTTTTTTTTTTTTTTTGATTTTTACAGGTAAGGTCTCGCTCTAGTCCAGAGCTGACCTGTAATTCACTATGTATTCTCAGGGTGGCCTCGAACTCACAGCAATCCTCCTACCTCTGCTTCCCAAGTTCTGGGATTAAAGGCGTGCACCCCATGCCCAGCAGACTCAAGTATGAAAGTGGGCTTTATGACTAGGAAAAGCAATAAGAACTTGGAAAATCATTTAACCCCTCCAAGACTCAGTTTCCTCATTTGTCAAGTGGCAAATTTTATTTTGAAGAACAAACATCAATAATGAGTGTGGCCTGCTTAGTAGAAGATCTTAGGCATAGTTTAGCATTTGAGATATTTGAAATGCTGATAGTCGATATTTTTAAAAATATGTTATTTATTTGTATGCAGAGGGATACAGAGAGGAGAGAGAGAGAATGGTGTACCAGGCCTCTAGCTGCTGCAAACGAACTCCAGATGCATGCACCACTTTGTTCTTCTGGCTTTATGTAGGTACTGAGGAATCAAACCAGGGTTGTTTAGGCTTCAAAGGCAAGCATCTTAACCACTAAGTCATCTCTCCAGGCCCTGATAGTTATTTTGTTGCTTATATATTTTGGTTTGGGGGATACCCAGTATTCCAGACCATGGCTAATTTACCTAACTTGTGTACCACAGTATCACAATGCTTCAATACATTTATCATTTCAAAAGTTAGTTAAATAGGCAGAGATCTGTTAATGAGTTTAGTATTAGAATCCAGTAATAGTTGAGGCATCTACCAACCTCATTGAAGTGCATCATTATCATTAAGAATTAAATACTATTGGGCTGGAGAGATGGCTTAGCAGTTAAGGCATATACCTGCAAAGCCTAAGGACCCCAATTCAACTCTCCAGGTCCCACGTAAGTCAGATGCATATGGTGGTGCATGCATCTGGAGTTCGTTTGCAGTGGCTAGAGGCCGTGGTGCTCCCATTCTCACTTTCTCTCTCCCTCTCTCAGTCTCAAATAAATAAATAAAATCTTTTTGAAAGAAGAATTAAATATTATCATCTGTTACTTTCCAAACTTTTTAAATGCTTATGAACCTTGTCTAGGGGTTGGGTCAAATAATTCCCTAATTAATAGGCCTCTATATTGAGCCATCAGGAGATTTCTCATTAGGACAATAATGGATCTTTTCTCGCAATGTATTATTATTTCACAACACTAGAAGGAGCTTCAATACTATCCAGTTCCCTGTCTCCAGGAAGGAGTAATAAGCCTGGTGCTCTTATGCCACTTAGCAAAATCTTATTTTCCTATTTTCATATAGAGATGGGAAATTGAAATCTGGAGCACTGCAGTGAGGAAGAAATAGTGCAAGTGATTCTTGCAAGCTCTGATGACTAAGAATGCACGTGAGAGCTGGGCGTGATGGTGTACACCTACAATCCCAGGACTTGGGAAGTAGAGGGAGGAAGATCATACATTCAATGCCAGACTGGGCTGTATGGTAAATTTTAGGTTAATCTGGGGGTTGGAGAGATGGCTCAGTGGTTAAAGGAAAGCCAGATACACAAAGTGACATGTGTCTGGAGTTCTTGGCAAGAGACCCTGGCATGTCCATCCCCCCACTTTTTACAAATAATAAATAAAAGTATTTAAGGCTAATGTGAGCTTCATAGCAAGACCCTGTCTCAAAAAAACCAAACAAACTTCATAAAAATAAATAGATGCACATACAACAAACTTCTCACTATCCTGTAGGCCTCTGTTCAAACATTGTTTTTTTTTAAAAAAATAAAATTATTTATTTATTTGACAGAGAGAAAAAGGGAGAGAGAGAGAGAGAGAGAATGAGAATGCCAGGGCTTCCAGCCACTGCAAATGAACTCCAGATGCATGTGCCACCTTGTGCATCTGGCTTATATGAGTCCTGGGGTCCTTTGGCTTTGCAGGCAAGCATCTTAACCACTAAGCCACCTCTTCCGCCCTCATTTCTTTTTTATAAAAATGTTTTTATGTATTTGAGACACAGAAAGAGATAGAGAGTAAGTCTGGGCATGCCAGGGCCTTTTTGCCACTGCTAATGAACTCCAGACACATGCACCACTTTGTGTATCTGACTTTACATGAGCTCTGGGGAATTGAACCCAGACCACCAGGCTTTGCAAGCAAGTGCCTTTAACCACTGAACCATCTCTCAAACCCTCAAACATCATTTCTTGGCAAAGATTTTTCTGTTCCCAAAAATAGTCCATACCCTGGCTTTCCTTATAGTATACATAAAGATTTATTTGTATAATTAGTTGAGAATTGTCTGTGCCATCAATTGTTTAGCAAGCTTCATAAGGTTTCTTTCCTGTTAAGTAGGTATTTGTTGCTATACTTTAAATTACTCAAAGCTACAGATCTTCTTCCAATAAGGATGTGGTGAGGATTGAGTTAAGGTATAATGCACTTTTATACAGTGAGCACTCCATAAGAATTTGCTATTATTATTGCTCACCTTTAAGTCTTGACAGTACTACATATAAAGTAGGGCACAAATGTGTAAAGGTAAACTGAATGTGTATACAATTTTAAACCTACCTGCACAATAAAATTCTACATTATAGGTACATTTCAGAATATCTTTTTTATTTCCTTCAGACAGCATCAGATTCTGAAGTTTCTGAATGAAGCAAACCTATATTACCAACACAGGCCAGAGTCAATTGCCCACAATTAGGTAAAACCAGCTCTGAAACCCATGTCTTTGTTTCATTTCTGTTTAGCCACATGAGTAGGATATGTTTACAAGCAAGCAAAATATTTAAAAAGGGAACAAAAGATTGCTTTGGATTACAAGTTTGTTAATCTTTTTGCTCTTTAAATCTATGTGCATAGTTTATAACATTTATGGATAAAGTAAAACTCAGCATGTAAAAGGAACTGAGAAAACCAACATGAATTAGTCAACAGGAACAATTATTTAAAATGGCATCAAGAAGTCAGCCTTAGCTGGGAGGGGTGGTGTACACTGCCTTTAATCCCAGCACTCAGGAGGCAGAGGTGGGAGGATCATCAAGAGTTCAAGGCCACCCTGAGACTACATAGTGAATTCCAGGTCAGCCAGGACAACTGTGAGACCTGACTTCAAAAGAAAAAAAAAAAAAAAAAAAAAAAAAGACAGAGAGAAAGAAAGTGAAAGTTACCCTTGCTGCCTGAGTCTGTCACAGGATTTTAAGAAATTACAATGGTATTTATTTTGTTTATATATGTGATGTTTTTATTTGTTTCCTGTTTTGATTTTTTGAGGCAGAATGTCACTCTAGCCCAGACTAACCTAGAACTCACTCTGTAGCCAGGCTGGCCTCAAATTCACAGTGATATTCTTACCTTTGCCTCCTGAATGTTGGGATTAAAGGCATGCAACTACCATGTCTGGCCTATATGTGAGGTGTTTTAAGGGAGACTATGGGGCTGGAGAGATGGCTTAGCATTTAAGGTGCTTTCCTGTGAAGCTTAAGGACCCAAGTTTGATCCCCAGTACCGACATAAGCCAGATGTACATGGTGGTGCATGCATCTGGAGTTCTTTTATAATTGGCTAGAGGCCCTGATATACCCATTCTCATTCTCTCTCTCTCTCTCTGCCTCACAAAAAAGTGAATAAATAAAATACTTTTTTAAAAATGAGAGTATGAGGCTGGAGAGATGGCTTACCTGTTAAGGCACTTGCCTACAAAGCCAAAGGACCTTGGTTTGATTCCCCAGGACCCACATAAGCCAGATGTACAAGATGGCAGGCACATGCATCTGGAGTTCATTTGCAGTGGCTGGAAACCCTGGCATACCCATTCTCTTTCTCTCTCTGTCTGTCTCTCTCTCTCTCTCTGCCCCTTTCATGCTCTCAAATAAATAAATAAAAATAAAATACTAAAAAAAAATTTTCAAAAAAAGAGTATGTTTGTTCAAGGCAAAAATCACTGAGTTTAAAGGTGACAGCATAAGAAGTTAATAAATGTTAAATGAAATCACAGCTATCCGCTCCAACATTTATTGAACAATGTTGCTATTTACATTTTCTTTATTAGGGTTAGAGAGATGGCTTAGCAATTAAGGCACTTGCCTGCAAAGCCAAATAACCCAGGTTTAATTCCTTAGGACCCACGTAAGCCAGATGCACAAGGTGGCATATGCATCTGGAGTTTGTTTGCAGCAGCTGGAGGCCCTGGAATGCCCATTTTTCTCTCTCTATCCGCCTGTCTCTCCCAAATTAAATTAAAAAACAAAAATAAAAAATAAATATTTTAAATTTTTATTTATTTATTTGAGAGAAAGGCAGATATAGAAAGAGAAAAGAGAGAGAGAGAGAGAGAATTGGTATGCCAGGGCCTCTAGCCACTGCAAACTAACTCCAGATGCATGTACCACCTTGTGCATCTGGCTTATGTGGGTACTGGAGAATCAAACTTGGGTCCTTATGCATTGCAGTCAAGTGCCTTAACCACTGAGCTATCACTCCAGCCCAAGGTTTTTATTTAGTAATGTGGAAACTGAAGTATAAAGCAGTTAACCATCTCATCAGAGAGCAAGTAGCCATAGAATCAGACTGTAAGCTCAAATCCACCAAGCATCAGAGCCCATGTGTGTAATCACACCCTAGATTCACTCCCCAAATGAGCTACGTGAAGGAGGCACACAGACACAGGTAAGTGCACTTTTACCATTTGCATCACTTGGCACCATCCAGTTTTTCTCCCTTGTTAACTTTACTGTTATTGCTGTTGTTGACTGAGATGCATCTATCACTCAACCATTCTCCTTGATTAACCACTTCCATTAAAGAGGCAAGTGTGGGGGCTGGAAAGATGGCTTAACTGTTAATGCACTTGCCTCCAAAGCCAAAGAACCCAGGTTCAATTCCCCAGTACCCACATGAAGCCAGATGCATAAGGTGATGCATCCATCTGGAATTTGTTTGCAGTGGCTAGAGGCCCTGGTACACCTATTCTCTCTCTCTCTCTCTCTCTCCCCTCCCTCCCCCTCCCTCCCTCCTCTTTCCTTCACAATACATAAATAATATATAACGAGAAAGCCATTTTTATCAAAGGAGGCAAGTGTGAAATTTGACATAACTGAGTAAGAGAGATAAAAATTCAGAATGGTTCAAACAGAATCTTAGAGGTTAACCACCTGAAGGGTGGTTACATTCTGTAATACTCTGCTGGCTGCAACTGACATGAAAAAGGGAAGAATTCTGAGAGAAGTGAATGAGTTCTTCCAGGAATTCTCTAATGAACTATCAAATAACTGCCCCACTCTAAGCAATTTGGTCCAGCAAGACACTGGAGTAATTAGCAAACAAGAAAACAGGTAGCTGAAACTGCTGAAGTCATATGATATCAGCACACAAATAAATGATGATGTTTAAAAAGATGCTTTCTAATATGTCATATAAATGATTTTTATCATTAGCTACTCATGAACATGAAATCATATGCCCATGATCTCTGCTGCTACTTAATGCTGCACTTTATAGATATGTAGGTGTCTTAAAATTAATGAGCTTTTATTGGGGCAAGATGCCAGTTATTCTGAGAGACATCCCACAATCACTAATAGAGATGAGGCCACCCACCCCATCTAAGGGTAACCTTAACCCCAAATAATATGAAAGGCTTGATGCTTCCAAAAGTTGAAGGATAAAAGAAACTGTACTGCTGATTGGTCAGAAGGTTATATTTCTGTTCCTTAGCAACCAGCATTTGTCTTTCCTGTGACAAAGAAGTCCCTGCAAAGGGGAAAACTAAAAATAAAACCATCTGGACAGTTCTAATTCATAGAGGCAGGACTTCAAAGGCGGCAATGCCCTTACAAATGGCAGTGTTGAAGGAAAAAAGATGCTGCCTTTGGGAGGAAAGTGGGGGTCGCGACACTTCATGAAGCATGTTTCCAGGATACCAGCCGTAGACCCAAACCGCAGACCAAGATTAACCGCCACCTGTGTTCCCCCTCAGCCGCATTCCAGCCTTGAGTCTCTGGGGGTGGGGGTCGGCTGGTATGTTTGGGAGACTGCTAGCCATGCAAGCTTGCCCACAGGGACATTTAGACCCTCGGAACCATGGTCCATCTTGGCCCTTACTGTGCCGTTTGATGTAGTGATTCCATTTAGGACACACACACACACATAATAAACAATATAGAAAAACTTATTTTCGTAATTTGAGTATGCATTGTGGAGCTACCTGGAAAATCAGTAAGAGGCCAAGATGGGTTCGACACCCTGATATCTTTCAAACCTGTGGTCGGGTCAGTCACAGAAATCAGGCAAGTGGTGAGAGCTGGGATTTTCGATAAAAGTCTGCAAACTGACAGGTTCAAGGTGTAAGGTGATTCACAGGTGATTTTACTTAAGCAAATGATAGTTCATCCTCTCAAAGCCTCTGTTATGTGTCCCCTGTGATTTCAGACTCCAAAGTGGCTGCGCATATATTTGGGGTCGCGGCTCCCGCCCCAGGCACAGTTGCTGAGCCTTACCTCCTGTGGCCAGCGCGCCCCAGGCTCTGTCCAGCGTGGTCCTCGGGGATCCCCCGCCTGAGGCTCTGCTGCCAGCCGCGCTCCCCGCGCCGCCCATCACCGTCCTGCGAGGCTGAGGCGGTGCGGAGTTGGGTACCCACCGTCCTACTGCGGGTATACATGCTGGAGCCAGCCGGGTCCTGGCGGGAGGGATGCCGAGCGGGAAGAGCGAGTCTCGAGAGGCGATTCCAAAGGCCCAGGCCAGCGGTTTTAACAGCTGAGTTTCGTTTTCGTCCCAGCCAACTTGTGGGCTGCGCGGGGCCCAGAGAACTTCCCCATCCATTCTCCGCACAGCCGCCCCCTGACCTGAAGGCAGAGGAGCAGTTTGGGCTGTGCCGGCCGCCTGGGGTGGCAAATTGAGCCGGTGCCCCTCCCACCACAGGTGAAGCTAGCTGGCTTTAGGCCTCGAAGTCACTTCCTAGGGGCCCTAAGGATAATTGCGATGAGCCCAGGAGTCAGCTGCAAAATGACTAGAATGCAGGAAATCCTTTAGGATGTATGAGACTGGGATCAATATTTCTTTGAGACGCCAGGGATTAAGTCAATAACCACAATGAATTAAACAAAATATTACCATTTATTATAATGCCTACTGTTCGTTACTACTGTATTCAAGTTAGAGGAAATAGAAAGTGAAATCGAAAGAAAGCAAAAGCCCCACCAAGGTAAAGAGGCAGACGGAGGGGCGGGGTAGAGCTGATGCTCAGTTAGCATGGCTAAGTAATTGACCAAACAAGTTACGAAATCCTAATTAAATGTCTGTCCTATGCAGGGTTTGCAATGGTTCAACTATGATGTGATTAAAACAAACATGAATTTGCAGGACTATTTTTGTAGGTCTAGGGCAAGTTCTAGCATGCATATTTTATAAAATGTTGCTGGATAATTCTGATGTGATTTTGTTGCTTGTTATCACCCATCACAATGCTGACTACACAAAAGATCTGTGAGCCTCTTCCTGTATGTAGGACACAGGTAAACAAATGCTAATATAATATGGCCAGGGGGGTAAGAGGAAATGACTGGAAGACTTATGGATATGGAGAGCTAAGGGATTAGCTCTCCAATTCAGGGAAAGGGCATTTCATCAATGAATAGACCACAGGAAGACATGGGAATTCACCAGGAAGGAAACTTTATGGCAGGAGCTTGTGGCTCACAGTGATAACAGTGTGTACCTAACTCCAAGTAATATAGTAAACAGAAGGGTTTTGGTTTGTCAACCGGCCACCCAGCAGCTGGACTGTCTTGCTTTGTCATTGATGCTTGTTATAGAAAGACAAATGCATGTCAGATAGCTAATGACAGAATGAAATTGAAGGATGGCAAATGTGGGGTGGAATGGAAGGAGGTGGTGGCAAGTAGGTGTCAGAGCTCTATTAAGTGGCAGAGTCTTTCAAAGTTCAGTGAACATCAAGATGACCTGGTGAGAGTATTAAAGCAAATATTTAACTGTTCACCCTAGAATTTCTGACTTAGCAGGTCTAGAGTGAGCTAAGGATTTGCATTTCTAACAAATTTCTAATTCTGCCACTCTTTTCAGACCAGTGGTATATTATGGCCATGTGGAAAGCAATAGAAAGGTTTGTTTGTTTTTTTTTTTTTTTTTTTTTTTGGTTTGTTTGGTTGGTTTTTTCAATAGGAAAGTTATGTAGTCAGATGTTTAAGAAAGTTAGCTCCTAGCAATGTGAAAGGGAGATTGAAAGATGAGCCAGCTGAAATCAGGGAGATAAAGTCAGAGCTTAGTCATTAAAATCTAGGTAAGAGATATGGATCTGAGGCAAAGCAGTTGCATGAGAAATAGAAAGTAAGTATTAAAATCAAAACTTTCCAAATGAAAGATTAATGTAGATGAAAAATGAGATGTGAGAACTGAGCAGCTGAGGCAGCAGAGGGAAAGGCAAGGCAGTCTGCAGTATATTGAGACCAACTATGACACATACTGGCCCCGTGACCAAGAACAAGCCTTTCCTCAGAGGCCCATTTCCTCACCTGCACAATGTGATGCAAAGTGGAGGTATTGTGAGAAGTAAAGAGATAATTCATATCAGTGCTTGTCAAGTAGTTGATTTTGCCTCCAGCAGATATTAGGCAATGCCTAGAGAATTTTATTTTACTGTGAAATCGGAGTGGAGGGGGTAATGCATCTCTAATACACAGAGGAGTCCCCTCCCCACAACAAAAAATTATTCAGCCCCAAAATGAGACTGAAAAGTTCTCATCTATGATATGTCAGTCTCAGAGTCCTGGTAATCTCACGGTCCCTCTTTTACGTGGGTGACTTTGTGGTCTTAGATTTGTGACTGGACAGACTGCAGAACCATTTATTTGTCTGTCCAGAGAGGGGATAAGATTAGGGGAAAGGGAACTGTGTTTGCTTAAGGACTGTTCAGTGTGAAGTGTCTGCAGGGAGGAAAATGTAGTAAGAAGAGGACCCGTGTGGCCATCCTAGATGCTGTTTTCTACAAAATCATCTACATTGGAAAAATACCACTGGAATTCTTACTGCAAAGGGGAAGACAATTGTTTCAGTGGCTGGGTTTAACATTTGCATAAGGGAAAAGCCATGTTAGGGAAAACCTATTAGACCATACATATCATGCAACCCAACTAACATTCCAAATGTGAGAGAGAAGTAGAGGACAATAAACAAAACTGAAATCTCCCTGTTCACTCCTTTTATCATGTTCTCTGCTTGAATGTGATATCATATCACAAATAGGCATCCATAGACTTCTTGTGCATGTACAGAATGGTATCTACTCACACATCACCTGGTCCCTCACCATACATGTGTACATGTGTGTAGGAGTGAGACCTGGCCTTTACCAAGGCTGTTCTGGGATGTGTACCTTTACAGGTATGCCTGATGAGAGAAGCAGGGCCAATGGGAAGGATTTGAGTCCCCATTACTGCCCAATTGAGTACTTTAATTCCTTATCTCTTGTGCATTCTGACATGGGGCCCAGTTTTCTTTGATGCAAAGAGTTCTGTGCCTTTTATGGTTTCAAAAACCACTATACTGCATAATTACAAAGGAATATGTTTTAAGAGACATGAGAAATACCTGAAATCAAATGTGATGGCTCTACTGCCTGAAATTTGACCATTTAGATGTTGCTTAGAAAATGGGTTTCTTTTAAGATATCACAGCCTGTGGGAAGTACTCATTTACTCATTCCTTTAGGTAAATGAGTTCAATTTGAACAACAACAACAACAACAAAAAAAAACTTTTTGGTTTGAGAAGAGAAAAGTTGAGTGAAAAGGAGAATTTTTAAATTATACAAAGGAAAACTCTATAAAATGAGGCATTTTGGGGAATGGAATTCTGAAATAAAATGAGCAATTTTAGAAAACTCAGTGAGCTCTAAGAGATAAAATCAAGCCAAAAAGAACCTCCTTCAGTGGATCTGTGTCACTAACATGTGCATGTGCATCTTTCCCTTCCAACATTACAAATGGAACTAGATAATTTGTAAATTAGTTCTCCCAGGTTGTCCTTTCATTGGAGTGTATGAATATGTATATGATACATAAGCTCTCGGTCTTTCCCTCAGTGTAAAACCTCAGTTGCTGAAAATTCTTTTTAAAAAAATCCCATAAAACAAAAACAAAAACAAAAAAATCATGTAATGACATGTGGGCTACTGGGGCTGAGACAAAGGTCAGTGGCCAAAGGAGTATATGGGCAGGCCCTAGCAGGGCTTCTGGGAAAGAACCTGGTCTAACCATGCTCGCCCAACCAACAGTTTAAACATTCCCCTCTGGATCCTGAGTACATGGGGAAGCTCTTCCCAGTACTTGATGGCTTAGAAGACTGGCCATAGGTACTGTTCAGGGTGGCTAGTGAATGAAGCTGTGATGTATGTGCTGAAAGAACATGATGCCCATCATAGTGGCAAAGCCCTGTGGTGCAATTCCAAGTCCCTCTCAGAAAAAGCTGTTGGGGTAGTGCTGGGAAACTCACGGATCTCTGATTACCACAAAACCATGGTAATCCATGACCATGACCTTGCAAACACTATGCATCCTGTCTGAATTCTTGTAGATCTGTAGATGACCTGGAGTGGGCTACCAAGAGCAACATTTTCAGCCATTATCATCTTTTTCTTTATTTTTTGGTTTTTGGACATAGGGTCTCACTCTAGCTCAGGCTGACCTGGAATCCACTATATAGTCTCAGGGTGGCCTTGAACTCACGCCGATCCTCCTACCTCTGCCTCCAGAGTGCTGGGATTAAAGGCATGTGCCACCATGCCTGGCTCATTATCATCTCTTTAGAGACTCAAGATCTATCTTACATTTGAGGGAAACTTTGTGATATGTTATGGATATAAGTATGGTGGATGGTAATAGAAACTTTATATTTATAGTGAAATGAAAATTCATTATTTTATAATCCCTTTTATTATTTGTCTTAAAAGTCTCTCATCTACTTAATCACTGAGTCAGATGTCTCAGCTATGATCTCAGTCCATGCTAATATCTCTGTGAATTCCTTTATTTGACAATTGTAATTTATGTCCTTAACTTGTCCATTTGTCATTATGTCTCTATATGCTTTTATTTCCATTGTTTTATGTAAAGTAAATCTAGAATACTCTGCATTCTCTATAGTATAAAAGGCAATCAGTGTTTCCTAACTCTACTCCTGGTTAAGAGACACCCTCATTCCCAGAGCATTTTCTATTATTCCTAATCATAGGAACTGGCTTTGTAGAGGGAGCCTACCATGAGTTAAAATCCTGTCTTCAGCTATACAAGTTAAGAAGCTCAGTTCTTAAATCTTGTTTCTTATCCAAAACACTATGCATTATAACAATGTGAATTTAGGTTTCTCCCTCCCTACTCATTCCTTCAATAAGCATACTTAAATCTATGCTAAAACCTTTTTCTTGGGCTGGAGAGATGGCTTAGCAGTTAAGGCACTTGCCTGTGTAGCCAAAGGACCCAGGTTCAATTCCCCAGGACTCATATAAACCAGATGCACAAGGTGGCGCACACATCTGGAATTCATTTGCAGTGGCCAGAGGCCCTGATGCACCCATTCTCTCCCCCTCTCTCTTTTTTTTCTCTCTCTCTCAAATAAATAAATAAAAAATAAATGAATAAAAAACTATTTTTAATTTGTGTGTGTCTGTGTATGTGCTACAGATGCACATGTCCCGTGTGCACACATATGGAGGCCCGAGGAAGACACTGGGTACCCTTCTCTATCACTCTTCTGTTTTATTTCCTTGAGACAGAGTCTCTTACTGAGCCTGGATCTGGCTGACTGGGAAACGGAAGTGATGGTCCTGTCTGCACCTCTCTCAGCACTGGGTGTAGGCATGCATGACCAGGCTCAACTTTCTACATGGATGATAGGGATTGAGGCATGTCCTTATGCTTACACAGCAAGGGCTCTTACCCACTGAGCCATGTCCTAAGTCCTAAAGCCTTCTCTTAAGAAACTTTATCTTTGTTTTAAAAAAGTGTCATTGCCAGCTGAAGAGATGGTTTAGTCATTAAGGCACTTGCCTGCAAAGCCAAAGGACTCAGGTTCAATTCCCCAGGACCCTCATAAACCAGATGTACAAGGTGGTATATGAGTCTGGAGTCTGTCTGCAGTGGCTGGAGGCCCTGGGGCACCCATTCTTTCTCTCTCTCTCATATAAATAAATAACAATAAAAATATAAAATAATGTAATTGGGCTTGGAGATGGCTCAGTGGTTAAGATCGCTTATTACTTAAGCATGAAGGCCCCTTCAGCTAGAGACCACAAATTTTGACTCCTCAAAAATCTATGTAACCTGAGACTACATAGTTAATTCCAGGTCAGCCTGGACCAGAGTGAGACCCTACCTCGAAAAAAAAAAAAAAAAAAAAAAAAAAAAAAAAAATCTATGTAAAAAGCTGAGCATAGCCTGAGAGGCAAGGTCACTGAGAAAGCAAGCTGGTGCTGAGCAGAAAACCTTCTCCCTATAGACCAGCCAACTGAAAGCTGGGAAAATCTGCACTGCGTGCAGCCATATGGGAGACAGAAGTCATCAGCAGTGAAAACAGTGGAAACTGAATATTCAAGTTTGGCCATACAGGCCCAATGACTGAACGGGTGCAATAGTGGCATGTCTACTCTTGGGGTAACCAACTGCTCCATAATCGGACTGAAAGCCCTCTCTACAGGAGGGAATACATACCTGGTACTGAAAAACCTAAGCAAAAGTCTATGGCAGGTGAGGTCATGAGCCTTAGGGGTATAAAGCCTGCTCTTGTCTGACTAAATGTATATATTATTCCCACCAAGCTGCCTTGGGGGCACTATACTTAATGTTCATGTTCACATATTAACGCCACTCTCACTTCTGGTTAGAGAAGCTTCTCTTTTCAGATGGCGATGACCACTGGGATGACCCAAAAGGCAACATAGTGCTGAGAAGAAGGGATAGAGGAGTGCCCAGCACTGAAACATCTCTATCACACCCTCCAAGGCTCAGGGTCCATTGTGGAAGAGGTGGAGGAAAAAATGTAAGAGCCAAAGGAAGGATATGAATCCTTATAATGCAACTGTCCAGACAGAAATAGGCCTTGATATCCATGACCTCGCAGTGCCTAGCTATACCTTCACACGATGCTCATAATAGAAGAAAAAGATGATGACATCAAATTAAAAGAGAGACTAATGGAGAGAGGGAGGGGATATGATGGAGATTAAACTTCTAAAGTGGAATGGGGGAGGGGAGGAAAATATCATATGTTTTTTGTATGTAAGTATAGAAGGTGTCAATAAAAAATAATAAGAAAAAAAAAGAAAAAAAGCTGAGCATAGCCACATACATTTGTAACCCCAGTCCATGGTGGTTGAAAGCCTGAGAATCACAGGGAACAGAGACTACAGAACCACTGGAGCTTGCTGACAGACAGTGTCTTCAGGCTGACAGAGAGACTCCGTCTCAAGAAAATGTGCAGATGAGTGATTAGAGAGGGACCTCTGCCATTCCCCTCTGGCCTCTGTATGCACCCACATGTGTATCCACCATAATCACATACACTACATATCCTATACATACACACCAAAAAAAAAAAAATGATGCTTACTAAGTTTGATTCTGCAGTAGAAAGTTAAATTAAAGCAGCAGTTAACTTTAGGAGAGAATTTGTCCTAAATGTTTTTTCCCCATTTTTAACAAAGGAATTATGTAAACATCACAAAATACTTAGCATTGCTTCACTTTTAGTGTATATATGTATACATGTTTGTATTGTGATAATTTCATGTCTAAAACATTCTACCATTGAATTATAGGATGCCAAAATTATAAATCAATATAAGTTCCTACAAGAAATGTTTATTGAATGATAAGCTTATACCACTTGATATATCAGGCTTGGAGCGATTGTGATAAGTAGAACATTAGTATTCTGACTTCACACTCAACATCATCTAGCCGCTTCATTTTAAATATGAGCAAACAGAAATTTACAGAAATCAGGTGACTTTCCAGGTTGCATGCAAATTGGTAGCAGGAACAGAACTTGATTTAAGCCTTCCAAATCCAAGATTGGCTTTGTATATTTTTGTATAACAATTGCTACAAAATATATCTTTGAACAACAGTCGTAGAATGAAATAAATTTATTATAAATTCCACAATAAGCATCTATGTTTTATTTTTGAACCCAAAGAAACTATGATGAAATTTTAGGACTCGTCCAAGTCAACATTAATAAAAGCCATAACACTCCAATATTCACCACTATAATTACATGATCAAATGATCTCTACACTGACAGTGCTGTAAACAACTTGCCAAAACTTCATTTAACAGCAAATATTCTAAATTGGGGTCAAAAAGTATAAGCTTTATTGTATAGAAGAAATAATTGAATTTTATTTATCATAACTTTTTTGTTTTGGTTTTGTCAGATAGGATCTTGCTCTAGCCCAGGCTGACCTGAAATTAGTCTCAGGCTGGCCACAAATTCACAGTGATCCTCCTGCCTCTGCCTCCTGAGTACTGGGATTAAAGACATGCGCCACCATGCCTGACTAAGAATTGCATTTACGAATAACAAATTAGGGAGTCTGATTGCAGTGGCTAGAGGCCTGGCATGCCAATTCTCTCTCTCTCTCTCTCATAAAAAAAAGAATAACTATATATTCATTCTCTCTACATTTCAGATGATAATAAGTCCTGTCCCTTGAGGAAATGAAGAATATAGAAATGTGCTTTGAGTGATTCTCCTCTGGCAGGTGGCTGAATTTCTTTGTTTGTAAATTCAGATCTGAGGGATAGAGAGCAGCTTCCATCTCCCAGTTCTCGTGCTGTGCTTTAGCTGTTGAGCTCTCTGCTGGCTATGGGGACTAAAGGGATTTCCCTTAATTGGAGGGAACTTCTGTACATTCCTTCAGTGACCTTGGCAGGGAGATTCCCTGACTGGTTTCTTAAATAAAGATAAATGAATCAGATGGAAACTCCAAAATGCTGTCCAGGTTTTACCAAACACTTGTGTCTCTTCCAAAAATATTCCGAGAACAAGTGCCATGGGGGAAAGAGTAATGAACACAAATGCAGAATACCTGAGCTTGGGATCCAAAAGTCATTTAAGACATTTGTGTCCTGAGGTAACTACTGAGCCCACTAAACTTTAATTGCTCATTTGAGGGGCACAAATATTAATCACAGCCACCCCAACCTATCCTTCTTACTTATTTTGATAAAGTTTATGAGGGCTAAGTAAGATATAACTTAGGGGCTGAATAGATGGCTAAGTGGTTAAAGGCACTTGCTTGTAAAGTCTGATGGCCAAGTTTGATTTCCCAGTACCCACAGAAAGCCAGATGCGCAAAGTTGTGCATGCATCTGGGGTTCATTTTCAGTGGCATAAAGCCCTGGTGAGCTCATTCTCTCTCTCTCTCTCTCTCTCTCTCTCTGCTTGCAAATAAATAATAAAAATATTTTATTAAAAAAGAGATAATATGGGAAAGTGGATCATGAATTGTGTCCCGATGCAATGTAATTGGGCACTATTACTCTTGAGCTGTCAATGTACCCTATTTTTCTATTAATACTTAAATTTGTCACCACTTCCTTTGGCTTTCAATTTCTACAACATTATAGAACTATATCTATAATGTGTTTTATGTTCAAATACCTTTTAAAAGATAAATGAATCATTATTTATAGTTTAACCTTCCTACCAAGATAAGAAGGCATGAGGCTAAGGCAGGGGAATCACAAGTAAGCCTTAGCTACATAACAAAATCATGGCTCAAAGATTTAAAAAAAAAAAAAAAGCCTGGCACAGGAGTACTTTGCAGCGAAGCTTGAGCTCTGTTGTCACTGGAAGGTGCTGAGGACTACACAGACATTCTGTGACACAGCTCTAGTTGAGCTGTTTTGAGATTGGAGCTCTGGGAGACTGAGCTCTAGGCTTATTCTCATGACTCTCAAGCCTCCGGTTCTTATCCATGTTTAGCAAAGAATTAAAGAACACAGACAATGAGAAGAATAAGTTATGCAGAGGATATTAAAGGAGAGTGGAGCCAGGTGCGGTGCCACATGCCTTTAATCCCAGCACTCTAGAGGCCAAGGCAGGAGGATCATTGTGAATTTGAAGCCAGCCTGAGAATACATAGTGAATTCCAGGTCAGCCTGGGCTAGAGTGAGACCTTACCTCAAAACAAAATAAATAAATAAAAACAAATAAAGCCAAAGGAGAGCAGAAACAGGAGAGGAGAAAAAGCAGGAACCTCTCAAGTTAAGAGGAATTCCTCCCCATCCAGCAAGGCTACAAGGGGAGAGGAAAAGATGAAAGTGGGCAGGATGGAATCTCTCACACAATACATTTAAAGGAATTAAACAGTGTTTTACTTTGGGCTGGAAAGATGGGTTAGTGTTTAAAGCACTTGCCTGCAAAGCCTAAGGATCCAGGTTCAATTCCCCAGAACCCACTTAAGTCAGATGCACAAGGTGGCACATGTGTGTGGACTTTGTTTGCTTTGACTGGAGGCCCTAGTACACCCATTCTCTCTGTCTCTCTCTTTCTCTCTACTTCTCCCTCTCCCTCTCTGTTTCAAATAAATAAATAAAAATAAAATACAAAAATATTTAATAGTGCTAAGAAGTGACAGAGGAGTGTCCAGCACTGAAACATCTCTACCACACCATCCAAGGCTCAGGGTCCATTGTGGAAGAGGTGGCAGAAAGAAAGTAAGAGCCAAAGGAAGGGTACTACTTCTTACAATGCAACTGTCCATCCAGAAATTGGCCTTGATATCCATGACCTCGCAGTGCCTAGCAATACCTTCACAAGACCCTCATAATAGAAGAAAAAGACAATGACATCAAAATAAGAGAGACTAATGGAGAGAGGGAGAGGATATGATGGAGAGTGGAGATGTGAAGGGGAAAGTGGGGGAGGGGAGGGAATTATCATGTTTTATTGTCTGTAAGTATAGAAGTTGTCAATAAAAATTAAAAAAAAAATTAAGGGCCAGTGTGATGGTTTGATTCAGGTGTCCCCCATAAATTCAGGTGTTCTGAATGCTAGTTTTCCCAGCTGGTGTAGATTTTGCAATTAATGCCTCCTGGAGGCAGTATATTGTTTGGTGGGCTTATGGGTATTATAGTCAGTTTCCCCATGCCAATGTTTGGCACACTGTCCTATTGCTATTGTCCACCTTATGTTGGCCAGGGGGTGATGTCCACTCTCTGCTCATGCCATCGTTTTCCCTTGCCCTGATGGAGCTTCCCCTCGAGTCTGTAAACCAAAATAAGCCCTTTTTTTCCCCAAAGCTGCTCTTGGTCAGGTGATTTCTGGCAGCAATGCAAATTTGACTGCAACAGCCAGTGTTTATTAAAATAAATAAATAAATAAATAAATAAATAAATAAATAAATAGAAACATTGTTCAGTAAATGTTGGAGCATACCAGGGCCTCTAGTCACTGCAAACAAACTCCAGACGCATGTACCACCTTGTGCATCTATCTGGCTTATGTGGGTACTGGGGAATTGAACCTGGGTCCTTAGGCTTTGCAGGCAAATGCCTTAACCTCTAAACCATTTATCTAGCCCTAAAAAAAAAAAAAAATTAAAAGAGGGCTGGAGAGATTGCTTAGTGGTTAAGGCATTTACCTGAAAAGTCAAAGGATCCCTATTCAATTCTCCAGGACCCATGTAAGCCAGATGCACAAGGGGGCACATGCGTCTGGAGTTTGTGGGCAGTGGCTGGATGGCCTGGCGTGCCCATTCTCTCTCTCTCTGCCTTTTTTTCTCTCTAACTCTGCCTTTTTTTCTCTCTCTCTCAAATAAATAAATAATATTTTTTAAAATTAGCTGCCAAAAAATATTGAAAGAAAGAAATAGGCATAACTAAACAGTCTTGGTCATGGTATGGTCCTGCCCATCACTACACATCATTATTTATATTTCCAGTTCCCAGTCAGTCCTGCAAATTGTCAACACTGTGAGAATCTGTTTCTAGGAGACAAGCTCCCCCTCTGGCTGACCTTCTCCTCCAGGTTTCAACCTTCTCCTCCAACCTGAGAATCCTTGGTAAATTCCAAGTCTTTGGAGTCCTTTGAAGTCTCTTTCTTTACAATATCTTTGCTTTCACAAAGGTGGTTACAGGCTCAGCAGATAGGTTATAGTTCTGGACTGTTCTGGGTGATCTACAGCAGCCTGCCAACATTATGGCTCCTTTTCTTAAGTTACCAATAAGACAATTGCTAGCAATGCAAGGGAGATGAAAGTTGTTAGGATAGTGAGGTTACAGCTGGTCTTCGGGAAGTGTGTTGTGCTCATCCCAATGCAGGGATGTCCTCCCAGTGGCCACAGATAATTCTCCCTCTATTGTTGCTTGTAGTTCGCCAGAGCAACTTTAGAATGTGCTGGGAATGTAATACCCACCAATAAAGAGGAATTGTTCTAAATAGCCCAAATAGCCTAAATTTCTTATCCCTTCTAGAAAATGTAAAATCTTGATTTCTGGAAAAGCTGCCCAGGACAACCCATGCTTTGTTCCTCCCTCTGCTAGAAGCAGCATGTCTGTTGATCTGTGCAATGAGTCACATGATCACTAAGGTATGTAACCTGGGACAGGCTGCTTTAGCTGTAGTGCAGTTATCAGAGAGTCAGGGCTCCTTTCTGTGAGTTCTTACTCTTTTAGATATGAGCACTTTAAAATGGACTCGCAAAGAAGCTCAAAGACAATTTTGTTAGAGGTTCCTTTTAAAAAAAGAAACAGATCAGGCAAAGCGTAATAAATATCTACAGCTGCTGGGAGATGGATAAGAGGAAGAGAGAAAAGTCATGCCGTTTCACTTAAGCACTGTTATGGTTTGAATGTAAAATGTCCCCTGCAGGATCGATCATGTTTGGACAGTTGGTCCCCAGCTGATGGTGCTGTTCGGAAAGTTTTGGAACCTTTAGGAGTAAGATTCTTGCTAGAGGAAGTGGGTCATTTGGGAGTAGGCTTTGAGATGTTGTAGCCAGACTTTACTTCCTGTTCACCCTCTGCTTCCCGACTGTAGATGAGATGTGACCAGCTAGCATCCTGCTCCTGCCACTGTGTCTTCCTTGCCATGATGGAAAGTATGCCCTCAAACTGTAAGCTGAAAAAAAAAAAACTTGCTTTTCTTTTTGTTGCTGTTGTTGTTGTTTCAAGGTTGAATCTCACTCTAGCCCAGGATAACCTAGAATTCACTATGTAGTCCCAGGCTGGCCTCAAACTCACAATGATCTGCCTACTTTTGCCTTCCAAATGCTGGAATCAACATCATGCAACACCATGCCCAGTTTACCCTTGCTTTAAATTTTTTTTTTTTTATTTATGAGCCTTAGGGGTATAAAGCCTGCTCTTGTCTGACTAAATGTATATATTATTCCCACCAAGCTGCCCTGGGGGCACTACACTTCATGTTCATGTTCACATATTAATGTTACTCTCACTTCTGGTTAGAGAAGCTTCTCTTTTCAGATGGCGATGACCACTGGGATGACCCAAAAGGCAACATAGTGCTGAGAAGAAGGGATGAAGGAGTGCCCAGCACTGAAACACCTCTGTCACACCCTCCAAGGCTCAGGGACCATTGTGGAAGAGGGGGCGGATAGAATGGAAGAGCCAAAGGAAGGGTATGACTCCTTACAATGCAACTGCCCAGACAGAAATTGGCCTTGATACCCATGACCTTGCAGTGCCTAGCAATACCTTCGCAAGACCCTCATAATAGAAGAAAAAGATGATGACATCAAATTAAAAGAGAGACTAATGGAGAGAGGGAGGGGATATGATGGAGATTGGAGTTCTAAAGTGGAATGGGGGAGGGGAGGGAAATATCATGTGTTTTTTGTATGTAAGCATAGAAGTTGTCAATAAAAAATAATAATTAAAATAAAAAACATTTTATTTATTTATTTGAAAAAGAGAGAGATAAAGAATGGGTGCACCAGGGCCTCTAGCCAACATAAACAAACTCCAGAAGCATATACCACCTCATGTGTCTGTCTTACATGGGTACTGGAGAATCAAACCTGGGTCCTCAGGTTTTGCAAGCAAGCACCTTTACTGCTAAGCCATCTCCCCAGCCCCCCTTGCTTTTCTTAAAGCCGTTTCTTGTCAGGTGTTTTGTCATAACAATATTAAAGTAACCAATACATAAAATTAGTACTGAGAAGTAGAGGAGCTATTGTGATAAACCTGACCTTGTGGTTTGTTGACCTTTGGAAATGGTTTATAGAAGGAATGTAGAAGAGCTTGGAATTTTGAAACTTGTCAGCCTCCTGAGTGCTGGGATTACAAGCATGGACCACCATGTCCAATGAATTTGAAACTTTGGGCTAGAGAAGCCCTACAATGCTGTAAGCAGAATTTAAGAAACCATTCTGATGAAAATTTGGAAGACCATAATCCTGAGCAAAATAGAAAATGAAATCCAGGCTAATGAGTTTCAGGACAGAACAAGGCTGCCATCAGGAACTGGATTAAAGGTCATTAGTGTGATTTTTTGGCCAAGAAGCTGGATGTAATCTACCTGTCTCCTGAGAAGCCAAGTGAATTTGTATTTAAATTCAAAGCCAATGGCATAATTTACTTTGTGGAAAGAATATCAAGACAACATAGCATTCAAGCTGTGTCATGGTTACATCTCACTGCCTTTACTCAGATTTACTGTAAATGAGAGCAAAAGGTGTTTGCCTACAAAGCCAAAGGACCCAGGTTCCATTCCGGGACCCAAGAAAAGCTAGATGCACAAGGTGGCACAAGCATCTAGAGTTTATAGTGGCTAGAGGCACAACAAGGAAAGACTGGACCAAATCAAGACTAAAATCCAGTAGGGAAAAACATCAAATTCTTCAGCTCCATGTCTGTCCTCTGGGCTTCATGATGGAATCCTGTGGTCTTTTGGAATGGGAATGCTCATTCTGTGCCATTACATGTTGGGAGTAAGAGATTGACTTGAGACTCAGAAGAGAATTTGGACATTAATTTTTTTTAATTTTTATTGTCATTTTTTTAAGGTTTCCCAGGGAAAATCACAGTCTGTTGTTTATTTTTCATTTATTTATTTATGAGACAGAGAGAGAGAGAGAGAGAGAGAGAACACACCAGGGCATCTAGCCACTGCAAACAAACTCCAGATGCATGTGCTCCATATACATCTGGCTTATGTGGGCCCTGGGGAATCTAACCTGGGTCCTTAGGCTTCATAGGCAAGAGCCTTATCTACTAAGCCATGTCTCCAACCTGACATTAGGTTTTTGAATAGTGTTGAGGATGGTAATTTAAAGTTGGACTAGATGCATTTTGCATCCTGAGATGATCGTGAGCCTATTGGGGTACAGCAACAGATGTTGTAGTTTGAATGTCAAATGTCCTACATAGGCTCATGTATTTGAACATGTGGCCCTCAGTTGATGGTGCTGTTTGAAAAGGTGGTAGAACCTTTTAGAGGTGGATTCCTGATGAAAGAAGTGAGTTACTTGGGTCTTGAGGTTTTATTGCCCAACCTCACTTCCTATTTGCCTCCTGCTTTCTGCCTATAGCTGCAGTGTGACCAGTTCTGCTTCATTCTCCGGCCATCATGCCATGATGGAAAGTTTCTGCTTTAACTATAAGCCAAAATAAACCCTTTCCTTCCTTAAGTTGCAAATGCCTCCTTTTGAAGTATTTGGTAAGAGCAACAAGAAAATAATCAACACATGGACCCAAAAAGCAGCAGGTTCAGTAATGGCAGTCTGTACTGGAGAGAGTAAAGTGTTCTTGAGAGAAAGACTGAGAATTTCACAAGTGTCAGCTAAGCAGGCTTAGTGAGGCAGGTAAACAGAAGGCCAGCCAGGTTATTTGTAGCAGTTCTTCTTGGAAAAATGTGTCCACCCACTACCTGTAAACGACATTCATCACTTCCTCACCTGTGAAGAAGTTGTGGTCATGAACCTCCTGGCAGGAGAGATAAGAAAGGCCATCCTGATCCAGCATTTGACATAAGCACACTGAGGACCAACCTGCCCTTGAAGTTGACAAGAGATAACCTCTGTTTAACATCTTATACTTATGCATATGATGCATGTGGTAGTTTGAATATATGTCCCCCAATATATTCAATGTTTTATTACTTAATAGTTTGCATCTGCAATCACCTTGCTAGAGGCAAGGTCACTGGGGGCCGGTCTTAAGGTGTGGTGATGGTTTGAGATTCCATTGTAAAGATATGCAAATGTGCCTAGCAGGAGTTCCTGAAGTGTGCTGTGTGACCTTTTGGGCAGTTTTTTGTTTTGCTCTGTGTGCTGTGGTGGCTGGTTGGTTTCTCTCTCTCTCTGCTTGGCCCTGTGGAGAGCAGGCCGCTTCTCTTGCCATTATGGAACTTCCCCTGGATCTGTAAGCTTCAATAAATAATATCCCTTCCTCCATAACTGTGCCTGGTCTGGAAGTTCATCTCAGCGAACCTGAAGCTGTCTGTAACAGTAAAGTGGTACCGAGAAGTGTGGGGTGAGATGAACCAGATCGTGTGGATATTCGTCTTTTGGAACCTTTGTTTTGGAGGAATGGGCATGGACTTGGTGCTTGCAACTGAAGATGCCTTCTGGAGTGGTAAGCCAAGTTTTATGGACTATTCTGATGAGAGTTTGAGAATGCTAAGTGCAGATAGTATTGAACTTCGTGGCTTGGCTTATGAGCTTTCTAAGGGGAAGGAAAGAAGGCAGAGGACTTTGTTGGAACTGGGCTACTGGCATAAGGGATGGCTACGTTCCGTTATCCAGGCCCAAAGTGTTTGATCAAACTTAAATTTGTAATGGACTGATGTGCTTGGCTAAAGATATTGGACTGAGAGATTTAAGATTTTAAGTTGGAAAACCTGAAGCAAGTTAAAAGTAGAGGCATTTGAGACTGGTTTAGCTGCTATTGTCAACGCATTAGCAATCTTAAGGAAGGTGGAAGGAAGGTGGCCTGACTTGATTTACATTAAAACAATGGAGAGGATGCCTGAGGAAAGACTGTTAGAAATGCAAACTCTTTGGAAAGAGTTGACTGGAGAAGGAACCTGCTTTTCAAGGCTATGGTTTATTTTGTCCCTGGATTAAGAATATGGCTGTGTCCTGCACACCTGGTATTAGTTTTGGAAATATGAAAAATGCATGGAGTGGTCATGAGTTGCACACGGTTCCAGGAGCCGCTGCTGAGATGCAGCATGAAGGCAGGGCATGAAGTCCCTGAGGAATAGGCTGGAAGAGCCTTTTGGAAGATGGACCGTGGTTTGCATGGAGACCTGAAGATGTTTTGGATATACCAGGACTGTGCAAAAGGGCTACCATGGAGTGCAGTGCTGGCATGGGATGAAAGTTTTCTCTGGCGACTCTGCCCAGCTGGAGGGGCGGAATTGGAAAACATGGAGACTGTTAGTCTCTGGCTATATTGAACTTGAACTGCAGAAGTTTGATGACGGCTGATGGTGGTTAAGTTTGCATTGTTTTAGTTTCTCCTTGCTATTCCTTATACAGTTAAAATGTTTACTCTGTGCCTTGACATGTTGAAAGTATTTAACTTGTTTGATTTTACAGGACTCACTATCTTAAGTTGATCAAGACTGTGAGAACCTTTGAAATTTGACTGAGTACAATTTACAATGTGTGATAGTTATAAATCTATTGGGGGCCAGGAGCTAAATATATTGGGGGCCAGGGGCGGAATGTGGTAGTTTGAATATATGTCCCCCAATATATTCAATGTTTTATTACTTAATAGTTTGCATCTGCAATCACCTTGCTAGAGGCAAGGTCACTGGGGGCCGGTCTTAAGGTGTGGTGATGGTTTGAGATTCCATTGTAAAGATATGCAAATGTGCCTAGCAGGAGTTCCTGAAGTGTGCTGTGTGACCTTTTGGGCAGTTTTTTGTTTTGCTCTGTGTGCTGTGGTGGCTGGTTGGTTTCTCTCTCTCTCTGCTTGGCCCTGTGGAGAGCAGGCCGCTTCTCTTGCCATTATGGAACTTCCCCTGGATCTGTAAGCTTCAATAAATAATATCCCTTCCTCCATAACTGTGCCTGGTCTGGAAGTTCATCTCAGCGAACCTGAAGCTGTCTGTAACAATGCACCATGAGAAATAACATGTGCAGTGAACAAATATTTACATAATCCATCAGTCAAAACACAACTCCAGCCATGTGTGGTGGCACATGCCTTTAAATCCCAGCACTGGGGAGGCAGAGGTAGGAGGATTGCCATGAGTTCAAGGCCACCCTGAGACTACATAGTGAATTCCAGGTCTGCCTGAGCTAGAGTGAGACCTTACCTCAAAACATGCAGAGATAAAATTTTAAAATTCGACTTCCGGTCAAGATGGCAGCTACCTAACCTCACCTCACTTCACGGGGAAGAAAAGAGAAGAATACTTAAGGTTAAAGGGACCTTTTTAAAGGGTTTGCTGGCTCCCGCATGCTTCCAGAGGGTGGGGGTGGATTTGCAATATAAGGAAACCACTGATTCCCAAGCTCTTGTCAGGCACCACTGCCTGAAAGGTCCAGTTGGACCTGCCTGAGGCCCCTGGCCAGCCAGAAATGGAGCACCATTGCAGCCAGGTCCCCGGGTCTGTGGACCCACCGAGTGAGCTAGATCCGCCCCACTTCCCCGGCCAGAGCCCCTGGGCGCGCCAATACAGGTAGGTGCCTGGGTCCACAGAGTGAGACAGATTCGTCCGACTTCCTGCTCCTGGCCAGAGCCCCTGGGCGCACCAATACAGTTAGGTGCCTGGGTCCACAGAGTGAGACAGATTCGTCCCACTTCCTGATCCTGGCCAGAGCCCCTGGGCAGAGCAATACAGTTAGGTGCCTGGGTCCACAGAGTGAGACAGATTCCTTCCACTTCCTGATCCTGGCCAGAGCCCCTGGGTGCGCCAATACAGTTAGGTGCCTGGGTCCACAGAGTGAGACAGATTTGTCCCACTTCCTGTTCCCCAGCCAGAGCCCCTGGGCGCGCCAATACAATTAGGTGCCTTGGTCCACAGAGTGAGACAGATTCGTCCCACTTCCTGATCCCGGCCAGAGCCCCCTGGGCGCAGCAATACAGTTAGGTGCCTGGGTCCACAGAGTGAGACAGATTCGTCCCACTTCCTGCTCCCCAGCCAGAGCCCCTGGGCACGCCAAAACAGTTAGGTGCCTGGGTCCACAGAGTGAGACAGATTCGTCCCACTTCCTGATCCTGGCCAGAGCCCCTAGGTGCGCCAATACAGTTAGGTGCCTGGGTCCACAGAGTGAGACAGATTCCTTCCACTTCCTGATCCTGGCCAGAGCCCCTGGGTGCGCCAATACATTTAGGTGCCTGGGTCCACAGAGTGAGACAGATTCGTCCCACTTCCTGTTCCCCAGCCAGAGCCCCTGGGTGCACCAATACAGTTAGATGCCTGGGTCCACAGAGTGAGACAGATTCGTCCCACTTCCTGCTCCCCAGCCAGAGCCCCTGGGCGTGCCAAAACAGTTAGGTGCCTGGGTCCACAGAGTGAGACAGATTCGTCCCACTTCCTGATCCTGGCCAGAGCCCCTGGGTGCGCCAATACAGTTAGGTGCCTGGGTCCACAGAGTGAGACAGTTTCGTCCCACTTCCTGCTCCCGGCCAGAGCCCCTGGGCACAGCAATACAGTTAGGTGCCTGGGTCCACAGAGTGAGACAGTTTCGTCCCACTTCCTGCTCCGGGCCAGAGCCTCTGGGTGCGCCAATACAGTTAGGTGCCTGGGTGCTCACAGTGAGACGGATTCGTCCCACTTCCTGCTCCCCAGCCAGAGCCCCCGGGTACAGCAATACAGTTAGGTGCCTGGGGCTGTGGTCCCGCACAGTGGCACAGTGAGACAGATTCACGCCACTTCCTGCTCCCGGCCAGAGCCCCTAGGTGCGCCAAGGCAGCTGGGAGCTTGGGTCTGTGGATCTGCCAAGTGAAACAGATTCGTCCCACTTCCTGCTCCTGGCCAAAGCCTCCGGGCATGGCAATACAGTTAGGTGACTGGGGCTATGGATCCAACGAGTGAGACAGATTCATCCCACGTCCTGCTCCCCGGCCAAAGCCCCTGAGTGAGCCACTGCAGTGGGGTGCCTGAGTCTGTGGATCTGCTGAGCGAGACAGATTCGTCCCACTTCCTGCTCCCTGGCCAGAGCCCCTGAGCTCGCCATTGCAGCCAGGTGCTTGGGTCTGTGGATCCGCTGAGCAAGACATATTTGTCCCACTTCTGGCTCCCCAGCCAGAGCCCCGGTGAACCATCGCAGGCAGATGCCCTGGGCCTGTGGAGCCATATCACCTGCCTGGAACCTGTGCAGCCACACCGCAGGTCAAGTCCCACCCATTCCCTGTGCCATCACAAGACAGATCCCACTGAGCCAGTGTCTCTGAACTGGTGTGATGCGCAGATCACAGCGAAAAAGGAATAGCATGAAAAACCAGATACAAGTAAATCAAGCTACACTATCCAGTCCTACATGGATGTCTCGAAGCAAATCATAGAAGAGACATTAGAATAAGAACCCCAAAATGAAGAGACAAGCTATGCAACCCTGGCCAAGCAAATAGCACAACTCTCAGAAAGTCAACAAAGAGCCAATAATTGTATGAATGTTATCCTTGCTAGATTAGACCTAATAGAAAAGAACCAGGAAGGGTTCCAAAAACAGTTAAATGAGCTGAAGGAGAGTGAAAAAAAATAAGTCCTCAATAACCAGATGGCTAAGTTCAATGAAGACATAAAAAATGCAAGGATGAACTCCAAGAAGCATTAAGAAGGTCAGAAAATGACGTGAAAAGGGAACTAGACAGAGGGATGGAAACTATACATAAAAAAACAGTAGAAAATATGAACCAAATTGAACAAACCCGAAACTCTATAGAAGCTCTTAAGAATAGAGTCAGCCAAGTAGAGGATAGAAACTCAGAACTGGAAGACAAAACAGAAGAAACAGTTCGTGAGTCCAGAAACTTCAACAAGTTCAAAAATTATTGTGAACAGAACATGAGGGAAATGTGGGATACCCTGAAGCATCCAAAGATTAGGATCATGGGCATACCAGAGGGGGAAGAAACACAGACTAAAGGAATGGAAAGCTTATTCAACAAAATAATTGAAGAAAACTTTCCCACTCTCTCAAGAGAAAATCCCATCAAGCTACAAGAAGCTACAAGAACTCCAAACAGACTGGACCAAAGGAGAAATTCTCCAAGACACATTATATTTAAGACTCTAAACATCAAGCACAAAGAGAAAATCCTAAAAGCAGCCAGGGAAAAACAACACATTACATATAAAGGGAACCCCATTAGAATTACCTCAGATTTCTCAATGGAAACCCTAAAAGCCAGAAGGGCCTGGAATGGAACACTGAAAACTCTAAGAACCCATGGTTTCCAGCCACAACTACTCTATCCAGCAAAAGTATCCCTCATAATAGATGGTGAAAGAAAAACATTCCATGATAAAACTCATCTCTACAAATATATGAACACAAAGCCAAACCTACAGAAAGTACTTCAGGGAATTCTTCACACAGAAGAAACAAATAACCAATCTCAAGAGCCCTCAAGAAGCAGTCCACATTAACCCCTTACCCCTCAAAAAAAAACAAAAACAAAACAAAAAAAACCACAAAGACCACAACCCACTACAATATGGCTGGTATTAAATCAAACCTCAAACTAATATCTCTGAACATTAATGGCCTCAATTCACCCATCAAAAGACATAAGCTAACAGGGTGGATCAGAAAACTGGACCCCTCAATCTGCTGTCTTCAAGAAACCCACCTCACCACTCCTTAGGGTGAAAGGGTGGAAAATGATATTCCAAGCAAACACAAATACGAAAAAAGCAGGCGTAGCTATACTTATATCAGATAAAATAGACTTCAAACGAAAATTAACCAAAAAAGACAAAGAAGGCCACTTCTTACTTATCAAGGGAACAATCCAACAAGAGGACATCACAATCATCAATATTTATGCACCAAACACAGGTGCACCACAATTCATAAAGCAAAATCTACTTGGCAACAAAACAGAAATAAATACCAACACCATCATAGTCGGGGACTTCAATACTCCACTATCAACAATGGATAGATCATCCAAACAGAAAATTAATAGAGAAGTAAGAGAGCTCAACAACACCATAGAGCAACTAGACCTAACAGACGTATACAGAACATTCCACCCAAACTCTACAGATTACACATTCTTCTCAGCAGCACATGGAACCTTCTCTAAAATAGATCATGTACTGGGCCACAAAGCCTGCCTCCATACTTTCAAGAAAATTGATGTAATTTCCTGCATGATATCAGACCACAATGCTGTAATGCTAGAAATTAACAACAAAAAGTACACCAGGAATCCCTCTACCTCCTGGAAATTGAACAACACACTTTTATACAACAAATGGGTTGTGGATGAAATAAAGAATGAAATTGCAAAATTTCTAGAACTCAATGACAATGAGAACACATCATACCAAAATTTGTGGGACACAATGAAGGCAGTCCTTAGGGGAAAAATCATAGCACTAAATGCCATCATAAGAAAAATAGATCCCAAATCAATAACCTGACCATTCACCTAAAAGTATTGGAAAGGCTAGAAGAAGCCAACCCAAAAATTTCCAGATGGAAAGAAATAATTAAAATCAGAGCAGAAATTAATGAATTGGAAACTAAGAGGACAATTAAGAAAACTGACGAATCAAAGAGCTGGTTCTTCGAAAAAATTAACAAGATTGATACACCCCTGGCCAATTTGATCAAGCGGAAAAAAGAAACTCTTCAAATCAACAAAATTAGAAATGAAAAGGGAGAGATCACAACAGACATGAGCAAAATAGGAAGAGTTATTAGGACTTATTTTAAAAACCTCTACTCCATAAAACAGGAAAATATGGAGGAAATGGATGAATTCCTAGACACATACCACCTACCAAAGCTAAGCCCAGAGCAGATTAATTTCCTAAACAAACCCATCACACCCTTCGAGATAGAAGAGGTAATCAAACACCTCCCCAAAAAGAAGAGTCCAGGACCAGATGGTTTCTCAGCAGAATTCTACCAAACCTTCATGGAAGAACTGAAACCAATTCTTCTCAAACTCTGCCACACAATAGGAGAACAGGGAGAGATCCCTAACTCCTTTTATGAAGCTAGTATCACCCTAATTCCAAAACCAGGCAGGGACATACAAGAAAGGGAAAATTATAGGCCCATTTCTCTGATGAACATAGACGCAAAGATCCTGAACAAAATTCTTGCAAACCGAATTCAACAGTACATCAAAAGCATTATCCACCTTGATCAAGTAGGCTTCATCCCTTGAACGCAGGGGTGGTTCAACATATGGAAATCTGTCAATGTAATACACCACATAAACAAGCTAAAACACAAAAACCACATGATCATTTCGATAGATGCAGAAAAGGCCTTTGACAAAATACAACATCACTTCATGATCAAAACATTGGAGAGAATAGGTATGGACAGCCCTTATCTCAACATAATAAAGGCTATATATAAAGCACCTAAAGCCCAAGTAATTCTTAATGGGGAGAGACTGAAGGAATTCCCATTGAGGTCAGGAACAAGTCAGGGGTGTCCACTCTCACCTCTGCTCTTCAACATAGTGCTAGAAGTATTAGCTCAAGCAATAAGACAGGAGAAAGAAATCAAAGGGATACAAATTGGAAAGGAAGAAGTTAAGTTAGCCCTATTTGCAGATGACATGATTCTATACATAAGTGACCCGAGAACTTCCATCCCAAAACTCTTAAAGGTGATTAGCACCTTCAGCAAAGTAGCAGGATACAAAATCAATGCACAGAAATCAGTAGCCTTTTTGTATGCAAAGGACAAAGAGACAGAAAAAGAAATAACTAACATCGTCCCATTTTCAATTGCAACAAAGAAAATAAAATACCTTGGAATAACATTAACTAAGGAAGTGAAAGACCTATACAATGAAAACATAAAAACTCTCAAAAAAGAAATTGAGGAGGTCCTACAAAAATGGAAAGACCTCCCATGCTCCTGGATTGGTAGAATTAACATTGTGAAAATGGCAATTTTACCAAAAGCACTTTATAGATTCAATGCAATGCCGATAAAAATCCCAACTTCCTTCTTCAATGAGATAGAAAAAAGTATCTCAAAATTCATATGGAAAGGCAGAAGGCCTCGAATGTCCAAGCTCATCCTCAGCAAAAGAAACACCTCTGGAGTCATCACCATACCTGATCTAAAGCTATACTATAAAGCCATTGTAATAAAAACAACATGGTACTGGCACAAAAACAGGAATATAGACCAATGGAACAGAATTGAAGACCCAGACTTTGGGTCAAATAACTACAGCTACTTGATATTTGACAAAGGCCCTAGCAATGTAGAATGGAAAAAGGACAGCATCTTCAACAAATGGTGCTAGACAAACTGGACAACCATATGTAGGAAAATGAAACTCGACCCACACATCTCTCCATGCACAAAAATTAAGTCCAAATGGATAAAAGACCTTAGTATAAAACCAGAAACTCTGCTACTACTGGAAGAAAAAATAGGAGGAACCTTCCACGATATAGGAGTGGGAAAAGGTTTCCTGAACAAAACCTCAGCAGCTCAGGAAATTAAACAATCACTCAACCATTGGGATCTCATGAAGCTGAAAAGCTTTTTCACTGACAAAAACACTATAACCAAAGCCAGCAGATTACCCACAGAATGGGAGAAAATTTTCACCAGCTATACAACTGACAAAGGCCTAATTTCTAGAATCTACAGAGAACTCCAAAACCTAAACAATAAATCACCAAACAACCCACTCACAAAGTGGGGCAGAGAACTGCACAGGGAGTTCTCAGAGGAAGAAATACAAATAGCAAACACACATTTAAGAAAATGTTCAACATCCCTAATCATCAGGGAAATGCAAATTAAAAGAACTATGAGATTCCACCTTACCCCAGTAAGGATGGCTAACATTAAAAAAAAAACAATGAAAACAAATGCTGGCGAGGCTGCGGAGAAATAGGAACAAGTCTTCACTGTTGGTGGGAATGTAAAATGGTTCAACCACTATGGACAGCTATATGGAGACTATTGAAAAAGTCCATAGACTTACCAATGGATCCAGTTATTCCCTTATTGGGCATTTACTCTAAAGGCCCCAAGCCTCAGATCAGAAACATTTGCTCAACCATGTTTATAGCTGCTCAATTCATAATAGCAAAGAGCTGGAATCAACCCAGGTGTCCATCACTAGATGAATGGATAACAAAGATGTGGTATATCTATACTATGGAATTCTACGTAGCAGTAAGGAAAGATGAAATAAGGAAATTTGAAAAAAAATGGTCAAACATGGAACAGATCATCCTCAGTGAGCTCACCCAAGCACAAAATGATAATTGTCACATGGTCTCATTTATCTGTCGTCCCTAACCGGATTCCACATGACATGTGGCCAAACCTAATAAACACTCTGAGGACGAGACAAGAAGGAGGGTGGGATGGAGGGAGGGTAAAGGTGGGAGGGAATGAGAGGGTGGGAGGGAGGACAAGGGGGGGGATACAAATTGGGACCCAAAAGGGAAAAATACTACAAAACCCTTTACTCTGAACAACAGGCTAAAACAGTGATCCTGCAGCAGGCCTACAGAGGGAATACTCGAACCACAGGAACCTGGAGAGAACATGATGAAGGCCAACTTTAATCTTGTCCTGCTTCTCTTTCTCTTCTCTCTCCCTCCCTCCCTTCCTCCCTATCTCTCTCTCTCTTTCTCTCTCTCTCTCTCCCTCTCCTCTCTATACTCACTTTCTGTTTTACATTATATGTCTTTTTCCTCCCCCACCTTCCTAGGTGCAGACTTATAACTGCCAGTGCCAGCACGGGGTTGACTTCCACAATGAGCTGTTGATCTGAAACACCTACAAGGTTCCCCAAAAAAGACAGACTTCGGTCAGAGTACTTGGTGACCCACCAAAGGTTAATGGTAAGACCCTACTGTCGAAGACAGCGTACGTGTGTGAGACCAAACACAGAGAGAGACCTGGCCAGAATATGGAAGAAGGTCAGTCCCCAGACAGTTAGCTAGTCTAGTACCAGAGGGTGCTACACGAGCAACTGGGGGAAAATGTCTGACATTGGTCCAAACAACTTGCAGTCTAAGATACCCAGCAGGAAACAATCTGACGTAATGCTCATACAAGTGCAGTAGTGGCAAACAGCCATGGTGGGTAACCAACTGCTCTTGATTTGGCTAATAAATCCATTCAGTGGAATGGAACTCATTGCTGGAACTGGGAAATAAGTCAAAGCCATGTACAAAAAATGAGCTCAGTCTCCAAGATCTAGAGGCCACCAAATGTGGGCTAGAAGAGAGCCAATGCATATAAAGTTCCCTCCAAAACATATATGGGTATCCCTTCTATCTAGTACTAACTTCTCTCTCCGTTGGAGAATTTGCTTATCTCTTTTCAGGTGGACAACGAACCTGAAGGGAGGATCAGCTAACCACACCTCATCAGCTGAAACCATAGAACAACGCAAGGGAAGGGCAAGAATACAGCGCTCAAGGCGATCACAACACCAGAAAAAGGCTGAAGGAGATAAACACAGAGAACATCCAACTCCAACTAAGCCAGATATCCAGAGACACAGAGGCTCCCAAAACCTCATCAAGGAAGCAGAACTAAAATGACCCCAATGTGGCTCAGGGAAACTCACAGAAGAGGGGGTGGAAAGATTGTTAGAGTCACAAGTTGGGGCATTATGCACAGAGACTGGGACCTATCCACCAGAACTCTTGAGCAAACTCACAATGCACGATCCACATTCCCCATTGATGAGGGCCCCTTTGAAAGTGGGAGGACGGGGAGGAGGACAATGGAACCAATACTATGAATGTAAAATCAGAATAATATAAATAAAAAATATATATTTATTGGAAAAAAAAACAAAAACATGCAGAGAGCTGGGCGTGGTGGTGCACGCCTTTAATCCCAGCACTCAGGAGGCAGAAGTAGGAGGATCGCCATGAATTCGAGGCCACCCTGAAACTACATAGTTAATTTCAGGTCAGCCTGAGCCAGAGTGAGACCCTACCTCAAAAAACAAAAAACAAAACAAAACAAAACAAAAAAACATGCAGAGGATGAAATCAGGAAATCTCTCCCATTCACAATTGCCTCAAATAAAATAAAATAAAATAAAATAAAATAAAATAAAATAAAATAAAATAAAATAAAGTAAAGTAAAATAAAATAATAATAAAATAATAAAATAAAATAAAATACCTTGGAATAACCTTAACCAAGGAAGTGAAGGATATCTACAATGAGAACTTTAAAACACTCAAGTGAGAAATTGCAGAAGACACAAGGAAATGGAAAGACATCTCATGTTCTTAGATAGGAAGAATTGATATTGTGAAAATGTCAATCTTACCCAAAGAAATCTACACATGTAATGCAATCCCCATTAAAATTCCAATAGCATTCTTCACAGAAAGAAAAAAAATCCTAAAATTCCTCTGGAAACACAAAAACCTCGAATAGCCAAAACAATTTTGGGCAACAAAAATCAGGCTGATGGTATCACCATACCCAATTTTACGTTATATTACAAAGCCATAGTAACAAAAACAGCATGGTACTGGCACAAGGACAGACATGTAGATCAATGGAACAGAATAGAAGACCCAAATATTAATACAGGCAGCTACAGCCACCTGATTTTTGACAAAAATGCCAAAAATATTCATTGGAGAAAAGTTAGCTTCTTCAACAAGTGGTGCTAGGAAAAGTGGGTATCTGTATGGAGAAGGATGAAAATAGATTGTTGTCTCTCTCCACGCACAAGAATCAAGTCCAAGTGGATCAGGGACCTTAATATCAGACCTGAAACTCTGAAACTGCTAGAGGAAAAGGTAGGGGAAGCCCTTCAACATATTGCATAGGCAATGACTTTCTGAATATAACCCAATTGCTCAGGAAATAAAACCACTAATCAGCCACTGGGATCTCATGAAATTACAAAGTTTTTGTACAGCAATGGACACTGAATAGAGCAAAGAGACAACCTACAGAATGGGAGAAAATCTTTGCCACCTATACATCTGACAGAGGATTAATATCCAGAATATACAAAGAACTCAAAAAACAGAACAATAAGAAATCAAACAACCCAGTTAAAAAATGGACTATGAAACTAAATAGAGAGTTCTCAGAAGAAGAAATACAGATGGCATATAAACATCTAAAGAAGTGTTCCACATCCTTAGCCATCAGGGAAATGCAAATTAAAACTACTTTGAGATTCCATCTCACTCCTGTCAGAATGGCTACCATCAAGAAAACAAATGACAATAAGTGTTGGAGTGGATGCAGAAAAAGAGGAACACTTCTACACTGTTGGTAGGAATGTAATCTGGCCCAGTCATTGTGGAAATCAGTATGGAGATTCTTGAGAGAGCTAAAAATAGATTTACCATATGATCCAGCTATAGCACTCCTAGGCATATATCCAAAGGACTCTCCTCACTACCTTAGAAAAACTTGCACAACCACGTTTATAGCTGCTCTATTCACAATAGCTAGGAAATGGAACCAGCCTAGATGTCCCTCCACAGATGGATGGATAATAAAGATGTGGTACATTTACACAATGGAGTTCCATTCAGTGGTAAAGAAAAATCAAATTATGAAATTTGCAGGGAAATGGATGGATATGGAAAGGATTATACTAAGTGAGGTAACCCAGACACATAAAGCCAAACATCACATGTTCTCTCTCATATGTGGATCTTAGCTACAAATGTATAGACTTGTGTGTAAGCTGGAACCAAAAATTGGTAGCAGAGGCCAGTAAGCTGAAAAAAGGCTATAAGGGAGGTAATAGAGGGAAGGACTTAAGGGGATGGTATTTTATATATATAAGTAGAAGAACAGACTACAGGGAAGGGAAAGGCCTAAGTGATGCCAGGGGAAGAGAATGTGTAAAAGAGCAGGGGGAGGGTCAATCAAAATTCAAGATATTATGAATAAGACTTATGTAAACCCACTTTTTTTTTTTGGAGAGAGACACAGAGAGAGACAGAGAGAGAGGGAGAGGAAGACAGAGATGGGCGCGCCAGCAATGTCTCAGCTGCTGAGAACGAAATCTAGATGCGTGCATCCCCTTGTGGTCAAGTGCGGCATTGCGCCCTTGTGTCATTTTGCATCTGGCTAAACGTGGGACCTGGAGAGTGGAACCGCTGGAGATTGGAACAAGCGTTCTTGGGCTTAGGAGGCAGGTGCCTTAACCCCTAAGCCATTTCTCCAGCCCTAAACCCACTTTTTTGAATAATGGCACATCTAGAAGCTATAGATTGTTACTAGAAAATTTTCAGTGCCTGCAATGGGATACCTTCCAGTGAGTTTTTGGCCAGGGAGGTCCCTGTAGCCTCCAAAACATTAAAGGCTATTGCCAAGGCCCTTGGTTTCCCTTGAGAAACAGATGGTAAGACCCTATTGCTGAAGACATCTCTTGCCTGAGCAGCAAGGTCACTGAGAAACCAAGCTGGTGCTGAGCAGAAAACCTTCTCCCTGTAGACCAGCCAACTGAAAGCTGGAAAAAGCTGCACTGCATGCAGCCATATGGGAGACAGAAATCATCAGCGGTGAAAACAGTGGACACTGAAAACCTCATGTTTGGCCACACAGAACAAATGACTGAACTGGTGCAATAGTGGCATGTCTACTCTTGGGGAAAGTAACTGCTCCCTAATTGGACTGAAGGCCCTCTCTATGGGAGGGAATACATGCCTGGTACTGAAAAACCTAAGCAAAAGTCTATGGCAGGGGAGGTCATGAGCCTTAGGGATATAAAGCCTGTTCTTGTCTGGCTAAATGTATATATTATTCCCACCAGACTGCCCTGAAAGCACTACACCTAATGTTCATATTCATATATGAATGCTACTCTCACTTCTGGTTAGAGAAGCTTCTCTTTCCAGATAGTGATGACCACTGGAATGACCCAAAAGGCAACATAGTGCTGAGAAGAAGGGATGGAGGAGTGTCCAACACTGAAACATCTCTATCACACCCTCCAAGGCTCAGGGTCCATTGCAGAAGAGGTGGTGGAAAGAATGTAAGAGCTAAATGAAGGATACGACTCCTTACAATGCAACTGTCCAGACAGAAATTGGCCTTGATATCCATGACCTTGCAGTGCCTAGCTATATCTTCACAAGACCCTCATAATAGGAGAAAAAGATGATGACATCTAAATAAAAGAGAGATTAATGGAGAGAGGTAGGGGATATGATGGAGAGTGGAGTTCTGAAGGGGAATGGGGGGAGGGGAGCGAAATATCATGTTTATTGTCTGTAAGTATAGAAGTTGTCAATAAAAAAAAAAAAAACAGAACTCCACAAACTACCAATTTTCCATGCCCAGCAGTCAACTCCTACTCCAGAACTCCCCTAATAATAATCCCATGCTTTAAAAAATGCTTTATTTATTTATTTATTTGAGAGAGAGAGGCAGATAGAGAGAATGGACATGCCAGGTCATCTATTCACTGCAAATGAATTCCAGACATATGCACCACCTTCTGCATGTGTGTTTAGGTGGGTACTGGGGAGTTGAACCTGGGTCCTTTGGCTTTGCAGGCAAGCTCCTCAACTGCTAAGCCATCTCTCCAGCACCCCCCCTTTTTTTTTTTTTTTTGCTTTATTTTGTTTTTGATTTTTCAAGGTAGGGTCTTGCTCTAGTCCAGGCTGATCTGGAATTCACTATGTGGTCCCAGGCTGGCCTCAAACTCATCATGATCCTCCTACCTCTGCCTCTCGAGTGCTGGGATTAAAGGCGTGCGCTACTATGCCCAAGATCTAGTGCTTTTTGAGTCACTAGCTTGCTCAAAGCCTGCTCCCATACTGTGGAGTATATCTTATAATTTAATTCTCACTCTTGATAAATTTAACCATTTCCTCCTACTACTCTGTGTCTTAATTCTTTGTTCAAGACACAGAAGTCCAAGATATCATGTCTTGGGATGCCCTGAGAACTACCCTGGTATCATTAAGACTTTGGCCAAATAAAAGAAAGATAGAAAGGGAGAAAAGAAAAGGTTAGAACTCAGACAAGCAGCTTAGCAGTGGGAGGTCAGGGAAGGACTTACATATAAGTACATTGTCTCATCAAAGGAATAGTTATTCTTCCTATCTTGATAACATTTCTTCAGATCTGCCTGCCTTCCAGGGCAGTGGTTTCCTGCCCAGGTGATTGACAGGCTCCTATAGATTAAGTCTTTGGGTGAATGCATCCTATGGCACACATGTGGAGGCCAGAGGACAATCTCACTGTGTTGGTCCTCCCTTGTGTTACTTTGTTTGATACAGCATCTCTCTTGTTTACAGCCAGGCTAGTTAACCCACAAGGTTTGAGATTCTGCTATGGTCACCTCCCATATCCTTATAGACTCATATACCACTGCATTTGGCTTTACATGGGTTCTAGGGATCTGAACTCTGGTTGGCAGACTTCTGTAACAAGTCATAACCCCAGTCCATAGAATAACTCTTTTTTAAAAATATTATTTATTTATTTGCAAGCAGAGAGAGAGAAATACAGAGAAGCTAGACAGAGACAGAAAGGGCAAGCTAGGGCCTCTAGCCACTGCAAATGATCTCCAGATGCATGCATCCCCTTGTGCATCTGGCTTACATGGGTACTGGGGAATTGAACCTGTGTCCTTTGGCTTTGCAGGCAAGTGCCTTAACAGCTAAGCCATCTCTCCAGCCCTATATTAACTCTTAAGTGAGGGAGCAATTGTAGGTTTTTGTAATGTTATACTCATTTGAACAGTTTAGGATGTCATGTTCCCATCCCAGACCAGAGATAGAACTCAGATCTCATTCTTTTGGCAAAATAAATAAATAAATAAGTTAACAGTAGATTTAAAAGAGTTAGAGTAAAATAAAAAAAGAAATCTATAAAATAGCCATGCTTCACCAGGCCTTTAATAGGCTTCAACAAGGCCTTGCTGCCTCTACCTTTCGTACAATATTTTAAATTTTAAGGAGGAGCAATTGGTGATGCTTAATCCCTCCTTCACATGTGTGAAAATTGTGAAAATTTGAATGAAATGTCCCAAATAAACTCATGTGTTTCAAATACTTGGTCCCCACTTGGTGGTAATTTGAGATACTGTTGGAACATTTAAGAGGTGGAGCCTTGCTGGAAGAAGTGTGTCACTGGGGGAAGGCTTATGAATTTTATAGTCCAGCCCTACGTGTTAGTGCTAGCTCAGCTCATTGTGTCACTACCTCCCTGCTGATATGACAATATGATCCAACTTCCTGCTTATGCCATCATGATAAAACTTTCTCTTGAAACTGTAAGATGAAATCAACCTTTTCATTCTATAATCTGTTATTAGCCACAAGTGAAATTCACAGACCATTGAAAGTAAGTTTAGAAACATGTTATAGAGTTTAGAGAGACAGAGCTTAAGAGAAGGGAAGAGGACAGAGCTCATAACCAACAGGATGCAGAAGGAAGTTTCTGGAAATAGGAAAACCCACCTAGAGATCCAGACTGTGTCTTTGATGGGAGTTTACTGGATGGGGGCTGGGTTGGTCAGTCCAGCTCCCATCTCAAGTGTCTAGACACCTCTAGGTTTCCAGGAAAGGGAAGGTGCTATCTCTTCTCGGAAAGAAAGAGATGAGAGAAAACCTGATTCTCCCCTTACATTCCTGGCTTCTAGCAAAGTGGAGGCTGTGAGGACTCCTGTAGGTGGAAGGATATCAGGATGATCAGATTTTCTCACAAGCTCAAGGGCATTCTTTGCTTTTACTTTTAAAGTGTGTTACCTCTAAACTGTCTCAACACCCTCCTCTGAAGTAGTAACTCTGTCATTAGGGAATTGGGGTGACAACCGTCTTGTTTCTTCAAGCTGGGTACAGTCATCAGGTGTGGCAGGTGGGGTACCCCTCCAGTAGGTCTAATCAAAAGGACCCCAGAAGTGCATTGGTATAGTCTGAAAACACAGTCCTGGTTAAAGATGTTGAGGGAAAAGAATAAAGTAAGAAGAGGCAGCTGGAGAAATGGCCCAGTGGTTAAAGTCACTTGCTTGAAAGCCTCAAGTCCCAGGTTTGATTACCCAGTATCCATGTAAAAGCTGGGTGCACACACATTATTTCATCTTTGGAATTAAGGAGAAAAATTCCCTAGGCTGTGTTGTCCAAGGCTTTTCAGGCAAACTTTACTCTCTGGTTATACTCTCTTGCTGGGTGTTCAAGACTAAATAGGTAGCCAAATTTTAACTGTATGTATATTGTAAGGTCAGTTTCATCTCTTTAGGTGAGACTTTTAAGGACCCCATGGCTCCTTTAGCATTTGTGTCATCTGCTGGGATGAGTCAGTGTTTTGCTAATCTAGGTGGATTCCCTTGGAAACATTGAGGATCTTTTCTGCTCTTCTGCTCTCCTTTTGTAATACTGTGCATTGTTTGGAGTCTAACCTCCCGGTCTCCATGACCTCTCTGATCAAGAAGAAAGGTGACTTATCAGAACTGCAGGATCCTTTAGAGCTACCTCGTCATTTCCTCAGGCTGGCTTGACCTGGAACCCAGCACTAAACTATTGACTGTCCTTAGACTTGATGTCCTCATTGACTTTAGTTGCTACATCTGATGATTGAAAACCCAGAAGGGCAGTTGTACACTCAAAGGAAAATAGGATGCAAAACAGATCTAGCTAAAGGGTGGTATAAAACCTTAACATTATTTTATAACATCTAACTTAAGTTGTCTGCTGCCATGGCAAGCCACATCTACAAATTGGAATGCATAGATATCTTACTTTTAAGTCCTTAAAATCCGTAAGTACAAGCAAAACATGTTAACAGCCCTGGTGACAATTTTTAAAAACAAATTAAGAAAAACCCTAGAAATGGTTTTGTTAAAAAGCAACTAAATCACAATAAAGCTTTAACATCTATTTTAAGAAAGTTTTTATTGATTAGCCTCAAGTAAGAGTGACTTTCTTTTTTTTCTCTGTGGAGCCACACTGTGGGTTGTAATACATGCTTCTGCAAAAGGCCTCATTCTTTTTTCTCTTGGGAATATTGGAGACATAGTCCCTCTAGGAACCTTCTCAAGGTAAGGGAGCCTTTATTCACTCTGAAGGAAAAGGGGGCTCTTAGCAGTAGCTTTAGCAGCTCAGTCAGTCAACCTATTTTATTCTGAGGTTTCATCTAGCCCCTTTTGATACCCTTTGTAGTGTATTATTATAACTTTAGAAGGGGGAAGACTGTCTCTCTTTCTAAAAAGTGGCATGAGCATGGGGACCAGGAAGGCATATTTAGGATTAGTGTAAATATGAACCTTCTTATTTAGTTCTACTGCCCTACCAAGAGCCAGTTGTGCTAGCGAGCACAAATGCCCAAGGGAAGGGGTATCTTTTCAGTTGTCTCATTGACTTCAACTACTACATAGCCAGCCCTGTGGCTTTCCTGTCCTATAAAGGAACTTCTATCTGTAAAGAGTCCAGTCGGAATTTTTTAAGAGTTTCTCTCTAAGACATCTGGATTTACTGAGGAGCAAGTTCTTGACCTGATATCTTAGAAGGCAATTATCAGTTAATCAGAAATCTCCCTTTGAGGATAATAGGTCTGACTCAACATGAGGAGTGGACACAGTCAGGTCCTTCCCCAAAGAAGTTAGTTTGGCACCCTTAGGAACTAAGAGAACTACTGCTGTTATTGCCCAGAGGCAGGCTGGCCTAGAACTCCTGATGCTCTTTGCCTCTTCAGCAATTCCCTCAGTTAGCAGAATCCTGTAATTTCTAAGAATCAACCAGGTTGAGTGAGGGGCCTGGGGAGTGAGCAGGAGACAACAGGCCTTATTTCCTCTCCAGTAAATGCCCCAGTCCTCCCTGAAAAAAATCAATCTCAAATAATTTACGGTGTCTTGGCACAGTTGAGACCTGGACCTTGAAACTCTAGAGTCTGTCTGCCAAGAAATTGAGAAGTGTCTCACCACTCTCCTGTGAAGCCTCCTTGGTGGGGCACAGAGATGCATATCATTTACACATTGCAGGACCTGAACTTGACTAAGAGACAAGTAACAGTGACCTCTGTCACTAGACAGCAAACCCTCTTTAGTTCAACTTTCATAACCTTCCTACAACATATTTTAACCTTTCATTTCCACTTCTGCCAGGCACAATCTTTTATCTTACAAAGACTTTTCTCATCTAAAAACATTTCTCTTTCTTTTACATCGTACTTTAACCTTTCATTTCCACTTCTATCTGGCCCAATTTTTTAATCTTAAAAAGACGTTTCTCATCTAAAAATATGTCTCTTTCTACTTATTGTATTTATAACTCTTATTATTTCAAAGCACAGAATTGACTTATAGTGTATCCCAAACATCTAACAATTATAACTACAACAAAAGCATTTGGGGGCTTTTTTGTTGGGTTTTTGTTGTTATTGTTGTTTTGTTTTTTATTGAGGTAGGGTCTCACTCTAGGCCAGGCTGACCTGGAATTCACTATGGAATCTCAGGGTGGCCTCTAATTCACAGCAATCCACCTACCTCTGCCTCCCAAGTACTGGGATTAAGGCGTGCACCATGGTGCTGAGAAGGAGTGACATAGGAGTGCTCAGCACTGAAACATCTCTATCACATCTTCCAAGGCTCAGGTTTCATTGCAGAAGAGGTGGCAGAAAGAATGTAAGAACAAAAGGAAGGGTAGGACTCCTTACAACGTGCTCCTCCAGACACAAAATGGCTTGGATATCCATGACCTCACAGTGCCTGACACTAGACCATCATAATAGGAGGTAAAATGATGACATCAAAATAAAAAAGAGACTGAAGGGAGCGGTGTGGTGGTGCATGTCCTTAATCCCAGCACTCAGGAGGTAGAGGTAGGAGGATCGCCGTGAGTTCAAGGCCACCCTGAGACTAATTCTAGGTCAGCCTGAGCTAGAGTGAGACCCTACCTTGAAAAACCAAAAAAAGAAAGAAAAAAGAAAAAAGAGAGACTGATTTAAAGGGGAAGGAGTATGATGGAGGGTAGAGTTTCAAAGGGGAATCTGGGGGGAGGAAGGGAATTACCATGGGTTATTGTCCACAATTATGGAAGTTGTCAAAAAATAAATTTAAAATTAAAAAAAAAGCCTTTAAGACAACTGAAAAAGCAGTTGATGTTTGACATTTTTGTTTGCCCTTAAAGACATCTGTCACTTCAGAAAGCTAAAACCATAGAGTGAGTTATTTTAAATACATTGTAAACCTATTTATAGCAATATAACATCATCTTAAAATACACCTATATACTTGTTTACATTTTTAGTGTTTTTTTTTTTCATTTTTAGTGGTTTTAACCCTTGTTTTGTCTAAACAGGACAAAACACCAACTTTGTTAAACTTGTTTTGAAAGAGAAGAGCACATCTAGACAAGCAACATTCTTCACTTATAATTTTTCTTGCCCAGGTGTGGTGATTTGAATATGAATGCATGCCTCACATAGACTCAGGTGTTTTTTTTTGTTATTTTTAAAAATTTTTTAAATTATTTGAAATGTATTTATTTTATTTGAGGCAGGCCCAACAGACTGGCCTTTTGTTTATGCAAGAGAGCAAGAATGACAGAGAGAGAGAGAACTGGCATGCCAGAGCCTCTAGCCACTGCAATCAAATTCCAGATGTGTGTGCCCTCTTGTGTGCATGTGTAACCTTGCATGCTTGCATCACCGTGAACATGCATCCTTAAGCTTCACAGGCAAGTGCCTTAACCACTAAGCCATCTCTCTATCCCTTTTTATTATTATTTGAGAGAGAGAGAGGCATATAGAGGGAATGGGCCCTTTAGGGCCTCTAGCCACTATGAATGAACTCCAGACAAATGTGCCATGATGTTTATCTGGCTTACATGGGTACTGGGGAATTGAACTTAGGTACTTAGGCTTCACAGGCAAGCACCTTAACTGCTAAGCCATCTCTCCAGCCCAACTCAGGTATGTATTTAGTTAGTTAGTTTTGAAAGAGAGAGAGAGAGAGAGAGAAAAGAATTGGTGTGACAGGGTCTCAGCCACTGAAATCAAACTCTAGATGCTTGTGCCACCTAGTGGGCATGTGTGACCTTGCACTTGCCTTACCTTTGTGCATCTGGGTTGTGTGGGATCTGGAGAGTGGAACATGTGTCCTCAGGCTTCTCAGGCAAACATCTTAACCACTAAGCTATCTCTCCAGCCTGTGTCTCAGGTATTTTTGTTTGTTTGTTTGTTTGTTTGTTTTTGGAAGTAGGGTCTCACAGTAGCCCAGGCTGACCTGGAATTCACTATGTAGTCTCAGGGTGGCCTCAAACTCACAGTGATCCTCCTACCTCTGCCTCCCAAGTTCTGGGATTAAAGACATGCGCTACCACGCCTGGCAACTCAGGTATTTTTGATTAAGGTTAAACTTCTTGGGCTGGAGAGATGGCTTAGCGGTTAAATCACCTGCCTCCTAAGCCTAAGAATGCCAGTTCCAATCTCCAGGTCCCATGTTTAGCCAGATGCAAAGTGACGCAAGGGTGCAATGACGCACTTGACCGCAAGGGCGCGCACGCATCTGGATTTCGTTCACAGCAGCTGAGAGGCTACTGGCATGCCCATCTCTATCTGTCTTCCTCTCCCTCTCTCTCTGTCTCTCTCTGTGTGTCTCCAAAAATAAAAATAAAAAAGGTTAAGCTTCTTGCTTAAGTCTCCAGAAGCTGACTGGAAGAGGTGTCATGGGAGGTGAATCTTAGAATCCAGCCCTAAGGTGTGTTTGGGGAGAGATCTGAATTTCAGCCCAGAACTCTATGGAGAGCAGTTTGTGCTCTCATGCTTGCTTGTGGAGCTGACTGTTTTGTGGTTTCTCTCTGCTTGTGTCTATGAAAGGGAGCCAGTGTCTTCATTACTGACAGAACTTCCCCTGGATGTGTAAGCTGAAACAAATCTCATTCCTCCCATAAACTGTGTCTGGTTGGATGTTTGTCCTAGCAACATGGAGCTGACTACAACACCATGAGTACTAACACAGATAAAGCCTAGACAATATACCCAATAGTCTATGACTAAATAGTATCAGCATTGTCTGTACACAAGAGATTCCAGTGTTACAACTTCAGTTAATTCACTTTGACCCAGAAATTATGAATGAAGCCTATCAATATGGCTTAAAATTGAAAGAGCACAGAGGTTGTCAGAACATGGGAGGGTCTTCCTTGAATTCCTACTAACAAAGTTACAGTGAATGAAACTAGATTATTTCTTTTATAAAACCTAAAAGATCCGGGTGTTGTGGCGCACGCCTTTAATCCCAGCACTCAGGAGGCAGAGGTAGGAGGATCGCTATGAGTTCAAGGCAACCCTGTAACTACATAGTGAATTCCAGGTCAGCCTGGGCTACAGTGAGACTCTACCTTGAAAAACCAAATAAATAAATGAATGAATAAATAAATAAATAAATAAATAAATAAATAAATCCTAAAAGATATTTAAATATAGTTTAATAAAAGAAATGTCAGTAACAAGTAAGTCTTGATCTTGTTAAGACTCAGTTTCCCCAGCAATTAAAAGCCCAAAAGAAGGGCTGGAAAGATGGCTTAGCGGTTAAGGCGTTTGCCTGCAAAGCCAAAGGACCTCGGTTCAATTCTCCAGGACCCACGTAAGCCAGGTGCACAAAGTGGTGCATTCATCTGGAGTTCATCTGCAGTGGCTGAAGGCCCTGGTATGCCCATTCTCTTTCTCTGTCTCTGTCTCTCTCTGCCTCTTTCTCTCTCTCAAATAAATGAATAAAAGATTTTTAAAAGCCCAAAAGATACAGAAACATAATTATCCATATTGGACATTTTAAAATATTTTGTTTATTTGAGAAAGGGAGAGAGAAAAAAAAGCAGAGTATGGGGAGATAGATTGAGAATGGGCATGCCAGGGCTTCCATCCCCTGCAAATGAACTGCAGATGCATGCACCACCTTGTGCATCTGGCTTTATGTGGGTACTGAGGAATTGAACCTGGGTCCTTTGGCTTTGCAGGCAAGCACCTTAACCACTAAGCAGTCTCTCCAGCCCTTGATTGAACATTTTAAAGCCAGTTTTCATAGCTGTTTTCATGAACAGATCAACATCAGTGAACTGTATTCTAACCTTGCTATCATGAAACATGGTAACAAACAAATCTATTAATTTATTAAAAATAGTTTAATATGAATTATATTCATAACCTCATGTATCACATTATGATAATGTATTCACAAGTTACTAAATACAAATTTCTAGCTTGTTGTAAGTCTTAGGTAAACCTGGTTGCCATTTGCATTTTAAAAGGGCTCTTTTGTGTCTCTCAAAAGTCTCTGAGAACTACATTCTAACAAGAGATAACAGAGCTTTATGGATTTGAAAAAAAGGCAAGAAAGAGAATATACATAGAGAACCCAAAGTATATTAAACCTCTGAGCTGTCTGTCATTCTTCTTTCCCTCATTACAAAGCCAGGGGCCAGCCTGTCTCATTAGAAGAGTCTTGGAGTTGCATGAGTTAAATCTGCTTGGGGTCTGAAACCAGGAAGCCTACCATTCTCAGAACCCAGCTCTCTACAAATTTAAACAGCATATTATAACTTGTTAATATCATTTATATTACAGTAAACTAGAAAGAGTGAGAGAAAACAAAGTGTCAAATCTCACTGTTTTGACCCTTATTTAAAGTCTCACAGCCTTGTGTGGCACATTTATTTAGTTGTAAAAGCAATCCCTGGGGGCCTCAGGGTCATGCCCCAGCAGGAGGATCAGTACATGTGGGCCCATGGCAGCCAGGAGTGCTGAAGTGACTTAGTACTCCCTATGTGAGTCTGCATTGTCTCTTAGAGTAATGAAAGCCTACACGTAAGGCTCTTTCTAGGTCATACTTCTCGCTGCAGGCCATTGTTTTCTTTTCTCCAGTTCATATTGAAGCACAATGGGTAATTTAAGCTCAATACAGTCTAGGGAAGCCTATGATGAAAAAACATGACTACTCATCTATAAGACAAAAGACAGTATACTAGAACATTTCCCATGTCTGTTTTGTTTCTTTTCCAGTACATCCCCTAGAGACCACTTTTTCTCTCTCTTTGTGAATGGCCACAAATAAAGCTAGATTTATTTGTGTTAATGTAGTTAATGGGTTAATCTTACCAATGTAGTTTGTGTTTCCCTGTGTCCTATTCCCCCTTCATCAGCAACAGTGAGAGGGAGCAGAGTCAACAGACTTAGCTTCTCTTTTACTGTTGTAATTCTGTATCAGTATTTAGATAATCTTTTCCTGCATTTTGCCTGGCAGAGCTTATGGCACATGTCAGACACACATTAAGCTTCTAATAATGTCTGAGCCACTAAAGCAGTCCTAGCAAAAAAAAAAAAAAAAACCACACACAACAACAACAAAACCCTTTGGAGTAAATATTGAGCCACATATGGCAGGGAAGCTAAAATTTCTAATAACAATATCAGACAATGAGTATCTCAATATCCCTGTGGGTTGAGCCTCTAATATTATCTTAAAACATATTCAAGTCTTTTATACTTTAATCTAAATTGCATGCAAGTATGATAGCACTCAGGGTGAATTCCTCTTTCAAATCTGTTGGGCTGACTGGATTTGGAAAGCCATACTGTAATTTACCATAAAAAAACAAGTGTCTACAAATAAAATATCCTGTTTTATCTAAAACAAAAGACAGACTAGAGATCATCAGGTGACAGTTTTTAGGAAGCACTTTACACCACTGAGCAATCCTCTCAGCTCCCAGATAACTAGCATTAAGACTCAATGGATGAGCCTCTTCCTATAGCATCCCTCCAAAGTATGATTCTACTTTTACATTTGTGCCAGGCTACAGAGCAGGTTGTAGCCATAGAAGGGGGTTCCTGAAAATAGGAATGTCAACCTAGACACCCAGGTTGGGGTCTTCTATGGGAGTTTACTGGATGGGGGCTGAGTTGGTCAGTCCAGCATCCATCTCAGGTGTCAGGATGGGGAATAATCTCATCTCTTGATTTTCTCTTCTAGGAAAGAAAGAGATGAGGGAAAACCAGATTCTTTCTTATGTTCCTGGCCTCCAGCAAAGTGGAGGCTGTAAGGACTCCTTTAGGTGGAAGGATATTAGGATGATGCAGATTCTTTCCCACAAGCTCAAGGGCATTCCTTGCTTTTACTTTTGGGACTCTGTTATCCTAAATTGTCTCAGTAGGAGGAAGAGTCAAAAACTGGTCACAAAGGGGAGTGTCCATTCTCAATGAACCCAAGGCTGCTAATGCATGGCTAGCTACAATGCAATAATACAGTTCACACCTCAAAGGAAATAGAAATTTATTCTGGAACCAAATATAACTTAACATGTCTGGGATTTAGGTTACCCCAAATACTATGTTTCAATGTGGTAATATTATCAGAATTAGTAGGGTCAGAGTCTGAGCCCTAACAGCTCCAACAAGAAGCCAAGTTCAGTTAATTACTCATCCTCAATAAGGCAATTACACAAACAAGTAATGGTGTAAAGCAGAAAGGGGGATTTATTTATTCCATTAGCCACGTTGAAAAGAGGGACAAAGAGATCCAGTGACAAGCCCTGCCTAGTCCCCCTCCCAGGTCCTGATATGAGGTTTGGGTGTATGGCACAATGCAGGCCTGGCCCTAGCCAGACTGCATGGCAGAAAAACCAGGAAGTGGCTTCTGTGAATATGGCGTTCTGTGCAGGCCTGGCGTGGCAATAGCTACAGTCCCATGTTCACGAGAAACCTGCTACGAGATGATCTGTCTGGAGACAGGCTGTCATTGGTCCCAAAAAGGGGACCACCCCATACAATGATTAGCCAGCCAAGCCCCTTAAAACTCCTGTGTACTTCCTCAATAAACGAGTTTGCGGCAGCTCGCCCTCTGCCACCACACCCAACATTGTGTTAATTTTTTTTAACATTAACCTCTGCACATACAGATTAGTGTGTTAATAATTGGTGGCAAGAACCATGCCTCCCAGGGTCGCCAATAATAAAACACCCCTTGGGTTTTCTCACCAGATTGGTGGGTTAGTCAGTGATGGGTAAGACCCCAGGAGATGGGGCAACCTAAGACAGGCACCGTCTCATGTGATGATCCCTTGGGGCCTGGGTTCAACAATGGCTTGGCAAAGAACCATGCCTCCCAGGGTTGCCAATAATAAAAACAAAAAGGAGGATATGTATGGCACAATGCAGGCCTGGCCCTAGCCAGACCGCATGGCAGAAAAACCAGGAAGTGGCTTCTGTGAATATGGCGTTCTGCGCAGGCCTGGCATGACAATAGCTACAGTCCCATGTTCACAAGAAACCTGCTACGAGATGATCTGTCTGGAGACAGGCTGTCATTGGTCACAAAAAGGGGACCACCCCATACAATGATTGGCCAGCCAAGCCCCTTAAAACTCCGTGTACTTCCTCAATAAACGAGTTTGCAGCAGCTCACCCTCTGCTGGTTCCACCCAACTCCCAGAGTCTGTGTCGTGACTCTGCGCCTCTCACCCCAACCCGGCAGAGACCCTACCATCCCTCCTGGGCTGGACCTGGGGGGACCCCAACAGTTTGGGTTTAAAGAAAAGGCAAGAAGCATGCACAGGTAAATAGTCCCAGTCTGAATGTGGACCCACTTGTCCTGCCCTCTCATCTTCAGTCTCTCCTGCCAGGTTAACAGAATCTTTCCCAGAGGCCAGTTCCTCCTCTGTTTGAGTCCAGGGCTTCAGTATTTTTTTCTTTTCCCAGTATGAAATTCCTATGCTTGCTTGGTTTAGAGTTCAGGAGCAGCCTGGGTAACTTAGTGAGATGTCATGTTAAAATAAAAAAATGAAAAGAAACAGATTAATGGGGGTGAAAAGGCCTAAATGAGGTCAGGAGAAGAGATTGAGTAAAGGAAAGGAGGAGGGAGGGCTAATCAAAATATAAGAGGAGGTCTGGAGAGATGGCTTAGTGGTTAAGGCACTTGCCTGCAGAGCCAAAGGACCTTGGTTCAATTCCCCAGGACCCACATAAGCCAGATGCACAAGATGGCACATGCATCTGGAGTTGGTTTGCAGTGGTGGGAAGTCCTGGTGTGCCCATTCTCTCTCTCTCTCTCTCTCTCTCTCATATATATATATATATATATATATATATATATATATATATATGTATGTATGTAATATAAATAAAATAATTTTTAAAATAAAAAAGTCTAAGAGGATATAAATAAGTCATGTGGAAACCTACTTTTTTGGACAATGGAACACTCAGAAGACATAGATTGTTAGTAGAAAATTTTCAGTGCCAGGGATGGGATACCATCCAGTGAGTTGTTGGCCAGGGAGGTCACAGATACCCCCAAAACATTACAGGCCATTGTCAAGGCTCTTGGTTTCCCACCAGGAATAGATGGTAAGAACCTATTGCTGAAGAGGCTGCAAGGTCACTGAGAAATCCTGCTGGAGCTGAGCTGAAAACCTCCTCCACGTAGACCAGCTGATGGAAAGCTGGAGAAAGCTACACTGCTACTCTCTCAATGAGAGAGAAATCACCAGTGGAGATACTCATCAGTGGACACTTCAAGCCTTAAACTTGACCAGCCAGGCCAAATGAGCCAACGGGTGCAATAGTGGCATGTCTGTTATGGAGGAAACCAACTGCTCTCTAATTGGACTGGAGGCCCACTCCATAGGAGGGAATGCATCCCTGATACTGAAAACCTACAGCAGATGTAGTCATGAGCCTTAGGGGTGTAATGTCTGCTGGTGTCTGTATATACTATTTCACCAAATTGCTTGGTAAGCACTTCTCTCAATGTTCATACCCATATATTAATGCTACTCTCACTTTTGGTTAGAAAAGCTTCTCTTTTCAGATGGCAGTGGCCTTGGGATGACTAAGAAGGCACCATGGTGCTGAGAAGAAGTGACAGAGGAGTGCTCAACACTGAAACATCTCTATCACATCTTCTCAGGCTCAGGGTCCATTGCATAAGAGATGCCAGAAAGAATGTAAGAGTCAAAGGAAGGGTAGGACTCCTTACAACGTGCTCTTCCAGACACAAAATTGCCTGGATATCCATGACCTCACAGTGCCTGACATTACCTACACAAGACCATCTAATAGGAGGAAAAGATGATGACATTAAAGTAAAAGAGAGACTGATTGAGAGATGGAGGGGATATGATGGAGAGGGGAGCTTCAAAGGGGAAAGTGGGGAGAAGGAGGGAATTACCATGGGTAATTGTCTATAATTATGGAAGTTCTCAATAAAAAAAGAAAAAAAAGAGTAAAAAGCCAACTGATAATAGTTCAAAGGTACAGATCTTGGGGCTGGAGATTGCTTAGCAGTTAAGGCACTTGCCTGCAAAGCCTAAGAACCCATGTTCTACTCTCCAGATCCCATGTTAGCCATATGCACAAAGATGAGGCAAGCGCAAAGTGGCACATGCCCACTAGGTGGCACAAGCATCTGGAGTCTGATTTCAGTGGCTGAGGCCCTGGTGTGCCAATTCTCTCTGTCTCTAAATAAGTAAAATAAATAAAATAAATTTTTTAAACAATTTTTTGTTTATTATTTATTTATTTATTTGAGAGCAACAGACATATGGGGAGAGAAAGAGGCATATAGATAGAGAATGGGCACACCAGGGCCTCCAGCCACTGCAAACGAACTCCAGATGCATGTGCCACCTTGTGCATTTGGCTTATGTGGGTCCTTACATGGGAATAGAGCCTCGAACCAAGGTCCTTAGGCTTCACAGGCAAGTGCTTAACCACTAAGACATCTCTCCAGGCCCCTAAAATAATTTTTTTTTAAAACAAGTACAGTGCACTTGCCATGCCTTTAATCCCAGCACTCGGGAGGCCTAGGATCACTGTGAGTTCAAGGCCACCCTGAGACTACATAGTTTCCAGGTCAGCCTGGACTAGAGTTAAAAAAAAAAAAAAAAAAAGTTTAAAAAAAGTAGCTAGGAAAAATAGTTCAACAAGCCCATTATATAAAAAGCACCCAAATAGATAGTGATCATATGAAAGAAGCTCCATTTGGCATGAAGAAAATGCAAATTAAAATTATAATGAGCTACTGTTACAAGATCAACAATATGGCTATAAAGACATAGAAAAGACTATGGGGCTGTGTGTGGTGGCTAATATCTTTAATCCCAGCACTCTTGAGGCTGAGGTAGTAGGAGTTCAAGGACACTCTGGCCAAAAGTGAGTTCCAGGTCAACCTGGGCTAAAGTGAGACCCAGACTCCAAACCAACAAGGGAAACTCTAATGGGGGCTGGAGTGAAGGCTCAGTGGTTAAAGGCACTTGCTTGCAAAGCCTGGCAGCCTGATCAGTTCCTAAGCCACCCACACAAGCCTCTGTCCAGTATTTGCAGCAGCAAGAGGCCCTAGTGCACCCATACAACACACACACACACACACAAACACACACACAGAGACACACACACACACACACACATACTCGCACACATGTGAAGCAACTAAATTCTTGCACTGGGATGGAGAGTTTGTAAACTAGTACAACTCCTTAGGAAACCTAGAAGGAATGTTATGTCATTCCACAGTTCTGTACAGCATACATGTGTGCTTGCATTCACAGAAAGTCACATACACAAATGTTAATATCAAAGTTAGTTGCTGAGCATAAAACTGGAAATGATTCTAAAACCTATCAATGATAGATGAATAAATTGTAACACATTCAATCCTAGAATCTAACACTATACATTAGGAGCCCCTATATTTATTGTTCTTATTTATTTTTGCAACAGGGTAGTTGTGCTATGTAGCCTACTATGTAGTATAAGCTGGCCTGTAAGTCATGATCCTATTGACTTAGCCTTCCTAATACTGGGATTACAGTCATTGGGTCACTATATAAGTCATTCTTTAAGTACTAATTAGCCATTATTCTTAGTCCCTTTTACTTATATAATTTATATTGGCTAAACTATAGGCTCTTCTATAATAATAAAAACTTAAAATTTTGATTTAAACAGCTATGAAGCTACTTTTAGTTAGCAGAACAAGCCTATGCAGGCCACAGCTCATATAATGACTCCAAGGTGACAAGGGTATAAGTTTCTCCAGTCTTGCTGCTCTGAGACATGACTCTTACTCTCATCTGCATCCAATACATACACAGTCTAGACAGTGAGGAGGTGGAAAGAAAAGTGTCAGAGGTTCAAATAAAGAGGTTCTGGGACCAGTTTGTTGGCATATAAGACATTACTTATTATTTATTATAAACATCCCAGAGCAGAATGGTTCAGAAGAGGGGAGGGACAAGGGACCAGGAGATTTGTGCACATAGTGGTGCAGTTGGGAGAGGGCAGAGAGCAGGTAGGATGGGACTCTGGAACCAAGGGAAAGGAAGAGAGAAAGATAGGTGGGGTAGAGAATGACAGAGAGAGAAAGAGAGAAAGAAAGGGAGGTGCATGTATAGGAAGAAGCAGGTAGGCTGAGACAGAGACAGTGAGAGATACAGAGAGAAATATAGTCAGAGATGAAGAGACACACATCTTATTTCAGAACAGAGGACCAGAAGAAAGAAAGGGCGAGAATGGCATCTGGGGCTTTTATGCTCATGCCCTTGAAGCAGGGCAACTTGCCTAGTGGAGGGAACAGCCTTGCTCGGACAGGAGCTAGGTGGGATCCTGTTAAGTTTTGGCAGTGTGGTAGGGGAAAGAGGGGCATGGATAGGGAACTCTGTGACTCTCACAGAAAGTGGAACAAGTGAAATATTGCACTTTTACCTACATTTTCCTGGCCAAAATTTAACCACACAGCCAAACCAAGTTTCAAGTGGGCCAAGATATTTAATTTGATCTAGGGCCCCTATAGTAGCTAGCCTCTAGTGCTGCTTGTCTTCTTGTATTCATGCCCTTAAGCAATTGCCTCCAACTCTGAGCAGGACTGCCTGATGTAACCTCTAGCAAGATGACCACAACCTTAGCTAACACGTTGTTTTGTTTTGTTTTGCAGGTGTTGAAACCAGCCAATGTTATGATCAGAGCCAGAGTCATTCCTAAATGTATGACTCAGAGAAACTGGTTGAAGCCAGACGTGGTAGCAAGTACCTGTAACCCCACTCTGGAGAATCAGAGGCAACAGCAAGCCTATTTCCAAAAACAAAATGACAGAGGAGAGACGAGAGATGAAGAGAAGAGAAAGAGGAAAGAAGGAAGGAAGGAAGGAAGGAAGGAAGGAAGGAAGGAAGGAAGGAAGGAAGGAACTTCACTTAAGAAAAATAAATGTTTAATACTATTTTAAGCCACTACATGTCATGGTATTTTGTTATGCAGTGACAGATAATTAAGGCAAGTAAGTACCAAGGAAAAAAAAATTAAGGGAGAAAGGAATGGGAAGTGAATGTATATATGAAATTGTAAGTAGGGGTTCTGGAGGAAGTCTTATGATCTGTGTGCAGAGTCAAAGGGATAGGAAGAACACATCTGATAAAGACATGTTGATAGCATACTTAAAAGCCAACATACTGCTGGGCATGGTGGCGCATGCCTTTAATCCCAGCACTCAGGAGGCAGAGGTAGGAGGATCGCCGTGAGTTCGAGGCCACCCTGAGAATACATAGTAAATTCCAGGTCAGCCTGGACTAGAGTGAAACCCTATCTTGAAAAACAAAAACAAAACAAAAAAAAAAAAAAAAAATCCAACATACGCCTCCTCTCTCTCCCTCCCTCCCTCTCTCCTTCCTCTCTCTTTCTCTCCCCTTGCAAATAAATAAATATTTTTAAAAGAGGGGGTGCTGGAGAGATGGCTCAGCAGTTAAGGCACTTGCTTACAAAGCCTAAAGGTCTGGATTCGATTCCCCAGTGCCCACATAAAGACAGATGCACAAAGTGGCACATACATTTAGAGTTTGTAGTGGCAGGAGGTCCTGGCATTCTCTCCCCCTCCCCTTCCCTCTTCCCCTCTTCCCTTGCAAATAAAAAAGTTACTTAATTTTTTTAAAGCCAGTATGACACAGACACTGAACAATGAGATTGGGGCATTCAACCAGTATTGTAGGTCAAGGTCATAAACACTCAGTAGGGCCTCATGAAGACCAGGTATAGCCCCTTTACAGGGAGGCCTCCTGTTTTTTTTTTTTTTTGTTGTTGTTGTTGTTTGTTTGTTTGTATGGTTGGGTTTTTTTGTTGTTGTTTATTTATTTGGTCTGGAGATCAGTAACAGTATTTTCTCTTGTGCTTCCCGGAAAGGAGAATTGAGACACAGTAGTAGAGCAAGCAGTGAAGAGTTTGATCAGAGGATTGGGTGTGGTGGCACATGTCTTTAATCCCAGCACTTGGGAGGCAGAGGTAGGACGATTGCTGTGAATTTGAGGCCACCCTGAGACTGCATAGTGAATTCCAGGACCTCCAGGGCTAGAGAGAGACTCTACCTCGGAAAACCAAACAAAAAAGCAAGAGTTTGATCACAGCAAGCAAAGAAGCAAGAACACACTCTAGAGAGCAGGCCTAGCTGAGCAGCAGCTGCCCTGATCCTGGCAAGCATGGGGCTTGTATTATTCTCTCTGTTGTCTCCTCTGCTGTGCCTCCTCCAGGATGGGCACTTTGGGGAACAGAGGCATGCTTTTCTTGGAAGGCCATTGTATCCAGAATTTAGTCTAACTGGATGTATAAGATATAAAAATATGGAGAAAATGAGATTGCTCACTAGTTAAAGGCATTTGCTTGCAAAGCCTGCCAGCCCAGGGTCCAATTGTCCAGTGCCATGTAAAGCCAGATGCACAAAGTGGTACATGCATCTGGAGTTTGTTTGCAGTGTAAGGGGTCCTGGTGCACCCATATTCGTTCAGCCTCTCCTTGCAAATAAATAAATAGAATATTTTAAAAAGAAGTAAGAAAATGGATAGGGGCTTAAATAGTCCCAAATTTGACAATTTTACTAGGGGAAAGATAACATATTCCCTTGATGAGGAAGTCCCTGAAGCTGCTTTGAGTGGCACAGCTACAATTGACTACTTCTACCACTTAGTGTCACCAGTTTTTCATAACTTTTTGTCTTTTTTTTTTTTTTTTTTAAGGTTTTACTCTAGCCCAGGCTGACCTGGAATTTACTATGTAGTTTGAGATTCTGCCTCCCCAGTGCTGGGATTAAAGTCATGGGCTACCACACCTGGCAAGTTTTAGTCTTTCAACCTCCAAAGAGTGACGTGCAAACATGGCAAGAGGACAAGTTAGGCAACATTTTATCCTAGAAAAGAAAATAAAGCAGAAAGCTGGGGATCAGGTGTCCCAAGTCGGTAACCACATGGTGACTTGGATCAAGGTCTCTTATACACTTGAGGATATAAATTAGACTTTAGGTCAGGGTGAATTGGCTTGGTTAGTTACACAGAAGATTGTGGATTCCTGTTGGTGGTGACATGTCCTGCCATAGGTTCCTAGGAAGAGGAAGAACTGGGAAGTGAAGCAGAGAGCTGCCCCTGATTGCCATTTTGTCGGGTCTGGTTCAAGTTGGGACTGCAATTGTAGTCTCAACAACACAGGTTGACATGTATGTTCTTTTGGGCATGTGTCCCTAACTACCTACAAAAGAAGATTACCATGCTTCTAATCTCCATCACTATTGTTTCTTATGTCGTATTTTTGGGAACCCACTGATAGGTCCCTCTGGGAGTTCACCAACCACTGCAGGAAAAGAAGCCACAGGTGATGACTCAGCACTATCAGCACTTTCAAGGGCCAGTCATCGCTTTTTGTTATGAAGGACATTGTAGTAGAGTTATTAAGCTGTGAAATTTAGCTCAGAAGCTAAAACAATAGACCAAATAGGAGGAGTACTGAGCAACTATTTTAAATTGATTCTAGTAGCTTATTATTTCACCCCACCAAATCCAAGGTTGGAGATACCCCAAATACAGCAGCAGAAGGGAATTCCCAAAAGAGAGGGCTTTGGACCACTCAGGCAGAGATGGAGCACACTGGGACTTCAAAGAAAGAAATATACAACAATGCCAGGGGTGATCAACCCAAAGCATTTATCAGGCAAACTCACCGAGGGTCATAGTGTATTCTCCAGACAGATTAGAGAAAAGGGATGTTTTGCCTGCATTGTCCGCAGCAAGGGGCTCAGGATATGGGGTTTGTGTGAGGGTTTAAGGAACTTGGCTCCAGTGTCTGGAAATGTTTTAGGCACTGGCTTGGGTTCAAGTCTGCTGGGAAATCCCTGCAGCTGGCTGGGTCATGGTGCAGTCAAGGTCAAGGCACTCTGATTTTCCATCATGATGCAGAAAGAAAGCCGTGAGAGCCAGGGGACCTGCTGCTACTTCTCAGAACATTAGGCTAAGACCATAAGGATGTGTGCAAGCATATCCACTTCAGCATTTTTTTTTTTTTTGTAGTTGTATGGTGTAGCAGAAGTAACAGCAGGCAGTCTGCAAGGGCTGGGCAATGAAATATGTATACTAAAACACAGGCTATGGTAGTGAATTTAATACCTGACAGTTTTTCAGTAACATATAGCAAAAGTAAAGATATAAAAATTATTTATTGGTATAAGAGATTTCTAACTGTTTAGACAGTGCTTTCAGAAGGACTCCCTCCAAAAGTGTTTCTGGTAAGTTTGTTTGTCAAAGTATAGCTACATTTGAACCCCTTATAGATGACCTCACAATGACTATACTGTTCTCATGGCTGGAGTACAGGGACATTGCATTGATGAGTTGGGAGTTTGGGCACAGTACTGTGAAAAATAAGAGTATTTTGAAAAGCAAACTCATGTCACACTGAGTCCCATTAATCTCAATAAATTAACATGGGGTTCATGTAGGAGGATAGGAAAACTCTTAGGAAAGTAGTGCAGTCTTTATAGCGTCAGCATTAAATACAGGTTGGGGGTTTCATTTAGACTGAGACAATCCAGAAGACTTTGTCTCCAAACTTCAAATGTTTATACAGAATCTGGCCACAAAAAGAATTGAGACCAAAACAAAAATACAATATTTTCTGTTTCCTCATTGTGTTTGTCATCAGTGGTTTTTCTGAGGCAAAACCCTGGCATCATCTTGCCACTCTTCCTTGCTAGGCACATCTAACCCAATAAAAATGTATTTCTGGGTAGGGGATGCTAAGCTGGACTTTTATGCACACTGGGAATCAAACAGGTCAAGGTCAAAAATAATCCAGTGTGAGTCAAATCCAAATGGATCAGGGACCTTGATATCAGACCTGAAACTCTGAACCTGCTAGAGGAAAAAGTAGGGGAAACCCTTCAACATATTGGCATAGGTAAGGACTTTCTGAATATAACCCCAATTGCTCAGCGAATAAAATCACTAATCAACCAATGGGACCTTATGAAATTACAAAGCTTTTGTACAGCAAAGGACACTGTGAGTAGAGCAAAAAGACAACCTACAGAATGGGAGAAAATCTTTGCCAGCTATACATCTGACAGAGGATTAATATCCAGAATATACAAAGAACTCAAAAAACAGAATAATAAGAATTCAAACAACCCAGTTAAAAAATGGGCTATGGAACTAAATAGAGAATTCACAGAAGATGAAATTCAGATGGCATATAAACATCTGAAAAAGTGTTCCACATCCTTAGCCATCAGGGAAATGCAAATTAAAACCACTTTGAGATTCCATTTCACTCCTGTCAGAATGGCTTCCATCAAGAAAACAAATGACAATAAGTGTTGGCGTGGATGCGGAAAAAGAGGAACACTTCTACACTGTTGGTGGGAATGTAACCTGGTCCAACCATTGTGGAAATCAGTGTGGAGGTTTTTGAGACAGCTAGAAATAGATTTACCATATGATCCAGCTATAGCACTCCTAGGCATATATCCAGAAGACTCTTCTCACTTCCTTAGAGATACTTGCAAAACCATGTTTATTGCCGCTCTATTCACAATAGCTAGGAAATGGAAGCAGCCTAGATGTCCCACCACAAATGAATGGATAATAAAGATGTGGTACATTTACACAATGGAGTTCTACTCAGCGGTAAAGAAAAATGAAATTATGAAATTTGCAGGGAAATGGATGGATCTGGAAAGGATTATACTAAGTGAGGTAACCAAGGCTCAGAAAGCCAAACGTCACATGTTCTCTCTCATATGTGGATCCTAGCTACAAATAGACAGACTTGTGTGTGAACTGGAACCAAAAATTGGTACCAGAAACCAGTAAGCTGGTAAAAGGCTATAAGGGACGGAGGAAAGGGAAGAACTGAAGTGTATGGTATTGCACATATGTAAGTGGAAGGACTGATTACAAGGAGGGGAATGGCCTAACCAAGGCCATGGGTAGAGAATGCATAAAAAAGAAGGGCAAGGGGAGGGTCAATCTAATTTCAAAAGATTGTGAATAAGACTTATGTAAAACTACTTTTTTGAATAATGGTACATCTAGAAGCTGTAGACTGTTACTAGAAAATTTTCAGTACCTGGGATGGGATACCTTCCAGTGAGTTGTTGGCCAAGGAGGTCCCGGTAGCCTCCAAAACATTAAAGGCTTTTGCCAAAGCCCTTGGTTTCCCCTGAGAAACAGATAGTAAGACCCTATTGCTGAAGACATCTCTTGCCTGAGAGGCAAGGTCACTGAGAAAGCAAGCTGGTGCTGAGCAGAAAACCTTCTCCCTGTAGACCAGCCAACTGAAAGCTGGAAAAAGCTGCACTGCATGCAGAGTATGGGAGACAGAAGTCATCAGCAGTGAAAACAGTGGACGCTGAATATTCAAATTTGGCCAGACAGGCCCAAAGACTGAACGGGTGCAATAGTGGCATGTCTACTCGTGGGGTAACCAACTGCTCTATAATTGGACTGAAGGACCTCTCTATGGGAGGGAATACATACCTGGTACTGAAAAACCTAAGTAAAGTCTATGGTAGGTAAGGTCATAAGCCTTAGGGGTATAAAGCATGCCCTTATCTAAATGTATATACTATTCCCACCAAGCTGCCCAGAAAATACTACACTTAATGCTCATATTCACATATTAATGCTACTCTCACTTCTGGTTAGAGAAGCTTCTCTTTTCAGATGGCGATGACCACTGGGATGATCCAAAAGGCAACATAGTGCTGAGAAGAAGGGATGGAGAAGTGCCCAGCACTGAAACATCTCTGTCACACCCTCCAAGGCTCAGGGATCATTGCGGAAGAGGGGGCGGATAGAATGGAAGAGCCAAAGGAAGGGTACGACTCCCTACAATGCAACTGCCCAGACAGAAATTGGCCTTGATATCCATGACCTTGCTGTGCCTAGCAATACCTCCGCAAGACCCTCATAGTAGAAGTAAAAGAGGATGACATCATATTAAAAAAAGAGACTAATGGAGAGAGGGAGGGATATGATGGAGAGTGGAGTTCTAAAGGGGAAGGGGGAGGGAAAAATACGCACCTTTGGTATGTAAGTATGTTTTGTTGTCAATAAATATTAAAAAAAATAATAATAATCCAGTGTATCCTGTTGCAAACATTGATGGGTAGATTTGGTCTTGAGCACCACCAACCATCTGTGCTTGAAACCAGGTGCTTAATTCTAACTAGAATGATGAGCTGTGTTCTAAAGAAATAACGAAACCAGCATTTTAGGAATTTAATTTAATTTAATTTAATTTAATTTAATTTAATTTAATTTTATTTTATTTTTTGAGGCAAGCCCAACAGACTGGACTTTTCTTTTATGAGACAGTGAGGGAGACAGAGAGAGAGGGAGAGAGAATTGGCACGCCAGGGCCTCCAGCCACTATAATCGAACTCCAAACATGTGTGCCACCTAGTGTGCATGTGTGACCTTGTGCATCTACGTCACCTTGTGAATCTGGCTTAGTGGGACCTGGAGAGGAGAACATGAGTCCTTAGGCTTGGTAGGCAAGCACCTTAACTGCTAAGCCATCTCTCCAGCCCAATTTTAGGAATTTTAAACAAGAAGTCTCCCTAATGACATCTCCTTAAAAGCTACATGGCTTCTAAAACCTCTCCCATCCATTTGCTTCTACATAGTTTCATGGCCAGATGTGGTCATTCCAATGGAAATGTATAAAGTGTCTTCTATAGTTATTATTTAACAAGCTAACAGTGTCATACTCAAAAAGCTGTTCCTGCCGCATACATTAGTGAGATGGTAACATTTTTAGAGATAATTTACATGTTCTCAATAGGAAAGTTTAAAGGTTAAAAATAAATTGCATATCACTGCCCAGACAGAAATTGGCCTCGATATCCATGACCTTGCTGTGCCTAGCAATACCTCTGCAAGACCCTCATAATAGAAGTACAAGATGATGACATCAAATTAAAAGTGAGACTAATGGAGAGGGGGGGATATGATGGAGAGTGGAGTTCTAAAAAGGGAATGGGGAAGGGGAGGAAATACCATGCACTTTTGAATGTAAGTATAGAAGTTGTCAATAAAAAATAATTATTAAAAAAAAAAAAAGAAAAAAGAAAAATAAATTGCATATCTATTGCCATATTATTTATCCTGATATAACCAGTAAAGAATGTTAGTTTCTTCTAACTTACAATGATGAGCACAGCCCAGAATTATTGTGCAATAATTGGTATGCAAACATGTATTTGCATTAATATTTATTAGGATACTTCTGGGGGGTGTTTCTACTGTGTTGTGTTTGTTCTAAAAGTGGCTTCAAAAATATGTATACTAAAACACAGGCTATGGTAGTGAATTTAATACCTGACAGTTTTTCAGTAACATATAGCAAAAGTAAAGATATAAAAATTATTTATTGGTATAAGAGATTTCTAACTGTTTAGACAGTGCTTTCAGAAGGACTCCCTCCAAAAGTGTTTCTGGTAAGCTTGTTTGTCAAAGTATAGCTACATTTGAACCCCTTATAGATGACCTCACAATGACTATACTGTTCTCATGGCTGGAGTACAGGGACATTGCATTGATGAGTTGGGAGTTTGGGCACAGTACTGTGAAAAATAAGAGTATTTTGAAAAGCAAACTCATGTCACACTGAGTCCCATTAATCTCAATAAATTAACATGGGGTTCATGTAGGAGAACAGGAAAACTCTTAGGAAAGTAGTGCAGTCTTTATAGCGTCAGCATTAAATACAGGTTGGGGGTTTCATTTAGACTGAGACAATCCAGAAGACTTTGTCTCCAAACTTCAAATGTTTATACAGAATCTGGCCACAAAAAGAATTGAGACCAAAACAAAAATACAATATTTTCTGTTTCCTCATTGTGTTTGTCATCAGTGGTTTTTCTGAGGCAAAACCCTGGCATCATCTTGCCACTCTTCCTTGCTAGGCACATCTAACCCAATAAAAATGTATTTCTGGGTAGGGGATGCTAAGCTGGACTTTTATGCACACTGGGAATCAAACAGGTCAAGGTCAAAAATAATCCAGTGTATCCTGTTGCAAACATTGATGGGTAGATTTGGTCTTGAGCACCACCAACCATCTGTGCTTGAAACCAGGTGCTTAATTCTAACTAGAATGATGAGCTGTGTTCTAAAGAAATAACGAAACCAGCATTTTAGGAATTTTATTTTATTTTATTTTATTTTATTTTTTGAGGCAAGCCCAACAGCCTGGACTTTTCTTTTATGAGACAGTGAGGGAGACAGAGAGAGAGGGAGAGAGAATTGGCACGCCAGGGCCTCCAGCCACTATAATCGAACTCCAAACATGTGTGCCACCTAGTGTGCATGTGTGACCTTGTGCATCTACGTCACCTTGTGAATCTGGCTTAGTGGGACCTGGAGAGGAGAACATGAGTCCTTAGGCTTGCTAGGCAAGCACCTTAACTGCTAAGCCATCTCTCCAGCCCAATTTTAGGAATTTTAAACAAGAAGTCTCCCTAATGACATCTCCTTAAAAGCTACATGGCTTCTAAAACCTCTCCCATCCATTTGCTTCTACATAGTTTCATGGCCAGATGTGGTCATTCCAATGGAAATGTATAAAGTGTCTTCTATAGTTATTATTTAACAAGCTAACAGTGTCATACTCAAAAAGCTGTTCCTGCCGCATACATTAGTGAGATGGTAACATTTTTAGAGATAATTTACATGTTCTCAATAGGAAAGTTTAAAGGTTAAAAATAAATTGCATATCACTGCCCAGACAGAAATTGGCCTCGATATCCATGACCTTGCTGTGCCTAGCAATACCTCTGCAAGACCCTCATAATAGAAGTACAAGATGATGACATCAAATTAAAAGTGAGACTAATGGAGAGAGGGAGGGGATATGATGGAGAGTGGAGTTCTAAAGGGGAATGGGGAAGGGGAGGGAAATACCATGCACTTTTTGAATGTAAGTATAGAAGTTGTCAATAAAAAAATAATTATTAAAAAAAAGAAAAAAGAAAAAAAGAAAAATAAATTGCATATCTATTGCCATATTATTTATCCTGATATAACCAGTAAAGAATGTTAGTTTCTTCTAACTTACAATGATGAGCACAGCCCAGAATTATTGTGCAATAATTGGTATGCAAACATGTATTTGCATTAATATTTATTAGGATACTTCTGTGGGGGTATTTCTACTGTGTTGTGTTTGTTCTAAAAGTGGCTTCAAATATAATTCATTAAACATCTCTGATTTATCATATCAGACATTTTGAAGTAGATAACATTCAGGGAGGATTAAAACATATAGTGACATCATATATAAGGCTCCCATTGGTGTGTGCATAGAAAAAAATGACATTTCTTACATGTTTGTGAAAATACATTCTTAAAAATCTGTTTTAGTTGACCTTTTAACATTTTCAAGTCAGAAATTCATATAAATAAGAAGCTAATCTTAACAGAAAGCAATTGGAAGGTACCTTACTCATTTTCTAAGGCTGCCATAGAATGATGCTACATGCTCAAGAGCTTAAAGCAACAGAAATTGACTCTCATCATTCTGGAGGCTAGAAGTCCAACATCAAGATGTTGGCAAAGCTGGTTCTTCCTGAGATCCTAGCTTCTGGAGCTTGCCAGAAATCCTTCGCATTCTGGCTTATAGCTGCATCTTGGCAGGCTCGTCCTCTGACATCACAAGGCTCCCTCCCTGTCTCTGTCTTCAAGTCTCTCCATCTCCTTAGAAAAACACAGGTCATTTGATGTGGGTCACACTTTAATCTAGTATGATCCCAGCAAAAGGCCTCATCCTCAAATATGTCACCTTAAAAGGTACAAAGGTTAAATCTTCAGCCCTTCTGGAAGGTATAACAGAACCCACAGAAGGTTTTCAGAAAAAAAGTTATTTGTTTTTTGTATTTTTTTTTACCACAGAGACATTTATGTGTACACATTGTAGATACATTGTCCTATTACTCTTAAACACTTCAGTGCACATTTCCTAAATAACAGGGAACCCTCATATATACCCACATCACAGCCATAAAACCAGGAAATTGGTCTGGGGAGATGGCTCAGCAGTTAAGGTGCTTGCCTGTAAAGCCTAATGACCCTGGTTTTATTCCTCAGTACTCACATAAAGCCAGATACCAAAAGTGGTATCCACGTCTGGAGTTCATATGCAGTGAAAGGAGGCCCTGGAACTCCCACACTCACTCATTCTGTCTGCCTCTGTCTCTCTCAAATAAATAAGTCTATAAAATTAAAAAACAAAACAAAACAGGAAATTCCTTCCCTTTCCTCCATCTTCTTCATGATCAAAGATTCAACTTAGAATTATTTAGTTATCATGCCAAGCTGAAAGAGTTCTAAGTTTTCTCTTGTCTCTAATGATTCCTATGTGTTTGGGAGAGCGCAGGCCAGTAACTTTGAAGAGTGTGCTTTCATTTGAGTTTGTCTGATGTTGCATCAAGATTCAAATGAAGCTGTGCATTTAGCAGGAATGTCACAGAAGGACGTTGTTTTTCTCAGGGCATCATATGGGAAATGCAAGATGCTGGTTTGCATTTTTGCAAATCTTATTGGCAGTGCAGACTACTATCACTTGGTGTAAGATGACACACACTGGGTATCTCTACTATGTGTTTTTTTTAATTAATAAGCAGTTGATAAGCAATTTGTGGGGAAATGCTTTGCTACTATATAAATATCCTATTCCTCATCAAACTTTTACCCACTAATTTTAGCATCCATAGCTGTTTTCTACCTGAATCATTTATGAGTATGAAATAGAAATTTCTAACTTCATCATTTCTTCTACATTTCTTTATTGATATTCTGCAAGGAGAATATACCCTTTTATTTCATTTATATAAATAGAGAGTCGTGGATCTTTGTTTTATTCCATGGCTTAAAATCCCTTACAGCCATTACTCACTCTGGGCTCCCCTCAGCTCTCCAGGCCTTGCTCATCTGCACTGATCCACAGGGAGCAGTAGAGAAGACAGAGTTTATCACAGAATAATATTGTTGTGGGGTAATCTCTAGTTTCCTGAGGCTTTTGACTCCAATAGCCGTTTCAGTTCTTATGCTACAAAAAGACAAGAATTCAAATGGGACACAGTAATAGAACAAGAAATCCGAGTTTGACTTCAGTAAGCAAGGAAGCAAGAATATACTTTTGAGAATAAGAGTGGGCCACATTGAGCATCAAGGTCCCTAACCCTAACCAATAAGAGACTCAGAGTTCTTTTCTCCCTATCATCCCCTCCTCTGTGCCTTTCCCCAGCATGATACTTCTAGGAGAAGCCATTTTACCTAGATTTCAGTCTAAGTAGATGTATAAGATGCTAGAATATGTATAGGGATATGCATGCTTCCCTGGCAAGGAGCTCCCTGAAGCCAGTTTGAGCTGGCCCAGCTAGAGTTAGCCATTACTATCTTTATATCCTGTTTTGTTCATCACCACCAGCTATCTTTACATCCTGTTTTAGGGGCATTGACCTGGTCCATCTGGAATGACAAGTTACCACTAGTACTTATTGACTTTTATGTCCTGTTTTGAGGGCCTTTTGGTCAGTCCCTTCTGGAGATAAGTTCTTGCCAAACAACATGGGACATTCTCAAGGGTGAGAGAGGGCAATGGCCAAAGGGACCATTGTGCCAATCTGATACTTTTTAGGCAAGCTTTATACTATTTTTTAAAGTCTGTTTGAAACAGGGTCATAATAAATAAATAAATACTACAAATAAATTGTGTGAGAAAAGGTGTGCCCACTGGTACAAAAGTGGCATGCCTGTTAAAGGAGCAACCAACTGGTTTCTGATTGGATTTGACACCCATTCCACTTGCTAAAGGCCCATGGCTAGGGAACCTATTATTGTTGTTATAATAAATGGACAGGTTGTCAAGCTGCCTTCTAATTTCTTTCTTTGACCCAGAGTTTATTAACCACTGAGTGTGTCATGGGTTATTTCCTAAAATATAAGCAATATACCACTGAAGAACATGACTCCTCCTCCCTCAGAAATCATTAATTGCTAACAACTCCTCTGGGAGGGGTGAGGTCTTCAGCTTCTCCCCCATTCATGATTGACCCTTGATAGACTCAGCCCTGTGAGGAAACTATAGCTGCAGCAGGGCATGGTGGCCTTTAATCCCAGCACTCCAGAGGCAGAGGTAGGGAAGGAATCACTGTGAGTTTGAGGCTAGCTTTAGTTACAGAGTGAGTTGTTCCAGGTCAGCCATGAAAGCAAATTTCTGGTCCTATCTGTGATGGTTTTTCTAGATTAAATTAGTTAAGGTTGGAGAGCCCACCCTAACTATGAGCGGCAGCATCCCATGGGCTGGGCTCTTAGACTATATAATAAGAAAGCAGTTAGCTAACACTCAGCATTCATCTGGCACAGTGATGTGACACTGGTGCTTCTGCTATGTTTTCCCCACCATGATGGAGACCCCTAAAATTGTAAACAAAAATAAACCCTTGCCTTCCTCAGGCTGCTTCTGGTTAAGTATTTTGTTCTAGCACTTAGAAAATAACTAAGAAAGGGGGTAATATAAATATCTCCTTTAGGACTGAGGGCACAACAGTAACTTATTCTGAGCACTTTCACCACATATACATCTCTGCATTAATCTCTGCCTACTGCCAAAAAAAAAAAAAAAAATTCCCTTCTCTGGTGGAAACTGAGAGAAGCACTAATCTATGGGTGTAAACTTAAATATTTAGAAGGCACTCTGGGCATGGTGGTACACACCTTTGATTCTAGCACTCTGGAGGCAGAGGTAGGAGGATCACCATAAGTTTAAGGTCAGCTTGGGACTACAGAATGAGTTCCAGGTCAGCGTGGGCTAGAGTGAGTCCCTACCTCAAACAACAACAACAACAAAGTATTTATAAGGCAGCTTGACAACCTGTCCATTTAGCATATCAACAGTAATAGGTTCCTTAGCCATGGCATTTAGTAAGAATTACAGTGGAATGGGTCTCAAATCCAATCAGAAATTAGTTGATTACTGCTGTAACAGGCATGCCACTTTTGCACCAGTGGACACATCTTGCCTCACACAAGTTTTTGTATTTATTATTTATTTTTGAAACAGTTCATGTTATGGAGCCCTGTCATGCAATAGTGCCTCAGGCTCTCAATGACTGGGTTTACAAACCAGTGACACTATACCTGATTTCATTTGATCTTTTTTTTTTTCTTCAAGGTAGGGTCTCACTCTAGTTCAGGCTGACCTGGAATTGACTATGTACTCTCAAGATGGCCTCTAACTTATGGCGATCCTCCTACCTCTGCCTCCCAAGTGCTGGGATTAAAGGCACGCACCACCATTCCTGGCTCATTTGATCTTAAGATAAATTATTCAAACAAGCCTGGATTATTGGCATCCCCTTAAAAGTAGTTTTGTGGGCTGGGAAAATGGTTCAGTGGTTAAGAGCACTTGCTGTGTAAGCTTATGGGCCTGCGTCTGCCTGAGTTTGATCTCTAACACCCACATAAAAGTCTAGATGTGGGGGCTGGAGAAATGGCTTAGTGTTTAAGGCACTTGCCTACAAAGCCAAAGGACCCAGGTTCGATTCCTCAGGACCCACATAAGCCAGAGGCACAAAGAGGTACATGCATCTGGAGTTCGTTTGCAGCAGCTGGAGGCCCTGGCATGCTCTTTCTCTCTATCCCTATTTCTCTCTCTCAAATAAATAAAGAAAAACAAAATATGTTTTTAAAAATCTAGATGTGAGTTGGGCATGGTAGCGCATGCCTTTAATCCCAGCACTCGGGAGGCAGAGGTAGAAGGATTGCAGAGAGTTCAAGGCCACCCTGAGATTACATAGTGAATTCCAGGTCAGCCTGAGCCAGAGTGAGAGATCCTACCCCGACAAACAAAACACAAACAAGCAAACAAACAAAATCTAGATGTGGTCACACATGCCTATAACCCTAGTTTTATGTAGGAAGGAGAAAGGAGAATTGTGATAGCTTGTGATAGCTTGCTGGTCAGCCAGTCTGAAAAAAAAAAAAAAAAGACAAAAGCAGACATCAGCTCCAGGTTCGCTGAGAGGCTCTGTATCAAGGAAACAATGCAGAAGAGCAATAGAGGAGGACACCTGATGTTCTTCTCTGGCATCCCCATGCATGTTCACATGGTGCCAACATCTGTACACATACAGTGTTCTCTATGCCACATGTGCACATACCATGCACACATAAAGTACACACACACACACACACACACACACATACATAAAACACACACACACACACAGAGAAAGCAGTTGTCATCTGGGAGCAAAAGGGGAGTGAGATTTGAAGCATGGGAGGTTTGACATGCTGTTGCTGGCTTGAAAATGGGCACAGGCAATGTGACAAGGGAAGCAAATGGGCACAAGATGCTTAAAACAGCCTCAACTAATAGAAAACAGGGAATTCAGTCCCACAGCCCCAAAGAACTGAATGCTGCCAACAACCTGAATAAGTCTGGAAGAAGATGCTTTCCATAGAAGATGCCAGCTATGAGTATCTTGTTTATAGCTTTATAATACCCTGTTCACAGAACACAGCTGAGCCCCTTTGGATTTCTGAGCTAATCAACAAGTGTTATTTTAAATTCTTGTTAACATTAATTTGTTACAGCAGCAGAAGAAAACTAATACAGACAGATCTTGTTACAAATATAATGGAACTTGGAATTTCCCTGTTAGAAGTATCTTTTGTGATTCATAATGAGCCCTCTTCAACCATATCTGAGTTTATGCTATTAAGGCCGTCCTAGAGAAGGAGAGGGTATGTTTGCCAGAGGAACCAACACATGATGGTGATTCGGGGGTTGCTTGGAGTTTGTAGCCCCACTCCCTGCGTTCCCAAGAGGAGAAAAGAGCTGAAGATTAGGTTCAATCATCAAGGGCCAATGATGTACTCAGTCATGTTATGCAATGCGAACTCCATAAAAACCCTACACAAAGGGGCTTGAAGCATTTCCAGACTCATGAACACATCCAGGAGCTTGGAGCTTCTGTAAACTCTGTACACCTCCCTCCTCGTTTGCTCTCTGTTTCTCTCCCATTTGGCTGCTCTTGAGTTGTCTCCTCTTTTTTTTTTTTTTTTTAAAGGGCTATCTATAACTCACCCTTAGGAAAGCAACCTCTAGCGATAAAGGCATCTGAAGTGTGTATAAGTTTGTGGGACTAAATTCTTAACTTGTGGGTCTGTATAATTCTGCTAATTTCCCAATAATTAGTGTCAGAATTGTAGACATAATTGGTGTCCAGAGAGTTGGAGAACTGCTTGGTAGGAGATGAACTCTCACATATGTGATATCAGAAGTATTGTATGTGTAGAGAGAGAAAGTTTTCCTTTTACAATCCTTGTGTCTAATTAGGCACACATCTCCCACACATTTCAGTTTCTAGTCAGACAGACATTATAATGGAAAGGAAAATGTAAAACATAATATATTTTAATTGTAACAGACATAATACACACAACTTGCTTTGCTATTTTGTTGAAAAGGATTTCCTCCCTCAACTATAAATTTGGCTGAGAGACAAGGACAAAATAATTATATATTCACCTCTGTATTTCAATGAAGACAGAAAGAGCTTTCCATTTCAAATTTGTTTTGTTTTGTACCACATGTGGGTTAATTAGATAAAACCATGTCATGTGCCAAATTCAATCAGCTTGAAAATAATCAGAAAACCAGGTTTGGCATAGTTTATGCTGTTTTGGCTCAGATAGACAAAGCACAAAATGCAAATTGGCTCCAGAAAACAACATATGTGTACTGTTGCCAGCTCTTCTTTCATGGGATTATCTGTAGCTGGCATTCGAACACCAGATGCTGCTCTGGGTGACCATTAGACAAATCCACATGATGCAGATACCCACGTTCTTCTATTAGACAGTGAATACCTCTAGGAAAGGGACACATTTTACTGCTTTGACATAGGCCAGAACAATCTTGCCAATTATTGGCTGTTAGTCAACTGAAAATACACTTGAACTTAGAAAACATTTTTGCTTGGCCTTTTTCCCTGATGACTTCCTTTAGGTTCATTTTTTTAAACATTTTTTTTTCAATCCCATGTAATATTAGCCCTGAAACCTTCCCTCAACTGTGTTTTCTTATAAGTAGTTAAGTGAAATATTAAAGGAATAAGGTCAAAGAATTTTACAGTTTTGCAATATTAATGTGGTATTGATAGTGTTCCAGAAGGTAAATATTTTAGCAAATATCTTAGTGATCAGAGAAATAGTCATTTAAAAAATTCAGTCATCTCATACCCAGAAGCCATATAGACTGTGACTGGAATGGGATGCCAGGGATGGGATGCATTCCAGTGAGTTGTTAGACAGGAAGGTCCCTGACACCCCCAAAACATTATAGGCCATTGCCAAGGCTCTTGGTTTCTCACCAGGAATAGATGGGAAGACCCTATTGCTGAAGAATCCACATGCCTGGGATGCAAGGTCACTGAGAAATCAAGCTGGAGCTGAGCTGAAAACCTTCTCCCTGTAAACCAGCTGACAGAAAGCTGTAAAAAGCTGCATTGCATGCAGCCGTATGGGAGACAGAAGTCATCAGCAATGAAAACAGTGGACACTGCAAGCCTTTAGTTTGGCCAGCCAGGCCAAATGACTGAACGGGTGCAACAGTGGCATGTCTGTTATGAGGGAAACCAACTGCTCTATAATTGGACTGGAGGCCCACTCCATCGGAGGGTATATATGCCTGGTACTGAAAATCTAATCAAAAGCTTATGGTGAGCCGGGCGTGGTGGCGCATGCCTTTAATCCCAGCACTTGGGAGGCAGAGGTAGGAGGATCTCCGAGAGTTCGAGACCACCCTGAGATTACATAGTTAATTCCAGGTCAGCTTGGACCAGAGTGAGACCCTACCTTGCAAAAAAAAAAAAAAAAAAAAAAAAAAAAAAGCTTGTGGTGGAGGAGGTCATGAGCCCTAGGAGTGTAATGCCTGCTCTTGTCTGGCTAAATGCATATATTATTCTCACCAAACTGCCCTGTAATTCATACTCATATATTAATGCTATTCTCGCTTTTGCTTTGAGAAGCTTCTCTTTTCAGATGGCAATAACCACTGGGATGACCCAAAAGGCACCATAGTGCTGAGAAGTGACAGAGGAGTATTCAGTACTGAAATATCTCTATCATATCTTCCAAGTCTCAGGGCCTGTTGCAGAAGAGGTGGAGAAAATAATGTAAGAGCCAAAGGAAGGGTAGGACTGCTTACAATACAATCATTCAGGCAGAAATTGGCCTCAGTATCCCTCCATGACCTCACAGTGTTTAGCAATACTTTCACAAGACCTTCATAATAGGAAAGACGACGAAGTCAAAATTAAAAAAAAAAAAAAACTATTGGAGAGAGGGAGGGGATATAATGCAGAATGCATTTGTGAAGGGGAAAGTGGGGGAGGGAATTATCTTGGTTTATTATCTGTAATCATGGAAGTTGTCAATAAAAAATTCAGTCATCTAGTTGATGATAGGTGAGCTAGTTTATCTTCTTAATTTTAATGTTTTTTATGTTTTTGCTATATAAATTGACCAAAACTTCAATACATATAGGAATAGGCTTATACATTAGTTGTATGTATGTATGTACACATGTATGTATGCACATATTTATTTAGGCAGTGCTGGGAGAGAACCCCAAGCTTTGTGCATGCCAGGTAAGCATTCTACCATTGAACTGCATCTTCTGTCTTGGCTTTTTGATACAAGGTCTTGTTATGTAGCCCAGGTTGGCCTGAAACTTGTGATTCTTCTTCACCCTTGTCTCCAAGGTGTTCAACACCACATCAGCCTTTTTGTGCTAAAAAAAAAAAATGGGGCTGGAGAGATGGCTCAGCAGTTAATGTGCTTGCCTGCAAAGCCCAAAGACCTGGGTTTGATTCCCCAGTATCCAGGTAAAGCCAGATGCACAAAGTAGCACATGCATCTGGAGCTCACATCTCTGGAGTTCGTTGCAGAGGCTGGAGGTCCTAATGCACCCATTCTCTCTGTCTCTCTCTCTCCTTGCAAATAAATAAATAAAAATAAAAAAGGAACTGGAGAGATTGCTCAGTAGTTAAGGCTCTTGCCTGCAAAGCCTAACAACGTGGGTTTGATTCCCCAGTACCCACATAAGCCAGATGCACAAAATGGTGCATGCATCTGGAGTTGCTTTGCAGTGGCTACAGACCCTGGCATATCCATTCTCTCTCTCCCCCTCTATCTCCTTGCAAATAAATAAATAAAACAAAAGACTCCAAAAATGTTTTATAGGATATTTCAGAATGGTGGATGGGTAGTGATCATGATCTTTCCAGATGGGTGAAAATCCTCTTGCTCAGGCAACCAGTGACAACCAAGTTGCCAAATATAGTGGGAGCATTATTGAGCCATCATTTGTGTCATGACTTGAGTCACCTGTGAATAGTTATTGTGCCTAACTCTTGCAACCTTTCTGAAGCTTTGCTTTCCATGACCCCATTCTTGCCTAGCTGCTGTTTCTCTAGATTCTTGTCATTCCTGTCCTCCTACTCCCTCTACCTGTCTGTTTATCTAGAATTGCTGTCTAAAGAATCTAATATTCATCTCTCTCTATTTTTTAAATGTGCTTTATTTATTTATTTGAGAGTGACAGACAGAGGGAGAAGGAGGCAGAGAGAGAGAGAGAGAGAAAGAATGGGCGCACCAGGGCCTCCAGCCACTGCAAATGAACTCCAGATGCATGTGCCACCTTGTGCATCTGGCTTATGTGGGTCCTGGGAAGTCGAGCCTCAAACTTGGGTCCTTAGGCTTCACAGGCAAGCACTTAACCGCTAAGCCATCTCTCCAGCCCATATATTTTTATATTCAGTAATGGCCAGTGGAAGAACTCTAGAAATCACTTTTGATTCTCTCCTTTTCCTTATCCTTCTATCTGCACAATCCTAAAATTTCTGAATACCATCAGTTTGCCAATTCATTCACCATCATGGATCAGTCAGAATACTTTGGTTGCAAACACAGAAAATCCAATTAAAATCTGGTTTAAAATGAAATGACAGTTTCCTCCATACACTGTTGGCATTTTAAAAGATCAAAGGGTGACTTCCAGTTAAGATGGTGGCATAGGAACCACACCCAAACAGTCTAGGTGAGCAAAAGCAAACAAACAAACAAACAAACAAACAAACAACAACAACAACAACAAAAAAACCTTGGGATAAACCTAACCAAAGAAGTGAAGGATCTCTACAATGAAAACTTTAAAACACTCAAGCGAGACATTGCAGAAGACACTAGGAAATGGAAAGACATCCCTTGGTCTTGGATCGGAAGAATCAATATTGTGAAAATTGCAATCTTGTCAAAAGCAATCTATACATTTAATGCAAACCCTATCAAAATTCCAATGGCATTCTTCACAGAAATAGAAAAAACAATCCAAAAATTTACTTGGAAGCACAAAAACCTTGAATATCTAAAATAATTCTGAGCAACAGAAATAAGGCTGGTGGTATCACCATACCTGATTTTAACCTATATTACAGAGCCATAGTATCAAAACACCATGGTACTGGCACAAAAGCAGACATATAGATCAGTGGAACAGAATAGAAGACCCTGATGTAAGTCTGGGTAGCTATAGTCACCTTATCTTTGACAAAAATGCCAAAAATACTCACTAGAGAAAAGACAGCCTCTTCAGCAAATGACACTGGGAAAACTGGATATATATCTGTAGAGGGATGAAAATAGATCCTTATCTCTCTCCATGCACAAGAATTAAGTCCAAATGGATCAAAGGCCTTACTATCAGACCTGAAACTCTGAAACTGCTAGAGGAAAAAGTAGGAGAAGCCCTTCAACATATTGGTCTTAGCAAAGACTTTCCCCAAAGACTATAACCCCAATTGCTCAGGAAATAAAACCACAGATCAATCGATGAGATCTAATGAAATTACAAAGCTTTTGTACAGCAAAGGACACTGTGAATAGAGCAACCTACAGCATGGGAGAAAATATTTGCCAGCTATACATCTGACAGAGGATTAATATCTAGGATATACAAAGAACTTAAAAAATTAAATAAGAAATCAAACAATCCAATTTAAAAAAATGGGCTATGGAACTAAACAGAGAGTTCACAGAAGAAGATGGTATATAAATATCTAAAAAAGTTCTACATCCTAGTCATCAGGCATATTAAAGGCAGATTAAAATCACATTGAGATTCCATCTCACTCCTTTCAGATTGGCTACCATCATGAAACAAATGACCATAAATGTTGGTGAGGATGTGGAAAAAGAGGAACCCTTCTTTACTCTTGGTGGGAATTCAATCTGGTCCAGCCACTGTGGAAATCAGGGTGGAGGTTCCTGAGACAGCTAAAAATAGATCTATGATATGACCCAGCTATACCACTCCTAGGCATATATCCTAAGGACTTGTCTCACTACCTTAGAGATACTTGCTCAACCATGTTGATTTCTACTCTATTCACAATAGCTTGGAAATGGAACCAGCCTAGATGTCTCTCAACTGATGAGTGGATAATGAAGATGTGGCACATTTATATAATGGAGTTCTACTCAGTAGTAAAGAAAAATGAAGTTGTAAAATTTGCTGGAAAATGGATGAATCTGGAAAGGATTATACTTAGTGAGGTAACCCAGGCCCAGAAAGCCAAATGTCACATGTTCTTTCGCATATGTGTATCCTAACTAAAAATGATTGGGTTTCTATGTGAGTAGGAATAAAAGTCAGTAGCAGAAGCCAGTAAGCTAGAAAGGGGATATAAAGAGAATAGAAAGGGAAGGAGGGAGGGAGGACTTAATAGGATGGTATTATATTTATGTAAGTAGAAGAACAGATTAAAGGGGGTGAAAAGTCCTAAGTGAGATCAGGGGAAGAGATTGAGTAAAGGAAAGGTGGTGGGAGGGATAATCAAAATCTAAGAGGATATAAATAAGTCATATGGAAACCTACTTTTCTGGACAATGAGACACTCAGAAGCCATATATTCTTACTAGAAAATTTTCAGTGCAAAGGATGGGATACCTTCCAGTGAGTTTTGTCCAGGGAGGTCACAGATACTCCCAAAACATTATAGGCCATTGCCAAGGCCCTTTGTTTCCCACAAGGAATAGATGGTAAGACCCTATTACTAAAGACACCACATACTTGGGCTGCAAGGTCACTGACAAATCCTGCTTGAGCTGAGCTGAAAGCCTCCTCCATGTGGAAAAAGCTATGTTGCATGCAGTTCAATGGGAGAGAGAGAAAACACCTCTGAAGATACTCAACAGGGAACACTGCATGCTTTATATTTGGCCATCCAGGCCAAATGAGCCATTGGGTGCAATAGTGGTATGTCTGTTATGGGGGAAACCAACAGCTCTCTGATTGGACTGGAGGCCCACTTCATTGGAGGAATACATCTTTGACACTGAAAACCTACCACAGGAGTAGTCATGAGCCCTAGGGGTGTAATGCCTCCTGGTGTCTGGCTAAATGTATATACTATGCACACGAAACTGCCCAGTAAACACTTCTCTTAATTACCATACCCATATATTAATGCTACTTTCACTTTTGGTTAGAGAAGCTTCTCTTTTCAGATGGCAGTGACCTTGGGATGACTCAGAAGGCACCATGGTGCTGAAAAGAAGGAACAGAGGAGTACTCAGCACTGAAACATATCTAACACACCTTCCAAGGCTCAGGGTCCATTGTGGAAGAGGTGGCAGAAAAAATATAAAAGCCAAAGGAAGGATAGGACTCCTTACAATGTGCTCCTCCAGACAAAAAAATGGCCTGGATATCCATGACTTCACAGTGCCTGACACTACCTACCCAAGATCATCATAACAGGAGGAAAAGATGATGACATCAAAATGAAAACAGAGACTGATCAAGAAGGGGAGGGGATATGATAGAGTGCAGTTTCAAAGGGGAAAGTGGGGGAGGGAGGGAAATACCATGGGATATTTGTCTACAATTAAGGAAGTTGTGAGTAAAATAAATGAATAAACAAATAAATAATAAAATAAGAAGATGAAACAAGAAATTTTCTTGTTTAAATGTGCCAAGTGGCATAGCATTTACTGCTATGGGTGGATTTTTTCTAGATCTAGAACAAATTCTCTATGAATTTTTTTGTAGCAATAAAATTTGGATCTGATCTTGATATTAGATATTTGTTGGGTATCACAATAGTGTGACTTTGTTAGAAAATGTTCATTATTGGCAGAAACACACACTAATACAGTCAGAGTGAAATGCCTTGATTTGCTTTAAAATGCTTCATCAGAAAAATGAAAATAGAAAGATGGTTCAGATGTTAAAGGCACTTGCTTTCAAAATCTGATGGCCCAGGTTCAATTCCCCAGTACCCACGTAAAGCCAGATGTACAAAATGGTGCATCAGTCTGGAGTTCATTTGCAGTGACTAGAGACCCTGGTGTGCCCATTTTCTCTCTCTCTCTCTCTCTCTCTCTCTCTCTCTCTGCCGCTTTCTCTCTTCTCTCAAATAAATAAATAAAAATATTTTTAAAAAGAGAGGTGGTAGCCAGGCATGATGGCACACACTTTTAATCCCAGCACCCGGGAGGCAGAGGTAGGAGGATTGCTATGAGTTTGAGGCCACCCTGAGATTACACAGTTAATTCCAGGTCAGCCTGGGCCAGAGTGAAACCCTACATAGAAAAAGAGAGAGAGAGAGAGAGAGAGAGAGGAGGGAGGTGGAGAGACTGCTTAGTGGTAAGGTGCTTGCCTGCAAACCCAAAGGATCCATGTTCAATTCCCCAGGATCCATGTAAGCCAGATGCACAAGGTGGCACACATGTCTGGAGTTCATTTGTAGTGGCTAGAGGCCCTTTCTCTCTCCTTGCAAATAATAAAATCATTAGAAGTTTGATGATTATTGACTTTAGGTTTGGGGTATATGAAGATTTATTGTGCTATTTATTTTACATAATAAATACCTAAATCTTTAAATGCAAATTTAAAGAAAAATTAAAGGGGGTACTTTACTCTCCTAACTAAAAAGTTTAGATAAGGGTTTAAGTTAGTCAAGCTTCAAGTAATAGTAAGCAGTATCATAATGGACTTAGTTTCTTCTTAATTTCTTTGTGAATTTCAATGATGGTTGCTTCATCCTAAGACCGTTTTCAGAAGGTAGATGGACCTATAACCCAGTTAATTAGACACTTCCAGTCACATTTACTGTCCTTAAAGAATTATTTATGGCACTGCATTTTCTATGAAATATGACCTTGTTTTTGATGATAAATTAATCTGTCGCCCTTACTCATGGTTGTCAAACAACTGCCAACAGCAATTAGGACTTTATGCTTCTTTGTTCATGGGCCAGAGAGCCCTTTCAATAATCCTACTGTTCCCAATGGGCCAAATACTACCCGTCCATGTAGCAAACATCATGGATAGAGTGGTGGGATGCATTGGTTGGCTTTGGCAAATGGGGCTTACCTTGTGTGTGGGGGGGGCGAGGGGGATGTAATCAATGCTGGGATCCAAAGGGGATTTTTGTTTTGTTTTGTTTACGAGGTAAGGTCTCATTCTAGGCTAGGCTGATCTGAAACTCATTCTGTAGTCCCAGGCTGGCCTTGAACTTTCAGCAATCTCCTTTACCTCTGTTACCCAAGTGCTGGAATTAAAGGTGTGTGCCACCATGCCTGGGCAAAGGGGATTTAATGTGGGGAATAAACTGGGTAAGGTCATTACATTCTTCTTTTCCATGTGCCCTGCCACTGTTCTAGCTTAGTCCTCAACATCTATTGCTCAGACTATTATAGAATCTTTCTTACCAATCTCTATCCGTAGTTTCAGCTCATCACTGCATGTCTTCCCAGCATGTAGATATGATCACATGCTGTGTTTGGATATGAATTGTTCCCCCTAAGCTGATGTGTTAAAGGCTTAGATAGCAACAGATGAACTCTGAGAATTGTTTGGATTATAGGGGCTCTTTATCAGTGGATCAATTTACTGATGAATTCATAGTTGAATGGACTATTAAAAGGTGAGACCTATTTGGAAGGAGTAGATCACTGAAGATGTGTCTTTGAAGAATTTGTCTTGTCCTTAGATCTTTCCTTCTGAGTCTCTCTGCTTCCTGGCTGGATGAGGTAAGCCACTCTGCTCTTCTACACGCTCCCTGCTGTAACATTCTGCCTTACCACAGTCCAGAAACAAGGGTCTGAAACCTCTGCAACTACCAGCCAAATTAAATACTTCCTCTCTTAAGTCAAATTTCTCAAGCTGTCACAGTGACAAAAGCTAACATAATAAATCACCACTGTGTGCAATATCTTTTGAGTCTTATAAAACAAATTCAAAATGTCTTGGCTTATTATATAAAGCTGTTCAATATCTGGCCTTTGGCTATCTGTCCACCCTTATCTATCTTTATTCTCTTCTTTATGATTAAGATTTAGCAAACAGAATGACTCATAGTAATATTACATACAATGCTTTCTTGTACCTAATCCTTATAATGCAGTATATCAAATTTTATGCTTCTATTGTCTGGAGTTCTAGTTTTTTTCTCACTCCTTCTTTGGATCTTCTAGACCCCTTCTTCTTTGTGCCTGGGGTCCTTTGCTATATATATGGTCTCTTTACTTACAAACCAGTATAATGGCTGGTGGGTGAATTGAAAGTTCAATTAAATCTGGGATCAAATACTAAAAATACATATTTTATACATTATTTATATTGTCGATAATTATGGAAGCTGTCAATAAAAAATTCAAAAAAAATTATATATGAATCAGCTTCTCAACATTTTAAATCTCATCCAAGGAGCATTTTTAGACTTTTTTTCCTGATAACTTTTCTAACTCAGTGAAAATTTATTACTACAGCAGATACATTGTATATTTATTTGTGTGTTCTCTATATAATAGCAGAGTCAAAGCCTACTATGTGCATATGACTTTTCAGATTGAGTTCTTCCTCAGATTACCCTCACAATGATAATCCATCCTCTAGTATTTCTAACTTGGTTTTATTTACAATGAAGAAGAATGTATGTATGTATGTGTGTATGTATGTATGTATGCATGCATATAATCTAATGAAGCCCTAAAGTTGCTTGAAGGGTTAATAAAGTTATAAAGTTGCTGAGACAAGTGGGCCCTAAAACAGAGGCTTGTGAATGAAGGTCAGATTCCTTGGTAATAACACCCCCCCAGACCTTGGGCCTGAAAAAGAAACAGAAACACTGCATACAATGACATCATGTCCTGAAGACAGTACAGTTTAATCTTAAAAGTTGTGACTGTCTTGTCAGCAAGGGAAATGGCCTTGTTCCTGTCTTGTTTTCCCTGACCCGCATATTTGCTTACTCACTTCTTTTTCTCTTCTTGTATAAAAGTCTGTTCAGCTATAAATACACCATTGTAGCCTCTCACTTGAAAAGAGGTTCTATAGTCCTTTACTGCTTGACCCCAATAAAGCTGGTTTCCTTTCTTATTCACGGCACCCCAGTTGGTTCTGATCCTGACTCAGATATATATATTTGGTTTTTGGTGTTTCAAGGCAGGGTCTTACTCTAGGCCCAGGCTTACCAGGAATTCACTATGTAATCTCAGGATGGCCTTGAGCTCAGTGAAATCCTCCCACCTGATCCTCTGGAGTACTGGGATTAAAGGTTTGTACCATCATGTTTGCTCAAGTTACTTTAAAAAGCTATAGAGTAAGCTGGGCATGATGGCACATGTCTTTAACCTCAGCCCTCTGGAAACACAGGTAGGAGGAGACCCTACCTTGAAAATCCAATTTCAAAAAGTAACTTCCAGTGTCCACTGCCTAGCAATACCTTCACAAGACCCTCATAATAGGAAGAAAAGACTATGTTATCAATAAAAGAGAGACTAATGGAGAGAAGGAGGGGATATGATGGAGAATGGAGTTGTGAAGGGGTAAGTGGGGGAGGGGAGGGAATTATCATCGTTTATTGTCTGTAAGTATAGAAGTTGTCATTTAAAAATTATACATTAAGGGCTGGAGGGATAGCTTAGCAATTAAGGCATTTGCCTGCGAAGCCAAAGGACCCAGGTGTCATTCCCTAGGACCCACGTTAGCCAGATGCTCAAGGGGGCGCACGTGTCTGAATTTGGTTTGCAGTGGCTGGAGGCCCTGGAACATACAATCATTCTCTCTCTCTCTCTCTTTCTCTGTCAAATAAATAAAAATAAAATATTTTAAAAATTCAGACAAATGTATAATTGCTTCCTAAAAAAAAATTATACATTAAAATAAGTGCCATGCGTGGTGGTACATGCTTTTAATCCCAGCACTCAGGATGCAGAGGTAGGAGGATCTCCGTGAGTTCAAGGCCACCCTGAGACTACATAGTGAATTCCAGGTCAGCCTGAACTATAGTGAGACCCTACCGAAAAAAAAACAAACAAACAAACAAACAAACAAACAAACAAACAAACAAAAAAGTAACTTAGCTGGAAATGGTGGTGCACACCTTTAATCCCAGCACTAGGGAGGCAGAGGTAGGAGGATTGCCATGAGTTCAAGGCCACCCTGAGAGTATGTAGTGAATTCCAGGTTAGCCTGGATTAGAGTGAAACCCTACCTCGAAAAACCAAAAAAAAAAAAAAAAAAAGTAACTTAGTGTGGTAGTTTGAATTGATGTCCCCCAATATATTCAGTGTTTTATTAGTTTATAGTTTGCATCTGCAGCCACCTGGCTGGAGGCAGTGTCTCTGGGTGGATCTTAAGGTGTGGTGGTGGGTTTAGGATTTCAAACTAAAGATATACAAAGTGTCCCCTGTTGGAGTTCCTGAGGTGTGCTGTGCTATGTGGTTTTGGCTTGTGGCTTTCTCTCTCTCTTCCCTGGACAGTTTCTTCTGCCATTATGGAACTTCCCCTGGATCTGTAAGCTTCAAAAATATCCATTCCTCTATAACTGTGCCTGGTCTGGAAGTTCATCTCAGTGAACCTGAAGCTGTCTGCTACACTTAGTAACTTGATTTTTTTGTTAGTTTGTTTTGGTCTGTCTTTTGTTTGTTTGTTTTTTGAGGTAGGGTCTCACTCTAGCCCAGGCTGACCTGGAATTCACTATGTTGTCCCAGGGTAGCCTTGAACTCACGGTGATCCTCCTACCTCTGCTTCATGAGTGCTGGGATTAAAGGTGTGTGCCACCACGCCTGGCTTCATCTGCCTTTTTAAAATATTTTATGTATTTATTTGCATGGAGAGAGAGAGAGAAGAGAAAGAGAAAAAGAGAGAAAGGGCATGCCAGGGCCTGTAGCCACTGCAAATGAACTCCAGGTGCATGCATCACTTTGAGCATCTGGCTTTACATGGGTACTGGGGAATCAAACCCAGGTCATTAGGCTTTGCAGGCAAGTTCTGTTTTTCTTTTTTTTTTTTTTTTTACTTTTAAAATATATTTTATTTATTTGAGAGAGAGAAAGAGGGGGAGAGAGAGAGAGAATGGGCATGTCAGGGCCTCCAGCTACTGTGGGTCTCATTCTGTTCCCGTTCCCCCAGGGTCGTTGGCCACTGACGTCCTGGGCGAGGGAGAGAGGAGTTGGGAGGGGAGCAGCAGGGTCCTTCCTGGAGTAGTGGGTAAGTATGGCACACGAACACATGATGGGGCAATGAGCACCCGGGAGACCGTCTGATGGACAGCACTCGTTTATTCAAAAGGGGAGTGGGTTTATAAACACTTGGGGAAGGCTGAGATGGCACGCACAGACTATATGGCAATCGGATGCATAGTTTATGGGCTCTTATCTAGATAGCGGAAGGACTAGTAACTTCAAAGCTATGGGGAAAGGATAAGGGAAGGTAGGGGGGAAGGGCGGAAGAGGAGATTAGCAGAAAGCTGTGACTTCAAAATTGTGGGGGGTGGGAAGGCTATGTGACTTTAGCCACATGAGGGTCTCTTGGGCAGCTAGCCACAGGTCAGGAACTATGGGGGGGCAAAGTCTGACTTATGGAATGGTCAGAGCCTTTTGGGGTCTGAGGGAAGCACCTCGCCAGTTCTGCCACTCTGGGCGATGACAGCTCAGTACACCCTACAACATAGGGAAGGCCATTCCCGTCGCCAGGGACTTCCTGACAGAGGGCCAGCTGCCACCCCACAGCCCAGGGTCCCTGGCCATGTCCAATAGTTCAGGTCAGTCTCCTCACAGGTCCAGGCCGTTACTAGCAAGGCCCAACAAGCTACTGCAAATGAACTCCAGATTCATGCGCCCTCTGGTGCATCTGGCTTATGTGGGTCCTGGAGAATCAAACCAGGATCCTTTGGCTTTGCAGGCAAGCACCTTAACTGCTAATCCATCTCCCCAGCCCAAGTCCTGTTTTTATTTTGAAATAAGGTATCATGTAGACCACGCTGGCCATAAACTTCTAATCCTCCTGCTTTTATTTCCTGAGTGTTGGAATTGTAGGTGTGTTCCACCATACCTGGCTAAATGACTATTTTTATCATGTGTTTACAAGGCATTTAATTTTATTTTCCTAATACTTATCTTCACATATATACTTTATCATTATTTAATGTTTAATCAAATTTTAAAATCTCAAAGATAGCTACTTGTGGATCAAAACACCTGTTGGGGAGGGACAGAGTAGTAAGAAAATATCTAGGGAGGGGCTGGAAAGATGGCTTAGTGGTAAGGCACTTGCTGGCAAAGCTCCTCAGTATCCAAGTAAAGCCAGATGGTACATATGTCTGGAGTTGGTTTGCAGTGGCTACAGATGGTGGCATGCCCATTCTCTCGCTTCTTCTACTGCTTCTTTCTTTTTCTTTCTTTCTTTCTCTTTCTCAAATAAATAAAGTATTTTTTAAAAGAGAATATCTAAGAAAATAAGTAAAAGAGGCAACAGAAAAAAAAAACAGTAACTAACATGCTTGACAATATTAGGCGTCAGGCATTATTATTTTTTTTTTTCTGTGACAAATATCAGAGAGAAACTATGTAAGAGGAAGAAAGATTTATTCTGGATCCTGGTTTCAGAGGTTTCATCCATGCATCCATTGCTATGGGCCTGAGGTGAGAAAGAAAATGGTGGTGGGAGCTTCTGGTAAAAGAGGTTGCTTGCTTCATGCCAGCCAAGAAGCAGGAAGGAAGAGAGAGGGGCCCTTGGCAGGATATAGATGCCCCAAGCACACACTGCAATGACTTGCTTCCTCAAAGCCAACCCCACCTCAGAATGTTTCAAACATCTCCCAATAGTGCCATCAAATGATGAATCCAGGTCAGAGCTTTCATCATCTACTCACCTCTCAGTGACTGGATCCACTACTTAGGAACCAAGCCTTCAATATACAAGCTTGTTTTCATATCCAAACCATAGTAGGCATCATTTTAAGCATTTACAAAGTTAATTCAGTTAATTCACACAAGGGATATCCCATTTAATGATAGGGAAACTAGAGAAGTTCAGATTTGTGTTCTTTTGGTAAAAGTTTTTTCTAATAACAAAAATTTAAAGCACATTTTATTGTAATGCTTCCAAAATGCATCACCATTGTGCACCTTTCTTTTACAAAGCCTATTGAACATAATGTAATTTGTCTTTGAAATGGTACAACTAATAAAAACAAACGTGAAAATTTAATGCAGCTTCTCTTTTGGGTTTCATAAAAAGCATTTGTCTTCATTCTCAAGGAAGCCAGAAGAGTGAGTTTAGTAAATCAGGTCCTTGAGGGAGACAAAAGGATTTCATTGCTCTTGCTTTTATCCTTTCTTTGCTGGTAAGCTTGAGCCTACTAAAGAACCAAAGGCTGAGGAGTCATTGGGGATGAGATATTTCTTTAAAGCTGGCTACTTAGGTAGAAGTACACACGGGAGGCAGTAGTGGAATGGGATTCAGGCAAGTCTATAAGCAGCCAGCAATCTACTCTCAAGAGGTTGGGGGTCTGACATGAGATGTGTCCCTGCTGACTCCCTCCCTCATGTTATCTTCCAAGCCCGGTTCTTTCCCCGGCCCTTTCTGGCTTCTGCTTTTGAAGCTTCCCTCCAGTTCTTGAGCAAATGCATTGTTCTAAAACGAACTGGCTCACCTGGCTTTTGCTCATTTGTTTCAGGTAAACAGTCTCTGACTGTTAGGACTAGGACCCAGTTGCTAGGATACAATATTAGCCCCCATAGAGAGTAAAGGCCAAGGACTCCCAAACCTTATTGATTTGTTGGATGTTTTGTAAAGGCCTAATGTCCCAGCACTGTGCCCAATACCTAACGTATGTTCAATATATATCCATTGAATAAATGAATAAATGGATGAATGAATAAGCTGTAGGCCCTTTGTACTTATAGATTGGCTTAATAAAATTAATTTCTGTAATATTGAAGGAGAAATATAAGAAAGCTAGCTTCTTTCAGGTAGTTAGGTTAGGCACAGAAGCCCAAAGAGAGAATATTCTGTCCATCTTTGCAAAACTGAAACTTGGGCCAGGTGTGGTGGTACATGCCTTTAATACCAGTACTGGGGAGGCTGAGGTAGGAAGATAGCTATGAGTCTGAGGCCAGTCTGAAACTACAAAGCTACAGTGAGACCCTACCTCAAAACAAACAAATAATTCTGAAACTTGGGTCTGATGCTGTCTCTCGGACAGTGACACCACCCAACAGGAACTTCCAACTTCTTCAGCTCAGCCTCCCTGAATCACTCCTGAGTCCATAAACCAATGAGATCTTGGCTCATCCTGGATCAGCCCCTTGAATGAAACAATCATGTCTCTTGCTCATACATACCTAAGCCTAATGAGGATGCTCACCCTGATTGGATGTCTGAACCTTATAAAGGAGGTTACCCACATAGCCTAACCTTTGGCTCTTCTCTTCCTTTTGTTTTATGAAATGGCTTGAATATCCACATTGAAACAGGATGTTTGGGGTTCAAGAAAGTCCTTGGTGGGCTGGAGAGATGGCTTAGCTTGCCTGTGAAGTCTAAGGACCCTGGTTCGAGACTCAATTCCCCAGTACCCATGTAAACCTGATTCACAAGGTGGCACATATGTCTGGAGTTTGTCTGCAGTGGCTGGAGGCCCTGGTGCACCCATTTTCTCTCTCACTCTCTGCCTCTTTCTGTCTGTCACTCTCAAATAAATAAATAACCAACAAAAAAAAAAAAAAAAATTAAAAAAAAAAAAAATAAAGTCTTTGGGCCCCGAATTCAAGGCCACACTGAGAATACAGAGTGAATTCCAAATCAGCCTGGGTTAGAGCAAGACCCTACCTCTAATAAACACACACACACACACACACACAAAGCCCTTGAACCTCAAGTCCTGGGTTCGTGTCTACTTCTAACCAAAGAATTGGATAAAATAAGACTGAAAAAGGATAATTTTTTTTTTTTTTTTTTTGGTTTTTCGAGGTAGGGTCTCACTCTAGTCCAGGCTGACCTGGAATTCACTATGTAGTCTCAGGGTGGCCTTGAACTCACGGTGATCCTCCTACCTCTGCCTCCCAAGTGCTGGGATTAAAGGTGTGCACCACCACGCCCGGCTGAAAAGGATAATTATTAAATAATTATATTTATTGAGGGAAGTAGAAAACCAAGGGAAGGGAAATGAATACACCCATGTGGCCTTGGAGCCCATGTGGTGGTCCTGGAAGAAACATAAGAGAGAAGAAAGTAAAAAGAGCTCCTGCCATTTGGAGGGCAGGCTGTGGTAAAGAGCCCATGTGGGAAGTAGGGGCCAGGGGGTTCTCTCCTCATCTTGGCCCAGGCAGGCCAAGGCGACAAGGAGCTCACCAGAACCTGGAGGTTCAGGAGTGATCAGGCAGCCCAGAAAGAGGCTTGTCCCCTTGCTTGCATCTTACAGTGGTGGGTTTTACCTTCTGGCTCAGGTGAGCCAGAGAGACAGCTGATTGGTCTGGACTAGAGGCCGGCTCAGGAAGAGGCCAAACACGATGTCAAGTTCAGAAGTCTAAGCCTGACCAATCACAATGTCAGGATTAGCTTTGAATTCTATAAAAAGTGACCTCCCTCCCAGGGAGGGGCTCAGGTATGGAAAAATAGGTTTAGAGAACTAGGCATGAGATAAGACATCAGATCATCCATCCTTTGATCTCTAGGGAGTGCAACTTGCCAAGGCAGACCTTCCTGCCTTTTTACTTTCAGGGGCTACCCTAACTGCCCAACAAAACTACCTGACTTCTCAACATGAGGAGTCCCTCCTTGACAGCCTGGCTGGTACCAGGTTGTCTGGGAAGGGGGGAAATACTTACCTTGGCTTGGGTATTTTTCTTCTTGCCTTCTATCTGTGTCATGCTTTGGAGTTATCTTCTCACTTTGGTCGCTGAATTCTTCACTATTTTTTAGTCCTCTCTGGTCTGCCAAAGAGCTGCTATGTTCGATCTCCCACATGGGTGTAACTGCCTCAGCCTTTTCCTTAGATGCCAGTTTCTCCTAAATAAACCACAATACATAATTTAGCTTTCTCTCTTCTTCTTCTTTTTTTTTTTTTTTTTTTTCGAGGTAGGGTCTCACTCTAGCCCAGGCTGATCTGGAATTCACTATGTAGTCTCAGGGTGGCCTCGAACTCACAGCGATCCTCCCACCTCTGCCTCCCGAGTGCTGGGCTTAAAGGCGTGCGCCACCATGCCCGGCCTCTTTTTACATTTTATCCTTACAAGTCTTCTGAGTCGGAATGTTGGACAAATGTTACTCTCCCTTCTACAGATAGATAATTGGAGGGAGGATGGGCAGTCAGGGATACAAGCCAGAAAATGAGCCCATACATACTAGCACTCATACTTCTTCCTTCTCACATTCTCTTTACACTGCCACTGCACTTGTTTGCTTTTCTGGAATGAATTATTAGCACTATCCAGTGTTCTCTTCTGGATTGTAAATTCCTCCAGGCCCTTAAAACTTTTAATTCAGAAGTAGAAAAATAAATAAATAAAACTTCTTGGAAGCTGACTTTGTAATGGGCATAAAGGGCAAAAGAGTTGGATAGCATACTACCTTCAATTTTGGGCTAATTTTTGTTGTAGAATGTAAAAAGTAATAAGAAAGGCTTTCAATGGCTAAGTGAATGGCGAAATAATTTGTGGTGAGTGATATTTGCTTGCTCACAAGTTTCTTCCCTGTATTTTCACTCTACCTATTAAGTATTCATCTCTGGCTGTTCAGAAGGCTAGGGAAGCCTTAGCCAGGCCTCAGGCCCTGGAGCTGGCCTGCATGAGTCCCCCCTAACCTGGGATGGAGGAAAGTCACGTTAGACCACAGGCCTACCCCAAGGGCATGCGGTGCTCTGTGGTGTGGTGGCCCCAAGTGACCCGGCGTTGGCTTAGGACAAAACCGCCCTACCCCACCCCTGCCACTTCCCAGAGGGATCTGCGGGCCGGGTGTTCCTCTACACGAGCCCGACCTCACTAGTTTGTCCCAGCGGCCGCCTCGTAGACGGCGCCGCGCGTCCCGGGAGTCCGCATGGCCATGGCCGCCCGCGGAGGCCTGGCTTCCTCGGGGGAGGGGCTGCGCTACGCCGAGTCCCTGCCTCCCGCGGCCCCGCGGCCCGACGCCGCTGTCGACCACCGAGCGGTGAGTGCGGCGGCCTCCGGTGGTCTCCGGTGGGTGGGGACGACACCTCCGCCGGGAAGGAAGGCAGCGCGGTGACTCCGCAGCGGGAGGCGTCCGGGTCTCCGGCCACAGCGCCCAGGACACCTCCTCCTTTCTGACCTGGGGGAGAGTGTCCCGGAGAATAACAACATGTATAAGTTGGTTTTCGTTTGCATATTTATTTATTTATTGTTTATTTTTTGTTTATTGGACTTGGGTCTCACTCTAGCTCAGGCTGACCTGGAATTCACTATGTAGTCTCAGGGTGGCCTCGAACTCACGGCGATCCTCCTACCTCTGCCTCCCGAGTGCAGGAATTAAAGGCGTCCTTGTTTTTGTTTTTCTAGGTAGGGTCTTGTTCTAGCCCAGGCTGACCTGGAATACTAGTTTCAGGCTGGCTTGGAACTCTCAGTGATCCTCCTCCTCTGCTAGGATTAAAGGCTTGTACTTACCACACTGGCTCTTATATTTTTAAGGTAAAACATACTGGTTTTACTTGGGAGGTATTTTATTTGGAAGAGGAGCGAGTGTGTAAAATTTACGCTATCAGAAGGCTAAGTTGTGTGTGATTCTCAGTCTATCCTAGTACCCCTTTTACAACAAATATTTTCTAAAGTCTCCTGTGACATCCTGAAATCCTGAAATGAGATTAGTTTTAAAAAACAGATATTCTAAATAAAACATAAAAGTGAAATATTTTGTTAGTAGAAAACATGTGCCTATATAAATTTGTAAATGCCCAGAAATGATGACATTAGAAGACATAATGAAATAATCATGTTGCTTGCATATTGCAACAGTCCAAAAAATACTGTATATGTGACAGTTACAAATATATCACCAAACCCTTTGTCTTCCAAGTGCTAGGATTAAAGGCTTGGGCCACCAAGCCTTGCTCCAGTTTGTTTGTTTGTTTGTTTGTTTGTTTATTTATTTATTTATTTTAACAGGGACCTAGGCTGACCTCAAACTCTATCTTAGTCTCTCTAGTCCCTGTTTTTTTTTTTTCAAGGTAGGTTCTCACGTGCTGGGACTAATGCACCACCATGCCTGCCTTTTTTTTTTTTTTTTTTTTTTTTTTTTTAGTAACTGCCTCACTCTGTAGACCAGGCTGGTCTTGAACTCATGGGGATCCACTTGCCTCAGCCTCCCAAGTACCTGGTACCTGGCTGGCTTTATCACATATTAACATTTCAAATACCAAATGCCAAAAGAGACATTGTTATAAAAAAAAATACTGGATGCCAGGAGTGGTCGTGCATGCCTTTTAATCCCAGCACTGGGGAGGCAGACCTTACCTTGAAAAACTAAAATAAATAAATAAATAAATAACAACAACAAAAAAACTGGAGAACTTCTATTTTTCTTTTATTATAATATGTCCTAAAATATGTTTCAACATACTTTGACACCTCTTGGCAATCACATGTTTTCTATTTTGTACATCCATATTTTAACTTTCATTCTTTTCTTGCTTTACTATGAAAGGAAGCTAGAATGGACATTCCATGGGTGGGACTTTATTTTCCCTCTGATGTGCATTTCTAGCATTTATTTGCTCCCTGGTATATATAAGTATTGAAAACAAACTTGAGTGGATAAATGTTATTTTGGAATGGGAAGAATGAATTTTCTTTTTTTTTTCTTTTTCCTTCCTTCCTTCCTTCCTTCCTTCCTTCCTTCCTTCCTTCCTTCCTTCCTTCCTTTCTTTCTTTCTTTCTTTCTTTTTTTTTTTTTTTTTTTTTTGGTTTTCCGAGGTAGGGTCTCACTCTAGCTCAGACTGACCTGGAATTCACTATGTAGTCTTAGGGTGTCCTTGAACTCATGGCAATCCTCCTACTTCTGCCTCCTGAGTGCTGGGATTAAAGGCATGCACCACCACGCCTGGCTAAGAATGAATTTTCAATCAATGGAGTCTATAAGAATTTCCAGTTGCTTACCTATGACTCTAACAAACTGAAATATAAGAATTTAGCTCATCCAAAATGTGCTTCTCGTACAGTTTATCCCCAAATATGACCTGAGTAATCCCACCATCAACTATACTTTCTCCTTTAACTTCACCATTGTCACTTAGATTGGTGTTTAATTTCTTTCTCTTTTGATTGTTAGTCTTTCTTATTTATCCTCTGGCCTCTTGTAATACCTTAAAATAGCATTTAAATGTATTTTTATTTATTTATTTGAGAGAGAGAGAGAGAGAGAGACAGATAGAGAGAAAGAGAGAATGGGTGCGCCAGGGCCTCTAGCTGCTTGCTGCAAATGAACTCCATATGCATGCACCCCCTTGTGCACCTGGCTTACGTTGGTCCTGGGGAATCAACCGTGGTCCTTAGGCTTCACAGGCAAATGCCTTAACTGCTAAGCCATTTCCCCAGCCCTTAAAATAGCATTTAAAAACAGGTCTTTCTGGGCATGGTGGCACACACCTTATATAGTCCTAGCATTGAGGAAGCAGAGGTAGGATTGCCATGAGTCCAAGGCCACCCTGAGACTACATAGTGAAATTCCAAGTCAGCCTGGACTAGAGTGAAACCCTACTATGAAAAAAATGAGAAAAAAAAGTCTCTGCTTTATCCTCTCCAAACATTACAGTGCTATCAGTTATTTTTCTTTAATACAGATTGTTACTGGGACCAAATAATGCAGTTACCAAAGTACAAACTTTATGTGAGTAGTATACAGGATTCTATATCCTAACCCCCAAATGACTTACTTCAGGTACAGTTTCCCTCCCTTCTTCCCTCCTTCCCTCCTTCCCTCCCTCCCTCCCTCCCTCCCTCCCTCCTCCCTCCCTCCCTCCCTCCCTCTTTCTTTCTTTCTTTCTTTCTTTCTTTCTTTCTTTCTTTCTTTCTTTTTCAAAGTAGAGTATTGCTCTAACTCAGGATGATCTGGAATTGACTCAGGGTGTCTCAGGGTGGCCTTGAACTCATGGTGATCATCATACCTCTGCCTCCGAAGTGCTGGGATTAAAGGCAGGCACCACAGCCGACCATTTTCCATTTCTTATGCTTCATATTAGCTCATGCTGTACTTACCTTGGTTGCTCCTATTTCTCTTATGAAATTTCCTTCTTCTGTGATTTTATGAAAGCTGTCTCTTTTGACTGACATTCTTTGCTAGATAAATTCTTTCTTGTTTGAAGACTCACTTTATATGATTTCCCTTCCCTTACTACCTTTCTTCTATAGTAGAAGAAAGTTGTTTCCTCCTGTGTATTTCCTTAGAACATTGCATAAGCTTTAAAATATGTGTATTAATTTAAATTATTTATTTATATTCACACAGAGAGAGAAAGAAAATCGGTGTACTTAGGCCTCTTGCTACTGCACAGCACACGAACTCCAGACACATGTGCCACTTTGCCTATCTGCTTTATGTTTGTTCTGGGGTATCAAACTCAGGCTGTGAGGCTTTGCAAACATGCACCTTCACCCAGTGAGCCATCTCTCCAGCTCTAAAACATATTTTTATTTATTTGCAAGCAGAGAGAGAGAGAGAGAGAGAGAGAATGGGCACATCAGAGGCCTTTTGCCACTGCAAGTCAGCTCCAGATGTATGCACACCACTTTGTGTAGCTGGCTTTACATGGGTGCTGGGGAATCAAACCTGGACCATCAGGCTTTGTAAGCAAGTGCCTTTAACTAAGCCATCTCTCCAGCCCCTGAAGTTATATAGGCTTTAAAATTTTATTTATTTATTTGCAAAGAGAGAGTGAGAGAATAGGGGTGCCATGGCCCCCAGCTGCCACAAATGAACTCCAGATGTATGTGCCACCTTGTGCATTTGACTTTATGTGGGTACTGAGGAATCACACTCCAATAGTTAGGCTTTGCAGGCAAGCACCTTAACCACTGAGCCCTCTCTAGCCCAGTTATATAGGCTTTTACTAGAACATTTATTATTATATGTCTGTGATGGCTAATCTTCATTGTCAATTTGACTGGATTCAGAACCTCCCAGAAAACACCTGTAAGTCTGTGAGGTTATTTCCAGAGAAAGATTTAAGGGAGAAGGGAATACCCATGCTTGAAAGTGGTAACACTATCCTTGCACTGAGTTACTGGATTGAGTAAAAAGGGAAAAGAAAGCTGTGTGCCAGTATCTCACTTTCTCCCTCACTCTGTCTACTAACTAGAGGCAGTGTCACATGCTCCCACTACCATGCCTCCCCACCATGATGTACTATATTTCTTCAAACCATGAGCCAAAACAAATACTTCTTTCTTTAACCAGCCAAATGCTTCCTTCTTTAAATTGCTTTTGTCAGGTATTTTGTCAGAAAAGTGACTAATACAAACATTATCTGAATTATTTGTATCCATATTTGTGAAAGCTCCTAACAAGTGTGTCCAGTCTTTTGACATTGTGACACTGAGTTCATCTTCTGTTCACACTTGAGAACTGCACAGTCGAGCTACCCTTTACCCCCCAATATCTCCCCTCCCACACAAATTCTCGTGATGTTTTAAGTAAGTTTACAATTCTGTGTTGTGCCACATTTATGGTTGTCCTGTTGGCCATGGGTTGAACACACCATGTGAAGTTTCCAGGCATTGTAATTGGCATATGGTATTCTCGTAATTGTTCAATAAGAGCAGTTCTCTTTTACTATTGTATTGTTAGTAAATATAATGTGGACGTTTGAGTTTAACATGTGGGTGCACACATTTTGTCCTGTTGACTCTGAGGGAAATCAAGAACCAGAGTCAGGGAGTGGTAGAGTGATGGCTTAGTGGTTAAGGTGCTTGTCTGCAAAGCCTAAGGAGCCAGGTTCTATTCCCCAGTAGCCATGTAAACCACATGTACAAGTGACATATGCATCTGGAGTTTATTTGCAGTGGCTGAAGGCCCCGGCGTGCCCATTCTCCCTCTCTCTTTCTCTTTCACTTTCTCTCAAATAAATAAAATAAATTAAAAAATAGAAAAACAATAAAATAATACAATATCTTTTTAAAAAAGAAGCTGAGTGTGTCTTGCTCACTATTCTTTCTCCTGAACTTTGCACAAGGCCTGTCATATTTATATTCTATGCCAATTAAACATTTATGTAATGAATGGTTTCCAACTTTCCTTTCTCCTTCCTTACTACCACCCCTGAGCAGAATATTGTATTTTCTTCTTAATTTCCCTCTGGCACAGCTATTGTTTATCTTGAATTCAAGTACTGCAGTCTCAGGATAGATGCTTTAGCATTTTATAATACTTTCAGGCAATTGTTATTTATCTAGATGGAAGTTATTTACTGCTTATACTGTTTGTGAAAATAAAATGCCATAGGGAATTTTAAAACAATTTTGATGTCCCTTCTTTTTTTTTTTAAAGAAAGTATTCAACAGTAGCAGCTGTGATGGAATGGGCTGTTTTCCCAGTTTTCTGAAGATTTTTTGATTCATGGTAGTAGAACATTTAATGTAATTTTTCTTTGGATTTTATTTTCTTGCAAATATTTGAAGGTAGATGGTGGTAACAGGTTCCTAATAGCCTACATGCTCATTTGCTAAGATCATTTAAGTGGTATTTCTTCTCTTTTTGAACTTATAACTAAAATTAAATGTTTATAGACAGGGGTGAAGTTTTAAGGATCTTTATCTTCTCATTTCCAAAAATAGTATCAGGCATAGGATATCTCTTAACCTTTGTTGAATGAGTACATGAACAACAAATGAAAAGGACTAGAAAAATGTTTTGTAAAATAATGAAGTACAGTCTTATGGAATAAAAAGGAGTAAGATAAAAGAGACTAGGTCAATTCTTCAGTTGTTTTAATGGTCCAGAGACCTAAAACATAAGCATCTTATAAATGTTATGTGTAATCAGAATACACATAGTACTCTGATTTCTTTTTTTGTTTTTGTTTTTTTGCTTTTTCAAGGTAGGGTCTCACTCTAGCCCAGGCTGACCTGGATTTCACTCTGTATTCTCAGGGTGGACTCCAACTCCTGATGATCCTCCTACCTCTGCTTCCTGAGTGCTGGGATTAAAGGCATACACCACCATGCCCAGCTTACTCTCACTTCTTTTGATCCACTTTTCCAAGTTTTGGTCATGTTATTGCTTGTTAATGTCTCTAATAATGCAGGTTAGATTTAGATACAGGTTCTGTATTTGAATTTTATTCATTTTGGTTTAATAGATTGTCTTGGGAAGGTCACATGTCAATGACTTAAACTAGCTGCAGGCGTGAAGAATATGAATAGACAAATATTGTTATCCCCAAGGACAGAGGACAGCAAACCTATTTTGTAAAGAGTTAGGTAATAAATACCTTGGGCTTTGCAAAACATAGCCTTTGTTCAAACTTCTCTGTTATCATCATATTTAATTATAAAAGAAATGCTTCTAAAAGGCAAATATAGATCAAATTCAAATACCCCATTAAAGACATACTCTGATAAGTGCTGTTATGTTTTTCATTCATTTAATACATATTTATGGTGTCCTGCCTTTGGTAAGGTGCTAAGGGTAAGTGCTGTAGTAGATACAAAGACAAATTAAACATGGATTTTGTCCTCAGTAACCCTGTCTGATTAACTGTAGTAAGCAAGCCTAGGGCCAAACACACCATAGAGCAGATTATAGATTGTTTTTTTAAATATTTTATTTATTTATTTACTTTACAGAGAGAGGAAGAGGCAGATAGAGAGAGAGAGAGAATTGGTGTGCCAGGGCCTCTTTGTGCACCTGGCTTTACCTGGGTACTGGGAATTGAACCTGGGTCCTTAGGCTTCACAGGCAAATGCCTCAAACACTAAGCCGTCTCTCTAGCCCAGTTGTAGATTCTTAGTGTCATTTCAAAACTAAGTTAATACAGGGCAGAGCCAAAATACAGTGCAAGAGATGTATATATACTTGAGTTCAGACTCATTGCTTAGTGTGGGGAATCAAAGACTTTGATAAAGTGAGTGAGAGAGAAAAATGAGTTAATTGACCAATCCATTTAAACCTTCTGTTGTAGAAAATTTGCAGTCTTCTGCTACTTAAAATCAATTAGAATATCATGCGGCTTAGAATTATTTACATTTTCATTTTTAAGTTGTAGGAAACATTTCTTTTTGTTTGTTTGTTTTTGAAAATTGAGGCAGGGTCTCACTTTAGCCCAGGCTGACCTGGAACTTGCTGTGTGTAGCCCACAATGGCCTCAAACTCAGTGACCCTCCTATCTCAGCCTCCCTAGGACTGGGATTAAAGCTTGAACCACTAAGACCCACAACAAATCTATTTCCTTTTTTAAAAATTTTAATTTATTTTTGTTTTTTGATTGACAACTTCTTCAATTGTAGACAATATCCCATGGTACTTCCCTCCCTCCCCCCACTTTCCCCTTTGAAACTTCACTCTCCATCATATCCCCATCCCCTCTTAATCAGTCTCTCTTTTGAGTTTGATGTCATAATCTTTTCCTCCTATTATGATGGTCTCGTGTAGGTAGTGTCAGGCACTGTGAAGTCATGGATATCCAGGCTATTTTGTTTCTGGAGGAGCACGTTGTAAGGAGTTCTACTCTTCCTTTGGCTCTTACATTCTTACTGCCCCTCTTCTGCAGTGGACCCTGAGCCTTGGAAGGTGTGTTTGAGATGTTTCAGTGCTGAGCACTTCTCTGTCCCTTCTTCTCAGCACCATGGTGTCTTCTGAGTCATCCCAAGGTTGCCACCATCTGAAAAAAGAAGCTTCTCTAAACAAAAGTGAGAGTAGCATTAATATATGGGTGTGAACATTAAGAGAAGTGCTTACTGGGCAGTTTGGTGAGCAAAGTATATACATTGAGCGAGACACCAGCAGACATTACACCCTTAGGGCTTATGACTACCCCTGTCATAGGTTTTCAGTATCAGGGATGCATTCCCTCCTATGGAGCGGACCTCCAGTCCAATTAGAGAGCAGTTGGTTTTCCCCATAACAGACATGCCACTATTGCACCCATTGGCTCATTTGGCCTGGCTGACTAGATTTAAGGTTTGCATGTTCACTGTTGAGTATCTTCACTGGTGATTTCTCTCTCCCATTGAACTGCATGCAGCATAGCTTTTTCAACTTTCTGTCAGCTGGTCCTCATGGAGGAGGCTTTCAGCTCAGCTCCAGCAGGATTTCTCAGTGAACTGTATGTGAACAAGTATGTGGAGTCTTCAGCAATAGGGTCTTGCCATCTATTCCTGGTGGGAAATAAAGGGCCTTTGCAATGGCCTATAATGTTATGGGGGTATATATGACCTTCCCGGCCAACAACTCATTGAAAAATATCCAATCCCTGGCACTAAAAATTTTCTAGTAACAATCTATGGCTTCTGAGTGTTCCATTGTCCAGAAAAGTAGGTTTTCATATGACTTATTTATATCCTCTTAGATTTTGATTAGCCCTCCCTCCACCATTCCTTTACTCAATCTCTTCCCCTGATCTATTCTTCTACTTACATATATACAATACCATCCTATGGAGTCCCCCCTCCCTCCCTTTCTATTCCCTTTATATCCCCTTTCTAGCTTACTGGCTTCTGCTACTGAGTTTTTGTTTTTTTTTTTTTTCTCACATAGAAGTCCAATCATTTGTAGCTAGGATCCACATATGAGAGAGAACATATGACATTTGGCTTTCTGGGCTTGGGTTACCTCACTAAGTATAATCATTTCCAGATCCATCCATTTTCCAGCAAATTTCATAACTTCATTTTTCTTTACTGCTGAGTAGAACTCCATTGTGTAAATGTGCCACATCTTCATTATCCACTCATCAATTGAGGTCCATCTAGATTGGTTCCATTTCTTAGCTATTGTGAATAGAGAGGCAATAAACATGGTTGAGCAACTATCTCTAAGGCAGTGAGGCGAGTCCTTAGGATATATGCCTAGGAGTGGTATAGCTGGGTCATATGGTAGATCTATATTTAGCTGTCTTAGGAACCTCTACACTGATTTCCACAATGGCTGGACCAGATTACATTCCCAACAGCAGTGTAGAAGGGTTCCTCTTTTTCCACATCCTCACCAGCATTTACGGTCATTTGTTTTCATGATGGTAGCCAATCTGACAGGAGTGAGATAGAATCTTAATGTTTTAATCTGCATTTTCCTGATGACTAGGGATGTAGAACATTTTTTCAGATGTTTATTTTATATGCCATCTGTATTTCTTCTTCTGACAACTCTCTATTTAGTTCCATAGCCTCCCCCCTCCCCTTTTTTTTTTTTTTTTTTTGTTTTTTGAGGTAGGGTTTCTCTCTAGCCCAGGCTGACCTGGAACTCACTATGTAGTCTCAGGGTGGCCTCGAACTCACAGCAGTCCACCTACCTCTGCCTCCCAGTGCTGGGATTAAAGGCGTGCACCACCACACCTGGCTCTTTTTTTTTTTTTACGACTTTATTTTTATTTATTAGAGACAGAGAGAGGGAAAGAAAGAGATGGAGAGTGAGAATGGGCATGCCAGGGCCTCTAGCCACTGCAAACAAACTCCAGATGCGTGTGCCCCCTTGTACATCTGGCTTATGTGAGACCTGGAGAATCGAATTGGGGTCCTTAGGCTTCACAGACATGTGCCTTAACCGCTAAGCCATCTTCAGCCCCCATAGCACATTTTTTAATTAGGTTGTTTGATTTCTTATTATTTATTTTTTTGAGTTCTTTGTATATCCAAGATATTAACCCTCTGTCAGATGTATAGCTGGCAAAGATTTTCTCCCATTCTGTAGGTTGCCTCTTTGCTCTATTCACAGTGTCCTTAGTTGTACAAAAGCTAATTTCATGAGGTCCCAGCGGTTGATCTGTGGTTTTATTTCCTGGGCAATTGGGTTTATATTCAGAAAGTCTTTGCCAAGTCCAATATGTTGAAGGGTTTCTCCTATTTTTTCCTCTATCAGTTTCACATCTGATATTAGGTCTTTGATCCATTTGGACTTAGTTCTTGTGCAGAGAGAAGGATCTATTTTCATCCTTCTAAAGATACATCTCCAGTTTTCCCAGCACCATTTGCTGAAGAGGCTGTCTTTTCTCCAGTGAGTATTATTGGCATTTTTGTCAAAGATCAGGTGGCTGTAGCTACTTGGACTTACATCTGGGTCCTCTATTCTGTTCCATTGATCTACATGTCTGTTTTTGTGCCAGTACCATGCTGTTTTTGTTACTATGGCTCTGTAATATAGGTTAAAATAAGATATGGTTATACCACCAGCCTTATTTTTGTTGCTCAAAATTGTTTTAGATATCCGAGGTTTTTGTGCTTCCAAATAAATTTATTTATATATTTCTTCCTGTCTACTGATTTTTGGTTTGCCTTGTTCTTCTTTTTCCAAGGCCTTAAGGTGCAGCATTAAGTTGTTTACCTGGGACTTTTCTAATTTATTTTATTTTATTTTATTTTATTTTTTTTTTTTTTTTTTTTTTTGGTTTTGCGAGGTAGGGTCTCACTGTGGTCCAGGCTGACCTGGAATTAACTCTGTAGTCTCAGGGTGGCCTCGAACTCTCGGCGATCCTCCTACCTCTGCCTCCCCAGTGCTGGGATTAAAGGCGTGCGCCACCACGCCCGGCACTATTTTATTTTATTTTATTTTTTAAAGATTTTATTTTTATTTATTTATTACAGTCAGAGAGAGAGAGAGAATGGGCACGCCAGGGCTTCTAGCCACTGCAAACGAACTCCAGACACATGCACCACCATGTGCATCTGGCTTACGTGGGACCTGGAGAATTGAACCTGGGTCCTTAGACTTTGTAGGCATGCGCCTTAACCACTAAGCCATCCCTCCAGCCCTATTTTTTTTTTATTGACAACTTCTATACTTATATACAAAAAATGCATTATATTTCCCTCCCCTGCCCCAATTCCCCTTTAGAACTCCAATCTCCATCATATCCCCTCCCTCTCTCCATTAGTCTCTCTTTTAATTTGATGTCATCATCTTTTTCTTCTATTATGAGGGTCTTACGAAGGTATTGCTAGGCACTGCAAGGTCATGGATATCAAGGCCAATTTCTGTCTGGATAGTTGCATTGTAAGGAGTCGTACCCTTCCTTTGGCTCTTCCATTCTATCCACCCCCTCTTCTGCAATGGGCCCTGTGCCTTGGAGGGTGTGACAGAGATGTTTCAGTATTGGGCACACCTCCATCCCTTCTTCTCAACACTATATTGCCTTTTGGGTCATCACAGTGGTCATCACCATCTGAAAAGAGAAGCTTCTCTAACCAGAAGTGAGAGTAGCATTAATATGTGAATATGAACATTAAGTGTAGTGCTTTCAGGGCAGCTTGGCGGGAATAATATATACATTTAGCCAGAAAAGAGCAGGCTTTTACCCCTAAGGCTCATGACCTCACCTGCCATAGACTTTTGCTTAGGTTTTTCAGTATCAGGTATGTATTCCCTCCCATAGAGAGGGCCTTCAGTCCAATTATGGAACAGTTGGTTACCCCAAGAGCAGACATGCCACTGTTGTACCCATTCAGTCATTGGGCCTGTATGGCCAAACTTCAGTATTCAGTGTCCACTGTTTTCACTGCTGATGACTTCTCTGTCCCATATGGCTGCATGCAGTGCAGCTTTTTCCAGCTTTCTGTTGGCTGGTCTACAGGGGACTTTTCTAATTTCTTAACATAGGCACTTAAAACTATAAATTTCCCTCTTAGAACTGCCTTTATTCTGTCCCAAAGGTTAGCAGATCTATTTCTAACAGTAATGTTAGTCTCTATTTGAGGAGGTTTTTTTTACTATGAGTTTTTTTTTGATAAGTGGTATACGTCCTTGTAATATAAATTCACTTTCCGTTATATATAAAAATATTTTCTTGCTAGGTGTGGTGGCACACACCTTTAATCCCAGCATTTGGGAGGCAGAGGTAGGAGGATCGCTGTGAGTTCAAGGCCACCTTGAGAATACAGAGGGAATTCCTGGTCAGCTTGGGCTACAGTGAGACCCTACTTCAAAAAACCAAAACAACACCAGTGAAGGTACTCAACAGAGAACATGGCAAGCTTTAATTTTGGCCAGCCAGGCCAAATGAGCCAATGGGTGCAATAGTGGCATGTCTGTTATGGGGGAAACCAACTGCTCTCTAATTGGACTGAAGGCCCACTCCGTGGGAGGGAACACATCCCTGATACTGAAAATGTACGAAAGGGGTAGTCATGAGCTCTAAGGGTGTAATATCTGCTGGTGTCTCGCTCAATGTATATACTTTGCTCACCAAACTGCCCCATAAGCACTTCTCTTAATGTCCACACCCATATATTAATGCTACTCTCACTTGGTTAGAGAAGCTTCTCTTTTCAGATGGTGGCAACCTTGGGATAACTCAGAAGGCACCATGGTGCTGAGAAGAAGTGACAGAGGAGTGCTCAGCCCTGAAACATCTCAAACCCACCCTCTAGGCTAAGGGCCCATTGCAGAAGAGGGGTTGGAAAGAAAATAAGAGCCAAAGGAAGAGTAGGACTCCTTACAACATGCTCCTCCAGACACAAAATGGCCTGGATATTCATGACCTCACAGTGCCTGACACTACCTACATAAGACCATCATAATAGGAGGAAAAGATCATGACATCAAACTGAAAAGAGAGACTGATTGAGAGGAGGAGGAGATATGATGGAGAGTGAAGTTTCAAAGGGGAAAGTGGAGGGAGGGAGGGAAATAACATGGGATATTGTCTACAATTAAAGAAGTTGTCAATAATAATAAAACAAACAAACAAACAAACAAAGTTTTCTTTTTTTCTGAATTTGTTTGCCCCCCAAACAGTTCTTTACCCAGTGTTTTCAAAATAAGGTCTTTTATAAAGTAAAAATTTTCATTTTTATCCCCTGCTCTCATACTAGTGTTATTTTCTGTTCCCAGTAATTGAAAATGTGAAACTATTGCATGTGCAGTCACCATCCATGGTGGCGGCTTATCCTGTGTGGAAGAGAAGTGTACCAGAGGGACTGGAGGTTCTCCTGAGCTCCACAAGCCTGGCTGCCTGAGAGTGCACTGAACTTTCTGAAGGAGTGCCACTATTTAGAACTTTTCAGTTCAAGGCAAATGTTCCCTGACTTCTTAAACATAGTTAGGGAGCTGATAAATTTATTGATATTGTTCAGATGACCAGTGTTTCTGGAATAACTTTACCAAAACAAGCTATTTGAGTTTTGACCTGGCAAGGTTACGACACCAATGGATTTTCTTTATGAATGGAAAAAAATCCATATTTTGTATAGACAGCTTCCCTTTTTCTAATCTTTTTTATTGGTGAAAGTTGAATATTAAAATGCAACTTCTTGGTTAAAAATATATATAAAACTATGACATACATACATTCATTGAAGGCGGAAATAAAGTAACATTTAGTGAATGTCTGCTATGCCCAGGCACTGGAGTGATATTTTCTCTTTTCTCATAATCATATTATGGAGTTCCAGGCTACTTTTCTCCATTTTAAACAAGAAACTTGAGGCTTAGTGATAATTATGTTAGCTAACTATCCTACTGATAGTCATACTGATAGCAGGACGAGAATAGGCAACCAGTTTTGACTCCAAAAGTCCTTGATGTTTTTACTGTACTATATTGCTGTTTCATCATCATCTAAATAGTAAGAGTTGATGAGTTTTTGAGTTCATTGTCAATATAGCAATATATGCCAATGATTCTTATTTTATGAATTCAAACAATTGAAATCCACAGACCATAGGGTCAAGTTTAGAGAGATTTTATTGTATTAAGAGAAGGAAAGAGAAGAACATATATAGACTTCCTGCCACATGGAAGGTAAAGCCCACCCTATGACCTATATTGGGGTCATTTACAGATTGTGAATGGGGCCTGAATTTATCAGCCAAGTTCTGGGGCTGAATGTAACCAATCACAGTGCCAAGATTAGAATTAACCAGGCATTTTAATTCTAAGAAAGGGGAACTTCCCAGGGAGGGGACTCAATTTGTTCATGGAGAAACAGATCTAGGGAACTCCTTTAGGCAAGAGATAAGGAGAGGCTAGATCCTTCTCTGATCTCAGGCAAAGTGGAGACTGCAAAGGTAGACTCAAGGTCAATCCTGCTTTTCACTTTCAGGGGTTAGTCACCCTAAACTGGCTTAGTCCAATTCTAAGAAATGATTTGCTTTCTTGCATTTTGTAGTTATTTTCATGGTCTTGAAATGTTTCAAAATATGTATAGATTTTTAAAAACTTTTTATTGACAGACATGATCATAGTCCCCTTCTATCACCCTCTTTTCATCCTTCCAAAAATCTTCCACTGAATCCCTTCTTTCCAACTAGTCTCTCTTCTATTTTAATGTAATTTCCCCTCGTATTATGCATGCAGGTCTTCTGTAGGTGGCTCCTGCTACTGTGAGGTCACTTTGTGTCTAGAAGAGAGTATTGCAAAGAGGAAGGAATGAATAATGTGTAATGAAAATTTAAGCTATGAGTATGAGTAAGCTATAAGTCTAAAAAATTTTGCCTTAAAGTAAAATAGGTAACTGTAAGGTAGTCAAATTAATTTTCTCAAAAGGGGATGAGTTCCTAAGAAGTAAGAAAAGCTACAAAATGCTTTAGGTAAAATGCATAGCTGACAAAAACTAAGGGCAAGTGTTTCAGGGGTTCTTGCCAGAGACTTCAAAGGCAGTAACAAAAGCATATAGGAGCACTTCATAGAAAGGAGGCTAGCAGGTAATCTAGCAGCATCATTCTTATGACCAGGGACAGATTTTTAGGTGAAGATTACAGAGACCAGTGCACTTGATTTTATTAAAGAAGTTTTGAAGTTTAAGGTACAATTTTCTGACTTAAGAAGTAAAAGGTGTTAAGCCCTTTTGACCAAGTGGGATCTAAGATTTTTCCTTTTTCTTCTTTCTCTTTCCTTCCTTCCTTCCTTCCTTCCTTCCTTCCTTCCTTCCTTCCTTCCTTCTTTCTTTCCTTCCTTCTTCTTTCTTTTTCTTTTTTTGTTTTTTGGAGGTAGGGTCTCACTCTAGCCAGGCTGATGTGGAACTCACCATGTAGTCTCGGGGTGGCCTTGAACTTACAGTGATCCTCCTACTTCTGTCTCCCAAGTGCTGGGATTAAAGGCGTGCACCACCATGCCCAGCTGATTTTCTCATTTTTAATAAACTTTATTTCTTCCACTGACTTAATTTTTTTTTTCAAGGCAGAGTTTCACTCTACCCCAGGCTGATCTGGAACTTACTCTGTAGTTCCAGGCTAGCCTTGAACTCATAGTGATCCTTCTACCTCTGCTTCCCAAGTGTTTAAAGGTGTATGCCACCATGCCTGGCATTCTTTTCTTTTTCTTTCTTTCTTTCTTTTTTTTTTTTTTTTTTTTTTTTTTTTTTTTTTTTTGATTTTTTGAAGTAGTGTCTTGCTCTAGCCCAGGCTGACCTGGAATTCACTATGTAGTCTCAGGCTGACCTTGAACTCACAGTGATCCTCCTACCTCTTCCTCCCTAGTGCTGAGATCAAAGACAAGCACCTCCAGCTGCTACAAAGGAACTCTGGATGCATGCACCACTTTTTGGTCTGGTTTTGATTGTTTTTGTATGTATATATGTTGCAAGTCATTTTTTGCTTTCTATGGTCTTGCTTTTATTCTCTGCTTAGCATATAATCTTTCAATATTCCTCAATAATATTTAAGATATTCCTTAATTTAATCCATTATTGAGTATTCAAATTGTTTAAAGCTTTTTTAAAAATAATAAATAACATTGAAAATTCTTTTTTTTTTTCAAGGTGGGGTCTCACTTGAGCCTAGGCTGACCTAGAAATCACTCTGTAGCCCAGACCGGCCTTGAAGTTATCGTGATCCTTCTACCTCAGCCTCACCAATGTTGGGATTAAAGGTGTGGGCCACCATGCCTGGCCACATTGAATATTCTTATATGTTTTATGTACTTTTCTGATTATTTTCTGAGGATAAATTTTGAGTCATAGTTACTGAGACTAAAGACATGAATATATTTAAGGTTATTGGTTCTGATGATGAAGTTACTCTTAAGACACATTGTCCCGATTTGAATTCTTCTGCATTAGGAGATTGTTTATTGGACTGCTCTCTTGACAACCTGTCATACTTTGCATTGTTACCTAAAATGTATGCCTGTCTTTATAAGCAGGTTCTATACTAGAGATATAAACATTGCCACATGGTGACATCCAAAAGAATAGTTGAAGGGGGAATGTAATGTCATTTCTATGACTATCAAACGTTGATATATGTATGTATGTGTGTATATATAATATATATATATATTTTTTTTTTGAAGTGAGGTTTCACTTTATATCAGGCTAACCTGGAATTCATTATATTGTCTCAGGCAGGCCTCAAACTCACAGTGATCCTCCTACCCCTGTGTCCCAAGTGCTCGGATTAAAGGTGTGCACCACCATACCTGGCTTTCAAACTTTGATTTTTATCTTAAATATAATAGTATTGAAATACAATTTTGGGGAGAGAGAGACAAAATAAAATTTTGAGACTGCTATAAAGAATTATGAAGTGTAAGGGACACCAAGGACCAGTGCTTGTATCTACTTTACTTTGTAGATAGTTTGTGTGTTTTCTAGGACGTTTATAAATGACCTTGTGAGAAGTTGTACAAGATTGTTGTGAATGGACACAACAATGGACCTTATACTAGAAAAATAGTAAGTTGCTCATCTTTTGAAGTGAGGTCTCTGGTAAACCAGGCTGGCTTTTGCCCCGTATAGCCAAGGATGATTTTTTTTAATTAACAGCTTCCATAATTGTAGACAAATCCCATAGTAATTCCCTTCCTCCCCCACTTTCCCCTTTGAAACTTCACTCTTCATCATATCCCCCTCCCCTTCTCAATCAGTCTCTCTTTTATTTTGATGTCATGATCTTTTCCTCCTATTATGATGGTCTTGTGTAGGTAGTGTTAGGCACTGTGAGGTCATGGATATCCAGGCCATTTTGTGTCTGGAGGAGCATGTTGTAAGGAGTCCTACTCTTCCTTTGGCTCTTACATTGTTTCCTCCACCTCTTCCACCATGGACCTTAGAAGTTGTGTTAGAGATACTGAAATCACATTTTTGCATTTCTCCTCTTCTCCTCCTTCTTCTTCTTCTTCTTCTTCTTCTTCTTCTTCTTCTTCTTCTTCTTCTTCTTCTTCCTCTTCTCCTCCTCCTCCTCCTCGTCCTCCTCCTCCTTCTTCTTCTCCTTCTTCTTCTCCTTCTTCTTCTCCTTCTTCTCCTTCTTCTTCTCCTTCTCCTTCTTCTTCTCCTTCTTCTTCTCCTTCTTCTTCTCCTTTTCAGGTAGGGTCTCACTCTGGTTGAGGCTGACCTGGAATTCACTATGTAGTCTCAGGGTGGTCTCGAACTCACGGAGATCCTCCTACCTCTGCCTCCTGAGTGCTGGGATTAAAGGTGTGCGCCACCATGCCCAGCTATTCTTATTTTTATTATTAGAAATTAGCTTTGAAAGTTATCCCATTTTGACTACTCTGCTTGTGATATTGTGTTGATGATTCCATAATGTTAAATAAAGAAAAATTAACTTTATATTTTGCATGTTTCATCTAATCTGTGCTTAAAATATTCCACAGATAATTGGATAATCTGTTTTTAACATACTCTTAAGTATTTAACATATTTTATAGATCATCCTGCCCTTCCCTCAAGATATACATACACTAAATTGTCAGGGCTAAAGAAAATAGTGAGTTGAAAGCAAAATGTGAATCAAAATTCCGGTTTCCCAGTTTATATAATCTTTGCTCTTTCCTATACCTTCCTTTCCCCCACTGTTTGGCCTAATCTTGACCCCATCCTTCAGTTTTATTTTTACTTTTCACAGAAGCATTCTGACTCAGAATCAAAACACTCAAAGGTCTCACCACATTCATTCATTCTTCCTTTAGCTAATAGCTTATGCTATATACTGAAAATACAAAGAACAATTAAGTATGCTTCTTGCTTTCTAGAGCAGAGGTGACTATGGGATCACACTAGGAAGAACAGAGATCTAACCATCAGAATCTGTTTTCAGAATGCTTATAGCAGTCTCTATAGGAAGAAGAAAGAAAAGCAAGGTTTGGGGATTTTCCTAGTGGCAGTCCAGGCCATCTTGGTCTGGCTATGATCTGTGTGATCATTACCTTGAACTCTTGTTTCAGGATGGGCCACCTAGAGCTTTATTTTTTGCTAAGAAGGTTTCTGTTATATGGTACATTCAGTCCTTTGTCTTTAGATGTTTATCAATCAACCTTTTATTCCTGGGATATCAGGAGAGCTGAGAAAGAAAGAAAGAAAGAAAGAAAGAAAGAAAGAAAGAAAGAAAGAAAGAAAGAAAGAAAGAAAGAAAGAAGAGAGAGAGAGAGAGAGAGAGGGAGGGAGGAGAGGGGGAGAGAGGGAGGGAGGGAGGGAGCAAGACAGAGGGAGGGAAGGAAGGAAGGAAGGAAGGAAGGAAGGAGAGAAGGAAGGAAGGAAGGAAGGAAGGAAGGAAGGAAGGAAGGAAGGAAGGAAGGGAGAGAAAGAAAAGAAAAGAAACGGCATGGAGTGGGAAACAAAACAGTAAGATAGTTCAGTTATTATAGTTTGGCTTTTATTCTAATTGGGTATCTGAGAATCTGGCTGGGGATATAGCTCAGTTGGGAGAGTTGTTGACCTAGCATGTTCAAAGTCCTGGGTTCCATTCCAGTACTGCATAAAACTGGGCATGTTGGTGACAGGAGGATCAGAAGTTCAGCATCATCCTCTGCTACATGGTCAGTTCAAGGCTAGCCTGGACTACATGTGATCTTGTCTCCAACCAACCTCTATCCAGACAGTCCAGATATACCTTGCACCCAGAGATGAATCACGTTATCTTCATAGGGAGGTAGAACAGGACAGGATTGTGTTAGAGTCAACAAGTGGGAGTGGAACGTAACTGGCAGCAGAAATGAACTCTACATTGCTGTCTGTGCAGCAAGGAATACCCCTCATCTGCTCCATTCCTATGCAGTGGGCTCTTGACTTACATTGTAGAAAAGGATTTTAGTGCCAGGTGTGGTGGCACAGGTCCTGAGATAGGAGGATTGCTCTGAGTTCAAGGCCAGCTGGAGACTACATAGTGAAGTCCAGGTCAGCCTGGGCTAAAATGAGACCCTACCTTGAAAACAACAACAACAACAACAACAACAAAAAAAAAAGAATTTCAGGATGAGTTGATGTGAATATGAAGCAAAGTTGGAGTTTATTAAGCAAAAAAAAAGTAGGCATTAAGAGAAGAATGTACTCAAGTGCCTTATTAGTGGTTATGTATGTAGCTTTCAAAATTATATTTGTTCAAAGGGGATAATTATAGTTAAAGATTAAGTAAAAATGTGTTGCTACATTCATTTTTTTAAAAAAATTTATTCATTTTCAAGCAGAGAGGTAGTGAAGGGGGGTTGGAGAATGGGCATGCCAGTGCCTCTCAAGCCACTGCACATGAACTCTAGATGCATGTGCCATTTGTGCATCTGGCTTACATGGATACTGGGGAATCAAACCCAGGTTGTTAGGCTTTGCAGGCAAGTGCCTTAACCACTGAGCCATCTCTCCAGCCCTGGCATTCATTTTCTTATCAAAGAATTTTCATTTATAAGATAATACAGTAATGAAAAAGATGTGCTATTCAGATTTAAAAATAAATGGATCAAAAAATATCTGAAGAATTCTTACTACACATAGGTCACATGTGCCTTGAGCCTAAGCATGGCTCCTCACCCATCCTACTCATCCTACCTGTCCTATCATCCTACTCATCCTACCTGTCCTATCTCTTGTGTGAATAGTTTAGATTCAATTGTGTCACAATCTGAGTTTTATTCTCATCATTGGGTGGAAGCAGAAGGAAGCTCCTTTATTGAGTGTGGTGGGATCAGGGTCAAGTGTTCCAGGTTTTTCCATGTCCCAGAGTATTGTTGTGTTTTCACCATCTTTTTCTTCTGTTGCCTTATGTTCAGTAATCCACCCTCTGCTCATGGTTTTTAGATTCCCAAAATAAACCTCTTGTTGTGGTCCCCCTAAGGCCAGCCCAGGAGGGATGGTAGGGTCTCTTTTGGAGCTGATTTTGAGTTGGAAGGTGAAACTAAGAGATGCCTTGCAGTGCTGCGTACAGAATCACTATTCACAGACTCCAGGAACTATGAACTGTGAGGTCTGGCAGAGGGTGAGGAGCTTTACTTGGACTGGGCTAGCAGTTTGTGTGAGAAGCGTCCTGTCCTGAGAAGATGTGTAGGGTTGCTTTGCGTAAAATGAACTGGTTGAGCAAAGGGATAAGGCACAGAAAAAAATGAAATCTTTTTTGCCCATTCAGCTGCAATTGAGAGATTACAACCTTTGAGATTGGCTAATCATGGGGCAACAGGAAGAATGCAGACTCTTTTGAAGGGGCCTGAATGCTGAAGGAGTGTCCTGTTCTTCAAAGTCTGATTTATTTTGATTAACAAATTGGCACCCTACCTGGTATTAAGTCATTGACAAATGCAGGAAAGAGAGGGTCATTGAGTTTGTAACGCGGTCTTATGTTTTGGAAATGGCCATGGACAGTGTGAAGCAGGTTTGCTGGATGCCTGCATGGAGATCCCATGGGGCCATGAGGATGGACCATGGGTTGCACTGGAGACCCAGTGGAGATGCCGGGACTATGAGATGGCTGCCAAGGAGAGCTCGGCCCTGGATGAAGTTTTCCAGGACTGTGTAGCCTAGCTGAGGGGCGGAATGAACTCCAGAGCTTGTTGCTGCTCAGAATTATCGGACTTGGAGATTTGTCACTGAGTAGTTGTTGGATTGGAATTACAGAGTTTGACGTTTGCCCTGGTTGTTTAAAATCTTGTATTGGTTAAGTATTTCTTTGTTTTGCCCAATGCCATCCTTTGCAGTGTGAATGTTTTATTCTGTGCCATTATGGGTTTTTTTGGGGGATATTTTTGGTATTATGGCTCAGTTAAAAGACCTTGGATCATGGGGATGTGTGAACATCATTGGAATTGATAAAAACTATGGGGACTTTTAAATTTGCATGAATGCATTACATTTTACATCCGGTTATCAGTTTATGGGGGCCAGGGGCGGAATGTGGTGGTTTGATTCAGGTGTCCCCATAAACTTCAAGTGTTCTGAATGCTAGGTTCCCAGCTGATGGCAACTTCTGGTTAACACCTCCCAGGCAGAGTATTGTTGGGGCGGGCATGGGTATTATAGCCAGCTGCCCTTGCCAGTGTATCCTCCTCCTGTTGCTGTTGTCCACCTTTTTTTTGAGTTGGGATCTGCTCAATTTTTGCCATAGTCTGAGCCTGGAAAATAAACCTCTTTTTCCCACAAGCTGCTCAGTTGGGTGATTTGAGAAAAATTGAGGGTGCACATGAGTTTTAAACTTGGCTGGCTAATCATTGTATGGGGTGGTCCCTTTTTGTGACAATGACAGCCTGCTCTGGACAGGTCATCTCGTAGCAGGGGGTCCAGGCCTGCGCAGAACGACATAGTGCCACTTTCTGGACTTCTGCCATTTTATAGATCCAGGTTCCTCCTTTTTTTTTTTTGGTTGGGTCCAATGTTTGTAGTCTCAGTCCTCTCTTCAAAGGATGGCTTGTCCTTGTGGGTTGTAATTAGGGATCCCACGATGGCTTGGGAGTGTTTTATTCCCAAGATTCCATGAAGGATGTGAATTGCGCAGATGTGTACGCAGGGCCATTGTCAGTTTTAATTGACCAGGGTACACCCATGACCAACATAGCGGTTTTTGTCGCCTTAATGACATGGGACGCCTTCTCCCCTGAGAGAGCAATAACAAAAGTAAGTTTACAGTAAGTGTCCACAATGACATGGACATATTTGAGGTTACCAAAGGAAGATATGTGGGTAACATCCATCTGCCAGATAGAATTTGGAGTAAGGCCTCTAGGATTGACTCCTTGAAGCTGTAGGGGGCCTGGGGGATTGGGGGGGGGCGCATGCCTTACAGGTACGGGTTAAATGTTTGCATTGGCTAAGCGAGAGCTCAGGGTATAGGGTTTTTAGATTAGTGGGGGATACATGGAACCTTTGGTGTAAACGTCTAGCTTGTTCTAAAGGTGGCAAGGAGGAGATAGCAATAAATTAGTCTACCTGTGAATTCCCATCAGCAATAAAGCCAGGCAGACCAGTGTGTGAGCGAACATGCTCAATAAACCAAGGGTAGGATCTGTTTTCCATCTGTAATTGTAAAGTGGAGATGGCAATGTCTATGGGATGATGAGAGGGCCTGGGATTGGCTAAGGGCAGTACCTTTGTCATTTGAACCACGTAGCTGCTGTCAGAGAATATGTTGACAGGCTCTTGTTGACAGAGCTCTAAGACTCTGATGATGGCATATAGTTCCCCTAGCTGGACTGAATGGGGGTTAGGGAACTTAAGGGCCTCATCTGGTTGATTGGCTCTCTTAATAATTAGCCCATAGGTATGTTTATTGGCATCTGTAAAGGCCGAGGCTGCTAAGGGTATTGGCTGACCAGAAGACCTGGAGAAATAGTCTTTATGGGTAAAGCCGTTAGGGATTGAAGTAGTTTGTGAGCCGGGAGGTGATTGCCTATCTCATTGGGGAATCCCGCCATTAGAATGTGGAAAAGGGGGTCCTCCCTAAAAAGAGGTTGAAGTTCAGAAGATGGGCAGAATTATTTTGGAGGGTTCCGTATTACAGATTTTGTTAGTATAGGTACGTGCCTTAATTGCTATGAGGAGCATTGCTTGTAGGTTGGTGGTGAGTTTATGGGCCTGTGCCCATGAGGGATGTACCCAGTAAAGGGGCGATTGGTTTTTCCAGATGACTCCTAAAGGTGCCTCTGTCGTCCAAAGGATTACATTTAGGATTGGAGCAGATGGGTCATATCTTGTGAGGGTCATTGAAAAGAGGTAGCGGAATATTTTATGTAACAAATTTTTGGAGTGATCATTTAGAGGAATTTTCCTTGAAGGGTTGTTAGTAACTCTAAGGAGGTCATAAAGCGGTAGGAGTTCACTAGGAGGGATGGGCAAGAAAGGTTTGAGCCAGTTAATTTGGCCACAGAGTTTTTGGAGATCATTGAGAGAATAATGGTCCTTTATTAGAAGGTGAGGGGTACGTGGTTGTATAGTAGTAGAAATTCTGTATCCTAAAAATCCAAAAGGGGGCAGGCACTGTTTGAATTTTTTCATTCGCTATGGCAAACCCAAGTTTTTGAGGTCCTCAATGAGTAGTTTAAGAAGGTCCAAAAGGGCAGTTTTTGAGGTATGTGCAATCAAAAGATCATCCATGTAATGAACAAGAAGGCATTTAGGTTGTATTCTTGCTGTGGCAGAGGATATAAACATTTGGCAAATAGAAGGACTGTTTTGCATGCCCTGGGGGAGAACTCTCCATTGATTTCTTTTAGCTGGGATAGAATGGTTGGTCTCCCACACAGTAAAGGCAAAATAGGGCCTGTCCTCTGCTGCCAAAGGGATAGAGAAAAAGCAATCTTTAATATCTAAGATAACTATATGGTGGTGAGTAGGGATGGCTCCAGGGTGGGGGAGGCCAGTCTGAAAGGAGCCCATTTTTAACATATGTTTATTAACCTGGTGAAGGTCTTGGAGCAGTCTATGTTCTCCGTTTTCTTTTTAATGACAAAGATGAGGGATTATGTGGGCTAATAGAGGGCTCAATATGGCCAAGAGCAAGCTGTTCTTGAGTAAGGGATTTGAGAATAGTAAATTTAAGTTCTAGTATAGGCCACTGTTCGACCCAAATAGGTTCCGTGGTATCCCACTTGAGGCGTATGGGAGCGGTAGGGGATTGGACAGTGGCCCCTAGAATTGGGGTGATGATGAGTGGAGGGTGGTTTGGAGGGGTTGGGTCACCCTGAGAGGCCAATAGTATCATGGGCGATAACATCATCATAAAAGGGCTGGTCATCTGTTGTTATGACAACACCCATGTCAGTAAGGAGGGTATTGGGGACATTTGCTACCAGGGGGAGAAATTCCCCTGTGTTACCAACATAGTCTTTCCATGTAACTGGCCTTCTAACCTGTCTAGTAGTCTGTTGTCCCCCAACACCCCTAATATTGGGACCATCTTTATAGGCCCACTTGGACATGTGGAGTGCATTATGCCCTTGAATTCAACCCCATCCAAAAGGACAGAGATGCGGGGTGAATGGTCATAAACGGGCAGGGTCTATCTAATGTGGGGGGTGTTTCCCTCTTACTTGCAGGGCTGAGGGTTGCCCCGGGGGAAGTTTAAAGGCAGAGAATTTTTGCAATCCTTGGCCCAATGATATCCCCTTTGACATTTAGGGCAGGGAGTTCGGGGCCTTAAAATAGGCTTAGTTGTGTTTGGACAGGTCCTCTGAAGGTGTCCTGGTTGGCCACAGCCCCAGCAGAGGGGTGGTTGTTGGGTAGGCTTTTGATCCATGGTCAGGGTTTGTGTTGAGGTGGCCAGGGCCTCGAGGGGGGCAGACATGGGATTGATATCTTTGGTAGCTACAATCCATTTATGGAGAACATCATTGCACACGGCAGCAATAGCATTACACGCTGCTGTGGATGCTCCTTCCCATGCTAGTTGCTTAACTAAAGCATCCCTGGTGGGGCCAGGGGGAGTGTGTCAGTCCACAGACTCAGTCACACAAGAGAGGAAATCCGTGAAGCCCTCGGATGGGCCCTGGACCAGGTTACGAAAATAGGTACCCGGCTTCTGTGGGAGGCAGGCCTTAAGCCCTTGGAGGGATAAAGATTTTACTTGGTCAAAGTAGGCATGTATGTCCACTGTGGCTTGTGATACAGGGTCTGTATAAGGTCCTGTGCCAAGGAGCATGTCCAAGATAATTGGAATTCCACTCCTAAGATTTTGGTGGGCCTGGGATTCAGCCAGATCACTATAGGCGGCTTTCCATTGGACGAATTCAGGGGGTAGAAGGACCGCCTTGAGGAGCGAGTACCAGTCATAGTAAGTCTGAAAATGAATGGCCCATTGTAAAAGGACTTTTTTAAAGTAAGAAGAGTCAACCAACGCCAGATTCCTGGGCCGCCTTATGGATGAGAGCCAGATCAGAGATGGGCGTGGGGTACCATGGCCTGGCTGTCGCATCTGGCCCTACATTAACAGGGAAGGCGGCAAAGGAGCATGTCAGGGAACTGGCAGTCTCCTGGGTATGTCCAGGACTGAGCGGGGGGAGGTCCTTGCAAGGGTAAAGACAGGGAGGGGTGGTTGTGAGTGTGGCTGTAGCAGGAGGGGGTTGGGGTGGCGGTCTATTATCATTTAAAGGTTTGACTTCCTCCTCATCCAAGTTATTGTAAGAGGGGGCTGGGAGGAACGAACTTTGAAGAGCAATTTTAGGTTCCTCCTTATAGCATTCATTATGGGCAGAAATGACTTCCTCCACAGTGGAGCGTTTAAGGCCAGCAATTATGGCAAGGAGGATAGGAAAGAATGAGGCAGTGGGTGTGTGCCCTTCATAAACCTCGCGTTTCTTCACAAGGAAGAGAACCCAGGACCAAATGGAAGTGTCCCAGATGTTCTCTGGACTAATCCATGGGGCTAAAACAAGAGTTTCATCCCAAAAGCTATGGAGGTGTTTTTGTTTTACTTTTAAGCCACATTGCAGGAGGAGGGCCTTAAGAGCCTGCAATTGCAGAGTCCTCTGGTGGGGAGGGAGGTTGCCCATTATGGCGTGGTGTTGTTTGAGGGGGGAGCTAGGCTGGGACTCTCCTGAATCAAAGAGACTGAGAAATAATAACCCAGATCAAAAATGATAGACCAAAGCATGATCATGCAAACCACAAGTCCTAATTCCGGGGCCAGCTGAGACATACGGATAGAATGTTTAGGACCCACATGTCTTGTGCTTAGTGGCGGACTTCCGTGGGTCATTACTCCATGGCCATATGCCCACACCGTGTCTCCGGGGGAGGCTCAGCCAAAGGCCTCGCCTTGGTTCCGAAATCGGGTGGGTCAGACCCTTATTGTGATTTCGCCAGGACGAACCAGATAATGGAGGGGCTGACACAGGCTTTGGCGGTGTGTGCCTTCCTATGGGGGGCGGGGAGAAGGACAAGCAAAGAAAAGGGGGGGAGGAGGGGACTGTCCGCTCACCCCTGGGCAACCGTCAGCACACAGAGCAGCAACGGGCTTTTCTCACCAATGATGAAGAATGGGGTGTCTTGCCAAATGCCTAGGGGGCTGCTCACCAACGATCAAGAACGGGGTGTCTTGGCAAACGGCAGGGGGGGCGGTGGGGGGAGCTGTTCACCAATGATCAAGAACGGGGCATCTTGCCAAACGCCAAGGGGTCTACTCTCTGAAGATCAAGGAGGAGGCGTCTCACCAACGCCGATGGGGCAGAGGGTCCCTGTTCAAGGCGCCAAATGTTGTGGTCCCTCCTAAGGCCAGCCCAGGAGGGATGGTAGGGTCTCTGCCGAGTTGGGGTGAGCAGCGCGGAATCACTACACAGACTCCGGGAGTTGGGTGGAAGCAGCAGAGGGCGAGCTGCCGCAAACTCCTTTATTGAGGAAGTGCACGTGGGTTTTAAGGGGCTTGGCTGGCTAATCATTGTATGGGGTGGTCCCCTTTTTGTGACCAATGACAGCCTGTCTCTGGACAGGTCATCTTGTAGCAGGCTTCTCGCAAGCATGGGACTGTAGCTGTTGTCACGCCAGGCCTGCGCAGAACGCCATGTTCACAGAAGCCACTTCCTGGTTTCTTCTGCCATGTGGTCTGGCTAGGACCAGGCCTGTATTGTGCCATACGCATACTCAGAGCCAGCAGAGTTAGAGAAAGGAGAGTTTACGTTTATTTTTGGTTTTTGAGGTAGGGTCTTGCTACAGCAAGCCCAGGCTGACCTGGAATTCACTATGTAGTCTCAGACTGGCCTCGAACACACAGTGATCCTCCTACCTCTGCCTCCCAGTGCTGAGATTAAAAGCATGTGCCACCACACCCAGCTGAGTTTATTTTGACAAAACGTTTTGTTGTACCATATGGAGTAGAGATAGATTGCAGAGAAAATACGTAAAAAAAAAAAAAAAAATCATCTTTCAGCAAACTCTCACCGTTACCACCTATCTACAAGTTAATGTGAAAGCTTAAAAGTCTTTGAAGTAATTATTATAATTTTATACACTTAGGATTGAATTTGTACTGTATACATTGATACATTGATGTAGCAACATGAGAAAATATTTTTAAAAATGAGGGAATGGGGTTACACTCATGTGTCATTGCAAATAGCCTGGATCAATTTTTAGCTATACTCAGTACAAAATCTGATTTAAGATCTGGCTTAAGAATAGGAAGTATCAAAGCTGGGGTGGTGGCACATTCCTTTAATCTCAGCACTCAGGAGGCAGAGGTAGGAGGAATGCCATGAGTTCAAGGCCACCCTGAGACTACTTAGTTAATTCCACGTCAGCCTGGGCCAGAGGGAGACCCTACCTCAAAAAAAAAAAAAAAATAGGAAGTATCAGATACATAGAGTTTTACCTTTCATTATCCTCAGATATATTCCTAGCTAAAGATTTAGGAAATTCAATAAGAAGTTAGGTATATTTATGGAGAGACAAAGATAGTAAAAGCACAATAGTATCTTTTGGAGGACATATCTTTGATTTTGAAGTTGAGAACCTATTTGTAACTTTTACTTTATTTTATTTTTTGTGGGGTAGTATCTCATTCCAGCCCAGGCTGAACTGGCACTCACTCTGTAGTTGAAGGCTGGCCTCAAACTCATAATGGTCCTCTTATCTCTGCCTCCTAAGTGCTGGAATTAAAGGTGTCTACCAGCACACCTGCTAATTTGTAACTTTTAAAAGGTCTGTACCTCTATACCTAGCACCATACCCGGTCTGATGTAATAGCCAACAGGATTGTTCAAGTACTGAATTAATTTGTGAGTAATGAATAAATTGAATATGTCTAACAGACCATTTTGGAGGTATTGTGGATGTAGCTCAGTAGCAGAGCACTTGCCTAGCATAAACTTATTCTCTAGTAATTCATATTTTCTATCTCTCCCTTCCTCTCTCTTACCTTCCCCTTCTCCTTCTCTCCATTCTTCTCTTCCTGACAGGTTTCTTCTATGTAGTCCAAGCTGACCTCTAACTTGGGATCCTCCTGCTTCAGTACCTCACAGTGAATTCTTACACTGGATATCCTTAGCTTTCTAAGGCCTTTATAGCTTGTCAGATACTCCTTCCCTTAAATTTTACCAATGATGTATACTAGCTACATTTACAAAATACCTTTGCAGCAGCCCCTAGATCAGGGTTTAATTGACTACATAGGTATTACAGAATATGTAGGTTTAAGAACTTGAAACCAATTGTATAGCTTGGTTTGGAAAACCTGGTCAGGGGCTCTGTTTCTCCTTAAGGCATCTAGGACTGGGTTGTATTGAGGCAAAATTTTCTGAGTAGACATATACGTTTACATATTTATTTATTTATTTATTTATTTATTTATTTATTTATTTATTTATTGGTTTTTTGAGATAAGGTTTCACTGCAGCTGAGGCTGACCTGGAATTCACTATGTAGTCTCAGGGTGGCTTTGAACTCATAGCGATCCTCCTACCTCTGCCTCCCGAGTGCTGGGATTAAAGGTGTGTAACACCATGCCCGGCTTACACATAATAATTTAATGTGAGCAAAAAACTGTTTGTTGTTAGGAGAAAGTGAAAGCAAAATACAAAACTATTTTGTTTATTTTTATTAATTTTATTTGAGAGTGACAGGCCTACAGAGAAAGGCAGAAAGAGAGAGCTTGGGTGCTCCAGGGCTTCCAGCCACTGCAAATGAACTCCAGATGCATGTGCCACTTTGAGCATCTGGCTTACATGGGTCCTGGGGAATCGAGCTTAGAACCGGGGTCCTTAGGCTTCACAGGCAAGCACTTAACTACTAAGCCATCTCTCCAGGCCCAAGATTATTTCTTGAATAAAACCAAAATAGTATTTAAAATGTTATTCCTAAGAAATCATTATGTAGTGGATGTTGGAGTTTGGAGAATTGTAGTTGATTATACTCACTTAGGGTAAGCCTAAGGTTGTTGTTTATCATGTTTGGCTCTTGATTTTTCTCTGTTGTTTTCCTTTTTTCTCTATTCATTAGCTTTAATATAGAAATTAATGCTTGCCTGTGGTTTAAAGGAAATTAAGTGGATTAAAAGCAGCAGAAATAGAAACGGAGCTAGCTTTGCCTCTCCTTTTTATTGCATGTGAGGTTTTCCTGGGAATTGTTTTGAGAGAAGTTCAAGTATATTTGGTTTTGGCAATGGAGCAGTAAGGCTGACTAGATTCATGCAGATTGGCCAAATTTAAATATGAAGTTTATGGCAGCTTGAAGAGTATGGGTAGGTTGTTTATAATATTTTTCTTCCCAGTACCATTTTATCATGTCTGACAATTTTTCTTAAATATAAATTCCCCTCCCCTCCTTTATTATGTTTGAGCACAAGCTAAGGATTAAACCCAGGTCCTCATGCATGGAACGTAAGCTTTATTTCACTGAGCTATACTCCTTCCATAGTTTAAAGTTCTCAAGTAAACTTCTCTCTTTCCAGATTCTGCTGGTTTGTCAGTAGTCATTCTTGTTTCTCTCTTTACTTTTCCTTTTGTTATTTAAATTCCAAGAGCTTTCTTTGTGGATATTGAACCAATAATACGACAACATAAAACAGAGTTCAGCAAAGAATAATTAGCTTGTGATTAACCCTTGAGACTTGAATTCCGCACGGTTTTTAAGTTGTCCTGTTCATTCTTTTCATCCTTTAGTAGGTGACCACTCCCTCCCTGTACCAGGGGTTATGAATTCCCATATAATTTGCTTAGGCTTTTTGATCATATTCTTCATAGCATGTTTTTAGAAAGACAAATCCAAAAAAGAATTCATGGCATTGCTTTCTTATACTGTAGACCTTTTAGTTTTTTGTCTCAGCAAAAGGCAGTTTTATTTGTTTAAGAGAATAACTTTGACAACTTGCTTTTTTGTTTGTCAAGGTAGGGTTTTGCTCTAGCCCAGGCTGACCTGGAATTCACTGTGTAGTCTCAGGGTGTCCTTGAACTCATAGCCATCCTTCTCCCTCTGCTTCCTGAGTGCTGGGATTAAAGGCATGTACCACCATGCCCAGCAACAACTTGCATTTTTATCTTATGTACTACATACAATTTAAGAAAATCTTGTTGGTTTTACATTTGAAATACAGGTATCTAGAGTCACACTGCTTTCTCTATTTCCATCACTAATCATCCTGGTCCAAGTTACTATTATAATAGATTTCTAATTCATTTCCTTGTCCCTGCTTTTGTTCCTGTCAGTCTTTATTATTATTTTCTCAACCTGGCACTTAGAGTGATCCAACAAAGATTACTTTTTCAAAACAAAAAAGCAGAAAAACACACAAACAGGAAAAAAAGCTAGGCAGGGTGTGGTTGCTCATTTGGGAAGCTAAGGAGGATCACCTTGAGTTCCAAGCAAGCCTTCAAATGGCTAATTGATAAATAACCATATTTATTTATTTATCTTTTGTTTTTCAAGGTAGGGTTTCATTCTAGCCCAGGTTGACCTGGAATTCACGGTGTAGTTAAAGGGTGGCCTTGAACTCATGGCGATTTTCCTTCCTCTGCCTCCCCAGTGCGAGTGCTGGGAGTAAAGACATGCGCCACCATGCCCAGCTTGAGGCAGAGGTAGTACCTAATTTTTTTATTGGGCATTTTACTTTTATAAAAATGTGTGTTTAACCAGATATTCCTTCCTATTTTATTATGTGATGAGTTGATTATCTTCATTTCACTTCTGTAAGAAAATTTGCTTGACATTGGACCTTCATTTTCTTTGTTTTCCAAGAGACTTTTCAATATATTTGCCTAGTCTAGGATATATTGAGATATGAATACATGTTAGCTTATTAATAAAACTTAACATTTTCTGTTATTTTTATGTTTTTAATCATACTTTCATCTATCCAAAATGTATATTACAATCTACATATATATCTGAATAGTTAAGAAGTTTCTGAAGATTCTTCTCATCCTGTTGTACAAACCTTTTTTGAAAAGAGGATTGTCATGTTCTTTGGTAGAATTTTGGAAATCCAGAGAAAACATAGTCACTACATCCAGAAGCCTTCATGTTGGAGGATTCAGAATAGACCAGTAAGCTACTATTGAACAAGGCACTACATTACCCATTGCAGTAGTGAGATCTCCTGAGTACTTGGGAACACAGAATAGTTTAGCTGGAGGAGAAGGAGGTAAGTAGGGAAGCTTTACTGAGAAGATGACCTTAAAGTTATTTTTTCAGACATTTTGGCAGGAGGAGCACAGAAGAACAGGAACAGGAAAGAGATGTGAAAGTCAAGAAGAGAACTGTCAGATTTCTGCCATGTTCACAGTGTCATGTCTTTTTCCATGACCTTGTCCCAAGTCATGATGAATGTCATCTTGGGATATCTTTATATCTCCAACTTATAGAAGATGAAATGGATCCAGACAGAATAGCTTAAGCTCACAGAATTGGTAAAGTTGAAATTGGACCCAGGCCTGGTTAACTTTGAAACACATGGACTTTCTATAGGATGCTTCCCCATATATACTAAAAGGCAAAGAGGTAGAACATTGAGGGATGAAGACTTAGAAAAAAGAAAAAGAAAATTTAGAATTAAAAGATTAAAGAGAGCAAATAATAGTAATTTAGGATGAAAAAGATGATTCTGAGCAAGGTGGAAGGACTAGTAAATATAAGAAATCAGTCTGTATGTGCTTGCTTTGGTAGCATAGATACTAAAATATACTTAGAAACCTGACCAAAAGCAGCCAATGGGAGGAAAGTTTATTTTGGCTTACAGTCAATGGGAAGCTTCCCCATGGTAGGGAACACATGGCATGAGCAAAGGCTGGACATCACCTCTGCCACAGCAGATGGAAAACTGTAGCAACAGAGTGAGCAGAACTATGGCAGGGTGGAGCTGACTGTAACACCCCTAAGCCCACCCTCAATAACACACCTCCTCCAGCAAGGCTGCACCTCCCAAATTGCCATCAGCTGGGGATCAAGCATTCAAAACACATGATTGTATGGGGGACATCTGATTCAAACCATCACATTGCTACTTAGTGTGAATATATGACTTTCCTCTAGGCTTAGTAGTCTAGGAAAAGGATTCTCTGTGGTAACTTCTCTACCATTTTGATGCCAATAAATGATTTCATTGACAATTTCCCATCTGGTATTTCTGCAGTGTTATTGTACATATGCCTGGAAAGTTTTAAATAAAAATATTCATGCATTGTATATGATCACAGAGAATAGAGTGGAGATTATGCTGATTTATATTTTTGGCAAATATCATTTAGAGGCTTACATTTTAAAAAATAACTATTACTGAATAACTGACATACTTTATGTATACATAGCATCTTTCTTTTCCATGGTGACCATAATAAGATTATGAAAAGATGAATTTTTGAATTTGGCATATATAGAAATCTGGGTTTTCTGTTTTTCTTGTGTAGGTCACTGTTCCTAAAGACTAGTCTGGATCAGTTGTAAAAGAAATTTTTGATGAAATTTGTAGCTAATTTTTCCAGGTATATGTGTGTCCATATATATAGACAGATCAGCTTATTCTACATATGGAAGTATGTGCTAACCTAATAATGTGTACCAGCAACAAAATGTATCCTAGAATTTATTTTATTGTATTTTATTTTTAGTGCTGGGGATAGAACTCAGGCCATTGTACATGTTACCTAAGCACCCTGTTACTGAGCTACATACTCTACCCCTAGAATTTACTTAGATCACTAAGCAAAAATGCTTCAAAATTAAGTGGAATGGGCATTTGATCTCATTAAGAGCAAAATGAGGAGGGGATGGTTTAATTAGGGGCTTGGTAATTGTCCCTGTTCCATGGTAGTAACTTATCCCAACTCAACTTTTTAAGGCATTATATATTTTTAAATTATGAATTTTTTTTAAATTTTAATTTTTTTATTGACAACTTCCAACTTCCATAATTGTAGGCAATGTCCCATGGTAATTCCCTCCCTCTCCCCCACTTTCCCCTTTGAAACATCACTCTCCATCATATGTCCTCCATCTCTCAATCAGTTGTTCTTTTATTTTGATGTCATAATCTTTTCCTCCTATTATGATGGTCTTATGTAGGTAGTGTCAGGCACTGTGAGGTCATAGATATCCAGACCATTTTGTGTCTGGAGGAGCATGTTGTAAGGAGTCCTTCCTTTGGCTCTTACATTCTTTCTACCACCTCTTCTGCAATGGACTCTGAGTCTTGGAAGGTGTGTTGGAGATATTTCAGTGCTGAGTACTCCTCTGTCCCTTCTTCTCAGCACCATGGTGCCATCTGAGTCATCTCAAGGTCTCCCCCATCTGAAAAGAGAAGCTTCCCTAGCCAAAAGTGAGAGTAGCATTAATATATGGGTATGAACATTAAGAGAAGTGCTTACTGGGCAGTTTGGTGAGCATAGTATATACATTTAACCAGATACCAGCAGATGTTACATCCCTAGGGCTCATGACTACGCCCATTGTAGGTTTTCAGTATCAGGGATGTATTCCCTCCCATGGAATGGGCCTCCAGTCCAATTAGAGAGTGGTTGGTTCCCCCATTATAGACATGTCATTATTGCACCCACTGGCTCATTTGGCCTGGCTGGCCAGATTTAAGGCTTGCAGTGTCCACTGTTGAGTATCTTCACTGGTCTTCTCTCTCTCTCCCATTGAACTGCTTGCAGTGTAGCTTTTTCTAGCCTTCTGTCAGCTGGTCCACATGGAGGAAGCTTTCAGCTCACCTCCAGCAGGGTTTCTCAGTGACCTTGCAGCCCAAGTATGTGAAGTCTTCAGCAAAATAGGGTCTTACCATGTATTTCTGGTGGGAAACCAAGAGCCTTAGCAATGGCATGTAGTATTTTGGGGGTATCTGTGACCTCCCTGGACAACAACTCCCCAGTAAGTTATCCCATTCCTGGAACCGAAAATGTTCTAGTAACAATCTATGGCTTCTGAGTGTCCCATTGTCCAGAAAAGTAGGTTTCCACCTGACTTATTTATATCCTCTTAGATTTTGATTAGTCTTCCCTCCATCCTTCCTTTACTAAATATTTTTATTTATTTATTAACAAGCAAGGAGACAGACTGAGAGATAGAAAGAATGGGCATGCCAAGGTCTGTAGCCACTGCCATTAAACTCCAAGATGCATGTGTCATTTAATGCATCTGATTTTGTGTGGGTACTGGGAAACTGAATCTGAGTTTTTAGGCTTTCTAGGCAAGAACTTTAACTGCAGAGCCCTCATAATCCTATTATACTACTTATATTTAATAGTGGATATTTTTATTAATAATATTAAAAGCAACTAACATTATTGACTGCTTAACATGTGCCAGATCATTTTGCTAAATCCTTTATGTATTTTTTTATATTCTGTCCTCACCATAACTTCACGAGGTACACATACTATTGCTAGGTGTTTGAGATGTATCAGTGGACAAAGTAAGTCCTACAAGTGGCTCAGACCTTTACATCTGACAAGAGTATTTTACCATTTTGTTGTTACAAGCATTCTCTGGTTACTCTTGAGATTGAGTTTTATGACTTTAGACATCCCCACCCTGCCAGGTGGCATGCCTGCATGTAGTCCTCACTGAGCCCAGCCCTTGGACCCAAGAAGTTTTAAAAAAAAAAATCATGGCCCAGTATTATGCCAGCTGTTATTGGATTGTCTGTTGTTTTAAAAATATTTTATTATTTATTTATTTGAGAGAGAGCTCGAGAAAGAGGTAGATAGAGAAAGAATGGAGTGCCAGGGCCTCTAGCCACTGCAGATGAACTCCAGATGCATGCCCCACCCTGTGCACCTGGCTTTATGTGGGTTCTGGGGATTCAACCTGGGTCCTTAGGGTTTGCAGGCAAGCTCCTTAATTGCTGAGCCATCTCTCCAGCCCTCCCCCCTTTTGTTGCTAATTTGAGGGACTCTGTCTGGATGTGGAGGTGTCTATTGTTGTGGTTACCACTTCTGTCTTGTGGTAACAGATTCAAGCTGCAGTATTAAGAACAGGAAGGATTGGGGAAGCAAAAATGACCATTTCTAGATAGATGAAAAGATAAATATTACAAGGGATTAAAAACCTAAGGTTCTTTAAAGTGAGCCAGTGAACAATATAGATAGTTCATAATTCATGCATGGGAAGATAAGAAAGGTATGGACAGTTCATAATATACAACACTAGGGAAGCTCTAGAAAGCATCACCTTGAGGTCAGTATTGAACTCCCTTGGTCAGCAGTAATAAGGCTAGATGACCTGACAGGAGTAATCAAGACTGCTTTACTGTCTGGGCTGTTCCTCTTTCTTTAGTAGTATCATGCCCTGGTGAAATGGTGTCTTAGAGCCTCAGCCAACGAGGGGAGGAACTTGCTTCATCTGTAAAGAGCTCTAAATTTCTCAGTGAGTTACTGGACAAGAACGTTAGAGCCTCCTTGGTGCTGAAGCAACCCTTTCTGACCTGATGATTCTCCTTATAGAGTCCTTATTAGGCCTAGGCTTTGATTTCCCAGGGTTGGGTGTATCTTTTGTCCCAGAACCTGAAGGATGATAGCTGGAAAGGCTTTTGGTTTTAACACATCATGTGTTTCAGCCTCCTTCCTAACATGTTTGCACACAGTGGTGCATGCATCTGGAGTTTGTTTACAGCAGCTAGAAGCCCTGGTGTGCCCATTCTCCCTCCCTCTGTCCCTTCCTCCTTCCGTCTCTTCTCTCTCTCTCAACCTGCAAATAAATAAATAAAAAATAAAGATAAATAAAAATGAATGAAAAAGAAAGTCTTTGCTGAATTTATATTTTATGAATTTATTATTCATACATTGTTCATTTTTCTTACCATAAATCAGACAGATACATTTCTATACTTTCATTTTTTTTAACTTTTTTTAAATTGACAATTTCCATACCTATAGACAATAAGCCATAATATTTCCCTCTATTCCCCCACTTTCTCCTTCACAAACGTACTCTCCATCATATCTCCTCCCCCTCTCAATTAGTCTCCCCTTTTTTTTGTTTTTGTTTTTTATGAGGTAGGGTCTCACTCTAGCTCAGGCTGACCTGGAATTCACTATGTAGTCTCAGGGTGGCCTCGAACTCATAGTGATCCTCCTATCTCTGCCTCCCAAGTGCTGGGATTAAAGGCGTGCACCACCACGTCCAGCTTAATTAGTCTCGCTTTTACTTTGATGTCTTTTCTTCCTATTATAAGGGTTCTTTTAGGTAGTACCAGGCACTGTGAGGGCATGGGTATCCAGGCCATTTTGTGTCTGAAGGAGTGCATTGTAAGGAATGCCCTGCCCTTCCTTTGGCTCTTAAATTCTTTCTGTTACCTCATCTGCAATGGACCCTGAGCCTTGGAAAGCGTGATAGATATGTTTCAGTGCTGAGCATTCCTCTGTCACTTCTTCTCAGCACTATAATGCCTTTTGAGTCATCCCAAGGTCACTACCATCTGAAAAGAGAAGCTTCTCTAACCAAAAGTGAGAGTAGTGTTAATGTATGAGTATGAACATTAAGAGAAGTGCTCACTGGGCAGTTTGGTGAGGATAATATATGCATTTAGCCAGACACCAGCAGGCGTTACACCCCTAGGTCTCATGACCGTCCCTGTCATTGGCTTTCAGTACAAGGCACATACTCCCTCTCATGGAGTGAGCCTCCCTTCCAATTAGTGAGTAGTTGGTTTCCCCCATAATAGACATGCCATGTTGCACCCATTGGCTCAATTGGCCTGGCTGGGCAAACTTAAGGCTTGCAATATCCACTATTGTTTATTGCTACTGATGATTTATCTCTCTCTCCCATAGAGCTGCATGCAACATAGCCTTTTCCAGCTTTCTGTAAGCTGGTCAACAGGGAGGAGGTTTTCAGCTTAGCTCCAGCTTGATTTCTCAGCACCCTTGTAGCCCAAACATGTGGTATCTTCATCAGTAGAGTTTTACCATCTATTTCTGGAGAGAAACCAGGAGCCTTGGCAATGTCCTGTAATGTTTTGGGGGCAACAGGGGCCATTCTGGCCAACAACTCACTGGAGGGTATCCCATCCCTGGCACTGAAATTTTTTTTTTTTTTTTAATTATTATTTTTTATTGACAACTTCTATACTTACATACAAAAAAACCCACCTGATATTTCCCTCCCTTCCCCCCATTCCACTTTAGAACTCCAATCTCCATCATATCCCCTCCCTCTCTCCATTAGTCTCTCTTTTAATTTGATGTCATCATCTTTTTCTTCTATTATGAGGGTCTTGCGAAGGTATTGCTAGGCACTGCAAGGTCATGGATATCAAGGCCAATTTCTGTCTGGGCAGTTGCATTGTAAGAAGTCATACCCTTCCTTTGACTCTTCCATTCTATCCGCCCCCTCTTCCGCAATGGTCCCTGAGCTTTGGAGGGTGTGACAGAGGTGTTTCAGTGCTGGGCACTCCTCCATCCCTTCTTCTCAGCACTATGTTGCCTTTTGGGTCATCCCAGTGGTCATCACCATCTGAAAAGAGAAGCTTCTCTAGGTGAGAGTAGTGTTAATATGTGAATATGAACATTAAGTGTAGTGCCCCCAGGGCAGCTTGGTGGGAATAATATATACATTTAGTCAGACAAGAGCAGGCTTTATACTCCTAAGGCTCATGACCTCACCTGCCAGAGACTTTTGCTTAGGTTTTTCAGTACCAGGTATGTATTCCCTCCCATAGAGAGGGCCTTCAGTCCAATTGTGGAGCAGTTGGTTACCCCAAGAGTAGACATGCTACTATTGCACCCATTCAGTCATTGGGCCTGTCTGGCCAAACTTGAATATTCAGCATCCACTGTTTTCACTGCTGATGACTTCTGTCTCCCATACGCTGCATGCAGTGCAGCTTTTTCCAGCTTTCAGTTGGCTGGTCTTCAGGGAGAAGGTTTTCTGCTCTGCACCAGCTTGCTTTCTCAGTGACCTTGCCTCTCAGGCAAGAGATGTCTTACTATCTGTTTCTCAAGGGAAACCAAGGGCTTTGGCAAAAGCCTTTAATGTTTTGGAGGCTACTGGGACCTCCTTGGCCAACAACTCACTGGAAGGTATCCCATCCCAGGTACTGAAAATTTTCTAGTAACAGTCTACAGCTTCTAGATGTGTCATTATTCAAAAAAGTAATTTTACATAAGTCTTATTCACAATATCTTGAATTTAGATTGACCTTCCCCCTGCCCTTCTTTTATGCATTCTCTTACTATGGCCTCGCTTAGGCCGTTCCCCTCCCTGTAATCAGTTCTTATACTTACATATGTGCAATACCATACACTTAAGTCCTTCCCTTTCCTCCCTCCCTTATAGCCTTTTACCAGCTTACGGGTTTCTGGTACCTATTTTTGGTTCCAGTTCACACACAGTCTATACATTTGTAGCTAGGATCCACATATGAGAGAGAACATGTGACGTTTGGCTTTCTGAGCCTAGGTTACCTCACTTAGTATAATCCTTTCCAGACCTATCCATTTCCCTGAAAATTTCATAATTTCATTTTTCTTTACCACTGAGTAGAACTCCATTGTGTAAATGTACCACATCTTTATTATCCATTCATCTGTGGAGGGACATCTAGGCTGGTTCCATTTCCTAGTTATTGTGAATAGAGCAGCAATAAACATGGTTGTGCAAGTATCTCTAAGGTATTGAGAAGAGTCCTCTGGATATATGCCTAGGAGTGCTATAGCTGGATCATATGATAAATCTATTTCTAGCTGTCTCAAGAACCTCAAGAACCACAATGGCTGGACCAGATTACATTCCCATCAACAGTGTAGAAGTGTTCCTGTTTTTCCGCATCCACACCAACACTTATTGTCATTTGTTTTCTTGATGGTAGCCATTCTGACAGGAGTGGTTTTAATTTGCATTTCCCTGATGGATAAGGATGTGGAACACTTTTTTAGATGTTTATATGCCATCTGTATTTCATTTTCTGTGAATTCTCTATTTAGTTCCATAGCCCATTTTTTAACTGGGTTGTTTGAATTCTTATTATTCTGTTTTTTGAGTTCTTTGTATATTCTGGATATTAATCCTCTGTCAGATGTATAGCTGGCAAAGATTTTCTCCCATTCTCTAGGTTGTATTTTTGCTCTATTCACAGTATCCTTTGCTGTACAAAAGCTTTGTAATTTCATAAGGTCCCAGTAGTTGATTAGTGGTTTTATTCCCTGAGCAATTGGAGTTATATATTCAGAAAGTCTTTACCTATGCCAATATGTTGAAGGGTTTCCCCTATCTTTTCCTCTAGCAGTTTCATCATTTCAGGTCTGATATTAAGATCCCTGATCCATTGGGCTTGACTCTTGTGCATGGAGAGAGACAAGGATTTATGTTTATCATTTTACATACAGATGTCCAGTTTTCCCAGCACCACTTGTTAAAGAGGCTATCTTTTCTCCAATGGATATTTTTGGCATTTTTGTCAAAAATCAGGTGGCAGTAGCTGCCTGGATTAATATTTGGGTCTTCTATTCTGTTCCATTGATCTACCTGTCTGTCCTTGTGCCAGTATCATGCTGTTTTTCTTAGTATGGCTTTGTAATATAACTTAAAATCGGGTATGGTTATACCACCAGACTGATTTTTGTTGCACAAAAATGTTTTGGCTATTTGAGGTTTTTTGTGTTTCCAGATGAATTTTAGGATTGTTTTTTCTATTTCTGTGAAGATTTGGGATTTTAATGGGGATCGCATTAAATGTGTAGATTGCTTTTGGTAAGATTGACATTTTCACAATATTGATTCTTCTAATCAAGAAGATGGAATGTCTTTCCATTTCCTAGTGTCATCTGTAATTTCTGTCTTGAGTATTTTAAAGTTTTCATTGTAGAGATCTTTTGCTTCCTTGGTTAGGTTTACTCTAATGTACATTTTTTTTTTGAGGCATTTGTGATAGGTAGTGTTTCCCTAATTTCATCCTCTGCATGTTTGTTGTTAGTATGTGGGAAGGCTACTGATTTCTGTGTGTTTATTTTGTATACTGCTATGTTGCTAAAAGTGTTTATAAGCTCTAATAGTTTGCTGGGAGAGTCTTTAGGATCATTTATATATAGAATCATATGATCTGCAAATAATGATAATTTGTTCTTGTCTTATGCAATTTGTATCCCTTTTTTGTGTGTCTCTTGCCTTGTTACTATAGCTTACACTTCCAGTACTATATTAAATAAAAGTGGGGATAGTGTGAACCTGATTGTAACAGTGACCTTCTTTATCTTTCCTCACTAATGTTGACTTGAAGTCTATCCTGTCAGATGTTAGGATAGCAACACCTGCTTGTTTCCTAGGCCCATTTGCTTGAAATAATCATTTTCCATCCTCTCACCCAAAGATAGTATCTGTCTTTTATTGAGAGGTAAATTTCTTGTAGGCAACAAACAGACGGATCCTGCCTTTTTATCCTATCTGTAAGCCTGTGACTTTTAGTTGGGGAATTGAGGCCATTGATATTAAGAACTTTTATTGAAAGGTATGTGTTTATTCTCATCATTCTTGTTGTTTTGTAGTGCTTCCTGTTTTCCCTTTACTCTTGGTGTGTTAACTGTTTTTTTTTTTCTTTCTTTATTTGAGAGAGGGAAAGAGAGAGGGAGAGAGAGAGAAAAAAACTGTACGTACCAGGGCCTCCAGCCACTGCAAAGGAACTGTAGATGTGTTTGTCACCTTGTGCATCTGGCTTACCACAGTCCTGGTGAATCGAACCTGGCTTTGCAGGCAAGTGCCTTAACCACTAATCTATTTCTCCAGCCCATTTTAACTTTTTAAAAGACTTATTTATTTACTTATTTATTAGAGACAGAGGGGAAAGAGAGGGAGAGTGAGAATGGGCATGCCAGGGCCTCTAGTCACTGCAAATGAACTCTAGACATATTCACCCTCTTGTGCATCTGGCTTACATGGGACCTGAGAATTGAACCGGTGTCCTTAGGCTTCACAGGCATGTGCCTTAACTGCTAAGCCATCTCTCCAGCCCCCATATTAACTTTTTTTTTTTTCAACTTTTGTTGTTGTTGTTTATTTATTTGAGAGCAACAGAGAGAGAAAGAGGCAGATAGATAGAGAAGGGGCACGTCAGGGCTTCCAGCCACTGCAAATCAACTCCAGATGCATGCACCACCTTGTGCGTCTGGCTTACGTGGGTCCTGGGGAATTGAGCCTTGAACAGGGTCCTTAGGCTTCACAGGCAAGCTGTTAACCACTATTCCATCTCTCCAGACCCCCATATTAACTTTTCTGAGTATGGTTTATTTTTTCCTGTTTCTTCATGTGTGTGCCTTGCTTTCCCTTCAGTGTGAAGGATCCTTTCAAGTGCTTTTTGTAGAGCTGGCTTAGTTGTCACGTATTCCTTTAGCCTGTTTTTGTTGTGGAATGTCCTTATTTATCCATCAATTTGGATGGATAGCTTCATTGTATAAAGTAATCTTGGTTGACAGTTGTTATCTTTTAGAACTTAGAATACATCATTCCAAGCCCTTGTGGCTTTTAAAGTTTGTGTTGAGCAATCCGCTGTTATCCTGATGGGATTGCCTTTATAAGTGACTTGCTTTTCCTAACTGCTTTCAATATATTTTCTTTGGTTTTCATGTTTGGTAGTTTAATTATAACATGGAGAGAAGAGGTTCTTTCCACATTTTGTCTGTTTAGTGTTCTAAAAGCTTCCTGTATTGTGTTGAGTTTGCCCACTATTCAAGTATTCTAATAGGCTGGGTGAACAATTTACTGGTAAATTCTAAAATTCAACTGAGCAATATACACATTCAATCACAACCAGCACAGAATATTTATCTTATAGTGGGGATTAAAACAGATAACCTTATAAAACAAAGTCCCTAAGGGAGTGTGTTGCTGTCCACCCTCAATCCTGTCAACTGGGAGGTTGAGATTTCTGTTCTGAAATGGGTTCCAGGTCTGCCTGGGTCTGAGTCAGACCCTGCCCCCAATAATGACAGAAGAAAAAGAAGCATAAAAGGCAACAATAGCCGGGCGTGGTGGCGCATGCCTTTAATCCCAGCACTTGGGAGGCAGAGGTAGGAGGATTGCCATGAGTTCGAGGCCACCCTGAGAATACATAGTGAATTCCAGGTCAGCCTGAGCTAGAGTGAGACCCTACCTTGAAAAACCAAAAAAAAAAAAAAAAAAAAAAAAGAAAGAAAGAAAAGAAAAGAAAAGAAAAGAAAAGGAAAAGAAAAGAAAAGAAAAGAAAAGAAAAGAAAAGAAAAGAAAAGAAAAGAAAAGAAAAGAAAAGAAAAGAAAAAAGGCAACAATAGCCAAGCCCAAAATACAGCTATTTGATAATGGTAAAGCCAACTGAGAATATGTAACCCATAACCTGCCCTGACATGGAAAGAGAGATTAGCATTTCCAGTGCAGGCCTATGTACCTGCTTTTTTGTCAGTTGGCCCTCTTACCTTTTGGGATGACTTCTAATCTCACCAATGTTGAGTGCTCACCTTGATCACTCTGTGTTGCACTGTGGATCTGATGTTCTCATCAGCTGTGTTGGATGCCCTGCAGCTGGGTTAAATAAGTTCTCTGGTGGTTAACTGTGGTACTGATAGTTGGGGGAATGAGAGAGTACAGGATGCCTGGAGTTGTACCTGAGCTGCTCAGCTGGTTCATTTGTGTTCTCCTTCAGCAGCTGCTCAGCTGGCCCCTGCTGTCTTTCCCTTCAGGTTTCTTGACGTTGTGAGGAGTCTGATGTGAGTGGAAAATTCCCTCACTTGGTTTCTGCTCTTGCCGCTCGGCACATGCCTGGCGGGCAGGTGCTTGGACAGGGGTCTGTGGTGTCTCAGTGGGATCCTGGCCGGTTTCCTCCTTTCTGGAAGATCTTAGTCTCTCCTGCTTCTCTGTTGTGGTTGATAATAATTTGTACCCCTTCACTTTTCTACAGAAGACTGTATTTTGTTGTGTTTTTGTTTATTTCTCTCCCTAGGCTTGGTTTGGTGTGGCTCCTGTTGCCATCTTACCCAGAAGTCCTCTAACTTCTTAAAAGTTGTTCGTATCACTCTGCTTATATCCTGTAATCCAATGCTTAGTCATTGTAGGTATCAGAAATCTAAGGGAAGTAGCCAGGCATGGTGGCACATGCCTTTAATCCCAGCGCTCAGGAGGCAGAGGTAAGAGGATTGTTTTGTGTTTGAGGCCACTTTGAGACTACATAATGAATTCCAGGTCAGCCTGGGCTAGAGTGAGACCCTTCCTCAAAAAACCCCTAAATAAAAAAAAAAAAAAAAAAAAAGAAAGAAATCTACAGGAGTGTTGGAATGAGTGTCTGGCTAAAGTTAGAAAATCCTGGCCCAATAGAAGATGAGAAATAAGGAGACTGGGGAATAACCATTGATCTCTGCTATAAGCCTCTCATTTTGTGACCAAATTATCTTTTCAGGATGTGTAAGGAAAAAGTTTAAAATAGAGGCCAGGCATGGTGGCACATGCCTTTATTCCTAGCAAGTCAGAGGATCACTGTGAGTTCAAGGCCAGACTAAGACTACATAGTGAATTCCAGGTCAGCCTGGGCTAAAGCTAGACACTTCCTCAAGGGGGGAAAAAAGCTTAGAATAGCATGAATATATAAACAATTTTGAATAGTTTTAAATAAGAATTAGCTTATAGTTTTACATTGGGCCATTCTGACTGTGTGAATTCTTATTTTGAACATTCTTACCTGGTCTTTAAAAGGGTAAAAAATTAAACATTTTTTTTCTTTTAAAAAAAATTTTTTATTGACAACTTCTATACTTACATACAAAAAATGCATGATATTTACCTCCCCTCCCCCATTCCCCTATAGAACTCCAATCTCCATCATATCCCCTTCCTCTCTCCATTAGTCTCTCTTTTAATTTGATGTCATCATCTTTTTCTTCTATTATGAGGGTCTTGTGAAGGTATTGCTAGGCACTGCAAGGTCATGGATATCAAGGCCAATTTCTGTCTGGACAGTTGCATTGTAAGGAGTTGTACCCTTCTTTTGGCTCTTCCATTCTATCCGCCCCCTCTTCTGCAATGGGACCTGAGCCTTGGAGGGTGTGACAGAGATAATTAAACATATTTTTGCTGGAGTCCTGGTTGGATTGGGGACAATGGGCTGGGAGTGGCCATCCTACTGGGACTCTGAAAGTGGACAGCCCCTCCTCTTTCTGATTGACCAGCACTCCAAGGCCCTTTTGACCTGGTTTCAAGGATTGTCTCCCCCAAATTCCACTCTCGATCCTTCTACCCTACAATTTGGCCTTTTCTTTCATATATATATATATGTACATACACATACATATGTGTATATATATTGGTTTTTCAAGGTAGGGTCTTACTGTAGCCCAGACTGACCTGGTATTCACTATGTAATCTCAGGCTGGCCTCAAATTCACCGTCATCTACCTACCTCAGCCTCTCAAGTGCTGGTATTAAAGGCATGTACCACAACACCAGGCTTTCCTTACTCCTTCCCTCCCTTCCTCCCTTCTCCCTTACCCCTTTCTTCCTTCCATTCTCATTCCCTTCTTTCCTCCCTCCTTCCTCTTCCCCTCCCTCCCTCCCTCCCTCCCTCCTTCCTTCCTTCCTTCCTTCCTTCCTTCCTCCCTCCCCCCTTCCTCCCTCTCTTCCTTCCTTCTTCTTTCCTTCTCCTTCCTCTCTTCCTCCCGCCTGCCTGCCTGCTTGCCTTCCTTCTCAGTATAATATTTTTTACAAAGGTATACAGTCCGTAACCCCTCATTCCCAGTCAATTCAGCCTTTTTGCACATGCTGCAAGAATCTAATCTTTTATTCTTACACACACACCCCCGCACTGCTTGACTTCTTAAATTCCCCCAAAACTTTGTGCCATTTATTTATTTATTTTGGTTTTTGGAGGTAGGGTCTCACTCTGGCTCAGGCTGACCTGGAATTCACTTTAGTCTCAGGGTGGCCTTGAACTTACAGCGATCCTCCTACCTCTGCCTCCCTAGTGCTGGAATTAAAGGTATGCACCACCACGCCTGGCTTATTTATTTATTTGTTTATTTATTTATTTATTTTTGGTTTTCTGAGGTAGGGTCTCACTGTAGCTCAGGCTGACCTGGAATTTGCTATGTATGTAGTCTCAGGGTGGCCTCAAACTCACAGCACTTCTCCTACCTCTGCTTCCCAAGTGCTGGAATTTTTTTTTTTTACAACATCAGTTGTAATTCCCATAGCTTCTAAAATTCTACTTCCCCATGTCTTTCCTTGGCTGTCTTAAACTACCCCCCTCCCTGATGTTCCCCAAATCCCTTCCTTTGTATCCCTCCGTCTCCATCAATCTATTCAAATGTTCTCCATCTCCTCCCCTCCATCTGACCTCAAATAATCTGATCCCTTCAATCCCAGCTTTCAAGATCCCTTTCTGTTCTCTAACACTGCTACCAATATTCCTGTCATGTCCCCCACAATCCCACCCCCTATCCCACCTTGTCCAACTCAGCCTCCCCACCCCAGAAAACAAATATAGCAAATAAAAAAAGTATAGCAAATAGAATTGAACATTGCAAACTTTGAAGAGGAAATACATGCTTCTTATCTTTATGGAAGATAAATATATTAAGCCTACTGTTGAGAATAGTCTACAGAAAACATTGTAATAATAGGTACGAAACAATAAGTATTTTGGTTAGAATGAATTCAAACATAGAAATTAAATTAAAGTCTAATTTTTTTTTTACTTGGCTGAAAATTAGCTGATAAAGCAAGCAGCAGATATATTCCCATAGACACTGTGGATTTTAAGTTCTATTCTTCATAGTTAGAGCTTGAGAAAATATATTTCCGCAATTATCCTCATAAAAATATTTACTTTCACAGCCTTGTGTGAAAGAGTATATAAGTAATAATGTTTCTTTTCTCCACAGGCTAGAAGGTTGATAACTCTAGGACTAGGTATTGCAGTTTTTGCATTTGCAGGTAAGACACATAAAGAAATACATATCAGTACATGTAAACAGAATATTTCCAAACAGCTGCTTTAGTAATTTATGAGTAAATCCTTTGTATCCTAAGGTGTTAGTTTTTCAGATGTTATACTTTCCCATCCCACTATTTACAGTTACTGAACAATAATCAGTAGAGCAAGATCTACAGGAAATTTACTGTAAAGACAATGTTCAGTGAGCCAAGAAAACTAGCTGTAGAATAGTTGATATTCCTGACATTTAAACATTTTTGACTTGGGGCTGGAGGGATGCCTTAGAGGTTAAGGCACTTGACTGCGAAGCCTAAGGATCCAGGTTCGATTCCCCAGTACCCACGTAAGCCAGATGCACAAGGTAGTGCATGTGTCTGGAGTTCGTTTACAATGGCTAGAGGCCCTGGCATTCCCATTCTCCCTCTTTTTATGTCTCTCTCTCTCTCTCAAATAAATAAATAAAGGTAAAAATATTGATTTATAGTGTACAATAACAAGACATCTTTAATATAATGCAATCCAAGTAAGAGGGGCTCCTTTAAACTGTCACTTTTTTTTTTTTTTTTTTTGAGGTAGGGTCTCACTCTGGCCCAGGCTGACCTGGAATTAACTATGTAGTTTCAGGGTGGCCTTGAACTCACAGCGATCCTCCTACCTCTGCCTCCCGTGTGCTGGGATTACTGTCACATATTTTTTAATTTTAATTTTTCTTTTTAATTTTTTTTTAAGGTAAGGTCTCACTCTAGTACAGGCTGACCTGGAACTCTCTCTGTAGTCCTAGGCTGGCCTAGAATTCACAGGGATCATCCTACCTCTGCCTCCTGAGTGTTGGGATTAAAGGCCTATGCCACCACTCCCAGCTACATTTTTTTTTTCAAATGGACATTTTTCTCTTTCTGATGGATATAGTTCCCTTTTCATTTGTTTTTGTTTTTTGGGTTTTTGAGATAGGGTCTCGCTCTAGCCCAGGCTGACCTGGAATTCACAATGTAGTCTCAGGTTGGCCTCATACAGTGATCCTCCTACCTTAGCCTCCTGAGTGCTGTGGTTAAAGGGGTGTAACACCATGCCTGTTTTTTTTTTTTTTTAATTGTAGCTTTGAGACTTTTATTACAAAAAAGTTGGTGCTCATATACATAATCTAATATGAACTTAAAATTCATCATACATTTACTTCATTTTTTAGCTTGACCTTCTAGTAAATCTTTAGCTTCATTGCTATTGGCTGCTATATAAAGAGATCCATCTTTGTCTGGGTGATGTTGATGAGCATCTCTTATTTTTCCTTTATTAGCAGTAGGGCTTATACCTAGTAGTAATGCTGCTTCCTGTTTTGTCATTTTGGGTTCAGACCCACCTCTGTAACAGCCTCTACTAAAAGCTTTGATAGTCTTTGAAAAACTTGTTCACTTGAGGTGCCACATGTTTCATGGCTTGTAAAACATACTGACCTGCCAATCCTGCAGCAGCTATGGTCAATCTGACTGCTACCACGGTAGTGGCCATAGCTCTGGCTTAGCTCCACTGTCCCCACCAAGGTTGTGGGTCATTTCAGCTCCGTCCCATGGCTACCAACAGCAAAGCTTCACCAGAATGCCAGCCATAGGCTTTTGATTAGGTTTTCTGTACTAAGGTATGAGTTTCCTCCCATGAAGTAGGTCTCAAATCTGATCACAGAGAAGTTGGTATTCCCTATACTAGACGTGCTACCATTGACCAGTTGGCACATTTGGTCTGGCTAGCCAATTGTAAAGTTTGCAGGGTCCACTACTACTTAACACTGTCAGTGACTTTTCTCCCTCAACAGAGTGCATAGCTTTTTTCAGCCTCATAACAGCTAGTCAACAAGGAAGAGGTTTCTAGTTTAGTTTCTGCTTGTTTTCTTATGTCCTGCAGCCCAAGCATGTAGAGTCTTCAGCAGTAGGGTCTTACTGTCTAGTTCTGGTGGGCAACCAAGAGCCTTGTCAATAGCCTATAATGTTTTGGGGCCATCAAGGGCTCCCTGACCAATACCTCACTGGAAGCTTTCTGACCCCTGGTACTGAAATTTTTTTGTATATTAATCTGTGACTTCTAGGTACAGCATTATCTGTCCCCACTACGTACTTCTGCCCAAACTGTCTACTTTTTAAAATATATATTATTTAAGTTAGCAAAGAAGTAGGCTTTCATATGGCTTATTCATAACATCTTTAATTTTGATTAATCCTCCTCCCACCACTCTTCTCCTCCATCCCTTCTCTGACCTCACTTAGACTAGTCCATCCCTAGTATTCTTTATATATCTGCTCTTCTTACATATTTGCTATACCCTCCCCTTAATCCCCTCTTCTCCTTCCCTCATGGCCCTTTCAGATGTTGTTGTTTTTTTCTTTTTTAAAAAAAATTAATTAGAAAATTAATTTATTTATTTGAGAGAGAGAAAGAAGATAGAGCTCATTTGGCTTACATGGATACTGGGGAATTGAACCTGGGTCCTAGGCTTCACAAACAAGTGCCTTAACTGCTAAGCCATTTCTCCAGCCCAAAAATTTGAGCTTTTAATGAAAAGAATACAATATTTTAAAATAAATTCTGACAAAATTGTCATAAACAAGCCAGTTTTATCATTGACATAGAATTGGCATAATTATAAACTGAAATGTTAAATTTTAAATTAGAGAAAGTTTGCTTTTTCCAGGTCTTTCAAGTAAGTAAATAATTATTTTTCAAAAACTAACTGACAGGGCTGGAGAGATGGCTTAGCGGTTAAACGCTTGCCTATGAAGCCTAAGGACCCCGGTTCAAGGCTCGATTCTCCAGGACCCACGTAAGCCAGATGCACAAGGAGGTGCATGCATCTGGAGTTCGTTTGCAGTGGCTGAAGGCCCTGGCGCACCCATTCTCTCTCTCTCTCTCTCTCTCTCTCTCTGTCTGTCTCTCTCTCTCTCTCTCTCTCTACCTGCCTATTTCTGTATCTCTCTCTCTCAAATAAATAAATAAATAAATAAAAATTAAAAAAAAACTAACTGACATTGATTATTGAAAGTATATTTGCATTTATTTTTTTTTTTTTTCACTATTTAGGGCGCTATGCATTTCAGATCTGGAAACCTTTAGAACAAGTAATAGCAGAAACAGCAAGAAAGATTTCATCTCCTGTAAGTTAAATGTGACTATACTTGGACACCTTGCTTCTGTTTTTGTTTATCATATTTGAAAGTAACTCAGAACACGTCTTAGATTTTCCAGCCCTTACAAAAGTTTATTTCTCTCATTATATCATTTAGGAGTTTCTCTAATTTGTTGATTTCATTTAAGTTTCTTAGTCATTTTATTCTGATATATGACTTTTGATAATTGTTATAATCTAGTTAGTGGTATTACATTAACTTTTTGTTTTGTTTTGTTTTTTGGTTTTTTTTCAAGGTAGAGTCTCACTCTAGCCCAGGCTGACCTGGAATTAACTATGTAGTCTCAGGGTGGCCTCGAACTCATGGCAATCCTCCTACCTCTGCCTCCCAAGTGCTGGGATTAAAGGCATGTGCCACCATGCCCGGCTTTTAACTTTTAGATAACTTGTATTCTATCTTTATTTTGTTTGCTTTTTTGAGACAGGTTTACTTGTATCCTTGAACTCTGAATCCTCATACTTCCACCTTTCTAAGAATGAATGACTTGTTTTGCAATGTCCTTCCACAGGATGACATACTGACAAATAATTAAACCTATGTTAAAAAAAATTGCAGGGCCGGAGAGATGGCTTAGCGGTTAAGGCACCTGCCTCCTAAGCCTAAGAACGCTGGTTCCAATCTCCAGCGGTTCCAATCTCCAGGTCCCACGTTTAGCCAGATGCAAAGTGACACAAGGGCGCAATGCTGCACTTGACCCCAAAGGGGCGCACACATCTGGATTTCGTTCACAGCAGCTGAGAGGCTACTGGCGTGCCCATCTCTATCTGTCTTCTCTCTCTCTCTCTCTCTCTCTCTCTCTCTCTCTCTGTGTCTCCAAAAAAAAATGCAAGAGATTTTTCAAATGTATAAATGTATGTCATTTATACTTAGTAGAGTTTTGTTTTGTTTTCCCAATTATACTTGAGTAGTCTAAAGTACTAATAGACATTGAGTGTTCATTTAGTTAATATTCAGTTAACACTTACTACATGCCAGGCATTGTGGGCAGCAGAACATAGTCAAACATCAAAGAAGATTTCCTCTAGGAACTTAATTTTGTGTCTTAGTAGTGATAATCCAATAATGAAGTAAGATATGTAATTTCTAAAACAATTGAGTGCTTTTTAAGCAAATCAAGTCAGGGTAAGAGTCCAAAGAATAAATAGCAGAGAGGAATCATTGAATTGGATAAGCCATGCAAGACCTCTGAGCAGAAAGCTTTCTCTGTGGTAGAAACACTGCAGAGGTCCTCAGGTAGGATTGCATGAACAACAAAGGTAATTTAGTGGAATCTTGAAGGGACGACTACTAAGTGGACACAGATCCCTGAGTGTCTAAGAGTCTGACAGAGCCTTCACCTTTTTCTCAATCAGGGCCCACCTGCTCTGTGAGTGTAGACTAGAGTGGCCAGAGAAGAGATTAGTTACAGAGAGAGTGATGATAGACTAATGGAAACAGTGACCAAGTTCTTTAAGCACATGTTAGCATTGCCTTTCCATATTTACCACTAATAAATGGAGATAATTTTAGAAATTATATCACTTCTGTTTCAGTGAATTTAATTAGATATATGTACACCATAAATAGAAATTCCTAAGTTGTGTGTAATATTTATGTTATTTAGTGTTTGTAAGAAGAGAGCAAGAAAATAGAGGGTTGGAGTAAGGCAGGGTAGATTGTAATGGGCATGTGGAGTCTGGAATCTGCATTTCGTGAGGAAAGGGAAATGACATGACACCCCCTATTTCCTTCTCCTTTTGTGCCTCACAGAAGAAGCATGGCTTTTGGTAAATCTAGCTTCTCCTTTTTTACCCCCACAAAATATGATAACATTTTTGAGTTGAAAGTTTTTCAAATATTTTAATCATCATCATCATCAGTATCTTTCATTATCATAATTACCCCTTGGTGAACATACAGGTTTTTAAAAATTATTCTTTAAATATTAATCACTCCTGGGAAACTGAAAATTGAAATATGTGCATACTTTATCTTTACTGTAATGAATCCCAGATGTCATACTTCATAAACACAGCATTTACAATGATTTGATTTTGTAAATATTAAGTTTTGGACTAAGAGGGGTTACTAAAAAATAGGGGTCATAATTGTGTACCATTAACTATCTAATTCTCAGGACACAGTCCAAAGTCCAGTGGGTTTTCTTTTTATTATTATTGACATTTACTTCATCTAAATTTTAATATTTTATTATTTTTTTAATGGGCATGCAAGGACTACCATGGAGTGCAGTGTTGGCATGGGATAAATTTCCCTGGCTACTCTGCCCAGCTGGAGGGGCGGAATTGGAAAACCTGGAGACTGTCAGTCTCTGGTTATATTGAACTTGAACTGCAGAAGTTTGATGACTGCTGATGGTGGTTGAGTTTGCATTGTTCTAGTTTCTCCTTGCTATGCCTTATACCAGTTAAAAATGTTTACTCTGTGCCTTTACATGTTGAAAGTATTTAACTTGTTTGATTTTACAGGACTCACTATCTTAAGTTGGTCAAGACTGTGAGAACCTTTGAAATTAAACTGAGTACAATTTACAATGTGTGATAGTTATAAATCTATCGGGGGCCAGGAAGTAAATCTGTTGGGGGCCAGGGGCAGAATGTGGTAGTTTGAATATATGGCCCCCAATATATTCAGTGTTTCATTAGTTATAGTTTGCATCTGCAATCACCTTGCTAGAGGCAATGTCACTGGGGGCCGATCTTAAGGTGTGGTGATGGTTTGAGATTCCATTGTAAAGATATGCAAAGTGTGCCTAATAGGAGTTCCTGAAGTGTGCTGTGGCTTGTGGCTGTAGTTTTTTGCTCTGTGTGCTGTGTGCCTGGTTGGATTTTTTCACTCTCTTGCCTGGCCTTGTGAGAGCAGGCCGCTTCTTCTGCCATTATGGAACTTCCCCTGGATCTGTAAGCTTCAATAAATAATATCCCTTCCTCCATAATTGTGCCTGGTCTGGAAGTTCATCTCAGCAAACCTGAAGCTGTCTGCTACAGCCTCCATAAAAGAACTCCAGATGAAGGTGCCACTTTGTGCATCTGGCTTACATCAGTTCTGGGGAATTGAACCTGGGTCCTTTGGCTTTACAGGCAAACACCTTAATTGCTAAGCCTTCTCTCCAGCCCTAATATTTTATTTTTAAATCTCATTCTTTTTTTTTTTTTTTTTTTTTTTTGTCGAGGTAGGGTCTCACTCTGGCTCAGGCTGACCTGGAATTCACTATGTAGTCTCAGGGTGGCCTTGAACTCACGGCGATCCTCCTACCTCTGCCTCCCAAGTGCTGGGATTAAAGGCGTGCACCACCACACCCGGCTTTTAAATCTCATTCTTGCAGGTAGGTTGTGGCGATGCATGCCGGTAGGACATTGTTGGAGAGGCAGAGGCCAGAGGATCAGGAGTTTGAGGCCATGAGGCCAGCCTGGGCCACACATTTTTCACCTTACCCCCCCCCCCACGACAATATCACCTCACCACACCACACCACACAGCCCAAATACTGTCACATGTAAAGAAAAAAAAATCTCATTCTTTTCTTTCTCATGTATTTTATTTCATCTTTCTGGAACACTGCTTAGAGTGCTTTGTTCATATGCTGGCTATGGATGGTGAATGTGATATGTTTTTCTCAGTTAAACAGGTTTGGTTTTTCAAGGTAGGGTCTCACTCTAGCTCAGGCTGACCTGGAATTCAGTATGTAGTCTCAGGGTGGCCTTGAACTCATGGCGATCCTCCCACCTCTGCCTCCCGAGTGCTGGGATTAAAGGAGTGTGCCACCACGCCTGGTTTAAACAGGTTTTTGTTGTTGCTGTTCTCTCCACTAGGCCCTTGAAATCTAGTAGAGCCAACATGAGATTTCTTTTTTTTTGGGGGGAATTTATGAGGTAGGTCTTGCTCTAGTGCAGGCTGACCTGGAATTCACAATTAGATTCAGGGTGGCCTCGAACTCACAGCGATTCTCCTACCCCTGCCTCCTGAATGCTGGGACTAAAGATTTTTGTGCACAGACTAACCATCAGCACCTGCTCTTCTGAGTTCCCTCTGTACTTACAGCCTGATTCTCGCTGGGTATTTCTGTTTTTTTTTTTTTTTTTTTCAAGGTAGGGTCTCATTCTAACCCTTCTTTTTTTTTTTTTTTTTTTTTTTTTTTTTTTGGCTTTAAAGAATTTATTTCTGCTGAGAATGATGGTGCATGCCTTTAATCCCAGCACTCAGGAAGCTGACATAGGAGGATCGCTGTGAGTTCAAGGCCAGCCTGGGACTACAGAGTGAATTCCAGGTTAACCTGGGCTAGTATTGTGCAGGTAAGAACAGGCACTATATATCATGATTATGATTTTTTTTTTTTTTTGAGGTAGGGTCTCACTATAGCTCATGCTGACCTGGAACACACTCTGTAGTCCCAAGCTGGCCTCGAACTCACAAAGATCCTCCTACCTCTGTTTCCCGAGTGCTGAGATTAAAGCTCCTGGTTTCACTGGTCATGAATGCAATACCAACTTCATATTCAGATGACAGCATTCTAAAACACTCCTCCCCATCCTCTGGCTCTTAATTCTCTCTCTCTCTCTTTTTTTTTTTTTTTTTTTTTTTTTTTTGGTTTTTCAAGGTAGGGTCTTGCTCTAGCCCAGGCTGACATGGAATTCACTGTGTAGTCTCAGGGTGGCCTTGAATTCATGGCAATCCTCCTACCTCTGCCTCCCAAGGGCTGGGATTAAACGCATGCGCCACCATGCCTGGATTTAATTCTCTTTTTTAAAAATTATTTTTTATTAATTAGGAACTCTACTATGTGGACAAATCATGTGTTGATCCTGTTCTCTTGTGTTAGCCTCTTAGATCCCCTCTTCCCCACCCCCTTTCCATTGAGGGCCCTCCTTGGTGGGTTTACTAGTACTCACACTGGGGTTATGAAAGCATTCGTTAGTCTCTGTTGGAGGGTGGGGGCTATGTTTTAGGATACTCCTTTCCACCCTGTGCTTCTCACAATCTTTCCTCTCCCTCTTCTGCAATATTGTTTCCTGAGCCTTGGGAGTGTGTTATTTAGTGTGTCTTATTTAGTACTGAGCACTCAATAGTCACTCTTAGCACTTTGATGAGTTTTGAGTCTCCCCAGTAGTCACCACCATCTTTAAAAAGAAGCTTCTCTGATCAAAGGTGAGAGCAGCACCAATCCATGGACATAAACACAAATATTTATAGGGCAATTTGATGGGTCCAAACATACCATTTGGTCAAACAATAGTAGTAGCTCCCCCCTTGGGGCTATGATCTTTCCAGCAACACACTTTTCAGGACCAAACATGAATACTCTCCTGTGAAGTGGGCCCAAAATCCAATCAGAGAGCTGTTGGTTAGCCCCATAAGTCACAACACTATTGCACCAAAGGGCACATCTTGCCTGGCTGCTTGGTTCTGTCAACACACCAGGTGGATCCACTACTGCTTTACACTGTTGATGACTTTTCCCCAGCAGCCTGCATAGCACTTTCCAGCACTATGCCAGCTAGCCTACAGGAAGGAGACTTCCAGCTCAGTTCCGGCTGATAATCTCAATGCTCTACAACCAAAGCATGTGCTGTCTTTAGCAATAGGGTCTTTCCATCTAGTTCTGGTGGGCAACCTATTGTGTTAGTTATCTTTCATTATTTGTGTTGGGCTTCAGGTTTTTGTGGTACTTGTTTTTAGCTCTGAACATTTTTAGGATTTTTCTTTTTTGTTAATGTAATACAATTTCATAAGAATTCTTTTTTTCCCTTAGAAGAATTCTTAGTGATTGGTAACTTGTTTCAAAATTGTCTTCCGTAATATCTTCTTATGTTTTTTCTTAATGATTTCCTCTTATTAACTTCTGAATTTAGAATACTTATTAGATTAGAAAGGTACAGGATTTTGAGTCTGTTCTCTAGGTCTCTTAAAACTTTATCCCATTTTCTTGCTCCTTTATTTATTTTTCCTCTACATTCTATAATTGTTTCCACAGTTAGATTCCACCAGGAAGGATTTTAACAGTAGCTATTGTGCAGTCAAATGCTCTTCCACTGAACTATACCCCTACTCTAAAAATGGCCATTTGGTTACACAATCGTTCTGAATTTTATACAAGAGAAATTTATTAATTTCTGAGAATTCTTATTTCATAGCAACTTATTTATTTTGCATTACTGGGGCTCTAACCCATTTTGACAAGCACTATACCATTTAAAAAATATATGTGATATACATTTTATTTTTAAGGAGGCTGCCCTGGACCTTATTCTGTAGCCCACACTGGCCTTGAACTCATAGTAATCCTCCTAGCCCAGGCTGACCTGGAATTCACTATGTACTCTCAGGGTGGCCTTGAACTCAAGGTACTCCTACTTCTGCCTCCCGAATGCTGGGATTATAGGCATGCACCACCACACCCGACTTGAATGTAATTTTTTAAAATTGTGCTTCCTGGCTGGAAAGATGGCTCAGCAGTTAAGATGTTTGCCTGCAGAGCCTAATGACCTGGGTTCAATTCCCTAGTACTCACATAAAGCCAGATGCCCAAATTGGCATATACATCTGGAATTCATTTTTAGTGTCTGGCAGCCCTGGTGTGCCATTCTTTCTGTCTTCTCTCTATGTCGCTGTGCTTGCAAATAAATAAATATTTTTAAAAAAACAATTGGACTTGTATTTTACATAATTACAGTGAAAGTCATGGGAAAATAGACTAATTAAATTTTATTTATTTATTTATTTATTTATTTATTTATTTACTTGAGAAAGTGAGAGAGAAAGAGGCAGAGAGAGAGAGAGAGAATGGGCACGCCAGGGCCTCCAGCCATTGCAAAAAAACTCCAGATGAATGCACCCCTTGTGCATCTAGCTTACATGGGTCCTGGAGAGTTGAACCAGGATCCTTTGGCTTTACAGGCAAACACCTTAACCACTAAGCCATCTCTCTAGCCCAAAATAGACTAATTAAAATCATCTTTCTACAGGATGTGTTGGTGCACATCTTTAATACCAGCACTCAGGAAGCAGAGTTAAAGGAGAATCACTAAGAGTTTGAAGCCAGCTTGAGCTACAGAATGAGTTCCAGATCCACTTGGGCTAAAGTGAGATTCTGCTTCAGAATTAAATAAATAAATAAATAAATAAATAAATAAATAAATAAATAAAATCATCCTTCTGGCTTTATAAACCACATAGATTATTAATAAGGTCTAGAGTATGTTTCTAGTAGTTAGCATTGTAAGACTAGTAGAATCTCACTGTTTCTGTTCTTTGAAATCCTTTTATAAAAATGTAAACATCCACACATACTATTTGAAAATATAGTTGTTTCTGAGCTGGGCATGGTGGCACACGCCTTTAATCCCAGCACTCGGGAGGCAGAGGTAGAAGGATCACCATGAGTTCAAGGCCACCCTAAGACTACATAGTGATTTCCAGGTCATCCTGAGCTAAAGTGAGACCCTACCTCAAAAAAAAAAAAAAAAAAAAAAAAGAAAAAAGAAGAAAGAAAGAAAGAAAGAAAGAAAGAAAGAAAGAAAGAAAGAAAGAGAGAAAATATAGTTGTTTCTTACAGTAGTTTCATGTTTATGGACTGGAATATTTACTTTAGCCTATCAGAATGTGGTCAAAAGTCATCTGCAGGGCTGGGAAGATGGCTCATTGGTTAAAGGGGCTTGCTTGCAAAGCCTGCTGGGCTGGGTTCAATTCCCCAGTACCCACCTAAGGCCAGATACACAAAGTGGCACATGCATTAGGAGTTCATTTTCAGCAAGAGACCTTGGAGCATCCATACTCTCTTTCTCTTTCTCAAATGAACTAGATAATTCATCTGCAGCATCTTATGCCTTTGTAGCCTAAATAATGCAATTTTGGTATATTATTATGAAGTTTAAAAGAGCCTTTTAGTTATACTTTCTTTTTATTTTTTTTTAAATTTTTTATTGGCAACTTCTATACTTACAGACAATAAACCATGATATTTACCTCCCCTCCCCCCATTGCCCTTCAGAATTCCATTCTCCATCATATCCCTTCCCTTTCTCCATTAGTCTCTCTTTTAATTTGTCATCATCTTTTTAAGCCAGACGTGGTGGTGCACACCTTTAATCCCAGCACTCAGGAGGCAGAGGTAGGAGGATCACTGTGAGTTTGAGGCCACCCTGAGAATACATAGTTTATTCCAGGTAAGCCTGAGCTAGAGTGAGACCCTACCTCGAAAAAAGAAAAAAACAACAACAAAAAAAGCTTGTATAGTTATACTTTCTTAATAGAGGAGATACATAACTGCAACTTTGTGCCTTTTCATAAGACAGATACTAATTTATATATTATAGATTAAAATACTGTGATAATACTTCTATTTAAAAATTATATAAAAACCTAAATTTCATAGCTTTAGTAAGCATGATTTTCTCTACAATAGTGTGGACCTATTCTGCAGAAATGTGGACACAGCAAGTTTTTGTTTTGTCTACTTTTCTGTCTGTAGCCCCATGTATTAAGTTTCTATCTTCAAAATGATCTAGTTCTTTTAGGTGGTAATTTTACTTGCTCACAATATAGCAAATGTTCTAAGGTATGCATTTCTTCCAGACCCTTGATTTTGAGAAGACTTTTTTGAGAAGGCTTCATTTCCTACTGAGCAAAAATAAAATAAAAATCTCTCAGATACCACCAGTGTTTGCTTTTAAGGTTAATGATCTTTGTGACTATAGGGAAGAATGACAGTTTAGGAAATATCTACTTATGCTGACTCAAAATTTTAGAGCTTCCTAAGGTAAATGAAGCCTCAGAGAACTTTTTTTGCCAGGCATAATTGTGCACGCCTTTAATCCCAGCAGTTGGGAGCTAGAGGTAGGAGGATCATCGGGAGACCACCCTGAGACTTGAATTCTAGATCAGCCTGAGCTAGAGTGAGACCCTACCTCGGAAAAAAAAAAAAGGAATTTTTTTTTTCCTGGATAAATATGTCTATCAGCCTCAAACATGATTTGAAAACAAAAATAAGAACAGCTGGGTGTGGTGGCTCAAGGTGGCTGAGGGAGGAGGATTGCTGTGAATTTGAGGCCAGCCTGAGAGTACATAGTGAATTACAGGTCAGCTTAGGATAGAGCCTCAAAGAAAAGAAAGAAAAGAAGAAAGAACAAGATACTCCTATAGAAATGCCTGCTGCAAATCAAGTTGATACCCTGATATTCTGCCATATGCATTAGAAAGTATGTTTTAGGCATCTAGTGAAGATTCTGGTCTCCTGATTCAGACTTGAAAACCAGCTGACCTCACTCTGTTGAGTGCTCCATCCTACCCAGCCCCAGTCCTGACTCCAGCTCTGTCTCTGTCTGACGCCTGCCTATGTACATAGTCTCTCAGTATGTTTAGAAAGACGTAAAATTTGTTCTTGCTAATGTCTATACTTAGCCCATTCAGTTCCCTTCTTCCCTCAAAACTTGTGTTTAGAATATCTCTTGTTTGTGTAGTGGATTGTAAAATACTTAACACTTGGAATTGTGCGTGGTTTCCTCACAGTGCTGATACTTTAATACATATGTGATGAAGGACAGAGCTTGACTTGTTTCATCAGAAAAGTATGTGGCACAATATAAATGCTGAAGTGTTTGCCAAGTGAATGAATTGACAACAGCTATTACCAAGTAGAAATTTATAGTAAGGTGTTCAAAGAGAATAGTTTATATAAATGGCCAGATATGCCTAGGTGGAACTTATTTTTTAAGCTCTAATCATTTCTGTGATTACTTTTAGCTATTCCTTTTTTTGGGGGGGGGTGTTGAGGTAGGGTCTCACTCTAGCTCAGGTTGGCTGACCTGGAATTCACTATGTAGTCTCAGGGTGTCCTGGAATTCATGGCAGTACATCTACCTCTGCCTCCCAAGTGCTGGGATTAAAGGCATGCACCACCACCCCCAGCTTTATTCCTCTTTTTTAATTGTATATGTGACATATGTTCATTTTTTAAAATTTATAAAGTTAAAAAATAATACAGTAGAAAATTATTCCTAACTTTGCCACTCTAAAAGAATACTTTATTATAATAAACCTTTTGATGTATATTCTTTCAGGTTTACTTAATGCAAACATGTACAGTAGGCCGTCTGTATCCACACGTCCTTCATCTGCAGATTCCACCAACTGCACATTGAAAATGTTTTCGTGAAAAAAAAACTGCATCTATGCTGAACACATACACTTTTTGTTCTTGCCATTGTTCCCTAAACAATGCAGTATAGCAGCTATTAACTTAGCATTTAGACTGTATTATGCATTATAAGTAATGTACAGATTAAGGTGTATAAGAGGGTATAAGTAGTAGATTATATGCAATTACTGTGCTGCTTTAAATAATGGACTTGAGCACCTGATCATTTTTATATCATCGGGAAGTATCTACAATGAATCCCCTAAATATATTGAGGGATGACTATAACCACCGTTACTTATTCTTCCCTACAAAACACAGCCTTATGTTTTAGAAACATGTGTGCAATTATATATGAAAGCTGAGCTCACATGTCTTGTTTGTCTTTCAAAATTATTTTTCTCTTCTTATCTCCCCTTCCCTTTCTCTCTCCCTGTGTCTTTCTCCCTCTTTTTTTTTTTTTTTTTTTTTTTTTTTTTTTGGTTGTAGGGTCTCACTCTAGCCCAGATTGAGCTGGAATTCAGTATATCTCAGGCTGACCTTGAACTCACAGCAATCCTTCTACTTCTGCCTACAAGTGCTGGGATTAAAGGTGTATGCCACCATGCCTGGCTCTCCTTTTTTTCTGTCACCCATCTTTTCCTCTCTCCTTTTTTGAAGACAGGGTCTTGCTATGTAGGCCAGGCTGGCTGGCCTCAAATTAAAAATCCTCTTGCCTCCATCTGCAGAGTACTTGTATTGTAGCCATGCCCCACCACACTTGGCCCCAATATGTCCTAAGCTTCCTTAACTCCCATTCTTTGTAAGTTCTTCATATCAAAATCTTTAACCTCGTCTTTGCTAATTCCAGAGGCTAATTCTCAATCACATTTTACTTTACCAACATTTAACCAAATTTTCCTCTCTTTTGGCTTCTAGTTTACCTCCTGCTTCACTGCTGAATCTTCTTAGATTCTTCCATTCAAGTCTGCCCAGCCTAACCTGGAATTAACTATGTAGTCTCAGGGTGGCCTCGAACACACAACAATCCTCCTACCTCTGCCTCTCAAGTGCTGGGATTAAAGGCGTGCGCCACCACGCCCGGCTTGGTTGGTTTTTTGAGGTAGGGTCTTGCTCTAGCCAAGGCTGACCTGGATTTAGTCTCAGGGCGCCCTTGAACTCACAGCCATCCTCCTACCTCTGCCTCCCAAGTGCTGGGATTAAGGGCATGTGCCACCATGCCTGGCCCTCAGACTTTCTATACTTAGGCAATCTCCTTCACCTCCACGACTTTGGGTAGTGTCTATACACTGATAACTCAAGTGTTATCTTGGGGTTGAACTCTTCCACTCAGGTATTTAATAGATACTTCAAACTTTCTGTGTTGAAAACTATCCTCCTCATGTCTATTACATACAATAGACAATTGTGTCTTTCTGTGTCATTAAATGGCAGTTTGGCACTTGTAAGCCAGAAAGCTTAAAGCCATTTACATAGTTTCAGTTTTCTGAAAAGTAGACTGAGACAAAATTTAGTGCTCTAGGTTTATTAGGGAATGCTCTTAGGATCAACAGGTCCCCAAAGGACAAGGAAGAAGGATGAAGGAACTAGTTTAGGATCATTGTAGCTAGGAGGCTTATTGTGGCTAGCCCAATGTGAAAAGGGTCATGATAATAATGGTCCCCTGCAAATGGGTGTAGCTGGGTCCAAGAACTGAACTTTAAAGAACTACAATGCTTTTGTAACCCTCAGCCAATCATTTGTGATGTAGGCTTCTCTAAGAAGGGGCATCTATTTGACTTTCTTCAGCCACGTCAATTCCTAAACAGTCCCAGCTGGCTTCTGTCTGCAAGAGTCTGTCTGAAGAGTGAGGGCTATGGGTCTTGAACAGGAATCTGGACTATATATAGCCTGTCTCATATTTGGCCATCAATCAAGCTAATGTTTACTTTCAAAATACTTGTAAAATATGACCACCTTTCACACCTTTTCAGCTACCACTCTTGTCCATTGTCTCTCACTAGATTATTGTCCTGTTATTGTAACTGGTCTCCTGTTTGCACTCTTGCCTTTTCTGCTCTCCATGCCCAGAGTAATCCTTTCATGATAAAGTCATGTTGTCGTATTCCAGTGCTCTGGTTCCTCATTCCACTTACAATAAAATCCTCTTTCCTCTGTTTACACAGTCAGCCCCCATTCTTCTTTAACCCTTCTCCCCTCCTAGCACTCCTCCAGACTCTCCTGACTTGCCTGTAAGCTTACATGATGTCTCGACATCTTTCTCTGTTAGCCAGTTTAGTAGACAGAAAGATATACTCCATATCCCTGTTAAATGACTCAGGGTTTTCCAGTGAGAAAAGTACTTCAGTACTTAGAAAAGTACTGGCATTTTGCTTCTATTACTCTTCTGTTTCTTCAGTTATAGTTCAATGTAGAAAAATTAACGCATCTTAAACTGAAAAAAAAGTTAACATTTTTAATGTTCATCTTGGTTAGAATTTCTTAAAAAAATCATGTGTGGTCCTTTTCTCCTTGCAATTTCAAGTTGACCTCTAGTAAAATGCATTGCTCTTACTGCAGCAACATTATGGGATTGAGGTCATGCTACCTCATGCATGGAATTAATTATTTCTTGCTCTTTCTTTCCTTTGCAGAGCCTTTCATCCTACTATAAAGGAGGATTTGAACAAAAAATGAGTAGGCGAGAAGCTAGTCTTATCTTAGGTGTAAGGTAGGTGTGCTGCTGAAGTATTTGTTTTGTTTTACGGGCAATATTATGTTGAAAAGTGGGGAGAAAAGTTATAATAGATTTTCAATTATGTTTAAAATGACAAATAAAAACAAGCAATTATATTTTTGCCTTTTAAAACTTGAGATGTAAATCAGTGATAGTTACGATGTTCTTTGCTCTTTAAGAAGGGTGCCTAAGTTTCAGATAAGTCAATGAAGATATCCCTGATTATGATACTGAATTCTCTGACTGGTTTTATAATTTGATGTATATCAGATTTAAATTATAATGCAGATCTGTTTCACAATTCTTTTTTACTTTTGTAATTCGATAAATACCTTATTTTTTGTTTCATCTTGGTATTTATTTATTTATTGTCTAATTTTGGAAATTGTAGTAGAAAAGTAAATGATATTATGTGATTCCTGTATGCTTATTATTTACCACTTAATGTTAGGAATGTTTTCTCCTACCGTAGATTTCCCAGAAATTTTGATTGAACCCAGGGCTTTGGACATGCTAGATAGGTGGTCTACCACTGAGCTATATTCCCAGTCCTTGGATTTTTGAGACAGGGTCTCACTATGTAGCCTAAACTGGCCTTGACCTTGTGATTCTACTGCCACCACACCCCAAATGCTGGGTTTGCAGGGAGTACCATGCACTTACATTTTGTAAGTTGGTTATAGTATATCATGTACAGTAAATCTCCTGATGATTTAATCAGTGTGATTAAGCAGAAGAGTTGATTAAAATTTTAATCTCTTATAGGTCAACATAATCTTTAAGCCAAAATATTGTATTGATTTTTATGACCTGGTAAGAAAAAAAAAGGAGTGGGAGCTTATTTTAACTTGGTTCTTTATTTCAATTTAAGTAACAGGAGTTTCCTTAACAGTGAATAGAAAATAAGAGGTGTTCAGCAAAGGGGCTGTGGTAGCTTGAATATATGTCCCCCAATATATTCAGTGTTTTTTTTTTAGTTATCATTTGCATCTGCAATCAACTTGCTAGAGGCAAGGTCACTGGGGGCCCTGGTCTTAAGGTGTGGTGATGGTTTGAGATTCCATTGTAAAGATATGCAAATGTGCCTAGCAGGAGTTCCTGAAGTGTGCTGTGTGACCTTTTGGCTGTAGTTTTTGCTCTGTGCGCTGTGGTGGCTGGTTGGTTTCTCTCTCTCTCTGCTTGGCCCTGTGGAGAGCAGGCCACTTCTCTTGTCATTATGGAAATTCCCCTGGATCTGTAAGCTTCAATAAATAATATCCCTTCCTCCATAACTGTGCCTGGTCTGGAAGTTCATCTCAGTGAACCTGAAGCTGTCTGCTACAGTAAAGTGGTACCAGGAGTGGGGTGAGATGAACCTGACCGTGTGGATATTCGTCTTTTGGAACCTTTGTTTTGGAGGAATGGGCATGGACTTGGTGCTTGCAACTAAAGATGCCTTCTGGAGTGGTAAGCCAAGTTTTATGGACTATTCTGATGAGAGTTTGAGAATGCTAAGTGCAGATAGTACTGAACTTCGAGGCTTGGCTTATGAGGTTTCTAAGGGGAAGGAAAGACTGCAGAGGACTTTGTTGGAACTGGGCTACTGGCATAAGGGATGGCTACGTTCTGCTATCCAGGCCCAGAAAGTTTGATCAAGGTTAAATTTGTAATGGACTGATATGCTTGGCTGAAGATATGGGACTGAGATTTTAAGATTTTAAGTTGGAAAACCTGAAGCAAGTTAAAAGTAGAGGCATTGAGACTGGTTGAGCTGCTATTGTCAACGCATTAGCAATCTTAAGGAAGGTGGAAGGAAGGTGGCCTGACCTGATTTACATTAAAACAATGGAGAGGATGCCTGAGGAAAGACTGTTAAAAATGCAAATTCTTGGGAAGAGCTGACTGGAGAAGGAACCTGCTTTTCAAGGCTATGATTTATTTTGTCCCTGGATTAAGAATATGGCTGTGTCCTGCACACCTGGTATTAGTTTTGGAAGCATGAAAAATGCATGGAGTGGTCATGAGTTGCACACGGTTCCAGGAGCCGCTGCTGAGATGCAGCATGAAGGCAGGGCATGAAGTCCCTGAGGAATAGGCTGGAAGAGCCTTTTGGAAGATGGACCGTGGTTTGCATGGAGACCTGAAGATGTTTTGGATATACCAGGACTGTGCAAAAGGGCTACCATGGAGTGCAGTGTTGGCATGGGATGGAAGTTTTCCCTGGCGACTCTGCCCAGCTGGAGGGGCGGAATTGGAAAACCTGGAGACTGTCAGTCTCTGGTTATATTGAACTTGAACTGCAGAAGTTTGATGACGGCTGATGGTGGTTGAGTTTGCATGTTATAGTCTCTCCTTGCTATGCCTTATACCAGTTAAAAATGTTTACTCTGTGCCTTTACATGTTGAAAGTATTTAACTTGTTTGATTTTACAGGACTCACTATCTTAAGATGATCAAGACTGTGAGAACCTTTGAAATTGGACTGAGTACAATTTACAATGTGTGATAGTTATAAATCTATTGGGGGGCCAGGAGCTAAAAATATTGGGGGCCAGGGGTGGAATGTGGTAGTTTGAATATATGTCCCCCAATATATTCAGTGTTTTTTTTTTTAGTTATAGTTTGCATCTGCAATCACCTTGCTAGAGGCAAGGTCACTGGGGGCCCTGGTCTTAAGGTGTGGTGATGGTTTGAGATTCCATTGTAAAGATATGCAAATGTGCCTAGCAGGAGTTCCTGAAGTGTGCTGTGTGACCTTTTGGCTGTAGTTTTTTTGCTCTGTGTGCTGTGGTGGCTGGTTGGTTTTCTCTCTCTCTGCTGGGCCTGTGGAGAGCAGGCCACTTCTCTTGCCATTATGGAACTTCCCCTGGATCTGTAAGCTTCAATAAATAATATCCCTTCCTCCATAACTGTGCCTGGTCTGGAAGTTCATCTCAGCGAACCTGAAGCTGTCTGCTACAGTAAAGTGGTACCAGGAGTGGGGTGAGATGAACCTGACCGTGTGGATATTCGTCTTTTGGAACCTTTGTTTTGGAGGAATGGGCATGGACTTGGTGCTTGCAACTGAAGATGCCTTCTGGAGTGGTAAGCCAAGTTTTATGGACTATTCTGATGAGAGTTTGAGAATGCTAAGTGCAGATAGTACTGAACTTGAGGCTTGGCTTATGAGGTTTCTAAGGGGAAGGAAAGACTGCAGAGGACTTTGTTGGAACTGGGCTACTGGCATAAGGGATGGCTACGTTCTGCTATCCAGGCCCAGAAAGTTTGATCAAGGTTAAATTTGTAATGGACTGATATGCTTGGCTGAAGATATCGGACTGAGATTTTAAGATTTTAAGTTGGAAAACCTCAAGCAAGTTAAAAGTAGAGGCATTGAGACTGGTTGAGCTGCTATTGTCAATGCATTAGCAATCTTAAGGAAGGTGGAAGGAAGGTGGCCTGACTTGATTTACATTAAAACAATGGAGAGGATGCCTGAGGAAAGACTGTTAAAAATGCAAATTCTTGGAAAGAGCTGACTGGAGAAGGAACCTGCTTTTCAAGGCTATGATTTATTTTGTCCCTGGATTAAGAATATGGCTGTGTCCTGCACACCTGGTATTAGTTTTGGAAGCATGAAAAATGCATGGAGTGGTCATGAATTGCACACGGTTCCAGGAGCTGCTGCTGAGATGCAGCATGAGGCAGGGCATGAAGTCCCTGAGGAATAGGCTGGAAGAGCCTTTTGGAAGATGGACCGTGGTTTGCATGGAGACCTGAAGATGTTTTGGATATACCAGGACTGTGCAAAAGGGCTACCATGGAGTGCAGTGTTGGCATGGGATGGAAGTTTTCCTGGCGACTCTGCCCAGCTGGAGGGGCGGAATTGGAAAACCTGGAGACTGTCAGTCTCTGGTTATATTGAACTTGAACTGCAGAAGTTTGATGATGGCTGATGGTGGTTGAGTTTGCATGTTATAGTCTCTCCTTGCTATGCCTTATACCAGTTAAAAATGTTTACTCTGTGCCTTTACATGTTGAAAGTATTTAACTTGTTTGATTTTACAGGACTCACTATCTTAAGATGATCAAGACTGTGAGAACCTTTGAAATTGGACTGAGTACAATTTACAATGTGTGATAGTTATAAATCTATTGGGGCCAGGAGCTAAAAATATTGGGGGCCAGGGGCGGAATGTAGTAGTTTGAATATATGTCCCCAATATATTCAGTGGTTTTTTTTTTTTTAGTTATAGTTTGCATCTGCAATCACCTTGCTAGAGGCAAGGTCACTGGGGGCCCTGGTCTTAAGGTGTGGTGATGGTTTGAGATTCCATTGTAAAGATATGCAAATGTGCCTAGCAGGAGTTCCTGAAGTGTGCTGTGTGACCTTTTGGCTGTAGTTTTTGCTCTGTGTGCTGTGGTGGCTGGTTGGTTTCTCTCTCTCTCTGCTTGGCCCTGTGGAGAGCAGGCCACTTCTCTTGCCATTATGGAACTTGCCCTGGATCTGTAAGCTTCAATAAATAATATCCCTTCCTCCATAACTGTGCCTGGTCTGGAAGTTCATCTCAGCGAACCTGAAGCTGTCTGCTACAGGGGCCATAGTAGATAGTTAGTTAACTATTTGTATTAGTCAAGGTCCTCTAGAGAAACAGATGAAATTTATTATTATTATTATTATTATTATTATTATTATTATTATTTTGGTTTTTTGAGGTAGGGTCTCAGTCTGGCTCAGGCTGACTTGAAATTAACTATGTAGTCTCAGGTGGCTTCGAACCACGGCAATCCTCCTACCTCTGCCTCCCAAGTGCTAGGATTAAAGGCGCGCACCACCACGCCCAGCTCTGTTATTATTATTTTTAATATATTTTATTTACTTATTCATTTGAGAGAGAGAAAGAGGCAGAGAGAGATGCAAGTAGAGAATGGGCACACCAGGGCCTCCAGCTACTGCAGATGAACTCCAGATGCATACACCCCCTTGTCCCTCTGGCTAACGTGGGTCTTGGGGAATCAAACTGGGATCCTTTGGCTTTGCAGGCAAACACCTTAACCACTAAGCCATCTCTCAGCCTTATATTATAAAGGGGATTTATTAGATTAGATTATAGGATATAGTCTGGGCATTCCAATGGCTGGCTGTATGCTGGAGAGTCTGTGAACTCAGTAGCTGCTCAGTCCACAAGGGGGACACCTCAGCAGTCCCTATCTGGCACTGAAGACCTGCAGGATTCTTGGAGCCCTGGCCTTCTGTCCATGTGAGAAAACTGAAGAATTTGATGTCTGAGGTCCAGCAAGGGCAGCAGCAACAGGGTAAATGAGTGTACCAGCAAGTAACATGGACAACCAGGCAAAAAGCTTGTGTGTTCTTTTGGTACTTCTTTATATACAGTCCACCTCTAAAAGGGCCACCACCCTGGGGGAAGTTCTTGCCCTTCCATCAGTCCTTCCAGGAAGCGCTGTAACTGACTCACCCAAGAGGTAGATCTCTCCTTGATTCCTTACCTAATCAACTTGATCACAGAACTTAACCTTCCCACTATAACTTGTTTAATATTATTCAGATTGGCATTGTTACTACCTAGACTTTTTGACTCTCATAATAGACTTAAGATAAAAGTATAAAATGCATTATAAAACCTAATATAAATGTTCTTAAAGCTAGCCATTTAATATTATCCACTGCATAAATGTTCTTAGGACAGATAAATAGAATTTTTAAAATATTTTTGAGTTTTCTTAATATACATGATGATTATAGTTATTTAAAAAAACTTTTATTTTTATTGATTTATATGTGTGTGAGAGAGAGAAAGATAGAGAGAGGAAGATAGAGAGAGGAAGAGAATTGGCACACCAGGGCCTCCAGCTGCTGCAAAAGAGCTTCAGACACATGTGCCACCTTGTGCATCTGGCTGATGTGGATCCTGGGGAATTGAAACTGGGTGCTTTCGCTTTGCAGGCAAGTGCCTTAACCGCTAAGCTAGCCCTAAAGTTTTATCTCTTTTTTTTAACCTTTAAAAATTTTAAATATATATAGACAACTTCTTTAATTGTAGACAATATCCCAAGTTTTATCTCTTATGAAAATTCAGTAGTTAACAGATTATGATGTCAGATGGCCTTGGACATACCAGTGTTACCACCCACTAAGTTTCTGACCTCAGCTTCATCATCTGTGAAAATGTTAGTTTCTCTTGCATAGACTTGTTGTGAAGATTAAATTAGGTATGCATAGGCCATTTTTACCACAAAATATAACACATGGGAGCCAGGTGTGGTGGTGCACACCTTTAATCTCAGCACCCAGGAGACAGAGGTAGGAGGATCGCTGTGAGTTTGAGGCCAGCCTGAGATTACATAGTGAGTTCCAGGTCAGCCTGGGCTAGAGCGAGACTCTACCTCAAAATAAAAAAAAAAAAAAAATTAAAAAAAAAAAAACAACAACCATGGTCATTACTCAGTAAATATCAACTTAGGAAAATGAATCCCAATTTAGGCACTGCATTAAGTGGTCTTGTTTTTTTTTTTTTTTTTCTGTGCACTGCTCAATAAATATTCTTTTATTGACATCTTCTATACTTACATACAAAAAACACATGTTATTTCCCTCCCCTCCCCACATTCCCCTTTAGAACTCCAATCTCCATCATATCCCCTCCCTCTCTCCATTAGTCTCTCTTTTAATTTGATGTCATCATCTTTTTCTTCCATTATGAGGGTCTTGTGAAGGTATTGCTAGGCACTGCAAGGTCATGGGTATCAAGGCCAATTTCTGTCTGGGCAGTTGCATTGTAAGGAGTCATACCCTTCCTTTGGCTCTTCCATTCTATCCGACCCCTCTTCCGCAATGGTCCCTGAGCCTTGGAGGGTGTGACAGAGGTGTTTCAGTGCTGGGCACTCCTCCATCCCTTCTTCTCAGCACTATGTTGCCTTTTGGGTCATCCCAGTGGTCATCACCATCTGAAAAGAGAAGCTTCTCTAACCAGAAGTGAGAGTAGCGTTAATATGTGAATATGAACATTAAGTGTAGTGCCCCCAGGGCAGCTTGGTGGGAATAATATATACATTTAGTCAGACAAGAGCAGGCTTTATACTCCTAAGGCTCATGACCTCACCTGCCATAGACTTTTGCTTAGGTTTTTCAGTACCAGGTATGTATTCCCTCCCATAGAGAGGGCCTTCAGTCCAATTATGGAGCAGTTGGTTACCCCAAGAGTAGACATGCCACTATTGCACCCGTTCAGTCATTGGGCCTGTCTGGCCAAACTTGAATATTCAGCATCCACTGTTTTCACTGCTGATGACTTCTGTCTCCCATACGCTGCATGCAGTGCAGCTTTTTCCAGCTTTCAGTTGGCTGGTCTACAGGGAAGGTTTTCTGCTCTGCACCAGCTTGCTTTTTCAGTGACCTTGCCTCTCAGGCAAGAGATGTCTTCAGCAATAGGGTCTTACTATCTGTTTCTCAGGGAAACCAAGGGCTTTGGCAAAAGCCTTTAATGTTTTGAGGCTACTGGGACCTCCTTGGCCAACAACTCACTGGAAGGTATCCCATCCCAGGTACTGAAAATTTTCTAGTAACAGTCTACAGCTTCTAGATGTGTCATTATTCCAAAAAGTAATTTTACATAAGTAGCTAGGATCCAGACAAGAGCAGACTTTATACCCCTAAGGCTCATGACCTCACCTGCCATAGACTTTTGCTTAGGTTTTTCAGTACCAGGTATGTATTCCCTCCCATAGAGAGGGCCTTCTGTCTAATTAGGGAGCAGTTGGTTACCCCAAGAGCAGACATTGAGTGGTCTTAGTCAAGGTAATTTTAACTTTTTGCCCTTCATTTTTTTCATTTGTGAACTGAGGTTAATACATTATCCTCTTAGTCTAACATAAGAATGATATGATGACAATCTTTCTAAACAAGTACCTACCAGTTAGTTAACAGATGGAAAATAAATGTTAGCTTCTTTCTCTTCACATCAACAGAAGCTAAATATATACCCCAAATATAGTAAATTAAAATATGAAATTAAATAACCTGCTGCCCTCTCGCCCCTTTCCCTTCTGCCATGGGCTGGTGATTGAACTCACAGACTTGTATGTACTAGGCGAGTGCTCTACCACTGAACTACATACATCTCCAGCTCCTCTAGCCCTTTCTCTTCATAGGCAAGTGTGAATGCATTACTGTGGTTTTGTTTTCTGTGGTCACCGTCTCAAAACTATGTAGATTGTGTAACAAGGTGGAAGATAAAATGGAGCTGAGCCTGTTGATACCAAGTTAAATAAAATTACTATGTGTTGCTGGAAGATTCTGTAAATTCTCATCTATTCCACTTACTGGTGATTCTTTGCTAAGATTCTTATTTGAGTTAACATTGGGTTTTCCTTTACAAAAGAATTGTTTTCTGCACCATGACTTACCACTACAACAAAAAGCCTAAAATATTATATTGGGCTGCCCAGGAATACTATTATTATATCTGATATTATCTAAAATGATACAAATCTATGATTTTAAACTTTCTAAAAAATATGTATGTTTAGACTAAATGTCATTCAATGGTAAAAAAAAAAATTCCATTTGTTAGAGGATTGGGGAATATTACTAAGTTCCCCACGTCCTATTCCTTCCAGCAAAATGTATTCCAGGAAGTAGTTTAAAATCTTTGATATAGGTAGCATGATATTTAAAGTTACATTTGCAACTTTATAGTGAAATTATATACTGGAGATATATCACAGCTACGTGTAATTTGTATGCTTTTCAAAAGCTAGAATTCTCTTATCTTCAATGTTTACAACAACAAACCCGTATATTAAAAACTAGTAAGGACCTAGAGACAATATAGCAAAACCAAAAATAAGAGAAATATACTCTGCAAGTAAGTAAGACTACATCCCTCATCCTCAGTTTACCATTAAGAATATAATTATCATGCTTATGCAAATGAGCCTTTCTTCCTTATGCTTTGTATTTTAATCTAGTTTGGTGGTTGGCAGATTTTGATTGACATAATACTTTAGGAAATTTTATGTATAGACATACAACTCTTTATAGGCAATGTAATTGATTTTTGAGGATAATTTTTTAGTTATTTTATTTTTATTTATTTGAGAGAGTGAGAGAGAAAGTGGCAGAGAGACAGAGGAAGAGAATGGTTGCACTAGGGTCTCCAGCCACTGCAAATGAACTCCAGATGCATGTGCCACCTTGTGTATCTGGCTTACTTGGGTCCTGGGGAATTGAACCAAGGTCCTTTGGCTTTGCAGGAAAATGCCTTAACCACTAAGCCATCTCTCTAGCCCCCTGAAGGATAACTTTGTCTGAAGTGATTTTTCAGACTTTATGTGTTCAATTAAAACTTAATATCCACAATGAGAACCAATATCCTAATGCATCCTCAAAAAATGTACAATGGAAATTTTGGGGTTGTTGAATATATTTTTTCATTATTTAATGATTAGCTTTATGAAATAAGGCTTTAAAGCCCCTTTTTTCTTTTTAATTATTTATATTTTGACAATCTCATGCACATATATATTTGGACCATATTTACTCATTATTACTCCTTCTTATCCCTCTCCACCTCTCCAAACCCCTTCCTCCCAACTAATCCCTTTTTGACTTTCATGTCATTTTTGTGCGTGTAACCCCCCCTTCATTAGGATTGCTTACATGAGCATGGGTAGGGAGTTACTTACTGGACTGTTGACAACTTACCAGCAGCTTTACCCCGGAAGAACAACTTCTCCTCCCCCAGAAATCATGACGCTCCTAGGGCAGGAGTGAGATCTTGTGAGGCAGGCTCTGTCTTATATAGGAAGCTATAGCTGTTGTGAGTTCATGAGTGTAATGGCCATGCTGTGCCCAGAAAGCTCTTCCCCATCTTTTAGCTCTTAACATTCTTTCTGCCTCCTCTTCTACTTTATTCCCTAAGCCTTGGAGGAGGTCTTGGAGCAGGTGATATAGATGTCTCATTTGAGTCTAAGTGCATACTAGTCACTCTGTACACCTTTGCCAGCAGTGTGCATCTGCACTAACTTCCATTCAGTGCAAAAAGACACTTCTGTCATAAAAGCTGAGGGTAGCACTAATCTGTAGGTATAAACATAAAAATGGTGACAACTTATTCATTTGGCATGTGACCTGTGGTAGATTCTCCCCAAGGGCCCATGACCATGCTAACCTTGGGCTTTTAACCAGGTTTATAGCTCCAGGCATGAATTCTTTCATGGGAAGTGGGTCTCAAACTCAGTTAGAAAGTGGTTGGTTACTCCCATATCAGTCATACTACATTGTCCTAGTGGGCACATCTTGCCTGGTAGAATAGTTGTGGAGCCTAGCATCCACAGCTGATTAAGACTGTTGATGACCACTCCCCATACTCTGCATAGCACCTTCCCTCGCTATAAAAGCTAGTTCTCCCTTGTGTAACTTTATAATACAATAATCTTTTATATTGGCACTTTCTTATAGAGAGTCTGTTCTTTCAAGAAGTCCACCTTTTTATAGTTATATTCTTTTGCAGGGTGCTGTAAAACACATCAAGCACCCATTGCACATTCAATCTGAGATAGTATTTTGAGATATAATCCCAGTGTCTGCCCCTAGGTAATTTAGAATCTACTGAAGGAGAAATGTTGACTATATACAGAGCAAATAGAAAACATAACTAATAAAAAAGTGCTAGCGGGCTGGAGAGATGGCTTAGCTGTTAAACGCTTGCCTATGGAGCCTAAGGACCCCGGTTCGAGGCTCGATTCTCCAGGATCCACGTAAGCCAGATGCACAAGGGGGTGCATGCATCTGGAGTTCGTTTGCAGTGGCTGGAAGCTCTAGTGCACCCATTCTCTCCCTCTCTCTCTCTCTCTCTCTACCTGCCTATTTCTGTATCTCTCTCTCTCAAATAAATAAAAAAAAAAATAAAATTTTTTTAAAAAAAGTGCTAGGAAGCACCAACAAGGGAATAATAAGTATAGAGTAGCCATAGAAACTGAATAATACTGGAATTTTTTACAATAATATGCTTTTCATTTCTTTTGTAAGAAGTATTTTCATTTATTAATAAGAGAAAGAGAGAGAGAGAGAATTGGGCATGTCAGGGCCTTTTAAAAATCCATACACATATGCCACTTTGTGCATCTGGCTTTACAGGGGTACTGGAGAATCCAACCCAAGTTGGCAGGCTTTGCAAGCAAGTACCTTTAACTGCTGAGCCATCTTCTAACTCCCCCCACCCTTTTTTTTGAGGTAGGGTCTCACTCTAGCCTATACTAACTTGGAATTCACTATATAGTGTCAAGCTGGCCTCAAACTCATAGTGATTCTTCTACCTCTGCCTTCTGAGTGCTGGGATTAAAGGCGTACATCACCATGCCTGGCAGAGAGACAGAGAGAATTGGCTCACCAGAGCCTCTAGCCACTGCAAACATAACTCCAGATGCATGCACCACTCTATGTATCTTGCTTTACATGGGTAAGTTTAAAATGGTCCCCCAGGGCTGGAGAGATGGCTTAGCGGCTAAGGCACCTGCCTGCTAAGCCTAAGAATGCTGGTTCCAATGTCCAGCGGTTCCAATCTCCAGGTCCCACGTTTAGCCAGATGCAAAGTGACGCAAGGGCGCAATGCCGCACTTGACCACAAGGGGGTGCACGCATCTGGATTTCGTTCACAGCAGCTGAGAGACTGCTGGCACACCCATCGCTATCTGTCTCCCTCTCCTTCTCTCTCTCTATCTCTGTCTCTCTCTCCAAAAATAAATAAAAAATAATAAAAAAATTTTTTTAAATGGTCCCCCAGAAAACAGGACATTCTTAAGTATTTGTATAAGAAGACTTGTTCATTCTACCTATGGAAGAAATATTTTATATGCTAATTCTTCATTAATAGTACTTTATGGGGGAAAAACGGGGACTCTTGAGTCATAGTCCAGCTGCTCTTAAATTCAAGATCATCCTGCCTCAGCCTCCTGAGTGCTGGGATTATAGACATGTGTCACTGTGCCAAGATATGTTATTTACCTGCAGGAGGTTAGCAGTAGTGTGTAATAGCACAAAAAAAAAAAAAAAAAGAAAAAAAGAAAAAGAAAAGAAAAGAAAAGAAAAGAAAATTGCTAAGAATTGAACCAAGGATTTACAACTTATCTCAAGGAGGAGGCATTATTCAAAATAGAAGATCTTATGGATCATTCCCAGTTCATTTAGAAAGGCAAGCCAACCTCTGCATACCTTGAGATTATTTGACACCCACAATGAGCTTTCTAGTCATTCAAGACATGTTAGATAGGTGGGTTGTATTTGAATCTTTTTCAAATTAATTTATTTATAAAAGACAGAGAAGAAGGTAGAGAGAGTGAGGGAGGGAGGGAGAAAATGGGCATACCAGGGTCTTTAGCCACTGCACATTAACTCCAGATGCATGTGCCACATAATTCATCTAGCTTACATGGGTACTGGGGAATCAAACTGGGTTCCCTAGGCTTTGCAGGCAAGCACCTTAATCACTGAACCATCTCTCCAGGCCCTGTATTTGAATCTTAAAAAATACATAATAATAGGTAATATATTTTCATAAACATCCTTTAATCATTAAAGTAGTCCTAGGAGATGAGCATCTTATATATGAGAAAATTATAACTCAATTTAAGCAAGACAAGTTTCATAGCTAAAAGTGGTAGAATTAAGACTTTGAACTTATATCTAATAACTAAAGTGACATGCTTTTTAGACCCTACAGTCATTCTTTAAGTTAGTTACTATGATTATCCCCATTCAAGGTTAACCAGCTTAGATAAGATACTATAGCTGTTAGGTAACAATAGTAGATTTTACTGTTAGTGTTCCTTTCTTTTCTTTAATCATTCTCAAGGACTGTACTAATGAACTGGGCATGGTAGCGCACACCTTTAATCCCAGCACTTGGGAGGCAGATGTAGGAGGATCACTGTGAGTTCGAGGCCACCCTGAGACTACAGAGTGAACTCTAAGTCAGCCTGGACTAAAGCGATACCCTGCCTCTAAAACAAAACAAAATAAAACAAAACAAACTGTATTAATGAGAAGCATTTCTAACTCTAGATAAGTTAGTTTTACCATAATAACTTGGGGCTTTATTTTACTTTGTTTTAATTTTTTAAAAATATTTATTTGTTTGAGAGAGAGAGAAAGAGAGAGAGAATGGGTGTACTGGGGCCTCTAGTCACTGTAAACAATCTCCAGATGCTTGTAACTACCTTGTGCTTCTGGCTTTACATGGGTCCTAGGGAATCAAACCTAGGTCCTTTGGCTTTGCTGGCAAGTGCCTTAACTGATGAGCCATCTCTCCAGGACTGTCCTCTAATTTTCCTGTGCAGTATAGGCTCTCTGAGCCAAATTCTTCCCACAGGTTTCTTGCCAAGCAGAGAAACTATGAGCTGTAAGGTATTTTGAGAAAGATAGTGAAAGCACATTGTTATGAAGCACACATGACATGCCAGGCACTTCCCAGTACATTGTAAGCATTACTGCTCTGTGAGGAATATGTTCTTAAGAGCCCTATTTTATAATGAGGAAACTGAACACAAAGAGATTCAAAATTACCCAATTCTACATAGCAGTATTGGGATTAAAATCCAGGAGTCTAGTTCTAAAACACAAACATCATTCTACTACCTTTCTCCAAAATAACTTTAGTGAGGCTCTCCTTATGTATTCATGTTTTACTTTTATTTAGGTTGGAGCACCCTAGGAGTTGAACCGTGGTCTTGTGTTTGTACTCTACAACTGAGCTACAGCTCAAGCCCGTGCTTTGTTGTTGTTGTTGTTTTGAGGTAGGGTCTCAAGCTAGTTCAAGTTGACCTGGAATTCACTATGTAGTCTCAGGGTGGCCTTGAACTCACGGCGATCCTCCTACTTCTGCCTCCCAAGTGCTGCAATTAAAGGTGTGCGCCACCAAGCCCGGCTCCATGTCTTTTTTTTTTCTCTACCTGAGAATAAGGACTGATATTACAAAAGACTTAAGAGAAACATAATACAGCATTGAAACAGAATTTGTTTTGATGATTAATGTAATTTATTTTGATGATAAATTAAGTGAAAAGATGCAGTTTTGTATTTGTCCACAAGATGGTGAAATTCTCATTAGTTTTTAATTTCTTGAAACCCACTTATATCATTAATTTAAAATTTGCACTTGGCACTGTTTATCCTTTTTTACAGCCCATCTGCTGGCAAGGCCAAGATTCGAACAGCCCACAGGAGAATTATGATTTTGAATCATCCAGATAAAGGTAGGCAGTTTTCTACTTTTCACAACAATGGATCAGAAGATCCTGTGAATTTCTTCTAGCTTACTTAAAGTAATAATAAATAATTTGTAATTGAAATGGAAGTTTCTGTGTCACATGTGTTAAAAATTTCCTCATAAATAAATGGGCCTATAATTCAGAGATGAGTGATTCAACAAAAGCAGTAGATTCTTACTATTAGTTTTTAAGAATTAGATGCTGGCTTTTATCAATGACCTGAGCCTGTCTGATGCTCCTACATTTTGATCAAGAAGGAAAACATGAGTTTGGACTTTTAGGTGGAATAAACTAATTTAATCTTCATGCATATTATGTTCACTTAATCTGAAAAATAAAAGTCTGAAACTTAGGGATTTCCTTTATATGTTTTTGATACATCATACATGTTTCTGAATTGTTTTTTTTGGGGGGGGGTCGATTTTTTTTTTTTTTTTTTTTTTTTTTTTTGAGGTAAGAGCTCAGTCTTAACTCACTCTAGTCCCAAGCTGGCCTTCAACTCACATCTGCCTCCTAAGTGCTAGAATAAAAGGCATGTGCCTGGCCTAATTCTGAATTTTTAAAATTTTGTTTTGGAAGGAGGTTGAGCTATTTATTTCTAACTGGCCAGATTTTAATGTAAATTTATCTTACAGAAAGACAATTATTATAACTTTAACTACACTACAGCTGCTTGATAGAGAAAGCCCATATGCTCATTACTGTTTCAGCTTTAAAATAACAGCTGGTAGAAGTTGCACTGTATTTTAGAAGTCAAAGGCGGTGAGGAAACTGAAGACTTTCTTAGATTATTTACAGACTTTTAGTTTTTTAATTATTTTGAAAAAAAAATTAAAAACAAATTTTGGGTTGCTATTCATCCTGACACCAAAATAAGACATTCTTTTCCAGCCTTCAACTTAATTACTTAGTATAAAAATTCTTTTCACAGAACATCATCTCTGTTGGTTTTTTGCACTTGCTGTTCTTCAGTGTGAATAAATAAGAGAATAAACTTTGAAAAGAGGGTTTGCTTTAAATTTCTAAACAGCATCAGCAGTTACTGAAAGTATCCACTCAACTAATTTACTTTTTATTGTGTGCTTTCAGTGTAATTGACTGAGAAAGAAATCTGTTTAAGTGCCTCCTTGAAGCCCTCTGTCTTCTAAATGTCCTCTGTCCCTCCCAGGTCAAGTGAATGCTCTTGGCTGTGATTGATTGCAATAGTGTCAAGCACTCATGGATTTCAGGTGGTTGACAAGTTGTTGATTGTGCCTGTCTGAGAAGAAGTTCTGAAATGTACCTAAGAGAATTAAAGAAAATGTTTGTTTATGTTATGGGCCAATAGTATCTGAAAAATTACTTGATTTATTCTGAGACAGTATATCAGAAGTGAGATTGTAGACTCTAGTATGCTTACCTAGTATCTTCCTGTCTGGATTTGTGTGGCTTTGGGTGAGAGGATAGACATGCAAGCAGGAAGCCAATATTGTCTTCAGCTTGCATTGTTTCCTTAACCTCTCCACGTCTTAGTTTTATCATTTATAGAATAAAAGGATTTTTAAATAAATCCTTTTATTCATATGATTTTATGTAATCATCTTTTATGGCCATTCAGTTAATGAAGAAACTGTATCCTATTTTTATTTAGATTACATTTTGTTTTGTTTTCGAGGTAGGGTCTTATTGTAGCCCAGGCTGACCTGGAATTCACTATGTAGTCTCAGGCTGGCCTTGAACTTACGGCGATTCTCCTACCTCTGTTTTCTGAGTGCTGGGATTAAAGGCGTGCATCACCATGCCCTGCTACAGAGAGAATGGGTGCACCAGGGCCTCTAGCCACTGCAAATGGACTCCAGATATATGTGTTATTTTGTGCACCTGGCTTTCATACCCAAGTTGTTAGGCTTTGCAGGTCAGGTAAACTCCTTAAATGCTGAGCCATGTTTCCAGTTCCAGATTACTTTTTAAAAAAATTTTCTTTGTTTACTTATTTGAGAGAGAGAGAGAGATAGAAAGGCAGAGAGAGACTGGGCATGCTAGGGCCTCCAGCCACTGCAAAGAAACTCCAGATGCATGCATCTCCCTGTGTATCTGGCTTACATGGATGTTGGGGAATTGATACTTGGTCATTACGCCTCGCAGATAAGGTCCTAAACTGCTAAGCCATCTTCCCAGCTCTAGGTTACATTTTTAACTTAAGAAAGATACTCTTGATCTTTGCATATTTTTATAACATTAAAAAAGGTTATCTGAAGCTTGCTTGCAGTGGCTGGAGTTCCTGGTGTACACATTCTCTACTTCTCTGTCTTCTATCTCCCTCTGCTTGCAAATAAATAATAATAATAAAAAAGGTGAAGTTTCAGAAGTTCATGGACCTAAAACCCATGCATATATTCACAATTAGAAAGAAGCAGAGGTGGGCTGGAGGGATGGCTTGTCTGTTGAGGTGTTTGCCTGCAAAGACAGAGGACCCAGATTTGATTCTCCAGGACCCACGTAAGCCAGATGCACAAGGTGGTGCATGCATCTGGAGTTTGTTTGCAGTGGCTGGAGGCCCTGGAACACCCATTCTCTCTCTCTCTCTTTGTCATATAAATAAAAATAAAATATTTTTCTTTAAAAAAAGAAAGAAGCAGAGGTATAGTAAACTAAGGAATACGGGACCTACTATGGATAATAGGGTTGGAATGATAGCCCATAAATGTCAACTTTACCTTTTGAGAATAACAGATTTTAAACAAAAATGCATCATTTCCCATGGAGAGGAAAATTCATGAATATTTGGGAAAGTAGTAATGGAAAACTTAATTTTGTACCCTCTTTTGTTAATTGTTCACCATATTTGTTCTGGCCAGATGATCACTAGGTGTTGTAAGTATGCTGGATACTTAATTCCTCTACCAGTGCTTCCCAACACCACCCAAAATAACTTTTGTGTTTGTTTTGTTTGTTACCAGCTGGTAGAATAAATTTGGAACAGCAAATGTGTGATATACTATAATTTGTTACACATTTCATTATCAGGTTATACAAAGAAACTGACACCAGAAAATCAAGTGTGAGAAATGACTGAAAATAAATTTTTGTAACTAGTTTGAAATGAGCATTCAGATATATTTTAGTCAAATATGAATTTCAATTTAGTAAGCTAGATTACTGCAGTTAAAAAAAATCTCATGCCTTTGATCTAAGGATTTGGGGCTTTTAGGTTATTGCCTTAAAAAATGCTGAAATTAGTGTTACAGAGTCAGTATTTAATTCTGAATGCCCAATGCACATAAAAAGTGGAGAGGAAGGACTGAGTGAATTTGAAAAACTATAGATTTCATTCAGAGATTTATTACAGGCTATTTAATCTGGCATGTTTCAAAGTATACTTTCCTTGTATACAACAAGTTAAAAACAAAAGCCAAAAATATCTATTCCCAGCCGGGCGTGGTGGCGTATGCCTTTAATCCCAGCACTCGGGAGGCAGAGGTAGGAGGATTGCCGTAAGTTCAAGGCCACCCTGAGACTACATAGTTAAATCCAGGTCAGCCTGGGCCAGAGTGAGACCCCACCTCGAAAAACCAAAAAATATATATTCCCTTCCCTTTATTATAATGTAACATTGCTGTGATAGTCAAATATGTGAAGCTTTTGTATTATGTAAAAGGACTTGTCCTGGGCTGTGGGTGGGGCTCTGTGGTAAGAAGCTTGCTTAGCATGCCTCTGGCCCTGGGTTCACTATTAGTCACCAGGGAGTCAGTGTAATTCACCATAATTTTAGATCTAATCAGTATTGTCTCTTGAATTCAGACCTTTTGCTCCATCTTGGGGAAATGCTCAGTTAGCCATCTTTATTTATTTTTTAATTAAATTTATTTATTTTAAATTTTTTGTTAAAATATTTTATTTATTGATTAGTAGAGAGGAAGGGAGGGAGAGAGAATGAGAATGAGTGCACCAGTACCTTTTGCTACCACAAAGAACTCCTGAGGCATGTGCCACTTTGTGCATCTCACTTCATGTAGGTACTGGGGAATTGAACTCAGGCTGTCAGACTTTGTAAGCAACCACCACTGAGCCATCTCTCTAGCCCAAATTTTACTTTTTTAATTGATAACTTCCATAATTACAGACAACCATGAGTGAAGACATTCAACGGTGGACACTGCATGCTTTAAATTTGGCTAGCCAGGTCAAATGAGCCAATGGGCGCAATAGTGGCATGTCTGTTATAGGGGAAACCAACCACTCTCTACTTGGACTAGAGGCCTGCTCCATGAGAGAAAATACATCCCTGATACTGAAAACCTACAACAGGGGTAGTCATGAGCCCTAGGGGTGTAATGTCTCCTGGTGTCTGGCTAAATGTATATACTGTGCTTACCAAACTGCCCAGTAAGCACTTCTCTTAATGTCCATACCCATATATTAATGCTACTCTCACTTTTGGTTAGAGAAGCTTCTCTTTTCAGATGGTGGTGACCTTGGGATGACTCAGAAGGCACCATAGTGCTGATAAGAAGGGACAGAGGAATGCTCAGCAGTGAAACATCTCTAACACATCTTCCAAGGCTCAGGGTCCATTGTGGAAGAGGTGGTGGAAAGAATGTAAGAGCCAAAGGAAAGGTAGGACTCCTTACAACATGCTCCTCCAGACACAAAATGGCCTGGATATCCATGACCTCACAGTGCCTGACACTACATACACAAGACCATCATAGTAGGAAGAAAAGATGAAGACATCAAAATAAAAGAGAGACTGATTGAGAGGGGGAAGGGATATGATGGAGAGTGAAGTTTCAAAGGGGAAAGTGGGGGGAAGGAGGAAAGTACCATGGGATATTATCTACAATTAAGGAAGTTATCAAAAAAAAAAATTCCCTCCTCTCCCCCACTTTGCCTTTCACAGATCCACCTTCCCATTTAATTAGTCTCTTTTTTATTTTGATATCCTCAAAATAAAAGGTCATGGGTAGGTAGTACTGGGCACTATGAGGTCATGGATATCCACGCCATTTTGTGTCTGCAAGAATGCATTGTTAACAGTCCTACCCTTCCTTCGGCTCTTACATTCTTTCTGCCACCTCTTCTGCAATGGACTTTGAGCCTTGGAAAGTGTGATGGAGATGTCTCAGTACTGAGCACTCCTCTGTCAGTTCTTCTCAGCCCTGCAGTGCCCAGGAGTCACCGCCATTTGGAAAGAGAAGCTTCTCTAACCAAAAGTAAGAGTGGCATTAATAAATTGGTATGAACATTAAGAAAACTGTGAGCTGGGCGTGGTGGCGCACACCTTTAATCCCAGCACTTGGGAGGCAGAGGTAAGAGGATCGCCATGAGTTTGAGGCCACCCTGAGACTACATAGTGAATTCCAGATCAGCCTGAGCTACAGTGAGAGACCCTACCTCGAAAAACCAAAAAAAAAAATAATAACAGTGTGTACAGGGCAGTTTCATGAGCATAATATATGCATTTAGTCAGATAAGAGCAGGCATTATTTCCCTGGGGCTCATGAACTTCCCCGCCATAGGTTTTTGACTAGGTTTTCAGTATCAGACATTCCCTCTAATGGAGCAGGCCTCCATTCCAATTAGAGGGTGGGTGGTTTACTCCATAACAGACATGCCACGATTGCACCCATTGGGTCATTTGGCATGCCAGGGTCTCCAGCTGTTGCAAACAAACTCCAAATGCATGTGTCACTTTGTGCATCTGGCTTTATGTGGGTACTGAGGAATTAAAACTGGGTCCATTAGGCTTTACAGGCAAGTGCCTTAACTGCTGAGCCATCTCTCTCCAGCCCCTCATTATATTTTTGATTTTTGTTCATTTTTATTTATTTATTAGCAACAGATAGAGAAAGAAAGAGGCAGAGAGAGAGAGGGAGTGGGAGTCCTGGGGAATCAAGCCTCGAATTGGGGTCCTTAGGCTTCACAGGCAAGCGTTTAACTGCTAAGCCATCTCTTCAGCTCCCCTCATTATATTTTTCATGGTGTTTCATTAATTATACACCTGTAAAAGAATCCAATTTTTTTACATGAGGTCTTGGGACAAATATAACTTATGTTTTACACTTTTTAAAGCATGTATTATAAATATTTAGAAATATAAAGATGTGATAACTAAAGAAAAAACATTACCTAATTATCTGATTTTTGTTTTGTTTTGTTTTTTTTTTTTTTGGTTTCAAGGTAGGATCTCACTTTAGCCTAGACTGACCTGGAATTCACTATGTAGTCTCAGGGCAGCCTTAAAGTCATGGCGATCCCCCTACCTCTGCCTCCCGAGTGCTGGGATTAAAGGCGTGCGCCACCACACCCCGCTTCTGATATTCTTTATGTATAAATAAAGTGGATTATTTTTCAGAGGGCTTTTACTTTTTTGTCTTCATTTTAATATTCTATTTAATTGTAAGACTTTGGGTTAATTGGATTTTTTATCAAGACACAATTTTGTTTTATTATGCACTATTTTTTAATATTCTATTATTTTTAAAGATTTTATTTATTTATTAGAGATAGAGAGAGGGGCAAAGAAAGAGAGTGAGAATGGATGCATCAAGGCCTCCAGCCATTGCAAACGAACTCCATACGTATGCGCCATCTTGTGCATCTGGCTCATGTGAGACCTGGAGAATTGAACCAGGGTCCTTAGGCTTCAGAGGCATGAACCTTAACTGCTAAACCATCTCTCTAGCCCTATATTCTATTTTTATAAAAAGGTTATATTCTTATGTTCTCTCTCCCTCACCCCCATTCCACTGAGGGCCCTCCTTTGTGGGGTTATTGGTGTTCACCGTGGGATCATGATGGTCTCAGTCAGTCTCCAGTGGGGATGAGACTTGCCCTGGGATATGTCTGCCCACCCTGTGGCTCTTACATCTTTCCCCTCTATCTTCTGCAATGTTCCCTGAGCCTTGGTGGGCATGTTAGAGATCGGATTTAGTGTTGTGCTCTCTGTTGCCTCTGGATTTCTGCTTTGGTGAGTTTTCAGCAACCACAGTGTCTGTCACCCTCTCACTGGTTGTCAGGATAGCAGTGAGAGCAGTACTCATGTAGTAGCTTCCTCTGCACTGCCTCCTGTCAGATGTGATAGAGAAGACACATCTTGTGGTACGCAGTCGGCTATCTTTTCTTGTTGTGTTGGTGAATCTTGCATCTCCCCAGTATTCTCTTCTATCTATAAAATAAAACAGATTCTCCATTCACAGGTGAAAGCAGCTTGGATTAAAGGAGATAAGCATAGTTGTTTAAGAGACTTTTTGATATGTAAACTCACTCTTCTTAGCCAAAAGGCAGTTGGGGCTTCTCTCTGAACTCTATAACTTTCCTATATATGGGATTATGACTTGTTTCCCAGTATGAGGTATGAGTTCTCTCCCACTAAGCAGGCCTCATGTCCAATCCAAGAATAGTTTATTACCCAGAGACAGGGGGATCTCTGGGGCTCATGTGGCAGCCAGTCTATCCTAATTAGTGAACTCCAGACCAATGAGAAACCCTGCCTCAAAAAATGATGAAAGATCCCTGAGGGGAACAATACAAGTTTATCTTATGGACTCCACAAGCACCCACACACAAACATGCACACAGATGCATATATAGTAATATCAAATATGAAACTTGCCATATGCTAATATGACATAATCCTTATTCAAATAGCATTTTCTCATATTTTAAAAAATGATAATATATGTTGACCCAATTCTCTAGACCAAATTGTAATGTGACAGTAATTATTTTATCTGGCTTAGTAAAATTAGCTGGATTCTCATCAACTTGCACATTCATTCTCTTATGATAGGTTATTTTGCTTAAATATATAAAGAATATATAGTTAGCAAGGGAAAGAATATTTATTTTGGGGGAAGTTTTTTTCTGAGTTTTTGTCTTTTTGTTATTGTAGATTGTTTAAAGTGTGGTTTAGGCCAGGCGTGGTGGTACATGCCTTTAATCCTAGCACTTGTGAGGCTGAGGAAGGAGGATTGCTATGAGTTCTAGGCCATCCTGAGACTACATAGTGAATTTCAGGTCCTACCACGAATTCCAAACCCTACCTTGAAAAACAAAACAAAACAAACAAACAAAAAAGAGGTGGTTTAGTAATCTTGAGGAGAAATAATGACCTACTTCAGTATAGAGAGAAGCAAATGAATGTGAGATATATTTTTAGTCAGTACTTAACTCCTTGTCAGTTGATATGGGAAATATCTCTCCTTGGTTCCTGAAACAAAGAATTAGGTTGATAGTGGAGTGACAGTGGAGTAAATGATTGACAAAGGGATGATTTAGAGAGGACAGTAGATGTTGAACAAGATTAGGAGAAAAGTAAAACATGTTGTCTTAGTACTAGATGAAGCTCTCAGGAGACAATCTGGTGGAAAGAGAAAGTAGGGTGTTGAGTAGATGAATCAGGAGTACAGAAGAGGAGCCTAGACTTAGTAATTTGAGACCTATTGACTTAAGATGGTGTTAAAACCAATATTAATAAGTAATGGAAGCCAGGATTAGTGGCAGAGGCTTATGACTTCAGCTCCTCTACTGGCTAAGAGAAAAGGTATTTGAGTTCAAGGTTTGCCTTGGCTACAGAGCAAGTTCAAGGCAAGAATCTTTCTCAAAATTTAAAAACAAAAACTAAATTGGAGCCTAAATCTCAGTGGTAAAGCTCTTGCCTTATGCACAAAACCTGTTAGTTTAATCCCTACTACCAAAGAAAGGGAGGGAAGGAGGGATGTTTCAGTATGAGACAGAAAAAAGGAAGGAAACGAAAGAGAAGGGGGAAGGGAAAGAAAAGATGGGCAAAAGGAAGAAAGAAGTCATGAGAACCGAAATATATATATAGAAATGAGGAGGTAAAGAAACATAGTCCAGATTTAAGAAATTCAAACATTTATAAATCAACATTAAAAAAGGAAAAATCAGTGAAAGAAATAGAAGGAAAAAATTTAGGAGACAATGGAGCATTCAAAGCCTACATAAATTTAAGTATGAAAAATGCTGACTGCAACTGTGAGGAGCCTGAAAATACAGATGGAGAGGTGGGTCCATAGTACTTTTACAACACCTGAAGACCTTAAAAACAGCTTCATGTGGCACTGGTTTAGAATGAAAAGGTGAGGAGATTGAGTTACCTCACGTAGACAACATTTTTAGAAGCTTTGTGAGGGAAAAGAAAGAACTAGATTAAGGTACAAGAGGAGATTGAGTCATTAAGAAAAATATTTTTGTTTTTTTGCTTTTTACTTTTTAAATTGAAAGGCATGTTGAGCACTTTGAGCAGGTTTCTGTTGGTAAAAGTGATCAACTAGGGAAACTAATGTTTTAGAAGAGATTATACTTAAATTCAACATAAGTGTTATGTTCTTTTAGGTTCCTGAGTCAGTTACATAAATATAGAACGGAAATTTGGCAGTGTTTCATGTGAAAAAGAGCCATGAGTATGTACTTGATCTCAGAGCTGATAAGACTCAATAATATAAAAGCTGCAGAAAAAAAGTTTATCCAGTCAAATTTACATCAAAGAATAAGCAGTATCATTCATATATATATACACATACATACATACATACATACACACACACACACACATATATATTTGTTGTTTCTTTGAGGTAGGGTCTCACTGTAGCCCAGGCTGACCTTGAATTCACTCTGTAGTTCTCTAGTTCCAAGCTGGCCTTAAACTTACAGCCATCCTCCTAGCTCTGCCTCCTGAGTGCTGGGATTAAAGGTGTGCACCACCACGCCCGGCGACAGTATTTTTTTTAAAGACCAAATGTTACCATAATCTTCAGTGCTTGCCCTTCATTCATCAATTAACATTTGTTTCTCAACAGTACTGAGGAAATTATACCTGATCTAGAATCCTGGGTTGGTTTCTGGATTCCATACTTAAAAGGACACTGGCAAGTAATAGTCAAATAAAAACAAACAAGATTAGGAAGAGTATGAAAACAATGTCATATAATTTAATCATTCATTTTCCCAACACTTATTTATGCAGTATTTTATGTAAGTCAGAGAATGTACTAGACATTGAACAAGATCATGGAAGATTTTAGTCTTCATGAACTTTATATTCCACTGGGAAAGACAAAATAGTAGATAATTTGTAGATTGAAATGGTCACAAGTTTTTATAGTTCCTGTCACCAAAAGGAGCTCTGTTTCCTCTCCCTCTGCATTCATATTTGCCTTGTCATTTGCTTTGACCATTAAAATATAGCAGAAGTGACATGGCAGGGATCCTGTGACTAGGCCTCAAGAGCACTGCAGTGTCAGCTCTCCCTCTGTTAGAGCCTTGAGAACACCATGTGATGAACACCTGGCTCCCAAAAGGATGCAACACTGAGGAGAGAGACCTGCCACCCAGCCAATGCCCTCATGAGGCCATCCTGGACCATACAGCCCTAAATGCCTGGACCTGGCCTCCATGTAGAATGAAAAAAATTACATTGTTGCTTTGAGCCCCTGCTAGAGGTTGTCTTCTGTAGAAAAGGCAAATACAGAAAATGTCTGACAGTGCTATAGATGTGTGCTTTAAAGACAAGTAGAGCAGAGCAGAGCAGGTAGAGAATGGCAGATAGAGGGAAGACAGCCACAGTTTTACTTGAGGCTATCTTAGAAATTGTATGGAGAGAGAAGAGGGAGGATATCCTGCAAAACTGAGGAAAGGTTATTTCAAACAGAAGGAACACCCAGTGTGTAGGTCCTGAAATAAGAACATAATGTATGTTTCTAGAATTATAAAGAGAGGTCAGTGGGAGCCTAACAAGCCAAGGGAGATGAGAGAAAACTGGCTTGGAAAGGAAGACAGACCAACCAATAGAGTGGTTTTCAAGCTGATGTAGGATTTGGGGGTTCAGGAGGGGCCCCCAAATTTATGAAAGCCCTATTTGGGTTCCATCCTACCTTTAACAAAAATTCATAAATATGGACTCAAGAAGAATCAATTATGAATTATTAAGTTTAGTAAGGGAGAAATCAGAAATTGTGGGGTTGATTTTAAGGGAGATTGAGATCTAGGAAGGAAGACTGGGGCAGAGTCATAAACATAAAAAGTAGGACACACATTCTTATTTGGAAAATACTACATAGTTTATACAGTTCCTTTTAAGAGAAACTGAGGCTTTCAAAGAAAGACAGATAGATATCCACCAGTACATGGAGAGGAGTTAAACTGAGGCTTTCAAGAAAAAAATAAGAGGGAAAATATCAAAGCAGAGACCAAGAAATACAAAGGAGAAATAAGTAATGAAGAGTTACACTCTGATTACCCTGAATTTAAGGAAATTACACAGGTAGCAGGCCTGGAGTTAGTGAGAGCACCCAGGTGGTAGATCTAGAGTGTAAGGGAAATACACACATGGTAGATTCATAGACCAGAGGAAAATCATGCATGTAATCAAAGTGAGAAGTTACCCAAACTATAAAATAGAGGCAAGCAGAAATTTTCTCCCAGACCATGAAACAGTGTTATGCTCTTCCCCATCTCAGCCAGGCTGGGTGAGTGGGAAGCTAAGACCCACACTGTATCCAAGCAGAGATGAGAAGGAATCCAGAGAGAGATCTGCAAAGGGGGAAAAGGCAAGATAGGAAGAAGATGAGAGTCTTTATATGCAAGCGAAAGACCCTATTGGTTTATAGATTTGAAGAGCAGATCCCAAAGCCAGTCCACCTGAGCCTTCAATCTAGGTAGCATGCTCGACTGTGGGCATCAGAGGGTGCTGTAAATCAGTCTCAATCAAACACAAGTTCCATTTCTGCCAAGAGTTTTGTTCTTGTGTCAGGGTGAGGGGGTGAGGTGTCATGTGGGATGGCATCTCCTGGTTTTCTCTGAGCCTCAGTCTCTAACTGAAACTACCTACAAGGAGCTAGCTTTCTCCTAGCCTCCTTCAAAGCCATTCTAGAAACTTTGAATTTTATTTTTATTTATTTATTTATTTATTTTTGGTTTTTCGAGGTAGGGTTTCACTCTAGCCCAGGCTGACCTGGTAGTCTCAGGGTGGCCTCGAACTCATGACAATCCACCTACTTCTGCCTCCCAGTGCTGGGATTAAAGGCGTGCGCCACCACGCCCGGCTTGAATTTTATTTTTAAGCACCAAGGAAATGATATTACTGGTTTATGGTGTTGTGGGGGTTACTTTGGAAACTATGCAGAAAATAGGAGTCAAGTATTTCATTGAGAAAATTGTATTAATTCAAGAGAATGATACTACAGTTGTTCACAGCAAAGACAACTTAAAATAAAAAGAGAGATATCTAATTCAGAACAGCCTTAGAAGAGCAAGACAAATACTAATGGGTCAGGAGTAAGTTAATGGCTAACGAACAAGAATGTGCTATAATGAGGAACTTAGAGGGGATCTGTGCAATGTTAAATATTTAAAATGTAGTATGTATATATAACGTGTTTTCACAGGTATAAGCAGTGTACATTTGACCCCCTCACCCACCCAGAATACTGTTCTAGTGATTCTTCATCCTCACCTCAGTCATCTATCTCAGCATTATTGATGCCTACTGGAAGCCATAGAAGAATGTTGGTCCAAGCACTGGAGCTACAGCAATGTAAAAGTGATACTCAGGAAGAGGCAGTGGAAATAATTTGACATTAAAAACTCCTGGAAAACAACTTTCTAAGGATACTATAGGAAGTGTTTGCTTCTGAGTAAGAGGTAGAACCTTTTTTTTTTTTTTTTTTTTTTTTTTTTTTTTTTTTTTTTTTTGGTTTTTCGAGGTAGGGTTTCACTCTGGTCTCTGTAGTCTCACGGAGGCCTCAAACTCTCGGCAGTCCTCCTACCTCTGCCTCCCAAGTGCTGGGATTAAAGGCGTGCGCCACCACGCCCGGCTAGGCAGAAGAATCTTAAAAGGTTCTGTTGGGCCTGCTAGAAATGGGCTGGACCTGTGAGAAGGCTGGCCTGAACTATTGGACATGGCCAGGGACCCTGGGCTGTGGGGTTGCAGCTGGTCTTATTGACAGGAAATCCCTGGTGATGGTGACGGCCTTCCCTACATTCTAGGTTGTAGTGTGCTGTCATCGCCTAGAGTGGGCAGAACTGGCGAGGCCCTCCCCCAGACCCCAAAAGGCTCTGACCATTCCATAATTCTGACTTTGCCCCCCACATTTCCTGACCTTGTGGCTAGCTGCCCAAGAGACCCTTGTGTGGCTGGAGTCATGTAGCCTTTCACCATCTCTCTCATCCCCCACAGTCTTTGAAGTCACAGCCTTCCACCCTTCCCCTTATCTTCCCTTATCCTTCCCCCATAGCTTTGAAGTTACTAGTCCTTCCGCCACCTAGGTAACAGCCCATAAACTATGCATCCAATTGCCATATAGCCTGTACGTGCCATCTCAACCTTCCCCAAGTGTTTATAAACCCACTCCCCTTTTGAATAAACGAGTGCTGTCCATCAGATGGTCTCTTGGGTGCTCACTGCCAGTCATCTTCAGCATCACACTCACCCACTGCTCCAGGACCCTGCTGCTTCCCTCCCAACTCCTCCCTCCCTCGCCCGGGACGGTGGTGGCCAATGGCCCCAGGGAAACGGGAAAGGAACGAGACCCACAGGTTCTACCTTGTCGGGCATGGTCATGCATACCTTTAATCCCAGCACTTGGGAGGCAGAGGTAGGAGGGTCACTGTGAGTTTGAGGCCACCCTGAAACTACAGAGTGAATTCCAGGTCAGCCTGAACTAGAGTGAAATGCTACCTCAAAAAACCAAAAAAGCCAGGGGTGGTGGCGCATGCCTTTAATCCCAACACTCGGGAGGCAGAGGTAGGAGGATCACCGTGAATTCAAGGCCACCCTGAGACTACATAGTTAATTCCAGGTCAGCCTGAGCAAGAGTGATACCCTACCTCAGAAAACAAGAAAAAAGAGGGCTGGTGAGATGGCTTAGTGGTTAAGGTGCCTGCCTGCTAAGCCTAAGAACTGGGTTCCAATCTCCAGGTCCCACATTTAGCCAGATACAAAGTGATGAAAGGGCGCAATGCCACACTTGACCACAAGGGGGCGCATACATCTGGATTTCTGAGAGACTGCTGGTGCACCCATCTCTATCTGTCTCCCTCTCTCTGTCTGTCTCTGTCTGTGTCTCTCTCCAAAAATAAATAAAATAATAAAAAAATTTAAAAAACAAGAAAAAAGAAAAAAGGCAAAGAAAAAGCCAAAAAAAAAAAGAAAGAAAAAAAGAAAAGAAAAGATTCTTCTGCCTAGATTCCCATGATTCCCTCTTCTGATAAACTGAATTAGCCTCAAGCTACTTTTCAGATCCTCCTGTACCTTCATGATTTAAAAAAAAAAACTTATTGAAATAAGGTATGCACATTACTATACAAGTTAGTCTGGGATGCATACTAAACTATCCACTTCCTTCAGTTTCTATTGTGCTAAGTGCTTTTGACATGAAAGGTGTTGGGTTTAAAGCACCCACTAATACCATTCTTGCTTACCTGCTTTCTGTACCTATGGAGGAATTGCTTCTGTGAAACAGTATTTTGATGCAGAAACATGTGTCTTGAGTTTCATGTGCATGTCCAGAGAGACCTAAGTAAGACCTAGTTGCTCTTTAAGAAATTTACTATCTAAAGGTAGACAGACAAAAGCTTTAAAATACAAATCATGTGGCTGGGGAGATGGTTTAGTGCTTAGAAGTACTTGTTTGCAAAGTCTACCACTCTGGGTTTAATTCCCCAGCCACCCATGTAAAGCTAAACTCAAAAAGTGGCATAAAGTGTCTGCCATTTCATTTGTAGTGACAAGAAGCCCTGGTATGCTGATATACACACACATGCACATAAATAAAAAATATTTTTAAAAACTTCAGCCGGGCATGGTGGCGCACGCCTTCAATCCCAGCACTTGGGAGGCAGAGGTAGGAGGATCACCGTGAGTTCAAGGCCACCCTGAGACTACATGGTGAATTCCAGGTCAACCTGGGCTAGAGTGAGACCCTACCTCGAAAAACCAAAAAAAAAAAAAAAAAAAAACTTGAACTCACAAAGAAATGACTTCAGGTCTTTTCCATAAGAGAGAACAAAGACCTAGGTTGGAAAGATTGGATTAGCAATTTGAAAAAAAAAAAAAAAAGGAAAGAGTTTATAATCACATGTTTAATATGACTGGAATTTGATAAGCAAGAAATCCTGTGAACAACATAACAACATGCAAAGTGGGGCTGTGGAAATGGCTTGGTGGGTAAAGTGCTTGCTACATAAGGTTAAGGATCCAAGTTTGGCTCCTCAGCACTCACGTAAACTGCCCAGAGTGTTAGCCCATGCTAGTAATCCCAGCACTAGGGAGGTGGAGACAGGAGAATTCCCAGGGCCTGCTGGCCAGCTAGTCTAGTGAATCGCTGAGCTCTGGTGACTGACCTTGTGTCAAAAATAATATAGTGACTGAGGAAGACACCAGACATCAACCTCTGACCTCCCATCCAAACATACACCCCCACACACACACACCACATACACATACCACACACATGTATACCTGTAAAACATTAACATCCTGATAAGTGGTGTGCTATGTGCTTAAGACGAGTACAGGCTCAGGAGACCCAGATTGGATCTGTGGCTTATGGTGGGCAGTTCAACCTTTTCATTCTCTGTTTATCTAATGAAAATAAGAACTGAACCAATACAAATGTGGCTGAAAAAATTAAGTGACGCAGTATATTAGAACAATGCCCCAGTAATGGCCACCATCATCATGGTCTTGATCTAGTTTACTAAACACTAAGGAATTCTGAAGTGTCATAAAACTGCTTAGAGTTGACATGATTCCACTGTTTTTAATAGACCTTAAGAGTTTAAGTTGGGGATAAGTAGGTAGCTCGGTTAACAGAGTACTTGCCTTGCAAGCACGAGGACCTAAATTTAATCCCCAGTGCACACGTAATGTGCTGAATGTGGTTGCATGCACCTGTAATCCCAGTGCTGGGGAGATGGAGACGGGAGAATCCCTGCGGATCGTTGGCCTGCCAGTCTAGCCTAATCGGTTAGCTCAAGTTAAGGAGAGACCCCATCTCAAAGGAGGTGCATGACATTCTTGAGGATGACATCCGGGGTTGTCACATGTTCCTGCAAACACATGTGCACACACACAAATTTTAACAAGATGAAATATGCAGTCATGAAAGTATACCAGTCAACAAAATTTCACAAATTGCACATACTTGGGTATCTAATGCCAAGATTAAGAAATAGAACCAGGATTTGGGAGATGGCTTAGTCAGTCAAGTGCTTATCATGCAAGCTTGTAATCCCAGGACTGAGGAGGTGGACAGGACGCAGGGCGATCCCTGGGGCTCTCTGTAAGGCAGTCTTGCCTATTTGGTGAGTTCCAAGTCATTGAGAGACCCTGTCTCAGAAAAGGTGGACAGATGGTGCTTCACAGCAACACCCAGGTATGCTTTTGGCTTTGGCATGTGTGTACATCTATGTGCACATATATGCATGCTCATGAACATGCCTGTGTGTACACATACACACAAAGAAATGGAACCATACCACCACTAACTTTGTTTTTCATCTTTCAGTCTCTGTCTCTCTCTCTCTCTCTCTCTCTCTCACTCTCGCTCTCTGTTAATGTCCATGTTTATGTCTCTATGTATATAAGTGTGCCAGGGTCTCTTGCCACTGCAGTCCAGTGCCTGCCTGGCTTCATGGGAGTGGCTTGGAAATTGAACCCAGGCTGACAGGCTTTGTAAGCAAAGCACCTTTAACTACTGAGCCATCTCCCCAGACCCAGCCACCACTACTTGTCAAAAACATTTTGCTAGGCATGATGGTGCATACCTTTAATCCCAGCACTTGGGAGACAGAAGTAGGAGGATCACCATGAGTTTGAGGCCGCCTGAGACTATAGAGGTCAGCCTGGGCTAGAGCAAGACCCTACCTCTAAAAACAAAACAAAACAAAAAAGCAAAGAAAGAAAATGCCAGCCTTATTTCCATTAGTGTGTATCTTTCTATTATTTGGAAACAAATAGTATCCTATAACCAACACATGGTTTGTTAATTTTTTTTATTAATCAAGTATATTCAGAGAGACAGAGAGTGAGAATGGGCACTCTAGGGCCTCTAGCAACTGCAAACAAACTCCAGACGCATGTGCCACCATGTGCATCTGCTTACGTAAGACCTGGAGAATCAAACCTGGGTCCTTAGGCTTCACAGGCATATGTCTTAACTGCTAAGCCATCTCTCCAGCCCTAGAAACTGGTTATTTTAAAGTGGAAACATTTAATACAAGTAAAAGAAAGCTGGAAGGTCTGAAGGAGCAAATTCTACACTTGCTCTACAAGGACTCCACAAGCTGCAGAGAATGAGGTCAGGGCGCTCCTGCCTCACACACCAGCACTATAATCACCAAAGAAATAGTTGCCACCACCACTGCGCCACTCTGCTGTGTGCTGGCAGCAAGAATGAAGAAGCCCAACAATGCAAGTCTCACAGGAGGACTATACTTGATGGAACTTAATTTGAATCAAACACTATGAAGGGGATATAGGAACTGCAGTTTCTGACTTAGGAGCTTTTACAGTATTAAAAAGGTAGAATGGGAGGCATGAGAGCCAATCTAAATTTTCTAACATGCACATAAATTACAAGTCCAGAGTTCCCCTACTTTAAAGAGAATGAGTGGTAAAGACATTCTGAATAAACTCTTAACATTTTCCCTCTGACATTTCCACCAATAAATACACTATATTATTAAAATAAGACTTTCATCTTATGTCTTTGATTTTTTTCTGTTAAATGAACTAAGTATGGCCTGTGATTTTAAAAAAATATTTTAATATTTTATTTATTTATTGTGTTTGTTTTTTTGAGGTAGGGTCTCGCTCTAGCCCAGGCTGACCTGGAATTTGTTATGCAGTTTCAGGGTGGCCTTGAACTCATGGCGATCCTCCTACCTCTGCCTCCCAAGTGCTTGGATTAAAGTTGTGTGCTACCACACCCGGCTATTTTTTTTTTACAATATTTATTTGAAAGCAACAGACAGAGAAAGAAACAGTTAGATAGAAAATTGGTGCACCAGAACCTCCAGCCACTGCAAATGAACTCCAGATGCATGCACCCCTTGTGTATCTGGCCTAAGTGGGTCCTGGGGAATCAAACTTTGAACCAGGGTCCTTAGGCTTCACAGGCAAGGGCTTAACTGCTAAGCCATCTCTCCAGGCCCCTGGCCTGTGATTTAAATCCCCAGAATGTATATCGATCAGTTAAAAGTGATATCTAAATTCACTTAATAGTTAATATTTTTGAAGAGCCACAAAATGTATGACATCTCCTTGGTGACTATAAAAATTTAAGCAGCTGACTAAGATGAACACTGTTTATTCCAAGGTTGTTTTTAGAGGTAATCATAAAACCAACTTATTTCATAACCATAAGGGTTATGAACTTTCTTTGTAATTTTTATCATGTCTTCAAGGACACTGTGTGATATAGTCCTTAAGTGTTTATAGCATTTCAGATCTTGATATGAAAATGTCAGTGGTATCCTCAGGGGCACAAAGCTAAATATAGCTTCTTCAGCATTGCCCTTTCCACCATAACCTCATATGTGTTGATTTGTTTCCCTGCTTTTTCCTTCATAAAGTGGGTGGTATGATATCAGTAAAAGGCCTAAATAAAGTCAATTTGTACCTATATTATTATAAACTATTAAGGTCTTATGATATCACATTTTCAGCATCTATGGATGGTTTGTACTTCAGGGGAAAATATAAGATAAAAACAAAGACAAAGAGACTGGTGAACTGTAATATCATTGTTAGCTCAAGCATTAAGCCATGGCAGGATTCAGGACTAGAAGGTAGAAAGAACATGATATTTAAGTAGCTTAATGTGAGTTTGGAGCTAGTATCACTGTTTGTCAGAAAGGTACTGTGTGATTTGTAGTGAATACTGTATTTGAAATTCACCTCAGTTTTTCTTTTGCTGTTTGTATTAGCAAGACTTCATTGCAAAGAACTCTAAAACAGAACTGATTTTATTTTATTGTAGGGCAATGTAAATGTAAAATACCATAAATATTCTATTAGGATCATTTCAGAGAACAGGAAAAGTTTCTTCAAACATTTTTATTATTATTTATTAGTTAATTTACTTATATAAGTAAATATGATTCTTAGCACATGGTTACTATTTTTTACATAGTAACATTTTATTGTATTTTGTTTTGTTAAATCATGATACAAATCATATAAAATATCTTTTGAGAGATCCCATCCCCCGCCCCCAAAAAATAATAAATATAGGTATAGTGGGCAGCTTCAGGTCACTGAGATGAACTTCCAAACCAGGCACAGTTATGGAAAAAGGGGAAGCCATAGGCAGAAGAAGTTGGATTCCTCTTAAAACCAAGCAGAGAGAGAGAGAGAGTTGAGCCAAAACCACACTACAAACAAGTACACTTCGGGAACTCCAGGCACTTTAATGTCTTTAGACTGGAATTACAAATCCACCACCACTCCTTAGGGCTGGACCCTAAGAACTGCACAGTGATGCCTCCTTCAGCCAGATGGCTGCAGATCCAAAGTACAAACTAATAAAACACTGAATATATTGGGAGCCTTCTATTCAAACTACCACAACTGGCTATTGCTTCTGTTGTTGTTTGCCCACTAAAACTAGATGCTATTGCTGAAGACACCACATGCTTTGGTTACTGGACATTGAGAAAATTAAGCTAAAGCTGAGCTGGAAGCTTCTTGCCTTTTGGCTAGCCTTCATAATGCCAGAAGGTGCTGTGTAGGCTGTTAGGGGAACTGTCATCAACAGACTCACTTAGCTGATATTCTGCATGTTATACTATTAAATGGCTGGACAAGGTGTATCCACTTGTACAGTAGTGGCAAGTCTGTTATGGGGTAGCCAACAACCTTTTTTTAAAAAAGATTTTATTTTTATTTATTTATTAGAGACAGGGAAAGAGAGAGAGATGAGAATGGGCATGCCAGGGGGCTTTAGCCACTGCAAAAGAACCCCAGATGCATGCACCCTCTTGTGCATCTGGCTTATGTGGGACCTAGAGAATCGAACTGGGGTCCTTAGGCTTCACAGGTATGTGCCTTAACTGCTAAGCCATCTCTCCAGCCCCCAAGAACCTTTTGACTGGATTTTAGACCTTCTCCACAAGAGAGGACTTACATATGGTCCATTGCTGTGGAGGTCATAGGCCCTAGGGGATAGCTACTTTATTGTTTTACTAACTCAACCTGATATTATAGACAGATTGCCTTCCAAATATTTGTGTTTATGCCCATAGATTGGTGTTGCCATCAGCTTCAGTCAGAGTGGTTTCTATTCACAGCGGGCAGCAGTTAGTGCCTAGACTTAACTGTTTTCAGAGCGCTAAGACTAAGGGACTGTTGAGTGCTCAACCCCAAGGAAGTCATCTAGATCGCTCCCTCCAAGGCACATTGCAAGTAGAGCCGGAAAGAATGTAAGAACTGGAGGAAGGGGTGGAATGTTGTAGAACATTCCGTTCCAGCCGTGACATGGCCATTATTACACTCTTGAACTCATAGCAACTGTGATTATTAGTACATGATCTGCACAGGATTGTGCCTGTCAACATTCCATCATGGGAGGGGGAGAAGCACACAAGTCTCTACTTCCCCAAAGAGCTATATAGGCAGCTCATGGTTGCCTAGGAGGGAGAGACATTTTCTTCAGTGGTACAGCCACTATTAAGGAGCTCATGCTCCTGTAAATACCCCTTACCTTTGCGCCTGTAAGCAACTTCAAAACTCACTAGCCCCCAAAAAATAAAAAACAAATATAACAATGAAGGGGGACTGGTAGGGGAGTGGAAGGGAATTGATGGGAGTGGGACAGAGGGGGTCATGGGGGGTGAATATGATCAAAATACATTATATGTATGTGTCATAAAACCCATTTATTATATATAATTAAAATATGCTAATTAATAATCTTTGGATGGATTTACCTCCTTCTTAAAGGTAATGAATATTCATTGCTTTTAAAAAGACATGGGAAAGATTGTTTTGTTTACTTAACCAAACACTATATTTCAGAAAATATATGTCTGAATGGTGAATGATAAATGCTGACCAGTAGGGTATTTAAGTGTTTTCATATTATTTCCAATCATAACTCTCATTTTCCCAGAAATTTTATTTTAATTGTTATATCTATGTAGTACTTCACTAAACACATTTAATTTGTGCTGTAATCATGTAAAATAATTTGACAGGGAAAATGTGTGGGAAAACATCAGAAGTATAATTTTTTTCTGTATTGACTTTTTTAAATGTCAGTAGTGATATATGTCTTAATCCATTTGTTTTTCTTTGTCCTCCCAGGAGGATCTCCTTACTTAGCAACCAAAATAAATGAAGCAAAAGACTTACTGGAGGCAACCACCAAGCATTAATGGACACTCAAGGACTACAGTGAAGACTTACTGGAGGCAACCACCAAGCATTAATGGATGCTGAAGGACCACACTGATGGAAATAAATACAAGATTTAGAATCCTAAAAACTAGTGTAAACCTATTCTTCCATCATTAAGCAATGTAACAATAAAAGATGAATAGCCAATAGCTATGCATTTTATTTCCTTTTAAAGGAAACTTATAAATTCCTCATAAAGGAACCTTATAAGCTGATGCTTTTTTTCTCATAATTTTATCTATGAGATTCAAAAGATTTTGTTCTGTTAGTCTTACCCTATCTCCGAAACACACAGAAAAGCATGGATAGCATCGGGATTCTTGGGCAGGGTTAAGCTTTTCTTTTTAAAAATGTCTTGTTTTTCTTTTCTTTTTTTTTATTTGAGAGAAACAGAGAGAGGGGGGCAGATAGAGAAAGATAGAGAGAAGGAATGAGAGAGAGAATGGGCATTTCAGGGTCTCCAGCCTGTGCAAATGAACTTCAAATGCATGCGCTACATTGAATATCTGGCTTACGTGGAACCTGGGGAGTTGAACCTGGGTCCTTTGTCTTTGAAGACAAGCGCCTTCACCACTATGCCATCTCTTGAGCCCCGAACTTTTCTTCTTAATGTTTAGACTTACACTCTCAATGTCCCTTGCTTCTTTAGAGGAATGTGGGACTCTGCCCGTGTAAGGTGAGTTAAATATTGAATGTAATTTAGTAAATGGTGACTTGTAAAGCAGCACTTAGAACTTGTCAAGGAACTCTGCTCTCTGGAACACTGTAGCTGAGGTGTGAGAACTTGGAGAGTCACGAAAATGATTAAAGATTTACAGAATGAGCCTTATGAGGAGAGACTGAAGAGTTGGGAGAAATCTAAGGAGTTTGTTACTCTTCCTATCCTATATATTTATTCAGTTATTTATTGTACAAATACTTGCCTATGATGTGCAAAGCAAAAGTGAGTCCTCTGAGAGTTACAAGTATGAGCTACTCATGGATCCTGACCCAGCGGAAGTTATACAGAGTAAAAGAGATAAATCACGTAAGAAATGAATACTATTAGACAGGTGCAGCTGAGATGTTAAAAAGGTTCAGAAAAAGAAAAGTGTTTTAAATCTCAGTGAATGGAGAGGTTCTTCATGAAACAAGTGACTGCAGGGGTCCAGCCCTAGCATCAACAAGGGGTGAGACCACACCACTGGACTTTGAAAGGAATCCATATAAGATACTAACCATATGGTTGGTGAGCCAGTGTTGTTTCTCCTGAGGTCAGAATTAGCAGAAATAAATTTTATCAAGTAGTGTGGTCAAGTGCAAGGTTTCTTAAAAGCAAAGTATGGACAAAGTACTCATGAAAAGGATAGCATTTGAGTCACCCCAACATTAGTGTGAAGTCTCCTTCATTTCTAGTTTCCTACTAAGCATGTACCTTGGAGTCAGATCTCATTTTGAATACTATCTTCTCATCATGTGACCTTGGGCAGTTACTTAATTTGTGAGTCTATAAGCTCCATTTATAAAATAGAGAAAATAATCCTGTCTCATAAGATGGAGGTAAGGAATGAAGATGTTTAAGTAATTTAGTCACATAGCAAATGTTCAAAAAATAAATTATTTTACTGCCCTATATAATTAATTTTATCTTTTACAATATTTTGAATAGAGAGAGGTCTGTGGTATGTTCTCATTTATTTATTACTCTTGAAACTGCAGTTTGGGCAGGATATGGTGGGGACACTCGTCTCTTTTCTGTGCAACTGAGGCTTGAGGAACTGCCTCACATAGCTGCAAGTTGGAGCAGGTGTTGGCTGGGAGCCTTTGTCCTTTTGTTGTAGGCTTCTCCCTGGGGCTGCTGGAGCATCTCAACCATAAACAGCTGAGCTATGGGGAGATAGTTGTCCAAGAAACAGGAAGTGGATGTTGCCCAATTCATCATGGGTATGGAAACTGTTAGGACACACTTTTGCATATTCAGTTGATCTGAAAGTTACAAAGGCTTCTCCTTTTGTATCTCTTCAGAGAACTGTAAAAGGATCAGTAGTCCTCTAGTATGTAGCAGGGCAGAGTTGGGAGGATTCCCCCCTTAATCAAATCATCCTAAGGGATTATTTAAAATAAAGAAAAATATCTGTCATGCAAGTGTGGTGCATGTGGTACTTACCTATAATCCCAGTTACCTGTGTGGCTTAGGCAGGCAAGCTAGGCTGGGAAATTTAACAAGATCTTACCTCAAAGACTTGGGATGTAATTCTGTAGTAGAGCACTTGTGTACTAGGTTCAGTGTCCAGTACTGCAGAAATCAGCCAAGTGCAAGTTACACCACTTGGAGAATTAAGTTTCAGATGACACGACTACTGTTATAAGTAGATATTAATCGGTTGTAATTCTTTGAATAGCAGTGTAGTTACCAAATTGGATTTTGACCAGCTACCTACCCTCAACTCATCTGTAAAAAGCTTGTTTTTGAATGGTTACCTATCTTCAGTAAAGACTGCTTTTACATATTTGCTGTCATTGCATATTTTGCGTAATTAAGCTCTTTGTTGATACTGCAGTTTGTGTTTACTCATAGACCTTAGATAAGTCAGACAGAATAGAAAAGACCTTTTAAAAACACAATTACTTCACAGAGAAAGTGCAGGTCTGATGAACAGCTAAAGGGGAACACGAAGACCATTTAGAATATAAAGAAGTTTAGAGATGAAGAGTGAATGCTGAGTGTTCCTACTCTCCAGAGCATTGCCTTCATTTTGTTCAAAAGACATTTTAGTCATTCCAGATATGGTGAACACTTACTAAGGGAGTAAACTACAGTCATTCTTCAAATGTAGAATACATTCTAACTAAATTGAAAAAAAACATTTTAAGCATGGGTGACTTTTTTACCTCATACTTTTTTAGTTAACAAGAAAATTTAGGAGTTCTACTTATGATTATCCATCAAGGCCATAAAAGATAAAATTTCCTCTGTGTGCAGAAATTGTTTGGTTGTCATGGGGAATCTTGACTACAGAGAAGAGCTTTTATGAGTTCTCTCCAACACATTTCACAATTAGATTTAGATGGCTTAATGACATTTGTGGGAGAAGATGAATCAACCAGATCCCTAGTGTCAAAAATAAGTTTCTCTGACTCAGTTGACTTAGGCTGAGTTACAGAGACTTTAGATCTCTGGAAGTATTTCCAAGAAGGCCTGCTGCTCCTGCACAGTGGGAGCCAGTGTCCACAGGCTCCTCACCCACCTCCCAGCCGCTGCTTCTGCACAGGCCTCTGGCCACCAGAGGAGTTGATGGGAGCGCGTAAAGGTGTCAGCATCCTCCCTTGCTTCTAATGGAAAAGCAGCCCAAAGAGCATATACCATAACACTGGGGCAGTATCATCTACCTGTCAAAAACATTTTCTGAATTATGAGCCAAAATTCTATTTATGGTGGAGTTACACACATTAGAAAATTAGAGTATTGTGAGTATAATTTATTAGCTGAAAAGTTGAGAAGGTTCTCTGGACTCATTTCCATAGGTGGAATCTAAGTGATCTGGATCGTTACCCACCAGCAAAATTGCTAGGCATGGCAGACAAAGAAAATGTTCCTTCTAATGATTTTTATGAGCTGAGTAGCTATTGTTCATAGCTGAGTGCTCCCTTCCTCTTTTATTGTTGCTGAGAATTTATAGAAAGCTTTTTGTATTATTAAAAATCCTTCTCAATTGAAATGCAAGTTCATTAAGTAGTGTTCAGTTCTTTTTCTGACATAACCCTTTCCTCTCTGGCTTCTTCAACAGTGCTGAGTAGCACTGATCAACATTCTGTCAGAGCAGACATCTACTAGCCTATAGTGTGCTAAAGGCCAAGAAATTGGTTAATTTTCATAAACCAAACTTTTAAAAAATTTTTATTTATTTATTTATTTATTTATTTATTTATTTATTTATTTGAGAGCAACAGACAGAGAAAGAGGCAGAGAGAGAGAGAGAGAGAATGGGTGCACCGGGGTCTCCAACCACTGCAAACAAACTCCAGATGCATGCGCCACCTTGTGCATCTGGCTTACGTGGGTACTGGGGAATCGAGCCTCGAACCTGGATACTTAGGCTTCACAGGCAAGTGCTTAACCACTAAGCCATCTCTCCAGCCCCACATAAACCAAACATTTTTTCTTTTTTTTTTTTAAAAAAAATATTTTATTTATTTATTTGAGAGAGAGAGAGAGAGAGATACAGAAATAGGCAGGTAGAGAGAGAGAGAGAATAGGCATGCCAGGGCCTCCAGCCACTGCAAACGAACTCCAGATGCATGCACCCCCTTGTGCATCTGGCTTATGTGGGTCCAGGAGAATCGAGCCTTGAACCAGGGTCCTTAGGCTTCACAGGCAAGCACTTAACCGCTAAACCATCTCTCCAGCCCAAACCAAACATTTTAATTATAGTTAATACTCTACCCATTATCTTTTCATTTTCATAGCTCTTCTAAAAAGATAGGATAGTTGTTCCCATTTTACAGGTCAAGAAACCAGCTGAGAGGAGTTTAGAAACTTCCAGATCACAACTTTTTTAAAAGGTAGAGGGAAGCCGGGTGTTATGGTGCATGCCTTTAATCCCAGCACTTGGGAGGCAAAGGTAGAAGGATCACTGTGAGTTCAAGGCCACCCTGAGACTACATAGTGAATTCCAGGTCAGCCTGGGCTAGAGTGAGACCCTACCTTAAAAACCAAAAAAAAAAAAAAAAGAGGAGGAGAATCCAAATTCATTTTGGCTTGACTATGAAGCACGTACTCTTTTATTTCATTGTGCCAAGTGTGTGGGAAGCAGTGGGATGAAGGACTTTGAAACACTTCTGGCTCATTCTTTGATGCTGGTGACCTTGGATCGTGAGGATGAAAGTAGACTTACATGTGACAGTGTCATTGTGCATCTGAACAACAGGCAGCTAATGCCTTTCATTCTGCCCTGATGGCTTGTGTTCGTCTAATTGCTCATAGCACAATTCCAGCTGTACAGCTTAGCAGTGTGGATTTCTCTGACCCAAAGGGACTAGTGGAAGGTCAGATGAGATTTCATTTGAAACATTCCTGTTGAGAGCATTCAAGGAGAATATCTAAGCAATGCCTAGAAAATCACTCATTTGGTGAGAAATGGAAGTTCAGAATAGTAATAAGAACAAGAAGACTGAATTTAGTAAGACAGTGAGAGAAATGGGTTCAGAACTGACACTAGAGAAGACAGCATACAGCAACTGAAAAGGAATTGCGTTGCTTTTTCCAGCTGAGCATGTAGCTCAGTAGAAGAACCCTAGCATGTACAAGGTCGTGAGCTTAATCCCTGGCATTACAAAAAACAAAACACAAAAAAATACTTTCCAGTACTAATTGTGAATTCAATTGCAAAATGAATCAGGTTATTTGTTCATATCATTCTTTTACTCCAAATTCAGAACTATATTTGCATAGCTATAAGGTTGTTTAGTAGAATCAGTGGAATTTTAGCCGCTGATTAAGAATGTGTTTTGAAGAGTATCACCTAATGCTTTCCTGCAGCTGTCATCAGATGATGAAAAGGTTTCTGACTCCATATTACCAGTATCCTTAGCAGGCAATGAGCTCCTTGAACATTAGCTACACCTACAGTTAAAAAGAAGTGTCTTCTCAAATCACTTTGGTGACCTTGTCAGTTACTCCAGGATTATTGGTGCCATTGCCCGTTAGTTCCGTGATGAGGATGTGTGAGGGGTGAGTTTGGAAGTGACACTTTGCTCTTTGTGTCTGTGGGGTAGAATGCGATGGCCTAATAATGCTTGTCTTCTGGGGCAAGATGGCAGCCTCTGTTAGTGTAGTCTGTTTCTCGTGGGCTGTCTGAGGGTGTTGGGCAGTGCATTGTTGCAGAAAGAGCAGCATGTACACACAGACATAGCTTCCCTAATTAGCCCCACTTGGATCTGAATTGTGCTTTGTTCCTTGGCTTCCCTGTATTAGCTATTCAGTTTGCCTTCTGCTCTATACTCTGTACTCATTTAAATACGATGTTCCTAGCCAGGCATGGTGGCGCATGCCTTTAATCCCAGCACTCAGGAGGCAGAGGTAGGAGGATTGCCATGAGTTCAAGGGCACCCTGAGACTACATAGTGAATTCCAGGTCAGCCTGAGCCAGAGTGAGACCCTACCTCGAAAAACCAAAAATAAGTAAATAAATAAATAATTTTTTTTAATTAAAAAAATAAATACTATGTTCCTGTTTGGGATTTTTTTTGTATCAACGTGGATTATCTTTTTCAAGCCAATATATGAAAATGTGACTGTATTAAACTTTTTAAAGAAATGAAATGAGATGCTGTTGTTTTGCTGTGCTTTAAAATCATAAAGAATAAACTATAAGATGCATCTATCTATATAGTTTTCCCAATACAGTTAAAATGAATTCTGACTTGCCAAAATTTAATTTGCATTAGATTTTCCTGTTGTAGAGCTCTGAAAAGTACCTTGTGTGTTATATAATTTCATCTATATTGTGAGTTCTTTATTAAAAGACTATGTGAGTCTTTTATCTATTTTAACCACCCTGTATTTCTTCATGAGATGCTTATAGTAGTTGTCCCTCAGAACAAAGTATTGACTGAGTTCATTCCTAAAGGCAGCATTTTCCTTTCTGCTAAAGCCGGGCATTATATTGTATTCCTGTAATCCCCACACTGAGACAAGAAGATGGGGAGTTTGAGCTACATAGCTAGTCTATTTTAAAAAATCCTTAAGTCATAAACACATAAGTTTCCTCAGAAGCCATTATTGAAACTTGGGTTTTTACCTTTCATATGAAAATAACAGGAAAAATAGAAGCCAGTTCAACAATGCTTTACAACTGAGTTTCCCAACTATCTTGTAATAGAGTCAAAGAAATGTGCCTGGTTCCTTGGTCTGTTTTTTTTTTTTTTTTTTTTTTTTTTTTTTGCCTCAGGTATCTTCATATCAATTGTTTTCCATCAGCATTTTTTACTGTATAAAGAATTTCACACACAGGCATCGTGGTAACATAAATGCTGACACAACTGAGCTGTCACCCTGGAATGTATTCATGAAGGTGTCTCCACAAGTACCTGGATCTCATGATAACAAGAAGGGAAGGATAAGGCCACTGCTCAGTTCTCACCAAAAAAGAGTGTAGACATACGAATCTGTTTCCACATATGCATGGAAACATGTTCATATGTGCATAGCTTGCCCCCGTGAAACACATCTTAACAATTCTATCTACCTCAGCCAGATAGACACTCAGCCGCCACAGTGCACATTGCAGCCTACTACCTAAGCTTGTATTAGTGGTGCCATCATGTGATCTGTGTTCAAATCCATAGAAGAGGAATCCTTCCTGGCATTGCTGGGCCAACGTGACAGAAAGGGTCTGTCTGCCATGAAAAGGGAGCTTGAATTCATTTTGTCAGAGGAGGAATATGTTTTTCACAGCATTCTGGTGAATTAAGAACAAAATACAGACTCAAGCTGTGAGCATGTTATATTTGACTCTGTTCATGGGATTTATGTAAAGAACATCAATTTTCTGTGCAGATATAATTGGGTACATGTTACCATGATATGAAACCATGCAAGAATATGTATGGGTACTGGACATTAAATGTTAAGAAATTTAATGAAAATCAGAGAAAACTTGAAAGCATACAACTGACAAAATTGTTCTTTGCTCAAAATATATGTGAAGTAACTATTTCCTGCATACACTGTAGAACTGGACAGGCAAATAGATGGTCTTAATGTGCTACTGTCTTCCTTTCTGGACTGATTTCTTTAATAGGGCAAAAATTGTTAAAGGACATGTCCCCGAGTCTAGTGTGAAGCTCAGTAATGCTAGCATCTCATTCCAGCATTTTTTATATTCTAAGGGTTTGAGTAGTCTCTGGTGTCAGCAGGTCCAAGGGCCTCTTGTATTTAACAATGTCATGGGAGCAGGAGATTTTCCTTCACAGCCTGGTGGACAGTTACTCCTGGGGAAAAAAGCACAATCTGGCTGACAAATTTGCCTCAGGTCTAAATTGACCCGAAATATCAAGCCCTGTGAACACCTAGTTAGTGGAGGTCAGCTGCAGGTCAGGTGGTAATTGTCCCCTGCCTCATTCAGTAGCAGTGATGGGAATTGCTGGGGCATAAATTGGCTTTAAGGGACAAATTGATCAACCAAAAGAGGCTTAATGATTTTTAGTGTTCTGGTTACTGACAAGGGTTCTGACTTTGGGGACTAAATGATGCAATGCAAGGCATTTACTTTCCTTAGCTTTTGTGTCTCCCAACCCCAGCGGCAGCCATTTCTCATCCCGAGGGCTACTTTACTGTAAGGAGGAGTGCGTGGTATTGCCCATCTGGGCATAATAAGTCCACCTGGGCAAAAACTTTCTTTCTCCCTAAAAAGCCCTCTGTCCTTGTCCTCTTCTTGTGACCTTTTATCCTGTTTACCAGTTTTACCAGTGTGAGCTACATACCCATGCCATGCGTGGGTGAGAGGGTGATGTTTCCTGTCAGCCCAGCTTCTCAAGCTGCCTTTGTCTTGTCTCCTGGAATACCAGTCACCTCCCTGCTCAGAGTGAAGCAGAGACCAATGAGAAAGGTATGGGGAGCAAGGAGTGATGATGCATGGCATATTCTAGATCCCTATAAGATGGTGTTTGTTCAAGGCCCTGTTTATATCTTTATGGGGCACAGCAGAATCGATATTTCAGCTGACAAACATCTGCATTTGCAGTCACTAATGTAGAACCATTCTTTCTCTCAGGCTGTCTTGCTCTGTCTAGATCTGCAGCCTAAACTGGCTGTGAACTTGTGATCTTTCTGCCTCAGTTTCTCGCATACTGGCATTACAGGCACGCCCCACCATGCGCAGCCTCCTGAACTGGCTTCACTCCCAGACTCCTAGTACAGAATTCTAAGTTTGAGATTTTTTTTTCCAGGTTTAGTTTAGTTCTGCTTTTTATTTCTAGCTCCAGGCTTGAATCTTTGCTCTATTTTGCCAGTGGCTGAGAAATCTGTTTGGTTAAATCCACCCTGGGTAATACTACATCACTCTTTCTACGTGGAGCTCCTTATAAGAGTTTGGCCATGTCAAACACATATGCTGTGATGCAAAGAATACTCTGTTGGCTGCATACTACAAAGCTTCTATATAGGTGGAATGAAATTTTCCTTTGCAACTCAGCCAATCAGGTATCTGACTGTACCTCAAAGCCAATTAGCCTTTTTTAGAGAGCCAATTGGAAGCTGCCAGGTAACATCTGCAGGTGATGTGGGTTGCTCTGGTGGGATCTGCACATGCTCGGCTCTATGGGATAGTTGTCACTTGACATAGTCATCTTTGGCCTTGTTCACCCCACACACCATGAGGCAGACTTGCCCTTGATGTTACCCATCTGATCCCCTCTCAGGAAGGATGGTATCTAGTCTTGCTGTTCATAATGCTAATATTCATGAAAACATCCTTTGGGAAACTACTCGCCCATCAAAGTGTTTTGTGAAAGAAAGGATAATGGTAAGAGATCTTTATGTCATTATTGTTCGGGCATTTTCTGATTAACCCTGTGTGTCTAACTTAAACTACCTAACAGAGCTGAAGAGATGGCTCAGCAGTTAAGTAAGTACACTTACTATGCAAGCATGAAAGCCTGAGATGAGGCTAAAGAGATGGCTTAGCACTTTCCTGAGGACCCAGGTTCTATCTCACATCCCACATAGGGCAGATGCACAAAGGTGATGCAAGTGCAAGGTCATGTGCACTAGATGGTGCAAGCATCTGGAGTTTTGATTGCAGTGGCTGAGAACCTGGCATGCCAATTCTCATTTTCTCTCTCTCTCCCTTTTAAATTTCTAGAAGCCATGCATACAGATGGGCATGGCCACACCAGTCTGGTACCATAGTCCTGTGGGAAGGGGAGACTGGAGAATTACTGGAGCTTGCAAACAGTAAGTTCCAAAATCAGTGAGTGATACAGGGGCCACTCCATGTTGTCCTCTAGTTGCCACATGCAAGCCCATGGGGTGCTATAAGTGAGTTCATGGGGCACTACTTCAGCATTTTTATACATACACATACTATGTGCACACACACACACACACACACACACACACATGATACCCAAAAATGATTTTGTGTTTTAGTTTTTTAATTAATTATTTATTTATTTTGAGCCACGCCCAACAGACTGGCCTTTTTTTCATGCAAGAGAGAGAGAATTGGTATACCAGGGCCTCTAGCTACTGCTATCGCACAGACACATGCGCCCCCTTGTGCACATGTGTGACCTTGTGTGCTTGCGTCACTGGACATCTGGCATACCTGGGACCTGGAGAGTCAAACATGAGTCCTCAGGCTTCTCAGGCAAGTGCTTTAACCACAAAGCCATCTCTCCAGCCTGTGTTTTAGTTTTTAAATAATGTAAAGATGGTAGTTTTTCTCAAAGAACATAGCTGAACTCCTATAAATTCAAGTACTGATGACTTGGATTCTGGTTGCCTGCCTCTGCAGCAGATGTGGTATGTGACTTTGGGCAGAAGACAGCCTTCTGTGAGCCTTTTGAATTAGATTCTCACTAACAGACAGGCTTTAGATGAAGCACCTTTTTCTGAGTCACATGGACCTATGTTTAAATCCCTAATCCACTCTATTAATAGCAATCTTTGGGAAGTGTATTTTGGATCCCTGATGCAGTAGTATATTTCTCTGTGTTTGGAGAGTTTAAGCAGATGTGCCTGCTTAGTGCTGTACATAGTAACTTTTCCAAAAACATTTCCTTTTACTACTGATCGTTCTGATTTCATTGTTTATTTTTTTAATTTCAGTTACTGTTCAAATAATACAACAGCAGGAAGTAGATTTTTAAAAGAATAATAAACTATCAATAATTTCAACAAACTTTTCCCAAACATTTTCTATTTTTCTGAGGGAGCTCCCAAAATATCTTCATATAGGGTTTTATTTCCCTTTAGACAAATAGGCAGATCTTAGATCTGAAGCTAGACTATCATTATATGTTATAATGACACTACAATAAAATAAACATCTTCACTAAAATAACTGATCACCAATCCTATGGCCAAGTGGTAGTACCTGTTTAACAGCTCAAAACCAAGAACAGGTTTATAACAAAGTAAGATAAGGTGACTTTCACAGCTGACAATCATTGAGTGCCTAATGTTGGTGCCATGCTTATGTTACAACTTTTATCCTAACAATCCAGTTAGCTATTGTTAATCCCCACTTTACATGAAATGGGGCTCAAGAGCCCAACTACCTTCCACACAGGCAAACAAACAGAAGGGGGAGGGTGGGATCTGCTCCCAGGTCATCTAACCTAAATGTCTGTCTCTCCTCTTTCTGTTTCTCAGGGTGTTGTAGTTACTTTCTTTTTGCTGGGACAAAACAACGAAATAAAAATGGCTTATAAAAGACAAAGGTCTTGTGTCTGGAGATATGACTCAGTGGTTAAAAGGGCTTCCTTGCAAGGCCTGAAGGCCTGATAGCCCAGATTCAATTCCCCAGTACCCACATAAAGCCAGATACACATAAAGAGGTGCATGTGTCTGGAATCTGTTGGCAATGTCAGGAGTCCCTGATCCTATACTCACACACTCTCTCTGTCTGCTTCTTTCTTTCTGTCTCTCTTTGTCTCAAATAAGATTTTTTTTTTTTTTTTAAGGAAAGGGTTTATTTAAGGCTTACAGTTTTGAGGGGAAGTTTCATCATGGTAGAGCAAAGATGACATCACATCTTGCCAGAGAAACTGAAGGTAGTTGGCACTGACAAGAGGGAGCTGAGCTGTAACACACCAAAGCCCTCCCCCAGCAATACATCTCCAGCAAAGCTCCACCTCCCAAAGGCCCAACAATTTTCCCAAATTGCTACTAGCTGTGAATCAATTATTCTAAATGTATGCAGCCATGAGTGACATCTCATGTTAACCACCACACCAGGTAAGAACCAAATGTGCCCCTAACATTTTTAGCCTATGTTCCTGAAAGCTTGGGTCGCAGTTTAAATTGGATGTTGGGTAATTTATTAAGCCTACCTGGGGTAGTCATTCATTCTAACATGATCACAGCTCAAGGACATTCTTAACTCTCATAGCATTTGTCACCTGTCATGTTACTTTTATGACACCAGAATAGGCATCCAGTGAAACATACAGTAGACACTTTTACGACAGGAGACGTGGGATGCCTGGGCTACAACTGGAAAAGGCTGTATGGATCTGTAAGCATGGATGGTGCCTTTCCAGGCCCATGGCGTTTTTAAGTACTTGATCACCTCACAGATGATTAACGCTAAAAATTAAAAAGAAAATATCAGATCTTGGGGTAAGGGAGTACTACTACTTTAATGTCATCTTATTTGAGAAATGGCAGAAGTCTAAGCTTTGGGCTTTAGAGATAGACTACTGTGGATTTCAATTGTGGGTCATATACTTGCTTGTCCTGAGGTTTTGAACAAGTTTCTTAACCTCTGTGAGCTCAGCTTCCTTATCTGTAAAGAAGAGATGAGATGCTGTGCTCAGCACTGCTGTGCGGATGAAGCCAGTACTGCACTGCCCACAGGGCACTCGGCTGTGAATACACTGGGCTCTCCTTCACTAAAGACTGAGTCTCCACTTTGGCTTTCTTAGATCCTGATGCCCACGCAGACTGTCCAGCTTCCTTGAGTAGAACAATATCACTCAAAGCTCCTTTATCGTTTCCTTCCAGCCAAGGTCGAGCACCCCTGGACTAGACAGATTTGGAGGGGGACCTCCTCACAGGCTCTTCAGAGCTCAGTTCTGAAGGTAACTGGATTTGGAGTTGAAGAGAGTGGGAGGAAGCAGAGACACCCAAGCCTGAAAGTCTGATCATCCTCAGGCCACCCCACCCTGCCCCCATTGCATTCTTTTTGCCAAGTGAGACCAGCCTAAAAATACTGTTAGGTAAAGAAGGGAAGGAAGAGGCATCCAGAGGAGAAAGCGAGAAGCAGCCGGCAGCTGTAGGTTAGTTTAAGTTAGGTCAGTCCATGAAGACGGCCTGACTCAGTACAACGTGCCCAAAGTGATCAGGAGTGAGGGACCAGAGGGCTCATTGGTTTGAATGCAGCCTCTCCACGTCATAATTGGGAGATGGTATGTGATCCCCACCCAGCAGCACAGGATCACCATAGAGCAGATCAGAAATTCAGAGCCATACACCTACCACGCATCTCTAGTGATGTGTCTGGCTTATGCACTATAACACATTTTTCAAGAGATTGGCATGCTCATTTGAAAAAAAAAAAAAAGAAAGAAAGAAAGATAAGCACTGTTAATGTAACAATGGAGCAAGCCAAATGCACAAACAGTGCTCTGAGTTTCAACCCTGCCCCGTCACTGTGTGATCTTTGAAAGGTTATTTAACCTCTCTGAATACTTCCCTCAGCTGTAAATTAGGGACAAAAAGATTTACTTTGATAATGGACCGCCAAAGGACATTGTGGATAAATAGAAAGAAAAAGAATCATTTGTTTTTATTTTCACTAGTCTAACTAAAATCTAGCATCTTACTTAGTTGTGAACATAAGCAACATTTGTTGGCAGCCTGTGACTTTGTTACCCAGGGAATTCACAAACATATCCCAATTGTTGCAGAGATCTCCAAGTATCATTTGTATTCATCTGCTTCAAAATTGCACTCAGAGACTTCCAGTCAAGATGGCATCCGTCTAATCACACTTGACTTTGCGTGGAAGGAAAGGATGAGATTAACATCCACAAAGAGCTGTTGATCAGAGACAGACTTCTGTCGGAGCATTTGATTACCCACCAAAGGTTAATGGTAAGACCCTACTGTCCAAGACACCATATGCTGTTGATATGGAACATGGAGAGACCTGAGTAGAATCTGGAAGAACGTCAGTCCCCAGACAGCTTGTCTAGTGCCAGAAGGTGATACATGAGCTACTGAGGGAAAATGGCCAACATCTGTCCAAGCAACTCATGGTCTAAGTTACTCAGCAGCAAACAACCTGACATGATGTTTGCCCAACTACAATAGTGGCACACAGCCATGGTGGGTAGCCAGCTGCTCTTGAATTGGCCAACGAACCCACTCAGTGGAACAGAACCCATATCTGGAACTGGGAAACAAGTCAGAACCATATCCAAAAAATGAGTTCACTCTCCAATATCAAGCTCCCACCAATCTTGGGCTACAAGAGGGCCTACACCTATTAAATTCTCTCTAAACTAATAATGGTTACCCCATTTAGCTGCTGCTGCCTTCACTCTCTGTTGGAGAATCTGCTTGGAGAGAATTAGCCCATCAAGCCTCACCAGGGCCCCAGCTGGAACCATAGAGTAATTGGGGAAATGAGCAAGAGGGCTGCTTTCTTGGTGAACTTAGTATCAGCACAAGGGTGAAGGAGATAGACACAGAGAACACTCAGCTCCTACCAAACCACAGATCTAGAGATATACCACCAAAGCAGACCTAAAACAAACCCAACATGGCTCAGGGAAATTCGCAGAAGAGGGAGCAGAAAGATTGTTAGAGTCACAAGTTGGGACACTATGCACAGAGACATTGCCTCTTCCCCATAACTGATCAATACCCCCACTACGAACCATCCACAATCCACATGGGGATAACTGGCATCCCCAATGAGGAGGGTCCCTTTGGAGGGTGGAGGACAGGGAGGAGGCTAAGGATGATACCAACATGTGCTGTTTACACACTAAGAATGTACATAACTAATAAAGAAAAAAAATTACACTCAGTTCTAGACTTACTGCTAAGTCTTGATATTTAATGCATTAATAATGAGGCACATGAAGGTTTTTTAATTTTATGAAAATTGCTTTTTAAACTAATTGGTTTCCTTTATAATTATTATTATTTTGAGTATTCATTTGAAAACATTATTCTGAAAAAGGATCAATAGACTCAGCATCAAAAAACATAAGAACTCCCTCTCTGCCTTGTAAGTGGTTGTGATGATTAAATGGTGGAATCAGATGCGTCTGGAACTTGGCCCAGATTCAAAAGCAGTGTCCTGATTGTCCTCCTCTGCACTGTCAGACCTTGCTTTGTCCTGAGCTAGGACCAAAGGGTCCTCTAGGCTTTCTTAGGGGTGGAAGGTATATATTGGGTAATTAATGACCTTTTCTGCAGGCATTTCTGGGTTAATTCTGGTTTTATTGAATGAGTTGTTTGAATGCTTGCATAGCCATAGCAGGAAAGAAAGCTTTCCATTGTTTAGCCAGGCTGGGATCCAGCTTAGGGCTTCATACATGCTGAAATAGTACTCCACCACTGAGCTACTAGCCCTAGGAATATGTCAAGAATCCCACAGTTATGGAGGGAACTGACATTTGACATCCATGTAGCCATGTGTAGTCCTCAATCTACCTAGTTCAAGAGGTGACAGCAGAATTACTGAGCACCTACAGTCTCTCAGTTCTTGCCTATTCACAACATGTATTAAGCACTTGTATGACTGGCAGCCCCTATACCAGTGACTAGGGTACTCAGCTGGGTTAGTCATAAGTTTTGCCTTCCAGAAGACCCTGTGTTCCCTGGGAGCACAAAAGATAGTCCTTAGCCCAAGACAGGAGGTAAAGAGTGGAATAAAGGTTGCTTAAACACTTGGGTATAGTGTGAAGTCCTGGTGGTTAATTTGGGCTACAGTGCCTAGATCTTTGATCAAATATTCTAGCTGATCCTGTGGCAATGTTTTTTTTTAGGGAGGGAGGGGGGAGAGACAGAGAGAGTCAGAGATAGATGGGTAGAGAATAGACACACCAGCAGCCTCTCAGTGGCTATGAACGAACTCCAGACATGTGAGCCTCCTTGTGGGCAAGTGCAGCATTGCATCTTTGCATCACTTTGCCTCTGGCTAAACGTGGGACCTGGAGAATCGAATAGGCATTCTTAGGCTTAGCAGGCAGGCACTTTAACCACTAAGCCATCTCTCCAGCCTGACAATGAGGTTCTTAAAAAAATATTTTTATTTGCAAGAAGAGAGAGAGAGAGAATGGGCACTCCAAAGCCTCTTGCCACTGTAAACGACTTCCAGATGCATGTGTCACTTTGTGCATCTGGTTTTACGTGGTTTCTGGGGAATCGGACTCCAACCATCAGACTTTGCAAGCAGTGCCTTTAATCACTGAGCCACCTCTTGACCCATGACGGTGGTTTTTGTTGTCGTTGTTTGCTTGCTTATTTGATGAGATTATCTTATTTATTTAGTTAGTTAGTTATTTATTTGGTTTGTGGGAACAGGATCTCTCTATATAGCCCAAGCTCATGTTGATATCTCTGTTTGCTGGAAGATGACCTCAAGCCTATGATGCTACCCTTCACTCAGCCTCCCATGTGTGTGGAGCACAGGTGTGTGCCACCACACCCAGCTTCTAGGATTTTAAATAGTGTAGATCGCCATCTACCATGTGAATGGGCCACAGTCAAGCAGTTGAAGACATTACTAGAACAAAGACAGATCTCCAAGAAAGACAGAATTCTGCCAAGAGTCCATCTTCAAGCTTTAACCCTGGCTTCCAGACACTTTGCAGAGTTTGGATTTGCCAGGGCCCATAAGGAAATCCTTAAAATAAATAACCTCTCTCTCTCTCTCTCTCTCTCTTTCTCTATTTATCTATCTATCTCTCTCTATATATGTATATGTGTATGTATGTATATGTGTGTGTGTGTGTGTGTATATATATATATAACACACACACATCCTATTGATTCTAACTCTGGAGATCACTGACTAATACAAAGTCCAGCTGGCCAAGTCTACCTGTGGTCTTGCTTTTTATTTTTTTAACTTATTTTATTTTTATTTACTTACTTGTTAGAGAGAAAGAGAAAGAGGCAGATATGTAGAGAGAGAATGGGGTGCACCAGAGCCTCCAGCTGCTCCAAACGAACTCCAGATGCATACACCACCTTGTGCATCTGGGTTTATGTGGATCCTGGGGAATCAAACCTAGGTCCTTTGGCTTTGCAGGCAAGCACCTTAACAGTCATCTCTCCAGCTCTTGCTTTTTTTTGTATGTTTTACTTGTTTGAGTATGTCCTATTTTACACATTTCCTGTCCCAGTGCTCTGAGCCTCAGACGCTTGCTTTCCTGCATATTCCTTTCAGTGGTGTATCTGGACTAACACACCACGTATCCATTTGTTATACTCAAACCATTTAGGGAGCACTGGAAATCCTTGGGTTAGGAGGGAAATCAATGGCATTTGAGTGCCTACTGAGTACCAGGCCTTGTGCATATTACATTCATTTTGACTTCTTAATTCTCACTATGCAACTAAATACAGTTGTGCCGATAAAGCCAAAGTAAGTGAATTGCCTGAGTTCACCCTAACAAAAAGATTGAAACTGGTATCTAAACCCAAGTATCTGTCACACTCAAAAAACCCCAAAGCCAGGCTCTTTAAAGCACAAGATACCGCCTTCCACTGACAGTGCTGGGCCCAGAGAAGAGGCCTCCACTCTGCAGGCTACCACCCAAGGAAGGGCTCCTGCTGATACACTAGCACCTCACCTGAGAGGTTTCTCTGCACCCTGCTTGAGCCCATCTGGAAGATAAGAAAATTCTCAAATATAAATCCTTCCAGGTTCAGCGGAATCTTTGAAAGAATCTGGCTCAATTCTTGGCCACAGGGGCTGGGTTCCACTCAGTGCTCAGCACTGAGACCATGGAGGACCACTTGACCCTCTTCATATTTCACTCCACTCTGATCTGTCATTCTGCTCGGCTGATGAGGCTGTCAGTGGAGCAGCGTGGAAAGCTGCCCTGCAGTCCAGCAGATTGCATCTATTGCTTATTTCCTTATCTGTGCACTCTTCCTTTCCATCAGTCAAGGAAATGAAACTGGTCTGGCACCATTTGCTCTCTAGAAAGCTACTTTGCCTGCTAAATACACTGAAGAGGGTCGGTTTATTTAGGTATTTCTTTTCAAAGTGAATAAACAGACTTCTGAGACCACAATGAACTTTAAGGCCTGAGGCACCTTGCCAGGCCCACCTGTTGAGACAGTCAAAGCACAAGCAATGAGAGCAGGCCCAGCAGAGAGCCTCTTAATCTAGCTCCAGAGTCCTTGCCCCTGTGCCTTGGCCCCCTGTAGAAACTGGAAGGCACAAAGGAAGCCCTCTAAGGAGCCTTTGCATCAGACTCACCTCTAGACTGTAGCAGGGAATTTAGAACAAAAGAGCTGAAAACTGCTAGGTGTAGTGGCACATGCCTTTAATCTCAGCCCTCAGGAGGCAGAGGTAGGAAGATCACTGTGAGTTCAAGGCCAACAAGAGACTACATAGTAAATTTCAGATCAGGTTGGGCTGGAATGAGAACCTACCTCAAGAAAAAAAAAATAGAGAGCTGAAAACCAAATATTGATCTTGCTTATGCCTCCTGGAAGAGTCATTCTTGCCTTGACCTGTCCACAAATGGAAATCCCTTCTCTGTCCTTTAAAGGATCTATCCATAGCTCTGCCTGGCTGGCCCCTATTAGGCAGAGACCCTGTCTTCCTTGTATCCTTGGCATATTAGAATAATCTCATGGCACAATTATGGGTCCATATTATTATATATTTTTATTTTGACCTGCTCCCCCAAAAGAGGTAAGGTAGATCACAAATATATAAATAAAAGGTAAAATAACTCACTTATTACTTTCTTATTCTGTGAACAAATACCTGACCAAAAACAACTTAAGGAATGAAAGATTTATTCTGGCTTACCATTTCTATGGGATGGAACCATTCTATCATGGTGGGGAAGACATTGAAGCAGGAGGTTGGCTAATCACATTGCAGACATAATCAGGAAGCAGAGAATGATCAGGAAGTGGATCCAGTCTGTAAAATCTTCAAGGTCTGTCCCCAGTAATCCATTTCCTCCAAGTTCCACCTCTGGAAGGTTCTACCACCTTCCCAAAGAGTGCCACCAGCTGGGGACCAAGTATTCAAACACATGAGCCTATGAGGGACATTTTACATTCAAACATAGCACCTTCTTACTTTAAACTGGGTGACAAACTCAAGGCAAAAGAATTTAGGGGTTAGAAAAGTTGAAGAAAGCTGGAGATGTAGCTCAGTAGCAAAGTGTCTGCTCTGTATGTGTGAAGTCCTGGCTTTGACCCCCAGCACTGACAAAAGGAAAAGTAAGAAAGGTGTGAAATATACTCTGTGGTCTCCTGGACTTCAGGTGGATGACAGCTTTAGTCCAGTCGCTGCCAGAAGACAGTGCCTGTCTGTTACTTCCTTGATTCACATTGTTCCTACTTGGTTAGGTGAGACACACTGCTTCAAGTTACTGAGAACTAAGACAAAAATCTCCTATGGTTTCTCATAAAAAGTAGCCTTGAATGGCCATGAACAATGGACCCCACAATGCCCCCAAAGAGGACATGATGTTTTATGTGGCTGAATGACATATATTCTTTCTGTTCACCCATGGCATCATACCATTGAACCCTTTGGGGAAATGTCTAGGACAGTGCCTCAGTGCCTCAGTGGAGACTGATTTCGGTGAGTGACATCGAGTGACACATCAAGTGACAGGAGCTATCAGTATCCGTAATATAGCCTATGGCCTCCCCAACATGACTTGAGCCACTTTCCTAGAGACAGAAGCTCTTCTGTGCAGCTCTCAATAGCCTTCTAATGAGTTCATTTTCTGCTTAAATCAGCTCAAGTTTGCTCCATTGACAGAAGAGAGTGTGCCTGGTATATTCAGCTTTTTCCTCTCTGCTTCCCACTCTTTTATGTACAGGGCATAGGAAAGTCAAACTTCTGTGAAAACCAAGGATGCATAAAGATGTAGGGACGCAAGCCAGGCTTGTCCACAAAGTCTCTGGGAGGCAAAGACAGAAGCCCTGTAATATAGGCATGAAAAAGAGAGCTGCCTTAGAGCTGGCCTCTTGGAATACAAACTCTGAAATCATGCTATCCAATATGGAAGTCAGTGGTCAAAGGTAGATATTCAATTTAATTAACATTAAATATAATTTAAAAATAATTTCCTAGGTACACTGGCCATAATAGCTACATGCATATAATGTGTGTGTGTGTGTGTGTGTGTGTTTGATGCATTGTATGTATACATGTGAATGTGTTGGCATACTTGTGTGTGCAGGTGCAAATGCACAAGAGCATGCATATGCCCATCTATGTGCATGTGTTTGTAGGCCAGAAGACAACCTCGGGTGTTATCTGTAGGAATACCACCCACCTCTTTTTGATCAAGGTCTCTCATTGGCCTGGATCTTACCAATAAGGCTAGACTAGCTAGACAGTGAGCTCCAGTGACCCTCCTTCCTCTGCCTCCCTGTGCTGGTAGGTACTGGGAATCAAACTCAGGTTCTTGTGCTTGCAAGGTATAGCAGTTATCTTATTGTTTCTGGAAAAAAAAATACCTGGCCAGAAGCAGTTTATGGAAAGAAAAAGGCTTATTTTGGCAGTTTTAAGGGGAAGTTTCATCATGACACAGAAGGCCTGGCATGAGTAGACAGCTAGACATTACATCTTATCACATCAACAGGGAGGAAGCAGCAGCAAGAAGGAGCTCCTATCACTGGCAAGGTAGGGGATTGGGCTACAGAATCCTAAAGTGTGCCCTCCATGACACAACTTCTCCAGCAAGGCTCCACCTCCCAAAGTCTCCCCACCAGCTGGGGACTAAGTATGAGACTTGATCACAAATGCATGAGGCTATAGGGGACATTTTACATTCAAACCACGACACAAGGCACCTACTGATATATCTCCCCAAGTCCAGATGTATAGTATAGATGCAGAAGCACATTTCCATCTTTGTACCTAGAACCTTGAGACTTCAGGCAGAGTGGCAGAATTACTGCTTTTGTGAGGTTTAGCTACAGCTTGCAGTAGCTGACAGGGCTGGGAGTGCAGAAGCAGAGAGTTGGCATTCCTACCCTCCTCTCTTCCAGTGGTCCTCAATTCTAAACCATCTGTGAGGATAGATACTGGATGTGCCTGTACGAAAAGGCAGAGTCATGGTAAGCCCAGTTTCTCCTGGCAGAACTGCTTTTTATGTCTTTCCTATTACTGTGGCTATCTGCTTTAAGCGAATAAAAATAAAGGCAACAATGAATGGAGTCCTCACCATTATGGTCATCAGCCCTGGGCCTGAAGGCCCGGCTAATGTAGACACTCAGTGTATGGGTATCTTAGTCCATTTTCTGTTGCTAGAACCAAATACTTGAGCCTAAGCAATTTATAAAGAAAAGATGTTATCTGGCTAAAAGTTCAAGAACATGGACCATATCTGCCTTGCATCTAATGAGAGCCTTCTTTCTACATCATAATCTAATGGCAGAGCCCATCAGATGGTAATACAGAATAAGCATATGTCAACCCAAGTCTCTTTCTTCCTCTTTTTTTGTTTTTGTGAGATATGGTCTCACTCTAGCCCAGGCTGACCTGGAGCACACTCTGTAGTTCCAGGCTGGGCTTGAACTCATGGCAATTCTCCTACTTCTGGCATGTGACACCATGTCCAGCTTCTTCTCTTCTTATAGTGTTTGATGATCTTGTCCAACTCCAATTACTTCCCAAGGTACCATCTCTAAATAGCATCAGCACATTAATTTAGGGATGGATTTTCCACAGAAGTTTTAAGAGGAGATATTCAAATCAGGCACTGGGAAATACTTACATTATTTTGTCTCTCTACTTAGGCTGAGCAGGGGCTTTGTACAAAAAGCCTAGCGCTGTGACTGGCACATCAAAGCATACAGCAAACATTTGTTGGGTTGGCACGTGTGGTAGTTTGAATAGATGGCTCCCAATATAGTCAGTGTTTTATTTGCTTATAGTTTGGATCTGAAGCCACCTGGCTGGATGCAATGTCACTGGGTGGATCTTGGGGTCCAGCCCCAAGGTGTGGTGATGGGTTTGAGATACCAATCTAAAGATGTGCAAAGTGTGTCTAGCTAGAGTTCCTGAAGTGTGCTGTGCTGTGTGTGGCTTTTGGCTTATAGTTTTTCTCTCTCTGCTTGGATCTGTGAAAGCAGGCCAGCATCTTCTGCCATTATGGAACTTCCCCTGGATCTTTAAAGGTCAATAAATCCCTTCCTCCATAACTGTGCCTGGTCTGGAAGTTCATCTCAGCAAACCTGAAGCTGTCTGCTACAGCACAGATCTAACACAGATCCCAAAGCGCCTGATGTAGCGGTGGTCAGATAGTTTCCATGACAAATATCTTCCTTCCAGCTCAAGGGAAGGAAGAAAATGCTGTAAGAATTATGATTAATGAGGATAATGGTGTGTCAATGAAAAGAATGAAAATATAGAGTTCTGCATTTAGTATACTATGTACTTATTATAACGAGAATTATTTAAAAATAGGTTACAAGTGAGGATATTTTTCTTTGAACATTCCTGAGATACTGTTTTTAGCCATATCAGTGAGGTCAGGAATATGTGCAGACAGCCACAGACTGCCTTTGTAATGGGAAGAGGAGCTCCACTGGGTTTTGTTGGGAACAGATGAGACAAGGTGCAAGGAGCATTTAACACAGTCTTTGGCAGGTGAGGAATGCTAGGTACAAAGTAGCACTTATTACTGCACTGGCTACTATGTGAGGACAAAAGGACAGGATTCAGCATTCTTGTCATTCTGTGGCAGCCACCCAGCTCCTGTGGGTGAGGATGGGAAGGCTTTGTGCCCTGGGACAGGATTCTGGATTCTATCGCCCACATTCTGCCTACAGGGCAGCCAGGCCAAGTCTCTCCTGCCAGCTCCCAGCCAGGCTACACTGCCAGCCTTCTCTACCTGTTCACGCTTGCTTTAAGCTGTGGGGATTTAGAAGGATTTTTTTTTTTTAAATCTTTAATTCCAGGTCTGTCATATTTGCAAATGAGCTTGGCCTTTGAAGCAGATCTTTACAAAACAGGGACCCTCTCCAGCTCTCTTTTGCATGCTTCCTTTCCTTCCTTCGGGTTCAAGCCTGCTATTGCTAATGAGAGCCTTGGTCAGCTTCCTGGGAAGACTCAAGACTTAGAGCCTCCACTCTCTCTTTTTTTAATGTTTATGGTTATTAACAACATATTTCATATGGATACATCATGTGTTGGTACCCTATTTTCCCTCATCCCTGCCCCCATTCTGTTGGGAAGGCTCCTCAGTGAGGGTGCAGGTATTCCCCATGGGGGTGTGGTTTATGTATTGTGGGAGCAGTTAGCCATTCCTCCTTTTCCTCCCCTCCCCTCCCCTCCCCTCCTCATTCCCTCTTGCTGTTTTCTTCATTTCTCCCTGTGAGACTTATCTTTTGGTTCTGGATCTCATTCTCTTCTACGTCATCTCTTACATAGTATAAGTGATATGAGTATTTGAGATTTCTCTCTCCTTGCCTTCATCTCTCTTCCCTGTCTATAATCTTCCTATCTCTTGATAACTGGCTGCTTCTGTCTTATCAGATCTCCCTGCTTCTATCTCTATTTCTCTTTCTTTATCATTTTGTGAATGTTTTTCTGTTCCTCTCTTCTTTGCCTCTCATTGATTCTTTATGTTTTCTTAAACTTTTGAGCCTATAATTTAAAACTATATTGCAAAATAGTCTTCTATTGTATATTTAGTTTCTGAATTGTAGTATGTGTGATAGGTTTTTCTTATAATATTATTTTGTTATAATGTTATAGTCTACTTTTTTTGTTATTGTTTTTTTGGTTTCTTGAGGTAGGGGCTCGCTCCAGCCCAGGCTATCCTGGAATTCACTATGTAGTCTCAAGATGGCCTTGAACTCATGGCAATCCTCCTTACCTCTGCATCCCGAGTGCTGGGATTAAAGGCGTGTGCCACCACCACGCCCAGCTAGCCTACTTTTTATGAAAAAAAATTATTGGATGAATATGTAGCTTTAGAGTAATGCTTTCTTCCTAAGAGGTCTTTGGTTTCTACAAGAAAAGTATGATGTCATGGAAGATGTGATGGGTCCCAGAGACATTCCAAGATTACTAAGTAAGAGAAAAATTAAAGCTCTTCAGTAACACTGAGACAAAAGGCCTTACAAAAACTCAAATTTAAAGCACAGCAAAACTAAAAGATATTCCCTGAGCTGACACCATCCTATAGACATAAGAAAACACTGTAGGCAGAGAACTATCTAACCTTGTGGTAGACAATATACAAGATTGAACACAAACAAAATTAGTTGCCAAAATGAGCAGGTTTTTGGTTAGTAGAAAACCAAAATAAGTTCTGGAAAATATTGTCCCAAAAAGAAAAAAATTCTTTATCACTTATTAATTACAGTAGCTTAAAAATCCATTAATATGGGCTGAGGAGATGGCTTAGCAGTCAAGTTGTTTGCCTGAAGCTAAAGGACTCAGGTTCAATTCCCTAGGACCCACATATGCCAGATGCACAAGGTGGCACATGCGTCGGGAGTTCATTTGCAGTGGCTGAAAGCCATGGAGCATCCATTCTCTTTCTCTGTCTCTTTCTCTCTCTCTCAAATAAATAAAATAAATAAATAAAATGCTTTTTAAAATCCGTTAGTAAAGATGCTTACTAACTAAGAAATTTCTGAGCCCTTTGAGGCGCTGTGGTCTGGTGAGCAGGCTGTTGTGATGAGGAGTGTGACTGCATGACCACCACCACAGCCTCAGCAGAGCCACAGAGAAGCAGATCCCTCTCCCGAAGGGCCTCAGCTAGATCTATACCTAAGATCCTGCATCGCCTTTTTGTTCCCTTTTCAAATGAAAACCTCTGTGGATTAGTTACTTTCTTAGTGTTGAAAGGGTTTACTCTGGTTTACAGTTACAAGGGGCACAGTCCATCATGGCCCAAAAGTCATGGCAGCAGGAACAGGAAACCAGCTGATCACAGTGCCACATGGTCAGGATGCAGATAGAAATGTGTCCTGGTACCCAGCTATCTCTCTCCTTTTTATACAGTCCAGCACCCTGGACCATGGACTAGCATCACCCACACTTAGCATAATCTAAAAAACAGATATGCCAAGAGAACTTTTTCCATGATGATTCCAAATCCTGTCAAATTGACAACCAGAGATTAACCTTCACACTCCCTAAACAGAAAAATGCTATAAATGGGAACTCACCTGGACTATTGTGATTAAGGAAGTCCATGTCTCAATGACTGCAAATCAAACCTTCAAATATCAACTGTATAGAAGAAAAAGACCTTTTCAGGTATTGATTTATTCTACTTACAGACATATTGAATAAGAACAAGATTTTTTAAAAATAAAATTGCACTTTTATCATAACCCTTCACAGTTGGCTTTTCAATACTTCATCCTGATGTTGTTCCTCATCAGAATCTCTTTATATTAAGATAGATGGTATTATTATCATCTGCATCTAAAATATTTATTTATTATTTGTGTGTGCACATGCATGTGCACCAGGGTCTTTTGCTGCTGCAAACTAACACCACATGCAATTGCCACTTTTTGCATCAGGCTTTACAGTGAGTACTAGGGAAATAAACCCCTGGCCAGCAGACCAGTGGACTTTAACCACTGAACTATCTCCCTAGTCCTGTTAACTGCGTTTTTTTTTTTTTTTTTTTTTTTTTTTTTTTTTGGAGAGAGACAGAGAAAGAGAGATACAGGGAGAGGAAGACAGATAGAGAATGGGCGTGCCAGTAGTCTCTCAGCTGCTGCAAACAAAATCCAGATGCGTGTGCCCCCTTGTGGTCAAGTGCAGCATAGCACCCTTGCGTCACTTTGCATCTGGCTAAACATGGGACCTGGAGATTGGAACCACTGGAGATTGGAACCAGCGTTCTTAGGCTTAGGAGGCAGGCGCCTTAACTGCTAAGCCATCTCTCCAGCCCAACTGCAGTTTTAAATGGGAAATTAGAAAGATGTGATGTCTTGCTCAGCTTCCCAGTGAGCTTCACTGCCTTCAAGAAGCTCTGCTCTGGAGTCTCCCATCTCTGCCCACATTCCCCTGTCAGCTCTAGAACTCTGGGATCCCCCCACCCCAGAAATCCCAAACGTCTCAAACCAAATGTGTCCAAGAGTCCCTGTGTGGCCTGGATGCACATGGCGTCCTTTATAAATCACTGGAAGGCCATTGGAAGGCCACCTGCGTTCCTGTAGAGGAGCAGCTCAGAGATCTAATCACATCCAAGGTCTAGGCCTGGTGGTGAATCTTCCAGCCACACAGCTAGCATGAAAACAGAGCCCTTGTGACAGAAGGAGCTCTCTGCGGGTTCCGTGGAATAAATTACTCAAACATGGTTTCTACAAAAAGAAGCAAAACTTGATTCCTGCTATGACAGCCGGATAAACACAGTGTAATCCGCCACATTGTTCTCACTCCCCAAGTCTTACCTTCTTTTCCCATATATGTCATCGTGGGAAATGTAGAGCGCTTTGGGAACATTTGCTCATTTGAATCCAGTTTGAATGACCACTCGAGCATTTCCCAGCGAGGGCAAGTGCTGGTGGCTGTGCAGGCTTCAAGGTGGAGTTGCTGCCCGTACAAGTGTTAAAGCAACTCCAGCTTCCCGCCTGCAGCTGCCCATTTTATCTCTTGCAAAACTAGTAATGATGCAAGCGGTTGATTATGGTTTACAATAGCAATAAACCTCTCAGAATTGGTTGTTTCCAAAATAAATAGCCATTCTGTTAAATGTTAAATAACAAGTCATAAACTGCTGAAAACAACCAATTTCTTGTGGATTATTGCCTGAATAAATTTCAGCCAGAAAGGCAGATCATTAAGATGTGAGCACCACAGATCAAAACCATTGAATCTTTTTTAAAAAATCAATCAATCTACTAATCCATCAAATGAACTCCCATTTTACAAACTATATCACACCTCATATTTTTTGTGGCTTTTCCTTTTCTGGTCATGGTTAGCTCTATCCTTGCCAAAATTCTACCATACTTTTCAGACATTAAATACTACCCAGTCTGAGTTGTTAAATTGGCCCCTTCTGAGCCCATTCAGAGAAGGCCCAGCTGCATTTCCTAGGCACCACATTTAAAGTCCACAGTATTCCAATTGATAAAACACAGACCTGTCCACTAAGTTAAACACTGGAGTCAAAGCTCAGTGGCAAATATGCGGCTCTAATAGAGGCCATTCTTGTAAGAAGAGCCAACTTCATTGGGATGATTGACAGAAGATTCCTCACCATAGCAACCAGGGTTATCTCTGTGGAATAACAACATTAACCTCCTTCATAACCAGTTTTTCATCCGTAAGTATAAAAAGCAGTTGCATGCATCTAATGTGATCCTTTTATTTTTACTTTTGAATGAACAGTTAACAGATATATAAAAATAGGACAAGATGCTAGGAAACCAAATTAATTTTACATTCTTTGTGGGAAAAAAAAAGCATTGCAATGTATCTTGTATGCAGAACAATTAAAGGGCAGGAAGAGTGCCTGTCACCGAACACAGGGCAACGGCAGAGTTATTCATCAGCTGCCTCTCAAGTAGCTGCTGCACTGATTGGCTTTGTGCTGTGGTGTGTCTGCGGGGGCAACACCCAGTATTGTTTTTCAGATTCTATTCTTGCCTCAGTGTTTGACCTTACAACTCCTAACACACACACACACACACACACACACACACACACACAAAAAAAAAAAAATCATAATCCTTATCAAAGAAAAGGATCATTTGTAGTAGACATATAGTTTCTCTAGAAAAAAAAAATGCATATTCTATCACCATTGTGCAAACAATTGCTAAATGGATCCCAAACCACCTCTTCAGTCACACATGAAACGTTTTGTGAGCTGCCAACACCAGTGATTTGGCACGTTATCAAAGCATCTCACCAGCCCCTTCGAGAAATGCTGTGGCAATGCTATGGCCTTGACTTCCAAGATGACAATCTTCTGAGGGCAACCACTTCCAACCAGTGCCATCCAGTTACAAGTGTGAGTCAGATCCCTAGGACAGAGACTGGCATGAGGGGATCTGGCCTGGAAACCTGGCTATGCCTTCGCCAGCCCAACCATGTCCCTCCCCGAGTCAGATGTGTTTCTCACTGGAGCCAACCTCACTACTCCTGCCATCTGGATGCACCAGGCAGCTTTCCTGAAGCTTCTGTACTGATCAAGGCCACAATCTCAAGACCTAAGGCCCAAACACAGAGAAATTCAGTGTTCTGCTGAGGAAGGGAGGCTGGTGGGGAGGGAGGGAGAGGGGAGGATGGAAAGAGGTGCCACTTGGACCAAAGCAAGAAGAATCCAGGAACAGGGTATTTTTCTTTTAAATTTTATTTTATATAAAAATATAGCGGGGTGTGGTGGCACACGCCTTTAATCCCAGCATTTGGGAGGCAGAGGTAGGAGGACCGCAGTGATTTCAAGGCCACCTTGAGACTATGTAGTGAATTCCAGGTCAGCCTGAGCTAGAGTGAAACCCTACCTCAAAACACACACACACACACACACACACACACATATGGTGTTTGAGAAAAGATTGTTTAGCTGCTTTAAAAATATTTTGAAATATTTTATTTATTTATTTATTTATTTATTTATTTATTTGCAAGGAGAAAGAGGGTCAGTGAGAGATATATAGAAAAAGAGAAAGAGCGAGAAAATGGGTGCATACCAGGGCCTCTTGCTACTGCAAATAAACTCCAGATGCATGCACCACTTTGTACATCCAGCTTTACTTGGGTACTGGGGAATTGAACCTGGATCATTGGGCTTTATAGGCAAGTGCCTTAATGGCTGAGCCATCTGCCCAGCCCTTTAACTTCTTTTAAGGAGTGATGGAAGGACTATTTGTTTTTTCATGTGTTCTTTGAGACCGGGCCTCCCTATATAGCTCAGGCTGACCTTGAACTCAGGATCTTCCTCTCAAGTGTCTCAGCCTCTCAAGTGCTGGGATAACAAATATGAACCACTACACCCATCTGGGTCTTCTTCCTTATTGAAACAGAGCTCACACTGGTAGAAAATGAAGGCTTCTTGCATCTAAGATATTTGTAATTATTTTCTTTTAAGAGAAAAGAAATTCTTTAAATAATCAAAAGAATAATGGAAGCACCCTAAGTCACAACTTGCCTGTGCTGTCAGACTGGGAGACCTGATGCCTGTGTGAGAGCACGCAAGCACCTTGCCCTGGCAGGCCCACAGGGAAACAGCCTTGCCCTTACCTTCTGCTCAGTGCCCTCCTCACCATCTTGCGAAACCCTTTGCCTGTTGTAAATATCTCACTGTTCCCAGGTATGTTGGTTTATTCGTGCACCTGGTCCAGCCGTCCTGTGATTTCTATGTGTGTGAAGTCTGTGACTGGTTGGTTGCAGCTGATGCTAATAACCAAATTCTGGGCTCCATCCCCAAGGGCGCCAGTTAACTAAGCTTCTCTGCTCCATAGTAAGAGGCTGTACCCGATAGCCCTGGCTGGATCTCTGGCTGTGTGCCACTGGGCATAGGGCCCTGGGGTGGAAGGAAGGGCATACGTAGTTGGTTCAATATGTGGACCTGAACTCTGTTGAAAAAATGTCAAGGGTAAAAGGTAAAGGCCAGAACTGGAGTTTCTCAGAACTTTCTAACAATCCTAAGAATTGTGTACTTTTCAAATTTGTCTTTTTGCATTCAAGCTCCATTATTATTATTATGTGTGTTAACATAACACATTTATTCTGCCTCAATTTCTTTCAGACTTCATTCTTCATTTATTAGACACATAGTCTCCTGGAAGTGTCTATTTATAGATATCAAAGAATAAACTACATGGGAGTTATCACTTTTAGTATGTTTTATGAAAACATATAGGAAAAACCCCAATATGTTCACACAAATGTTTATGGACACCTTATTATGGTTAAGCGTTAGCAATTCTGGAGTAAACAAAACAAATAAAAAGCTTCCTGCTCTTTGTAATTCATACCCAAGAGGGAGGGGCTAGAGCAATATCCCCTTAGAACAGGTAGGAAAAGTTATGTATGTGGCGTGGCAATGAGGGTGAAGGAGAGGAAGCAAGGGACAGGTTTCTGTCAGGAAATTTGCAGCTATCAAGAGAGTCACTCTCTAGCTTCAGAGCCTGTATTTCTTAGCACACAGTAAACCCATTGTTGTATACCACAGCTCAAGAATCCCTTACCCATACTGCTTGGGGATAGAAGTGTTTCAGATAAGATACCCTGGGGATGGGATGCAAGTCAAAACTCAAAATTATTTATTTAATATACATCTCAGATGCATAGCCGAAAGGTTATTTCATGAAGTGTCCCTGTGATCTGTTGTTACATGGGATCAGGTGTGGAATTTTCCACTTAGACAGACATGTTGATGCTCAGAAAGTTTCAGATTTTGGTGCACTGCAGATACCAGATTAGGGATGTCCAACCAGTGCTATTTCTTTTCTTTCTTTCTTTCTTTTTTTGTTTTGTTTTGTTTTTCATGGTAGGGTCTCACTCAGGTTCAGGATGACCTGGAATTAGCTATGTAGTCTCAGGGTGGCCTCAAACTCATGGCAATCCTCCTATTTCTGCCTCCTGAGTGCTAGGATTAAAGGCATGCGCCACCATGCCCCTGGCTAACCAGTGCTATTTCTAATTTCCTTTTCCATGGAGTCTCTAGAGAAAAGGGGGAAAAAAGAGATGTGAATGACAGAGATTGAGAGTGGACAAAATTGCCCTGATCAACCTTCTTACCAAAGCTTCTTGGGAAAGCTGGCTGGTCTTTGAGACAACCACTGTTCCCATGAGCCTCCGTTCAGAAAGTAGATAGGCAGATCTCCGAGGACCCGTGTGTTCCTGGCCCCTCAGAGTGAACAGTACTGGAGCTGACAGCTGATGCGCAGGTCCGTGTGGCTTCCAGGCCTGCGTGGCATCCCAGCTTACCCTCCGAAAGCTCCAGCACCAAGGAACACTATGAATGAAGATTACAGCATTTAATGTTTTCCATCTTTTTGTTCTTCCACAGGTCTTAGTCCCGTCCTGGGCTTTTATGACTAGTAGTGATTGCTCTGTTACATTAATTCTTCTCACACAGGTTGTTTCTCCCATCACGCCTGTCTGGGGCAAATGGAACTGTGACAGAAATCAGGACTTGTTCTTGCCAACAGAGTTAAATTTGGCCTGCATTTCCTCTGCACAGGAAGAAAGCTTGAGCCACACAGAACAACTGTCTTGAGGCAACATGCAGAGCTGAGTTTCTCTCTCTCTTATTATATTTTTTAATTTTTTCATTATTTATTTGAGATAGAGGGAGTAAAAAGAGAGAATGGGTGTGCCAGAGCCTCCAGCCACTGCAAACAAACTCTAGGCGAATGTATTGCCTTGTGCCTCTGGTTTAGGTGGGTATTGGGGAGTCAAACCTGGGTCCTTAGGCTTCACAGGCAAATGCCTTAACTGCTAAGCCATCTCTCCAGCCCTCTTCTATTTTTTTTTTCCTGCACACGTTTCAGTCATTCCAAGGTTTGGTGAGGCTCCAACTTGGGGAGAGCTGAAGAAATGGAGTGTGTTAGCACCAGTGAGGCCAAGATGCTTTTATTCATATCAGCATGACTGTTTATTGATCCCACAGAGTGAGAAACCAACTAGAATTTTCTGGATTTGAGAAATATAACCGTTGAACCGCTGTGGCCATTTGTCTGCCTTCCCTTTCAACAAAGCACACTTAAAATTCCTTACCTAGATAGAACTTCTTGGAAAAATATTTTATGCAAATGAAACAATGGCCATGTTATGCTTAAGCATATATTTTGTGAGAAGCCCTTTTGAGGACGAGGGCATGGGTTATTCTATGCCTTCTCAACAGGCCTGTCTTGGGGTAGGTTTTGGATGTATTTTGTTCTACTTGCCTGGTAAGCTTTGAAGCTTGACTCACCCCTGGTTGGGTACTTTACTAGGGAGAAGGCCACAGCAAAGTTCCAAAGTTGAAAATCATGTTGAAATATGTTGAAAGAAAATGAGAATTGTGCTCATTTCCTATCTCAAAAGTTTTATGGATAGTGACCAGAAAAAATTGTCCAAAAATTAAAATTAGAGATTTTTATCTCGTACACATAGTTAATTTTGGAGAATGTTCCATCTTCTTCCAGAAGCTTTGTTTTGCTTTTGAAACATCCAGCTTCTATGAGATCCATTCTCTAAAGAAGGTTGGAGAAACTTCCAAGTAAGATTTTCAGGTTCTAGTGCTTTCAGGACACCAGTCTTATTTACCCAGAACTCTCTGTCCTGTCCTGCTGCATCCATAGGCTTGTGTCTGGAAGGCAGCTGATCACCTTGCGGCGAGTGGGTTCATAGACCAGCTCTGGTGTCATGTAGGTTTTCCCTTCTAGGGACTTGGTTGTAAAGCTGCTAATAGCACTTTTGCTGAGGATGGGTGAAGGAGGACGAATACAGAATCATAGGAAGTTAATTTTTAAAATTGCATATTTACAACTTTATAAGATAGATTTTTAAGGAGTTTTCATCCAAATACCAACCAAGAAGGTAAACATACTTTGACTCTCTAGGCTCACAGACAGCATATGGGATGTAGGAAGTGGCGTCTGGCCTTGTGTTTCTCTGCTAATGTCAGTGACGTCAGCAAGAGTATATGCTAAAACAAGATGTCAGTACTTTTCTGATTTCTACTGATGAGAGAAAGAAGTGCTTCTCAAATGCTAATGTATACTGAGGGGTGGAGGGTGGGTCTTGCTAAAGTGGCTCTTTGAGTCAGTAGGTTTCTGCAGGGCTGAGACTCCTTTTCTGAACTCCCAGGCAGAGTTCAGACCCATCTTCTACCTCACTGCTGGAAGGGGAACACCTAGCTTCTCTTTGTATCATCTGAGCACCTAGATGAACCCTGGAGGTTTACAACACAAGCAAAGAAACCACTGGGCTGAGCATGCCTTAGGGAGGAACAAACCAAATTGTCTAAAGTAGAGCGAGGAAGGGTGGAGACTGTGCCACCTGATTGGGCGAGACAAGAGGGAGTGTCCATGGGAAATGCTTTACCACCTTCACTCATCAATCACATTCAAGGCTGCAAATTTGCCTTCCATGATTAGAATCTGGTGTAAAATCCACTTAGGACTTCTGTTTTGTCCTCCTAATGATGCTACTTCAAACTATACTTTTTTGGGGGCACGGGGTTGCAAGGTAGGGTCTCGCTCTAGTCCAGGCTGACTTGGAATTCACTCTGTAGTCTCAGGGTGGCCTTGAACTCATGGCGATCATCCTACCTCTGCCTCCCGAGTGCTGGGATTAAAGGCATGCGCCACCATGCCTGACTTATACCTGACTTCTTTGGGGGGGGGAGAGGGAGAGAGAGAGAGAAAGAATGGCTGCACCAGTGGCCTCCCAGCTGCTGCAAACAAACTCCAGGTGCATGCTCCCCCTTGTGGGAAAGTGTGGCATTGTGCCCTTGCATCACTTTTTGCATCTGGCTAAATGAAGGGCCTGGAGAATGGAACGGGCGTTCTTAGGCTTAGCAGGTGGGTGCCTTAACTGCTAAGCCATCTCTCCAGTGCATACCTTACTTTTTAATGACTAAATTTCTACTACCATTACCTAGTTTGATCCCCACAGAATGTTAGGACTGTTGTAGGCAGCTCCACATGCTGGGATGAACATCCAAACTAGACACCGTTTATGGGAGGAAGGGATTTATTTCAAGCTTACAGATCCAGGAGAAGTTCCATCAAATAGTGGGAGAAGCTGGCTCCCATTCATAAATCCAAGCAGAGAGACATCACCAAAGAGCCAGCACCACAAGCCAACATTCCCAGCAAACAACAAAAGTGGCAAACACAAACCCAGCAGCAAGCAGCAGGGACCCTGAGAGAGCTCAGACTGCTCTGCAAGCCTTTGGGCAGAGAATCAGATCCACCTGCAAACACACCTTAGGGGTGGACCCCACGATTCTTCCCCAATGACATCTCTTCCAGCCAGGCAGCTGCAAATACAAGTTCCAAGCTTTAATAAAACACCTGAGTATATGGGGGACATACATTCAAATTACCAGAAGAACCAATGCAATTGAGCACCAAATAAGTGAAGAAAATTTTATTCTTGAGGATAAGAGAAGTAGAGATAAAAATATATCACAAATCAATTTCTGCACTGTAACAAAGACTTTTTGGCTAGATAGTAGGAAGGAAGAGGATTCATTACCTTCCCCAGGAAGCAGGCTGTGTCTATTCCAGATCTGGAAAACACTTCCCTTAGTCCTTGTGTAGTCCAGTCCATTCTGGTTGGAAGCAGGTTAAATCAAGATGGCACTGGTGGGTGGGAGGTTTATGGGCATAATATATTAAAACACCATTGCATGCTAATGAGTCTAAAGTCAATAATTTTTGCAGGTTCCATCCTGCATCCTGTTTTTTTTTGTTTTTTTGGTTCTTTTTTCTTTTTTGAGGTAGGGTCTCACTCTAGTCCAGACTGACCTGGAATTCACTATGTAGTCCCAGGGTGGCCTTGAGCTCATGGCGATCCTCCTACTTCTGCTGACCAAGTGCTGGGATTAAAGGCATGTGCTACCATGTGTGGCCCCTGCATTCTGTTTTTAAAAATTATTTTTATTTATTTGCAAGGAAAAAGAGTGAGAGAGAATGGTTGCTCCAGAGCTTCTTGCCACTGCAAATAAATTCTAGGTACGTACACCACTTTGTGCACCTGGCTTTATGTGGGTACTAGGGAATTAAACCCAGGCCATCTGGCTTTGCAAGAAAGCATCTTTAGAACAGCTGAGCCATTTCCCTAGTCCCTAAATCCTATTTTTTTTTAATGGGGTAGAGTATGGCTGGCCAAGTGAATACCTTGTCTGAAATAGAGCAATGATTCATAAAAGCACCATTTTCTCGAGTATTGAGAAGATGTTAACTGGTGACTAGTTCTCTCATATTTATGTATACATTTCATTTTAGCTGAGTATAATATGATATGCTGCCATTGTAAAACCTCTGTGATCCCAGCATTTTGGAGATTGGCCAAATTTGAGGCCAGCCTGGGCTACAGAATGAGACCCGCCCCCACCATCTCAAACCAACAAATGGTGTCAACAGAAAGCTACTTTAATTTCTTTTACCCCTGACCTTTGATCCCACTCTTTTCCGACACTGGACAATATTCTAGGGAAGAGAATGTAGCTTTCCTGGTTACTTTCAGGTAATGACATACATCCTTAGTGTCATACACTAAACCTCCAAAACAGTCTAGTATCAAGAGTGCAGCCCCATCATATTCAAAGCATCTCCCCTCTCTGACCAAGGCCGGGCTTCAGAAGCCATCAGGGGAAGAGGTGCTCTACCCTCCCCAGCTGTGCCTCTACTCAAGTGAGGCTGGATTGGGGTGGGCAGAGGAACAGCAGCAGGAAGAACCTTCCACCCCAGCCACGGGTGCCTACCTTTCATATCCTTCTTAGCTGCCTGTGAGCTCCCTGAGTATAACTCTGAAGAGAGCCCTATCTAAGTAATGGCTGTGGCATTGTTCTGGATGTTATGGAAATCAAGGTCCTCAAAATAACTCTCCTTGTGAATTATTCAATATGCCAAGTGCACTGCTCTTCCTTCGTCTCAAACTATGCTCCTCTATGGAACATGTTTAAGAGTGTTCCTGGAGATCCCACCCTAGGTGGCCAAGTCCAGACAGCCCATTAGCTCACCTGTGTCTAAGGAGGCTGCTCATGAGAGGCTTCCCTACTTCCTTTTGCACATCAGTGTAAATGAGTGGGAGGGGAGCTACCAAAACTATCAAGACCTCTGGTAAGAACTGGTTGAGTCTAGCATAACAAGGATATTCTGGTGCGCAGAATAAGATGTCTTGGGAATATGAGAGAAGGAAAAGAGAAGAAAGGTGCAACTCTCTTTAGAGAGTCTGTGGGTTTCTGGAAATGCTGACTGGACACTCAGAGGACAGCACCTGACAGGGTCCAGGGACACCACCTTCTTGGTCAGATGAGCCAATTTATGTTTAAGCCTGAAGTGCTGCACACAGAGCAAGAGTGAAGACTAGATGTTTTGATCCAATTCTCAAGACAGAGTCACATTTAACAGACGCCTCGGCCATCAGTTGAGCTGTGCCTGCCTACCCAAAAAGGTAGGTTGAAGTCCTAACCCCAGCTGGTACCTCAGATGTAACTTTATTTGGAAATAGGCTCATTGCGGATGAACTCAGTTACAGCAGAGTCAGCCTACAGTAAGATGGGTCTCTGCTCCAGTGTGACTACTGTCCATAGAAGAAGGCTGTGGGTACATGAAGCCACACTGGGAAAATGCCACATGACATTGAGGGCAGTGCCAAAGAAAGCCAAGGATTGCTGACCACAAACAGCAACTAGGGAGAGACAAGAAGGCGACCCTCCCCTTGTGCTTTCCGAGGCCTGCCAACACTGTGATTTCAGACTTCTGGCTTCTGAAGACATAAGAGAATAGACTCCGGTTGTGCTAAGCCACCCAGACAGTGGTACTTTGTTACAGATGCCCTAGGAAACAAATGTACCCTCTTAGGGCCCCTAAGGCAAGATTGCAAATTGCATTTCCTCATGAGCATATCTGATCTCACTCAATAGACTGCAAGCTCTGAAGATTCCCCAGAGCCCACTGCCTAGCACATAACACAGAGAATGCCAGTAAATTTTGGTTGAATGAACAAATTTTTGGACTTCAGATCTTAATGGTGTATTAAATACAAACAAAATATAAGAATTAACAAGGGAGGAATGCCTGCCTAGATTGGTGCATGTATTTTATTCATAGTAACATTATATAAACCCATTTTATGATTTGCATAAATGACTATTATGCCATAATCGGATACTCAAATCACTGGCTTCTCTCTGCAACACGAATGAAGCAAAGCAGAAGTTTTCATCTCCTCTCTGCATGTTCTCGGTGATTGTCATGTGAGCCAAATGATGGGCCTCGTCTTCCCAGCCTCATAGCTTCTGAGCATCTTTTCTGGTTTTTCACTGGAGCTGAAATGGCTGCCAAGGGACTGTACCTGCCTGTGAGATTTACATTATTTGAGATTTAAAGCAAACGCTATTTCAAAACTAGCAGTAACTTCAATAATTGACTGAAGTAAATGCCCAAGGCAGAATCTCAGGTCATCAATTTAACTTACCTGGTCTTAGTCACCAGAAAATGGTTGGCTCATTGCTGTACCCCTAAGAGGCTATGATCAGAGGGTCCCAGTTTCTTGGAAAAGATTTGTGATAATAATCTCATTGGGTCTTTATTTCTTCAGATTCCTTTCTGAACAGTCACTTAGCACATGCTCTGTGGAGAGGAACAAGTGCAAGTGCAGAATGCACTGTGAATGTGTGTGTGTGTGTGTGTGTGTGTGTGTGTGTGTGTACACATGGTGTGTGCATGCATGCATGAATCAAGACAGGGATGAAGGAAGAGGGAGAATTCAGACTGCAATTAAGGGAAGATGCCTAAGAAAATATACAGGAAACATCAAAGAAAACCTGAATAATCAGAGGTTCCCAATTCTTTTAATGATTTTGATTCTGTTATTACAATCTTTTACTCTTTGTATTTTAAAGTTCTTTGTTTATTTTTCAGTGTCATTTACTTTGCATTCAAATGAGATGACCAGTGATACTTTGGGGGAATTCTTTCTGACCTTGACAGGCTCATGTCCTTTAACCTCATTTGGAAATTCACAAAAACATGTCTTGTTCCATCTAGCTTTATTTCTGGGTGGAGGTTTTTTTCAGGCTCAGAGCTCAACAGTTCAACCCAAAGGTTGAATACAACACAGTTCCAGATGGTGAGGTGTTTATAGCTTGGAGATGTGAGAGGCATGACTAAATGTGGCAGGAAGGGGCCCTGTACCAGGGCAGTCTTTGCCCATCCTTGGAGGGAAGTCCAGAGGTTATGCCTCTGGGTCTTTTCTAGTGACTCTTGATCACAGGCTCTCCTGTGCAGTGATCTCAGAAGTATCCCTCCCCAAGGGCAGGGCTGGACCCTTTCTCCCTAGGCCACCCTCAGATCCCACCCATCTCATTATTTCACACTACAATGTAGACACGCAGAGTACTTTACTGAATGGTCATTGCTTTAGGTACCATTCAGGTTCTAATGGATCTACTACGAACTTCCACATTGGGGAACAAGAGGTGGAGGTGGGTTTTATTGTGCATTCAACAACACTGCACAGGTAGGACTTCCAGGCAACTCTGGCTTACAGCTTTTGGGCCAGAAGGTATCTTGTTTTTGTTTTGTAGTTTGGGATTGAAGCTAAGGGTTTTTTCATGCTAGATAAGCGCTCTACCACTGAGTACCCCTACCCTCAGAACACATCTTCCTCTCCAGAACACAGAAGACAGTTCCTCTCCAGAACTGAAGTTAAATGGCACCCACTAAAGACACAGACCCAAGCCTGGCAGAGCCTCCTAAAACATAAAGCCTGAGTATGGACAGGCTAAGAGAGAAAGAAAGGTACTGAGCCTCTTCCCTCCACTATTATGTGGAATATGATTCCAGAATTTTCTTTCCCTTAGATCATGATTTTATGTTCCTTTGGGGGAAGTGAATAGAAAGTGAGACAGAAGACCACAATATGCATTCTGCTGCTTCTTTCAGATATTGGGAAGAGAAATCTTTCTTCTGTGAAATGTATATGTGCACCAAGTGGAAAAGGCAGTTGAGAATATTTTAAAGTGTGATGTATGTAGATATTTCCTTCTCCAGAACCTTGCAGACCTAGGTCTGTGCTAGGGATGGAGATCATCCCTTTACTGTCTTGCAAGCTCTGGGCGGGCCTCTCTCAGTGCAGGGCCACACATCTGCACCAGGGAAATGCCACACCTTTCTAGAACTTTTTTTTTGAGAATCTGCCACCAAGTTCTGCTGTGACATGTGCAATGCAGCCACCATGGCTGCTGGACATGTGTGGACCAAAGGCTGTATACTGTGGTCCCTAGAGAGCTATGGGTGGGCTTGTCACCTCACTAGATCATTCTATCAGTTATTTGTATCATTGCTGTGACAAATACATGACCAAAACAGTTCAAGAGGATATAGTCGTCATAGTGGGGAAGGCATGACAGCAGGAGCATGAAGCAGCTGAAAGAGCTGAATGCTGGTGCTCAGATGGCATTATTCTTTTTATACAGTCAAGGACATCAGTCTATAGAGTGGTTCTACTCACATTTACCATGCGTCTTCCCACCCCAACTAAGTCCAGAAAATCCCACACAGACATGCTCAGAGCTTTGTTTCCATGGTGATTCTAAATCCTGTCAAGTTAACAACAGAGGTTAATTATCAGTCACTGGCTGAACTGCAGACCCTATGACCTGATCCTATAGTCCTAAGGTGGAGAAAAAGGAGGATTTCCAATTTTCTTACTTTTGGCCTTGTTTCAAGAAAGTGGGTTCCTACCTGCAGGGCAGGGAGGCAGGGAGGTGGTAGCTTCTCTGTCATCACTCTCAAGCCCTCATTCAGGAGGTCATTTTTTTTTTTTTTTTTTTTTTTTTTTTTTTGGTTTTTCGAGGCAGGGTCTCACTCTAGCTCAGGCTGACCTGGAATTCACTATGTAGTCTCAGGGTGGCCTCAAACTCATGGCGATCCTACCTCTGCCTCCCAAGTGCTGGGATTAAAGGCGTGCGCCACCATGCTGGGCTAGGAGTTCATTTTTTGTAGAAGGAATCATGCCTGGGACATTGCCTCACTGTTAAGCTATTTTGATCCAGGTTTTCTCATGAAAGCAAGCAGGATAAGGAGTCTCTATAAGGAAATAGACAAGTGAGTTGATCCAGGGAAGGGAAGGATGAGAACTCCACAGGAAGTGGGGAAAGCTTTCATAGGGTTTCATAGTTTGCAAAGCCAGTCTTAATTAGGCACTAAAGGCCACGCGGAGGATGGGGAGTACAAGCAAGGGAAACCCAAGAGCTAGGCCTAGAAGGGAGAAAACAAATGTAGCTGGTGCTTGTGTTCAGCAACAAAAGGAGCCATTTGCCTGTGGTATGGGGAATAAGTAGGGAGGTGGGAAGACTGGAAAAGGAGAATAGTCAAGAGCCAGGCTGTGGAGTTATTCCTGCAATGACTGGGGGCATCTTAGGACATGAGCTTCTCAAAGCAGCTCTCCAGTAAAACTATTCCCATTGTGGTGTAGAAAGAATAGAAAGGTAGGAAGTGGGGACAGTTAGAATGAGAATGAAAGATGAAGAACATGAAGATCACAAAGACAGCGAAGATGAGGATGGACAACAAAATTTACTGTTTATAAATGACGTTCACTCCTTCTTCTTCTTCTTCTTTTTTTTTTTTTTTAAGGTAGGGTTTTGCTCTAACCCAGGCTGACCTGGAATTAACTATGTAGTCTCAGGGTGGCCTTGAACTCATGGCGATCCTCCTACCTCTGCCTCCCGAGTGCTGGGATTAAAGGCGTGTGCCACCATACCCAACAACATTCGCTTCCTTAAGCACTTTGTATCTGTTACTTCATTTAATCTCCACACCTTACTAGAGACTACTGTTTTCATCATTTTGCACTCAACGAACTTTTGTGGGTGTACTAATTGCAAATGTGAAAGATGGAATGCATACGCAGTGATGGCCTGGGCAAAATCGGAGCAATTGAAATGGATTGGTGGAGGTGACATGTGGCATCCTAGTTTTGCGGGCCACCTGAGTATGCACGATAACAGGACAGAGGGCCAATATTGAGAAAAGGAAGAATGAAAAAGTTTGCCCAGCTTGCCGTTGGAGGTCAATGGGGCTATTAATAGCAGTAGGGTGAGTTAAGAGCAGAACACCAGAAGAGCTAGTTTGGAAGAAGCATGGGCTTCACAGCTCCGTACTGCTCCAGTCCTGCCTCCTTGCTTTCACATGGGCACTTGCAGCTTTCTTTGATAATCTCTACATAATGCAGAGCAGTCATCTTCTCCCCTGCTACCACCCTTCCATGTCACCATAGACAACAGATCTAACATCTAGTTTCCTTACTGTGGCCAAGAAGCCCTACATGAGGTCCCCTGGCCAGTCTTTCTGACACCATCTTATGCCATGTGCTCCAGTTTGCACTGCTCCAATCTCCTAGTTTTATTTTATTTATTCTTTACTTATTTTTTTTATTTTTTTTTTTTTTTTTTTGAGGTAGGGTCTCACTCTAGCCCAGGCTGACCTGCAATTCATTATATAGTCTCAGAGTGGCCTTGAACTCACAGCGATCCTCCTACCTCTGACTCTCAAGTGCTGGGATTAAAGGCATGTGCCACTACGCCGGCCAATCTCCCGGTTTTCTCCTGGTTGTTTGTTCCCTACCCATGAAGCCCTACTGCTTGTGGGGTACTATGTGCCAACCATTCTCTCTCCATTTCTTCTGTTCCTGGCTTACAGGACCCCTCTGACATCCTCACTCCCAAAAAAAAAAAAAAAAAAAAAACCCTGCCTGGGCTGCACCTCTTGCAGTATCTTCTTCATCTATCATTCATCACAGTTCCAAGTTTTAGCATTGGAACCATTTGTATTTATACATGTCCTCATCAGTTTCCTGTGCTGCTCTAACAAATGACTGCACACTTGGTGGCTTAAAACAACACACATTTACTCTCTACTATCTAAAGGCCAGAAGTTCAAAATCCATATGACTTGGCCAAAGTCAAGGTGGCAGCAGAGCCATGAGCCTTGCGAAGCTTTGGGGAATGGGGAGATTCTGTTTCTGTCTCCACCTTCTGGTGGCAGTCAGCATTCATATCCACATTGCTCTAATTTCTTAGGCCAATATCGTCAAATCTTCTGTTCCATCGCCACATCATATTCTCCTCTGTGTGTCTATCAGAATCTCTTTCTGCTGCACATGTGTTCTCATGGAAATGCCCAGGATCTACCTTGAAAGGACAAGATAATCTCCCCATGTCAGGAGGCTTAACTTAATCACATCTGCAAAGGCCCTCTTCCTATGAAAGATAACATTTAGAAGGTTTAGGGTTAAGGCCTGACATCGTTCCGGGGACATCCTTCTCCAGTTCCTGCCTCTATCCACTTGCTCTGCGGAGGAATTGTGTCTGCTACACCTCAGGTGCCCACAGTCATGCCCAGCACATGGCAGATGTTCAGTGATTGCTTATGAAATGGGTAAATAAATTAAGGTAGTAAAGTGTACTTCATTCCAAAAAAACATTTCCTTAAATGTTCATAATTTAATAACAATACACTATATTCTTCTCACTCCTATAACAATAAAAGCTATGACAATCATCTTACATAAATGAAAACATGATTTAATGAAATGGTGTTTTATGAGCTTTAGGCAAATCAGACATTTGAATTATCTTGTTTAAATTAAATAGCTCTTTTGTGTTTGGTAGTAAGCGTCTCTAAGTGTGTCTATCTTGCTAATACAGCAGCATCCTCATATGTTAAATTATACAGTTTAATTACACATACCTAGAATTTTAAGCTGAAGTATTGTTAAGGTACAAATATGACCTTTATATTCATTTATGAATGTTTTTCCAAATGGGATGACAGAAAAATAGCAAAATCATGTTTTTATTGTGTTAAATAAAACCTTAAATAGACTAAGCTTGTTCTCATCCTTCCTTTGTCACTTACAAGCTCCATAACCCTGGAAAGATTCAAGGGTTTCACTGTATAGAACGAAGTCCTTGGGAAGAGTGAGATAAGTGAAGATATGCACAAAAATAGCCTGGTCATTGTTATTAACTCCTTTGCCCACAAATATGCCAGAGGGGACAAATATATTTTAGAGTTCATAAATAACTCCTCAACCTTATATATACCATGCATAAATATTTTGGCCTACAATATATCATACACAGCCCAGCATGGAACACTAACTTCCCAGGAGTTTCATTCACAACTAGACCAAGAAGCTTGAGTGGCATCTTCTTATTGAGTGCTCTGTCCCAGTGATTAGGGGACAGGCCAGAGGACACACACTGAGCCCTTCTTGAAGAAGATGCTCTTCTTTGAGCAACTGGTGGCTAAGCAGGACTTGTTGTCCATAACTCCATTTGTGTGCAGGTGGCAAAAGAAGGGAGGGGTCACCAGAATTGTCCAAAAGTAAGAAGGATGGAGAAGGGTGCAGATACATGGTGAGGGCCAAGTTTTCAAGAAGAGATAGGCTACCAATGGGTAAGTCTTTGGAAATATGAAAAAATGCCAACCTACAATCTAAGGTTGAGCAGGCAGCCAGCCAGAATTATAGAGGAGAGTGTTTCCTTGTGTTGTTTGTGCTTCTGTACTTTATGCCTCTTTATGTCATAGAATAAGAGATTTGGAAATTTCCTAAGAGATAATTTGGTTCTACCTCCTTCCTATGGAGAATTCTCCTCTAAAACATTCAAAATAGACGACCGTCCTTTATGGCACTGTATTTATTACAATTTATTTTTCTTTGATAATCAGTTTTTATAAAATATTGTTAAACAGTTAAACAGTATTATTTTTCAACTCTCATGGAAATAGGTCTCTTTATTCTGTATGTGTGCACATGTCTGAGCACATAGTCCAGATCAGTTTGGACTCTAGGACTTTCTGCTCCCTGGTGTTTCTGACCATGAGTAGACACAGAAAAAAGGAAAATTCAGGCACATATCCCAGTGGGTGTAAGGCCAGAGAATGGGGGGAGAGGAGAACAATGGCTAGATGAAACCTACTTGAGGAAAGTATTCCTGGCATTTAGTGTTGTTTTAGTAAAATCACAGTGAGAGTCTGTGTACAAGTAGCTCGCATGCACAGAACAATTTTAGAAATAATCCAAAAGGCTCACATAAAAGTAATAGACATATGGGCTGTGGTGGTTTGATTCAGGTGTCACCCATAAACTTAAGTGTTCTGAATGCTAGTCTCCCCAGCTGATGACAATTGGAAATTAAAGCCTCCTGGAGGTGGTGTATTGTTGGGGGCGGGCTTATGGGTATTATAGCCAGCTTCCCCTTGCCAGTGTTTGGCACACTCTCCGGTTGCTGTTGTCCACCTTATGTTGACCAGAGGGTGATGTCTACCCTCTGCTCATGCCATCATTTTTCCTGCCATCATGGAGCTTCCCCCTCGAGCCTGTAAGCCAAAATAAATCTCTTTTTTTTTTTTCCCTACAAGCTGCTCTTAGTCGGGTGATTTCTGCTAGCAATGTGAACCTGACTGCAATAGTAAAGTGGGATTGCTGCTAGACACCTGACTGTGGCTTTGGCCTTTTGGAGCTGATTTTCAAGAGGAAGAACTATGGACTGTGAGGTTTGGCTTATGAGGGTGAGAAAGAGCTTTATTTGGACTGGGCTAGCAGTTTCTGTGACAAGTTTGCTGTTACGCCAGTGTCCTAAGAAGTTGTGCAGGGTTCCTTTGCGTAGAAATGAACTGGTGCGAGCAGAAGGATATGGCACAGGAAAAATAAAAATTTGGGGGTGAACTCTGCCTGTTCAGCTGCAATTGAGAGATTACAACCTTTGAGATTGGGCCAGCTGAACTGCACTGGGGTAACAGGAAGAATGCAGACTCTTTTGAAGGGGCCTAAATGCTGAAGGAGTGTCCTGTTTTACAAAGTCTGATTTATTCCCCCCTAGATTAACAAATTGGCACCCTACCTGGTATTATGGAGTATAACAAATGCAGGAAAGAGAGGGTCATTGAGTTTATAATGCAGTCTTGTGTTTTGGAAATGGCCATGGGCAGTGTGAAGCAGGTTTCCTGGATGCCTGCATGGAGATCCCATGGGGCCATGAGGATGGACCCTGGGTTGCAGTGGAGACCCAGTGGAGATGCAGGGACCATGAGATGGCTACTGAGGAAAGCTGCCGGCCCGGGCTGAAGTTTTCCAGGACTGTGAGTAGCCTAGCTGGAGGGGCGGAATTGGAACTCCAGAGACTTGTTGCTGGTTAGAGTTATCGGACTTGGAGATTTGTCACTGACTAGTTGTTGGACTTGGGAGTTACAGAGTTTGACGTTTGCCCTGGTTGATTTAAATCTAGTATTGGTTGAATATTTCTTTGCTTTGCCCAATGCCATCTTTTGCAGTGTGAATGTTTATTCTGTGCCATTATTGGTTTTTTTGGGGGGGGGATTATTTTTGGTATTATGGCTCAGTTAAAAGACCTTGGAGTATGGGGATTGTTTGAATATCATTAGTATTGATAAAAACTATGGGGACATTTAAAGTTGCATGAATGTATTGTATTTTACATCATGTATGATTATCAGTTTATGGGGGCCAGGGGCGGAATGTGATGGTTTGATTCAGGTGTCGCCCATAAACTTAAGTGTTCTGAATGCTAGTCTCCCCAGCTGATGGCAATTGGAAATTAAAGCCTCCTGGAGGCAGTGTATTGTTGGGGGCGGGCTTATGGGTATTATAGCCAGCTTCCCCTTGCCAGTGTTTGGCACACTCTCCTGTTGCTGTTGTCCACCTTATGTTGACCAGAGAGTGATGTCCACCCTCTGCTCATGCCATCGTTTTTCCTGCCATCATGGGAGCCTGTAAGCCAAAATCCTTTTTTCCCACAAGCTGCTCTTAGTTGGGTGATTTCTGCCAGCAATGCGATCCTGACTGCAAGATGGGCTCTTAGGATGACAGGCTCTTCCCTGACACATTCTACGCTTTCCATGTTGTAATATGAGCGTCCTCCATGTCACTACACGTCCTGGTTATCCATTACATTTTATATACAGTGATGGATTATTTAACCAGCCACCTCCCCTTTCTTCTTGCTTTTGCTTCCTCCCGATGGTGAGGAAAACTGCCTTTAGAATAAATGCTTCTTAATCTGCATTGACTTTCGTCCAGCACGTAAACGTTTGTCCCAGTGCATTTGGACCGGATGATACAATTACAGTGTGTTTCCTGGGAGTAATCATGGTGGGGCTGTGCAGTCCGTCTTCCAGCTTTGTGTGGATGATGTGTTAATTATACTCTGTCAAGCCACAAACTTCTATTCCCCAGGCCTCTTTCAGTAAGCATACTCATTTGTGTTTTGTTCTGCAAGTGAGGATAAGTCTAAACAGTCCCTTTACATCAGCCATGGCTGCCAACTTTGGCTCTGCTCACTTGCTGTTGATAATGGGCCAAAATGGACCACAGCAGAACCAGTAGCCTCACATTCTCAGACATGTGGCCTGAGCCAAAGGGTGGACCAGGCCTGCAATTCCAGCAGTGGCAGTCCTGCTGCACCATTTCTAGCCCATTGGCTCACGGATGGTCTTGACCCGAGCGAGGCGTGGAAAACGGCAGCAAGGTCTGGAGGTGGAAGGCAAACATTTTCAATGGAATTCTGGAGATCATCCATGACCAGATGTGTTGAGAACAGACAGTGTCAGTGATTCTAATGTTACAGAATTGAAATCTGAACATCTGATTGCTTTACTGACAGGGGTTATGGGGCTATTCTGCTGTGGAAGAGATATAGACACCCACACCCCCACCTCCCTCCACTTCCTAACCCTTTTATAGAAATCCTGAGTCAGGGCTAGAGAGATGGTTCAGTGGTTAAGGGACTTGCCTGCAAAGCCTAATGACCCAGGTTTGATTCCCAGTACCCATGTAAAGCCAGATACACAAAACGGTGAATGCATCTGGAGTTTGTTTGCAGTGGCTGGAGGCCCTGGCATACTCATTCTCTTTCTCCCTCTGTCTTGCTCTGACTCTTCTTTCCATCTCTCTCTGCTTGCAAATATTTATATATATATACATATATATATATGTATACATACACACATACATACATACATACATACAGGAAATCCTGAGTGAGGATTTCATCTGCTGGTTTGATTTCTGAGTCTCCAGCTCTCCCTCTCCTTTGGTCCTGACTAAACTGCTGACCATGTAGCCAGCCTTGGTACTTGGTCCTGAAGTTTCTGATGGTAATAAGCTTCACCTCCTCTCTGTGCGCATCCATCCCTGGATCTTTGTTTTCCTTCCTATGACTCCCTCCCATGTCCTTTGCTGAGTTCCTGGGGGTAGATGAGATCCATGGATGTCAGCCAAGGAGTTTTCAAGTGGTCGAGTGTCCTTCTTCCCTTCTTGGTGACACTCTTATAACTCAGGCTCCAACAATGATGCCTGTGTTCTGGATTTCACGATGAGGTGACAAGGCTTTACTTCATGCTTTTGCAGGCAGTGGGTGTGGACATGAAGGAGCCTGAGCAGGAAGGAAAGATAAACTCAGATGCAGGTGTAGTGGCTGTGGTACTCACTGATGTCCACTGCTCACATTCTCTCCTAGCAACAGGCCTTGTCTCCTGGCTGCAGAGGTGCTGATCTGACCCAAGCCTAGTTCACTACTGTGACCCTTTCTCTGGACAGGACTATAAACAGGACTGGATATGGTTGCTAGCACACATGCTCCATGTGGGGACAAGGTGAGTAAAGCCAGAGCATAAAGAAGAGTGAGTTAGTGACAGAGAGAGAGAGAGGGAGGAAGAATTAGAAGCACAGCAGAGGTACAAACTACTTTCAGTCCTTGAAACGAGTTTCCCCTCCGCGGCTACTTCAATGACGTGAAACTCCAACACAGGAGCCAGTTCTTCCACTGTCTTTAATACGCTACCTTCTGATGGGTTCTGACACGCATGGCCAAAAGGGCCCTCCCTGACGTGCTTTCTGATGACAGCATGTGCCAGCTTCATTTGTGAAGACAGAGAGACGTCCCTCTAGGGAGTTCAGGAAATAACAAAAGGACACGTGGAGGAAAACTCATGTCCTGCAGGCAGAGGAGGTCTCCTGCCATCATAATTTGAATTGTAAAAGAGGAAGTATGACTTCTCTTTCTTGGCTTTCTTTTTTTTGGCTTCGGTTTTTGAAACAGGGTCTTACTTTATAGCCTAGGCTTGATCTCATAGCAATCATCCTTGACTCTCCCTCCTGAGCACTGAGATTAGACGGAAGAACCACCACACCCACCTGGCATGACCTCATAGGTGGATATAGCCTGGAACATGTAGACTCTACTCTCACAAACTCACACGAGGCTAGTACCCAAAATGGTTCCTGGATGGAACTCTTGTGGCTTGCCTCGGAATGCAGACCATCAGATCTATTCACAAGCCAGAATCAAAACCTCGGAGATCACTTGAACAAACCACACCTTCTACCTTATCACTCTTCAGAGAGAAGTTCCAGAGAGGATTATATGCTTTTGATGATCCAAAAGGAGTAGAAAAGCTGGGTGTGGTGTGCATGCCTTTAATGCCAGCTCTCAGGAGGCAGAGGTAAGAGGATTGCTGTGAGGTCAAGGCCAGCCTGAAGCTACGGAGTAAAAACAAGACAAACAAACAAAAGAGTAGAAAAGGAGAGATGACCAAGGGTAACATCAAGATTTGAGGTTCACAGAAGAGCTCTGTAAAAGACGGAAAAAGCATAACCCAAAAACCATGGGCTCTGGAATCCCAGGGTCAGAATCACAATGAGCCATTGGTCAGGGAGACACGACTTCTCCAAAATAACACAGGCTATTACCAAAACACTTGGTTACCTGCAAGAGCTAAAAGGTAAGTCCCTATTGCTGAAGACACCACAAGCTTCAGCCACAGGACATCAAGTGACCATGTGGGAAGCTGAGAGGGAACCAGTTCCCTCCCAGCTAGGTGCTGGAAAGTGCTATGAGAGTGGCATGCTATGAGCATAACAGTTGCCAACAGAGTGATTAAGCAAGATGCCCTGCCAGGTACAAAATCAACCTGCCAAGCAGCATACACTTGTGCAATAGTGGCACACAGCTGAATTAGGTAACCAGCTGCTCACGGATTGGACATGAGACTTGCTCAGTGCAGGAGAATGAGTATCTGGCTCTGGCAACCAAGCCAGACTCACAGAACAGGAAACCAATAGGCTCCAGAGAGAACCTCCAGTGCTCACTAAGAAGAATGGATATATATAGCAATAGATCTCTCTCATAACTAGGCTTATCCCCTTGTTTTCAAACTGTTCTTACGTTTGGTTGGGGAATCAGTTCTATCTTACAGATGTAGGAGAATACTGGAGAGAACAAGGATCCATCAACACATCAAGAAGAGAGAGCCTACGATCTACTATGAGATATGTCACTTCACCTCATCTGCCCAAGGTCTAGAAGTCATTACAGAGGAAGCAGTGACACTGCCCTCATGGCTAGCCTGAAAAACAAGTCCCAGTAAAATGGCAACAGACACTGTGGTCACTGGAACCTCACCCAAACAGAGAAACAGACTACAGAGAAAGCAACACTGAATGAGATACCTATCTTGCCCTCCAAGGCTGAGGGACCACTGTGGAAAAGAGGGCAGAGGGCAGAAAGACTGTAAGAGCCTCAGGGTGGGTGGGAATAGCCTGAGGCACTGTGTTTCCCCATCCCTGCAGAGACTGACCAAGGCCTCTTGGTCCCTACAATGAATACCAATAACCCCACCAAAGAAGAACCTCAGAAGAATTGGGACAGGAGAGAGGGGTCTAAGCATACAACAGTTTTATTTAAAAAGAGCAGTAAAAATAAATGAATAGATAAATATATAAAAATTACAAAACCTGTTCCTTTTGTTCTCATTCCTTATCTGCCCTGGTGGTCTAGTGGGAAGGATTTGATGTGCTCAGCCTCACTCCTGATATTAATTTATTCTGTCTATTCTCTCTCTCTCTCCAGAATATAAATGTATTGATTTTAGGAACAAATACTAGATCCAGAGAATTTTCTGTAGTTGTAGGTTTTTATTTTGTTAGTGTCTCCTCTGATTCATATTTTCTATTTTTGTCCTCACTCTTTATTGTATTTTTTCAAGTGAAAGTTGAGTTGATGACTCCATATCCTTCTTTTTCTATACAGATATTTTCTTATCTGTGGACTTCTGTAATTGTACACAGTTTCCATTTATTATGATTTTTAAAATTCCCACTGAGGGCTGGAGAGATGGCTTAGTGGTTAAGGAACTTGCCTGCAATGCCAAACAGTGCATGTTCAACTCTCCAGGTCCCACGTAACCAGATGCACAGTGAAACAAGTATGCAGTGTCACACATGTGCACACATTTAGAGTTTGTTCACATCACTGAAAAGCCCTGGTGCACCCATTCTCTCTCTCTCTTTGCCTTTCTCTTTCTCTCTCAAAAATAAACCATTAATAAATAAATAAATAAATAAAATTTCCATGGAATTAAACATCCAATTTCAAAAACAAAAGGTGAGCACCTTTAATCCCAGCACTTAGGAGGCCAAGGTAGAAGGATCACCATGAGTTTGAGGCCACCTTGAGACTATATAGTGAATTCAAGGTCAGCCTGGGCTAGAGCAAAACCCTACCTCAAAAAACCAAACAAAGCTGGGTGTGATGGCACATGCCTTTAATCCCAGCACTTGGGAAGCAGAGGTAGGAGGATCATTGTGAGTTTGAGGCCACCCTGAGATTACATAGTGAATTCCAGGTCAGCCTGAGCTAGAGTGAGACCCTACCTCAAAAATCAAACAAACAAACAAACAAACAAACAAAGAAAAAAACCAAAGCAAACAAGCAAAAAAAAAAAAAAACAGAAAAGAAATTTTGAGTTTCAGTAGGTAAGTTTTTAGTGAGGCCATTGAGCTAGATAAAAATTGAGAGGAGAACAGATATGTAGAAGGGAGAAATTTAAATTTCGAAATGTCACATAAACAGTGGATGCAGGTCTCTGAAACATCTAGAATCCAGGGAAGAGTTCCACTTCAGGCCATAAGAATTAATTGTCACAGACATGTATATTGACTTGGAACCACAAATACTGAATAAGTTGACAGTAGAAGGTGGTTGCATTTTACTTCCTAAGCCCAGCATAACAAATTACCACAAGCTGGATGATATAAAACAACAAAAGTTGTTGTCTAACAATTCATCCACGTATCCAAAGGCAATGTCAGATGGCTCAGCCACCATGCTGCCTCTCAGTCTTCTCCCTTGTCCTTTCCAGCTTTGGTTCATTGTTGCCATCCTTGGCAGCCTCTGGCTTTCATCTGCAGCATTCTATTCTCTGCCTCTATAGTCTCATGCCTTTCTTCTCTGTGTCCATCTCTCTTATTCTTTCCTGTTCTTACAAGAACACTAGTCATCTTGGATTTAGCAAGCCTTCCCTCCCCCCCCCACCATTATAGTCTTTTTGTATGTACTTATATCTGCCAAGACTCTAATTCCAAATCAAATCATATCCTGAGGTTCTGAATAAATGGGAAGGGATAGGGATACTATTGATAGGGGGTTCCAGGAAGGGTCTCCTAAACTTGTAAACCCCAATTTTTGTTCATTATCCTATTTTAACAAAGAATTGACAAAATGGACTGAAGAAGAATAAATTATAAATTATTGAGCTTATTTAGGGTGAAAGCATAGACAGAACATGGAAGCTTCTTCAAATAACAGACCAGAGAGGATTAAGAAATAGTGAAGGACTAAAAGATCAAAGATAAATCTTACATAAAATCAAAGTGAGAGACTATCTCCAAAGCTTGACACAGATAGAAGGCAAGAAGAAAAATACCAAGCCAAGGTCAGTATCCTGCCTTCCTCCCAGCCAGGCTGGGAAGGAGGGACAGCCTCACTGGACGTTCACGTCAGGTCACGGGGCAACAGGAAGATATGAGAACGTGGCCGACTCAGGAATTAGAGGAAAGTTTTATAAGAGATTAAAGTGAGACAATACCCCAGGGCATAAAGCAGATCGAAAGCAAGAAGAAGCATACCCAGGCCAAGATAAGTTTTCTCCTCTTCCCAGCCAGGCCTGGGAGGAGGCACAGACTCTAGTGGATGCCCAGGCCAGGTCACGGGGACAAAGGGAGGAGAGAAGAGAGCTTGGGGAGAAGAAGCGGGCTGGGCTATGTGTATAATCTCCTTTACGTGGCTCAGACATCCAATCAGGGTGAGCTTCGTCAGTCTCAGGTGTGTAAGCAGAGACCTGATTGGTTCCGACTCAAGGGGAGGCCAGGACCCCATTCGTTCATGGATTCAGACAGCTAACCTAGAGAGGCTGGGCAGAAGCAGCAGCAGCAGCAGCAGCAGCAGCAGCAGCAGCAGCAGCAGCAGCAGCAGCAGCAGCAGCAGGAAGTTCCTGCTCAGCTGTCACTGGCAGCCATCATCTTGGGGAGACAGCCTCAGACTCAAGTTTCAGTTTTGCCAACATGGAAGGAATGGCCTGTCCTTGTTCCCTCTTTGGGCTTCTGTCCCTGACTAGCTGCTTTTCCCTAATTTTCCTTCACTCAGGAAAATGAGGAAGAGGAAGGATGGCACTCTAAAGGTGGGACCATGGTGGGAAGCGTTGGCATTCTAGAAGTGAGAAGGGAGAAGGGAAGGAGAAAGGAGACTTACTGAGGAGCCTAGAACAGGGGCATGCCCTCCGCTGTGCCTGCGGAAAGGCCAGATATTGACTGCAGACAGGTCATCGCGCGTGTCTGTTAAACAGTTAATGCTAGTGACAACAGCCATGAAAGTCAGTGTGGCCGTGAGAGAAGGGACAGCCCAGAACAGAAGACTTCCAGTGCTACAGCAGACAGTGTCAGCTACCCCAGGATGCTCGGTCACATTCCCTCAGCGTTGGCAGCTGTCTTAGAATTGAGGATGGGGAAGGAAGAGCTGAGGATGAATGGAGTGAGTGAGCATTAACAAGCACGCTTCCCTGGGGTGCAGTTGCAGCTCTGTTTGTGACTGTGCCGTTTTCTTCTGATAATTGCACCACACATGGAGTGCTCATAGGGTATGGGCTTCATGTGGCATCTGTTTAGTCCCCTAACATCATGTAACACCTAAATTATTTGAGATTAAAGTGCCCCTCAAACTCCACAAAAGTCCCTCTGACCTGCCTCATCTGTCAGGGCACTCCAGCACACACTATTCAAATGAACCCAATTTTCAAAGCTCATCTATCTCCACTGACTCTGATAGCTACCTTGCCCTGCTTCTAGAGCACTTATCTTCAAAGTATGAGGCAAAAGCCTTCATTTCTTTCCTCAGAAAGAAATCATCAGGATATCTGACTCCGTGCAGACCTTTGGCTATGAGATTTCATTATTGATGATTGGTGCTCCTCTTCTGGCTTTTGATCTGTAGTTTACAGGGTGTGTGCACAAGGAGGCTCTCTTTTCCATAAACTGATCTCTTTACCCTGTCAGCCTGGAATAACTTTCCATTTATTCCTCTGACAAAGTGCTGATGCCGTGAGCCAGCATACATTAAATCCCTCACAACACAGACAAGGTTCAGATCAGCAGCCAGGTCTTGTCACTACTCAGACATATGCTCATGAGGAATGTTGAGGGAGACCTGTGGACTTTGCCATGGCCATCCATCGAACCTGAGGGAGGAATTCTGAGAACAGTTTTCAGAATGGATCAGTCTTAACTTGCTGACATAGTTAAATAGTCTCAGTCTTGAATCATGACTAAGTACTTTTGAATACATGACAAGGAAACCATTGAATCGACATTCCTAGGTGGCTTTCTGCCTCTACTCTGAAAAGACTGGTATGATGAACTTGGCTGCTGCGGACCTGCCTGTCTCTCCAGCCTTGCTTTGCTCCAGTCTCCCTCTTCTTTCTGCGTTAGTTTCTCAGGTAGGAGGAGACTTCCCTTCTGTGACTTCCTGAGCTCCACGCTCTTCATTCTCCCTTTACCTGCTTGCTTCCCACTCATCTTTCTCTTGTCACCTTTCTTCACCTACTCCATTTTTCTCTTCCCAGCCCTGATCCCTAGGCTAGGGCAGGATCCTTCTGTGCTTGAATACAACCTCCACTGTCATGAATAAGGTGTCCTCAAAGGCTCATGTATAGAAGGATGCCTCCCTGCCCTCCGACACGCACACCTGATGACACTGGTGCTGAGAGGTGATTTGCTTATGAGGGCTCTAGAGACGGATGGAATAGTAGGAGGTTGAGCCACTGGGGGGAAATGGTCACTGGGAATATGACTTTGAAGACATATCTTGTCCCTGAACCTCTCTCATGGTCTCTCTTCTCTATGGTGGGCAGCTTTGCTCCACCATGTGTTCCCTTGCTATGATGGTCTACCTTGCCTCAGGCCCAGAGCAATAGATCTAAACAACCATGAACTGCAGTTGCACCAGAATAAACCTTTCTTTCTTGAAATCAACTTTCTCAGGTATTTTGTCTTAGCAATGGAAAGCTGACTGACACGTCTACAAGTCAAGGTAGATTAGATGTGTAACCATAGCCAGCACCACCAAAGTGTCTAATGTAGACAAATAGGGATCCTTTGCATCTGAGATTTCCCTCCAGGTCTCAATGCCAAGTCCACAAACTACCCTTACTTGGGTACTTGGGTGCAATTGAGCCATACATTCATGTGTGTGTATTATTGTTTATAACATAGTTCTTTGTAGATGCAAATATCCATGCTTTGTTTAGATTTCAACCTTGCAAGTGCTTTGAGAACACAAAGTATTGTATCTATTTCATCTTTCAGTGCCCCCTCAACGCTTAATCATATGGCAATAGGAGAATGCCAAATAAAATATATTGAATTAACTTAATAGTTGTCATAAAATTTTCTTTAGAGCCCTTTCTTAAGTATTTCTAAGAAATATCTCTCTAATAAATATTTTTATAAAACAATTTGCAGTGGTGCTGTTGACAATGTAATTGCAAAGACATTTGTCTAAATATGTGTAAGATTATGATACTTTGATCCCATAAAGACTCACTTCCATTCAGTTGAACTCAAGAAGTGTTAATTAAGTGCCTATCATGTCCAAGGCCTTGAGAGTGGCAACAGAGAGCTTTATTTCAGTGAGATAATCTGGGATGAAAATTCACTAAACAAGTTTGGACTCTTGATTCTCACTTTAGCAGTGACAAAGTAATTTTTCCAATTATATTCAATTGCATTCCTTCATTAATTTATTCAACCAAGTCTTATTGAACTTTTATAAATACAATTATGACAGCTCTGGACTAAATGCTGTGGAAGGAGCAATACAAATGTAGACTCATTCTCTCTCTCAAATAAAAAAGAGTTAGGGATGGAGAGATGGCTTAGTGGTTAAGGCACTTGCCTGCAAAACCTAAGGATTCATGTTCGAATCTCCAGGTCCCACGTATGCCAGATGCACAGTGACACAAGTGTGTAATGTTGCACATGTGCACAAGTGGGGGCTCACGTGTCTGAGGTTTGTTTGTAGCTGCTGAAGGCCTGCCAAACCCATTCTCTTCCCCCCTCTTTCTCTGCCTGAATCCCTCTCTGTCTCTCTCAAATAATAAAAATTAGAGATGGTGCTTGTCCTTCCCATATGGGAGGAAAAGTTCAGTAAGTAAGGTGCTTGATGACAACTAGAGGTCTGGGCTTAGCTCACTGCCCTTGCTCCATCACTAAGTAGAGATGTGAATTTAGCAACTCACCCTTAGCTCTAGACCTTAATTTTCTGTCTGTATAGTGAGGGTGTTAGACTTGATGAAATCAAAATAATATTTAGTATTAGAAAATCATTATTCTAAGTGGTTCTCCCAAATGACTTGAGCTGCTTGGCAGGAAGTCATTATACAATTTTGCACTTATAGGGCTTTGTTCTTCTTGTGAGGCAAATGCGTGGAGAACAGGTGAGCAGTGGTTACTGTTGGGTTAAGCAGGTGGTCTTCTGTAAATACCATGAGCTGAATTCTGCTGCCAGACTCTTGTTAACTCCATCACCTATAAGATCCAAAAGCCATCTCAGGGCACTGATAGTCTATTTTATCTGATGTCTGAAACTGGGTAATGTTTAACATTGTCAACTAAAGCAGTGATTTGGGATTAGACAGCATGGGAAGGCACAGTCATATATTTCTTTTCTTTTAAAAAATATTTTATTTATATATTTGAGTATGTATGGGAGCTCCAGGGCCTCTTACCACTGCAAACAAATGCCAGACAGATGAACCATTTTTTGTTCCTGGCTTTATGTAGGTAGGTACTAGGGAATCAAACCTGATGCCAGCTGGTTTTGTAAGCAAGTATCCTTTATTGTTGAGCTATATTCCCAGCCCCATATCATGTACTTAATTGCTTATTATGCAGCTTTATAGGAACAAAACTTCTTAATACTAAAACTTTTCACTTCTTCAAGGCCACCAGTCTCTAAGTTAGCCCAAACTCAAAATGTGATATGATTTAGATTTTTGCCTCAAAACATTTAAGAATATCAAGATAATGTCTTGTAGTTCTGGGTCAGATAGCGGGATACTGGCCAGGCTTGAATGAATACAGAAACAAAGCTTTCAGGTGGGTTATATGTCCAGGCAAATTAAAAGTGTGATATGAGGGCTGGAGAGATGGCTTAGCCGTTAAAGCACATGCCTGTGAAGCCTAAGGACATCGGTTCAATTCTCCAGGTCTCATGTTAGCCAGATACACAAGGTGGCACATGCACCTGGAGTTCATTTGCAGTGGCTAGAGGCCCTGGCATGCTCATTCTCTCTCTCTCTAATAAACAAACAAATAAATAAGTAAATAAATAAAAGTGTAATATAAGATAGAAAGAGCAAAAATAATGTACCCAGAAGAAAAATCTCACCTCAAATATGCCTCCGAGCAGCCAGCAGGCTGGACAGCCATGAGCCCAGCTGGGACTCACCCTCCCAGCATAGAACAAAGACTCTTCCAGGAATGAAACTGGAAAACCTCGGAGTATACTCCTTGACATCATTGACCAGAGACTGCTTTGAGTGGGAGACCATGGTTTCCTTATGACATTGAGGAGCCAATACTGGGGTGCCCAGAGAAGTCGAACAACTGAAGCTGCTGGTGAGGATGCCCAAGCACCAGTCTCCGAGGCTACTACAAAGACCATCCCCAGGGAATTTCTGATGCCCAGAGCAGCATCCCTATAGTTGTCTCAGGCCCATGGCTGGGACCTGTCACTGGTCTGAAATCACTACAGCTCAATCCTGAAGAAAGCCGGGTGTGGGGAAACTCAGTGCTTCAAGCTTTCACTGGGGTAACTGGAAGCCCCAGGAAGCTCTACTACGGACAAGTGCTAGCCCTCCCCACCACCTGGAGCTGACACAGGTGATGGTCAGGCTGGCAAGACATCCACGTTCCACCAGGCCAGAAAAGGTCTTGTCTGTGGAGATCTAATCTCAGTACGACAGGGGCAGATTCCATGTGGTCAGGGGGAACGATGACCCAGGCCCGAGGATTGACACAGGTCCTGCCCTTCTCTCTCTCCCTCCTTCCTGCCTTCCTTCCTTCCTTCCTCTCCTTCCCTCCCTCTCTCCCTCTCTCTCTTTCTTCCTTCCATTCTGTTTTTCTTCTGAAGCAGGTCTCACTCTATCCAGGGCTGACCTGGAAGTCACTTTGAGGCTGGGGTTCTGATAAAGAATGATTCTGCAAGATCACTGCAGCCAGCACAGTTTGCATCTCTACATGATTTTTCATCTTTTGTATGCAGACTATAATCAAGCATAGTTCTATAACTAAAATATTTTACTTGCTTACAATGCAGTGATACAAAAGAGGGCACCTTTTATAAATCCTTATATCTAGAAAAGTAGATGAGGCCTGGAGCCAGCAAGCCCACATCTGCCAGGCACAGGCCCCTGACCATGGTTGTGATTGACTCTCCTCTTCCCAACCCAGACCTGTGTAGGCTGCCCAGGAGTCAGGAGCACCATTTTCACAGGCACAGGCCATGACCCTGGTGAGCTCATTACAGGCAACACTTGCCTCAGCCCAGACTTGTGTAGGATGGCCAGGATCCAGGAGGACCAGGCTCCTAACACAGGCCCCAGCCAGGGATAAGCTAATGATTGCCTTCTCCCTTGTCGTTGTGTAGGCTGGCCAGGAGCCAGCAGGGCCAGGCCTCTTGCCCCTGGTGAACTAGCCAGAGGCAACCCTTGTGCCAACCCAGGCGCATGTAAGCCAACTGGGAGCCAAGGCCAGGTATGCCAGGCACAGTCCCTTGCTTCAGGTGAGCTCTTGGTTGATGCCTACCCCCCTCGAACCCAGAATCAAGACCACCTGGAATAGTCATGGCCCAGGCCCAGTGAGTTTGTGGCCCAGACACATATGTGTTACAAGAACGGCCTCATCCCCAGCCTACCTTGTGTCCCCAGGTGGAGCCAATATTGCTGCGTTCTCTGTACAATAGTGGATTATCTCCAGATGGGCAAATCCCACACAAAACAAGTACTAGCCCCATAGTCAAAACCTAATAAGAGAATGACTTGAAGAAAATGCTGAAGAATACCAAAGCACCACTGTGATACAACAAAGATTTCATAAGGATTTATGAAAGGTGCCCTCTTTTGTATCACTGCATTGGAAGCAAGTAAAATACCTTAGTTATAGATTGAAATGCAAGAGACTGACTCAGCAGAAACCTGAATGAATTCAGAGGACATGAACACTTGAAAGTCTAGGCAAGAAGTGAAAATAGAACACAATATATAGACAAAGAAATGCTGAAGAAAACCAGATGGAAATAAAAAATGAAATGACTCAATTAAAAAGTTCCCAATTTCTTTCTCTCTCTCTTTCTCTCCTTGGAAATAAATATTTTAAAAGAGGGGAGGAGCTGGAGAAATGGTTGAGCAGTTAAGATGCTTGCCTGTACACCTAACAACCTGGGTTCAATTCTCCAGTGACCACATAAAGCCAGATGCACAAAGTACATCTGGAGTTTTCTTTTTGCAGTGGCTTGAAGCCCTGGTGTGTTTGTATTCTCTCTCTCTCTCTTAGAAATATTTTTTTAGATTTAGATTTGTTAGAAATATTTTTTTTTGAGGTAGGGTCTCACTCTAGCCCAGGCTGACCTGGAATGCTCTATGTAGTCTCACAGTGGCCTCAAACTCATGGTGATCCTCATACCTCTGCCTCCCCAGTGCTGGGATTAAAGGAGTGTGCCACCACACCCAGCCTGAAAATAAATTTTTCTTTTTATTGATAACTTCCTTAGTTTTAGACAATAAACCTGATAATTACCACCCCCTCACTTTCTCCTTCCCAAACTCCACTCTTCATCATATACCCCTTCTCAATTAGTCTCTCTTTCATTTTGATGTTATCTTTTTTTCCTCCTATTATGATGGTCTTGTGTAGGTAGAGTACCAGGCGCTGCAAGCTCATGGACATGCAGGCCACTTTGTGTCTGGAAGAGCACATTGTAAGGAGCCCTATCTTTCCTTTGGCTCTTACATTCTTTCTGCCACCTCCTCCGCAATGGACTCTGAGCCTTGAAGGGTGTGATAGAGATGTTTCAGTGCTGAGCACTCCTCTGTCACTCCTTCTCAGCATTAAATGGCTCAGCGGTTAAAGGCACTTGTATGCAAAGCCTGCTGGCTTGGATTTAATTTCCTAGTACCCACGTAAAACCAGATGCACAAAGTGGCATGTATGCCTGGAGTTTGTTTGCAGTGGTTGGAGCCCTTGGTATGTCCATACTCATATTCTCTCTCTCTCTCTTTCTCTCCAAATAAATAAATAAAAATATATTTTATTGTTAAGATAGACTGATCAAAGGAACAATTCACTAAGAGAGTATTATAATCCGAACACAGGTACACAGGATTTGATAAAGCAAAATCTACTATGGGCTCTAGAGATGGTCAGTGGTTATAGCACTTGACTGCCAATCCCAAGGATCTGGATTTGATTTCCCAGTTCCCATGTAAACCCAGATGCACAAGGTGGTGCATGCGTCCAGAGTTCATTTGTTTGCAGTGGCAAGGGGCCTGGTGCACCCATTCTCTCTCTCTATCTGCCTTTTACTCTTTCTCACAGAAATAAATAAAAATAAAATCTAAAATAAAATAAAAAAATGAAATCTACTAGATGTAAAGTCAGACATCAATCCTAGCACAATAATACTGGGTGACTTTACTACCCCACTATAGTCTGTAGACAGATCCTCTAAACAGAAAATAAACGGTGGAATTAAATGACACCATAGATCTAATGGAGTTAACAGACATTTACAGTCCATTTCATCTAAACTCTACAGAATACACATTCTTTTTAGCAGTTTATGGAACCTTCTCTAAAATCGACACATATTAGGACACAAAACAATTATCCACAAGTTTAGAAAAACTGAAATAACTCCTTGTGTTATATCTTATCACAATATAATAAAGCTAAAACTTAAAAGAGAAACAACAGAAAATACACAATTCTTGGAGATTGAACAATACACTATTGAACAATGAATGGGTCATTGAAGAAACCAAAAAATTCCTACAACTGAATGAGAATGTATGTGGGAATGAGCCATAAGAACAAACTGTGGGAATGAACTACAGGAATGAACAATGGGAAAGAACTGGGGGTTATTTTATATGGAGTTTATAAATAACTTTTCTGAAAGTATTACTGTTAGTTGCTTTTTCTGCTAAATTCCTGCTGTATAATTTGCCCTGAAGTTAATCTTACAACCATGTGACAGGAAGGTGACAAGGTTTCCTCTGTCTGACCAATGCTGACAAGAAATGTTCAGAGATTCTACCTGATGTTAAGCTATGCTCTTTGCCCTACTTCTGCAGTGACCTGGTTGCTTTCTTGATCCAGAGTAAGAATGCATGCATGAGAAGTGCTGACCATTGCATTGAAGGCAATTTGGTCAGTAGTGAAGTGCCCACAGCACTGCCACAGATATGTTGAAGACAACAGGCAGGCTTAGTGTAACTGCTCTTGTGAACCAAATACGTGTGTGTGTGCATGTGTGTATGTGTGTGTGTTTATGTGTGCTCCAGATCAGCAGAATCCAATGTTCAACTTGTTTGCAATGTTCAATTTGTTCATGCATTGCTGTCTTTTTTTTTTTTTTTTTTTGCTGTTTAATAAAAACACCAATGGATGTCTATCAGCAGAAGTGATAGCTATAGAAACATCCTTCCATAGCAGAAACAGTGGGTTCATCCTTGGTTTAAATGATGCCAAGACACACATATTTTGAGGTTCTGCTCCTAGAAGCACCTAGCTTACTCAGGTAAATGACTCCAAGGGCTTGTTTTCCTTCTCTTAGGCTTTGCTCTTAAAAGCAAGTAACTCACTATTGGGCAAACAAATGCATGACTTAATTTATATAATTTCTGGGTTGTGCCCTCCCACCCCCCAATTAGTTAAATGAAACACAGCATACCAAAATTTACAGGAACACAATGAAGGCAGTCTAAAGAAGGAAGTTTATAGTCCTAAATGCCTGAATTACAATTATAGACAGATATAAAATAAATAGACTAACAATTCATCTGAAGGCTTTGGAAAAACAAGAATGATCCAAACCCTTAAGTACCAGATGGAAAGAAATAATCAATATTAGGGCAGAACTCAGTGAATTAGAAATGAAGAAAATAATTGATGAAGAAAAAATTGATGAAACAAAGAGTTAGTTCTTCAAAGAGATAAGCAAGATTGATAAAGCCCTAGCCAAATTAATCTAAAGAAACAGAGAAATCCCTAATCTATATGATTAGAAATGAAAAAGGAGATATTAGAATAGCCACCAGACAAATAGAGAATCATAAGGACATATTTCAAAAACCTGTATGCCACAAGGTTGGACAATTTGTAAGAAACATGTAAAAGTATTGACAAATATGATGTACCAAATAACAACCCAGAGATAAATCACTTAAATAGAGCTATAATAATTATTGAGATTGAAGTAGTAATTAAAAATCTTTCAACAAAATAAAGTCCAGGTCCTACTGAATCTTACCAGACCTTTTTAGAACTGAAACTATTGCTCCTCAAATTATTTCATAAAATTGAAAAGGAGAGAATGTTCTGTAAATCCTTATATGAAACCAGCATTACACTAATAGTGAACACACATGCACACACACAGACACACATAGGAGAGAGAAAAAAATTATAGACCAATATACTTAATTAACCTAGATGCAAAAATTCTCAATAAAATTCTTACAAATCACATTCAAGAACATATTAAATATCATCCATCTTGATCAAGTAGGTTTCATTCCATGGATGCAGGGATGGTTCATCACACAGAAGTCAATAAATGTAATAATCACACAACTGCACTTAAGGATAAAAATCGCATAATCATCTCAATAGATGCAGAAAAGGTCTTCAATAACATACAACATCCCTTCATGATAAAAAGTATGGGAGATGACATGATTCCATACATAAGTGACCCGAGAACCTCCATCTCAAAACTCTTAAAGGTGATTAGCGCCTTCAGCAAAGTAGCAGGATATAAAATCAATGCACAGAAATCAGTAGCCTTTCTGTATGCAAAAGACAAAGAGACAGAAAAAGAAATAACTAACATTGTCCCATTTTCAATAGCAACAAAGAAAATAAAATACCTTGGAATAACATTAACCAAGGAAGTGAAAGACCTATACAATGAAAACATAAAAACTCTCAAAAAGAAATTGAAGAGGTCCTACAAAAATGGAAAGACCTCCCATGCTCCTGGATTGGTAGAATTAACATTGTGAAAATGGCACTCGTACCAAAAGCACTATATAGATTCAATGCAATGCCGATAAAAATCCCAACTTCTTTCTTCAGAAAAAACTATCTCAAAATTCATATGGAAAGGCAGAAGGCCTCAGATATCCAAGCATATCCTCAGCAAAAGAAACACCTCTGGAGGCATCACCATACCTGATCTAAAGCTATACTACAAAGCCATTATAATAAAAACAACATGGTACTGGCATAAAAACAGGAATATAGGGCTGAGAGATGGCTTAGCGGTTAAGGTGCATGCCTGCAAAGCCTAAGGACCCCGGTTTGATTCTCCAGGCCCCACATAAGCTAGGTGCACATGGTGGTTCCTGCATCTGGAGTTCATCTGCAGTGGCTAGAGGCCCTTGTGCACCCATCCTCACTCACTCTCTCTCTCCCTCTCTCTGTCACTAATAATAATAATAATAATAAAAACAGGAATATAGACCAATGGAACAGAATAGAAGACCTGGACTTTGGGTCAAGTAACTACAGCTACTTAATATTTGACAAAGGCCCTACCAATGCAGAATGGAAAAAAGACAGCATCTTGAACAAATGGTGCTGGACAAACTGGATAACAATATGTAGAAATCAGTATGGAGGTTTTTCAGAAATGTAAAAATAGATCTACCATATCACCAATATACCTTACTCTAGAGATACTTTCTTATCCATGTTTGTTGCTGCTCTATTCACTATAGCTAAGAAATGGAATCAACACATGATCATCAACTAATGAATACATAATGTACATGTGGCACATCTAAACAATGGAGTTCTATTTAGCAGTAAAGAAAAATGGAATTATGAAATTGGAAATGAATAGAAGTTAGAAAATTGGAAATGAACAGAAAATGCTGCATGTTCTTTCTCAAATCCAAATCTAGCTTGGAATAATTAGATTTGTTTGTAAGTTGTAGTGTATGTCAGTACCAGTGGTCAAAAAGCTAGAATGAGGCTGGGCGTGGTGGCGAACGCCTTTAATCCCAGCACTCGGGAGGCAGAGGTAGGAGGATCGCCATGAGTTCGAGGCTACCCTGAGACTACATAGTTAATTCCAGGTCAGCCTGAGCTAGAGTGAGACCCTAACTCAACCCCCCCCCAAAAAAAAAGCTAGAATGAGGCTGTCTAGAGGAGAAGGAGAAAGGGATTAGGGGAGGGGGTAGTAGATAGGCAAGTGGAGGGACAGAATACAGGGGATGGGAAGATACAAAGGGAATAGGGGAAAGGAGGGAGTAGAGAAACAAAACTAAGGATGGTCTGAATAAGTACTATAGAAACTTTCATTAGCTAACTAAAAACTATAATTTGTTTGAAAAGAGAGAAAGGAAGAGATGGATAGTTTGGAAGGAAGTACCCTGTTGGGATGGAGAAAGCCATAGTTTGTTACAAATAAATTAATCCCAGTGCTAGAGATGGGACAACCCCCCCATCTCCCCACACACCCATCATGAGGTGTTGGTCAGGGAGACCCATGAGGCCCCCAAAACACTGCATGCCATTGCCAAAACCCTTGGTTACCCACCAAAACTAGATGGTAATATGCTATTGCTGAAGATGTCACAGGACATGGAGAAATCAAGCTGGAACTGAAATGGAAGCCATATCTTACTGGCTAGCAATTATGGTGCTGGAAATTGTTATATTGCCTGCTGGGGAGAAAAGTCAATCGTCTGAACAAACAGTGTATCCTACAAACTACATAATCACACAGTCAGGCAAGATGTACCTGTAGGTGCAATAGTGTCACATAAATTATGGGGGAAATCAATTGCTCTCTGATCATGTCTTCACTTTACTGGGACAAAACAGCCAGCCCAAAGCAGCTGATGACAGGAAAGGTTTTATACTGGCTTACAGTCTAGATGGAAAGTTTCATGACAGCGTGGAAAAGCATGGCATGAGACATCACCTCCTTGCCACCGCAGGTGAAAACCAACAGCAGGAGAGTGCTCCAAGTTCTGGCCCAGGGGAGCTGGTTAACAAAGCCCACCCCCCAACACACACCACCTCCAGCAAATTACCACCAGTTGGGGTGCAAGTATTCAGAAGACATGCATTTATGGGAAATATCTGATTCAAACTATCACAGATTGGGTGCAAGGCCCACTCAATGTGAGAGAATTCATACCTGGTATTGAGAATCAAGTCAAAAGCCTATGGCTTGGAAGGTCATAGACCCTAAGGGAAGCTTCACAGTTCTTCGGCCAAATGGAGACATTTTGCTCATCAAAAGCCCTTTTAAATGCATTTTATGCCTTTTGATCAATGCTACTGTTATTTTTGATTGAGGAACCTTCATTTTACAAATGGCAGCAAATAACAAGGAAACCCAAGACTCAACAAAATAACAAGAAGAGAAATCCAGGGCTGGAGAGATGGCTTAGTGGTTAAAGCACTTGCCTATGAAGCCTAGGTACCCAGGTTTGATTCTCCAGTACCCACATAGCCAGATGCACAAAGGTGGCACATGTGTCTAGAGTTCGTTTGCAGTGGCTAGAGGTCCTGGCATACCCATTCTCTCTCTCTGTCTCTCTGTCACTCTCTCTCTCTCTCTCCCTGTGCCTCTCTTTCTTTCTTCCTAATAAATAAATAGAAATAAAATATTATAAAAAGAAATTCTAGTGTTTAGCACTGGACAAGTCATCTCTATCACACCCACGAACAACAAGGGAACACTGCAGAGGAAATGGTAGAATTCATATGAGTGTTGCTCTCAGTACTAGCCAGAGAACCTTTGTTATGTAGATGGTGCTAAACACTGAGGACACTCAAACTCATCAAAACAGAAAATAAGAGGCAACTGAAAGCAGCTCACCATTGTACCAGATACCCATCACTCCCTCCAAGGCTCAGGGAACATTGTGAAAGAATACAAAGACCACAGAGTGGGACGGAGTAATTTGGGATACTGTTTTCTTGACATAGACTGACTGGTTCATTCATGACCTCACAGTGGTAACCAATACCCCTGCAAAACCTACACTGGGGCTAGAGGGATGGCTTAGCGGCTAAGGTATTTGCCTGCAAAGCCAAAGGACCCAGGTTCGATTCCACAGGACCCATATTAGCCAGCTGCACAAGGGGAGCACGTGTCTATAGTTTGTTTTCAGTGGCTAGAGGTCTGGCATGCCCATTCTCTCTCTCTCTCCCTCTTTCTCTGTCAAATAAATAAATAAAAATAAAAAAAAAATGAAGCCAGATGCATAAAATGGTGCATACATCTGGAGTTCATTTAAAAAAAAAAAACAACCTACACTGTTCTGAGCCCATCAACATTTTGACATGGAGATTGGAGGAGCCCAAAAGGAATGAGACAACTAAACAGAGGAAGAACTGCCTTGAAAGAGGAGGGTCCTCAGTGAATGGGGCCAAGGGGACAAAGGAGGATAATGGGATGAAAACAGGATCAAATTATAGTATGTTCATATATTAAAATTCTTAATTAAAAAAAAGTGGATGAGAAGAAACACACCAGAGTCACTGTTTTTCAGCATTTACGTAATCCTGATGATCTGGCATAATGAGAATGAAGAATAATTAAATTTCATGCTTACTCCATCTGGCATTTATTGTACTGTTCTTTAGAAAAAAAATGTTCCTTATTTATTATCTCCATGGTATACTTTAGACATTAAGGAAAAGACCACAGTTAGAGAAGCTGCATAGCCTTCCAGATCACTTCATTTTGAATCAAGATTTTGAGATCTTGATGCTGTCTTAGAAGTTAGAGTTCAGTAATCTTAGCCTGTGTTGGCCAGCCTAAGAGTTTATCTGGTAATACAATTACTTCAGAATCTTAGTGAACGCTCTGTATCTCCATGTTAAATTATTTCTTTCAATCAGTGTTCCAGTCTTTCCCTTTGGAAGGGAAAATACTGAGGAGTTAGGCCTGTCAGAGGAGTTTAGGGGGGTATATCAATCAGCTTTGGGCTATTGTAACAAAATATTCCTAATAATCAGCTTAGAAGGGGAGAAAGGTGTATTTTAGCTGATGGTGTCAGAACTATCTAGCCATGGTTACTTGGTGAGTTGCTCTGGGCTCCAGCACAGTATATCACATGGAGGTGGAGGAGGCCTATTTACTTTTTGGCAACTTGGATGCAAAGAGAGAATAAAGGAGCCCAAATCCCCATACCCCTTTCAAGAACATATTCCCAAAGATCTAGCTTCTTTCCACAATGCTCCACTTCCTAAGCATTTTACCACCTCTCGTTTGCATCCTGTTGGGACCAAGCAATCCTCTATCACATGGGCCTTCACAACCAAACGATAGCACGGAATAGTGCGTAAAGTTAAAAGGGGAAGGAAGAGCAGTGTTCAGGCTACGATGTAGCTATCCACCTGAGAAAGGAAACAAGGAAGTGGGACAGGCTGGAAAAGTCTTGCACTGTGATAGTGTTTGCTAACTCAGCGGGGAGCTGCAGGCCAAAGCCTGCTCATTAACTGGGCAGGTCTAGCCAGGCCTTTGTGCTCCTGCAAAACTTACTGTTCACCAGGGTCTTCTCAGACAGAGTGTTGTGTCAGCTCCAAGGAAGAGCAAAACCCTCCCCACAAATAATTATTCTTTTTTGTCTCCCTTGGCACTGGGGATGAAACCTGTAGCCTTGAGAATGCCAGGCAAGCATTTTACCACGGAAATATATCCCCAACACCACCACCCCCTTATTTGTTTTACTTTTTATTCTGAGACAGAGCTTGAGGCAGAATAGAAAAAAAAAAAAAAGAACTGTAAGGACATGGGAAATGGGGCACGGGCTCTGTCACTGAGATCTGATCTGCTGCTACTGCTGAGAAAAGACAGGGGACTCAAATTCAAAAGCTAACCAGTGCTGAGAGAGGCCAAATGGACCACTGAGATAATATATATTTTCTTGGCTGTCCTTGCTGAGGGCAGTAAACAAATGCTACCTAAAAGGGCTGAAACAAGCGGTAACCTTGGATCTGCAGCACTCCCCTCTCATTTCTGGGTCTGGGACAGTACTGTTGTAAACTTTGGTAACCTTTGTTTACTACAAGGAGTTCTGTAACTTTTAACCTCCTTGCAAGTTACACTTGTTGAAAAATATGCTTGTTGAACAAAAGTGAGAGGTGGTTTCCTAGAAACCTTGAGAGATGTAAAGAGAGCAAAGGAACCCCTTTATATCCATTACAAAGACACAGTGAAAACCTCCTTTGATGAATCTCCCCTTGGGGTGTCTTAGTCTTTTCCTTATAGTAACAAGTATGCATCTCTCTCTCTTTCCTGGAGACAATTTTTTTATTGTACCTTTTATAAGGTCTCCAACTTTGCTTCACAGATAAGCTCTTCCATAGAATGAATTTCTCATCCATGTCACAAACCCTGGGATTCAACCTGGATAGAGAGTCCTGGAAAGCGAACTCCTCAGGCTGCTGAGAAAGGGATGGATTGACTGGGGCTTAACTTAAACTGCAGGGAAATCTCTGTCCCACTTAGCATCAACAGATTTAGCTAAGGTGCCCAGTTCAGCTTTGAATTCACTCTACAGCCTAGGAAGGAAGGAACTTGTGATTTTTCTGCCTACCTTCCCAGGAATTAGGATTTCAAGCTGGTGCCACTACATCTGGCTGGCATAACTTTGTTCTTGAGGGAGATCTATCTGCCTGGGGCAGGATCTGGTCTAGCTCTTTATTAGTTTAGTGGTGGTACTCTGGGTGAGGTGTTAGTGTTATTTCAAGGTATTTTTTTTTTTTTTTTTTTGTGGCTATTGAAAATCAGTCTTGCTGATTTCTGTTTCTGTATATTTGTCTTTCTTCTATGTAGAAAGGCTACTGATTTTTGTGTGTTGATTTTGTATCTTGCCACATTGCTGAAGGATTTAATCACCTTTACAAATTTTGAGATGAAGACTTTTGGGTCCCTTATGTATACAATCACAACATCTTGAAATAGGGCTAATTTGAGTTCTTCCTTTCCAATTTGTATCCCTTTTATTTATTTTTCCTGTCTTATTGCTTGGTCTAGGACTTCTAGTACTATGTTGAAAAGCAGTGGTAAGAGTGGACAACCCTGTCTTGTTCCTGATCTCAACAGGAACTACTTGAATCTTTTCACATTAAATAATATTTAGGCTTTAGGAGCTTTATATATAGCTTTTATTCTATTGTGATATAAACCCTTCATGGCTATTCTCTGCAGTGTTTTGATCATGAAGTGATGTTGGATTTGTCAAAGGCCTACTCTGCATCTATTTAAATGATCATGTGGTTTTTGTGATTACATTTATTTATGGGATGTATTATGTTGATGATTTCTGTATGTTGAACCATCCCTGCATCCCTGGGATGAAGCCTACTTCATCAAGGTGGATAATGTTTTTGATATGTTATTGAATTTGGTTTGTGAGGATTTTGTTCAGGATCTGTGCAACTAAGTTCATCAGGGATATAGGCTATAGTTTTATTTTATTCTTATATCTCTGTCTGGTTTTGGTATTAGGGTGATACTGCCTCCATAAAAGGAGTGGGGGAGCATTCCATGGTCTCTGATTGTGTGAGCCAGTTTGAGAAAAATTGGTTTCAGTTCTTCAATTTGGCTGAGAAGCCATCTGTTCCGGGATTTTTCTGTTTAGAGAGGTTTTTGATTACCTTTCTATCTCAATAGATGTGATAGGTTTGTTTAGGAGATTTATCTGTTTTGAATTTAGTTTTGATAGGTAGGTGGTATGTGCCTAGGAATTTCTCCATTTCTTTCAGGTTATCCAGTTTTGTGGAGTAAAGGTTTTAGAAATATGTCCTGATTATTCTTCCAATTTCATTGATTTTGTTTGTGACCTCTTCATTTTCATTTCTGATTTTGTTAATTTGAGACTTCTCTCTCTCTCTTTTTAAAAATTTGATCAAATTGGCCAGGGATTTGTCAATCTTGTTTATTTTTTTCAAAGAACCAACTCTTCTTTTCATTGATTTTCTTAATAAACAATTTCTCCCCAACAATACTCTGCCTCCAAGAAGTGTCTATTTTCAAATCTCTATCAGCTGGGAATCTAACATTCACAATACCTAAGTTAATGAGGGACACCTGACTCAAACCACCACATTCTGCCCCAGCCTCCATAAATTGATAACCATCCATGATGTAAAATGCAATGTCTTTAAGAGTCCCCATAGTTTTTATAAATCCTAATGATTTTCAAATATTCCCATAATACCAAAAAAATCCCCCCAAATCCATAATAGCACAGAATAAACACTCATACTGCAAAAGATGGCATTGGGCATAGCAAAGAAATATTCAACCAATACAAGATTTAAACAAGGCAGACATCAAACTCTATAGTTCCAAGTACAGCAACTCTAGTTAGTGAAAAGTCTCCAAGTCTGATAATTCTAAACAGCAACAAATCTCTGGAGTTCCAATTCCACCTCTCCAGCTAGGCTACTCACAGTCCTTGAAAACTTCATCTGGGGCTGGCAACAATCCTTGGAAGCCACCCCATGGTCCCAGCATCTCCACTGGGTCTCCACTGCAACTCTCAGGTCATCCTCATGGTTCCATCAGGTCTTCATGCAGACATCTAGCAAACCTGCTTCACACTGCCCATGGTCTTCTCCAAAACATAAGATCATGATGCAAATTCAATGACCCCCCTCTTTCCTGCATTTCTTATACTCCATAATACCAGGTTAGGTGCCAATTTGTTAATCCAGGGGGGATAAAGAAGACTTTGAAGAACAGGACACTCCATGAGCACTCAGGCCCCTTCAAAAGAGGCTACATTCTTTCGTTGCCCCAGTACAGGTCAGCTGGCCCAATCTCGATGGTTGTACTCTCTCATACAACTGCCACTGAACAGGTAGCAGTTTTGGCCCAAAGATTTTATTTTTTCTGTGCCATATCCCTCTGCTCCCACCAGTCCATTTCTATGCAAAGCAACCCTGCACAAGCTCTCAGGACAGGGGCATACCAGCAAGCCTCCCACACAAGCTGCTTCTAGCCCAGTCTAGGCAAAGTTCTTTCTCACCCTCACAAGCCAAACCTCACAGTCCTTGGTTCTTACTGCATTCAGGTCTTTCAACTTTGACCAGAATAGTCCATAAAGCTGTATTAACAGTACTGAAAGGCATTTCATAGGCCAAGGTTTCAAATCCTTCCACATTCCTCTTAAAAATCAGCTCCAAAAGGCCAAAGCCACACAGTCAAGTGTCTAGCAGTAGCACCACTCTCTATACCAACTTTACTGTTGTACTCAGGTTCACATTGTTGGCATAAATCACCCACACAAGAGCAGATTTGGGGCGGGGGGGGAGGGTTTATTTTGGCTTACAGGCTTAATGGAGAAGCTTCATGATGTCAGGGGAAAATAATGGCATGAGCAGAGGGTGGACATTCACCCTGGCCAACATAAGGTAGACAATAGCAACAGGAGAGTGTGCAAATACTGGCAAAGGGAAACTGGCTATAATACCCATATAATCCCACCTCCAACAATACACTTCCTCCAAGAGGTATTAATTCCCAAATCTCCATCATTTGGGAACCTAGCATTCAGAATACCTAAGTTTATGGGGGACACCTAAATCAAACCACCACACCTGGTTATTGAGATCCTCTATTTGTTGACTCACCTTCAATTCATTTATCTGTCTTTTGAGGCTGCTTTGGTTTTCTTTAATTAAGCTAAGCCTAGTTACAAAATCTGTGTACTCTAAGAGACAATTTCTTCTGTGAGATCATTTGTTTTTTTGATGATTTGCTTCCAGCTCAACAATTCACTTGAGCAGGGTCTCATAGCTTGTTATGTTTTCATTTTGGCATTCAATTTCTTTTGTTTTCTCAATTGGAAAGATTCCATTGTGGGACTAGGCATCCTTGGTGGAGATCTCTCATTTTTCTGACTTCTGTTGCTTTTTTTCCATTGTGGTCTACCTGTCTTGGGATAAAAGTCTTATTTTATTAAGGAATAAGCAAGTATTTGTCTTTTTAGGCTCTCCAGTGAGTGTTCTATTTTAAATGTGAGCTGGATTGTAATAAAGTGGGGTTATAACTGCAGATTGTGGAGGTTACAAGTTTATCAAGGGTACTTGGGGAACTGGGAGTTCAGGCCTAGTCACTTCACTTGTGTGAATGCTTTAGCACAGGGAACTGGGGTTGGGGAACCAGGAGCTCAAAAGCTGGGGATCCAGGAGCAAAAGGCCAGTTCCCACAATGGCCTGTGTACCCTCTGGCTCAGGGTAACAGGGAGTTGGGGATCCAGGGGCCAGTCAATCAGAAAGCTGGAGTAAAAGGCCTGCTTCTGTAGCATGCATGCAGGGTCCAGTCTGCCCCAAGTCAGCAGGTGGGGTATGGGGGCCAGGGAATTGGGAGATGGGGCACAAACCCAGGGCTCTGGCCTACTTACTCCATACATGTACCTCCTGGTGCAGGGGATCCCTTCCTTTTCTTTCTTTTTAGAAACAGAGTCCCTCTATGTAGCCCAGGCTGGCCTGGAACTCATGATAATCTGTCTCCAGAGTGAATATTCTTCTAATAGCTGTACATTTACTACCCTTTCCCCTCCCTGTGACTTATTTATTTTGTTTACTCTACTTACTACAAATAAATTCAAAAGAATGTGTTTAGCTACAAGTTATAGAAGCTTAAACTGTAGAAGAGTTTTCATTTTCTCTAAAAGAGGTCTTGAGGTGGCAGAACACAGATGCAGACAGTTTAAGAGAACTCTGCTCCCCAGGGACCAGGGCCAGGTGGGAAAACAAGACCAGAACCAGTTGCCAGGGAAGCCCAAAGCCATCTGAGTTATGGCCTTAGGTCCAATCTAAGAGCAGGTGGAAGCAGAACAGCTCTGTCCCACTTAGATGCTTTGAAGGACTAGAGGCCTTCTTTATCCTCCACTCTCCTTTCCAATGCCTCTGCAACTTCTTTCATGTTGTCTGTGCCCAAACATAGCCCCTTCCCCCAGAAATTCATAAAAAGGACCACCACCTCATTTGTTTGTGGGGTTTCCAGAGCCTGCCCTCCTCAACCCTGGTTTCAAGTTCCACCATGCTACCTTTGCATGGGGCTCTAACTCTCCCACTGTTCTCCAGCTCTTCAAATATTTACCATGAGGTAAGTGGTTTCAAGAAAAGTCGATGTATCAAGTTGTGAGCTGTCAGTTTGGGGATTTCTCATGACTAGTAGAGCTTTGCACAGCTCCACTCTATGTCTCAATCATATCCAAAGGCAGAAAGGAGCACCACATGGGATTCTCTCTGTTTCCTCCCCTGTTTGATTTTTTTAAAAAATATTTTATTTATTTGTTTTAGAGAGAGAGAAAGAGAAGGAATGGGCATGCCATGGCCTCCAGCCACTGCAAACAAACTCCAGACTCACGTACCACCTTGTGCATCTGACTTTACATGGGGAATTGAATCCGAGTCCTTAGGCCTTGCTGGCCTTAACCGCTCTCCACTTAACCATATCTCCAGCCTCCCCTTTTTGTATTTTGGCAGGGATAAATCCTTCCTGTGATTCTGTTGCTCCATATTTCACATGCAAAGGAACGTGAGCCTCTTGCACTTTGATTCTTTAGAGTGGGAGGGAGATGCAGAACACAGCCAGACAGCAGTGATTGCCGTGGGATCATACCTATTGATCTTAGTCCTTCAACCTCCAACTTGGAAACAGACAAACCATCTGCTTTCTCTTCCTGGGGAGTAGCAGGTTATGAATAAATTATGCTGCCTCAGCTCAGAGAGTCCTTAAAATAAAGTACTGTCAGTCCGAGGTCCTCATTTCATTAAAACTAGATTAGTTTCTATTGCACATTTGATGGCATCTGATTGTTCCCTAGGATGTGAAACACTGACAGAATGGGAGAAAAAGTACATTACCTCAAATCTGCCTCACTCCCCTTCTCTCCCCAGTGCTGAATAATCATGAAAACACCCCCCCCCCACATACCCCATTTATTCTTAGCTGAATGAACCAGATCAGGTCTTGGGGACTGATATATTTAGAAAACTGCTGCAATCCTAAAGAAGGTCATTTGAGAGAGAACGTACATAATCTCAGGGTTTTTCACAAGTTTTAAGAAAATCTTCTCATGTTTCTAAGAGACCCTTCCTCTGGAAGTGGTTTGACTGATGGCTGATTGGACTAAACAGAAAGCTCAGAAGAGTGCCTTCAGTAAAGACATCCAAGGAATCATTGCCATCTCTGCTCTGAACACTTTAAATTGGATCAGCTTTCCTACACAAAGGATCAGAGAACAGATGCCAACAGCAGTTGATATCTCGGCCTCCCTGGGTCTTCTCCCTCAGGATTCTTGTTTTCATCTTTTAGCCTCATGTTATCCTTGCTTTGCTGACATGACGGTTCCACTATTTCTTTCTGAAATATCTTCGTATTTATTCCCTGTTATGTGGGGTCACACAGAAAGACCCCCCACTAGCAACCCATATCCCCTAGAGGCCATAACTGTCATGTCAAGACAAAAATAGGGTTCTAATTCAAGATGGACCCTACCTTAACTATGAGGTTGTAAACTTGATCTGGCTTGCTCAGGCTTTCTGGATTTGGCTTGCACCCTTCTGGAGTGGGATCCATTCTCCTGCTCATCCTCAGAATCCTGGAGGCCTGGCCAGGGCTGATGTGACCTTCTGAGATGGGACTCGCACATGCCCTTCACAGATGGCCATAATAATGGTCTCTCAGCTCCATGCACTGCTGGGGCTTCTGCGTGAGAGCACTGGCCTGACTCCTGATCTCCGTGAACGCCATTGGACTCGTAGTACTACCGGAGGTCAGCCTGGCCCTGGCCCATCAGTTTAAACCCTGCTGATTACAATGCATTTGTAGCTCAGGTGTCCACTGGGATCCTTATGGTTTTGAGATTCAAAATGGCAATGGCCTCAGAGCACAGTAAATCAAACCATAAAGTCCAAATGTTATCCGGGACCTTTTCTTTCTCATTGGGTGATCTTCTGCAGGTGGCTTAACCTCTCTGTTTCTTTGCTGTAAAATGAGTGTAGTGCCCTTAGAAATTTGAGATAATAACTCAATGAACAAGTTGAGCCTTAACAATAGTGGGGACAGGCTGCAGTCACAGGACATCAGAATACTATGCTGAAACTAAAAAGGAAACTTGCTTCCTCCTTGCTAGAGCTCATAGTGCTAGGAAGCCCTATTGGAGCTTCTGGAAAACAATTGTTGCCGACAGCATGAATAAGCAAGGGGACCCTGCAGACTATAAAATCAACCAGCTGAATAAAAAGTACACATTTGTGCAATAGTGGCACAAGCTTCTTTGGTAACCAACTATTCTCTAATTAGACATGAGGCCTGCTAAGTGGGAGATAACTCATATCTTGTACTGGAAACCAAGTCAGAATCCCATGGTCAGGAAACTCATAGACTTAGAAGCCCCGATTGCTCTCTGGAGAAGAAGAATGGGCTTGCACACCAAAAAGTCTCTCAAATAACTTTGCATATTCCCTTTCACCCAAGAAGCTCTTACTCTTGGTTGGAGAATCTGTTGTATTTTACATAAGGCAGAGAAAATGGAAAAGAACCAAGATCCATCAATAAGGCAAAAAAAAAAAAAAAAATAAGTGACTGCCCACAAAGAGACATGCCACCTCTATCACACCTGCCAGGGTCCAGAAGAAATTGCAGAGGAAGAGGTGACATGAATATTATTCTTACTGCTGGCCTGACAACCAGCTCCACTATGATGGTGACAGACATGGTGATCAACCAAAACCCATCAAAGCAAAATCCAGAAGGAACAAAGAACTCAACACTAAATCAGACTATCAACAGGCTTGCCATGAGAAGGCAGAGAGATTATAAAAGCCACAGAGTAGGTAGGAATACCCGGAGGCATGCCTCTCCCCCACCCAACCCAAACCTGCTATGCCACAGGAACTGACTGAGGCCTTCATTGGCCGCACAGTGAATACCATAACCCCACAGAGGAAGGCCCCAGGGTAATGGGAGCAGGGGCAAGGGAATAAAAGAGTATAATCTATTAATGTCACCATTACCTCTGTCTTATGAGGAGAGGCCCAGAAAGGTGCCCATGTATTTCTCACCACATCCACTAGCTCTTAATTTCTGCTGCAGTAAAAGAGGTCAGTTCCAAGCACTGCCTTGCAGTCTCGGGCTCAATGATCTGTCCTGTTCTTATAGCCCAGGCTCAATGCCAGTCTGATTTCTTGGCTTCTCTAAATACCTCTGATCTATAAAACTGGTAATGTAGAATGCTTCCTGAAGTTTTGAGGCAATGAGGGGAATTTATTAGTTATACAAAACAATAGGTTTCATTGTGAAATTTTGACCATGATATCGTATTTTGCTTGTATTTGCCCTCATTAACCTCTCTTGTCCCCATTCCTCCCCACAACTTGTCCTTCTGCATTCATGTCACATACAAATATATTTAAGTCTAGATTTTGCATTTGAGAGAAATCATACAGTATTTGTTTTTATCGTTAGTTTGTTTTGAGGTAGGGTTTCTTCTCTAGCCCAGGCTGACCTGAAATTCACTATATAGTCTCAGGCTGACCTCAAGCTCACAGTGATTCTCTGCCTCCTGAGTGTTGGGATTAAAGGTGTGTGCCACCACGCCCAGTGTATTTGTCTGTTTCTTCCTTCCCGTTTTTCTTGTCCCATAGATTTTCCCTCCAGATAGATCATCTTCTTCCTACTCTCATGTTTGATAGCCAGATAGATAGATAGATATGGAGTACATATATGAGAGAAAGGTGATATTTGCATTTCTGAGTCTAGCTTACTTTATTTAACATGATCTCCCGATTCATCCATTTCCTTACCAAACTACCAAATTTTTGTTGTTCTTTATAGCTGAATATATCTATTTTGTGTATATGCCACAATTTTCTGTATCCATCAATGGAAGGAGGGATCCCTTCATTGATGGGCATCTAGAGTGAATCCACAATTTTGTTAGTGTGAATAGTGTTGTAGTAAACATGGGTGTACAGATTTTTCTGCTGTATGCTGATTATTATTTTTTTTTTTTAGAGGTGGGTCTCACTCTAGTCCAGGCTGAGCAATCCTCCAACCTCAGCCTCCTGAGTGCTTGGACTAGTACGTGTGTGCCAACATGCATGTTTGTATCCTGATTTTGATACCTTCAGATATATTCCCAGAAGGGGTCTAGCTGGATCATATGGTAATTTTCTATGTATTTTTAAATTTTTTGAGAAATCTCCATACTGATTTTGACAGAGGCTGCACCTACTTACATTTTTGGGGTAGCTGGAATATAAAATGTCCCCTGTAGCCTCATGTGTTTGTGACTAAGCCTTATACTTGATCCCTAGCTGCTGGAGCCCTTGGAAGGTGAAACCTTACTGGAGGTGTATCACTGAAGGTGGGCCTTGGGAATTCATTTTATTTTTTTAACTTTAAAAATGTATTTATTAATTTGAGAGAGAGACAAAATGAGGCAAATAGAGAGAGAGAATGGACATGCCAGTGCCTCTAGCCACTGCAAGCAAACTCCAGATGCATGTGCCCTCCTGTGTATCTGGCTTACATCAGTACTAGGGAAATGAAGCTGGATAGTTAGGCTTTGCAGACAAGCATCTTAACTGCTAAGCCATCTCTCCAAACCCTTTTTAAAACTTTTTTATTGACAACTTCCATAAGCATAGACAGTAAACCATGATAAATGCCTCCCCACCCCCATTCTCCTCCTCTCAAATCCACCTTCCATTGAATCACTTCTTTCCAATTAGTTAGTCTTTCTTCTATTCTGATGTTATCACCATTTCTTCCTATTATGAAGGTTTTGTGTAGGTAGTGTTAGGTAGTGAGGTCAAGAATATCAAGGCCATTTTGTGTCTGGAAGATTGCATTGTAAGCAGTCCTACCCTTCCTTTGGTTCTTACATTTTTTTTCACCATCTTTTTTACTGTGGACTCTGAGCCATGGAGGGCATTTTTATCTGCAAACATGGATAATTTGACTTCTTTCTTTCTACTTGTATCCTTTTTTACTTCTTTTGCTGCTCTAAAATTTTAAGTACCATTTTGAATAAGAGTGGACAGAGGATCATGTCTTGTTCCGGATTTTAGAAGTGAGGCTTTCAGCTTTTATGTACTTAGTATAATGTTGGCTCTAGGTTTGTCATATGCAGTTTATATTATGTCAAGATAGGTTCCTTCTTTTCCTAGTGTCTTCAAGGCTTTTATTGTGATGGGACTCTCAGCTTTGTCATATGCCCTTTCTCCAACTATTGAGATGATCATGCAATTTCTGTCCCTGAGTCTATTTATGTACTACATAACATTTTTCTGATTTGTACATTTTGAATAATTTTTGTATTAACAATGGAAATTTACAATGCAGTGTTACAATGAAGACTTACATTTTAAGCATCCAATCCTCTAGACACCAAATCTCCAGGTATGGTTTAGTGTGACATATCCTTCATAAGCTCCTGGGTTTGCACACTTGGGGTCCTCAGCCTGTGGTACAGTTTGGAAAGGTTGTAGAACTTTTAGGCGGTGGAGCCTTCCTTGAGGAAATAGGTCACTGGATTCAGGCCTTGAAGTGTTATAGCTTGGACCCATTTCCTGTTTGTTTTCTGCTTCCAGACTGGACACAATGTGACCAGGCAGCTTCCTGCTCCTGCAGTAATGCTTTCCCCCCACCATGATGGAATATACCTTCAAAATACATGCAAAAATAGCTGGGTGTGGTAGCTCACACCTTTAATCCCACCACCCAGGAAGCAGAAGTAAGAGGATCACTGTGAGTTCGAGGCCACCTGGAGACCACATAGTGAATTCCAGGTCAGCCTGAGCTAGAGCAAAACCCTACCACAACAAATTATGTATATATATGTGTGTGTGTGTGTGTGTGTGTGTTAGTTTGAATATATGTCCCCCAACATATTCAGTGTTTTATTAGTTATAGTTTGCATCTGCAATCACCTTGCTAGAGGCAATGTCACTGGGGGCCAATCTTAAGGTGTAGTGGTGGGTTTGAGATTCCATTGTAAAGATATGCAAAGTGTGCCTAGCAGGATTTCCTGAAGTGTGTTGTGTGACTCTTTTGGCTGTAGTTTTGCTCTGTGTGCTGTGTGGCTGGCTGGTTTTTCTCTCTTGCTTGGCCCTGTGAAGGCAGGCCAGCTTCTTCTGCCATTATGGAACTTGCTCTGGATCTGTAAGCTTTAATAAATAATATCCCTTCCTCCATAACTGTGCCTGGTCTGGAAGCTGTCTGCTACAATATGTGTATGTGTGTGTGTGTGTATATATATATAATAAAACATTTCTTACGCTGTAAAATATTTGGCCACATTAACAAGAAACCTTTACCCATCAGTCTTTTCTAATTGCCAATGCCCTTATTGTTTTTGCTGTCGCCTTAAGGCCAAGTCCTTAGGGTTTGCTTTTGGTCATTTTGTGATAGGATCTACTTCACTAGGAGTATCAGGCTGCAACTCATTAGGTGGAGTAGGCCGGTCTAGAACTTGTGGCAATCCTTTTGCCTCTGCCTCCTGAGGCTGGGATAACAAGAATGTGTTGCCATGCCCAACTAGTCCTTGGGCTTTATCCTTTGGCATCAAAAGTCTAAATTACAGTATTTTAAAAAGATACTTCTAGTCCTAAGAAGATCTCAACTTGCAGATTTCTGAATAGCAAAATCTCCCTTTCTGAGGTCACTGAGAGTAACTAACTATGGCAATGAAGGATTTTTTTCCCCCAGAGTTTGGAGATAGTTTTGCTATATAGCCGTGGTGCCCAGAAGCTCACTATTTAAACCAAGCTGGCCTCCTCCTCCTGCCTCCGCCTCTCGACTGTTAGTATTACATGTATTACCATGTGCAGCCAAAGGTCTAAATGGGCACCAGTAACAAAATGACAACTAACAACTGTCACTGGCATGTGCTTTATAGTTTACACAGTGCATTCAAAGTCCTTATCAATCCATTAGAAAATCTTTCTTTTTGTTTACACCTGGAGGGTTTACAAATAAGGGCCACATACTCAATGTTGGAGGAAATCTCTGTCGCCCTAGAGGGCTGAGGGCTTGGAGACTCCAAGAATGAAGACAGACTCAGAAATACAGTGAAAAGCAGAAGTAGCAAACTTTATTCTTTAGCTGCAAGTGAAAGCTCCTTTTGAGAAGGGAAGGGCCTGGGCCATGGAGCTGGATATTTCCTGATTGGGCCCAGCACTAAGCTTTCATCCTGTTGTGGTTCCCTCCTCCCTATTGCCATGGTAATTAGGAATAGGGGTTTAGCCCCTTCTTCAAAATGCATAAGGTCACAGCCTTTAAAATAGCTGGCTGGTTTAAATTGTTTTCCCCTTCCTTTCCTAACTTCTGCTTTTAGGGCTTTCAGCTCTAGTGGTTAAATAAAAATAAACTCGGTTCTGACTGTCTACACTCCTGTTCCTGTGTCAGCAATGCCCCAAACCCTTTCCCTATCTGCCTAAGACCCTCTAAACTCCTCACACTGGCACACGGGCACAGATGTGTATGTGGCTCTGCTTTGTGTGGCTCTGTGATGCTCATCTAAGGCTCCCTGAGAGACAGGGCCATTATCAATTCATAGACAAGGTCATTGGTGTAGTGACAATTGATCATGAGCCCTGGGCTAAAAATCCCTGACATAGGGACCACCATGACATGATATTACAGTTGTCCTGTCTCAGTGGAGACATGTATTGGATTTCTGAAATTCGAGAGAGAGTATGGGCTTGTCTTCCTCTGGGATTATTGGGTCATTTCTCAGCATGTCTGCAGCCCAGGCAGGAGAGAGGCTCTGATGAATCATACTTGACATCCACAGCTCAAGCAAGCAGAAGGAATCTGAAATTTGAACAAAGATTTAAGTACTTCCAAGTACACAACCTTTTCATTGTTAAGTATTAATTCACAGTGTGCATTTTATACGTCTTTTAGAAGGTCAGGTCTCTTCCCTGGACTACTATGCCTTAGTAAATGTGGGTCCAAGCGACACATGTGAATGCAATCAGTGGAAGAGCTTGCTCCAACATACTGGGAGAAACCATGAATATTTTCTGCACACACATTTGTATATCTATGCAACGTTTCATGTTGGAAAGTGACATGAACAACAGCCAGTAACCTCACAGTGGCTAATGTGGCAGCTGGCATAGAGGAGAAGCCAAACTAGGATCACCTGTCATGCCAATAAAATGGGCTGTGCTCTGGGCGCAGCAGCCTGCATGCTTGTGGGTCCCATAAATCAAAGGCTCATACTGAACCTTTGCTTGTAACTTGGGGGTCTCACCTCCTTCATGCTTCTCTGCCTTCCAGAGACCCTGCCTCAACTGTGACTGACAGTTACCAGAACTCCACAGCTTGGACCAGTCATTGCCTAGACCTTTTCAAACTGTTCCTGAAACTCATTCAAAAGTGTCCTCAAAATTCTCTGTCACTGTTAGCTTTTAGTACACTACATTGTCACTGTATTCTCTTCTCTTCTCTCTCACTTTTATAAATGAAACTCATTTCTTTCTTAATGTTTTATTTTTATTTTATTTATTTATTTCAGAAAGGGAAAGAGAAAGAGGGAGAGAATGGGCACGCCAGGACCTCCAGCCACTGCAAATGAACTCCAGATGCATGCACCACCTTGTGTATCTGGCTTATGAGGGTCCTGGGGAATCAAACCATGGTCCTTTGGCTTTGTAGGCAAAAGTGCCTTAACTGCTAAGCCATTTCTCCAGCTCTCTCTTCTCTTTTTGATACTGAGCATTTAACCCAGAGATTTATGCATGCTGAGCAAGCGTTTTACTAGCCCCTTATTTTATAGAGGAAAAAAATGTATGTTCCTTTTTCCATCTTAGAGTCATGGTAGAGATTCCTATAATGAAAGACGGATGAACAAAAAAGAACTACATATTTAATGTTTTATGAGACAGGAAGGAAATGAATGGTTAAACTTGAGTGGAGAATTATGGAGCCATATGTTAGGGCAAGGAGCATGATCTAATGGGCAAAACTAGGGGAGCTGAGCAAGGCCTAGATTCTTCTTTGAGTCCCTTGACTGTGGAGATGAAGATGTCTCTTTTCTCCAGAAGGGTGGTTCCATTTCACATGAGGTTCTTCCAACATCCTTCACAGGGAGGCCAGAAAATCCTGGTAGCTCTGCTAATCTGCTTCAGGGAATAAGGATGGGGAAATGTGGCCCAACCTTCCTGATTTTGCAGTTTTTCTGAAAGTTCAGCAAGCTTAAAATATTTTGGGATGGCTGGCCTCTAACTCACAGGGATCTGCCTACCTTTGCCTCCTGCATGCTGGGATCACATGCGTGTGCCACCATGCTGGCAAAAACCAATTTTTTTTTTTTTTTTTTGGTTTTTTGAGGTAGGGTCTTGCTCCAGTCCAAGCTGACCTGGAATTCACTATGTAGTCTCAGGCTGGCCTTGAACTCACAGCAATCCTCCTACCTCAGCCTCCAGAGTGCTAGGATTAAAGGTGTGTGCCACCAAGCCCAGCTAAAAACTAATATTCTTAAAAAGTGTGCCTGAGAGATATGAAACATCCTGTAACACTTGAGTTCATGCCCTAGGGTGAAAAAGTTTCTGCCCAAATGTCATTTCTATCTAAAGTGAGAGCATGTTTTATACTGTAAATTGGTTTAATTTCATGATATATAGTTCTTTCTTTGCACCCCTGTATTTTTCTCTTTCTTTTCTACCTTTCCTTCTTTTTTTATTTGCTTCTTTCCTTCCATCATTCCATCCAATATTCACTATCTACTTCAGAAAGCATATGGTGAGGCTTATGGAGATGAGTCAGACCTGGAGTTGGTTCAGGGATCAAGTTTACAGGAGGATGATCTTACATGCCCTTAAAAATGGGAGATTGGGGGAAAGTAGTAAGTGGAAGAGAAGTAAACAAATGTTATAGGAGCTCAGAGGGAGAGAGAAGTACTTGATTATGTTTTTTATATAATTTAAAAAAATCTATTTGTAAGTAGAGAGGGAAGGGGAGAGAGAGAGGATGAGAATGGGCATGCCAAGGCCTAGTGCCGCTGCAAAAGAACTCCAGACATATGTGCTGCTTCATGCACCTGGCTTTCTGTGTGTACTGGGGAATCAAAACCAGGCCTTCAGCTTTGCAAGCAAGTGCCTTTAATTGCTGAGTCATTTCACCAGCTTTTAATGCCTTTCCTATATATTTTCTGGTTTATATTAACCCTTATAATTGTAACTTTCTGTTCTCAGATTTATTCCTTCCTTTCTCTGTTCTGTATTACTAAAGGCCTAGTGATTGCAAGTCCTAATTACACTCCTTTATTGTCTGCTTTCCAGTTGGTTTGGCCAGTGGGAAGCCCTTGTGTGGTGGTTTGAATTAAGTGTCCCTCATAAACTCATATATTATGAATGCAAGGTCCCCAACTGGTGGCAATTTGGAAATTGGAGTCTTGCTGGCAGAGGTATGTTGCTGGGGGTGGACTTATGGTTGTGATAGCCAATTTCTCCTTGCCAGTGTTTGGCACACTCACTTGCTGCGGTTGTCCACCTGATGTTGGCCAGCAGGAGATGTCTAACCTCTGCTTATACCACGTTTTCCTCTGCTATCATGGAGCTACCCCTCTTGAGTTTGACCCCTTTCCTCCCACAAGCTGCTTTTGGGGAAGTGTTTTATGCCAGCAATGAGAAGATAGCTGCAATACCTGGTGGGAATGGGACCTCTCCACTAAGCAGTAAGCAGCTGCTGCTCTGCGGCCCCACCTCCTACCTGAAAGGCTTGGGCCTGGCCTTCAGAACTCTGCCTCCTCCTCTTTGTTCTCCTGTTAGGGGTGGTATGGCTTCCTGTTAAAAATGTGCCTTACCTCACCATTCTCCTTTGACTCTGAGAACCTCCATCACCTGAGCAAATAATCCTTTGCATTAAATTCCCTGAGTGGCAATTATTAAAGGGGATTTTCTTTTTCTACTTAGAACCTCAGCAGAATGAAAGCATTATTCATAACATTTTACAGATAAGGAGAGAGTTCAATGACTTTCCCAAGGTCAACTACTGATAAGAGGCAGAGTCCAGTACTGCCTCCTGACTTTAAATCCAGACTCTTGTCTTCTGCCTTGTGCTGCCTCCTGCAGAGAGAATAGCAACAAAGAAATATTTCAGTTGTGTGCCACATAATGGGGCTTTGTGTAACATGGGACCCCATGTGTAACGGTGGTCTGTATTAGTCAGGGTTCTCTAGAGTAACAGAACTGACTGAATGAAAATGTATTATACAGGGGATTTATTGGATTGTTTTACACAATACCAGCCGGACAGTCCAGTAATAGCTGTCTGCAAGCTCAAGAGCCAGAGAATCCAGTGGCTGCTCAGTCCATGTGGCTGGAGGCCTCTGTAGTCCTAATCTGGCACTGAAGATCTGGAGTCTTCCTGGAGAGCTGCTGGTCTTCAGTCCGCATTGGAAGGCTGCTGAGACTAGGTTCCACTGTCCAGGAAGGAAGCTAAACCAGGATAGATGCACAGACCAGTGAGTAACACAGGCAGTCAGGAAAAAGGCACTCTGTTCTTTTGTTCATTATATATAGTTAGCCACGGGAAGGGCAACCACTCTGGAGAAAGGACTTCCTCTCTCAGTTAATCCTTTCTGGAAGCACCCTCAGAGACCTACCCAGAGACTTGTCTCTTACTTGATTCCTAACCTGATGATTGATAACAGAGTTTAACCTTGGTCCCATAGATTATAACAGAGTGGAAAATGCTTATTACCCATGACATCATAATGTGATGTATTATTCATGTATTTGTGGTAATGCGAGTGATATATAGCAACTAGTCCATGTATAATTATAGCAATACAATTCTTTATAGTATTTAATATTTGTTACCAAATACATGGTGCTAGTTTATCACATAAATACTTAATACATTTTCTTTCTATTACAGTGTCCTCCTTCTATTTATTAAATATTTTCCCTATAAAAAAACAGTATACCATATTATGTCAGTAGCAGCCTCCACAGATAGTCACTAGATCTTTTGATCACATTTTCTCTTGAGCTTAATCTAATCTCATGTTATTCTGTCATTGTATCTGTCAGACCAATAGGCTATATGATATGATTCTGTTCCATCTTTCTATCTATTCATCTAGCATAGATGTGTGGTAATTATACCATTAGGTTTTTGTTGTTGTTGTTGTTGTTTTTTTCAAGGTAGGATCTCACTTTGCCCCAGGTTGACCTATAGCCCCAGGCTGGCCTCAAACTCAGTGATTTTTCTACCTCCGCTTCCCCAGTGCTGGGATTAAAGGCATGTGCCACCATGCCAGACCCCATTAGGTTTTTGTAAGTATACCCTATAATGAACAGCAATAAAATAACTTATAATGCGTTTCTCAGAACATATCCCCACACTCAGTAATATGTGAGTGTATAAAGATTTTCTTCAAGAGCAGATGAAAGGTGTATCTGTTTATTTTTCCCCATGCACATGTAAATATGAAAGAGCTTTCAGGTTTTTTGACATTACTTGTTTTGATTACATTCTTAGAAGAAGTTAACATATGAGCTAGATTAGGAAAATGCCACACAAGTGCATGTGGTTGTAGCCTGGTATTCAACAGCGTCTCTCATCCTGATAGAACAAGAGATTTTGGTATAGTTGTAAGAGTTAGTAAGTGATTGGTACAAGATGAAAAATAGTCCTAATAGTATTTTATGTCACTGTATTTACTGTATTTCATAATATTTCTGTGATTATCATATTGATATCACCTAGGAAGGGGGAAAATTAAGTTGCATTGAAGATGTTTTAGGTCTAGAAATAGTTTTATAAATGGAGACACATGTGTCCAGCTTACTCTACTTGACTGTAAGAATGTTTTCATTCTTAAATGTTACTGAATTGATTACTAAATGCCAACAGTCACCAAATCAATTGATTTAATAATATTAATGAAGCTCTGTTATCTGAAAAGGCTTTAGGAGGGTAGGCTGTCATCTGAGAGGGAAAAAACATTCTGTGGTTTAATTTCCTTCTTCACACATGAAACTCAATAAATAGACTCATTCCATTTTATTTTTATTTATGTTTTTTGATTTCCCAAGGTAGGGTCTCACTTTAGCCTAAACTGACCTGGAATTCACTCTGTAGTCCCTGGCTGGCCTCAAACTCACAGCTCTCCTCCTATTTTTGCCTCCCAAGTGTTGGGATTAAAGGCATGTACCACCACGCCAGGCTGACTCATTTCCTTTTACAGTGCATGATATTGAACCATGAATTAGCTTTGCCTTTAATGGTCTGGATTTGGATGAGTTTACATATAAAACTCAGTGATTCTCAGCTGAGAATCCTATGGGATATTTGGAAAATTATAGGATCATTTTTATTGAATGCATTGGCTTTGGGTCACTTAGTACATGTAGTTGTTGGGACAGTTCCAAACAATAAAAAAAAAAGTCATAGAACCTTTGCCACCTATAGGTGAAATACTGCTGTGATTGCCTTATTACACAATATAGGTCTATACTCCTTCTAGGATTAAGGTTGGGGCTGAAGACTCTGTTGAAATAAGAAGGGCTTTGCAGGTATCAAACTTTGAGAGAAGTCATTTATAAAGAAAAGGTCTTCATAATAAATTGGGACAAAACATCCCAGAGTGCTTCCACTTGACCAGATGTGAGACTACCTACCTAGAAGAGAGGGTCAATGCAGGATTATTTTATAAGGTTTTGTTACCTAGAGTGAGGTAGCAGTGCTCAGCAGGTGGAAGCTAGGTTATCACATTTCTTCCATACATGGAAGGAACAAACAGCCTATTTTATTCAACTCCTCTGGCAAATAGCATATTCTTTACATTATTAGGTTGGTCAAAAGTACAGTAACCTCACATTTCAGTGGTGATGCAGAGATGTAAATGAAAGAGCTCTGAAGGAAAATAAAAAAGCTTCAAAGTTTATTTGCCACTTCCTTTTTGGGGAGTCTTTGGCCATTGTCCACTTGGAAGGTCAAGGTGCTGTCATATAAAGGATGTCATGGCTAGATGCTCATTGATGTAATTCATCTCTCTGGATTCATAGTAAGTCTCCTTTTTGTAGAACTTAGTTTGGGGTTATGTGACTGATAAAGCCATAGGATGTAGACAGAAGTGATGTATGTCAGTTTCAGACATGGCCCCTCAAATTTTCTATGAGATTCTTAGCTTCTCCATTCTCTGTCCTTATATATGGTGGGACTGTTCTATGGGACAACAAATTCTTTGAATGCAGCTCTCAAAGGAAAATTTCCCAAGAATCACCAAATCTACACTGTCCTGAGACATAAATGGAACTTAACCTTTTGTTGGTTAAGTCACAGAGATAGGGGGTTTATTTGTGATAATAGCATCCCCTAGTTTATGTGCAAGAATTCTAAATGAGTACTAATAAATTAGCTGTGGTTGGTTATGTGGACAAAGAATTATGGTAGTTTATAACTAGGTTCAGCTTTCTGCCTATTAGTAACCTGATGTAGTTGCTGAGAGTATGCTGGTAAAACTGGAGGAAAACTGGAGGACAACTTGGTCCTAATATATGAAGACTGGCCAAAGTAATCTAAGGCTAAAGAAAGGGAGGTAAACAGATTTAGAAGTGTCCAGACTATAATTTACTGTGGAAATTATGGGGTTTGAGGTGTGGTCTAAGGCAGCAGCAACAGAACCCCACAACTGGAATTAGAAAGAGGATGTAAACATGAATTAGGACAGAAGTGACTTTATCCTGGTTGGAACATGCTTGGTTTATCTTAAGTAAATATTAAAGAGTATGGGATCTCCTGGATCTAGGGTCTTAGAGAGCTCCACATGCTTCTCTACTCATTTTGTCTCTTTATAGTTTCTAAGGCACTATGCAGGAAAATTAAGGTTACTCTGAGGTAGCCATGGTATTACAACTCAAGATCGCTGCAGTCAGATCAAGCTGAACCTGTACACATGGTAATGTGAAAAGAACTAGAAAACTGGAATAATGGGCCAAAACAAAGACTAGATGGAGATATCTCTATACATATATCTAAAATTCCAATCATAAGAGTATAGAATGAATGAGATCTGAAAAAATGCCTTCAAAGTGTAGTATGATAGTAAAGTCAGTGTGAGGTGACATGACATTTGTATGCTAAAATAAGTGGCTCATTAATATAAATACAGTTTGAAACTGTGGATGTCAGTCTCATTCTATCACAGTGGTTAGATCAGTACTACACTCTAGTTTCTTCAGCTTTGATCTTAGGCATGTACATGGGAAAATAGTCATTATTTTGAAGGGTTTGAAGTCATGGTCTGAAGAATTATTGAAAGGACTGGTTATAATTACTCTAGGGAAAACTTACAGGGTCCTTAACAATCATCTCACACACATCACACACTTTTTTAAAAAGACTATTTATTTGCAAGTAGAGAGAGAGAGACAGAAGAGAGACAAACAGAAAGGATGGGTGCATCAGTGGCTCTAGCCATTGCAAATTAACTCCAGATACATGTACCACTTTGTGCATCTGGCTTTACATGGGTTCTGGAGAATCAAACCTGGGTTGTTAGTCTTTGTAGGCGAGCATCTTAACCACTGGGCTATCTCCTCAGCCCCACATATATATTTATTTCACATCCCATAAAACTCCTCCTTTAAATTATAAAATTCAATGAATTTTAGCATTTTTACAAGGTATTACAATAGTCACCACTGTTTAATTTTAGAATATTTGCTTCACTCAAGAGAAAACCCCATATACGTTAGCAGCTACTTCCTATTTTCCCCTCCCTCTAGTCTCTGGAAATCACTGACTACTTTATGTCTTTGTGTATTTGTTTACTCAGGACATTTCATGTACAGGAATCATCTAACATGGTATTATGTGTCTGGCTTCTCTCAATGTTTTCAACATGCATCCATTTTGTAGCCTGTATCAGTACTTTATTCCTTTTATGACTGAATGATATTCCAAGGTATGGGAAAATCACTGTTCCTTTCCCCATTCATCAGTTGAGGGGTATTTGTGTTGTGTCTTTTTTGCTGTTGAGAATAATGCTTCCATGACTATCGAGGCAGTTTTTATATGAAACTTCAGTTCTTTAGGGAATGGAAAGCTGGATCATATGCCAATTCATTTTAACTTTTTGTTATATACTTTATTATTTCAGGTTGTGGTGATTTGAATTAGGTGTCCCCCATAAACTCATGTGTTTTGAATGCATGGTCCTCAGCTGATGGCAATTTGAGAAGTGGAGCCTAGCTGGAGGGGGTGTGTTGTTGGGGCAGGCTTAGAGGTGTTGTAGCCAGCTTCCCTTTTGATTAAACTGGAATTGATTTTTGTGCAGGGTAAGAGACAAGTCCAGTTTTCATAGCACCATTGCTAAAGAGGCTGTTCATTCTCCATGTAGTGTTTTTGGAATTTTCATTAAAAAAATCAGGTAGCTATAGTTGTGCACACTAATTTTAGGATCTGCAATTCTATTCCTTTGACAGTACTATGCTGATTTTGTTACTTTGGCTTTGCAATAGAACTTAAAACCAAGGAAGGGGATACATCACATCATTTTCTTTTTCTTTTCTTTTTTTCCCCTCAGGATCACTTTTGCTATCTTTTAGTCTTTTAGTTCTCTGAGTAAATTTTAGATTGAGTTTTCTATTTCTGTGAAAAAGGCCATTGGAATTGTGATGAGGATGACATAAAATGTGTAAATTGCTTTTGGTAAGGTAGTACTTTTCATTATATCAATTCTCTGATCTATGAGCATGGGAGAGCTTCAATTTCACTCTAGAATGTTTTATAGTTTTCATTGAAAAGTTCATTTATTTCCTTGGTTAGGTTTACTCCTAGGTTTTTTGTTGATGATCAGTTGTGAATGGAGTTGCTTTCTGGATATCTTCCTCAGTTTCTCCGTTATTGGTATACTGAAAGGCTACAGATCTTTGTGTGTTAATATAAGCTGCTACTTTTATCAGTAGTAAGAGTTTTCTGGTGGAGTCCTTAGGGTCTTTTATGTATAACATCATATCATCAATAAATACTTGATTTCTTCTTTTCTTTATTGTTCTATAAAGAACAATTTTATTGTGTAAAGTTTTTCTTTCTCCTTCAATTATGATGGACAGCTTTTCTGGATATAGTAGTCTGGGATGGCAGTTGTCTTTCAGAACTTGAAATATATATATATTTTGTTTTTGTTTTTGTTTTTAGAGGTAGGGTCTCGCTCTGGTCCAGGCTGACCTGGAATTAACTATGTAGTCTCAGGGTGGTCTCGAACTCTCGGCGATCCTCCTACCTCTGCCTCCCGAGTGCTGGGATTAAAGGCGTGCGCCATCACGCCCGGCTGAAATATATCATTTTAAGCACCACCTCCCTGGCTTTTGAAGTTTCTATTGAGAAACTTTTATTGTTCTGGTGGATCTGCCTTTATGCATGATTTAGGGTTTCTCTTTCTACTTTCAATATTCTTTACTTTTTCTGTATGCGTAATGGTTTAGTTTTCATATGATGAAGGAAAATTATTTTCTTGTCTGTTTGCTGTTCCAAATGTATCCTGAATTCTGAATCCAGATTGGCTTCTTTCCCCCTTTTAGGGAAATTTTCTGCTATGATTTTATTGAAAATATTTTCTATGCCTTTACAATGTAACCCTTCATCTTCTTCTCTGCCCATGATTCTTGTTAATTTTATTAATATTATTTTATTTTTAATTATTTATTAGAAAGACAATGGGCATATCAGGGCCTCTAGCCAGTACAAATGAATTCCAGATGCATATGCCACCATGTGCTTAAGTGGGCTCTGGGGAGTTGAACCTAGGTCCGTAGGCCTCACAGGTAAGCACTTTAACCACTAAGCCATCTCTCCAGCCCAAATCTGTTAATCTCATATTGTCCCAAATATCTTCAAGATATTGCTTATATTCTTTTAATAATTTATATTTGTCCATATTGGATTATCCCAGTTCTTTCACTTTGTCTTCCAGTTCAGATATTCTGTCTTCTCCTGATTCATTCTATTAGAAAGGGTTTCTATGGAAGTTTTATTTGACTTATTATGTTTTACATTTCTACTATTTCAGTTTGGTTTTTCTTCAGTATTTCTATCTCTTTATTGAATTCCTTTTTCATATCATTTATCCCCTTCCTTATTTTGATCACTGTGTCTTTTTTAATGTTCTTATGAGATTCATGCAGGACTTTATAGTCTTCTTTGATTTCTTTGAACAAGCTTATAATCATTCTTCCAAATTATTTTGGAATTTCTTTGGCCTCAACCTCAGTGGAAATTCTCGCTGAAGGATTAAATTTTGGAGGGGGTATGATTCCTTAGTTTTTTTTTTTTTTTTCATGTTACTTGTGTTCTTGCCTTGCAACTTATGAATCTGGAGTGGAATTGTTACTTAAATTTATTTCTTTCAGTTTTATTTATTGGGCTGGATAAATGGTTCGCTGAAGTGTGCTTCTTATGCACAAATGAGGGCCTGAGGGAGCATGAAACCACCTGAGCTCAAATCTCCCAAACTCACATAAATAGCTGGGCATGGCTATGCACATCTGTAACACCAGTCCTATGAGGAACAGAGACTGGAGAGTCACCAGGGCTCAAAAATAGCAGAGTCCATAATCAGTAAAAGACTCTATTGCAAGGAAAAAGAATAGGCAGGTGAATGTTGAAGCCACACATCACACACACAGCACACCACACCACACCACACATACTATGTACATGCAAAAAAAAAATACAAAAGAAATATTTATTTAAGCCACTCTTTCTTTCAGAGTAAAGGTTTGTACTGATCAAGAGGGGCTAAAGTGATGTTGAGGTATTATGTAATTTCCTTCTACTAAATGAAGGATTGGGACACCAGACTCAAACCCCACAGTCTCCATGTTTACTTTTCACCTGATCTATAAAGAGCAGAGAGCTCATGGGTGTGTTCAGCTCACCAGAAATGACAGGAAGGCCAAAGACCATTGGATGCGCAGAGCTTCCCAAAGATAAAGGCAGGCTAAAGGTATTCAGGTACCCCCAGCTTCTTGAAGTTGAAGGGTAACTGAAAGCTCTCAGTTGTACCCAGATCCCCAGAGATATAGGACAAGGATGAGGCCCCTGGAATGCACAGAGTTCTCTGGAGATGAAGGGCAGGCAGAAGGCTTTTGGGTTTGCAGAGCTGAAGGGACGTGAGGGGCAGCTGAAGGCTGTCAGGTGGGAAGAGGTCTTGGCAAGTTGTGGCAGGTGAAACAGAGGTGGCAGCTGAAATGATAGTATAAAAATAAAATTAAAATTAAAATTAAGATCATCAATACAATGAAACTGAAGGTATTACATGCTGAGTTAGTATTTCTTCCTAATCAGTACTATGTAGTTTCTCCTCCTCTCCACGTGTCTTTTGTGTCAGGGTCCATAGTTGGGGGAGGGGACTGCTAATCTCAGTAATCCAAACAAATTAAGGCATGCATCCTCCTAGATTTGAGAGATTTCTATGTGGGAAGTAATTTTTTTTTTTTTTTTTTGGCCAGAATTCTCTTGTGTCAGGCTTCTTGCCTGCCATTTGCAACCTTATTTGTGATGATTTGGAGGAATGGGTTTTCCCCTAATGGGGCTTTCTAGAACAGAGGCTCTGAGGAGGATGGAAGACCATTTGTCTGTGTTTGCCTTGTAGCCAGGAGGTCTCTTCTTAGCCATACCTGTCAGGTGACTGCACCAAGTCCTTCGGCATGTTTCCAGTGATCCCATGTTACTCAACCAGATAATACAGAGGATTGCCTTTTTTTTTAAACAATTATCTGTAGGACCCCCATTGAGAATCTGAGCATCAGCCCCACACAACACACTTCTGTTTCTGTCTCCGCAGCCTGCTTTGCGCCATTACAGACCTCTCTCTATACTCACTGTATCCAGCCTATGGTCACATCCCTGCAGTCCAGACAGTCTCTCTCCCTTGCTCCTGGCACCCATGCCCTGGAGTTGAGAACACCTCCCTGGCATGTAGCACAATGTGGGGGAATTGGGCTATAGCTTGACTGCTTCTTTGTTGAATAAACCCCACTTAGGCTTACTTTTTTCTTATAGTTCTTTCTCTTATAGGAATAGTTATTTCTCATACACCTTATCTTTTATTTCATTGCAGAATCTGCTTCTGATCTTCCATCTTACCTGGAAGTCACTTTGCTGGTTATTTTTAACTACATAGGAGCTTTTCAGTTATTATCTAGTGTCCTTTCATTCCAGGCTAGAGGACTTCCCTGGATAGTTCTTGCAGTCTATATTTACTAGCAGTAATCCTCTTGATTTTCATTTGTGAAGTGAAATTCTTTATTTCTCCCTCATTTATGAAGAATGGTTTTGCTAGAAAAAGAATTCTTTATGTTAAGAATTTCGCCAGGCGTGGTGGTGCATGCCTTTAATCCCAGCACTCGGGAGGCAGAAGTAGGAGGATCACAGTGAGTTCAAGGCCATCCTGAGACTACAGAGTGAATTCCAGGTCAGCCTGAGCTAGAGTGAGACCCTACCTCAAAAAAAAAAAAAAAAAAAAAGAATTTTTAAATTCCTTTAAGTCTTTTAAGTTTTTCTCTCTCTCTGTCATGCTTATAAACATGTTGAAGTCAATTTATCCTGATTGATGTTCATTGAGTTTTGTGAATGTGTATATTAATGGTTTTCATAAAAATTGAGAAGGTCATTATTTCAATTCTGTGTGTGTGTGTGTGTTACACACTATATATGTGCTCATGCAGTGCCCTATGTGCTGCATACCTAGAACTGGGTGCACTTGCCTATGGTGGCCAGAGCAAAACATCCGGTGTTTAGCTCCATGGCTCTGTTCAGCTCCATGGCTCTTCTATCCATTCTTATTTGAGCCAGAGGCTCTTACTGATCCCAGAGCTTGCCAATTGTGTGTGTGTGTGTGTGTGTGTGTGTGTGTGTGTGTGAGAGAGAGAGAGAGAGAGAGAGAGAGAGCGCGCTCTGGCAATTTGTGGGTCTGTGTTCTGGGGCTACAGATATACATATGGACACTACCAGCTATTTCTGTGGGTCCTGGGGACCAAACTTGTGTTTGATCCTCATGCTTGCACAGGAAGTGCTCTTAACAACTCAACTATCTCTCCAGCCTTCAATTATTATTTCTGCTTCTTTCCTCTCTTATTGGTTCTCTTTTTATATATTTTTACATACATATCACATATTGTGGGCTTTATGGTCTCATATATATCATTCAATTCATTCATTTTTCTGTTCCTTAGATTAGGTGATCTCAATTGATCTGTTTTCAAGTTTTATTTTATTTTTTATTTGTTCTGCCAAATCTGCTTATTGAGTCTCAGTACTGAAAACTCATATGAATTATTGTACTTTTCAATGTTGGTCTTTATTAATAATCTCTACCTCTTTTTATACATTTCTTTAGCCTTTAGACATAATTTTCTTTAATTCTCTGATGCTCTTAAGAGACCAGATTTAAAGTTAATTTGTTTTTTCCTAGTAAGCAACATCTGGGCTTTGCCACAGTCATTTATTTTGATGATCTTTTTCTGTGTATAGGCCATACTTTGTCGTCCAGTGTATGTCTTCTCACTTTTTTGTTGAAAACTTGATTCTTTAAATAATAAAATGTGACAATCTTGGAAATCAAGTTTTCTTTGTTCTTGTTGCTGCTTGTTATTTATGTACTTTGCATGTTTGTTTCTTGACTACATTAACTAATTTTATAAAATGGGTCAGTAATTATTGATATGTTTGGTTACTGAATTTGTGTTTATTCAGTTCAGTAGCTAACTAGCAAAGCAACATATAAACAGAAAATCAAACTCATTCCTGCTCACCTCATCACAAATCTTAATTCCCTATTGCTTATAGATATAAATGTTAAAGATAGTATAACACAATTTCTAGGACATTGAAGAATAAATGACTTTGAAGTGAAACAATGTTCTTTTTGTATTTTTTAAAAAGTTTACACTCTTATGTCCCTTCTCCCCTGTCCCTATCCCACTGCGGGCCTTCTCAGTGGGGTTATTGGCATTTACCGTGGGGTCATGAAGGCCTCAGTCAGTCTTTGTGGGGAGGGGATGGTACCTCAGGCAAATCCCACCCATCCTGTGGTTTTTACAATCTTTCCACCCCTTTTGACAATGTTTCCTGAACCTTGGCAGGAGTTTAAAATGGTATTCTTCATCATTGTTATTTTGGGTTTTCAGGCTCTTGTTATGTAGACTAGTCTGGAGTAGAGCTCCCTTTGTATCTCAGGCTGGCCTTGAAATTCTAATTCTCCTGCCTTAGTTTGATGAGTACTGGAATTTCATGTGTTCACAGCCATGCCCCGTTGTTGTTTACCATTATTATTATTATTATTATTATTATTATTATTATTATTATTATTGGACAAAGTCTTAACTGTGTAGCCCAGACTGACTCTCAGCTTATTATGCATCTTAAATGGGCCTTGAAATTGCAATCCTCCTGCTTTGGCCTCCCTAGGAAAGTATTCTTAAACAGTACAGATGGGTGATAACACAAAAATTAAAATCAACTCTTTTCCACCACACTTACAAAATAAAAGGCAAGCATTATTACCTGAATAGATGCAAACTTTTACTATCTTTTCACTGAAAAATCAAAAAGGAATTACCAGCCGGATGTGATGGCACATGCCTTTAATCCCACCACTTGGGAGGCAGAGGTAGGAGGATCACCATGAGTTCAAGGCCTCCCTGAGATTACACAGTGAATTCCAGGTCAGCCTGAGCTAGAGTGAGACCCTACCTTGGAAAACCAGAAAAAAAAAAAAAGGAATTGCCTCATTAAGTAGCTATTGATTCATCTCTTCCACCTTTAGAACCACACTCTTATTTTAAAATATAATTTGATGAAATCCTGTAGAGTAGGAACTCTAATTTTTTTGCTCCTTAGGTAATTGATTTTGATCTTTTCCATTTCCATTTTATTTTCAGAATCACCGTGTTGATTTCCATAGGAACATTAGCAAAATCCTAATGGAATTTTGTGTTTAAATGTATTAAACCAATAGATAACTTTCGAGAACATGGGATCTTGACAATACTTGACACTATTCACTGTCTCCCTATGTCTGTTTCTCATATATATATATGTCTCTCTTTTACTATTTAAATGTATATATGTATATGTATAATTTCCACCCTTCTGTATTTATTGGTTCCAAATTCATGGATTCAACCAGTTATGAATTTTTTTTTCTCTTAAAAAAAATTTTTTTTTTCTTGTTTGTTTGTTTTTGTGAGGCAGGGCCTCACTCTTGCTCAGGCTGACCTGGAATGTATTCACAGGGTGGCCTCAAACTCACAATGATCCTCCTACCTCTGCCTCCCAAGTGCTGGTATTAAAGTCGTGCACTACCATGCCTCGCCGCCTTTGTTTAAATTTTCTTTTTCTTTTTCTTTTTTTTTCCGAGGTAGAGTCTCACTCTAGCCCAGGCCTACCTGGAATTCACTCTGTTCTCAGGGTGGTCTCAAACTCTCAGTGCTTCTCCTACCTCTGCCACCCGAGTGCTGGGATTAAAGGCGTGCACTACCATGCCTTGCCTTTGTTTAAATTTTCTTTTTCTTTTTTCTTTTTCTTTTGTTTTTTTTCGAATTAGAGTCTCACTCTAGCCCAGACCTACCTGGAATTCACTCTGTTCTCAGGGTGGTCTCAAACTCTCAGTGCTTCTCCTACCTCTCCCTCCCAAGTGCTGGGATTAAAGGTGTGTGCCACCACCCAGCTTTAAATTTTTTTTAATATTTTATTTTTATTTATTTATTTGAGAGAGGGAAATAGGCAGAGAGAGAGAGTGAGAGAATGGGCGCACCAGGGCTCCCAGCCACTGCAAACGAACTCCAGATGCATTTATTATTTCAGAGAAAGAGGCAGACAGAGAGAGGGAGAGAGAGAATGCACGCACCAGGGCCTCCAACCACTGTAAACGAATTCCAGATGCATGCACCCCCTTGTGCATCTGGCTTACATGGGTCCTGGAGAATTGAACTAGGATCCTTTGGCTTTGCAGGCAAATGCCTTAACTGCTAAGCCATCTCTCCAGCCCTGAATTAAAAATTTTGGAACACAAAGTGCTTAGTTACTGAACATGTACAGACTTTTCTCTTGTTGTTTTCACCTAAAGAACATGATATAACACTTATTCATATTGTATTTGCATTGTTAGGTATTGTAAGTAGTCTGTGCATAAAGGTTATATGCAAAAGTTTTATGATTTGATACAGCAGACTTGAACATCTGCGTGTTTGGTACTGGGGAGTGCCCCGGGACCAATCCCCAATGGATATCAAGGGACAATTGTACTTTAAATCCCATTTTACCTTGCCTCCTACTCACATGACTTTGTTTCATATATTTTGATTAGGTATAAATTTAAAATTCTAAAAAGGTATTATGATCGCTTCATAGAATCCCTATTCTTTCACATTCATTTACATTTTCATCAGTTCTCCTAGTTAGTGCTATTTTTAGCATCTTCTTGCTTTAACAAGGGACAATTTTCCTTCAACATAAAGAACATTCTCATTTACTTTAGTGTGAATATACTGTGGTAAATTCTTGTTTTGTTTTAAAAGGTACCTATTAATCTGATTTTTCTTAATATGGATAATCTGTTTTCCTGTTATTATAATCTCCTTTTTCCATTTTATTTTTTAAGGGTTGAGTGTGGTATTCCTAGGTATGGTTTCCTTCTTTGTATATTTATTTTGATTGTACAATTGGTGATATGATATTCTTGGTTTCAAAATATTCATGGTCATGACTTCTTCAGTTGTGACTTTACCTGTATTTTTTGCCCCTGGAACTCCACTCCACTCTCTCTCTTTCTCTCTTGGTATGTATGATGTGGTGTCTATGTGGTTTGGTGGGTATGTGGTATATGCACACATGAGTGCAGATGTGCATGCCCAAGTGAAGACCAGGGGAGAATGCTGGATATCTTCTTTGTTGCAACTACCAATATGTTACTAGGACAAAGCACCCAATCAACAACGGCTGATGGGAGTAAAGTTAATTTGGCTTACAGTTTCAGGGTGAAGCTCCATGATGGCAGCGACAGCATGGCATGAGCAGAGGCTGGACATCACCTCAGCCGCAGCAGGTGGCAGCATGTGAGCCAAACCCTGGCAAGGGAGCGGGGAATAACACCCCCTAAGCCCACCCTCAGAGATAGCCTCCTCCAGCAAAGCTCCAATTCCCAAATTTCCACTAGTTAGGAACCTATTTTTCAGAACGTATGAGTAATGGGGGACACCTAATTCAAACCAGCATACTCTCTTATCATTCATCTGCTTATTTCCTTGAAACAAGTCTGTCTTTCAATTTTTTTATTAATTTTTGGAGAGAGACAGAGAGAGAGGGAGAAGACAGATAGAGAATGGGCACGCCAGCAGTCTCTCAGCTGCTGTGAATGAAATCCAAATGCGTAGGCCCCTTGTGGGCAAGTGTGGCATTGCGCCCTTGTGTCACTTTGCATCTGGCTAAACGTGGGACCTGGAGATTGGAACCAGCATTCTTAGGTTTAGGAGGCAGGTGCCTTAACCACTAAGCCATCTCTCCAGCCCAAGTCTGTCTTTTAAACTTTTAAACTGGAGCTGAAGTTTTCTCCCAGCAATTCACTTGTCTCCAATCCCCAAGGGACAAGGTTACAGGCGTGAGAAGCCACACCCAGCTATTTACAGGTAGTGGGGGAATTCAGATGCTTTCAGGCCCTTGTGCTTGTGGCAAGCTTTCAGCCGCTGAGTCCTAGCCTCTAGAAGTACAGTTTTTGGTGTGTTAGACTTTTAGTTGTAATTCTTAAACTTTTTTTTTCTGGATTTTCCATGTTTTCATTTATTTGTGTTCAGTTAAAACATTTTATTTTGACCTATAGCCTAACTAATAATCAGCTTTTTTTTTTCACAGTAGGGTCTCACTCTAGTCCAGATTGACCCGGAGTTCACTATGTAGTCTCAGGGTATCCTTGAACTCCTGGCGATTCTCCTACCTCTGCCTCCCAAGTGCTGGGCTAATAGTCAGCTTTTAAGCTTATCCATTGAGGCTTTTTAAAAACATTTTTAAAAAATTTATTTATTTATTTATTTATTTGAGAGAGAGAGAGAAAAACAGGCAGAGAGATTGAGAGAGAGAGAATGGGTGTGCCAGGGCCTTCAGCCACTGCAAACAAACTCCAGATGCATGTGCCCCTTGTACATTTGGCTTATGTGGGTTCTGGGGAGTCAAATCAAGGTCCTTTGGCTTTGCAGGCAAATGCCTTAACCACTAAGCCATCACTCCAGCCCCACTGAGGCTTCTTATTAACATTTTTTTGAGAAGTAAGTCATGTTCTATACAATTTACTCATTTAAAGTGCAAAATCAAATGAATTTTAGCATATGCACATAATTTTTTTTCTTTTCTGATGGGCTAGAGCCCCTTTTAAATTATTTTTATTGACAACTTCTTTAATTGTAGACAATATCCATGTTATTTCCCTCCCTCCCCCCACTTTCTCCTTTGAAACTTCACTCTCCATCTTATCCCCTCCCCCTCTCAGTCTCTCTTTTCAGCTTGATGTTATGATCTTTTCTTCCTATTATGATGGTCTTATGTAGGTCATGGATATCCAGGCCATTTTGTGTCTGGAGGAGTACGTTGTAAGGAGTCCTACTCTTCCTTGGGCTCTTACACTCTTTCTGCCTCCTCTTCCACAATGGACCCTGAGCCTTGGAAGGTAGGTTTGAGACGTTTCAGTGCTGAGCACTCCTCTGTCACTTCTCAGCACCATGGTGCCTTCTGAATCATCCCAAGGTTGCCACCATCTGAAAAGAGAAGCTTCTCTAACCAAAAGTGAGAGTAGCATTAATATATGGGTGTGGACATTAAAAGAAGTGCTTATTGGGCAGTTTGGTGAGCATAGTGTATACATTTAGTGAGACTCCAGCAGACATTACACCCTTAGGGCTCATGACTACCCCTTTTGTACGTTTTCAGTATCAGGGATGTGTTCCCTCCCATGGAGCGGGCCTCCAGTCCAATTAGAGAGCAGTTGGTTTCCCCCATAACAGACATGCCACTATTGTACCCATTGACTCATTTGGCCTGGCTGGCCAAATTTAGAGCTTTATGCACATAATTTTATATCCATTACCACAATCAGTTTTAGAGTATTTTATTGCCTCTTGTGTTTGTCGGTTTTCTATTGTTGTCACAAATGCCTGCAATAATCACCTTGAAAAAAGGGAGGACTGCTTTCAGCTCACAGTTTAGTCCATGGTCGGTGTGGTCTCTGTTTAGTCCCATGGTTGGTGGTCTCTATTTCTTTCATGGTGGGAGCACGTGACATACAAGCTGCTGACTTCATGATGACTAGGAAGTAAAAAATGAATGGGAGAGTCAGGGTCCTGATAGTCCCTTCAGGGTATGCACCCAATGATCTAATTTCTATCCACTAGGCTCTACCTCCTAAAAGTTCCAGTATTTCTCTAGTACCACCACCAGTTGGGGCTTGTGTCTTTAAACCAGAGACTTAGAGAGGACATTCAAGATCCAAACAATAGCATCATCCTCAAAAGAAAGCCTTCACCCCATAGCCATACCATGTCAAGTTCCCATCATACACCTCCTGCCTGCAGGAAATCTTAATGTCTCTACATATTTGCCAATTAGGGCTATTTTTTTATAAGTGTGTTCTTTGTGGCTTCTTTACTATAACACAATGTTTTTGAAGTTGATTCATGTTGTACCATGTATCAGTGTCCTTTATTTCTGAATAATGCTACCATATATGAACTACATAATGTTTATTCATTTATTTATTTATTTATTTTATTCTTTTTTATTTTTATTTTTTTGGTTTTTCAAGGTAGGGTCTCGCTCTAATACAGGCTGACCTGGAATTCACTATGTAGTCTCAGGGTGGCCTCAAACTCACGGTGATCCCCCTACCTCTGCCTCCTGAGTGCTGGGATTTTTATTCTTATTAGCACACATAATTTAAACAAAACAGTGGGTTTCATCATGACATTTACAAACATGTATACAATGTCCTCTAATCCCATCATACCCCTTTCACTTTCTCTTGTCCCACTTTCCACTCCTGCGGGATCTTCTTTCTCAATAGGTCTCATTACACTTTCATGTCTTCTTATTAATGTAGGTCCAACAGGTGAGAGAGTACAGTGGTATTTGTCTTTCTGCATCTGACTGATTTTGCTTAATATGATCATCTCCATTTTCTTGCAAATGATATAATTTTGTTCTTTTGGGTTAAATAAAACTTCATTGTACACATAATATGTCACATTTTCTTAGTTCATTTATCCACTAATAGTTACTTTCTGTAACTTGGCTATTGTGAATAATATAATGCATTGAACATGGGTATGTCAATGTCTTTGTTGTATGCTCTCTTTGAAGAGTTGCATAGCAGGGTTATCTAATAGTTATATTTTTAATTTTGGTTTTTTGGTTTTTTGAAGTAGGGTCTCACACTAGCCCCAACTGTCCTGGAATTCACTATGAACTCTTAGGCTGGCCTCAAACTCACAGTAATCCTCCTACCTCTACCTCCCAAGTGCTGGGATAGAGGTATGCACCACCACACCTGGCATATTTTTAATTTTTGAGGAATTGATTTCCAAAGTGGCTGAGCTAATTTTTATCCCAAGAACATAAGTACATAAGGGTCTCTCAAGCCCCACATTCTAACCAGCATTTGTTGATTATTTTCTTATTGACAACCATTCTAATTGGATTGAGATGGAATCTAATTTTAATTTGCATTTCTTTTAGGGTTAAACGTGTTGGGAAATTTTCATGAATTTTTAAAAAAATATTTTTGTTTATTTGCAAGGTGAGAGAGGGAGAGGAAGTATGGACATGCCAGGGCCTCTTGACACTGAAAACAAACTCCAGATGCATGCCCCATGTGGTAGTTTGAATATATGTCCCCCAATATATTCAGTGTTTTACTAGTTAAAGTTTGCATCTGCAATCACCTTGCTAGAGGCAATGTCACTGGGGGCTGGTCTTAAGGTTTGGTTTGAGATTCCATTGTAAAGATATGCAAATGTGCCTAGCAGGAGTTCCCGAAGTGTGCTGTGTGACCTTTTGGCTGTAGTTTTTTTGCTCTGTGTGCTGTGGTGGCTGGTTGGTTTTCTCTCTTTCTGTTTGGCCCTGTAAAGAGCAGGCTGCTTCTCCTGACTTTATGGAACTTCCCCTGGATCTGTAAGCTTCAATAAATAATATCCCTTCCTCCATAACTGTGCCCGGTCTGGAAGTTCATCTCAGCGAACCTGAAGCTGTCTGCTACACCCCACCTTGTGCATCTGTATTTACATGGGTACTGGGGAACTGAATTCAGGTCCTTAGGCATTGCAGGCAAGTGCCTTAACCACTGAGCCATTTCTCCAGCTATTTATGGATTTTTTTTGCTACTTGTTTCTTTTTTTTTAAAGAAATGTCTATTCAATTAGTTTCTCTTAAAAATTAATTTATTTATTTGAGAGAGAGAGAGAGGCAGATAGAGAGAGAGAGAATGGGCGGTGCCAAGGCTTCTAGCCAATGCAACCAAACTCTAGATGCATAAACCACCTTGTGAAACTGGCTTACGTGGGTACTAGGGAATCAAACCTGGGTTCTTACACTTCACAAGCACTTTAAATGCTAAGCTATCTTTCCAGCCCCTGCATGTTTTTTAGAGAGAGCAAGAGAGAGAGGACAGAGAGAGAGAGAGAGAGAGAGAGAGAGAGAATTGAAGTGCCAGGGTCTCAGCCACTGTAATCAAACTCCAGATGCTTGAACCACCTAGTGGGCATGTGTGACCTTGCACTTGCCTCACCTTTGTGTGTCTACCTTATGTGGTATCTGGAGAGTCAAACATGGGTCCTTAGGCTTCTCAGGCAACGCCTTAACTGCTAAGCCATCTCTCCAGCTCCCCTCCATTGTTTTTGTTCAGTTATTTGCCCTTTGGTATTTTTAAAACTTTTTTTCTGAGTATATATATATTTTTTTAACTTCCACAATTATAAACCATGATAATTCCCTCTCCTCCTTGACTTGCCCATTCACAAATTCACTCTCCATCATATCCCTACCTCTCTCAATCTTATTTTGATGTCGTCATATTTTCCTCCTCTTATGATGGTCTTGTGAAGGTGGTGCTAGGCACTCTGAGTTTATGGATATTGAATACAGCTTGTGTCTGATCTATTGCATTGTAAGCAGCCATATCCTTTCTTTGACTCTGACATTCTTTCTGCACCTCTTCGGCAATAGACCCTGAGCCTTGGAAGGTGTGATAGAGATGTTTCACTGCTGAATACTTCTCTGTCATTTTTTCTCGGCACTATGCTGCCTATTGGGTCATCCCAGTAGTCACCAACATCTGAAAAGAAAAGTTTCTCTAACCAAAAGTGAGAGTAGCATTAATATATAGGTATGAACATTAAGAAAAGTGCTTCTGGTGAGCATAATATATATGCACTTAGCCAGACAAGAGCAGGTGTTACACTCTTAGGGCCCATAACCTCCCTGCCATAGTCTTTAGATTAGGTTTCCAGTCTCAGACACGTATTTCTTCCCATGGAGTGGGCTTCCAGTCCAACTAGAGGGCGGTTGTTTTACCCCATAACAGACATGCCACTATTGTACACATTTGGTCATTTGGCCTGGCTGGCAGTTTCCACTATTTTAACCACTGATGACTTCTCTCTCCTATAGGGCTGCATGTTGTGCAGCTTTTTCCAGCTTTCTGTCAGCTGGTCTACAAGGAGGAAGTTTTCAGCTCAACTCCAGCTTGGTTTCTCAGTGACCTTGGAGCCAAAGCGTGTGGAGTCTTCAGCAATAGGGTCTTACCATCTAATTCTAGTGGGAAACCAAGAGCATTGGCAATGGCCTGTGATGTATGGGGACATCGGGGGTCTGCCTGGCCAAGAACTCACTAGAAGGTATCCCATCCCTGGCACTGAAATTATTCTAGTAACAGTCTATGGTTTCTGGGTGTGCTATTATCCAAAAAAGTAGGTTTCTATATGACTTATTCATACCCTTTTAGGTTTTGATTATCCCTCCTCCAACTTTCTTTTACTCAATCTCTTCCCCTGACCTCACTTAGGCCATTTCACCCCATGTAATCTGTTCATCTACTTAAATATATGGAATACCATCTAATAAAGTCCTCCTCTCTCCTCCCTCCCTTATATTCCTTTAGCCTGTTTTTGTTGTGGAATGTTCTCATTTCTTCATCAATTTGGATGGATATCTTTGCTGGATAAAGTAATCTTGGGGCTGGAGAGACGGCTTAGCAGTTAAAGTGCTTATCTGCAAAGCCAAAGGAGTGAGGTTTGATTCCCCAGGACCCATGTAAGCCATATGCACAAGGGGGTCCATGCATCTGGAGTTCATTTGCAATGGCTGGTGGCCCTGGCACACCCATCCTCTATGTGCCTCTCTGTATTGCTCAAATAAATTAATAATTAAAAAGTAATCTTGGTTGACAGATGTTATCATTCAGAACTTGGATTACATCATTCCAAACCCTTGTGGCTTTTAAAGTTTGTGTTGAGTAATCTGGTGTAATCCTAATGGGCTTGCCTTTACAATTACTTGCTTTTGCTCTCTAACTGCTTTCAATATTTTCTTTGGTTTTCATGTTTGTAGTTTAATTATCATATGGCTAGGAAAGGTTCTTTCTAGATTTTGTCTGTTTGGTTCTAAAAGTTTCCTATCTGCATTGACATCTCTTTCCCAATTTGGGGGAAATTTTCTTCTATGATTTTGTTGAAAACCTGTACTATGCCTTTGGAGTGAAATTCTTCTCTTTCCATTATACCCTGAATTCTTATGTCTGATCTTTTCATAGTTTCCTAAATATCTTGGAATTCCCATTTATCCCTGTCTATTAATTTGTCTTTCTCTTTGTTGGACTGTATTAGATCTGCCACCTGGTCTTCTAGCTTAGATATTCTGTCCTCATCTTCATTCATTCTATTGGTGAGACTTTCTACAGAGGTTTTTTATTTGACTTACTATGTTTTTCATTTCTAGTATTTCTGATTGGTTTTTCTTCAGTATTTCTATTTCTGTACTCATTTCTTCTATTGACCTCCTTATTTTATTAAGTTGGTGTAGCAGACAGCTTCAGGTTCACTGAGATGAACTTCCAGACCAGGCACAGTTATGAAGGAAGGGATTTATTGAAGCTTACAGATCCAGGGGAACTTCCATAATGGCAGAAGCAGCTGGCCTGCCTTCATAGGACCAAACACAGAGAGAGAAGCCACAAGCCAAAAGCCACATAGCACAGCACACCTCAGGAACTCCAGCTAGGCACACTTTGCATATCTTTAGATTGAAATCTTAAACCCATCACCACACCTTAAGATCCACCCAGTGACATTGCCTCCAGCCAGGTGGATGCAGATGCAAACTACAAACTAATAAAACACTGAATATATTGGGAGCCATCTATTCAAACTATTGGTTTTTTGTGTTCTTTAGGAGTTTGTTTCTTCTTTGATTCCTTTGAACATAGATATAATCATTCTTCTGAGATCTGTCTCAGTCATTTCACCTAAATCAGTCTCACTGGTGGTCATTTCTGATGGATTTATAATTTTTGGTGTATTCTGTTCATTTGATTTTTTGAACTTAGCAAAGTTTTTGGCTTCCCATCAATTTCTTGTGTCTTGTCTTCCAGGTCAGAAGTTCTATCTTCCACATGAGTAACTCTGTTAGTGAGAAGTTCTAGAGAGGTTTTTATAAGATCTATTTGATTTTTGTTTTCTGGTGTGTTATTTTGCATCATGTCCATCTCTTTTTTGAGGTGTGATTTCATTTCAAGTTCTGATTTTCTTGATGCTTCCTGGAATTCATTCTTGCATTTGATCAAGTCTTAATTAAGCTTAATTAATTGGTTATTGAGATCTTCCATTTGTTGACTCACCTTCAATTCATTTATATCTCTATTGAGGGTTCTAATGTTTTCTTCAATCAAGTTAAGCCTACTGTGAAAAGCTAAATGCTCTAAGAGACAGTTCTGTTCAATTTCATTGATACAATTGTTGGTTTTTTGATGGCTTGCCTCCAGTTCAGCAATTCTTTTGATCAGGATCTCATTGGTTGGTGTGTTTTCATTTTGGTATTGAATTTCTGCTGATTTCTCTATGATTTCCTTGGAAGCTTTTATTGTGGGACTAGGCATCCTTGGTGGAGATCTCTCAGTTTTCTGACTTTCATTGGCTGGTTTGCATTGTTGTCTACCTATCTTGGGGAAACACTTTATTCTATTGAGGAGGAAGCAAGTATTTGTCCTTGTAGGAATTTCGGAGGGTGTTCTGTTTTAAATGTGAACCAGATTGGTGTACTGGTGTACAATGGGGTTATAACTACAGATGGGCAGGTTGTGGAGATTGCAGGTATATCAAAGGTAGCTCTGGCCTACCCAGTCCACTTGCATGTACTCCTCAATGCATAGGGATCATGGGTTGGAGAACCAGGAGCTAAGAAGCTGGAGAACCAGTGGCAAGAAGCCAACTTCTACAGGAGCCCATGCACCCTCTGAGTCAGGGGAATAGGGATGTGGGGACCCAGGGTCCAGTCAGGATACCAGAGCAAAAGGCCTGATTCCATATCCCACACACAGGGACCAGGCCTCCCAAAGGCAGTAGTAGGGGTGCCGGAACCAGGGAACTGGGAGGTGGGGGGCCAACCAGGAGTTCTGACCTACTCAATCCATGCTGTGCCCGCCCTTTGGTGCGGGGTAGCCAGGAATTGGGGACCCAAGGGCACTTAAATCAGGAAGGCAGAGCAAGGGGCCTGCTTCCTCAGTAAGCTTGCAGGGCTCAAGCAGTGCCAAGCCAGCTGCAAGGGACTTACCAGGACTAGGGAACTGGGAAGAGTTAAGGAACAGGGAGATCTGGCCTCCTCATTCCACCCTGCATGTACCTTCCAGTGCAGGGAATCTGGGAATTGGGGATCCAGTGGCATTTCAGTCAGGAAGGCAGAGCAAGGGACCTGCTTCCACAGCAAACTTTCAGGATCCAAACAACCCCAAGCCAGCCGCATGGGGACTTACCTGTACTGGAGAACTGGGAGGAGCTTGGGAAAAAGGAGATCTGGCCTACTTACTCCACACCCTCCAGTACAAGGTATCTGGGAATTTGAGGCTTGATTTTCTTGATGCTTCCTGGAATTCATTCTTCCACTTGATTATGTCTTTGTTAAACTTAATCAGTTTGTTATTGAGATCTTCTATTTGCTGATTCACCTTCAATTCATTTATCTCTCTTTTGAGGTCTCTTCAATTAAACCTAGTGACAAAGGCTATGTTCATTTCTTTTTTGGTGATTGTGGGTTCTTTGATGATTTGTTTCCAGTTCTGCTTGGTTAGGGACTTATACTTTATTGTGCTTTCATTTGGGGATTCAATTTCTGTTGTTTCCTCTGTTTTCATTGGAGGCTTCCATTGTAGGACTAGGCAACTTGTTGGAAATCTCTCAGGTTTTTGTCTTTTTGTTTTGTTTTGTTTTCGCATTGGGGTCTACCTATCTGTGGGTAAAAGTTTTATTTTACTAAGGTAGAAGTAAGTGTTTGCTCTTGTAGGATCTTCAGTCAGTGTTACAGTTTTAGGTTTGGACCAGACTGGAATAGTATGGGGTTATAACTGCAGATGAATGTTCAGGTTGTGGAGGTTGCAAGTGTGCCAGTATCTCTGTTCTGCTGACTGATAGAAGAGCTGGTTTGTAGAGCTCCTTTTGAGGTCCAGAATCTCTTCATTCTCGGATCACAGCTGTACCTTGCCTGTGGGGCTCAGGAGAAGTAGCCCTTGCCCCTACCCCCCCTCCCATCTTGTACCCCAGCTGAGCAAGTTGTGAAGGTGCACTGATACCCTCTTGGCAGGAACTTGCCAGATACTTTTGTGTTCTTTCTTTGGGGCAAGAGTGAGGCACCAAGGAGTTAGGAGGGTTGCTGTTGGTAGATGAAGGCAGTGGAGAGGGTGGGAGAGAAGATTGGTGCTGGGCTCCAAGGACCAGGCCTGACTGAGGGTCATGAAGGTTGCTGGTGTTTGGGCATTGGTTTCTCAGAGGTGACTGGGGCAGAAACACAGGAATGTGGAGGTGGCAGGAGGTGAGACTTGGCACCGATCAGTGGAGTCCAAGGCTGTGCTTCCAGTTGCCCTGTGCTTGCCTTCCCCCAGCAACCATGCTTTCTTGCTGTCTACTTGTCCCCACCCAACCGATTTCCCAGTGTCCACCTGCTTCCATTGAGTACACTTTCCTGGAGTCCACCCGCCCCCACCCCACCCCCCAGTGAGAATGCTTCTGTGGGGCTATTTTTGTTCTTTTTGAGTTATTTGAACATTCTGGATATTAATTCCTTTTCAGATAAATTACTAGTAAAAGTTTTCTCCCATTCTGTAGGCTATCTTCACTTTGGTACTTATTTCATTTATGGTATAGAGGCTTTTTAATTTCAAGATGTCCACTTGTCAGTTCTTGCTATTGTGTTCTAAAGATTTTGGAATCCTTTTTAGAAAGAAATCACCTCTACCTTCAAGTATGTTCCTTATGTTTTCTTCTTGTTTCAAAGTTTAAGGCCTTATGTTATGAACTGATTGTTTTGAATTGATTTTTGTGGGGTGAGAGTTAAGGATCTACTTGCATTCTTCTACAGGAATATATCCAATTTTCCCACTGCCATTTGTTTTAAAGGGGCTGTCCTTTCTCCAGAATATATTTTGACACATCAAAATTCAGATGTCTAATGATGTGTGAGTTTATTTAGAGGTAGTCTATTCTATTCATTGGTTGTTGTGCTTTTGTGCAAGTACCATACTACTTTTATTGTTGTTACTCTGTAGTATAACTGGCACCAGATACTGTGATACCACTGATATCACCAGTACTGCCTTTTCTGCCTATAGAATTGCTTTGGTTATTGGCAGTCTTTTGAGCTTCCATATGAATTTTAGGATCATTTTTTTCTATTTCTTATTTTTCCTTTTTTTTTTTTTTTTTGAGGATAGGGTCTTACTCTGGCCCAGGCTAACCTGGAATTCACTATGTAGTCTTAGGCTGGCCTCGAACTCATGGCAATCCTCCTACCTCTGCCTCCCAAGTGCTGGGATTAAAGGCATGTGCCACCACGCCCGGCCATTTTTTTTCTATTTCTGTGAAGAATGTCAGTGGAATTTTGATGGGCATTACATTGAGTCTATAGATTGCTTTTGGTAATATAGCCATTTTTACCACGTTAGTTTTTCTCATCCATGAACATGGGATGTCTCCCTGTCTTTAATGTCTTCAGTATTTTAAAGCTTTCATGGTAGAGGTTTTTCACCTGGTTAGGATTATGCTTGTTTTATTTTGTTGCTGTTTATTTATTTATTTAGACTACTGTGAATGGGACTGTTTTCCTGATTTCTTACTTAGTCACTGAGTTTTTTTTTTTTTTGTTGTTGTTTTTTTTTTTTTGAAGTAGGGTCTCACTCTGGTCCAGGCTGACCTGGAATTAACTATGTAGTCTCAGGGTGGCCTCAAACTCACAGCAATCCTCCTACCTCTGCCTCCCAAGTGCTGGGATTAAAGGCGTGCGCCACCACGCCCGGCTCTTTACTGAGTTATTTTTATCTGTTGGCTTTCAAATTTTATTTTTTCTGTTCAGTGTTAGAATGTTAATTTGATTCCTTTCTTATTTTATTGTTACTTTATTAACCATGTCAAATCTTCTACTTAGAGTATCTGCTTTTTTATTGCTGGTGTTGTTGCTGCTCTGATTTTCCTCTTTCTTTCTTTCTTTCTTTCTTCCTTCCTTCCTTCCTTCCTTCCTTTCTTTCTTTCTTTCTTTCTTTCTTCCTTTCTTTCTTTTTTTGTTACTTAGTGTCAGATATTTTGTATGAAAATTGGCAAATATAATCTGTGGCTGTATAGTTTGCTACCTTCTTCCAAAGAGAATTTATTTTGCTTCTGGGAGGCATTTAGGCTTAAGAGCTGATCATATCAAACCAGTGAAGTTTTATGTAAGTGTGAGGTGTGGTATATTTCTGGTTTATTCAAATACATTGACCTCCCAATCCTGAAAGCCCAGAGTTATTACCAGGGTATCTCCTCCTAGCTTTGACCCTTCAGCCTTAGGCAACTGACCGTTCTGTTTTGCATTTTAGATTGTGTCATTTTCATCTTCAACATCAGGAACAACCAAAGTCATGTAATAAATATATGGCATAAAAGTTATATATATGTACATTTTTGGGTTTCTTTATTAATATTTTCTCAATCAGTAGATTTCATATCTTTTAAAGTATTTCTTTCAATATATTTTTCTAGCTATTCTCAATTAAGATGGTTTTTCAGAAATGATCTAATGAGCCAGTTTTGGAAGCAAAAGTCTACTCACAAATTTGTTATTATTACATTTTCTCAAGAATGTACTGAAGCAAACATTCTTACATAAGTCAACTAAAGTATAGTTTAGTATACTTCTGTAAAATGTAGCATATCCCTTAATCCATGGTCATAAGGATATAATGACCTTGGACTCAATAACTCCAATTCTGTGAAAAAATTAGAAAACATTTATTAGTGATTAATAATTTTTTTTATTTTCAAAGATGTTTAATATAGCATTTAATAGAGAAAATTGGTTGTAAACTAAATATTCAATGATAAGGAAAATTCAATTATTGTGTTTATAGGTTGATCAAAATCATGTATTGAAAAGTATTTAATGATAAAAATATATAGAAAATATCTAAGAAAATAATAAAATATAAATAATAAAATAATAAAATAAAATAAAAATATTTTATAAATATATTTAATTTAAATTGTCCTTTGGTGAGATACTTTTAATAAATTTTTTATGTATGCATTTTTTGCATTTTTGTATTTTTAATAGAGGTTTAAAATATATCCTAATTTTATAGCCCAGAATATAATATGTCTAGGCTCATCTTTTATCTATAGAATTATATAAGCCATTAGTTTAACACAAATTTCTCAGCAAGCTAAACGTTCTTTATATTTTGAAGACTTACTTTCTATATTTCACACCAAAAATTAAGACAAAGATGTTTGCAGGAAACCCTGTAGGAGATCACTTGAGAAATCATACGAGCTATCTTCATTCTGTTCCATGGAGCTATTGGTTGTATGACTCTAGTTGCCTTTTTGAGAGTTCACAAAGGTTACCCACCATGCAGATTTTGTGGTCTTTGGACTCATTGATTGAAAAAAAAAAAAACCCTAATTTTTATTTTGGGATAAAGATATAACTCAGTGGTTGAGGACTTGTTTAGTATGTAGAAGCCCTGGGCTTAACGCCTAGTATTATTATTTTTAATGTGTTAGTTTATTTTTATTAACATGCATAAATTAATGAAGCTCAGTGTGATACACTCACACATACATGTAGCATGTACCAACCAAATCCATCCTCCCTTTTAAAATATATTTTATTCATTTATTTATTTGAGAGAGAGAAAGGGGTAGAGACAGAGTAAGAGAGGGAGAGAGAGAGAGAGGGCATGCTAGGGCCTTCAGCCACTGCAAACGAACTCCAGATACATGTGTCCCCTTGTGCATCTGGCTTACGTGGGTCCTGGGGAATTGAACCAGGGTCCTTTGGCTTTGCAGGCAAATGCCTTAACTGCTAAGCCATCTCCCCAGCCCCATCCTCCATTTTTGTATTTTATTTATTTGAGAGAGAGAGAGTGAGAGAAAGAGGCAGATAGGGAGAGAGAATGGGCATGTGAAGGCTTTTAGCCACTGCAAATGAATCAGATGTATGTGCCACTTTGTGCGTCTGGCTTTATGTGGATACTGGGGAATCGAACTCTGATCCTTAGGCTTTTCAGGCAAGCACCTTAACTGCTGAACCATCCTCTCTTTTTTAAAGCCTTCCCACCCTTCCCAACTAATAACCCAGTACACTACATTCAGATCAGTTATATTTAGATTTCACATATGAGAGAAAATGTAAAGTATGTGTTTTTCTGTATCTGACAAATATCATGAAATATAATGTCCTTCAATTTTATTCATGTTGCTGTAAATGATAAGCTTTCAGTTTCTTTACGGTTGGAGAATTACCTTGGGTGAATATATATCACTTTTATTGATAAAATTAATTTTCAAAAAGATCTGGGCAATATTACAATAATTCTGTTCTTGGAATTTCAAATTGGCTTTCATAAACACCACTTTTTCCTGTTTCTTATGTTGCAGGTCACCTGTGGTGGTACTTTATTGTCAATGTGGAAGGCTAGAGAAGTGATTTGCTTAATTGACTTATTACATTTTTCATTAATCTTCAACTGTTCTTTATTTTCTTTGAAACATTGATGAGTTAATATTCTTACCCCAGCCCACCCCACTATTCCTCTTTCTTTCCAAGCTTGGTTTCTGAAAATTGCAACCCTTACTGTGCTTTTTTTTTTGTTGTTGTTTTTGTTTGTTTTTTTTTGGTTTTTCGAGGTAGGGGTTCACTCTGGTCCAGGCTAACCTGGAATTAGCTATGTAGTCTCAGGGTGGCCTCAAACTCATGGCAATCCTCCTACCTCTGTCTTCCAAGCGCTGGGATTAAAGGCGTGCGCCACCACGCCCGGCCTTACTGTGCTTTTTACTTTGTATATGCATGCTTTTGGAACTTTCCAGTGTTTTTCATTGCTGATCTTGGCTAACACTTCTGATATCCCTAGGACTCTAAATTCTACCATAGCTCAGTAAAATGGTTGGTTTTCATATTTAAACTTCCGCCTGCAAACGTAAACCTTCTTAATACAACTGGGGGTCTGCTACCCTGAAATATCACTCAAAAGCATATTTCAATTTTATTTTAAAGCTTTTTTTATGTGTATTCCCCCAAAGCACCTGAGCTGAAAATCAAATTTTATTTTAGAGCTTTATACAGACCAATGTCTCTTTCTTGCTTCCTGTACACTAATAAAACTGTGTATTTCAATTTAACCTTGATCTGCCTGTGTTTAAAATATAAAGCTAAGGTTAAGGGCTTTTTGCAGCTAGCAACCCTACCTGGACATTTCAATTTCTGATAAAATCTTTTACAGAGAACATTTTATTGGCCCTACTGCCCCACCCTGCCACACATGACAGGTTATCCTATTAATCCCAAGTTACAAAAATATCAGAATCATTTATGAACTAAAGTTAGATCTAGATTATAATTTTACAGTCCTTTGTGGTACTATTCGGTCTCTACGACTCCCCTTGCCCCAGTGTCTCAGGATGATGGGGGTCAAGCCTCCTGGTCTTAAAGCAAGCTGTTTTTGCTCCCTGGCCTTCAGCTTATCTTGCTGTCTGACATAGGAAAAGGAAAGTGAGCGGGGCCCAGAGAAAGGAGAGCACCTTCTTGGCCAATTCTCAAGGACTGCAGTGGGTCTTCCTTTGTTGTCAAAGGGTGTGCAGTGTGATTGGGAGGAATAGTTTGGGCAGCATGCTGCTGCTAGGCTGGGGATTGGGAACTCTGGATCAGTGTGGTCCTCTGTTGGATGGGAGTGCATACACGTCAGTTTGCCTCCTTACCACCTTTACTTCCTGTTGCAGCATTTCCAGGTTTTATTGTGAGCTTAACTCAGTCTTGTCCGTAGTTTCTGTTCCTTTTATTTTATTTTATTTTATTTTATTTTATTATTTATTTATTTATTTATTTATTTATTTATTTATTTATTTATTTATGTATTTATTGGTTTTTCGAGGTAGGGTCTCACTCTGGCTCAGGCTGACCTGGAATTCACTATGTAGTCTTAGGGTGGCCTCGAACTCTCGGCAATCCTCCTACCTCTGCCTCCCGAGTGCTGGTATTAAAGGCGTGCGCTGCCACGCCCAGCTTTCCTTTTATTTTTTAGCTTTGCAATACAAAAGTTTATTTTATTTGGATTTCTGTTCTTATTTATAAACTGATGTCTTACATTCAGAAACCATATATAATTTTCATGCCAGAAGAATTCCAGTACTTATTCTCTGCTCGTGTAGAAAAGCAATGACTGGGTGGAGATGCTACAGGAAGTGTGAAATCCTGCCTGGATCAAGTCTTTAGCTGGACCTCAGACTCTTACAACTCACTCTCAGACTTCATTTTCACTATGACACTCAGCTAGATAAACACATAGTCTGTTGAAGCCTGAGGACTTGTTCTCAGGACCAGGGCCATACATTTTATTACCTTTCATTGAGAATGAGAAAGACTAGTTACCTAACCAAGGGTCCTTGGAAGATTTTGCCCTGATCAGGGTTCTTTCCTCCCACCAGAAATTTAAGCCTGGACGCCGCTGCTGGGCTTCAGGAACACCGAGTGCCTCCCGGAGAGCAGGGAGGACTGGACTAGCAGTCGAGGTGCCTCCTGGAGCAGAACTGGACAGAAAAGTATATTGTTCTGCATTCTTTTCTTTCGCACAAATTTCATATCTGAGTCATGCATAACTCATAACATCACCATGTAATATATCCAGAATCTAGCAGTCTTTCATTGTCTCCATCAGCTTTCAGTGGACAGTTTCCCTGGCCCACCCTTCTAGCTTCTCTGTCGCTGAAATGCAGAATGCCTTCAGAATGTCTCATCTACTTCAGGGTCAACTTCAAAGCATGATGTAGCCATGACACTTGACTGACCTCACTTGCTGCTTCTCTTTTCCTTGCTCATCAATGTCAGCACTGATGTTACGCCCAGCACTCCAGTCCAGTGCCCCCAGAGCCCTCACCTGTGGATGCTGTCTGCCTGTACTGCTTCCCCACATATCTAAATGGCTTCTTTTCACACTATGCAGATGAACTGTCATCAAACAGGTCATTATTGACCACTATAGGTAAACACTTTCTCTACTCTTTGGTTGCTCTTTTAAAAATATTTTTATTTATGTATTTGGGATAGGGTGGAGAATGGGCACACCAGGGACTCTTATCACTGCAAATGAATTCCAGATGCATGCACCACTTTGTGTATCTGGCTTTATATGGGTACTGGGGAATCGAACCCCAGGTTCTTGGGCTTTGCAAACAAATGCCTTCAACCACTGTGCTCCAAAATGAAGGAATTCCAAACCAAACCAAACCAAACCAAACCAAAACAACCCTATTCTGCCCTGTTTTCCCTCATAGAACCTTGTATCACCTAACATAGATTTGTCTTTCATTCTTATAATCTAAAGGTCAGAAAGTCCAGGCTGACAGGGCTGTGTTTTCTGCTTAGGGTCTCACACAGAGGAAGTCAAAGTGTTATTCACACTGGGCTCTTACCTCGACGTAATGGGAAGACTCCCTCCTTGTTCTTTCAAGTTGCCAGCAGAATTCAGTTCTGTGTAGTGGTGGGACTGTTTCCTCTAGCTCTCAGCTGGAGCCACTTCCAGCTGTTAGAAGCTATATTTCTTCCCACCTTGCTGCTCCATCTCCAAGCCCACAAGTGTCTCAAATGCTTCTTGTATTTGAAGCTCCCTGTATTCTTTCTGCTGTTAATTGGAGAAAACTATCTGCTTTTAGAGAGGGTTGTTCATCAGGTTTGGATTACACCTATCCACCTAATCTCCCTTCTGCCAAAATATGATATATCATCACAGGAGTTACATATATTAACAGATTAAGCCTACACTCAATAGATCAAGCTCACTTTCCAACATAACACAGCCCAGCTTGGTCCTGAAAGGGCCCCTTACATCAGAAGTGGTTCCTAATGGTGTGCCCGCACTGAACTTGTAGACCCAGAGTAGAACTTGGGAGACTCTTCTGCCCTGGACAATACTGAAGGGAAACAGGATAATCTGGGAGTGACAGAGTCACTTAAGCCTGATAGGCCAGTGCTACTTGTGGTATATATTTGTTAATGATACCATAAGACCTGTGGAAACCTATATAAGGAAATGAGAACAAATTTACTGCAGTAGCACATAGGGACCACAGACAGTGAAATGTGACTTAATTGTGTTCAGCTATGTTCATGTGTGTAAGGTAGTAAGGACTGGGGAAATTCTGCCCTTGCCAGAACCGATGGTACTAATTTACTCAGCTGAGGTCTTAAAGATCTCTTATATAACCCTTCATGTTGATATTAATAAAATAGCCTCGTGTAATGAACATGAGTGCTACACCAACTAAGCTACATGCAGTGAACAACTCAGTTGGTGGTGCTGTTTGGGAAGCTTGTGGAGCTGTTGGGAGGTAGAGCATTACTAAAGAGTGTGTCACCCGAGGGCAGGCCTTGGAGTGTTACAGCCTAGCTTGCCACAGGTAGCTCAGCTCTTGGGCTTCCTCCTTGCTGATGTGAGAATATGAGGCAGCTTACTGCTCCTGTCATGTTTTCTCTGCCATGATGAGACTTCCCCTGGAAATGGCAAGATGTAAATAAATCCTTTCCTTCCACAACCTGGTTCTGGTTGGGTGTTTTGTCCCAGCAACAAGAAGGTCCCTTCTATGACCTTATCCTTCACATTTTAACATTATAAACCAAATTAACAGCTCAGTTGGAATTCAACTACAGATAGTCAAGCTCAAAAGTCCATGGATCCTCAGACATTTTGCCAGGGACAGGAAGCATGTAGCCTGCATGCTGTGACTCACTACACCTCTGGAACATCACTGACTGACCCTTATTCCTTCCACCCCATCCTGGACCTCCATAAAATCACTGCCAGAACACTGCTCTTAACCACAACTCTCCAAGACGCAGAGCTGAAACTTGGTGTATTAGTTACTGTTCTTTGTCTCTGTAACCAAACCTGACAGAACAAGTGAAGTAAGTTAAAGGAAGGATTTATTTTGCCCATAACTTTTGAGGTCCCAGTCTATAAAAGCAGTGAGGGTGTGGTGGAGCAGAGCAGCTCACAGTATGGTGGATAGGGAGAGAGAGGGTCTTGACAACATGGAGTTGACTTTTTCCTTAATACCCCTCTTATTTTCTCTTGGACCCCCAGCCCATATGACTGTGCTACCCTCATTCAGGGTGGGTTTCCTGCCTTAGTTAATCCTCTCTAGAGAACCCTCATAGATCAAACAAATGTGTGCTTAACAGTCTCTTAGATGACTCTAAGTTCAAAGTTGACAAATAATTAAACATCAGACCAGATCACAACTCCTTCGCATCTCTGAAGAGTACATTGTAGTTTGGATTCCAACAATCTCAGAAATGATAATATTTGTTCTTATTTCTTACTCTAGCTGCAAAATGTTACATTAAAAATGTTCAGGAGAAGACCTCAACTCTTTATACTGTATACTATCATCAAAGCGAAGTGAAGGACTGAAATCTTTTACACATTTTTTAGGGCTATTACTCAAACTTATAATAATTCTGGGATCCTCCTCTTTTAGCACTTTTTTTGTAAGAATGTCTTTGATTAAAAGAATAGGAAAGTAATCAAAATGATTAAGTGCTAGGCATAGAGATCCAAAGAGTATATACTGAGGCCATTTGTGCTACTTAACCTTCTTAGAAAGAACTTGTGTGTTAACATTAAGGAACAGCTGTGCTCGGTTCCCACAGAGAGGTGGGGAAGCCTTGGGTGAGTGTCAGGAAGCTCTGTAATCCTTTACCAAGAGAGGCTGAAGGTTCTTGAATGGTGCAGCAGTTCTGTCCGGAACTGGGAAGATGGCAAAGAGACCAGTGGGCGGTCCTGTGCTTTGAAATGCTAACGGTGCCTTCTTTATGTTGTTCTCTAGGACAGCACTATACCGCAGCCATGTAACACTGAAGGTCAGGTAGCTCTTTCCAGATACTTATCTGCCACATAGATGAGCTCTAGAGAAAAATCATGACATGGTCTGAAAGATGGAAATGCTTCACTTCCAGAGCCCAGGGATCTACTACTTCACCATTCCCTCTCATTATTTGAATGAAAGTCAAGGGCACCTGCCTGGCCATTCATTCATTCTCCCCACTCCCTTAAGACAGGTAACCAGGCTGTAACCCAGGTTAGCATTGAATTTTCTATGTAGCCACACTTTTGATCTTCTTGGCTCTACCTCCCAGGTGCTGGGATTAGAGGCATGCACCACCACACCTGGTCTACACAGAGATGGGATTGAACCAGGGCTTCATGTATGCTGGGCAAGTGCTCTACCAACTAAGCTACCTAATCCCTGGCTATCATTTCTTTGAGATGTGCTCCTTCCCACCTCTTTGCAAGGCTCACTCGTATTCACGTCTCAGACATCGGTTAATCAATTAACTGTATGGTTCTTTTAAAGAAAAAGAGTGTAAAGTTCTCATGAGCAAGATTATCTCTTCCTCATTCTCTTGATTTACCTGTGATGCCTACCTTGGTGTCTGACATGGACAGGAGCTCAGCTAATATGTGTTGAATTGATGACTGAAAGGAACAAAAAGTTGGCACCATCTGCCAGAGCACTGGCAAGGGTTTATTTTATTTTTAGCATACACATTCCCTTTTGTATTGAGGCTCTTTCTGCTGACTACCTCAGATCCTGGATCACATGCCCAGGTCTCAGTTCTTAGTCACTGCTAGGTATTGTTTCAGTTAAGGAACTGAGTTGATAATGGCCATAGCTGCTTTGAGGTATTTCTTTTTTAAAAAAATATTTTATTTACTTATGGGGGGGGGAGAGAGAGAAAGAGAGAGAGAGAAAAAGATAGAGAATGGGTGGGGCTGGAGAGATGGCTTAGCGGTTAAGGCGCCTGCCTCCTAAGCTTAAGAACGCTGGTTCCAATCTCCAGGTCCCACGTTTAGCCAGATGCAAAGTGATGCAATGCCGCATTTGACCATAAGGGGGCGCACACATCTGGATTTCATTTGCAGCAGCTGAGAAGCTGCTGGCACGCCCATCTCTGTCTTCTTCTCCCTCTCTGTCTCTCTCTCCAAAAAAAAAAAGGCTAAAATAAAAGAAAGAAAGAAAGAAAGAAAGAAAGAAAGAAAGAGAATGAGTGTACCAGGCCTGTTGTCACTTCGTTTGGTTTACGTGGGTAGTGGGGAATCAAACCCGGGCCATCAGGCTTTGTAAGCAAGTGCCTTTAACTGCTAAGCTATCTTTCCAGCCCCTTTGAGGTATTTCTGAAGAAGCCTAGAGATGTTCCTGAGTTGCAGCTGCTCAGAAGATTTTAAATTGGTAACCAAATGTGTTGATCTAGGAAATGTCATATGCTACAAGTAGATGCTCCTCCAGGCTATTGAAGAAATCTCCAAAATTGGGTCATATTCCAGTTGGGGGTAGGTGGATACTACAGAGAGAGTGATCAGAACAGCTGTTTTTGTTTTTAGTGGGAAACTGTGATGGTTGAAAATGCCTGCAAGACATCATGCACCTTTATTAAGGCCCAACAACTGTACACCTCAATAATATGTGCCCTGCAGGCAAAAGCATTGCTTGATTGGTGGTTTGGTTATTTGTTTTATTCTAGTTAAAGTTAGTTTTCTAAATGCCTAACAAAATCATAAGGCTGTTGCTTAAAATCGATTATTCAGGTAATAATCACATGTCCTTGGTGCTCCCAGGACCACTCGTGGACATTTCATCTTGTTCTGTGCTTGCCCTAACAGGCAGCAGGCATCTTAGCACAAGCTCTCCAAGATCTGTGTCCATCTCAGTTATAGAATGACATTAGAGTCAGTCCTTAAGATAGATGTGCTTATTTAAACTCACTTGAATGTTCACACGTGCTGCCTGGCCTGGCCTCACCATCACTGCCAAGCATGGATAGGCCATTGAGAAGCACATATAACCCATCTGGCCCCCTTCTTTTTACTTTCTTTCCTTTTGCTTTTTTTTTTTTCTTCAAATGAGTATTTTTTTCTCTCCCTTTTCTTCCCTCTTCTTCCTCCTTCCTTTGCCTCCATCTCAGTTCTGTTTCTATGTGTATAGTTCTTTTCACAACTGATTTGTCCACCTCTCTCTTCTCTTCCTCCCTTCTCTGTACTGTATAACAGTTTGCAGGTGTTTACTGTACAAGAACACCTTGCCAAGAGGGGCGATGAGGGCACAAGTCCAGCCCATGATCTGCCGGATGAGGCATGCATGCTGTGTGGGGTTTCATCTGCCTAGAGGAAACATCCTTTTCTAATTCACTCAAAAACATTCTACGTCCTAACAATGACCCTTTAGCTCTTTGGAATGTTCTCCTAGAATGTTCATTTTCTATTTTTATCTTGACACATATTCCATCTGCATCTCAGTTGGAACCTCCATTGCTGACCAATTCTGTGCAAGTTGTAATTCTAGTATGTATGAGGAACAAACTATTATACGGGGCTTTTTACAACATTCTTGGCCATTTATATATTTTCTACTGATCATTTATTTTTTTGGGGGGGGTGCTCTTTTGAATATAAGAGTAACCTTCCAGTCATTTCTCTTAGATGTTTAACTCTAATTTTCTCTTAGTTATCTGTGTAACTAAACCCTCCTAAGCTCTCACTGACCCACTGGCAATGAAGGTGGTATTTGCATAGCAGCAGTGTTTTTACAAGAACTATAGCTGGAAAGATTGGCAATGGTATCTTTGCATCTGCAAGCTGCATGATAATCAGAGGATGGTGGACTGGCAAGTTCACTTCTAGTAGTGCCTCTGAATTTGAGGTCCAGTTTTGATGGTCCACTGTATTGATAGCACCTGGTTCATTGTTTGGCCCACAATGACATTTGTAAGTCTGCTTAATCACTGAATGAAGAAACAAGTTATAAATTCTATTCTAACCTTAGGCTGTCCAGGAAACTCACCTTAGTGCTACAAGTATCCATTATAAATCCAGTTCAAGTCAAGCCCTGCCCCTTAGCACTCAGTTGACCTAGGCTACATTGAGATGATATTATTGCTGGGCTCTTGTGAAATACAAGAGACAGGAACCTGTTTAGGTTAACCAAGACACAAAATATGCAAGACAAAAGGGAAGCCATAGAGATTAGAAACCCACTCAGCAGCATGGAGCGGGTCCTTATGCAAGGTCGCAGGACCAGGGCAGGAAGACACTCATTCTTTTCCTGCTGCTACTCCATCATGGTGACAGCGCCTTCAGTCGGCCTCTTCTGTGACTGACGGGTGTGTGTGAGATGCTCCTGTGTGTATAGATGTGCAAGCCCCATGGGCACACTTGGAGAGGCCAGGGGAGATTATTGAGTGTCCTCCTCTGTCACTCTTCTGCTTGTTTCCTTGAGACTGGACCTGGGAGCTCACCACTTTTTTGTTATTGTTGAAACTGATGACCAGTGAGCTCCTGTGATGCTCCTGCCTCTGCCCCACTCAGAGGTGGGCTGTGGCCATGGCTGCCTTTTTACAAGGGTGCTGGGGATAAAACTTGGGCCCTTATGCTGGAGTAGCAAATGCTTTTACCCTCTGAGCCATTTCCCTAGCCCCCTGCCTGACTTCTTACTTTCCTCCAACCTCACACTTTTGTATTAGGTCTCTCTCAGCTTTGGAGACTCCTTCTGGAAGCATTCTCAGTTGCATTCAAGAAGGGGCAATGACTGGCCGTGTCTAGCAGAGGCCTCACTATAGCAAGCAGAGCTATCGTGGCAGTTGCATCAGGCAGAGGCCTATCTCTTATGAGTTCCTTGGACAGAAACAACCATGGGGTGGGGGGCAGGCATTGAAGGCTTCCCAGAAGTGGTCAGAACACACGATCTGCATGCCTCATGAGGGTTATGCTGTCTGTTGAGTGTTGAACCAGAATCATTGCTCAGGTTACAGTCACCCCTAATTTAGCACTGGCCCATTAGTTTGTCTTGGGAATAGATACTTTTATAATTCATACAGATCCATCATGGTCCTGAACAGCCTTTCAACCAAAGGACAATGGAACAGGCAGACCAGTTAGAAGGTGTGCCATCAGTGCTTACAAGTAAGAAGTCCAGCTTTCCTTGGTTTGTGGTCACTTTCTAAAGCCATGATCTTTTATGTCATTGTTGCACAGTGGCTGGGAAAAGGACCTAGAAGTGTCTTAAAAGTGCCAGGAAGAGTATCACACTGAAGTGTTTTATCAAAATTTGAATTGACTTAGAGACAGTGGTCAAGGAAGCAGGCCACTACGGTTTGGCAGAAATCCTTTGACATTGTGAAAGATGGGCTTTGTAAAACTCAGTGCAGCCTGGCAGGACTGACTGGTAATTGCATGGTATTGTTAGAAATAATGATTGGAGCCTGTCAAACTTGCAGGGATTGGACAGGACTGTCACCACCTCTGTGAGAACTGTGCCTTGCCTTAATGATTGTGTGCAGCTCTCCTGAGCCAGGCACTCTCGAGGAGGCCTCCTCTCACCCATACTGTTTCACAAGACCATGACCAGAAGGAGAGTCCTGATCTTCTTGTCCCCGCACAGCTGGCACTCACTGGCATTTTCTCTGCCAGTGTGACGGATGAATGGGCTGAATCTACTTTCTTGTTCTCCAGTGAGTGTTGCCATGAGTTCAGATACTGTTTCCCTTTTGGGAGCTTGGCAGCCAGCCCCAGCCTTCTGCCTGGGATTGGCGGGACTGGAGAGGTGAAGAGAGGATATTCTGGTCACTGTTCTCGTCCCCCTGCAAGCAGCAAATGCACTGATGTCATCAATCTAGCACATATCATAAACAGTAAGTTCATTTAAAACCTGCTGCTGAGCAGCCATCTGTCTCCATTTTTGTCAGTCTGCCATTGTAACACGGCTGCTGTACTGCGAGGCTGTCTTTCTCTAATGACTCCTCCATCTGAAGGTGAACACGCTAAATGTGGAGACAAGAACTGGGAGCCAGCTGACAGCATTTCCACCCACTAGCCTGTCACCAGAGCCTGGAATTTCAATCTTGATTTTGACCTAAGGTGATGATATTGATGGTTTCTGTATTTTGAAGTGCTTGATTTATATACTTTGAGATTACAGAGTGTTCCAACATTCTGATTTATTACTTATTATGTAGGAAGGGACCAGACAAATGCTGTTGCCATTTAAGTAATTAATACTGACAGATAAACTGAGGCACACAGTAAGTGCTGAAGGTCAGAGAGAAAGGAGTAGCAATGACAATCGAGTCATCTCCTTTTCTTTTTTTTTTTGTGACAGTCTCTCATGTATCCAAGATTGGCCTCAAATTTGCTATGTGGTCAAGGATGACCTTGAATTTATGATCTGCCTGCCTCCACCTCCCCAGTGCTCGGTTTGTAGACCCAGCACATCTGGTTTATGAAAGCCAGGGCTTTGTGAATGCTGGATGAACATTCTAACACCTGAGCTATATCCCTAGCCCTTCCTTTTATACCTCAGAAGCTTTTCACAAAGCTGCTACACATGGATGGGTTACTCTCCAGAGGACAGAGGCATAGCAGAAAGAACTGGAGCCGGCTCAGAGCTGAGCAAAAGACAAAGCTGTCACATGGCTCCCAAGCCAAGTTTTAATACATACCATCCTACAATGCATTCTCCTTGTTGCACATAGTACATCTCTCCACTCACCATTTTATTAGGAGGAAAACATATTCAACAAAACCCCAAACCTTAATAATACAAGATCTCTGCATGCCAACCAGGGATCTAGGCAGCAGCAGAAGACGTCACAGGCAGCAGCCACATCTTGCAGAGGATGCTGTGAGTTTATGCGCAGTCCTTGCATGTGTGTAGCTGGATGGAGCCATTTGCCAGAGCTCCAGCCATGTTTTGCCATATCAGCAAATACCATTAAAGCCATTTTGGATGACAAAAAAAGAGTAGGTAGGAAATAGTTTCAAAGCCCTTCAACATTCTGTTCTGTACATATTGTGGGCACGTCTTATCTGTTAACATGGAAACTTCCCTAAAATGAGTTGGCTCAGCTCTGTAGCAGAGTTCAGAGAAGGAGCCCAAATGGTGTGCTCATTCCTGGTGGTCACTGCCACCCTCCTCTGAGGAAAATATTCATCTTTTGTGTGCTCCCTCTAGTCTCTACGTGACTTCTTTTTGTGGCTTTCCCATTGCCTTCTTCTAGCTTTTCACACTTTGAGTACTACACCCCTCGTTGGAATTGTAAGGGTCAGGCTCTCTGAGTAACTGGTAGATGCATACAATGGTACTTCCACATTATTCTTGGTCCTTGGGATATGGTTAATTTTTTTAAGTTTATTTACATAGGAACAGGGTATTTTCTATGTTGTTCAGGTTGGTCTCAATCCTGGGCTAAAGGGATCTTTTTGAGCCCTTGGGACTCTGTATATATATGCACACACCTTGGCACCTGGTTCAGTGATGAGCCATGGTGAACTTGTATAGGTGACCGGATTTGGAGTTTAGTCAAATGCTATTCTTGATGTCACTGTGAAGGTAATGTTAAAGATTTGATTTAACATTTAAAAGAGTAAGCCTTGGGTCTGGAGGGATGGCTTAGCAATTAAGGCGTTTGCCTGCAAAGACAAAGGACCCAGGTTTGATTCCCCAGGCCCCATGTTAGCCAGATACACAAGGGGGCACACTCGTCTGGAGTTCATTTGCTGTGGCTGGAGGTCCTGGCACACCCATTCTCTCTCTCTCCCCCTCTTTCTCTGTCAAATAAATAAATAAAAATAAAAAATGAAAGAATAAGACTTGAAGATAGTAGATAACCTTAATGTGACTGGGCCTCATCCAATGTGGTGTAGGACTCAAGAGCAAAGACATATTTCTCAAAGGAAGAGCAATTTCACCTCAATATTACATGTGGAATCTCTGCCTATTACTCTCTTCCTGGCCTTCCCTGAATCTGACACTGACAGAGTTATGTCAGTTATGCCTGAATTTCCAGCCTGGTGGACTGCCCTACCTGCCAATTCCAGTCTTGCTAGTCTCTATAATTGCCTGAGTGGCATCTTAAACTATCATTCTGTTTGTCTGTCTATCATTATATATCAGCTATTTGTAATCTATATAATAAATATTCACTTAGCCATTCAATTGGTTATTTTAAAGAATATTTATTTATTTATTTATTTATTTTGAGACAAAGAGAGGGGGAGAGAGAGAATGGGCACTCCAAGGCCTCCAGCCACTGCAAATGAACTGCAGATGCATATGCCACTTGTGCATCTCACTTATGTGGATACTGGGGATTGAACTGGGGTCCTTAGGTATTACAGGCAAGTGCCTTAATCACTAAGACATCTCTCTAGCCCACAGGGACTCCTAATGTTATTAAAAAAATTATTTATTTGAGAGAGAGAAAGAGGCAGAGAGAGAGAGAGAGAGAATGGGCGTGCCAGGGCCTCCAGCCACTGCAAATGAATTCCAAATGAGTGCACCCCCTTGTGCATCTAGCTAACATGGATCCTGGGGAATCAAACCTGGGTCCTTTGTCTTTACAGGCAAATGCCTTAACCACTAAACCATCTCTCCAGCCCCTAAGGTAATTTTAATTCTAAATTTTCTCATTCTTTCCTCTCCAAATGACTAGGCGGGGGGGGGGGTTGGCAATTAAAACATTCTAAAACTACCCTAACCATGCCCCTTACTAGGTATGTGATCTTAAACAAATTGTATATATCTCTGTGTCTCTGTTTACTTGACTGTTAAATAGGAAGAAAGTGTTTTCTGTGACACTGTTCTGAAGGTCCTGCCATAAAGTAAACACGATGCTGTTGTTTTTGAGATAAGGTCTCCCAGAGACTAGGTTGTCTTGAACTTGCTGTATAGCCAAGGATGGCTTTTACCTCCTGGTTCCTCCTGCTTCTACTTCCTAGGTGCTCAGATTACCATGCCTGACTCAACACTATGCTATTAAATTTGTGACATTGACATTGAATTTTAGTCAGCACTAAATGATGTCCATGTGTGTACTATTATGTCAGCAAGGTTGGGGAAAAGTGTGGCATGCCCTTGGCAGTGTTGTAGAATCACTGTCTCTAGTTTTTCTGATGTTGTGATGTGGGGGTGAAGGAGAACACATGGACATTTCTAGTTGATAAGCTCACCTTCACATCCTTGTTCTCCCATTTTACCACTTCATGAACTCAAGTCCATGGAGACTGAACCTTTTGATACTCAGTCTGACCCTAGTTCCAGAGGGGTGGAGGTCTGCAGAGAACTCAGCCTCAAGAGCGAAGGAGCTGGGAGGAGGAACACATGCTTTGTGACCCTGAGATTACCAAAGAAAAGATTTCTGAATGTGGCACCTTGCCGTGTCACTAGATTATTCCACGATTTTGCCACTCATTCTGTGTCAGGTTGTTCCAGAATAATAGCTTCAAAAACTTGAAAAAAATATGCTTCCAAATGGGTGCCTCATGAAAAGCTCTGCATGCTGATGAGCCAGACAGCAAAAGGCGCTGGTAGTCTAGAGAAGATAGAAAAGAACAGGATGTTTTAATGTGAACAGACACGAAGTCTCAATGGCACACCGGGCTAAGGACTTGGAGCGACACTGGGCACCCCACAGACACTAAACGGTAGTGGGATTGATGGGGTTGTTTTTGTTTGTTGAACACGACTAGCACTTAGTTGGGGGCGATTGTGCCCCATCTCGGATACTTGGCAGTATGTGAGGCCGTTCGGATGATCACGATGTACTATTATCACCTGTGGTCTGCGCCACAGCAAAGGACCCTGCTCAGAACGAAGCCGAGCTGAGTTGACACACCTGCTCTCGAGCCCATCATGCACCCGGGCAGTGTGAGCTATCTGCTGTGCCATGTTTCTCTGGTGGCACCAGAAGCACAGGAGTCACATTGCTTCTTGTTGTGGAGTACAGAGGCTCAAATATATCATCGATACTTGTTCCAAAACAGTGGATTTCCTTGAATGTGAACCCAGTTTGCCTCATTGCCTTATCACAATTGTGATGCAAAGCCGAGATGGATGCCATGACAGTAAACAGCGTCCCCGACAAAGCGACGTTCCCCCTGCCTTCAGCTGATGCTGCTTTTGTGGCCTCCATTGTTCTGAGTTTTGTCTCTTCAGTTCAAGTACAAGCTCAGAGCCACTATGGCTGTGGCTTCTCCCTTCCCCAGGCTCCCTACCCAACCCTAGCCAAGAATAGGCCCCCAAGAAAGAAATGTTTCATAGAGAAATGTCATCACCTGGGTTATTGTAGTCCAACAGACTGACATTCTAAAAAAAAAAAAAAAAAAAAAGCAGGACAGGAGGAAGCAAACCATCTCAGTGATGAACGTTCTAAAATTAGACTGTACAGTGCTGGTGTTGTATTGCCTCAGAATATTAATACACCCTTACTGGAATACATCACTGTGATTTTGCTGGAAAATGAGAAAGGGCAAAGGAAGAAGCTTAGCCTTGAGGGTATTTTGAATATCTTAAGTGATTGCAATAAACAGGTTTTGTAAATGAATTAGTTATGATCGGGACCAGATTCATGATAAGACAGTAAGTTTTGGGTCATTTTTACTGTGGCAGATGGGGCGCCTTAGGGGATTCCTGAGTCTCAAAAAGCTGTTTATCAAAATATTTTCCTACTTCTCTGAGCTGCAAGGGAGCACAGAAGATGGGGTTTCCAAACTACCATTCAAAGAAGCTTTGACCAGCTTCAGGTCAGCTGTTCAGCAGGGAACCAGAACCAAACTGATTTCCCAACTGAGACCACCACTCTGTCCTGCTGTTCATGTGTCATGATGGTATCTGGCATGCTGCATCGCCAGAGAGAGAGGAAGACATCAAGGTGACAGGCGTTTGGAGGTCGGCAGGCCTGGGAACGAAACTCAGCCATTGCTGTTCCACGTGACTTGCTTAACTCTTCGGACTCTTGGTTTTCTCATCCAGAACTTGAAAACATAATCACTGTTAGTGGTTTCTTTATCTGTTCCATGAAAACTTCCAGTCTCTTGCAGCTCCCTTGCTAATGCAGTCACTGCAAGTTTTCATAATTCTGACTGGTGTTTCTTAGACCATGCATTTAGGGAACACTTGTTTTCAACATGTGCTCACAATTTTCTATAATTAATGTGTTTCATACATAATAAGTTCAATAGACACCAACTAAACTCAGGTAAGCAGACCTGGGACTTCTTAAAGCTTTTAATAAGTTAACTTGTACTGCGGCTCACCAAGAGCTGTCATAAACAATGCTTCACACTTTGACCAAAGAACTCATTCTTGAGAGCTGGTTTGGAGGTTCTAGCAGGAAGCGCAGCTACTAGTATACCCTTGACCGAAGATTGTTCTTCCTCTGTTCAGGGAAGGTCATCCTCTGCAATGGAGCATACAGCTTTGGGAGCGACATACAATGAGCGGTGAGGGAGGAAGGGGACACCCGCCTAGCCAGCCAGAGCAGTTGAGTAAACCTGGTGATCAATTGAGTGACAGATGTCGCAGCCAGATCGCCCTCACCTCCAAGAACAATTTCTTGGTGAACTGGTGAGGCTATCTTGTTAAATACTAGTTTCATACAACACAGTTTGGGAAGTATAACATGTTGGTGAGTGATGGACACCCCGAAGTTGCTGGGATCATGCACAGACTTTCATCAAGGATGAGGCCAGCTCAGGCTGTGAAAATCCTTGCACATTGATGCTTGGCTCTTGCTGTTCTTTGTAATAATTAATGTTAATTATAATTTTCTCTAGTCCTTTATAATGATTGTGAATGCCCAATCCTAGCACTGGCCTATTGGAGTATACTTAGAGGACAGTGGAATTATCACAGCAAAGCTCATTAGAGGAAAGCTTGACCCAAGTCAACCACTAACCAACTACTATCAGAAATGTTAGTCTCAGCCAGTGGCCAGCTGACCTAGAAAACATGCAGTGACTTCAAACAGACCAGAAGACATTCTCAAATTAAATCACCAGCTCATGAGTCACAAGACCTATGACGGTTTTAAGCCATCGGTTTTGGATGCCTTGGGATATGTAACATGATGTGTGGTAATAGAAAAGGGTCTTAAAAACTGAAATTCCAGGTCAGCCTGGGCTAGAGTGAGACCCTACCTCAAAACACAAAACAACAACAACAAATTGGAATGGAAACTGATAGGAAAGTTGAATGTCTACATTCTTTCCCAACTATCCGTTTTATTGCATGAAGGAAAAATTCACTGCCCTCTCCTCCTAAAGTCCTTAAAGGGCTCAAGGACGAGCATCTCCGGTTCTAATGCGGCTTCTTGTCTATAACTCCTCTGAGACAAAGAGAACGCCTATTAGACACTCCTCCCAAATAATATAAGAACGTAATAAAGACAGAAGAGTTGTAGTAAACAATTTCATTCATGAAGAAGGATGGAAGCCACGTGGTTCGTGCCTGTCATTCCAGCACTTGGGAAATAGAGTCGGGGGATGGAGAGTTTGAGGACAGCCTGGAATACATACTTACACACCCTGCCTCAAAAAAAAAAAAAAAAAAGTATGTTAGGGGAGGCCAGTCCTTGATTACTGATTTTTTAAAAAATACGTTATTTAAATTTATTTGACAAGAGAAAGAGGGAGAGAGAAAGAATGGGTGCGCCAGGGCCTCCAGCCACTGCAAATGAACTCCAGATGCTTGTGTCCTCTTGTGCATCTGGCCAGTGTGGGTCCTGGGGGATCACACCTGGGTCCTTTGGCTATGCAGGCAATGCCTTAACCACTAAGCCAACCCTCCAGCCCAGGTTAATGATTTTTTAAATATTGGGAATGGTTGTGCACGTGTCTCTACAGTGTTTTAACTTGAAAGTTCTCTCTTGTTATTTGCTGAGCCTCTGCCTAGGATTGTAGGGGCACGCTCATGCTCAGCTGCATTTTCCACATCAGCTGCCTATTGCTACAGAACAATGTTGCATTAGAAATCATTCTAAAATCCAATTTTCACCTGGCCAAAGACACACTGGGTGGGGTCACTGGGCTCATTTACACTACCTTCTCTTTAACCAAGGCAGGACAAATAAACCTAGAACGGGAATGGAATAAAACTAAAGTTATATTAAAAAAAAAAAAAGTAAAGTAAAACAACAACAAAACAGCCGGGCATGGTGGCACACTCCTTTAATCCCAGAACTTGGAGGCAGAGGTAGGAGGATTGCTGTGAGTTTGGGGCCAGCCTGAGACTACATAGTGAATTCTAGGTCAGTCTGGGTTAGAGTGAGACCCTACCTTGAAAAGCCAAAAAAAAAAAAAAAAAAAAAAAAAAAAAAAAAGTGCAAGATGTATGGCTGTAGATGGGTGATAAATGGAGATGGTTGACCTCCATCTGCCACAGGAACTGTTTTGATAGAAATAGGAGAATCCTGAGTAAGAGCTGTGCATAGTGACTCGCCTCTGGGGGCAGAGTTCACTGGTGTTCTCAGTGGAGAGGGGATTTCTTACCCTTTCTGGCCTTTCATTATTTTGCTCATAATATTATCAATCCATCTACATTTCCTGCCCAATCATCTTTTCTAGGTAAGTTGCATTACCTCCAGAGTGAGTTTTACCTTCTTATTTGTCCTAAGATGAGTGAGTTGCTGAGAGAAGTGGAGGAGAGAGAGGAACTGAGGGGGCAAATATGATTACCAAAGAAGGGCTTGAAAGTCACAAAGCTGTGAGAGTGTGCAAATGTGGCTATGTATCTTACATTTGCAATGTGTGCTGTGTGTAAGTTTGTGCACATGAAGTTTTTAGCACAGATATATGTAGATGCATATCTGTATACATGTGTACTAGTGAATTCTAGTGGGCGTTCTTTCCTAGTTTATAAAAATGTATCACTGTGCTTTACTCATAAATTAATGAGCCAATTAGATGAATGCTCACAGAGCAAAGCCTTATGGGAAAGGAATAAGTAGGAAATGAATCGTTTATAATAACAAAGCAGGAGTTGGAGACTCCTACATCCAATCTTGAACATTCAGCTTTGAGAAACTTAAAAAGGTCCTCATGTGCTTCTCTGTTGCAGTTCCCTTCTTGTTGCTAGACAGAACGGAATTAGCCAGAAGCAGCTGATGGCAAGAAAGGGTTTTTGCAGGCTTACTCAAAGGGCCACTTCATCATGGCTGGGAAAAACAGAGCAGAGCAAGAAGCTGTCACATATCTGGGTAGAAGTAGTCAAAGTACTGGGCTTGGAGCTGGACTAATAAATCACAAGGTGGATCCCCCAGTGACACACCTCCTTCAGCAAGACTTCACTTCCTAAATTGCCACCAGCAAGGTACGGGTATGAGGCTTAATCAGAAACACATGAGGCTATGGGGACACTTTACATTGAAACCACCACAAGTTTTCATTCCTTCTCCTGCTCTAAACCTTTTTAGATCTGGATGGCTTAATACTACAAATCATCCAGAGCCTTTCTATAATATAATATGAATCAGAGAAGCATAACATAGATTTTCTCCCTTTGATTCTCCCATCCAAATGAAATGTTCCATTCTTAATGAAGACAGAAGGTCCAGAAGATATCTAGTCATTTTGTTGCAAGATGGGATGTTCTGTTTCCTTTGAAATACTTTATACGTGAGAAAACATACCAGGTTTTGTCTTTGCCAAGATTGTCTTCCAAGAGGCTTAGTGTGAGCTAAGAACTTGGCCAGTTGTTCCATCTGTGTCATGAGTCTCTAAAACCTCCCAGTGAGACTGGGAATCTGAGGGTCTTCAAAAGTTTGAGTTTTAACTCACAGTCTTCAAAGTTCTTGGGACTGGTGAGAGACATCCTCTGTGTTGAATTTAAGCATTTGTTGTTCCAGAGAGGATATAGGAGCCTGAGTCCACTTGATGTGATGGGAACCCAAGGGGAAATGCTTGTCACAATGGCAGGGGACCGTGAGGCTATGAGATTAAAATCTTGGAGATGTCCATCACCTTTAATGACCTGGCAAAAGCCATTCAATAGATAAAATATAGATTGACTCTATGTAAATATTTCTGTCACCCAATTTCAGGATTAAGTTTCAGAGATTAAGTCATGTGCCCATTGTCACATGGGCAGAATGCTTCCAGAGAATGTTCTTGACCATTTCACAGATTGCCTTTGAGATTTCGAAAATCTAGACAAAAAGCCTAGCAGCATTTACTAGCCTTGAGTCACAGAGCAACAGTAAACAATGCTTGAGTGTAGCTTGGAACAGTCTAGGTTTTGCTCTCTGTCCTCTTTTGCTCAGTCTAATTGCATACCAGGCCCAGCCCTACAAAGCCTTTTCTTTGCCTTGCAATGAACCAACGTTTCCCTTATGGGCTAAGGAATAAGTGCAAAATCCTACCCTGTTGCTATTCAGCCTTAGGGGAGTGTCAATTATTCTCACTATGAAATCATAGCACTTTATACTTGAAACTTGATTTACTGTGATTATAAGTCATAAAAGTAATACATGATATACAGATCTGATGTAACAATCAATGTCTGTTTAATAAATAGCCCTCAGTGGCTGTCATACATTATCTCCTTCCAAAGACAGTGTTTGACTTTCTAGCCCATACTTCAGATTCTATCTCAAAACACATCAGAGAAACAAATGTGCACTTATGCACAAACATATTCAAAGACAAAAGATATATTTATTGATGAGAGTCTCAAATTGACCAATTTTTACCCTTTTATTCTGAAAAGAAAAATGCTTTCCAAAATGAGATTGCTACCAGATGTAGCAGATTACATAGTGCTTGCTCAGATATGAAAAGCAGATGAAATAGAATATTCTAGTTTCGGATTCTGTTCTATTCTTATCTACACATAGCTCTTCTTAAGTGAACTTGACAAGTGTTGTGGGATGATATTAAGATAGACTACTATAGTAAACAAGAAAAAGGGATTCACTCCCCACAATAGCAAATGAGCTTTATAATAGAAATTTTTTATGCAGGGGAAGATTCTACAATTTTCATCATTTATTTGCTAGACAAAAAAATGCATTTCATTACATGCAATGCAGTTGCTATTGTACATTATCCATTTTTTGCTTTGTATAGTAAAATACTATTTTCCTACTGTAAAATGTCTGCAATTTATGTTTATGACTCTGTTTTTGCTTTGAAGTAAGAACATCATTTCACTATAGAGCCTGATACTGATGAATATACATTATTTAAGAGGTGAGTTGTACAGAAGAAACATCTATGCTTCACTGTTTGGGTATCCATATAGAGCAGGCAATAGCTAAAATTTTGGACAGAATAACTAATTTTATTAATGTAGTAAGTCTGCAATTACTAGATATACTGAGTTCTTTACTTAGATATTCTCAGCAACTATAAAATATATGTATTCTCTAGAATAATACTACTTCATGCTCCAACTACAACTATAATTTGTCCTGACAATGTTTCTGCTGAGTGAAAAAACATATAATTAATAGCTTATTTAAACTTTGCATACTGTATAACTAGTTGACCATCATTCAAAATGGCAGTTGCCCAAAGCCGCATAGTTTTTTCACAGTCGAATGTACTTGGTGCTGATTTCTATTTATTGAAACTCAGGAAACAAGGAGCTGCAATAAAGAATTCAGGCTCCAGGTTTTCTCCCTAAAATGACTGCTCACTGGTCGGTAAGAGATGTGAAAGTCATTGCAGATTAGGGAATTACAATTTTCTCACGTATGCCATTCTTGTAACTGAATGTGTTTAGTGGACAGTGTGTGGGATTATGCTTGTCATGTTCTTGCTTTATTATATTTTGAAACCTATCGACTGTTTATCAATGGTCTTAGGAGACTGCTTTTTATTGAGAATTTTGATAGACTGAGATACTGTAATCTGATCATATTCCTCTCCTGTTAGCCCCTTTTGTCCCCCTTTTCTACTCCAATTCCACTGATTCCCCTCCTCTTTCCAAGTAGATATTTTGTTTGGATGTCTTCATTTTTTTTTGTGTCATCTGTCATCTGTATTAAAATGATGATGAGCTCAGTAGTTTACAGGCCTTGTGGGGGTTTGCACAGGGTGATTTTAGCTTGTTGCTTGCTTTTCTGGGGATGATGTAGCTAAAGCATTGCTATCACCAGCATCACTACCATCATCACCACCACCAACACCATCATCATCATCACCACCACCACCACCATCATCATCACCACCACCATCATCACCACCACCACCACCACCACCACTACCACCATCACCACCACCACGACCACCAACACCGCCAATACCATCGTCACCAAAATACCATCATCATCACCACCACCACTAACACCATTTCCACCATCATCACCACCACCATCACCATCACCATCACCACCACACCACCATCATCACCACCACCACTGTCATTACCACCACCATCATCATCACCACCACCATCATCACTACCACCATCATCATCATAACCGCCACCCCCACCATCACCACCACCACCATCATTATAACCATCACCATCATCACCACCACCATCACTACCACCAACAATTCCATCATTATCATCACCACCACAACCAACATCATCATCACCACCATCACTACCACCACCACCACCACCAACTCCATCATTACCATCACCACCACAACCACCATCATCATCAGCATCATCACCAACACCATCATCATCTTGCAGTGCTGGTGACTGGACCCAGGGCTTTGTATTGGTAGGCAAGTGCTCACTGTGTTACATTCCCACCCCAAATTTTTAATTTTGATGAAAAAAATATCTTCACTGTATGTAGGTCTCTCAGGTGTTTGTGAACTGCTATGTTATTTAATAACCACAGCCTTGTGAGATAAGCATTGCCATTCTTATGTTCTAGATCTGGGAATGATCCCTTGTATGGATGTATAATATGCCACAGTCTCAAGGGCCTGTAAATGTTGAGGTTGATAATTAATTCTAACATAGCCTGAATGCTGTCCTACACAGTAGAAAATTACCAAATGTTTGAAGCCTAGGAATGAAAAAAATATCCACTTGATGGTTGGAGAGATTACTCAGTGGTTAAAGCACTTGTCTGCATAGCCTAATGATACAGGTTTGATTCCCCAGGACCCACTAAGCCAGATGTCCAAAGTGGTACATGCAGCTGGAGCTTGTTTGCAGTGGCTAGAGGCCCTGACATGTGTATTCTCTCTCTCTTCTCTCTCTCTGTGTACAAATAAATAAATAAAAATATTAAAACATATTTTTAAATTTTAAAATTTATTTTTATTGACAATAACCCATGGCAATTCTCTCCCTTCCCCACTTTCCCCTTTAAAACTCCACTTCTCATCATATTCCCTCCCCCTCTCAATCAGTCTCTCTTTTATTTTGATGTTATCATCTTTTCCTCCTATTATGATGGTCTTGTGTAGGTAGTGTGAGGTCGTAGATATCAAGGCCATTTTGTGTCTGGAGGAGTGCATTCTAAGGAGTCCTACCCTTCCTTTGGGTCTTACATTCTTTCTGCCACCTCTTCCACAATGGACCCTGAGCCTTTGAAGGTGTGATAGAGAGGTATGATAGAGATGTTTCAGTGCTGAACACTCCTCTGTCTCAGCACCATGGTGCCTCATGAGTCATCTTCTCTGAAAAGAGAAGATTTTCTCATTCTAACTAATGAGGGTAGCATTAATACATGGGTGTGAGCATTAAGAGAAATGCTTACTGGGCAGTTTGGTGAGCATAGTATATACATTTAGCCAGACACCAGCAGATGTTACACCCCTAAGGCTCATGACTACCCCTGTTGTAGGTTTTCAGTGTCAGGGATGTATTCCCTCCCATAGAGCAGGCCTCCAGTCCAATTAGAGAGTGGTTGGTTTACTCCATAACAGATATACCACTATTGCACCCATTGGCTCATTTGGCCTGGCTGGCCAAATTTAAGGCTTGCAGTGTCCACTGTTGAACATCTCCACTGGTGATTTCTTGCTCTTCCATGGAATTGCATGCAGTCTAGTTTTTTCTAGCTTTTTGTCAGTTAGTCTATATGAAGGAGGTTTTCAGCTTAGCTTCAAAAGGATTTCTCAGTGACTTTGAAGCCCAAGTATGTGGTCTTCAGCCACAGGATCTTACCATCCATCTATTCCTGGTGGGAAACCAAGAGCCTCAGCAATGGCTCATAATGTTTTGGGGACATCAGGGACCTCCCTGGCCAACACCTCACTGGAAGGTATCCCATCCCTGGCACTGAACATTTTCTAGAACAATCTATGGCTTGAGGGTGTTACATTGTCCAAAAAAGTAGGTTTCAATATGACTTATTCACACCCTCTTAGATTTTGATTAGCCCTCCCCCAAACTTTCCTTTACTCAGTCTCTTCCCCTGACCTCACTTAGGCCTTTCCACCTCCATTAATCTGTTCTTTGACTTACATATATACAATACCATCCTATTAAGTCCCCTTCCCTCCCTTTCTATTCCATTTATATCCCCTTCATAGCTTACTGGCCCCTGCTACTGAGTTTTATTCAAACTCACATAGAAGTCCAATCATTTGTAGCTAGGATCCACATATGAGAGAGAACATGTGATGTTTGGCTTTCTGGGCCTGGGTTACCTCATGTAGTATTATCCTTTCCAGACCCATCCATTTTCCTGAAGAAGGGTTCCTCTTTTTGCAAATTCTCACCAGCATTTATTGTCATTTGTTTTCATGATGGTAGCCATTCTGACAGGAATGAGATGGAATCTCAAAGTAGTTTTAATCTGCATTTCCCTGATGGCTATGGATGTAGAACATTTTTTAGATGTTTATATGCCATCTGCATTTCTTCTTTTGAAGAAATTTTAGTTCCATAGCCCATTTTAAAATTGGGTTGTTTGATTTCTTATTATTTGTTTTTTTGAGTTCTTTGTATATCCTAGATAGTAACCCTCTGTCAGATGTATAGCTGGCAAAGATTTTCTCCCATTCTGTAGGTTGCCTCTTTGCTCTGTTCACAGTGTCCTTTGCTCTACAAAAGCTTTGGAATTTCATGAGGTCCCAGCAGTTGATCTGTGGTTTTATTCCCTGAGCAATTGGGGTTATATTCAGAAAGTCTGTGTCAATACCAATATGTTGAAGGGTTTCCTCTACTTTTTCTTCTAGCAGAGTTTTGGGTCCAATATTAAGGTCTTTGATCCATTTGGACTTAATTCTTGTGCATGGAGAGAGATAAGGATCTATTTTCATCCTTCTACAGATACATATCCAGTTTTCCCAGCACCATTTGCTGACAAGGCTGTCTTTTCTCCAATGAGTATTTTTGGCATTTTTTGTTGAAGATCAGGTGGCTATAGCTACCTGGACTTACATCTGGGTCCGCTATTCTGTTCCATTGATCTACGTGTCTTTTTTTGTGCCAGTACCATGTTGTTTCCCCCCATGGCTCTGTTATATAGGTTAAAATCAGGTATGGTGATACCAGAAGCCTTATTTTTGTAGCTCAAAATTTTTGTAGATATTTTAGAGTTTTGTGGTTACAAATGGATTTTAGGATTGGTTTTTCTATTTCCATGAAGAATGACATTAGAATTTTGATGGGGGTTGCATTAAATGTGTAGCTTGCTTTTAGTAAAATTTCCATTGTCACAATATTTATTCTTCCAATCCAAGAACAAGGGATGTCTTTCCATTTCCTACTGTCTTCTGCAATTTCTTTTGTTTTATATATTTTATTTTTATTTATTTGTTTTACAGAGAAAAGAGAGAGAGAGAGAGAGAATGGGTGCACCAGGGTGTCCAGCCACTGTAAAGGACTCCAGACACATGCGCCCCCTTGTGCATCTGGCTAACGTGGGTCCTGGGGACTAGAACCTGGGTCCTTTGGCTTTGCAGGCAAATGCCTTAACTGCTAAGCCATCCCTCTAGCCCTCTTCTACAATTTCTCTCTTGAGTGTTTTATAGTTGTCATTGTAGAGATCTTTCACTTCCTTGGTTAGGTTTATTTTTAAAAATATTTTTAAAGCCAGGTGTGGTGACACATGCCTTTAATCCCACCACTCAGGTGGCAGAGCTAAAAGGATCAATGTGAGTTCAAGGCCAGCCTGAGACTACATTGTGAATTCCAGGTCAGCCTGGGCAAAAGTGAGCTCCTACCTTGAAACAAACAAACTATGTGTGTATATATATATATATATATATATATATATATATATATATATATATGTAATATTTTAAATCCATTTGAAAACAGAAAAGGGAATTTGGAGGTGGTAGAATGAGATATGTAATATTTCTAGTGATTTCTTATTACATAAACATATTCAGTATAACTCTGTAGTGTGCATGTTGGGGCACTACACATGAAAGTATGTTTGTTCAACTACTAAACAGACTGATTAAATATACATGTGGACCTTTACTACTTTGCTATAAAATGAGCAGCTCCATAAAATTTTAGGAATCTGATTTCTCTAGTTTCTCATGAATAAAAAGTTCTTATGTTTTAGAGAGATAAACTGCCTTTTATTGAGCCTAACAAATAAACACAGCAGTCATTTTTAGAAACGGATCAAGCAAAGCAAACCTAATGTAAACCAGTCCTAACTCTTAACAAGAACCAGCTTCCAAATGTATTTTGTTGCGCAGGCATTTGTTTGGTCTTGTTTTCTACACAATTACTACCAACTTTCCCCATTGCCATTTTTAACACCCTTGATGAAGCTAAGGGGTTTGTGCAGATGAAAATGAGTTTCTTTCCACTATGGAATGTTGATTTTGATGTGATATGTAAGTATTTTTAAATTCAGATGGTTGACATTTTCTTGTTGCAATAGGAGACTAAGTAAGCCAGACAGCAAGATTTCTCAAACAATGGAATATTGTTCAGCTTTTAAAATGGAGGTAAATTTTGATGTATGCTGAGGCATGAATGAACCTATACAATGTTATGCTGGATGAAAGATGGCAGACATAGGGCAAATTCTATAGGATTCCTTTTTTTATTTTTTTGAGGTAGGATCTCACTCTAGCCCAGGCTGTTCTAGAACTCTCTCTGTAGTTCCAGTTTGGCCTTGAACTCACAGCTATCCTCCTACCTCTGCCTTCTGAGTGTCAGGAATTAAAGACATACACCACCACTCAGGCTATTTTTTTTTTAATTTTTTTTTTTATTTGAGAGAGAGAGATTGAGAGAGAGAGAGAGAGAGGAGAGACCTGGTATGCAAGGGCCTCAGCCAATGCAAACGAACTCCAGATGCCACCTAGTGGACATGTGCAGCCTTCTGCTTGCCTCACCTTTGTGATTCTGGCTTATGTAAGATCTGGAGAGTAGAACTTGGGTCCCCAGGCTTCATAGGCAAGTGCCTTAACCACCAAGCCATCTCTCTAGCCCCTTGGGCTATGTTTGTTTTCGAAGTAAGACTCACTCTAGCCCAGGCTGACATGGAACTCACTTTGTAGCTCCAGGTGGGCCTCAAACTCTTGGTGATCCTCTTATCTTTGCTTCCTGACTGTAGATTAAAGGTGTGTGTAACCATGCCTGGCCCAGATTCCATTTTTATGAGATACCTAGAATAGGCAAATTCATGGAAATGGAAGGTGGAAGTTACCAGGGGCCTAAGAGTGATGGCAGTGCACAGGGAATTTTTAATAAGTTTTTTGTCTCGAGGTAGGGTCTTACTCTAGCTCAGGCTGACCTGGAATTCACTATGTAGTCTCAGGGTGGCCTTGAACTTACAGCAATCTGTTTTCTTAAAGTAACAGCACATATTCTCTGACATGTCGATCCTAGTTCCTGATACCTATAATATGTATCTATAAGGGGGGAAATGTGGGCAGACAGGACAGTAACCAAGAGCTCATTTAAGGGGATGAGCAGGAAGACACATGTGGCATGTCAACAGACGGGGAGGACAGTAGGGAAGGAGAAATGGGGGTAGGGAGTTTGGGAGAGGAGGGGATGAGAATCAACTAAAAATCCATTTTCGAAATGCCAGAAATGATACCTGTGTCAACTGATGATACCTGTGCTAACCTAAAAATACTTTTTGAAAAAAGAAAGGTAAAAATTTTATAAAGACATATCTGTAGGCCTTTTGCTAGACACAAAGCATAAATATATTTTAATTCTAATTCTACCTCCAGAAATCCCCTGTGTAGACCCTTCTTTCATGTAGTTGGTGCATCTGCTTGTTAACTATTTACTTGAAGATAGTGATATGTCATGTCTGACTTTGAGAGACTGGGGAGGTATGAGCAGTCTCCTTCCCGTCACATTGAGAGAGGCAGAACACTCACTAATGACTAAACGGTAGCATAAAGGTTCCTGTTGGAATGCAATAGTCATAATGGGAGCATAGGAGAGGAGTTCTGGTGGGAACCGAGGCAGCCTAGAAAAGCTGATAATTGATTTGTGTTTAAAGTTGTGGTAGGAATTGGGTTGTCTTATAGTTCAGTAATACAAGTACATTATCATTCACACTTTTGGGACTTAGAATCTTGGATAAAATATATTTTGCAGCCTTTTCAAATATTCTGTGGTACTTTTCCTTGTGTACTTATAAACAAAATGGTTCCTTAAGGCAAGAAACATCTCTGTTCTGTCATATTTTCTACAAACTTATAGGCAAAGCAACATTGAGATATAATTCAGTCATTGAGATGTGCTCAGTTCTGTCAAAAAGCTTGTACTGTAATAACGAGGCAAGGTTAGGACAGCTGAATGACAAGTGCCTCAGAGACAGTCAGGGTAGGATAGCCGTGCAGAGGCTGGGGAATGACCTGTGCAACACACAGAAGGGAGCCCCATAGGGTGGGCTCTTGGTTTTCCTGGCTATGGCTGAGTAAAATTGTGATAACTAGATGAGTCGGATCATTTTGGGACAGAAAGGTGAGCAAAAGCAGAAAGGCAAAATGTCTCGGTGTTGTTCAGGGAGGCTGTGAAAAGGGAAGTCAGAAGCCGCTGCTTATGTCCTGCTGTCTATCTAATGATCACAGTCCTGTGAAGTAGGCATTAGCATTCTCACATCATAAATCTGACATGCTTACTTACAGAACCAAGAACCTTGAGTTGTCACTGGGTAGCGTTAGGAGGGCAAAGTCTCAAGAGTCTCCGTACCTCTCCCCATGTTCAAGGGAGAGTGGGTGACAAAAATTCATGATGTTTTCACTATGGCGCCTCAAATTATGAATCAGTCCAGAAATGGATCAATTCAGATTAGTTCAGAACCCTCATGACTTATTCAACTCTTAATTGGATCTATCAGCTGGGGGGGGTGGATATTTGATATTGGAACACACACAACTGAATTTAAAATATAATCTTTAGTATACTTCTAGATAAGTGATGTGGTTAATTTCAAGTAAACAGATTACAGACAAAAGTAGAATCTCCTAGTTCTGAAGCTCATTTGCAGGCATTACTTGAGTGTTTTTGGAGTTTAGTTAGCCATTCATTACTGTGAATTGCTATTCAGAGCTCCATCATCTGTTGAGAAAATTGCATTTCCTTGTCAGAGCTCACATGAGGCTCCTCCAAGTTCTTCTCAATCACACAATGGCATTGTGTGAATAGAGCTCTGAGGTAGGTTTTACAGTCTGCTCAGCATCTTTTCTGGTGAAGTGATCTCTGGTAATGCTTGAAAGTATGACTAGACATTTGAAATTATCCACCGTGTCTGCAATCAGAAGCAGCCTTGTTCTAACTGTGTGATGTCCCTGCTCAATGTTTAACCTCTGAAACTAGACACTTTCAGAATTCCTTTTCCCTATTATTTTTAGGCAAACTTCTTGGATTTTCTGTTTTATAACATCATCTATAAATCATGTCTTCTGTGTTCTGACTATTGTCTCCACCTTAGGGATCTGTTAGGGTGGTGGTGGCCATGGGAATCAATGGATAGTAGGAAAAGTGTCTAGTATTTAAGGTGATGGTGGATTTTGTTTGTTTCCTTTCTTGAGATAGAGTCTCACTATGGAGTCTAGGCTCACCTTGAACTCTTAATCCTTCTACTTCAGCCTTATGAATGCTAGGATTATAGACATGTACCACCATACTCAGCTGATACTGACATTTAACTCAATTCCCATAGCACCCTTCTTATGTATTTCTTGTCATGAGGATCATATCATATGCAAATTTTGGGGAAATGCCTTTTTCTGACTGAACTTTGAATGCTGTAAAGAGAGAAAAGGCCTTTCCTTATTAATCTCTACACTCCCCATGTCAGCACTGAGCCTGAACGTGTGGATGCTGTGGGAGTTATGAATAAGTACCTTAATTTTCAGAGCAATAAAAAGAAACCAGAGGGTAATGATGTCCAATAGGAAATTATGAATATCTTTTCATAATTTCAAAGAACATTCACTGTTCAGTTGCTTTTCTAAAAATGGTTTCATTTAAAATTAATCAATATCTTGAATACTTGTCTTTTGGTGATGTTTATGTAATAAAGCAGGAAAGGGAGACAATTTCAAGCTGTAGTCTTCTTGCTATTAAAACAAGAAGGGGGTTCTAGAGAGATGGCTTAGCAGTTTAGACACTTGTCTGTGAAGCCTGAGGACCCATGTTTGACTCTCCAGATTCCACATAAGCCAAACGTACAAGGTGATACAAGCGTGCAAGGTCACACATGCACACAAGGTGGCACATGCATCTGGAGTTCAATTACAGTGGCTGGAGGCCCTGGTGCACTAATTCTCTCTCTTGTTCTCTCTCTCTCTCTCTCACTCCCTCTCATAAAAAAGGGCCAGTTTGTTAAAAAAAAAAAAAAAAAAAAAAAGAAGGGAAGCCCAAATTGTTTAAATTGTTGGTCTACCTAAGTGTGAATTCCTTCATTTTTAGCTTAAATGTTTTCCAGTAAATATGCAAATAAATCTCATAGTTACTATAATTAACTAATTGGCTATTTAGTACTTGCCCTTGAGGATAGAAAACAAAGATAAAATTTATATTGGTTGTATTTGAATGTTATGTCTTAGTAATTTAAGCAGTATTCAATCTAATCTCAAATAATCTCTGGTACATACCATGCTACCATTATTTTTATATTCCTATTTGAAATAATGTTTTATGTCTTTTTGTCACTGTCATTTAATTATTTTAAAAATGTAGGCATTGAGATGAAACTGAAAAATGAGAAAAAGATGTCTTAAAGAAGAATTAAGATATTTCAAGAATAATAAACAAAACCAATATGATAGAAGTCATATTTATTGAAAAAAATTAATAAACTTTGCTATAAAATTTGTAACAGGAATATTTACTGAATGTTTATTTTGATGCATAAACCTGAATGTTACATACCAAGTACAAGACAACAGCACTAGTTTTCCCTTTATTTACATTTTATGAAAATTGTTATGCAGTCCATGTTAAAAGAACTTGTGATGGAGAATTATTACATTAGAAAAATAATATTCTTGATAAAGCATTCTCAAGGAGTCCAATCATAGTTTCTGCCTCTTCAATAAGGCAAAGTCCCTGGAACAGCTATAACTTAATTTATAAAATACAATAACTGTTCAGACACATATTCAAGTTTTCTTTTGGTATGATTTTTGTTCACTGTAAAATTACTTTTTTGAATTTTGTTTTTTTTAACTAAAACACAAAGACTTTCAGGAAAATGTCATTTAATGATTTCAGCTATACATTACATATACAAATCTGTAGCCTAGCAACCACCATTGCTAAAACATCATTAACTTTAAATATTTTGCTTGGTGAGCTATTCTCCAATGTAGCCTATTTTAAGATGTTGCCATCATTATGACTGTGGAATCATTGCTTGGTATTCATAGGAAACAGATCTGTGACAGTATGAAGCTTTGTTTTGTTGGAGGAACTGTTACACAACACATTTCCATTCACAAGAAAAATACCATGGAATGTCACTAAACCATGGTGGCTTTGCACAGGTGCCACACCGACTGAACCCAATCTTCCTGCTCTTATACTGCACAGCCCCAGCTGATTCAGATGGTTTTATTTCCAGAACTTTCTTTTCCTTCACAGCTAGGTAGTTTTAATTCCTTCAAAGGCACACAACTTCCATCTCTTTTCCAGTGTTGCTCCCACGCCAGTGAATTCCTGTTTGAACATGCGTGGTAGCCTCATCAGAAGCATTTCAATTTCGTTGGCAGATATCTGTTAGGAAGGAAGAGAAGTAAGTCCCTCGTGGGAAAACAGTTCATTCTATAGCTGGCGATGGATAGACTACATAAGGACTTGCATTCCACTGAGACAGGTGACATTTAGTTTTCTACTTGATTGCCAAGTAAGAGCTGGGGGTGGGGGCAGGGGCTGAGTATGACTGTCCTGTCTGTGAACAGCTGGCAGGGTGGGAATGAGATGGGCTCACCCTTCATGTGGATGGCTACCCCAAAAGCAGAACCACACCTAAACAGCTCTCCCTGCTCGTGTGCTCATTCCCGTCTGCCAAGTGCTTGTCAGGAGCGGAGGCCTGCCAGGGAGGATTCCTTGTCATTCAACCTCTTTCCCTTTCTTTAATGTTCACAAGGACCGGAGGCTATAATGATCTAGGAATGAAAACTAAGCCTCAAACCTATGGCCATAAAAATCTTGACATTCAGTCATTAAAAAGAAAATCATAAAATGCGGGTATATTTTTAGGTCAATTTTTCTTAAGATTTTCATTTCTGGAAAATTTATACCAATAATTAATTTTGTTGTGCATGAGGAACAAATGAGCTATAATCTTTCCTTCCTAATGTGGTCACTGTTCTTGTTTTCCTGGGTTTGCTTCCTAATCTGGGGGCTGATATTCGGTTGAATCCTCTACCTACTATTGTCAGTGGCTAAATGAACCTTACAAAGATAATTAGTCTCCTTAAGCCTTAGCAAATGGGAATAGCTTGATTAAATAAGGGTGGTATAACAGCTACTGGCTTAGCACAGATTTAGGCACACAGAAATGCTCCATGAATCTGTGCTGTTATTCATGGTAAAATCCCTGCAGGGAGATCACTTTCCATTTAATAATATTAAGATTCACTTAAAAGATGAATTTGATAGTCAAATCAACTGTATTTATGTTCACATGGAAAACATTGTGTATATTCAGTATTCCTAGGCCCATAATGCAAAACTTGAAATAAAAGCAGTCCTAAAAGTTGAGATAGATCATATTCTAAAAGTTTGGTGTGAATTATTTTGAAATCTAAATTTTCACACAAAACCATGTTAGAAGGGTTTTATTAAATTCAATAGTCAACCCCCAAAGAATTACTAAACAGATTACAGTTTCAGAGTGACTTAGAAAAGCGCCTTCTCCTTCCACGGGCATCATGCAGTATCTTGCACATGCTCACTTCATTCTCACCACACTCCTATAAGCAATGTGTGTCTCTTATTAAGATGTAGTTCTACTTGATGGCTAAGACAAGCGAGTAAAGTCCTGAGAGTAAAGTATGTTATTTAAAACAGAGCTTGGAAAAGACCTGAGTATGTGTATATACACACACACACACATATACACACATCATATATATATATATATATATATATATATATATACATATATATATATCTATATATATATATATATATATGTTGGGCCTAGACACTGGTCAAGGGCATTCTTCTATAACATCAAACACTTGGAGATTCAGTTACAAACACAGCTTCCCCAGCCTCTTCCCTGGAGAACCTGGGTTAGCTAGTTTGGGATGAAGCCCAGATAATCTAATTTTTAACAGCCACCCCACGTAAATCTTATGATCAGGCATCTTTGGGTTAAGAATAGAGGTTTCAAACAGACAGGTTTGGATTTGACTCCAGGCGAGGCCTCAAGCTGTGTAGCCTTGGGCAGATCACTTAGTATTTGTAACAGAAATAATAACATCCCTCTGTGTGCGATTGTGAGGATTAACACAGTGCCCAGTACAAGTCATCTCTTTTTTGTCATTCTGTCTCTACATAGTGTACTGATAACAAACAACAGTTTACTATTCAAACTCTTGGGTAGGTGGGTCAAGTTCTGTGCTCAAAAGCCACAAGGAACAAGTTCAAGAGATGTGTAGTCACACTCAGAGTTAGTTGGTCCAGGAAACATTTCTTTCTCAACATAATTTGTAACACATAAAAGGCATGAATGTTCAGCATGTTAACAGGGTGATGTGTTTATAGATGTATAGCTCATGTCATGTTTAAATCAGAATAAACATGTCTATCCTCACATTGATCATTCACGGCAAAGATTTTTCTAAATCCTTTTTTTCTAATTTTATGTAAGAGTGTTTCTTTAAGCTTTATGAGGCTAAACTGTGCTCTTCACAAGCTCCCTTCTTCCTTGTGCAGGAAGTCATCTAAATCAAATCCAAGTGCCCCTCATGAGATGAGCTGTCTTTTCCCAGGTTAAGCAAAGGCTATGGTGAAACAGGAGGACTGAGGTCAGCCAAGCCACCTGAGGCTAGCTGCTAGGCTAACTACTGTCTCCCTTGGAGACATAGGCCAGAAGCTTTAAGACAGAGACAGGCTACACTGAAAACATTGTGAAGCAAGCATTGGGGACTGGGATAACAAGAGCATCCAGTCACCTGGCAGCTGTCTGACCAAGGTCTAACAACTCTAGATAGCTTCTTCTGAAAAGCAAGAATCTTCTGAAAGGAGAAAGCATTTACAAACAAGTAAACTGAGGCCTAGGGACTTGTGTAGGGCAAGCCAGACAGTGAGTATGGGACTGTCTCCAGTTCAGGCAGTCTGGCTGGGGTTCCTTTGTTCTAAACCATGGATGCCAGCCATGCAGGGTGGGGACTGAGTGGAGAGGAATGGAAGCAATCATATAGGTCACACAGCTGGACAGTTGTGAGGCTCTGTGGTGAATACTGCTACGGTGACAGCCATATCAGCAGCAAGCAAACAGAATTCTCAACTGAACTGGCTCGTGGAAACCACTTACAGGCTGATGACTGGGCTCCCTCGTAACTTGTTCCCCAAAGCAGTGGCAGATGGTGGGGAGCCATGGCTAGCATGCCCTGAAATGCACTGGTCTCTGTTTCCCATGATGAATTTTTGCACGAGTCTGTATGAGTGGTGGGTGGTGTGCGTGTGCATGTGCGTGTGTGTGTGTGTAAGTATGGTCTTGTGTGGGGCTAGAGGGTGATGACAGGTGTCTTCCTCCATTACATATCCACCTTGCTTACTGAGAATCATCTCTCCTCTGGGCTGGGATCACTTTGATTCGAAGCTAGCCTAGAGAGCCAGCTTGCTGTTGCATCCTGAGCACAGAGACTAAGGACGGTTGCCCACCTGGCATTTACATGAGTGCAGAGGGTCCCAACTCAAGTCCTCAGACTCACATAGCAACACTTCATTCACTGAGACATCTCCCCACAGTGGCTTTTGACTTGTGTCCAGATTTCAGCCCCATAAAAAGCAGAAATGACTTAGAGCCAGCAGGGGGTGTGTTCACATCTACAGTGCTCCCTAGAGGCCACACACGGGTAGGTGCTTCACTCATTAGAAAGCCCATGAAACAAACCTACCCTTTACTTCCTTGCTGGAAGAAAGAAATGTACATGCAAAAGATTTGGATCCTAGTCTTAAAACCAAGTCTTCATTTCTTTGGAGCTGTTTTGTCATTTACAAGGGAATTAATCAAAAAGAAACTTACTAAGCTTTCTGAGGACTTGATTTGAGTGCTGTTTTCTCAGGCACTAGTGTTAGGCTTAGGCTGAACCACTCAAAATGTAGTGGCCCCAGGCTGTGGCACAGATGTAAAAATGAGAAAATGTCCTTTGTATAATTTTATTTTGTTTATTTATTTACTTATTTATTTAAGAGAGAAAGAGGCAGAGAGAGAGAGAGAGAGAGAGAGAGAGAGATTGAGAGAGGGAGAGAATGGGCACATCAAGACCTTTAGCCACAGCAAACGAACTCCAGACCCATGCTTCTGGCTTACGTGGGTACTAGAGAATTGAACCTGGGTACTTAGGCTTTGTAGGCAAGCACCTTTATTGCTAAGCCATCTCTCTAGCCCTTTTGTATACTTTTAAGCACAAAACAACGTAAGCAGTCAACACTTAAGTCCTATCACTTTGTTCCAAATACAGCTGTAAGTCACATACATTGTCATTTCATACTATTATACACAAAATGCTTCTCAGATGGTTAAACTGAGGCATGAAGATGTTAAACGAGTTTCTCAGGATCATACACTCGTGTGGGCCTTGAGGTTCTCACGACTGCTGTATTTGAATAGCAATTTAGCTCTACCTTGGATTTTGACAAAGCCAAGAATAATGGAAGCCAATCTCAAAATGTAGCTAAGCTAAGACTGGTTCTGATATAAAGATGGAACATGGTGGCAGATGTGTTTTGATTATAGGACCTACCACTTCAAATAAACTCCTAACCAGCCTGCCCATTTAACCATGTTTCACATACTTTCTAGAAACTTTCCTTAAGACAGTTACCATGCATGCCAGGAAAAAGACCAGTGTGATAGGTTTTAGGCCTTTCCTCTCTCCCGAGAAAGTAACTTTTAAGACATTTTACACCTGGGAATCTTCAATTTGTTCTTTGTTTCATCCTCTGGCCAAAGCAGTTTTGCTTTATAGATATTTTCATTTGTGTTAGTACCTTCTCATTAATCACCAACTGTTGTCTTCACAGTGTCCCTTCTTACCTTCCTTCTAGAATGTTCTTGGGTTCCTATCATGTATTTTTTCTCTTAGGAAAGACTGAGTTGTGTCAACCTTTACAAAAAAGAATATTTGAAAAGGCTCCATGTGTTGTGCTAATACTACTGAGGTAACTTATAAGATCTGCTTGATTTATTTTCTGCTTTGCTAACTGTAGCTTAAGCCCACTGCCTCCTTGCCAGGCTCTAAGCATATGTGCAGACCAACACAAGCAGACATAATTTAGTGTTATTGTCACAACTGCCTCCATGTCCTCTATTTTCAGTTGAAGGAGCCCAAATGAGGAGGGGTTTTTATTGGGGTCACTGGAAAGATGCCAGCAGAAGCTATGCCAAGGCTGGACTGCTAGTTAGGTCAAGTGCGAAGCCACATTTCCTTCCACTTAAGAAATGGAAATTGGGCCGGGCGTGGTGGTACACGCCTTTACTTCCAGCACTTGGGAGGCAGAGGTAGGAGGATCACCGAGAGTTTGAGGCCGCCCTGAGGCTACATAGTGAATTCCAGGTCAGCCTGGACCAGAGTGAGATCCTACCTTGAAAAACAAAACAAAACAAAAGAAATAGAAATTGGGCCTTTAGTGTACATCCCTGGGCATAGCATGGCATCAGCCAACACAGTGACCTTGAACTAAGCACTCCCAGAGAGACATAATTTAGATGAAGAAGTAAGAGAGGAGGACATGAGGAATTTAGAAGAAGCAAAGGAAGAAATTGGAAAAGGAAAGGGAGGAAGGAAGAGGAAAAAGAAGGAAAAAGATAAATACAGGGAAGAATTAAAAAGAGGAAAGGAGGGTTAGAGAGCTGGGTTAGCAGTTAAGGCACTTGCCTGTGAAGCCCACGGACCCAGGTTCAATTCTACAGTACCCACATTAGCCAGATGCACAAGGTGGTACATGCATCTGGAGTTTGTTTGCAGTGGCTAGAGTCCCTGGTATGCCCATTCTCTCTCTCTCAAATAAATAAATACATTTTTTTAAAAGAGACGAAAAGATCTAAAAGGAACATGCAGCAAGGAAAGGCAGAAGGAGGATGAGAGAGACTACAATGGAGCACTCTCTAGGACAGAGAAGAGTCCCTGGGAGGCGCCTCCCTGCTCGTGTGATGAGACTCACAGGATTCACCTTCCTCTGACTGCTGCTTCACTAGAAAGTCACCCACCCAATTTGACACTTCTTACTCATTTTCAAGAGTTCATTCATGTATTCTGGCAGTGTGGTGAATCACAAGGCTTTGTGCATGCTAGGAAAAATGATCTTAAAAATATACCATCTTCTTGACTGAACTAGAAGCTTGTTGCAAGAGAATTCTAGCTTGGAAGTCTGTATGCCATGACCTGTCCTGTTTCTCAGACAAGCCTATGCACAGGAAGAACACTGAATTATTTGAGAATTCATTGAGTCACATGATAACCTTCTCTACTTCACTCAATTATTCCTTTCTGTTCTTTGTGGAGTCATGTCATGTGGAGATTCTGGTTCCTTTGAATGCCATACGCTTCATGGAGATGTTATAATATCTAAACCATACTCTCATTACAGTCTAAGCAATCATTCGTTATTTGTTGACAGCTGGATGTTTAAGGAAAGCACCAGAACACATGGGAAGTTTAAAAATACCACTGAGAACATTTCACCCATCCTTACCATCCAGTTATAGTCGAAAGAAAGCTGCTCTATTAAAGGCATGACTTGAATCACCTGGAAACTGGGAAGATGCTGAAATTTTGTTTTTCAGGGGGAAATTTTGGAAATGGAAAAGATTTCTCCTCAGGTGGGAAATGTGCACTGAGCATACAGGCTGAGCTCGCCAGTGCTGTCATGCCATCATGGCAGGTCTTCCAACATCTGCTTGGCAACCTTGGTCAAGCAGCACTGTCTTCTCTGAAGAGTGAGCTGCCTGTGCTGAGACAGATGTTTTGGCTCAGCTAAGTTTCAGGAGGCTTGTGCCCTGTGGTCCTTGTATGTCTCTCTAAAGAACCAGTTTGATGCTGCCTCACATTTCTGATAGCAGAGAGTTGGGTGGATGAGAGTAATTAAGAAAAGGCCAAACATATGCAAATATCATTATCAGGAACAGGAATAATATTTAACTGGAAAATGACCTATTATTGGGCTACATGGTTTTAGGGAGCCATGTGCAATTTACATGCCCAGCCTAATTTAAATTAATTCCCGCTTTTCCTTCCATTTCTAATCCTCTCATACCCATATGTGGCCTTTGGGGAAATGCTAATAAAAACAGCTATATTACAGGGCTGGGCTGGGCCTGATTTCCTTGCTCTCATCATGACTGGGGTGAGCAGAACCTAAATGCTGGATTACAATTGTGGCAATGGTGATGTAAAAACTCAAGGCAACTGTTGTTCTAAGTGGAAATTTTACAAAGATATTTTTCTAGAGGCTGAAAATACTGTGTGTGGTGGTGGTTGAACCAGCCCATGTTGATTTAATGCAATATTAACAAAAGCTCTGTGACACACAGTTCATTATGAATAACCAGAAGCTGGTGAGCTTGGCTGTGGCATGGAGAATGTAAGCATCCACAGGCTGCCAGTGGCTCTGGGATTATAAGCCTTTTGGCAGCTAATGTGGAGGCCGGGTGAATACTTAGGGGGCAAGCTGGAAGATATGGAACTCCAGTCTTCAGTAACAAGCTGTTCTCTGAATTAAAAAGCCTAAATACCCTCTCACCTGACATAGAAAGAATATGGTCTAACCCCTGGCACCCAGCAGGCTTTAGAGACCTTTAAACAAAATAAATAAATAAATAAATAAATAAATAAATAAATAAATAAATAAATAAATAAATTTGAGAGAGAGAGAGAGGCAGAGAGAGAGAGAGAGAGAGAGAGAGAGAGAGAGAGGAGAGAGAGAATGGGAACACCAGGGCCTCCAATCACTGCAAATGAACTCCAGATGCATGCACCCCCTTGTGCATCTGGTTTACATGGGTCCTGGAGAATTGACCTGGGATCCTTAGGTTTTGCAAGCAAACGCCTTAAGCGCTAAGCCATCTCTCCAGCCCTAGAGCCCTTTTGATTTGCTTACCTCCTGAGTGATTTTGTCACTTGGGAATGAGGACAAAACTCGGTAGTACTACTGGACACTTCACTGAAGAGACAGGGCTGTGTGGACAGAAGTAATGGAGATCCTTGTGTATTTTCTTTGTGAGATGAGATGTTTTGAGTGTGAAATGTGCCTCATAGGCTCTTGTGTTCAAACATTTGGCCCAAGTTGGTGTAGCTATTTGGGACTATTATGGAAGTTTTAGGAGGTGGTACCTCACTGGAGGAATTAGTCCCTGGGGGTTGGCCTTGAGGCTTTAGAGCCCTGCTCCACTTCCTGTTCACTCTCTCTGCTTGGCTTCCCAACTGCTAATGTAATGTGATCGCCTACCTCTCTTTAGCCCCCTCCCTTTCAAGTTTGGACTATATCCCTGGAACTATAACCCAAAATAAATTCTTCTTCCCTTAAGCTGTTTCTTGTCAAGTATTTGGTTCCAGCAACAAGCAAAGTAACTAAGACATGAAGGAAAAACACTGTCTTCTAAACTAGAACTTCCCTAAAGGACCTAAGGTAAGGGCATGCTGGCCAACGCGGGGCTGTGATGATCTCACCCCCCAAAATGGTTTCCAGGACCCTCCTCTCTTCTGCACTGCTCTCAGCTGTCTTTACTTCCAGAGCAGCAAGGGAGTCTGGTTCCATGACTCTGCTACTTCCTGACTACACGAGTGAGTTGAGGTGGCCTGAACACTGCAGCTCAGTCTACTGTCCCAAGTCTGGGCACGCCAGGACAAAAGGGGTCTGGGAAAGGCTCTGGAGTCCTAGCTCCTGCTACACAGTAGAGCTAAAGAGGTCACAGGGAGAAAATCCTGGTGACAGACAAGCCCAGCTAGGAAACACTGAGGTCCCATGCCTAGGGTGGACGCTCCCAGAGTAACAGCAGAGAAGAATCCTATGTACATAGTTTCCACTGCTGGCCACCTCTGTACCTTGTCTGATCACTTGCTGTTGTGACGACTGTCTCTGAGTATTACAGAATGGGTGCTTCAGTTCCTGCCACTTCACTCCTCATACAGTATCTGGACTTGCACCACTGGTCAAGGGACAAGTGCTGTTGGTGCCACCAGTGCTCGAGGAAACCCTCACCATTACATTTTAAGTGTAACCACACAGTGAGCACTCCATGTCCCTGTTGCCTACACCACATCTTCCTAAACTGCTAGGGTCCTCATCTTGTGTGCCCTACAGAAACTGGTGGGTCTCTTTGCATCAGCCACAGTACAACTGGCCAAATTCACTGAACACAGACAAAGAGGCTACAGGAAGACTACCCCATAATGCCAGATAAAATCAAAGCCAACACTGGATTACTGATATCCTAAGGCAGATCATTAGGGGAAGGAACTTATTGAGAAGGCCACCCCTTGAAAGTAATTGGTGATAGCTGATGCAACACATGTACAGGAGCACAAGAACTACGAAAGAACTGAATACTATACTTCCAAGGACCAAAACTCTTTAACAATATATTCCAAGGAATCCCAAAGGCTGATTATAAAGAAGCTCATGGGCTGGAGAGATGGCTTAGTGGTTAAGGCACATGCCTGTGAAACCTAAGGACTCAGGTTTAACTACCCATAACCTACATAAGCCAGATGCATATGGTGGCACATGCATCTAGCATTTGCAGTGGCTGGAGGCTCTGGAGCACCCACTCTCTCTCTCTCTTTCCCTCTTTTCCTTCTCTCTATTTCCCTCTCTCTCAATAGATAAGTAAAAATAAAATTAAATATTTTAACAAGCACATGTGGTTCAAGAGAATACAGACAGGTAAATGAAATTAAGAAGAAAATAAACACAAATGACCTTCCAAACTTGAATCACCAGGACACAAGAAACCTGACTAGGCTGATAAAAAGCAGTAACATCAAATCAGTAATAATAAATCTCCCAACAAAGAAAATGCTAGGACGAGATGGCTTCACTGAAGAATGTTACCAAATGCTTAAAATCCTAATGCCAATTCACCTTGAACTATTCAAAAAAAAATCATAATCCTAAGACTTTTCAAACTCTTCTATGTGGCCAGTGTTATCCTGTTACCAAACCTGACAAGGAAACAACAAATAAAGCTACAGACCAATATCCCCAATAAATACTGATGCAAGACCCCCCCCCACAAAATACTGCCATTGAATTCATAACGTACCAAAAATAGCACCACCATGACTAAGTTAGCTTTATTATGGGGATAATGTTTCAACTCATGCATATCAATAAGAATACCATTTCACATTAATAGTATGATAGTTAAAATTATTTCAATAAATGAGAAAAATCATATGATAAAAATCAATATTTCTTCATAATAAAAGACCCAAACAGATTAGGTATCCTGCCAGTACATAAAAAGGTGAAAGGATTCTTACATACTAAGTGGTGAGATTGTAAATTAGTGCAGCCACTATGGAAATCATGATGGAGGTTCCTCAAAACATCAAAAGTAGAATTACTGTATGACCCAGCTATACCATATTGGGTATAAACCCAAGGAAATGTAAGTCAGCATACCACAGAGACCCCTGTATAGCCACACTATATCATCAGCCTAGGTGTATATCAATATGTGAACAGATAAATAAAATGTGCACATATACACACTGGATGATTATTCACCCAAAAAGGATGGAACCCTGCCACTTGCATTAGGACATTATTTTAAGTGATATGAGAAAGTTTCTTTATGTTTTCACTCATGTTTGAAAACTGAAAGCAGTTGATCTGAGAGAGGAATTACTAGGAATGACGGAGGCAAAGGAGTGAGGGAAGGTCAGAAAAAGAGTGGCTGGATATGATCAATCCATACTACGTGCATGTATAAAACTGTCACACTAGACATTTTTTAATAGTTTGTTTATTTATTTAAGAGAGAAAAAGACAGAGAATGGGCACACCAGGGCCTGTAGCCACTACCAATTTACTCCAGACACATACGCCACCATGTGCATCCTGCTTATGTGGGTTCTGGGGAATCGAACCTCGGTCCTTAGCCTTTATAGGTAAGCACCTTACCCACTAAGCCATCTCTCTAGCCCACACTAAGGCAGAGATACTACGTGCATGTATAAAACTGTCACACTAGACATTTTTTAATAGTTTGTTTATTTATTTAAGAGAGAAAAAGACAGAGAATGGGCACACCAGGGCCTGTAGCCACTACCAATTTACTCCAGACACATACGCCACCATGTGCATCCTGCTTATGTGGGTTCTGGGGAATCGAACCTCGGTCCTTAGCCTTTATAGGTAAGCACCTTACCCACTAAGCCATCTCTCTAGCCCACACTAGACTTTTTAATATATACAACTAATATGTGTTAATAGAAATTTTTTAAAATTAAAATCTCCTAACTCCTTTTATCCTGTTTGGCTCTTCATGAAAAGGCATGACTCTAAGACCAAGCATACCTCTAGTTCTTGACAGTGTCTTGGAAAGAAGTGACAAGTCCATTTAGAGCTCAAGCAACTGTGATCATGCATTGGTAAACTCATCTGTGCAAGCTACAGCAGCATAGCGATTTAGCCTGGGCTAACCACTAAACATTTAGAATGAGTTCTGTGTATCAGTGCAGGCTGGCAGGATTGCAGGCTGAAAGTCTGGTCAGGTAAGCTTCATGTGATTTGCAGAGTCTGATGGAGGAGCTTCTACTACTTTCTGTTCTTCCAGCTAGAGTTGCCCAGGATTCCAGTGACTTCCCTGTTTCTATAATTGTCTTCTGTGTTCAACCCTGTCCTTGGTCCCTCAGGAAACCCTGGTTACAGACATCATATCAACAGTGGACCCTCCCAATTGTTTGCTTGAATTCAATACAGAAATCAAGCTTTTTTGTGCTTTCTCTTTTGGCACATAAATACAGCTTATTTGCAGATGAGAAAGCTAAGCCTGAGAAATGTCGTGATGTCTGATTCTGGGTGTGACCCTTGAGGACACAGCTGAGAATAACTGCAGTCATTTTCTCCACTTGGAGAATAATGCTGAAAAACAGCATTACTAGAATTTCCCTGAGCATCACATCAGGTCTTATGTACTGAAGGGGATGTTCCCTCTGTTGTGTGAAGTCCTTAACATGGAATCCTGTGAGAAGAGGGACTAAAGATTCTGGCATTTTAGCCACCCTCCCCTACTTTCTCCCTTATTTCTGGAACAAATCTGTAATTTTAAAATCTCTTATAAGCTTTTCCAAGTAATTTGGCCTCTGCTGAAAGTCACTGTCATTTTAGATAACTGCTTTTCTTTCTTCAAAGTCAAAAGCAAGCAAGGAGAAGATAACTATCTGCCAGACTGTGGGTTCTCATGCAGGAGATGGGGATGACCTACAGGCAGTTCCCTCCCAGTGCAGCTCACAGAGTCCACCTGCAGTCAGCATGCTAACCACCAGCAATGAAAGTTCAGTCAAGAAAAACATCTTACCTTGGAGTCCAGCTGTTGCATGTATGACCAAAGGTACTCTATATTAGCTCCAAAAGGGTGAACATGAAGAAATGTTGATATGATGCCTGAATTAACAAGAAAAACATTGGAAATTATTTAAATGCAAGTGAAAAGTCTCAAATAGCATCAACTAACCTCAACCTGTTAGGCTGAGTTGTAGTGTTTCCATTTTTTTTTTTTCATTTTATTATTTTATTTTATGTTTTTTTCCAGGTAGTGTCTATGGATATGTATGGTATATGGTTAGGGGAGCATGTATGCCAACATACATGTGGAGGTCTGAGAACCTCCTGGAGTGTTTCTCCTCTCCTAACACCTTGCTTGAGACAGGGTCTCCCTCGTTTTTTTTCTGCCGTGTGGGCACCAGTCTAACTTGTCTGAACTGTTCTAGATTTTCCTAGCTTCACCTCTCACTGCATGGGAAAAGTACAGCTTACAGCTCTGTGTACCACTTTGTGCCTGGTTTTTATGCGGATGCTAGGGAATTGTACTTGGGAGGCAAGGCAGGCTTATAAGCAAGCATCTTTAATCACTTAGCCATCTACCCAGCTCCGGTCTTATCTTTCTAGGATAGATCACTCAGTAAGCAGCCAATACCACACATTCTACAGACTGTAATGGTAGCATGGCCAACAGAATGCTTGTCTCCTGGAATGACAGTAGTTAGCAAAGCTTGACTCTGGGATAATGTATACATGAATAAAGGTATTTCTAAACAAAGATTCCTAGAAGTACCAATTTTATGCTTGATTTGCAAATATAAAGTTGGAGTTATTGGAAGGGTAAAATTATCTATTATCTTCCCTCAATGGACTTTACAGACTGAAAATGGCTCAGACAGCTATATCAGAATCATACTGCCTTGAGTTTTCCTGATAATTACAGTTGCTGGCTATGAAAAGTGTGCAATCCACATTCACTTAACTGCTGCTGGAGGAAGTACACCTTCTTCCTGCAGCATGTGAAGCTTCCACTGTGGAAAGGGAGTGGGTCCCTTTCCCCTTTGCCACTGTAATTTACATGATCAATGGATAAGGTTTGAGAATGGCTGCTCAGGCTTAAGCTCAGAAGGCCTTTCCACCATCGAATTACCTCTCAGGATTATTATCAGGGATGAATTAAAAGGCATTCATTGCCTTCCTATCCTCTCTGCTCTTGTTTTGAAAGTCAAAATAATGACAAAGTCTACTCCACAGACTGTGTTGCTTTTTGTTACGAAGCTGTGCTCAGATGGCTACTTTAAGTACTCTGTTTGTTTGTTTGTTTATTTCTTTATTTCTTTCTTTTGGTTTTTCGAGGTAGGGTCTCACTGTATCCCACACTGACCTGGAATCCACTCTGTGGACTCAGGATGGCCTTGAATTGTCTCCTGTGCTGTTTATTGTGTCAGAGGGAAGACCCTCACCTGTGTGGACAGTCAGGGTGGGCACTGAGCTCATATTATCCTTGCACTAAGCCATCCTATATTTTCAGGGAATCTTGGGTTAGCCTGGCATGATTGATGTCTCCTGGCCCCACTCTCTTCTGTGCTGTTTGGGACAATCCTGGATGACGGTCACTTTTTAAGGAAAGTGTTTAGCTCATTGTATTCTGAGAGAATTGAAAGTCTCCAAGCACTCTCCAAGACCATTGAACCTTTGAACCATTGCTTTTATGAGGTCTTTGTTTACAGTGAAATGAGGATGGTAGGGAGAATTACATTTTTCTATATAGCTACAAATCTCTGCTTTCTGATACTGGCCTTTCTGAGACACAGAAAACAAGCAATTCTGCTCATCTTCTTTCTCTTCCTCTTTTTTTTTTTAAACTTTAATTTTGTGAAGTTATGGTGATGATAAAAAGTAATGATGGTAATTTTAATATATTTAAGTGACAACTTGAGAAAATGTAGTTTCTATGCTTTTTAAAAAAATATATGTGTTTGGGGATAGCTTCATAAATAACTAAAATTATTTGCAGCTTGTTTAAAGGAACTGGGCTGTTCCATGTGATAGAAAGTGGATTAAAGGTGTCATACACCCTACAATGGAGATTGCTTTCTGGACCTCTATGAGCGAGCTGCAAAATTAGTACGGATATACTAGGAATGGAGGGTGGAGACCTGAGCTGATGCTAAGTTGGCCCACAAAGGGACAGTCTTCACACTGCAGGAGGACCACAAAGGGACAGTCTCCACACTGCAGGAGGACCACAAAGGGACGGTCTCCACACTGCAGGAGGACCACAAAGGGATGGTCTCCACACTGCAGGAGGACCACAAAGGGACGGTCTCCACACTGCAGGAGGACCACAAAGGGACGGTCTCCACACTGCAGGAGGACCACAAAGGGACGGTCTGCACACTGGTCTCCACACTGCAGGAGGACCACAAAGGGACGGTCTCCACACTGCAGGAGGACCACAAAGGGACGGTCTGCACACTGCAGGAGGACCACAAAGGGACGGTCTCCACACTGCAGGAGGACCACAAAGGGACGGTCTCCACACTGCAGGAGGAGGGATGGTTTCCACCACTGCTATGGTCCATTTCTGTTGAGAAGCAGTTCTCCTCACTTAAGAATGAGTTACCAATAGTGCAAAATATAATTGTGAGTAGCTAGTCTAAGGGGGAAAAAGGAGCAGAGGAAGCTGTCCTACTGAGCTTTCCCCCCTATCTCAGAACCTAAAAAGCTACTTTAGAAAATACACAAACCAGCTCTACGTGACCAGCAGCACATCTCATTAGGGAGGTCCATTTTAGCAGACTACATAAAATCTTCCATCAAAGCCATCTATTTCATTCTCACATTTGAACCTCACTAAGACAAGGGAGCAGCACATGAACTGACCATATTGTACGAGGTGTTTTTCCTTCCATTCACTTCCTTCAAATGTTTTCCTTTAAATACTCACTTAGCAGAAATGAGGACCAAGGTACCGCACAGAGCACTGTGTAGGAGAAAACACGACTGCTCTTGGGGAACTTTTATCCTACATGTACAACCCAGGTGATAAACACATAGATCTAAGAATAAATGAAATGTTTTCAGATAGCAATATGCTATACTAAAGATAATAAAATTGGTAAGAGAGAGAGACATTGAGTCTGGAACAGTGTTATTTTATACTGGGAGGTCAAGTGAAAGCCTCTTTAAGACAGCAAAATTTCTGAAGTGGGAGATGGGAAGGAGTCAGCCACCACAAGTTTGGAGTAAGACTTGGCACAGGTCATAAGTAGTGCAAGGCACTGGGGTAGAAATGAGCCAGCAGGAACACAGTGGGTTGGAAAGTGGCACAGCATGTATTTAGAAGGATGTGGGGGATACTACAGCGCCTTATCTGCCAGGGTTAGGGGCTTGGATTACGTTCTAAATGTAGTAGGAAACAAAAATAAAGAAGCCAGAAATGGAGAGATTAAGCCAAGGAAAATGCAAAAAGAAAAGAATGTGAGAATCTGGGTGTAGTGGCACACACCTTTAACCCCAGCACTGAGCAAGGCAGAGGTAGGAGGACTGCTGTGAGTTCAAGACCAACCTAGGACTACAGAGTAAGTTCCAGGTCAGCTTAGGCTAGAGTGAGACCCTACCTCAGAAAACAACAACAACAAAGAGTGAATAAGAAAGAGGGGTGTGCTGATGGCCTAGGAAAGAAAGGGTTTCCAGGGAAGTCCATCTGAACCCAGCCATGCACAGTGCAGCTCGCTTATGGAAGGAGGGTAGAAATTGGTGATATGAACAGTTTCCGTGGAAAGGAGAAGGAGACTGTGTGCAATAGTGGTCAGGAGTTCTGCTGGGATATTGAAAGAGGTGTAGGGTCAAGGCAGGTGTTCCTTCTCTTTTCTTGTACAGGTAACAGATAGTGAGCTGATCTTTGTGGGCTGGCACATATGATTCTCTACTCTACACAATCCTGTCTAAAGGGTGTTTTGGCTTTCCAGTGGTCCTCATAGATCACACAGTGCTGAGTGGCCTCACCTCACTGAACCACATGAAAACTTGCGCTCACAGTGGATAAGCAGTTTCTCGACAGCGCCTGGAGATCGAATGTGTCAGTCCCCAAGTCCTCAGATTGCCCAACTACCCCTAAGAATATTGAGAGGTCATTGGGAAGGTGGTTGTTTCAGGGCCAGTACATTCTACTTCCATCATTTGCTCATATGAACTCCTGTTTTTGAAAAATCATATTGGTTACTTGATGAAATAGAATAACCAATGTGTCCATTCACTTTGGTCAGCACATTAGTAGTTTCTTTGGGTGGAATGTGAAGCAGAATTCCACCAGGACATGCACCCTTTCTTCAGGTTGCCTGCAGTTTCATTCCAAACTGTATCAAAGCTGCTAGATAAGTTTTCCCCAAGTCTGCACCAGATGACTGTCACTCAGGATATGGCAAAAGACTGGGTCTTAATGGCTGGCTGGGCAGGGGCACGCTAGGTATCTCAAGGATCTCAGTTTTGTGGATCAACAGCTGAGCCTTGGCTCAGACTCAGTAATGCCTTGCTGGGAACACGCAGAGGCCTAAGTGTCCTGCTTCATGTAAAAACCCATCCGAAGGCTCATGGACAGTGAGATGGAAGGCAGCAAGGAGGAAGCCTGTGAAATCTGGGGCAGGAACAGTGTGATCTGCTGGCAGCTAATGAGGCGGTGCTGTGGGAGATACACACAGAGAGGCAAGCCAGAAGTGGGCAGACGTCCAAGGAAGCAACTGACATTTGGGCTGATGTTTGTCAATGATTTGGGATTCTAAAAAGCTTTAATTTCCAAAAATTGTTTGTTCTACCTATTTATTCAGTACAAATCATGATCTTGTATGTTAATTTTTGTTTTGTTTCTTAATATCACTTTGTCTTGGTTTTTCAAATGAATACCTCAGAGAATATGTGGGTTTATCAGTGAATTGTTCTTTGTATTTGAAATGCTTTTGAAAATTTTCTTATGCATTCAGCAAAACCCCATTTTCAGGACTAAACCCTAAATTTCAGGACTAGTGTGAGGCTCCTTTTTCTGAACAGGGCATATGAAATATATGTAGCTCCTTCTCTGTGTTTCTGATTTTATTATGAAACACCTTTCACTGCCTTTTATTTCAATTTTTGTGAACTTGTTGAGGGAAACTACCATGTTATTAGGTCATCATCAGCATGGTGTTGGCACTGGTATGTGGTAGGTATCAGTAACATGGGCATGGTGTTGGTGGTACGTGGTAGGTCATCATTTCTAACATGGGCATGGTGTTGGCACTGGTATGTGGTAGGTCATCATTTCTAACATGGGTATGGTGTTGTCATCATTTCTAACATGGGTATGGTGTTGGTGGTAGGTCATCATTTCTAACATGGGCATGGTGTTGGCACTGGTATGTGGTAGGCCATCATTTCTAACATGGGTATGGTGTTGGCACTGGTATGTTGGGTAGGTTATCATTTCTAACAACATGGGTCATCATTTCTAATGGTGTTGGCACTGCACTGGTATGTGGTAGGCCATCATTTCTAACATGGGTATGGTGTTGGCACTGGTATGTGGTAGGTCATCATTTCTAACATGGGTATGGTGTTGGCACTGGTATGTGGTAGGTCATCATTTCTAACATGGGTATGGTGTTGGCACTGGTATGTGGTAGGTCATCATTTCTAACATGGGTATGGTGTTGGCACTGGTATGTGGTAGGTCATCATTTCTAACATGGGCATGGTGTTGTTGGCACTGGTAGGTCATCATTTCTGGTAGGTCATCATTTCTAACATGGGTATGGTGTTGGCACTGGTTTCTAACATGGGTGTGGTAGGTCATCATTTCTAACATGGGTATGGTGTTGGCACTGGTATGTGGTAGGTCATCATTTTAACATGGGTATAACATGGGTATGGTGTCATTTCTAACATGGGTATGGTGTTGGCACTGGTATGTGGTAGGTCATCATTTCTAACATGGGTATGGTGTTGGCACTGGTATGTGGTAGGTCATCATTTCTAACATGGGTATGGTGTTGTATGTGGTAGGTCACTGGTATGGTGTTGTGGTAGGTCATCATTTCTAACATGGGCATGGTGTTGGCACTGGTATGTGGTAGGTCATCATTTCTAACATGGGTATGGTGTTGGCACTGGTATGTGGTAGGTTATCATTTCCAACATCGGTATGGTGTTGGCACTGGTATGTGGTAGGCCATCATTTCTAACATGGGTATGGTGTTGGCACTGGTATGTGGTAGGTCATCATTTCTAACATGGGTATGGTGTTGGCACTGGTATGTGGTAGGTCATCATTTCTAACATGGGTATGGTGTTGGCACTGGTATGTGGTAGGTCATCATTTCTAACATGGGTATGGTGTTGGCACTGGTATGTGGTAGGTCATCATTTCTAACATGGGTATGGTGTTGGCACTGGTATGTGGTAGGTCATCATTTCTAACATGGGCATGGTGTTGGCACTGGTTGGCGTGGTAGGTCATCATTTCTAACATGGGTATGGTGTTGGCACTGGTATGTGGTAGGTCATCATTTCTAACATGGGTATGGGTATGGTGTTGGCACTGGTATGTGGTAGGTCATCATTTCTAACATGGGCATGGTGTTGGCACTGGTACATGGTAGGTCATCATTTCTAACATGGGTATGGTGTTGGCACTGGTATGTGGTAGGTCATCATTTCTAACATGGGTATGGTGTTGGCACTGGTGTTGGCACTGGTATGGCCATCATTTCTAACATGGGCATGGTGTTGGCACTGGTATGTGGTAGGTCATCATTTCTAACATGGGCATGGTGTTGGCACTGGTATGTGGTAGGTCATCATTTCTAACATGGGCATGGTGTTGGCACTGGTACATGGTAGGTCATCATTTCTAACATGGGTATGGTGTTGGCACTGGTATGTGGTAGGTCATCATTTCTAACATGGGTATGGTGTTGGCACTGGTATGTGGTAGGCCATCATTTCTAACATGGGCATGGTGTTGGCACTGGTATGTGGTAGGTCATCATTTCTAACATGGGTATGGTGTTGGCACTGGTATGTGGTAGGTCATCATTTCTAACATGGGCATGGTGTTGGCCATCACTAACATGGGTGGTGTTGGTGGTAGGCCATCATTTCTAACATGGGTATGGTGTTGGCACTGGTATGTGGTAGGTCATCATTTCTAACATGGGCATGGTGTTGGCACTGGTATGTGGTAGGCCATCATTTCTAACATGGGTATGGTGTTGGCACTGGTATGTGGTAGGTCATCATTTCTAACATGGGCATGGTGTTGGCACTGGTATGTGGTAGGCCATCATTTCTAACATGGGTATGGTGTTGGCACTGGTATGTGGTAGGTCATCATTTCTAACATGGGTATGGTGTTGGCACTGGTATGTGGTAGGTCATCATTTCTAACATGGGTATGGTGTTGGCACTGGTATGTGGTAGGCCATCATTTCTAACATGGGCATGGTGTTGGCACTGGTATGTGGTAGGTCATCATTTCTAACATGGGTATGGTGTTGGCACTGGTATGTGGTAGGCCATCATTTCTAACATGGGCATGGTGTCATCACTGGTATGTGGTGGTCAGGCCATCATTTCTAACATGGGCATGGTGTTGGCACTGGTATGTGGTAGGTCATCATTTCTAACATGGGCATGGTGTTGGCACTGGTATGTGGTAGGTCATCATTTCTAACATGGGTATGGTGTTGGCACTGGTATGTGGTAGGTCATCATTTCTAACATGGGCATGGTGTTGGCACTGGTACGTGGTAGGCCATCATTTCTAACATGGGTATGGTGTTGGCATGGTGTTGGCACTGGTATGTGGTAGGTCATCATTTCTAACATGGGTATGGTGTTGGCACTGGTATGTGGTAGGTCATCATTTCTAACATGGGTATGGTGTTGGTCATCATTTCTAACATGGGCATGGTGTTGGCACTGGTATGTGGTAGGTCATCATTTCTAACATGGGTATGGTGTTGGCACTGGTATGTGGTAGGCCATCATTTCTAACATGGGTATGGTGTTGGCACTGGTATGTGGTAGGTCATCATTTCTAACATGGGCATGGTGTTGGCACTGGTATGTGGTAGGTCATCATTTCTACACATGGGTATGGTATGTGTTGGCACTGGTAACATGGGTATGGTGTTGGTGGTAGGTCATCATTTCTAACATGGGCATGGTGTTGGCACTGGTATGTGGTAGGCCATCATTTCTAACATGGGCATGGTGTTGGCACTGGTATGTGGTAGGTCATCATTTCTAACATGGGCATGGTGTTGGTGTTGGCTAACATGGGCATGGGTGTGGTATGGTCATCATTTCTAACATGGGCATGGTGTGGCACTGGTGGTAGGTCATCATTTCTAACATGGGTATGGTGTTGGTGGTAGGTCATCATTTCTAACATGGGCATGGTGTTGGCACTAACATGGGTATGGTGTTGTGGTATGGCCATCATTTCTAACATGGGCATGGTGTTGGCACTGGTATGTGGTAGGTCATCATTTCTAACATGGGCATGGTGTTGGCACTGGTATTTGGTAGGTCATCATTTCCAACATCGGTATGGTGTTGGCACTGGTATGTGGTAGGCCATCATTTCTAACATGGGCATGGTGTTGTTCATCATTTCCCAACATGGCTGCAGAAGTGCCTGTTCTTTCTCATTGTGGGCATTAGCTGTACAATGGGCAGCCACAGAGTCTACCTTCCTAACAAGCTGCTTTGGAGATTCTTTTTCACCATGAACACTGATAATTACAGGAACTTCGTGATAAATGTTTGCTGATTTATTTAGAGGGACTTTGTTCTTTGGGGAAACAAGATTAGGTCAATAACTCCAGTAGCTTTCGGTGAGGAACATGCTCTTCAAATTACCTTCCTTGTCTTCACTGAGAACACTAAAATGTCATGGTTCAACTTTCTGTAAATGTTGTCTCTTCACATTCCATTCATCTGCTCCCTAACACCCAGGTAACAGGAGAATAATCCAGTTCCATTACAGACTGCACAATGACGGAAACTGTGGTGTGAGGAGACCCGAGTGCCCCATGGTGTATGTATCCAGATTGGCTGTGGATCCAGGGTGGTAAGAATGAAAGCTTGCCTGATCCTTAAGCATCAGAAGATGGTTCTGGAGACCAAGGGGGGTTTGAAGTAAAGCTACTGTGCACAGTTACAGTTGTGCAAAAGATTTTGATCATATCTGGGTGAGTTTTACACTGATGACTAGCATTGACAGGGTGCCAGACAGAGCTGCTCAGAATGGAAATCTACTAGGACATATTCAAAAGCAAGAGAAGAAACTCAACATTTCCTCAGAGCCATTAACTTATCAATAAAAAATCTGATCCATTCTTTTTCATGACATTACCTAGTAATTTTTAGTTAAAAACACCAACAAAGCTTTGGTCTCAAGTCAAAATTCTGACTCATTCCCTCCCAAACAACTTTACAGTATGCCAGATCCAATGTGTGGACCATATGTGGAATGAAGTAGGTGCTCTGGCTTACACATGAACAGTATCAAGCTGAATAAACATACAGTAATTATAGAGATATATACATGAAATGACACTGCACAGTCCTCATGAGAGTGAAGTTCTTTAAGGTCCAATTCTATGTTAGCCCAGAGATTGCAATAATAAAGTATTTTCTAAGGGCTTATCTTCTTTAGTTGGAACTTTGGTTGGAATATAGTATGCTGTCTCCATTAATTGTCCGGGACACAGTTTGGCAGAAATTGTTCAATTCTTAAGACCTGGGACCCATAGCTGCAAGGCTCCAAATAATATCTTGAACAAAGTATCACTGATCCTGTCAAATAAATATCAACAACTATCCTTTGAAATAAAGACTTCAAATTTATAAAGTCATGAAAACAGACAGAACACATTTTCTGTCCAATAAACAATCACAAAAACCAGATCGTTTCTTGATTTAGGAAGTGCTAAAATACTCCAGTCTCCTTTTGATGTAATAGTTCCCCTGTGTTAATTCAAGATGAGTGTTTGCTTTTGCTCCAATCCCAAATTTCTAATGTTAATAAAGATAGGCTAGGTCTAAAGACCAATAGTGACAGAAAAATTTAGATTTTGTTGAACATACAACTTACTAATATATTTCTTTTTATTACACTTGAATTAGCTAATTTGTTTTGATACTAAAGGAATTAGCAGAGGTGGAATGTTATAAATGTAATGTCCTTATCTACTCCTCTTAATGTAGGAATAATAATTCAAGCATATTGGTTCTTAAATTTTGTGACAATTGGACTAAAATGTACACACACACACACACACACACACACACACCCAAACATGTCTTAGTTATGATTTAGAAATCATTGTAAATGAAATGTGTCCTCCAAGGAGAACATAAAATGGAGGCAATCTTCAGTAAAAGAAAATAAAGCAGAGATCTGTTCCCATTTTATAAGCCTTAAAGTGGTCAGAATTATTCACACTAAAAGAAGGGAAGCTTTCTGTAGGTCATTATATGCTTCATTCATCCCTTAAAAGCACTGTAAAGGCAACCACATTTTGATACACTGAGTGAAAGGAAAACAGTTGTCAGAGTTGTACATATTTTTCAGTAGGAGAAAACTCCAGTTATCAACTACGTATAGGCTCGTTTTGGGTTCCTGGAACTGATAGCACATCAGCATGTCTTTTGAGACTTGTGCATGGCATGTTATTACAGCTGTATATCATCAGAGAGAGAAAAAATAATTGGTTTTCCTTGGAGTATCTCTAAGTTGATGTCATATTCAATAACCCTGTACTTGAAAAATCTATATGTGATAGATGAAGTTGGACTATCTTTTGAATTAAATTTCTCCCATGCCAGCTTCTGCAAGCCCTGGTGAACCTGTCATTTTAAGGTGAGAGCTTATGCAATATTTAGAAAAGGCAGCTAGGTGCTGCCTCTGAAAGATAATGAATGACAGGAGAACAGCTTGCCTCATGTGTACAGTGGCCTCCTTCTTCACCATTAATCATGCTATGGAAGAGCCAGTCTAACTTGGAACCCCACACTGGGGTCAGTGCCAAAGCGCAGCTAGAATTATTATGCAAGGTTGTATTAAGGACAGCAGATTCCTTTCCTCTGGGTTTGAGGATTTCAGGGACACACAACATTCTAAGGCAGTGTCCTAGGCCCATTATGAGCACATCTCCCCCAAGAACATTTTCTTGAGGGAATAAGTTTAAGAACTATGTATGGATTGATGGGACAGAGTCTCTAAAGAGAACATTTGGATCTTTGTCAGTCCAGATAAAGAAAGAACAAATCTAGGGGCTGGAGAGATGGCTTAGCAGTTAAGTGCTTGCCTGTGAAACCTAAGGATCCCGGTTTGAGGCTCAATTCCCCAGTACCCACATAAGCCAGATGCACAAGGGGGTGCAGGCATCTGGAGTTCGTTTGCAGTGGCTGGAGGCCCTGGTGCACGCATTCTCTCTCTCTCTGCCTCTTTGTCTCTCTGTCACTCTCAAATAAATAAATAAATGAATAAAAACAAAAAAAATTTAAAAAGAGCAAATCTAGATGCATATTGTGGAGAAACTGAATGTTTCAGGAGAATAGTAACTTCTTTTTCTTTCTCTCCCTTAGAGGCAGCTTCTTTTACTCATTTTTGATAAATGGATCCAGATATGGACAGGCAAGTCTGTATTAGACTTCCCTGGATTAGCTGAACATCAATATTCCAGATATATCTATTAAACCAGCATTATAGGTCTGGTGTTGGAGCTGACCTAAAGATGTAGCCTTTGCTAAGGAGCTTAAAAGTTAATCTCTAGGTTCAAAAATTGATCAAGAGTCAAAGACTATGTCTTGGTTTGAGAACTTTTGGACAAGAGCTAACCCAGCCTCTTTCCATGTCTAAATTTTACAATTCAGATTTGTTACACCTCAGATACAAATTAATCTGTTTTCATGAACTCAGTTTTATGTCTGATACCAACAGATATATATGGTTATAGAATAGTGAAACCATTAGTTTGTATGCCACTGATTTGAATTGTAAGTAATATAAACTTGATAAAATTAATCTCACCTCTGATTAGAAGACTCAACTGCTCTAATTATTAGCAAGATTGAGATGAATTACTAAAATATTATTCAAGTTAATTACCCAGGAGTTCTTTAAGTGAACCGTTGAAGAAAACAGAATCTCCTTACCTATTAGCAGAGCTTCCTTCTCTGATTTTAAGCCCTGGCTTCTTTTCTCCATATTATTCTCTCGGTCTTGATTAACCAATGCAACCGTCAACACATTGATTTCCTACACAAAGTTAAAACACACAAGCCATGCATGTGTTAATGTAGATCCCATGCATTTCAAATAAAAACCATCAGATTGTTTAAACTCTATAAAAGAAGTCATTGCATCCTTTATAACAGAATATAACATCATACTTTTTTTTACATTTTTAAGATATTTTATTTATTTATTTATTTATTTGAGAGAGAGAGAGGAAGAGGCAAGGAAGAGAGAGAGAAAGAGAGAATGGGTGCGTCAGGGCCTCTAGCCACTGCAAACAAACTCCAGACCCATGTGCTCCCTCATGCATCTAGCTTATGTGGGGAATTGAACCAGGATCCTTTTGGCTTTGCAGGCAAACGTCTTACTGCTAAGCCATTTCCCCACCCCCTAACATCATAATTTTTTATGCAACAGTAGAGAAGTAATTCTAAAATCATGACCTAACTTCTGAACTTGGCAAACCAAGCAAGTTCTCGGCAGGAGTTAGAAAATTTGGCACAGGATGTCTTACATTTTTGTCAAATTTTTCATTAATCTCTGTTTGCTAAGGCATTGTTTGACTATTGCTATCTTAATGTGTTTTATTTCAATATGATGTTTTTCTGGGAAAGCTTATACTAAGATGATGGTCTAATAATATCATAAGAACAACTTTGATAAACATAGAGGGAAGTAGGACCTATTGATAAGGGGAGACAGAACTGTGGATAGGAGTGTTTGCGTTGAGTAAGATAGATTCTCATGCACATTAGGACAAGGTAGATAAAGCAAAGGCTGGGATATTCTTTTTTTAGCAAACTAAAAACAAGTGAATTATACAAGCTATCCACACATGAAATGCTGGGTTTAGTCTGTTTTTAGTTCTTTCTATAACCCTTTTTAAAAAAATAATCTTATTTATTTGCAAGAGAGAGAGAGAGAGAGAAAAAGAGAGATAAAGAATGGGTACACAAGGGCCTCTAGCCACTGCAAACATACTCCAGATAAATGTGTACTTTATGTATATGACTTTATGTTGGTACTGGGGAATCAAACCTGGGCCATCAGGCATTGATTGCAAGCAAGCACCATTAAACTGCTGATCCCTCTCTCCAGTCTTTTTTTTTTTTTTTTTTGGAGGGACACAGAGATGGAGAGGCAGAGAGAGAGAATGGGTGCACCAGCAGCCTCTCAGCCTCTGTGAATGAACTCCAGATGCATCTGCCCCCTTGTGGGCAAGTGCGGCATTGTGCCCTGGCATCATTTTGCATCTGGCTAAACATGGGACCTGGAGATTGGAACCAGTGGTCTTAGGCTTAGCAGGCAGGCGCCTTAACTGCTAAGCCATCTCTCCAGCCCCTTCTCTCCAGTCTTAAAAGACAGATATAAAGATTTAACTCATATCCTGTTAGTTTTAATATCATGACTCAAAACATAGAGTGATACAATAGAAATTTAATAATCTGCATATACAGAAGAGTATGCTTTCCAGGAAAATTGATCTTCTTGGACGTTGTTCACTAAAATATGGTGCTGAAGGGAGATCCAGCATGGTTAAGTAAATGTGCCTTGTGTGCAGAGAAGTACCAGGGTAACAAAGAGAAAACTGTATTTTAGGACAGTGACTTAATGAGAACTCTGGAAATCAGTAAGGAAGATTACTGGAATCCTAAATAGCATGAAGAATCAGAGCGCAAAATGTGACTTTAACCCTTGCTCTCCACCCGGGGAAGAAGGCAAGCAGGAAGGCACCAGTAGCTTCTATCAGAGCAGCAGACTGTCAGTCCTAGCTGCTGCAGAATTCCACAATCCTTATCGATTTCAAGTCCAGGGTGTGGGGCTGGATGGCTGCTGCAAAGGAGGAAGTCACATTATTTCTTTGCAACCCTGAGATTCCAGGCTGCTACAGCAGTCACAGCAAGAGAAGGGCATCATGTCTCAATTAAGAGAATTCCCATTAGATTTATAACAGATTTCTCTTATAGGCCAGAGAGAAGGGATGCTATAATCAAAGTCCTAAAATGAAAGAAAAACCTGCAACCAAGATGACCCAGCAAAACTATTATCAGAAATGAAGGAAAATAAAAGTTTTTTTCTGATAAGTAGAAAATAAGGGAATTCATTAGTCTAAGACCAACCCAACAAGAAATGCTTAAGGGAATCCTACAATAGAAACAAGAGGATGATAGCTGCCATCTTGAAAATATAGATGTACAAAGAACAGACATGGAAAGGCAAAGAAAAGAGAATCTTATTTATTTATTTTGCTTTTTCGGTTTTTCAAGGTAGGGTCTCACTCTAGCTTAGGCTGCCCTGGAATTCACTATGTAGTCTCAGGGTGGCCTCAAACTCTCGGCGATCCTCCTACCTCTGCCTCCTGAGTGCTGGGATTAAAGGCATGCACCACCACACCTGGCTGAGAATCTTATTTTAACATGACAGAAAACTACATAGCACTACTGGTACAAAACACTGGATCTTAAGCACCTGATGTGACAAAAGGCATTATTTTGGCTTTCAGTCTTGAGGGGAAGCTCCGTGATAGAAGGAGAAACACATCATGAACAGGGGCTAGACATCACCTCTGTCCCAGCAGGCAAGAATCAGCAGTAAGAAAGTGAGACCAACTATGACATGGGGGAGCTGCTATAACACCCTTAGCCTACCCCAGACACAAACCTCCTCCAGCAAGCATTCAGAACACATGAGTTTATGGGTGTTGGAGTCCCTCCTAGGGCCAGCCCAGGAGGGGATGTAGAGTCTCCACTAGGCAGGGGGTGAGAGGTGCTGAGGAGTCAAGACAGACACCGGGAGTAGTGTGAAACCAGCAGAGGGTGAGCTGCTACAGACTTGTTTATTCAGGGAAGTACAGGGGTTTTTATGGGTTTGGCTGACCAAACATTGTATGGGTTGACTTGTGATCAATGACATATGGGGGACATCTGATTCAAACCACCACAACTACCAAATAACAAAGATAAATAAGAGAAGGGAAAAGGAACAAAGCATTTACAAAATAAGCAGAAGTCAACAAAATCAGAGGAGGAGATTCATACAAATCAATAATTTTAATTTCAAAAGACTGGCCAAATGGCTCAAAAAAAGAAACAAAGTCAAAGACTGAGACACAACTATATGCTGCCAAGATAAATTCATGACACTGGTAAAGATATACATAGACTGAAAGTGAAGGGCTGGAAAAAGATATGCCATACAATGGAAACTGACAGCAAGCTGGAGGGCTATAGTCATATCACATAAAGCAGACTTTAAATAAAAAAGTAAAAAGAAAAAAGAGGTAAGGTCATCATATATTGATAAAATAATCAAGTTAGCAAGAAGGCATAACAATTATAAATGTATATGCAGTCACCACTGGACCACCCAGATATATAAATCAAATGTTGTCAGATCTAAAGGGAGAAATAGGAGAAACAGGCTATACACTAGTGATAAAGTAGGGCTTCAATACCTCAGTTTGCTTAGTGGACAGATCAGACAGAAAATGAACCAAGAAACAAACACTTGGCTTGAGCCATATTTAGAGCAAATAGGCCTAACAGATATTTACAGAACAATCCACCCAACAGCATCAGAGCACACATTTTTCTCACTACCAAACAAAACATCCTCCAGGACAGATTGTATGCAAAGGCCATAAATCAAGCATCCATAAAATTAACAAACAACAACAACAGCACTGAAATCACATTACTATGACAAAAATGCATGAGAAATTCAACTTAAAAGGAGGAAAGATTTATGTTGACTCATGGTGTCAGATGTTTCAGCTCATGGTCATGTGGCCCTGTTGCCTTTGGGTCTGTGATGAGGTAAAATCTAAAAGCAGGTAACTGTGATGGAGCCAAGCTGCTTACTCCAACATATCTAGGGTGCAGAAAGGGAGGGGAGAGACTCAGGGTCTCAGTGTCCCCAAGGGAATACCACTAATACTCTATACTTCTTCAACCAGGTTTTACATATTAAAGGTTCTACTACCTCCCAATAGGCTGGAGACCAAGTCTTCACCCTAAGGACCTTTGGAGGACACTTTCAGATCAAAACTTGAGCAGTCATATTGAGTGGAGAAAGCTGCAAGCATTTCCTTTAAGATCAGGAAAAAGACAGGTATCCATTCTAACTGACCTGGCATATTCTTATGAAACAAACAGGAAACGACAGCAAGAAGAAATAGGAACAATGAACTTCATATGGACCCACATAAGTCCCAGAAGAGTCCTGTTCAATTCTGAGCAAAACCAACTCACTCACCAACCAACCAACCAACCAACCAACCAACCAACCAACCAATGAACTAATCAAGTAACTAAGAACAACAACAACAACAACAACAACAACAAAATAAAACAAAAACAGGGCAGCATTATTTTGAGATGGCTTCTAGTTGGAAGAAATAATAAAATGTCTTTGTCATTTTATTCCACCTTAGCTCCTTCATGTGTTCTCTTCTCTGCTTTCTAACACCAAGAAGGGTGGTCTTAGTCAAATTGTTTTTGCTGCCATGTGGTTCTGCTTAAGCACATGGGTCCAAATAAGCATGGATTGAACCAAAACAAATTCTCCCTCAGGTCATTTCTGTCAGGAGTTTTGTTATGTAGATAAAACACCAAGTCAATGTCCTTCTATGTTATATGTACAGATGGATTATGATTCAGCCATATAAAGGATGAAGTCTCATTAATCTGCCATATAATATGCATGAGAATAGAGGTCATTATGTTATGCAAGAAAGACAAATGCCACATGTTCTCACTCATTTGTGAAAACTTAACAACTCAGTCTCATAGAAGAATGGAGTAGAATAGTGTCCACTAGTGCCTACAAAGGCCCAGAGGAAGCAAACTGGAAATAAACTGCCTAAGAGGTGCCAGCACTGAGATGAGGGTCAACTCTAGTTTCCTAAGGTAGAGAATGATAATTGACACTTAAGACAATCTAATATATTTCAAAATGGCTAGAAGAGTACAGAAACATAAAAATAATTAAATTTAAAGAGGTCAAAGGGCTTATTACATTGTTTTGATTAATATGCATTGTATATAAGTATGAAATTACCACAATATACTCCATAGAGATGCATCAATATTTTTTCTCAATGCAAAAAGGATGAGTCTCAATGAAAGGCTAGCAAGACTTCACAACACTTTCCATTAAATGGGTGGGAGCTAGAATGTGAAGAACCCAAGTCTCATTTAAAATCTCAAGTAAAATATAACAACCTCAGCACAACCTAATCAAAAATAGAGCTGAAGTTAACATATATGATTTGCTATTTGTAACTCATGAGTAATTAGAAATTGGTAGGAAAGAAGGTTCTCCTGGGAAATTGTGGCTAATAATATCAGGAGAGCACTCTGGAGGCTGATTTTAAAGTCAAACTTCCTGATAAAGACTAAGTGATCAAGGCTGAGTCAGAGGTGATAGTGAAGGGTCATAGTGATGATCACCAGGTGGAAAATCTTAGTTGACTAGAAGGTATGCGGCGTGAACCATGCAGTAGAAATGTCCCTATGAGGTCATTGTTAAAATGCTTACCTAGCAAGTGAGGCCCTGAATTCAGTTTCCAGTAAACACACACACATGCACACACATGCACGCATGCACACAATGTTCCTCATGAGAACAGGGGTCAGAAAGGGTTTGGAGAATGGACTAAAGGTAAACTACCTGGCTATAAAAGTTCATTAGAGGCGAAAGATGATCTTATACTTCCAAAAGTTTCCTATGAAGGAAAAACAATCAAGAACCTTAAAGGAGAATAAATCTTAATGTTTATGCAATGGGATGGGGACACTTTATAGAGCATTAGAGATGGCAAAAGGAATTCTTTATGAGGAGAAATAACATATTGTGTGTTCTGATTAGGCTGTCTCAGTTAGAACAGAGAACGACGGTGAATTCTCTTCAGCTCTTTGGGTTAGTAGGGTCAAGTAGTCCAATGAGTTCGGTTTGTTCTGTGCCCTAAGGACAAACTGTTACATACACAGGGCTTCCAGGCTTGGGAAGGTAAGACTGGTGAGCAGAACTCAGGCTGAGGCTGTGTACAAGTCTCTGAAGAGAGGATTAGGAAGAAAGGAGATGGTGACTGCATCATCAAAAATATCAGTCATGAACCTTAGAGCTAAGTGGAAATAATATCTTTGAGAGAGGGTGATCTGTTCACAGCCTGAATGATAATTGGGGACAAATGAGATTACTCGAAAGGGTTTAGCAGACAACAGGCCCACACTAATTGCTAAGACTGAGTGGTATGCTGGGGCCAGCACACAGTTGAGGATCTAAGTTAGTGAGGGAAATGGACTATAGAGGGCAGACAGCATGTCGGGAACCAACAGGGAATCACAAAAGCACAAGAGACCAAGACCACTGAGGTAGCTGTTAGGCATCTGTACCACATCCAATACTGGTGTCATAAAGAAGAAGGGACTTTAAGCAGCACCACAACAAATGTTACCGAGTCACTACTGTCTACAAGGGACAATATATAGCCTACCAGCAACTTGCTTTGATGGTGCCTTAAGGGTGGACCAATGAACACACAGAGACAAGAAAGAATCCATGGCAATCTCTCTCATTATTGGGCATGTAGTCTATGTTCACCAGTAGTGGCTATGGACTGGACCCACCTCTCCACATGGTTCCCACTATAGTCCAGCAGACCTGGGCCTGCCACAGGCCTTGGACTCTGCAGAAGCGCCATCCTTTGGGTGTGTGTTCTGCACAGAGCAGATGTAGCTACTTTCCCAATTCCTCTAGAAGAACTATTAGGTGAAGTGTAAAGGACCCGTTGAAGCTGAATGGATGCTTGGATTTTATCATGAATTGCCATAAGAATCTCCAAAAGAAAAGACTGTTATTTCTTTTATAGTCACATGGGTGTTTATGGATATGAACTAGACACTTGTATACTTTCACTTAGTGAAGTAGACTAACTTGTGACCTCACAAGGATTACCACTGTCTCCATACTCTAGCCTGCTGTGGGTATGATATAAGGTCATACTTAACAAGACAGGTGAATGCTCTAGTCATACATTTTGCCAATGTTATTCTGAAAGTTAGTATTAAAGTTTCAAGTGCTAGAAGACAGTATAGTAATATTAAAGCACTTTAAAAGTGTTGTGCTTTTACCTTCTGCTACTTGTTAAAAAGGGATTGTTTTGTTTTAGTGATTCGTGGATCACTGGTTCCTGAGAAAAATAAAGCTAATCTGATTAATCTGTGTTTATAGTAGTATTACGCAATTGAACAAGCAAAGTAAAAGTATTGGTTGTCTATGAAGTACAAAGTAGATATACACAATTATCTACAGCCTCATCACTAAATTTTTATAGTATGTAAAAATCACAATTAGCACCTATGTTTATCAAAATAATTCCATCATCATACACAGAGATATCAGTCCTTTGTTGCATGTAAGCTAAGCTTAGTTTTTTAAAAATTTCAACCAGCCTCACAATACACCTATGCATAAGTAACATGCCTACATATGCTAAGGAACTGTAAGTTTTTAGGGATATTGAGTCCAAAGGGATAGGGCATGTGCATCCTTACTCAGGGTATAACCAGCAAGTCTCATAAAAGGTCCATGGCAAAGAAATGTCAGCAGATAGAAATGGTTCAGAAGTAGGGAGTTCTTGGTGAAGAGATTTGACTTTACATGTACACCTTCACCAGTGAAGAGATTCCAGCATTTTTATCTCTTTATAATGATGCTCAAAACCAAATTTGTTTGGTTTTGTGTGTAGAGTTTCAACAGAAGAAATATTTAAGGCATAGAACTAAAACAAGACTGGTGACTTGGTAGAGGAGAAACATGTTAGAAATGAGAATGTTCTTGGGTGAAAAGGAAAATAGAGAGAGAGATCTACATAAGGGAGATTATGTGGTCAGTTTTAGAAATTTTGAACTCCAGATTTCTATAGAATCTTGTCAAGACAGTTGAGAGGAAGCAGGGTGTATAAGCTTTTAGAATAAAGGTCCTCATCACTCTTTATGAGGCATTTCCCACATTTGTAAGTATGGCAAGCATCATTATCTCTGTCTTTTTTCTGGGACAAAAAAAAAAAAAGTTTGCTTGCCCTTGATATAAACAGGGTTGATTCCTTAAGCTCACTGTTTCTCTCCTGTAATACCAGTCCACATGTGCACAGTCTCTCTCCACGATCATCTATGGGGAGATGCTCAGTATATGCTGATCATGCACGCAAGTGTGGCAAAGCCAGGATGATGGATATCACATTGAAAACCCCAAAGTGGACACTTGCCAAAACACTTCTGAGAACAATTCTTCAAGGAGATGAATTAGCCATGATACTGAACATTAAGGGAGAATATTTTCAAGGATAGCAGATGATAAAAGTATGCTTCATCTCTAATTCTGGAAAACCTCTTATGGTAGGACAGATAATTGAATTATGCACCACAGATCTCTTTGTTTGTTTTATGGCTGAACTAAAGAATTTCTGTTAAAAGCTGTAACAAAGATCCTAGAAACAATTGGATTTCATATTCTCTATTTAGGATGTTCCAAATATCTATTTAATATTTGGGGAACATATTTTCAAGGACATTAAATCATGAATTATGCATAGTTACTGCATTTTTAAAGGCTTCACTATCCTTATTACTAGTACAGATCTCTGGTAAATGGAAAGAATCTTATCAGAATGAGTTTTAATATTAAAATCATAAAATTATAAAGTCCTTTTATCCATTTACCCCATTAAAATCCTTTCCCAGATAGATGCTATGTGCCTTGAAAATGAACCATCTGCTATTTGATATGCCTAAAACAATATTTCAGATAAATAGAGACTTCAAGGTGGAATAGAAGTAAATAAACATAAATTGAGTATAAGTGAAGGTTAGTGGGAACAAATTGTTAATGGTACATGAAGCGATAAAAAAACACTTTAGAAACAGTAGTAGGATGAAAATATCTCAACATAATAAAGTCTATATGCAGTTAAGTTATTGCAAACATTTTACTAAATGAGGAAAAATTAGATATATAGCCTTTAAAATCAGAAACAAGATACAGGTATCATCTTTCTACACTCATTAAATATAGGAATTGAACTCTTAGTAAGAGCAATATGACAAGAGAAACAAATAAAAGGGATACAAACAAGAAACAAAGTTAAATTATCTCTATTGGATAGATGATATGATCCTATACTTAAAAGACCCTAACGACTCTACCAGAAAATTCTTAGATCTGATAAACATTTTCATTAAAGTAGCAGGATACAAAATCAATATATAAAAATTGACAACTTTTCTATATATATCAATAATAGACATGTTCAGAAATAAATCAGGTAAACAATCCCATCCACAGTAGCCTCAAAAATGCTTAGGAAGGGCTGGAAAGATGGCTTAGCAGTTAAGGCGCCTGCTTGCGAAGCCTAATTATGCCTGTTCAAATCTCCAGGTCCCACATTTAGCCAGATGCAAAAAAGTGATGCAAGTGTGCAATGTTGCACATGCGCACAAGGGGGTGCATGTGTCTGGAGTTTGTTCATAGTAGCTGAGAAGCCCTGGTATGCCCATTCTCTCTCTACCTCTTCCTCTCTGTTTTTCTCTCTCAAATTAAAAAAAAAATGCTTAGAAATATACTAAACCCTAAAATGAAAATTATAACCACTGAGCAAAGAAACTGAGAGAGATGCTAGATGATGGAAAGACCTTCCAGCTTTTCATACTGTGAAAAATGGCTATTCTGCCAAAAGCAATTTACATATTGAACACAATCACCATCGAGGTTTCAATGGTGTTCTTCACAGAAAAGAAAATATTCTTTTATTTCATATTGAAGCACAAAATCCCTTATAGCCAAAGCAATCTTTTGCAAGAAAGAACAGTGCTGGTGGATTAATCATGGTTGGTTTCAAGTTATACTACAGACCCATCGTAACAGAAACAACATGGTACTGGTGCAAAACAGGCATGTAGAACAATAAGATAGAATAGATGACCCAGAAATAAACCCACACAGCTACTACTGCCTATTTTTATTTATTTATTTATTTATTTTTAATATTAAAAAAATTTTTAAATTTATTTTTGGAGAGAGAGACAGAGAGAGACAGACAGGGAGACAGATAGAGATGGGCATGCCAGCAGTCTCTCAGCTGCTGTGAACAAAATCCAGATGTGTGCACCCCCTTGTGGTCAAGTGTGGCATTGCGCCTTTGCATCACTTTGCATCTGGCTAAACGTGGGACCTGGAGATTGGAACCAGGTTCTTAGGCTTAGCAGGCAGGTGCCTTAACCACTAAGCCATTTCTCCAGCCCAACTACTGCCTATTTTTTGACAAATGTGTTAAAAGCATACACTGGAGAAAAAGATAGCCTCTTCAACAAATGGTTCTGGGAAATCTAAATATTCACAGGTAGGAAAAAGTAATTAGACCTATATTTACCATCCTGTGTAAAATATAAGATCTGAAACTCTAAAACTGCTAGAGGAAAACATAGACAAAACACTTTCAGATATAGATTTAGGCCAAAATTTTCTAGAAGATTCAAATAATTAAGGACATAGTGCAAGAATTGAGAAATAAAATTACATGATATTAAAAAGTTTCTGTATGTCAGAGGAAACAATTAACAGAGATGACCTACAAAATGGGAGAAAATCTTTACTAGCTATGAGAAAATAATTCTAGAATATATAAAGAACCTAAGAAGTGAATACTAAAGAAAATAATCTAATCAACAAATAGAGAAGTAAAGTAAATACTTCTCAAAAAATGAAATATAGGGGCTGGAGGGATGGCTTAGTGTTTGCCTGCAAAGCCTAAGGACCCAGGTTTGATTCCCTAGGACCCACGTTAGCCAGATGCACAAGGGGCACACATGTCTGGAGTTCATTTGCAGTGCCTGGAGGCCCTGGCATGCCCATTCTCTCTCCCCTGCCCTGTCAAAATAAATAAATAAAAATAATTTTAAAAAAATGAAATATAGTCAACAGATATATGAAAAATATGCTCAATATCCTTAGCTATCAGGAAAATGCAAGTCAAAACTACACTGATATTATATCTTACCTGTTAGAATGTCCATCATTAAAATGAAAACAAGAAAGGCTAGCAAAGAATTGGATAACAAGAACCATGACCTGCAGCTGGTGGGAATGTAAAAACTTATAGTCACTGTACAAATCAGTATGGAGTTTCCTCAGAAAATTAAAACAGAACTACCATATCATCCTGGTAATGCACACATGAAATGTAAGTCAGCATACCACCACCTGCTTATCCATGTTTATTGGAATATAACTTATAATAGCTGAGTTATAGAACCAGCATAGCTGTCCATCAACAGAGGAATGAATAAAGAAAATGTGATGTGACAAATACACATGATTGCACATACAATGGAATTTATTCAGCTATAAAAAAAAAAACAAAGCCGGGTGTGGTCGTGCATACCTTTAATCCCAACACTCAGGAGGCAGAGGTAGGAAGATCATCGTGAGTTCAAGGCCACCCTGAGACTACAGAGTGAATTCCAGGCCAACCTGAGCTAGAGTGAAACCCTACCTCAAAAAACAAAAAAACAAAAACAAAAACAAAAAAACAAGAAACCATGTAATTTATAGAAAAATGGGGTGGAGTGCATATATGTCGTGTGTGTGTGTGTGTGTGTGTGTGTGTGTGTGTGTGTGTGTATGGATGGATGTCATGAAAACAGAAGAGATACTATTTGGGAAGAAGATGGGGACTAGTGGCAGGGGATGAGGGACAGGGGAGGTTTGGGAGATTAAAAATGGTCAAAGTGGGCTGGAGAGATGGCTTAGTGGTTAAGGCACCTGCCTGCTAAGCCTAAGAACGCTGGTTCCAATCTCCAGGTCCCACCTTTAGCCAGATGCAAAGTGATGCAAGGGCTCAATGCTATACTTGCCCACAAGGGGGCGCACACATCTGGATTTCGTTCACAGCAGCTGAGAGACTGCTGGCACACCCATCTCTGTCTCCCTCTCCCTCTCTGTCTGTCTGTCTCTGTGTCCTCTCCAAAAATAAATAAAATAATTTTAAAAAATGGTCAAAGTATACAATGCATTCAATTTAAAAAGAATCTCATCACTTTGTAAATAAATATGCACTAATATTTTAAAAGCAAATACTGTTAAAAACAGGAACCAAAATAATGGAGAAAAAACAGTAAGTACACACCAAGAAGGAAACATGAAATTGGGGTCAAGATTTTCCTTCCAGTTGGATTATGAAGCAGTTTTCCAGGGAAGGGCTCAACACAGTGAGAACAGAGGTACCAATTCTGCACCTCCCAGGAGAATAGACCAGTCATCTAGTGCATCTTTCTTAACCAAACTTTATTGATACTTAGAATTCATGAAAGGGCTGAAGAAAAAGTTTCTAAAGCCAGAAGACACTGATATCACAGACATTTTAAGACCTTCCAAAGAGTTAGCTACTTGAAGGCAGGAATTTCCCCTTAAAGGACTGGGGAGATGGCTCAGTGTAAGACTGTTTGCCGTGCAAGCATGAAGACGGAGTTTGATTCTCAGCACCCACGTAAAAAGTTGGGCATGGTCATGCATGCCTGTAATGCCAGTCCTGAGGAGGGTGAAGAATTGCTGGAGCTCCCTGGCCAGCTTGTCTAACCAAAAACCAGCAGCTTTGGGTTCAGTGAGAGAGACTGTCTCAAGGAACAAGGCAGAAGAGCAATGGAGTAGGACATTCAACATTCTCCTCTGTACATGAATAGAGTGCATATACTATATCACACACACACACACACATTCAACATTCTCTGTACATGAATAAAGTGCATATACTATATCACACACACACACACGCATTCAACATTCTCTGTACATGAATAGAGTGCATATACTATATCACACACACACATACACACACACATTCAACATTCTCCTCTGTACATGAATAGAGTGCATATACTATATCACACACACACACATTCAACATTCTCTGTACATGAATAAAGTGCATATACTATATCACACACACACACAGTAAACATTCTCCTCTGTACATGAATAGAGTGCATATACTATAACACACACACACACACACACACACACACACACACACACACACACACAACGGTCTTTCCCCTTAAGAGTCTTTCCTTATCAATTACTTTGAGAAGTGGTCAAGGTAACATACTATATAGAAGAGTCTTTCAATGGATACTGAGCTGGAATTGTGTTTTTCATGACTTTGTTTAATTCCCTTACACCCACACAAACCCTTCAGGACCAAGATTAAGGCATCCCCAGAACAGAAAATCCTCTCCTTTCATTAGTCCAGTGGTCTCTGTCTTAATATACTCTGCAACAATGTCACTCATACCCTTTCCATTTCCAGACCTACTTTTCTGCCATCAGTACTCCTAGTTTCTTAAGAACCTCTTACTTGTTCTCTGCCTCTGGCTCTTCTTCCCATCAACCTAAGCTGCTGCCTGGCATTTGGGTTTATCCTATCACAGAGCCTGACCTCTTTCTCTGCTATGTCCAGGTGTGTTCTAGAAAGTGCTCTCTTCTCCTTGCCTCCCTCATCTTACTTATACCTTTACATACCACACAAGTCCTGTGCCTTCCTTGTCTGGAAACATTTTCTATGTTGTCAATGTGGCAACTAATGACTTACACATTTTAGGGGAACTGACTTCCATCCATACTTGTTCCCTCAACAAAACCATTATCTTTTAGTGCACTCACCACATCTAATTAAGTAAGGCCACATAGCTGGGTGGAAGTGGAGTGTTCTAATTCTGTCACCATGATATTCAGACTGGATGACTTTAGGCAGAACAACTTTCAAAACCTTAACTTTCACTTATGCAAAACAAGGAAGGTACTCTATGCCTATCCTCCAGGGTTGCTGTGTGGACTAAATTCAAAAACTCTATCTCTCTAAGAATGTACGATGGTATCATCATTATTAACTTTTATTATTTATGTAACTTATTGGAGATAGAATATGTATTTAATATGCAGTTGAAGTTTTGATTCCATGCAAAAATTCCACGTAAGCCTTTTGCTATAATCATATAAAAACAGGTTTACAAAAAATGATAACTGTAGTTGTGTTTGCATGGTGGATTTTTTCTAAACTTTTTGTGGCAGTTTTGTAATACTTTTATCCTTGTAACCAGAAAGGAAATAAAATCAATGACATATACACTTCATCTTGAAGAACACTACATATATAGAATCAGTAGCTAAATATTTTATTAAGTAACATACTGAATGACAACCCCAAATACACTTTCAAAAGGAAACCACCATGATGTGTCTTCTATGGCCTTCTTGGGGATGGAAGCCTCCATTACTGCTTGTTCCATGTGGATTGGACAATAAAGTGCACAGTAAAGACTCTGTCACCTTTAACTCAGCAAGCATGATTGCACAGAGTTCACCCCCTTCTCCCCCATGCCTTCATCATCTCATGGCCCTGTGCTGCTGTTTGCTCATACTCCCTACTTGTAAATGTCACACTTCATGCAACCAACGACTATGTAGATGACAGCTAAGAGGCTGTACAGTTGCTTTCTTACACGTTACCCATATCTGTGCAAAGTACCAAAATAAATCTTCAAAAGTACGTGGCAGTCTCCAACAACCTTTAAAGTAGTCTTCATAGGATTAGAACTTTGGTTGGGAGGAAGGAGAGTGGTGACATCCCTCATATTCCTTTAGAAGCCAGTGACAGGCACCCACTGCTGATCAATGAAGGCACGAATCCCCAGTAATGGCCTGGAATGGTGAAATCAGGTTGGACTTGTGCAAAGAAACTCTGATTCTAACTGCCACTGGCTCTGCTGTTCAGTTTACTTTTTGTCACAAACAGACATTTGAAGCAGATGATCTCTATAGCACCCTCCAACTCTAAAATTCCATGAAGCACCCAGTCAACTTGGTTGATATGTATCCATTCTGCATTTCCGATGTCAGTAAGAATTCGTAAGGGAATGGGTAGAAACTCAGTAAAACAACAAGTGGGAGAATAAGATTGATGAGAATGAATTTCTTGTGGTTCAAGGGAGGTAAGAACATATCCATCCATGTCCATGGGGCAGCAGGACCATAGCAAAGTTTTGTGGGTTACAAGTCCAAGGCCTTGCCAACCTATACTGGATCTTGGTACTGAAGGTCAAGGGCTCTTGCCCACCTGTGACCTTCTCAGCAGCCTTTCATGTCCAGCATCCACACAAGGAAAGCCTCAGAGGCCCAGTGGTGTCAGTGTCACAGAGAGAACTGAAAATTAGACAGGCCCCTGCCCTCAGGCAAAATTTAGCAATTCAGTACAATGGTTTATATTCTAAGTCATTCCACTTCAATGGGATCAAACAAACCCTGAGCCCCAGATTAAAACAGGTTCTGAGAACTAGCTACAGGTCATAAAAAGCATCCTTTACAGAAAGGTGAAATAAAGACTCTGTACTTTAGGTACCAGGGAGATAAAGATACAGCATTTTTCTTTATTTTAACTTTTATTGACCTATATAATCCTCCATACCTAATCTCTTCCCACCACTCTCTCTTTCCCCTCCCCCATCCATTGAATTCCTTCTTCTTTCCAACTAATCTCTCTTCCATTTTGATGTTATCATTTCTTGCAGCTCTCAGATATGGCACTTTTCAGGCCACCTTTATATTTATTTAAGAAACACATATGTGGGGCTTGATACATACAAGGAGTTTTAAAAAGTATGTATATGTTTAATTTATTTATTTGTGAGAGAGAGAGAGAGAGAGAGAGAGCACCTGGGCCTCTAGCCACCGCAAGCATACTCCAGATACATGCACTACCATGTGCATGTGGCTTACATGGACTCTGAAGAATTCAACCTGAGTCCTTAGGCTTTCCAGGCAACCTTAACTGCTAAGCCATCTCTGCCCATGCAGGGAGTTTTATAAATATTTTACAAATATGATCTCATCTAATCCTCATAAAAATCCTCCGAATGACGGGCAAAAGGATCATGAGTTCAAGGCCAGCATGATCCTGTCTCAAAATACAAACAAAACAAAACTTTCAACAAAGATGTGAGTTAAGCTTTTATATTCTCATTTCTCCAAAGACTAAAACAAGACATAAAAAAGCTAATGACTTGCTTAAGGTCACATGATTAGTAAGAAGCAGACTCAAGACTTGAAGCAATACTGACTCATTTCAGAGTCTTGACCACTATTCTCAGCTACTTCTCTTGAATGCCCTCTTTGTATCTCCTTATATTTATCTTTTTCAAGTGAAAAATGACATGAATACTGAGTGCCTTTGGAGTATGGGAACAGGACCCCTTCTGAGGCTTACAAGCAGTACCAACTCACTTTGCAGCCAGCCAAATCTTCAGGTAGACCCCACCAACAGTGGTTCCTGCATATTCATTGTGCAAAGAGGTCAAGGCAGGAGGCTATGTACTGGAGAATGGGGGCAGCCTCAGCAAGGTCTGGCTTCTGCTCTTGTTTAGTGTTAATGATCTCCTATGGATAAGTGTATATGGTCATGAAAACAGAGTGCTAGGTCAAATGGAGAAGTCAGGTATCCATTCTTTCCTGGTTTGGAGGGTAGTCAGAGGAAGGGTGAAGTCAGAGTGACACTCCAAGAGAACAAGGTCTCCTGCAAGACTGGTTGGGTAGGTGAAGAAATAAGGATCCATAGCTTAACCCTACCCACATGCCAAGCATGTTGTATTACAGAAGACTCTCTGGTGGAAAGAGAGGAAAGGGGGATTCAGAAGAAAAACTAGGCAGACTCCACTTGGGAATCAGAGAATGGAAGTAGCCATTCAAATTTAAATAAGTCTACATTTGATGGCTAGCAGAGTAATGACACTAGGATCATAGACCACAAGAATCAGAAGTAACGTCTATCATTTTAGAAACACTGGATTTGAGCTGGGCGTGGTGGCGCATGCCTTTTAATCCCAGCACTCAGGAGGCAGAGGTAGGAGAATCACCATGAGTTCGAGGCCACCCTGAGACTATATAGTGAATTCCAGGTCAGCCTGAGCTGGAGTGAGAAGTGAGACCCTATCTCGAAAAACCAAAAAACAAAACAAAACAAAACAAAAACCCAAACAAAACAAAACAAAAACCTGGGTTTGAGGTCCTGGAAAGACAGCTGGAAAAGTGGGGGATGAGCACAGGGGAGCTTTGGGACAGTGTTTGAATCAGATGTAGGTATCTACAATAAACATGTGTGTTCTGAATGCTTGGTCCCCAGCTGGTGGCAATTTGGAAGATAAACCCTTGCTGGAGGAAGTGCATGGCTGGGGACAGACTTGGGGGTGTTATAGCTGGCTCCTCCATGCCAGAGCTTGATTCACTCTCCTGCTGCTGTTTTCCACCTGCTGTGAGAGAAGTGACATCCAGCCTCTGCTCATGCTGCTTTCCCCTGCTGTCATGAAGCTTCTCCTCAAGATTGTAAGTCAAAACAAAAACCTTGCCTTCCATCAGCTGCTTTTGGTCAGGTGTTTTGTCTCAGCAATGATGAGATAACTACAACAAGCAGGAAGTGCCCCTTTCTGGCCTATTTTCTTTCCCCCAACACTGTATATTCCAGCACATACCTGTTGTCCTGACAGAAGTAGAATCAGTACACAGTAGCACTGGCAAAAATCAACCATCCCATGTGTGGTGACTTGAAGGAAACGTCCCCCATAGCCTCATGTCTTTTTAATACTTGGGGCTCAGTGGCAATTTGGGAATGTTGGAGGGCCTTTGGGAGGTGGAGCCTTGGTGGAGGATGTTAATCTCACAGGGTGGCTTTTGGGGCAAAACAGCTAAATTCCAAGCCCAGTACTTAAACTACCTCCACCCAGTTGATGGGCCAAGATGGGATACTCTGCTGTCTTGCTTGTGCCAGGTATTCCCTGCCATGATGAAACTCCTTGTAACTGTAAGCTGCTTCTAGTCAGGCAGGTGTTAAGTCCTTGCAACAAGAAGGTGACTGCTACTTTGTGCTCACTTGACATATCGTTGTTTCACTCCACTGCAGTGATGTCCTCTGTACCTAGCTTAGACCCTCAGTAATTTGAATTATGTTGAGTGGATATGGTGCCATGATCACCAAAAGAAAGGCTACACTTCAAGAGGGGCTGAGCAGCAGTAATGAGACGGTCAGTATTTCCTCTAGGCGCTGAGGTGAGCTATGAAAAGCCTATGTGGAACAGAGGAGAGTAGAAAACAATGCAATCCCTTTGAATCTTTTACATACTTTAGGTCCATAAGTGCACTGGCAAAATTTCTTCACTTTTTTAAACTGAAGAAAGTAGTTAATTTTTAATATATCCACTTTACTGCTTTAGATTACCTTAAATATTAAGTTTTATTATGGTGACCATGCTGTAAATTTATATTTTTTTCTTTTCTTTTCTAAAATGTATAAGATTCCTTTAATTTACTTTAATTCTTTATTTTTAAAGATTTATTTTTATTTACATATTAGATACAGAGAGAGGGATAGAAAGAGAGAGCAAGAGAGACAGAGGGAGAATGGGCATGCCAGGACCTCTAGCCATTGCAAATGAACTCCAGATGCATGCCCCACCATGTGCATCTGGCTTATGTGGGACCTGGAGAATTGAACCTGGGTCCTTAGGCTTCACAGGCAAGTGCCTTAACTGCTAAGCCATCTCTCCAGCCCTGCTTTAATTCTTTTATATTAACAGTTACTAAATTTATCTCTACAAATGTGAGATATATGAAAGTTAATAAAATATTGCTTAAAAGAAAATAAAAACTGAAATTTCACTTCACAGAGATATAAATACCATTGATTTATAATATGTAGCTTTTATATTTTATATACAACCATATATATATGTATATATATATATATTTTTTTTTTCCATGCTTGGTCATCCTTTCTACTTTTACACTCTTTGAGAGCAGGAATCAACTTTGTATCTTGTAGTGAAACATAAAATCTACCATAATAGTAACTGCCTAATAGCTGAATGAAAGTCATGGAAGCTCAATAAAGTCCAATCAAATGAAACTGAGCTGAGACTCCCAAATGTCTAATAAGAAATGTTTTTAGTCCAAAGTCAAAGTTTTTTGCTTTTTATCTCTCAAACATAGAGTTAGAGGCTTACCAGATCCCGACTTAAAAAAAATCACACCAGTCTGTAGAAAACACAAAAAGACTGGTGTGCCTACCACTGGCTTCATCTAACTAGGTCCATCTTTGTGTGGCGGACATGGTGCTGTACATCAGGAACATGTGTGCTCATACCATAGGCAGGTAGTGTTGTTGTTTAGTTCTTATTTGAAAAGTGGCACTATCCTACTTAACATAATTCAGAAACAGAATATCCCACAAAAGAAGAGAAACTTTGGTAGGGAGGAGTAATTTCAACCTCTTCATGTTTTTCATTAACTACTATGAGCATCACTGCTTCTTGGGCCAGAACTTAATTATGGCTACCACAGTTCATAAGATGCCTAAATGGTGGGCTCAAGCAGACAATTAAAAGACTTTCTTTTGGCTTGGTTTTTTTACAGTTTGTTAACTAAAAATGATCTAAAACTGAGAAATGTCTTCCAATAACTCATTATTTAACTTATAGGCTGTAACATTTTAATTTTACAATTTTCCACATAGGTAGATGTTACTAAATAATAAAATATACTTGACCTCAAAAATAAGTGCATTGCTGTCCAATACATAAAAAATGTAACTCACACTGCTGAATTTACACAGGTTCATATATTTGATAGCATGAACAACAGACATGAAAAATCTCCTTTCTCTAAAAATTAAGCAGAAAAAAGAAGAAACTAAAGTGAAATACTTTTTGGGGGCGGTATTTGAGGTAGGGTCTTACTGTAGCTCAGGCTGACCTGGAACTCACTATGTAGTCCCAGGCTGGGCTTGAACCAACAGTGATCCTCCTAACTCTGCCTCCTGAGTGCTGGGATTAAAGGCATGCACCACTACGCCCGGCTGTGAAATACTTTTTTAAATGTATGTATGTGCAACCAGAATTAGTCGGTTTGATTTATTTTGTGTGATACTGACTCTATTGCTGGTAAAGATTAATTGTATTATGGTGCTCCTGGCATGTTATTTTCTCAGTTCATTTCTCAGGATGACATTTCTTATTTTTCTCTGCTACAAAGCACTCACCATCATAATTTTCACCTGCTGAGTTTACATTGCTAATGATATTATTAAAATTTAGAGGGCTCTTTGACCTTTATAATGGCAAATTAGGTCATGAGAACAGATGAGATACAATCTGATAAATGGGAAGGAAAGACATTTGATTATTAATTAAGTGAATCAAAGTTCAACATGCCTGTCTGACATCCTGTGAGATCTTAAACATTAAATACCCCCCCAATACCAAAATTCAATTCTCTCCCTTCACTGCCTTCCTGTGTATGTCATTAATGAGAAATATTCCAAGAACTAAGTGTTCTGGATTACTGCTATATTGTGAATGAAGGATGCAGAATTTGACATGTTCTGAATAAAGTTATATGATACATATAGACTGGGGAGCGGTTAAAGGAGCTAGCTTGCAAAGCCCTTTCAATTCCCCAATGACCATGTAAATCTAGATGCACAAAGTGATACTTGGATCTGGAGTTCATTTGCTATGACTGGAGGCCCTGGCATGTCCATACTCACTCTCTTTCTGTCTCTGTCTCTCTCATATAAATGAATAAAAATATTTTTGAAAATGGTACAAATACTGGTGATGACAATACTAATAGCCTTTCTTGATAGATAGGCTTGTTAGATAATAGATGACAGATGGGAAACAGAGGCACAAGTCAGCTAAGTAGCTTCTTTAGGTTCACAGACCTGGAGACCCCAGAGCCATTAGTCCATATTGCCTTGGCATACTGTTTAAGTCACCTCTCATGGAATCCACCTTGTTAAGGAACTTAACCAGTCTCCAAGTCCTCCTAGAGGAGTTCCTTTTTTTCCCACTTGCTTTCTTGTGCATGTGTCATGCTCTCAGAGAACAGTGACTGTACCTGCTACATTTTACCACTCATGCTCTGGAATAAGATGGACCTGGCTGAGTGGGGTCAGTTGTAGGTATACCAATCTTTTTCATTTTCTCCAAATTAATGTGGTTTCTTTTGAACCTGACAATTTCTAATTGTATGTTTTCTTTTGGGACTTAAATAGGAACAAAGTTCAACATTTGGACTAAATACATCTATTATTAGAAATCTGGACCTCTCAGTTCTGTTTCATTTGATTAGAATTTATCTAGCTTCTGTGATTCTTTGATTTATCAACTTGATCTGCCATCTACTATAATGGCAGACCTTGTGTTAGATGCCAAGGCCTAAAGGCGGGTAAAAGGGATTCCTGTTCTCATAGAGTATAAGAGCTGAGATAACCATGTAAATACATCAAAACACAGTATGATACACACACACACACACACACACACACACACACACACACACACACACACACAAAGTCTAGGGAAGGCTGTGGCTGCTGTGGAAGCCCAGAGTGGCATCTAGCCTCGCCAGGGCTAGAGACTAGTCTTCACTCTCACTGTCACAGAGTGTGGTCTGCACTGGTATCACCTGGGCTCTTACTAGAAATGTAGTGTCTCAGGAGTCAGCCTCAATCTACTTAATCAGAAACTGTGAGTTGGGGCCTGTGGTAGTTTGAATATATGGCCCCCAAAATATTCAATGTTTTATTACTTTATAGTTTGCATCTGCAATCACCTTCTTAGAGGCAATGTCACTGGGGGCCAGTGTGGAGGTGGGTTTGAGATTCCATTGTAAAGATATGCAAAGTGTGCCTAGGGGAAGTTCCTGAAGTGTGCTGTGACTTTTTGGCTGTAGTTTTGCTCTGTGTGCTGTGTGGCTGGTTGGTTTTTCTCTCTTGCTTGGATCTGTGGAAGCAGGCTGCTTCTTTTGCCATTATGGAACTTCCCCTGGATTTGTAAGCTTCAATAAATATCCCTTCCTCCATAACTGTGCCTGGTCTGGAAGTTCATCTCAGCGAACCTGAAGCTGTCTGCTACAGGGCCTAATCTCTGTGTTTTAAAAAGCCTCTGATTCTGCTGCTTACCGAAGACTGAGTTAAGATTAATTGTATTAAAGTGCTGTTGGCATGTTGTTTTTCCAGTTTATTTGTCAGTATGACATTTTTTATTTTATTTCCTTGGAGAACTTAAGATTCATTGTGAGGCTAGGGTGTAGTTCAATGGTAGAATTCTTGCCAGGCATGATTGAGGTCCCGAGTTTCCATTCTGGAACTAAAACCAAACAAGAAACAAACAAAAAAAAAACCCCAAATTCATATTCTTACAACAATAAGAAAGAAAACCAAGTTAAAAATCTATTTAAAAGACAGTTGTCCTGGCGTGGTGACACACGCCTTTAATCCCAGCACTTGGAGGGCAGAGGTAGGAGTTCTATGTCACCATGAGACTACATAGTGAATTCCAGGTCAGCCTGAGCTAGAGTGAGACTCTACCTACCTCAGAAAAAAAAAAAGAGAGAGAGAGGAGAAATAAAAAAAGACAGCTGGATGGGCTGATTCTTACCACAATTCTAAGTTTCACAGTCTTCAAGACTTCTGCACACATCTTAAAGCTGTGAACTCATGTCTATCTTCATAGTCACCTGTAGACAGTACATGAAAGTGTTTTCCTCTCTCATCTGACCTGACCAGACTGAACACATTCGCAGTGCTGTCTGAGGCTACTGGAATGTCTGTGTCTGTCCCAGCATCAATGTATAAAGAGTACAACTGTACTTGAGCCTCCATGGGATCATTACTGTGTTTGGTTCTGTATGAGATATATACAAATTTTCTGCTTTGAGGAACTTCTTCTACCTGACTTGGGGATAAGCCCATCAAGTTTGGCCTATCTGAATGTTTGGAGTGATAATGTAAAGCCATGGGAATCTGGATAAGATGGTAATTGATTTGGGCTGTTCATATAGGTTCAGGCCACAAGCAAGGGGAATTGAGTTGGCTTTATAAATTGGGAGTATTTGCATTGCAAGCAAAAAGGACAACATGATAGATGGAGCAAGCTGAATTATCAATAAAAAATCTAATTATTTAGAATCTTTAATGAATGGTTCACCTAGCTGAATTTGACCTGTTGATTAAAGCCATTTATTCAGAATAAGCAGGTCAGTAGTAAATTCTGCTCATACGAAGAGACTAATCTGAATATTGTCATATAAAATGGTCATGGATAGTGTGTGTGTGTGTGTGTGTGTGTGTGTGTGTGTTGCAACAGGAAGAGATTTATTCCTACATGAGCCCTGGGGCCTTAGATTTTGCACTTACAGACCTTTCCCATAGTTTCAAATAATTGCTCTGAAAGTTGGCATGGTAAGGAATTGCTTACCCAAATTAGATTCTGTGAGTCTCATAACCATAAGTAGCTCATCAGCATACACTGAGCAGTCTGGAAATGGTCCAGATAGAGAAAGCCACTCTGTAAACTCCTGGGGAAGCTGACATAATAGAAATGACGTGATGCTGAGTATCAAGGCCACAAATCTCCCACAAGGGCAATTTCAGGGCATGGAGGATTTTCATAAGTGACAAAAACCTAAATGAATAGAAATTTTTAAAAAATCATGTGTTCAAGATGTTGAATCTTTTCAGAGGAAACTACAGAGCTTGGGACTATATCCACATGTACCTGGCAAGGGGCTGATCCCAAGCCTCCTGGTGACTGTTAATATGTTCACAAGGGCTGCTGCTCAGAAAGGGTGACAGGCCAGGACCTTCCAGGATATGAAGACTACATGGCTAAGGACTCTAAACTCATTTTAAAAATATTTATTTATGTACTACAGAGAGAGAAGGAGAAAGAGGCAGATAGATAAAGAGAGAGAGATGAGCATGCCAGGCCCTCTAGCTACAAATTCCAGACACATGTGCCACCTTGTGCATCTGGATTACATGGGTACTGGGAAATCAAACCTGGGTCTTTAGGCTTCACAGGCAAGTGCCTTAACCACTAAGCTATCTCTCTAGCCCCTAGACTCATTTTTTAGGAAGCTTTCAGTGTCTGTATAGACAACATAATGTTAAAATGCAACAAAGCATGTGGGTGCTTTCTCCACTGGACATGGGCTTTCCTTCCAAAGCAGGGTTGTGCTCTGAAGGTTATAGGAGCCTGCAGGGGAATCTCACGATAGGCAATTTGTCAAGGCTTAGAAATTCTACAGTACCCTAAGTTAGATTTAGAGTCACTGGTCTGAGGTTGCAACCTTATCAGAGGTTTGATTAAAATGTCCACTATGGCTATCAGTCTTCTGGCCCCCGGGGATGGAAACAGAGGAAGCTGTGGCTGGTGGCTATGAGCTCACACATGGGGTGAGGCCTACATGGGAATGTGGAGAGCTGAGTGTCCATCTGAGCTGGTAAAAGTTCCAATGTTGGCAGGAGGATTAGGACATACTTCATTTGGTGGTAGGTAATTTAAATGTATTAATCTCCATGTCTGAGTGTAGTTACCTCTAGGAAACCTAACAATGATTTTATTTGCTGACTGGCATCTGAGCCTTTTGCTTTGCATTCAAGAACCTTACTTTTGGTTCAGCTTTTCATGAAGGATAGGTATTGGTACAACCACAAACATTTTTCTTGGTTAAGATTTCACTGCTAGAGCTGACAGAGGTATGATATTAGAAGATACTGCTTTGTTGCCCATGGGCTTGATTCCAGCAGGCTGGCAGGTTGTGGAGAGCAATGGAATGGGAAACTCTTTCTGTTGGGGTCTTTCTGGGATTTTCTTCCCTTCTCCCCTTTCTTCTTCTTTTTACCTTTGAACCTACTTTTTTCCCCACCATCTTCCTCTATATTTTCTGACTCAAATGTTGGTCCTGTGAGTCATATAGAGATAAGATAGATAAGGATGGAGATGAACAGTATACAGAGAAGTACAGAATGATCACTCTTTCGACATTATAGAGCTGTCTCAGGAAAACCAGGCAGTGCCCAGCAGGAAGTCCACATGAAGACCCATGCCAAGGATGGAAGTCCAACTAATGCTAGACCAGTGGTGGGCACTTTTCACACCTCTTCCTTCTAGGTTTCATCTGGTTAGCATTAACTAAGGGTTGTGGAAAGCCCTATAGAACATTTAATATTCTAAGTAATAACAGCAAACTTTTAGAAATCCCTAAGGCTCCTGTATAACATAGAGCTAAAAAGAGGCAAAGTTTGCCTGCTGGTACACCTTGCTCCTCACTATTTTCAGATCACTGATTCTTTGTCTGCAGGGAGTGAAGATGTAGTGGTAACCATGACTTCCTGCTGTTCCCTGCTGTGTCCAGAAGGCCTGAGAGCAATTTTCTGCTTCAGTCCACCTTTTGCGCTCCTGGACCTGTTTACAGGAGCTTCTGATCCCTTGTACTTCCCCAGGATGTCAGGCAGGGCTAAGCCGTATCCCTGAAGCAGGATTGCTGTAATTGAGCCTGGCAGGTTTATGAAGTTCGAGAATGGCATTACTTGCATCCAAGTCATGGCTGTATGTTTGTATAGGTATCTTGTGTTGAAGGTTTGGAGCTTAGCTAACCCATAATGTCTTGGCCATAATAAGAAAGGAAAACTAAATTTTCTGTTTGGGGTTAGAACTTATCTAGTTCTTTCAATTAACTGCTTTTCATTTTCATTTACTCTCTGGATAGAGTAGTCAAGCCTCACTGGGTAGAGGCCTGACTCCATTAGCTTTGGTCTGAGATGCGCACTGAACACAGCCTCTGTGGTCCCTAAGCATGAGGAAGACTGGCATGTGGTTCACAGCACACAGCTCCAAATAGCATATCTAAGTATTGTCTTCTATATTATTTATGAAATATATGTGATTGCCTCTCTTTTCAAAGCATGAATAGGCCTCCTTCAGAGCTCTCTTCCTCCCCTGTTGAGGAGCTCAGCATGCCCTCTATGAGGTAATACTCAGTTAGTATTGTGGGCTATTCATTTTATTACTTGCTTTACAGTACAGGCTGAGCTTTACTCTTTTTAAATAATTGGTGGGTTTCCTTCTATTTCTAAATTCCAATCCAGCACAAAACTTCTTCATTTATAAAGTGCTTAAATGATGGATGAATTAGCCAATACATTGTTACAGCACATTCACTGCATACTACCCAGGACAGCAAAAACAAATAATGTTTTAAAGTCCCACAGCAGAAGTGATACAATAAACTAGAGTACATTGGGGGCAGGAAATATTAGGCAGTCATTAAAAATCCTTTCAAGAAAACATAGTTAATAACAGGGGATGTTCATGATTCATACAATAAAAACAGGCTATAAAACTGTGTACATGATATGATATCTGTCCTATAAAAATGAATACACATGTGTACAGGCACCAATGGAGAAAGCACAAGATGGAAACACTAATTTTTGAGTACAAAATTGCACGTGATTGTTTCTTTCTTTATAGATATTTTTGGTATTTCTAAGTTTTCTCTAAGAAGAAAATGGTACTGCAAGATAGAAATATTTATGTTTATTTATATGTATGGGTAGAGGCTCTATAAAAAATTATCAATCTTTCATTCTAAGCAGTTGAATTTGCTTTTACAGTATGTCAGATGCCCATAAACCTCCTTGGGGATGGATGCTTTGTCTTTGAAATGGAGAGCTTTTGTTCAGATCTCAGCTTTACATTAAAAAGGAATCTATGTCCACGCTTGACCATTTCCCATAATTTGAGATTTATTCCTTTCTCGGTTTTCTCTACCTGGCCTGGGAGAAGAAGGTGTTTTCACCCTCTTCTTTCTAAACTCAACTTGTCAATGTCATTAAGTGTGTCCATATCTTGCTACATGCCCCAGATCCAGTGCTAGGGCCAACACAGCATGGGTATATCCACATCTCTCCCATCTCATTGGTCTCCCAGACTTAACAGAAATGAAGGACCATGGAGCATTTAATATTCTAAGCAAAATATGCAACTACAAAGCCCCATGGCTCCTGACTAACATGCAGAACTAAAAATATATTGTCCGACTTAGCCCAATAGGTACTTCCTTCTCCTGACTTTACAGTTAGCTCCAGATTCTAGCTATGGAAGTGTGATGCTTGGGCAGGAAACGTCTCTTCCATGTTGAACAGAAGCAAGGGCATCCCCTGTATAGCTGGCTCTCCCCATACTCAACAGCAGTGCCCTGTCTAATCCTTCCTTCCGAGGAGTGCAGCATATGCTGGGGGGTGGGCAGGGGTGTACCAATGGGCATCTCTTTTAGTAACAGACCTTCTCAAGGATGCTGGGGTGGAATGTGCATGTTTGTCCAAGTGAGTTACAGATTTCACAGTACACAGCAAGTCCCATGGCTCACTGACAGCAGAAAATGTGGCAAAGCAGCTAAAAGACTACTGGGGTGGAGAGTGGGGCAGGGAGTGATCAGGAGGACCACAGAGGTAGGAGCCAGGTCAGATGTGTGAGCAGGGTCATATCCACAGGGTATAGGGAATGCTCATCTGCAAAATCCATCTTCTCTATTTCAGACATCTATACAGTGAGGTAACTCGGGGCACCTCGAGGCATGGACCCTCTCACCCTGGAGGTGAGACAAAGTGGCTACTACTTGTGGGGGTTAAAGCTATCTATGTGTCATTCATCATGCCCCACTCCTCCAAGCCCTATAGTCCTTCCAATAAAGGTATTGACTCCAGAGTTACCTCAAGCCCATCATTCCCACAGTGATACTGTTCTGAAAGCCGAGAGGCCTGGTAGAGTACAACAGGACAGGCAAGTTTGAGAAGGGTAGAGCACAAGAACAGGAAGTCAACTCCATGGGGAGGGGTGCACAATGCTTGGCCTGCAAAGCTTATACATACTAACCCTGTCAGTACTGTGCAATATGGCACAATATCCCCAAGGAGGTAGGTCTTACTATTCATTGCAGATGTGAGAAAAACAGGCTCAGTATACTACTGATGAGGGGTGCAGGGACAATAAATGGCAGAATCAGTCAAGGTTGAAATAGCACCCAGATATTCATCTAGCCCTCTATTGACTCCCTCAATGAATATTTGTGGGCTGAGTAAAAGAGGGATGAAAAGGTATGTGTAAAGACAAACTGAGGGGCTCCACAGGCTGAGGGCAGGATGAGATGTGAGAATAAAAATAAGGAGGAAAATGGAAGAGCTGAGGTATTTTGGTGCATGTGAAAATATCTGCTAAGCTTGGTCCTCACTGGGACTTTAACAGAACCCATGGCATGGAAGGGGAAAATTCCTCCTCTGTTCCTGCTTGATGCTTGGTTTTTTTCCTAGCTCAAGATCATTGTTCCTAATGCCAGGCTGCTTGCGGTGATGGGGAGAAAGGATCAGGCCAAACCTGGGTTGTTTTCCTGGAGACTGTGACCCCATTTTTCTAGCATCTCACCTTTTGCAGTACACAGCACATGTTCCGGAAGAAAACCATACTCTGAAAGCAGGCAAAGCGCTGGGCACCTCAGAGCCTCCCTCATATACATCATTAAAATATATGGTTAATGAGAGCTTGCTGTCACTGTGTGCTAATGTAGAAGAATGTTCTTCACACAATATCTCTTCCATACACTCCTAACATCTTTAGTCTGACAGATTTAAAGACAGCTCCAAGGATTTATGGTCTTAAGGAGACGATAGGAAAAACTGAAGTCTTTTCTTCTTTTGTATTTTTGTTTTATTGTTGGGTAGTGTTCTGTTTGACAGCTGTAACTTTCAGTATCACCCATTAAACCTCTTTACAAATTGCAAATGATTTCTTTAACCCCTTCATAAGAGTGTGGACTGTGTAAACAGATGGATGTTGGGTGGCAGAAAGAAAGATCCAAGGGAAGACATGCCTGGAAACCGTATAGACCAAACTGTGCTGTGCACTGCAGACCTCAGCAGCACTGTGTCATATGTACATGGTTCTTGCACTCTCCCATCCTTCCCACCTGCTTTCCAAACTAATACATAGTAGGATTGTAGGTGGTGATGCCACTAGGAAGAAGGACATCAAAAAAGATGGAAGACGAGGACAGATACTTTGTTATTTTGATTTCTGTTATATAGAACTTCTAGAGACTGGGCAGTTACTCAGCAGGCCTAGGGATTAAGAGACAGCTTGGAAACAGAGATCAAAAGGAAGTGTATAGCTTTGCTTTTTAGGAAATAAAAAATGAGAATGGAATAACAGAAATCCTTAAAGAAACTGGAGTGAATTTTAGTTTTAAATCTAGGTATATGTAAAAAGTTGGACTGTCCATCTGTCATTAATATATCCATTTCCAAACCAGAAACACTCCAGCAAATCAGCAAGTGTGAGCTGGAACTATGCAAGTCCTCTTGGAGAGAAAGTCCTTTGCAACTGACCTGCTTCTGAATGCAATTGTTTAAAATTATTCTAGGGACAACATAACAGATATTTTGATATGGGAGGTGTCTTTTTAAGTGCATGTCCATTTTTAGGCTTCAAGACTGCTGGACTGGTCATTGACCAAATTCTGTTGGTCTTCAGTAAAACATGAAAACAACAGAAAAATAATGTTAACATGCCATAAGCTGGATGAGTTGAGACTAAAGGAAAGTAAAACGTGCAAGCCCCAAGATACCTTTTAGTGGATCTCATCATGCACTGGAAGTGTGCAACTACCACACTGGCATTCTCAATTACAAGCAGGACCCAGATGTCTGAAGTTTCCTGTCGGACAATGAGACACAGCTACTGATGCGCAGAATCCCCCAGAAGCAAATAAGAAAGATGCAACTAAAGTTGAAGGGTGTGCTAATTACAGCATTATTTATAATAGTAAAACTTTGGAGATTAGATATTTGACACACACACACACATACACACTATATATATACACACATATATACACACAAAGTTATGGTATTAAGGACTGTAGAGCTATTAACAAATGATAATGTGTAAAACTTCTGGGCGCACAGAATTATAGTGAAAAATGTCCATTTGTCTGAGTCAAAGCCTCTGGTTCTTTGTTCTGCATTAAAATCCATCCTGCTGACTGAAGTCTTTCCACACACCACCAATGTGATGTAAAATAAGGGATCCACAGGGGTTGAGAGTGCGCTAGACCAGGTATGCATGCATGTGGTTCCCTAAATATACAGAGGAAGGTGACGCTCCTATGAGTCAGTGACCTGCCTCAGTCACATGGCTTTTAGTGATTACATTTGATGCATGCACTTGAATTCTGGATTGAAATCCTCATCTCTTCCAACCAACCCAGGGCTTATGGGTACTCTAGATGAGGTGGACAGGACACTTCTTTCAGACATAAAAACATCTCCACAAAGAGTATTCTAATGCATGATCCTTACTGTTTGTTTTTACATAGCCAGAGTAGAGGTACAGGGAAACTGCCAAAAGGAGACAAAATTTCAGACAGAAAAGAGAAGGAGAAGTGAAGAGCCCACCTGCAGGCCGGCTCCTGACAACTGAGGAAAAGGGTGAAAATGAGCCTAGTCTTACAGGTGGGGAGGTGGCCACAGATGTAACTGGTAGGGAACCCCTGGGCTGTGTTACCTCCCAGACAGTTCTTGGTCCAGAATCCCATGTCTCAATTGTCACTTCTCTGAGCTGATTGCAAAGTCTCTCTCAGGAATCCTAGACAGATACCTTTCAAGTCTAAAAACATATTTCTCCAGAACAGACAAAAGCCATCAAAGCTGCTCTCTACATTTCTTTGTCCAGTTAATAATAAGTAAATGACATTTTCAAGGAAGGGCATAAGGGCTAGATGTCCTGCTAAGACTCTTTAAATGCATCATCTAATTTAATCCAATCAACAGCTGAGTTTACGACAATGTTTTACTCAGACAGACCTTCATAATTTCAAAATGCTCCCATGTTGATTATCTCATTTGCTTTTTATAGGAATACAGAAGGAAGGAAAGGAAGTAACATCCCATTTTACAGATCATAAAACTGAGGCACACTGCATTTCATTTAGCTTATTGGGTTGGACAGCAGCTTCCTTGGAAGGAATAGAGGGTCCAGCTCTGATTGTAACAGGTATGAAAGCTTTGGTTGAGAATATGTCCCTGTAAGACCAGATTATGGACTAGGTATAGAAGATAAACTCTACATATGTTACAGCATTACCTATGGGAAGAGTACCCTGTGACAACTTCTCCCAGCTCTCCATCCTATCCATTCATCAAAGCTCAGACCTCATGAGTTCAAAAAGCCTGTTTTGATAACTCAGCATGAAAAGCTGATAATAAGTACAACTTCAGGTTTTCCAGGGCCTTGGTTCATTATGACGTCATGACAAGCCTTTAAGAGTAGATTTGCCACCCTTTTTGTCAATGAGGAAAATGAAACTCATGAGGTTATGCAACTTGTCAAGCTGCCAATGAATAAGCAGGAACGGTCTGGATTTCTGAAGACATGCAATCGAGCTATGACATCTTTTGAACACATCACATTCTGCCTGTAGTTGTGTTCACTCCTTGGCTTAAGTGTAAGTTCTTTGCATGGCTTGCTGGAATCCCTTCTTGTCCCTATTAGAACTGAATAGAGCACTATGAACTCAGTGGGTCCTCAAGACATGGCCTATGTTAAGAAGCTGTTGGGTAGGAATAGGAATCACAAAGAGAGAGAGAGATTTATTTTTTTTTTTTTTTGTGCTCTGATTATTAGGCTCTCTGCTGTATATAATTAAAACAAAAGTGAACATGAAATATATAATTTCTTCTAGCTCTAGCTTAATCAGGCATTCATTAACATGCCTGATTCTGTGCTTTGTGAAAAGAACCGCTAAGCAAGCATTTCCTATGATGAAGCTAATCAAACACATACAGATATATCAGATTTTTAAAAGACAAAAACAAAGCTATCAAACACAGAGATACAATGATCTACAGACTATAATATTCCATCTGAGACTATGGAACTTCCAAGGTACAACTTTCTGGCATTTGGATAGTCAATGATCAAGGAGAAAGGAGGTCATGGTACTAGCTGGGATTTGGCACCATTATACTTTACAGTCTGTCAAGAAGAGAGATCTATCACGCTACTATATGTAGTCTAAACAGAAGAGACACACACCTTTAAGGGCTATTCTTGGAGAAATGAGGTGCTCTGAGAACTCTATAACATGTCAATCGTTTAATTCTCATCTTCAATGACAGGCAAGCATCATAAAAACACAAGTAATATACGATGTCTTAGCCTACTGTGTTCCATTCCATTTGTCCCTGCAGCATATCATTACTTTCCATTTTTGGAATATGAAAGAATCAAGCAAATCCACTGGGATTAGAATTTTTCATGGAGATTATTTCAAGCATTTCTACGTTAATTTTTGGAGAACTAATCTAACAATAGTCTACCACATTCTATTGTAAAAATCTATGTAATAATCTCAAGCTACTGAGGAGCAGGGCTTCTGCTTTCCTCTCTGTTTCAAATCACGTGGCACACTCCCATGGTTCGACTGACATTGAGTAGGAAGAGCAAACAGCAGATTGTGGTACCTACATTTGCATCCTCATGGCTGTGGCCGTTCGTCTCCACTAATTCCTTGGTACCTTTTAACTGCAAAATCAAAAGAAAGAAAAACAATAAAAAAGAATAAGCAAGCATATCAGCAAAGTATAAATCATCTTGTTAACTCAGATTTATCTGCAGCTACACTTTGTAAAACTTCCAATGAAGAAAGACAGATGGAGCATATAATTATAATGAATCTTACTGAAACCAGTTTGAGACCAATATTTTATGAAGCCTGGGGGCTGGCAAAAACAATAAATGAATCTTGATCATTATTTTTTAAATAATAAGATTAGAAAGCAGTTCCATAGGCATAAAATGTATAAAACTGGTTCTTAAGAATAATAAATGATTCCATTTCCTGGTTGGATTGCCATTAATTTAAACCCTGCAGTGTTTGCAAGTTGCCACCAGCTAAATGATGTTATACGAATGATCACTGGTGAGTGATGGGCGTCAGCCGCTTGCACATGCTACAGCACTCCTGTGCATGTCCTCCCTGAGAGCAGGTCTGAGTGGCTAACATTCTTGATATAACAGAAGACACTTTTCTTCTTCCAGGAGAACAACTGGGAAAACATCTCCTTGGCCACTGGCACATTAAAAGAAAACTCTTTTTCAAATGAGATTTTTAACAGCAAATGTTTGAAAATGCACACACGTTCTCTCAGAAGGCTTAGGAGTAATCAGTTATCAGGAGAGTTCATGAAACCTTCATCCGGCAGTTCAGCCCACCCTGACTCAGATCAGACATTTGGTGACAGAGAGAAAATGACAAGGGTGAGCTGGCCTGGCAGCTGCTGGGCACTTTCTTCCTGGATTGTGACACTCAGGAAGCAGCATCTCCCTTTGCCTTTTGCTGCCTAAGAGAAAGTAATCAGTGGGAAGTCATTTCAAGCTAAAAGAAAATGTACTGCCAAGAGTCTGATTCCAAGCACTGGTTCTCTGGGGCTATTTGTACATATTAAAATGAAAGCATCTTGTGTTTTCTCAAGGCTGTCTTAACCTCTAGCAGGAAAGCCACCCACCCCCTATGCCAAGAGAGGGGTTTTGCACAAAGAATGTTGATATGAGGAATTTGAGGATGAGGCACCTGATTATAGGTCTGAAGCTCTTTGGCTCATTATCACACCAACCCAGTCATCAGCAACAGTAAACATGGCTGCTCTTCCTTAGAGTACATCATAGAAGCTTGCAGGTATAACAAGACAAGGGAGTGTGAGCAATGTATGGTACGTAGAGATAGGAAAAGGAAAAGGTGCACCACACTGGTAGAAACATCAGCTGTAGTGTACCAGAAGAATTTCAAAGTACCTTTTCCTAGCTGAAAGTTGTTTTTTTAATTATGGAATTTCCCCTCCTCTTTCTCTTCAATACCTCTGCATTGCATTTTAGTCAGTAACTTCACTTCCATAGTCAGAATGGCTCAAAAGGCAGCTCTGGTCTTCACAGAAGGAAAGGACTCTGCACATGTTTGGTCTACCTGTGCATGTTTACCAGCACACCCATGCCAGATGCTTTCTTTATCCATGTGACTATAGTCCAGTCTTGCTGGCCCACATTACTTACCCCAGCTGGCCTCTCTGCATGACAGCCCCCTTACTCTCTTCCCACCTCCTGTCTGCTCTGCTGGTGTCCCCTTGCTGCTCTCTTCTGCCAGAATTTTCCCAGGCAACTCCTCCTACATACGGGCTCTCCCCCTGCAGCTGCGGCTCAGGGACCTGCTGTTTGCCTCCACAGACACTCCCTACTCCCTCATCCTGCTGCTCCTCTCCTCCAGCCAGTGCTGAACATCCTCCAAACACTGAGGAGAGTGGGTTGCTGAACAAGCTCCAGCTAGAGGATGCTCCCATTACTGCCAAACAGAGGAAAGTAAGAGAAGGTGATGCTGGAGGATCCAAGGCATGCTGCATCTCAGCAAACAAGGCTGGAGAGCTCAGAGAATAACTCAGCCTTTCCTGTCATGATTAGGCCCCACAGGAGAGGACAAGCCCTAAGACTCAACCTTTCTTGTCAGGATTCCCAGTTGCTTTCAATAGCAAAATCCTCAAGTATTCAGAAAAGAAAGTCTGGGGGAGGGGTCTTGTTAAGGCCATATCTATGCAGGCACTGGTATGCCATTTATACATGTTACTACTCTATACAAATCCAAAGAAAGCCTCCTAAGACAGTGCTCATGGAGGCAAGAAGTGTGTTTCTCAGCATGTCTAAGGTAGGCAGGGGCTGCCCAGAGACGGAACTGCACACACAGTGCTGCCTGCAAGGATGGCCAGGAGCAGCAGTGAGGGACTCTCAGGCAAACAGCTGGCGTTGGCAATGGTGGACAAATGCATTGGACTGCTGTGTCTCACCGCCCTCTTCAGGCTCATGTCGTTTGCTTGAAAAGAGCCATTTCATTTTAAATTAATATTGCAGATGGAAAAACCACTTCCTTCTCAGTCATATTTTCTAGGTTTTAATGATTTTAGCTGTTCTGTACTGTCTTCACATCCTTCCTTTTAACTGATGGAAAGTGAAGTGTAATGTTCCACCAAGGTCTCTGTGTACTTTGTTCTTTAAAAATGCATGCCACACGGAGTCTAGTACATTCTGTACCACTCAATCTTTTTATACATGGCTTTAGGCTTCAGGTCAAAATACAGATTTGAGTCCTTTAGAGAAAAAGAGATTCATGCCTACCTGCTCCAGTTAATGCTATCTAAAAAAGTCAAAAACCAAACAATAACAAAAATACTAAAAAATAAAAATTGAGAAACAGAGAACAGAAAGCAGCAAAAGCCCAAAGCTATGTCTGTCTGATCAGGATCACATTTGGACCACATCAGTGCTACTATTGTAATATCAAGGTAGTTGTAGGGGTGATTTCAGGTCTACAGGGCAGTAGGTCATTGTGCCTTTCATCCAGTCATTTTCAGCTCAAACTAACATACCTGAACTCATTCAGGTTCAGCCTCAGTGTAAGTTACTGAACCTACATTAAACATATAAAGGTAATTGTTATATTGTAAAATTTTATAAACTAACATCTTCACTTTTCCTTTATGTGTCATGTTTCATCAGAAGCTCACTAAATACACACATACCACACACACATTTGATTCCAAATCACTGAAAAAAATCAAAATCACTTGCCAAGTGACTGAGTTCCAGCCGACTAGCCATACTCTTCTTCTTCATATTTTCTAAAACATCACTTTTTGATTCATACATACATATACATACATATGGTAACACACACATGCACAATTAAGCTTCTAGTAATCTCATAACTATATTTGAGTGAAAATTTGAAGACAATCTACCTTTGGCTAAAGGGCTAGGGTTACTGTCTGTGACCCCCCCATCCCCTGTCTAATTGTATTCATTACATTGTTGGCAGTAAGGGAAGGCCAGAAATTGGAAGGATTTCCAGGGCTCTCTGGCTCCTCCAGGACAGACAAAGGAGCTTGGATTTCACTTGCTGCCTGCAGAGTGATCCATCTTAGCCTGCTGTAAGACAATCCTCTCACATCCACTTATCAATGTCAGGCCATACTTCTGTATCACAGAAAGGCAGAACGAAGTGATCAGCTGTTACAGGCTTCATCTGAGAGGTTTGCTGCTCACCATGGACAGATAAGTGCCCTGATGCACAGGGACGATAGCTTTTTAATGTCACTGTGAATCAGTCCTTCTTATTTATGTGTCTGCAAGGGTACCATGGATTATACTAAACTCATTTTCCTCACTCTTTGACTTAAGAGGAAACTTGCTGCTTACTTTGAAATATAGCTGCACTGCTATATAGTTTAAAACTTTATCAAAAAGCATTTGTCTTCTGGAAGAAACAGTCACACAACACAGGTGGGCTTGGGTAGTCTAAGTGGGTACATGGGTGAACACAGAGATGTTGAGAATCCTGTTACACATAGCAAAACTGCTAGAAGGTTGGACAGGGCAAGGCTAATTATTCTTGCCTTCAGCCATGTTTGTGTGGGTGACATGCTAGGGAGTGTGCTGGGATTAAACTGGTTTTCCACTCACTTACTTGTTCCTGGAGGACTTTCAGCAATGCTTGTGTGTGGGACTGCTCTTCCTTCGCTTGTTCCAGTTCTGACTTTTTGCTGTTTAATTCTTCCTGGATGGTCAGCAATTGCTGTGAAGGTAAAGGACATTTAGCATAAACAGGCTTGAAGGCCTGGTGACTAGAAGATATTCAAAATATCTGTGAAATGACAAAGATCTTTGTGCATCTTAAAGCTTGTTTCAGACATGAGTTGACCTTTTGTGAAGTGTTTCCCCAACTGGTGCAGTGAACATTTTACTTTGGGACACACTAGCAGGCTGCCTGTCATACTGATATTGCAGTATTTGTGAAGGCACCATTATATTCCTCTGACCAATGAGTATTTAATCCCAGCACTTGGGAGGCAGAGGTAGGAGGATTGCTGTGAGTTCAAGGCTACCGTGAGACTACATAGTGAATTCCAGGTCAGCCTGGGCTTGAGTGAGACCCTACCTTGAAAAAAAATAAGAAGAATGTTAATAAACAACATACTGATAGATGAAGAAACCAAATCATTAAAAACAGTCTACTGGTCCAAATAGACACTGTTTGCAGATTAAAGCAAAGCTAACTTGATGGCAGCTCCTCCAAGCTGCTTCACCAAGTGGTAGGGACCACAAAAGATTGTTTTACTTTCTGTTATGACGGCAACATTTTATTAGATCAGCAGGATGAAGCCCAAACTGCAATCAATATATCAGCTGAGAAAACTGCTGATATAAGCTGTCAAAACACTGAGCTATGACCCATACAACTATTTTTAAGAAGAGCCCCTGAAAGGATTTTGTAAGCCTTGAGCTTTCGTTGCCTTCTCAACTGTAACTCATCTGGAGGCTTACTTTGTCTGCCTGAAGCTGAGCCGCCACCCTGCACTGACTCTGTACGGCTTCTATGTTAATGTGTACACAGGCTATGGAATGTATGCAAGAGCTTCAAATCAAACCCTGGAAGCAGTGAGGTCTAAGCAAAGCTTTTTGACAAAGGACCAGTTTGAAGAAACAGAACATATTCCCTGTGGCCGTGCATGCTGAATGACAATCACTTGAATCCTTATACTATCTAAATTTTTATTTGAATATCTTTTTCTAAAATACTTATGTTGCTGTTGCTTAGTATATTGTCTTTTATTGAACAGTGCCATATTTCTTAGTGTTTACTATGTTTTCAATGAGCACTACATTTTTAAGATCCATTTATGCTAACATTTATATACCTAACCTATTGCTTTTGATGACTGCAAAATACTCTGTGGTGTAAATGAACACAATTTTATCTAATCTGATTTTCCAGCAAAGGACCAGTATCTACAGATGACTACTTTACACAAGGTCATAATGGAATATGTCAACACATATTCCCTTGTCCTGTGGGAGAATTTGCTCAAGACACATATCCAGCAGTGGAACATCTAGATCACAGGGCATGTCCAGGAGGTAATGTGTCCAGACCCACAGGATAGCTGTGAGGTCCACTTACCAACAAGTGGTATATAAACACTGCTTTGCCACATCCACATGAGGCCCATTAGGCAGGTTTCTCATTCTTGCTGGATGTAAAAGAGTCCTCATCTATAGAGACTCCTGCTCATTCCTACCCTGTGATCATGAGCAGCTCAGTGTATCCCTGCATATCTGGGGGTTATATTTAAACTTCTTTTTTTAAAAAAAATATTTATTTGAGTGACAAAGAGAGAGGGGGCAGATAGAAAGAAAGAGATAATGGGAGTGCCATGGCCTCTATCTACTGCAAACAAACTCCAGACACATGTGCCGACATGTGCATCTGGCTTTATGTGGGTACTGGAGAATAGAACCTTGGTCTTTAGGCTTCACAGGCAAGTACCTTAACTGTTAAGCCATTGCTCCCACCCATATACTTCTGTTCTTAAAATAAAAGCCAAGGACATGGTGGTTCTTAATTCTCACTATACTTATCTGAGGAACTTTAAAAATACTCCTATATTTGGACCACCACCAAAGCCCAATTAACTCTGAAGAATGAGAGGTGCAACCCAGGCATTGACTATTTTTCTAAGTCTTCACACATGCTCCCTTAATATGTAAACCAGGGAGGAAAACCACTTCAGAGCTGGTTACTCTCCAGTCTGCTACAGTGTGACTTCAGTCCCCAGCACAGTGCTTTGACTATTCTAACATCACCAATGCCTTTCTAATCGCCAGCCCCTATGCTGGGTTCCTTCTCGCCATGATCTCTGTAGTGATCTCAGTTGTGCTCATGGCTCTAGATGCATGCCACATTTGTGGATGCTGTAGATGCTGAGTTTTCAGGCTCTTCTCACTTTGTACCCACTAGATCCTTAACTAGCTATATTTCAATAGTGCCTGTTAGCACATGCTCTTCCCACAGCCCTCCATCTTTCTCCCTGGCATTCTTCCCCTCACAACCCTGCCCATTGCTCCACCTCTCTCCACGTTGTCTTTGCTGTCACTGAAGCCACTACCTCTTTTCTGGATGCTGCTGGAACCCATGACATCTACCTTGCACTTTCACAAGAATTAAGGGATTCTTTGGCTTAAAAGTTCTGTCGGTTTCCCAGCCCTCACAGATGAAACCCCAGCCATTAATCTAATCCCTCCCCAGACATGGCTGGGTCTCTCATATTTTATTATAAGCTTACCAGAATTCTGATTATTCAATCTTTAAGGCCTAATTTAAACATTGTTTTGGACTAAGGCCAACCTATATCATGTCTCTCTGCAACTGCAGAAAACCCCAACTTTCAGACAGACACCTGCAAATGCTTGGGCGTCACATACATTCCTACTCACCTCTTTGTCCCTGTGTCTTAGTTAAGGGCAAGACCTACAAAGTTAAATGTAGTAGCCTTGGTTCTTCTTCAATGAACATATCCTGGGCCTGGGGAGATAGCTCAGTTGGCTTGCCTTACAAGCATGAGGATCTGAGAATGATTCCCAAACATAAAAGGCCAGGCATAGTGGTGTGTGACTGTAATCCCAACTTTGGAGAGGTGGAAACAGGAGGATTTCTGGAGCTCACTGGCTATCTATGTTAGCCTAACTGGTGAGCTTCAGACCAATGGGAGACCCTGCTTCAAAAGTGGGAGATATTCCTGAGGATGATGCCCTCTGGTCTCTACAAACACACAAATTTGGGTGCACTCATGTCTACACACTGCACCTGTACACACATATAAAAAAGACATCCTCTAAACACCCATTAACATTGGTTGATCTACCTTCTCTATTTCCAAAACACATTTCCCATATATCTCCTTAACTAGATGACAGCCATCAAAGTGAGGGTCAATTATTTAATTTATACAGCACAGAGTAGTTAGAAAGTGAGTGAGTGAATGAACCAAATGAATGCTTGCTTTGATTTCCCCACTTCTATGTGATTAAACCATGGTTTAGCAAAGAACAACAACAAAAACTGCCTGAGGCTCCATCAGTGGGTAACTTATTGTTCTAGGCATACGGATACATAAAACCTTCATAGGAAAAGAGCAGCTCCGATCAAGGCATTTTGATTTATTTCTCTAGCACTTCTGTATATCCTTCTTAATCCAGAGAATATTTCTTAAAAGGTTAAATAATTCAAACCAGTGAATTTATAATTCTGTAATTTATTCACTATGTCCTGCCCCCTCCCCCAAATTTTTGGAGGAAAAAAATAAAACCAACATCCTTAGACAGTTTTGTACATTATAAAAAATGAATGCTTTCTTTTGTTTACAAAGTATAAACTCATGAATCTAATATTTAATATTTATGTATTCCAAACACTGGTGATTCAAGACTGCTCTGTTTCATTTGACTAGATGGCCCTATAAAAACAAGTGAGATGGTTCCTAGACAATTTAAGTTAGCCTTTTTGGTCCGTTTTATTGAAATTTACTAGACTGTATGCTATTCTTTCTAGTTTGAATTTTTAAGTGCCAACGTGTCTCAATTACAGACATTCACAGGCAGCTAGAACTTAATCAGAAGTGTCTCCTGGTTGGACTGGCTGACTGCAGCATAATTATAATTTAACATTGGAAAGTATGGCATTAAACAGATGCACTATTACATTCTTTGGTGGTTACAACTGAGTGTGTTCCAATTAGACAATTACCCATATGCCAATCAAGTGGAAACACTCTGGCAGACAACAAGCAGGTAAATAAATGCTACACCTGACATGTCTTGATATTTCTAGGCCACTGATTTAATAGGATCATTTGTAATGCTCTTTGGAGATGGCGACTTCAGTGTGTAATGGGTCTTTCTTTCTGACGAATTCAAGAGCATTACAAATGTTATTTGAAGTCCCAGAATAAGTGAGGTCACATTTCCATTTTTACAGATGGGAAAATCATAGGCACACAGAGGTTGAGTCATGTATCCAAGGTCACACTGTCTAGGAGACCTACCACTTGTACAACTCAATTTTCCTGTCTCAAACTGTGATTTCTACCTTGGCAACCACTGTGCACTGACAATTTTACATGAAAATCAGGACATGCCAAACTTACAATCCTCCTAGCAACGACTTGTACCTAGGTACTCATTGTTCCTTCTTGTGAGCTAGCCTGTGGGAGACATGCTATTGTAAATAAATCAAGGAGCATTGTAGTGAGTTTAATATTTCTTTAAAAACTGTAAGTCCTTCCTTGGGCCTGCCGTCCTTCCTTCCTTCCTTCCTTCCTTCCTTCCTTCCTTCCTTCCTTCCTTCCTTTCTTCCTTTCTTTCTCTCTTTTTCTTTCTTTCTTTCTTGCACATGTGTGTGTGCAGGTACATAGAGGTCAGTGTTGGGTCTCTTCCTCAATTATCCTCAGGGTCTCTTACTAGCACCCATTTGGGTAGGCTAGCTATCCAACAAGCCTAGGGATCCTCTTTCCTTGCCCCCCCCAACCAACTACTGATTACTGATACATGCTACCATGCTCAGCTTTTATGTGGGTGCTGGGAATGTATACTCTGGTTCTTCTGCTTGCATGAAAAGCACTTTACTGATCAGGCCTCTCCCCAGAGCCTGTTTCTTAAATCTTACAATTTTGCTAACCAAAGCAATGTTTTATAGAGTCAATAGATTATATAAGATTAGATTTTATGAAAGCCAGAGATGATCATGTACATACCCTATATGAAATATTCCAACAACAGTGCACTGTAAGCTGGCACTCATAGTGCTAATTCTGGAGAAGCGTGTGGTTGGACAATGGAGGTGATAGATGGTGTAACATAGGCAAGATCGTAAAACAGAATGCTGATGTCGTGTCTTCCCTGCTGGCAGGAGTGAGCATCCTTTCTAAATTTAGGTTGGCAACAGATCAGGTGAGCCCATGATGCCAGCTGGAGCTATGTGACTGACTCATTGGCTCATTCTCCCCACTTCCTTTCCTCCCTCCCCCACGCCATCCTGCACTTGCTTTGAGATTGAGATTTCACCAGGGCTTATCTCTATGTTCACTTCTAATATCCATTAACTCACTGCTTCAATCAACCCTGAGCTGAATAATATGGAAGTTATAGAGGAAAAATCCTTAAACACTGTTGTAGTCAGCTTCATGTTCCTGGGATGAACATCCAAATCAGGCACAGTTTATGGGAGGAAGGGGTTCATTTTAAGCTTAAAGATCCAGGGGGATGTTCTATCAAGGGGGAAAGAAGCTGCTTCCATACATCTAGGCAAAGAAAAACCATCACCAGCCAGCAAACACCAAAAGTGACAATCACAAAACTGGCAGCAAACAGTAGAGACCATGGCAGAGCTTAGACTGCTCTTCATACCTCTGGCCTGGACATCCAATATGTCCCCAAACATACCTTAGGGCTGGGCTGCAGGATTTGCACATAGGGATACTTCTTCCAGCCAGGCAGCTGGAAATCCAAGTCACAAACCTTAATAGAACACTTGAGTCTGTGAGAGATATACATTCAGACTACCACATTCTGCCCTGTCCCCAGTAGACACATGCTCATCTCACATTGTAAACTGTATTCAGTCCAACTTCAAACATCCCCCAGTCTTTACCAACTTTAATATTGTCTCTTAATAGCAAGTTCTGTAAAATCAAAACAAGTTATATACTTCCAACATATAATGGCACAGAGTAAACATTTCCAGTGCTATCAGGTATAACAAAGAGAGAGTGGACCAATGTAAAATCATTAACCATCAGAAAAACATTAAACATCTGCAGTTCAAGTCCAACATCCATATCCAGACACTGATGATAGTCTCTGGATTTTCCAGTTTTGCCCCTCCACCTGGGCTGAGTAGCCGGGGGAAACATTCATCCTGAGCCAATGGTAGCCTTTACACAGTTCTGGTATTTCTAAAACATCTTCAGTTCTCCAATGCGAAACATGGTCCATCCTATAATGCCCTCGTTATTCTCTTTATCAGGGCCATCATGCCCTGCCTCATTTTCCACATCTCAGCAGGGACTCCTGAAACCATGTGTACTTCATGACCTTCTTCCATGCATTTTTCATGCTTAAAATGAATATCAGGTGTGCAGGACACAGCCATTATGTTAATTCAGGGAGGAAATAAATCCTGATCTTGAAGAGCAAGTTATTTCCTTTCAAGTAATCTCCTTTCTTTTTTAATTTGTAAATTTTTTTCAAATTTTTATTTTTTTATTTGTAAGCAGAGAGAGAGAGAGAGACAGAGAAAGAGAAGAGAGGCAGACAGAGAGACAATGGGCACACCAGGGCCTTTAGCCACTGCAAACGAACTCCAGATACATGTGCTCCTTGTGCATCTGGTTTATGTGGGTCCTGGAGAATCAAATGGGGATCCTTTGGCTTTGCAGGCAAGTGCCTTAACCTCTAAGCCATTTCTCCAGCCCTCAAATAATCTTTTTTCAAAAGAATTTGCATTTTTACCTTTCAGCCTTTCCTAGGTGGAATCACCTTAGACATCTTTTCCATTGTTTCAAGTACTTGAGAAATCCTTAACAATAGCAGCTTTAGCAACCAGACTCTGCTTTAAACTTCCTTAAAATTTTCCAACCAGTCTCTGTGCCAGTAACCTTAAACTCCTTAAATTTTTCCTTAGCCCTTTTTGTCTAGTGTTATCCTTAGCCTGGACACATCTTTCCAGGCTCCCTATATCCTATACCTCTCTATATTGTTTTGGTTCTGACTTCAGATTGTTAAGAATGGCAGTCTTAGATCCCGCTGAAGAAGTCAGTCCACCTGATCCTGCTTTCTCTCTAATTGTGAGAAGACTGAGCCAATTTCCAATTATTAGGGAAAGCCAGGATGTACATGATAACAGCCTAAGAGCAAGACTTTGTTGAAAGGCAAGCACACTGAGTGGTGCTTCTAACAAAGGAGAGAAAACTTGCTCAGGGGAAGGACTAGCATTTACCATGTAGTATCCACAGTTACCTTTTTGTACAGAAAAAAAAAAAAAGAAATTAAACAAGCTTAAATTTTCTCATTGCAGGTGGAAGTAAGACTACACAAGATGCAGACTAGTTGGAAATGTCATCTGCTTCTTCTCTGTGATGAAAATATACTTCAATTTATGCCAGGTCTGAGGTGAACCGAGCCTGTAGTCCTGCACATTAATCCTTGTGCTTCTCTCTCTGCCTTGGGCACAGTGACCCTGGGGGAGAGACACCTCCTGGAAAGAACTCCTCGTTCAGATGACTGATAACAGGACTGCTGGATCATAGAAATGAAATTGTGTTCAGAGCTAATATCCTATTACACCAGGATATACATATTTAATTCCTTGGGTCTTTCCTCATAAATCAATTCCTCCAGGCTCTTAATCTCATCAATATCTTTTCTGATATTGAATTTTAAATGCCATTCTCATTGCTAGGCAGAAAAGCAATCACTGTTCTTGATGGGATCGGGCTTCATTTCCAGCCCAGGGGTGCCTGGGGCAGTCAGCTGTCTCCTGACCCTGCTGTTAAGACCCTAATGTCAGTCAGAGCTGAACAGCCCTCTGATAGGCTAGACCCTAGCTTCATGATCCTAACTTTTCAGAAGCTGAGCTCTGGAAAGCCTTCACTTGGGCCCTGAGAATAATAGATGTACCTTTTAGGTACAATGGTATTGTATTTTTAAAACAATAATTAAAGTCATCAAAGGTCCATCATTATCATAATGCATCAACAATTCTGTGTAAAATCAATGGTAAAATATTCCTTCACAATATTTTTGATCTAAATTCTAAATAATTGCTCCCAGTACTGTTCAAATTTAATAATACATGTGTAGTCTTCAAATTAGTACATTCCATTGCTGGGTCATAGATATATTTCATGTTGTCATGATATGCTCTTTTAACCATCCATGAACCATTCACACACATGCACATACATGGGGACTCAGCTCCATATTTGTTTTGATTCAGAATCATTTGAACCTGCATTAGATAGTATCTCCAGCCCTATAGCACTACATATATACTGCATTTCAGTAGTAAATTCAAAATGAAAAAAAATGATAGTATAGTTACTACAAAGAATCACTTCGAGAAAGTTTTTGCTCAAAATTGAAAATGAGATAGAAAAAAAACCCATAATTTGTAGTGTTTCAGATGAGAAATATAAACTTTAGTTCAAAGGCAAAATTTTTTAATTGAATTGTATTTAAAATATGGAAATGTTTTATTTTGAGATTGTTTGCTTTGAAACTGAAATAGCAATAAAAATGGTACATCTATATTATAAGCAGTAATTACTGTGCCTTTACATTTGATTGGGTTTTATTGAAATCTAAGTATGGGCTGGAGAGATGTCTCAGTGGTTAAAAGCATTTCCTGTGTATGAGGACCTGAGATCTGAGAATCCACTTGAGTTTGATGCCCAGGACCATATAGCTTAGTACAGCCATGTGCATCTGTATCCCCAGTTCCGTGGAGAGCAGAGACCCAAGAAGCACCAGAGCTAGTGACAAACAGCAAGCTCCAGGATCAGGAAGAGGTTCCTGCTCAAATAAGAAAGGGTGGAAGAGTGATGAGGCAGGACACCCACCTGGCCACTGGTGAGTACCTGGGGTGCTGTATGGGCACATACATGTGCTATACCATACCCATACCATACCACAAACTCCTGTGCATGCATGAAAAAAAAAGTAAAAATTAGTATGGCTTTAGGTAAAATGTGTTGCTTTTATGCCAGTCAGAAATAATCTTTAGTTAGCTTTAGTTAGAGAAAATCTCACAGGAGAACTTCATAGACAAACCATTAATAACTGGTTTCAGTCTGTGTTTAGTTGGTCTCCATGACTAACTTCCCTTGTCTCTTCTATTGCTGGCCCCCTGATAAGACTGCTCTTAGGCTGTACCATAGGACACTGCATTATTAATACTCTAAGTAGATATATGAAGAATAGAATAAATTCTGTTAAACTCATGGTATTGTGGACGCAATACACCCCCTTAGATGAAAACACCCTAGACGCTGTTCTTCACAAGTCAAGGATTTGACTTAGTGTCATATCAGAGGGGGAAATGGAAAATGGGATGATCCCTCTGTTCAATGCAGGTGTTTACCTTTACCTAAGGAATAGGATGATCCCTCTGTGCAATGCAGGTGTTTACTGTTACCTAAGGAATGGGATGATCCCTCTGTGCAATGCAGGTGTTTACCTTTACCTAAGGAATGGGATTATCCCTCTGTGCAGTGCAGGTGTTTACTGTTACCTAAGGAATGGGATGATCCCTCTGTGCAGTGCAGGTGTTTACCGTTACCTAAGGAATGGGATGATCCCTCTGTGCAGTGCAGGTGTTTACCTTTACCTAAGGAATGGGATGATCCCTCTGTGCAGTGCAGGTGTTTACCTTTACCTAAGGAATGGGATGATCCTTCTGTGCAGTGCAGGTGTTTACTGTTACCTAAGGAATGGGATGATCCCTCTGTGCAGTGCAGGTGTTTACCTTTATCTAAGGAATGGGATGATCCTTCTGTGCAGTGCAGGTATTTACCGTTACCTAAGGAATGGGATGATCCCTCTGTGCAGTGCAGGTGTTTACCGTTACCTAAGGAATGGGATGATCCTTCTGTGCAGTGCAGGTGTTTACCGTTACCTAAGGAATGGGATGATCCCTCTGTGCAGTGCAGGTGTTTACCGTTACCTAAGGAATGGGATGATCCCTCTGTGCAGTGCAGGTGTTTACCGTTACCTAAGGAATGGGATGGTCCCTCTGTGCAATGCAGGTGTTTACCTTTACCTAAGGAATGGGATGATCCCTCTGTGCAATGCAGGTGTTTACCTTTACCTAAGGAATGGGATGGTCCCTTTGTACAGTGCATGTGTTTACTGTTACCTACAGAATAGGATGATTCCTCTGTGCAATGGAATATGACCATCCTGTATCTCTTTGTTTCTAAATATCTTTGAGATTACATAGCATAGAATGTTTCTTGCCTCAGTTCCACCTATGTGACCTACTTCTTGTAATAGCCCCCCACCCTTGTTTAACAGTATGTAACTTTGTGGTTTAACTCCCATCCTGTTTTTACTATAAACATCATGTGGTTATTTCCAATAAAAGCTGACACTCTGAACAGTTCAGAGCTGTATCCCAAGATCCTGAACTCTGGGGTATAGACCTGGTGCACCAGCTTTTCTTCTTTTTCTTTCTTTTTGTACCCAATAAAACTTTGCCTCACACACACATACACACACACACAAAAGTAAAAATTAAAAAATCACATCAAATTATTTCTTAAAGGATAATTATTTATATCTAGTATTGTGTTAATTGCAAAATAAAATCAAAGTTCAAGTCGTTATGTAGATTAAAGAAAACTACTGGATAGCTGTTGTGTTTTTACACTCATTGTGCTGTATGTTATTTTTATTGGAATAAATGTATATGAAGTTCAAAGCAATTCCTTAGTTGTGTATCTTTTCTAACTATTTATGATCCATTTCATTTTAGGATTACCACTGAAAAAATACCATTTAGAGTAAGTAAGATTTTAAAATGATATTTTCCCATTGTTGAATTATGCCAGGCATACCACTATTGACTACTGAGAGAATCCCAGCACCTCAGAGAGGGCGATCATGACCTTGGCCTAGCAGGCTGGGAGCTGTTCCGAACTGTTTTCATCAGATGTGGTTTGAAAAAACCATTTTATTTTCTTGAATATGGCCCTGGGATACAGATACTTCTTGACTTTTATATAACCCATTGGAGTTATCAGTCATGACATCTATATTCTGATAAAGCTACTTGATTCTGAAAAGAATCGAAGCCTAGGATCAACAAAAAGGCAAGTCAGCTCTATGCCAGTGTTTCAGAAGAATCAGTTCCATTGATGATTTGCTGTGCAGCCTTGAACAAGCCTCTTTACAACTCTGATCTTTTTCTCTCATCTTTCTACCTTCAAAACTGCCTCAGAGGAATGATTTATCATTGCAAAACAACATACCAATTGATTTCCTAAACACTGAATACAGGGAAAAACAGATGCAAAAATGGTCTTGAAGTCTCTGAAACTCATTTTCTCTTTTGTGGGTGATTTCTCTCCATAGTATAATTTTCGGGCTCAGCTCAGCTTCCTGTGTTTTCACTTTCCCCATGTTATATAAACAATACTTACTAGTGGGATATTGTGAGACTAAAGAACATCTGTTAAGTATGTGAGGTTCCTTGAATGGCAAAAGGTACTGAGTTAAATAAAAGTGCTGCCATTATCCTCTTTGCAGAAATGGAGGGGAAGACCCAGCAAGGTCAAGTGACTTTTAACTAGCATGAGTGGGCACTACTGGAGATTGTAAATTGGTATTCGGAAGGAAAGGTCTGTTGTCTGCTCCACCCTAGCCATCTTGGTTGCTTTCCTGAAGCCAATTTTCAAAACATAGGCCTGCTAACCTGAATTAACGCCAGTCACACAATTCACAAGAGCAGGTGTCAAATGCCTGGCTGAAGTAGGGACAGATATCAGTGCTATTCTCTCCTTTGCCTGTGCTGGCAATTCCTGTGCAAATGATAATGAAATCTGATGGGATTTATTTACTCTTATCATGGTTTTTTTTTTTTTTTTCGCAATTGCATGAGACAGTTATCGCCCAACCTCTGAGCACATGTACATTGTTAATGTAGAAATTTAAGGTATTAGCCTGCTGTCCAGCCAGGTTGGCCCATTTACTTCAATCAAACAAGGGCCTGACTGAAAAGCTGGATCTTTCAATGTGTCTCTAAAGGCCAACAGAAGCTGTGCCTTGTAGCATTTACAGCTCAGTTATAGTCTGACGATAGTCAGAAAACCCTGTATGGGTAACATAAGACCAAAATCCTGCAAGCTTCCTTTGGAGGGGTCTTCCACAGGTTATTTGGGCTTCATTCTGTTCAGTCATTGGCGTGCCAACCCACAAGTCATTCTTGGCAATAAATGACCACCACCACCGGCCTCGGTGTAACTTTAGGACACGAGCTTTTAACTTACTGGGCATGGAGTAGGGACATAAGCTGAAATCTCGGGAGCTTTTAGTTGAACTTCCCCACCCCTAATTTTTGGGGTTAAGCCTAGGGCCTTGCACATGTTACCCAAACAGTCGAATACTGAGCTATATTTCCATTCTTTTTTTTTCTTTGTGCCTTGAGATAAGGTCTTGTCAATTTCCCAGGCTGGCTATGAACTTGCTCTGTTACCCAAGTGGGCCCAGGAGAGAACAGGCCCTGAACTTAGTATTTTGATTCTTTATCTGGTCCCAGAACAAGTTTCATATGTCAGAAATCTCAGAGTAACTAGAACCCCTGCAGGTCTTTGAATTTCTCCTGTCCCCCACTCCAGGATTGGTGAGAGATACAGTAGACAAGACCCAGTACCTTAAGTTGCTTTTACCCACCTGCAGGTGGTCCTGTTGTAGCTACTTGGCCTCTGGACTATTCTAGATTTGCTTGGCTTTGAACTGCAGGTTTATTTTTATTTATTTATTTATTTATTTGAGACAAGGTCTCATTTATACTGGACTTGACTCATTATATAACTGTACTCAGTCTGACCTCAAACTTGAGATTTTCCTGCCTCAGCCTGCTGAGTGCCACCACTCCTGGCTGAAATATAAACATAGGAAAGATAACAGAGGCAACATAAAACTTCAACAAACACAGCCATGCTAGCTATATTCATAAATGAGTTTGGTCTGAACACTCCCACAACTTTGTTCTATCTGCTACCGAGCACACGAGCCTTATGAATTAGCTGGGATATGCTCCTTCTCTTTTGTGTACTATTAGGGAATTCGTAAAAGATTTGCAGAACTTGTCTTTGAACATGTGTCGAACCTACCCAGTAAAGTAATTTGAGTCTGTCACTTTAATATAAAACTTAAGATATTAAGTCGATTTTTGTAAATAATATCAGTTAGATTTTCAACTTTCTGCAATTCAATATTGATAAGGTACTTTTTCCTACAGGAATTTGTCTTCATCATCTAAATTTAAAAGTGTGTCATAAATGTATATTTGCTCTTCTCATAGCTTTTGTCTCTGTTGTATCTATGGCTATAACCTGGTTTTCATTTTTAGTATGGTATAGGTTGTACTTTTTCTCAAACAGTACCACCAAAAATTTTCTACTTTATTAATCTTTTCAAATAAACAATAGTGGCTTATCTTTTCGATAACAGATAAAACAAGGTTGTGGGGGTGTTCACTGTGGCAATTTTTGTTCTAACTTTTATCTTTCCTTTGAGTTTATTTGTAAATACAAGTTACATGTTTACCTCATTGTTTCTAGTTTTCTTTTTCTAAAACAGACATTTAAGGTTTTAATTTGTTCTTATAAGTTTGGTCTTAAATGTTTCTTGCATATTCTGATATGTAGTATGTTAATTAGCTCTAAGTATATTTAAGTTATAATTCTAGTTATTTTTTAGATCCAGAAGCCTAGATATGTGCTTTAACTTTCCAAATATGCAACATACATTTTAGTTCTCTTTTTAGCACTGATTCCTCACAGCTTTGTTGTGGTCAAGAAATGAGTGGTAACTTGTTGGATATTTATTGGAATTGCTTTTCAGGATTATGTTTTCTAATAATTCCATATAAAGAGAACAATTTTCTGAATATGCTCTGCAAATTGAGCTTATAGTGGCTAAGTGCTGTGGCTATTCTGAGGTGGTAACAGCAAGAGGAATGAGGAACAGCAGAGCTACTAAGAGAAACGCCCTATTTACCAATGTCTTTGAGGGTCTTTTACCTAAAGATTGGGTTTGACATGTTCTCTGTTGTCTTTCAATTCTCCCCCTTGTGATTCAACCTTGGTTTCAACATTAGAAAAAATGATTAGTAAGAAATGTTAAGTGCTATTTGGAGACTTCTCAGTTGTTCTTTCTGAGCTTTGGTTTTATCCTTGTTATACATGAAACAAGAACAAATGTTACCCGGGACCCATCAAGGCTCTGAAAGCATTTGTGTAGAAAGATATTTGTTGGAACAGGATCACTTGTGGTCACACACGTACATATATAGGATCAATGTCAATACCATGGCCTGTATTCCATGACCACAGCCACTGTTCAGGGCTCCAGAGCATCACTAGTCATCCTGGAGGCAGAGTGTGACTGGCCAAGGACAGGAAGCTCTGAGCCATCTTTACACTCAGGAGACTTCCCAGAAATCCTGTCCTGCTCATGCCTTGGGATGAGTTGTTATTTATCTGAGGATGAGTAGGAAAAGCAGCAGACTAGGAAACTGACTACAGCACTCAGTCACTGAAGGGAAAAGGTTTACTGACTCAATTTAGTTCTTTTATCCATTCATTTATTCAGACAGTAGTTGGATATGAACTGTTGATTAGCCTTAGAAGATCTGCTTAGGTACCAGGATCAGCTTCACTTCTACTTAATCTCAGAAGAAAATGAGAAACCAACACCAATAAAGGATGGAAAATTTGAGCCCCTATGTCTGAACAAACAAAGGCGGAAGCTAAGAGATGTAGAAGGGAAGGATTCTCAGGATGCATGTAGGCAGGAGGTTGGAGGAGTGGAGGCAGTCTGAGGCAGTGGGAGGGGCAGTGTTAGCTCAGTGGCTTAAGATCTAAATTTGATCTAAATAAAAGGAATGAATTGGGGGCTCACTAATGCTTTTCCTCACTTTTTCTGTGTTGCAGTGCTATTGCTGTAGCAATAGAGGTTTTTAAAAAGTCCATCTAAAATTTTATAACTAATGCAAAATTCTCATTACCATAACAATTCTACCTTTTCCTTGTCTGTATTACTGCACCTGCACATTTGCATGTTTGCACACATGTGCACATGCAGGCATATATGTGCCACAGTGCATGTGTGGAGGTCAGAGGAAACCTTTCGGGTAGGTCCACAAATACAGTTCACTGAAGCAAGGTTTTTCTCTCTGGATTCTCCTTCTGCTCTTTTTTGTTTTGTTTTGTTTATTTTTGTTGGGCTCACCACTCCACAAACTTTTGGGAAATTTTCTTATCTCTGCCTCCTATCTTACAGTCAACTTCAGCTTCAGTATGATACTGGGATTAAAGAAATCCAGCAGAGTTTCTTGATTTTCAATGGGGTCTAGGGCCCAACTCAGCTACTCCAGCTTGAGTGGTGAGTGCTTTATCCACTGAGCCATCTCTCTGATCCAATTTACCTTAATTTTGATCATTTGTTTATTTTACTCTGTGGGTTATATAGCCAAATGAATATATGGATTTCACAGGAAAAATGGCCAATAAATTGTGTATTTCAAGAGTAGCTGAACAGCATGATGAAAAGACTAGCTTCAAGAAGCCAAGCTTGGAAGCCCTTAAATCCTCTGGCAATTCTCTTAAACAATCCTGGTTTGGATTACTGATGCCGGGTACCCATTTTTTTCTTCTCTCCAAATGACAATCAGGTGGATTATTGGGAGAAAATTAAATTGCAAAGAGAAACTCACAAGACAGCTGTTTTGTGGAACTTACAGTTAGGCTATCCCCAAGACCTTCCTGACATAATTCTGTGGACAAGTCACTAAGGAAGGAATAGATATGACAAAGAGGACAAGATGAAGAGAGGATTACTGAAGAACACACTGTAAAAGGATAGGAAGTTTTATATAACACCGTTTGAAGGATTTCTCAGAATGAAATGTAAGTCATGCTGGAATAGTCAACATATGATACTGCTTACTAGGGAAACCCAATCAGACTGAACATCTGAGTACTGCTTATCTTTGAGTAAAGAGGTGGTGAAGAGCCCAAGAAATGAACTGTGGATATAAAGGTGGATAACAGAGCAAAGAGGAACAATAGAAAGAAGGAAACAAAGATCTGAAAAGCCATTTAATATTCCTTCCTTGAAAATCTTTAATAAAAACTCAAATAACCCTCTCTTGCTTTCCCCAGGACTTTCAGAAAATAAGACTATTGTAGCTGTTTGCTAAAAGCATGAGGAGAGAGAGAATGAGAATGAATAAGGAGATGAAAACTGGAGAGAAAATGACTGACTTGAAGAAGTAGATCCAGACAAGACCTTCACCATGCTAGTGTTCTGATGATCGACTGAAGAGATGTGGGTGGTCTATGAACATGAAGGCCAGAGTGGGAGTAACTCTGTTTAGCTTTCCCTTGATGACTATTCAGGGTGCTTTGTTAAACAGAGGAGAAAACATAGTCTTTAACTAACCATCTAACATCTTGGAATTGAATTCCCAATTCCATACTTTGGTTACAGTTGCAGAAACTTTAACTGACTATGTCTGGCTATCCCATTGGTCAATATTTAATCATGATTAACACAGCATATGTACACAGAGAAAAAGACTGAAAGGACTTATGCAAATGCTAGCAGCAATTATACTTGGTAGTGACACTAAACAATTTTTATGTGCTTCTTTTATGTTTCCAAGTTTTCTGCCTTGAGCATATGTTTTTGTGCATAATAAAAAAGTAAAAACTAAAACAACCTTAACTGAGGAAAATGGAAACCCCCATCTCTATTTTTCATTTTCTATGTATCCTCTGCTCAAACAACACACTTGTCTCTGACTTCTCCTCCTCCTTCTTTGTTTCCACATGTCCCCCAGCCTCTCTCTGTGGCCTTCTTTTCTGACAAGAAATTGGCCAGTCTCCCAATCCTCCTATTGCCACTCTAAACCAGCTGCACAGAGGACTTGTGTAGCCTGATGCCTGCCCACCCGAGCCTGGCTCCTGAGGTGGATAATTGCACCTGGGTGGCAGGGAGCAGGATACCTGCTGTGGTAGTCTGATTCAGGTGTTCCCCATAAACTTAGGTGTTCTGAATACTAGGTTCCCAGCTGATGGAGATTTGGGAATTAACTCCTCCTTGAGGCAGTGTATTGCTGGGGGCCAGTTTATAGGTATTATAGCCAGTGTCCCCTTGCCAGTGTTTGGCACACTCTCCTGTTGCTACTGTCTACCTTCTGCTCATGCCATCATTTTCCCCTGCCATCATGGAGCTTCCCCTCAAGTCTGTAAGCCAAAATAAACCTTTTTTTTTTCCCCCACAAGCTGCTTTTGGTCGGGTAATTTCTGCCAGCAATGCGAACCTGACTGCAACACCTGCTGTATGCAGGCAGCCATGATGCCAGCAGGTTTGGTAATTCAGAGGGAATGAGTTGGGCTACTGTACACTGGCAGACAATAAAGAAATGAAGTCAAGGCCAAACCATGAAAATTCATTTTAGTGTCTGTGGCTGGAGAGAGAGAGATGGCAATGGTCAAACAGAAGGCCAGAAAGTGTCTGCAGCAAAAGTCAGTTTTGATTTACTACATTTAAAAAAAGGTCTTTTTCACTATAAATCTGGTACTCATAGCTCAATATCGCCTATAAGTCAAGAGGCAATTTCCAAAAAGGGGTAGTGAAAGGGAAGGTTATTCAAAGGTCACTCAGCCACTGATTCGAGTTTAGAACCACAGAGTTGCTATATCCTGGGAATAGCTACAAGATTACTGGACATTTGGGATCTTCTATTGCAGATGTCAGAAAAAGCCGCAGAAGACAAGAAGCCAAATAATTTCAATGGTCTGCAGGGCACTGGCATTATTTCTTTCTCAGGCTCCTCCATTTATTTGTCTGCTGGCCTCATTATTTTCAGAAGGAATAATTACTAACAAGGATGTATTTGATGATCAGATTAATTAATGGCAGGTCAGGATAACTAATGATGAGATGAAGCCTCCCATAGTTAAGTTTCATTAGGGTTGCTCTTTCCTGTCCCAGAAGTAGAGATTGATTTTTTTTGCTATTCCAAATTTAATAACTGCTGTGTGTGCGTGGCTTTGGCTAGCTCTTACTCTGCTAATACAAAGCACAAACTGGGGGCTGTGAGAGGCAGGAAACAGAGGATGGGTTTTTGCTGATAATGTTGCAATTCCTTAGTATCAGGAGGCCAGAATGTCCCAGGCTTTTGCTATTATGATGACTCTAGTTCTGGGGCATTACTACTCAAACAAGCATGTGTCAGAAAGTTATGGGGTCAAATAAAGGACAGGGGCTGTGGTCTGAAAAACCTAGGCTGCAGTTCAGATGCTGCATGGTGACCCTGTGCCAGTTAGTTGACACCTCTAGCTCTCAGATTCTTTTCTTTCAGATGTGTGTGTGTGTGTGTGTGTGTGTGTGTGTATACACAGGTGTACATGCATGGGGAGGCCAGAGGACAACTTCAGGTTTCATTCCACAGGAGCAGTCCACCTATTTTTGAGACAGGGTCTCTCAGTGGCCTGGAACTTACCAAGTAGCTAGACTTGTTAGCCAGCAAGTCCCAGGAACTGCCTGTCGTTACCTCTCCAGTTTGGGATTACAAGGTCCAGTAACCCAGCTTTTTAGAAAATGTGGGTTCTCCACCTTCCTAGGCTCAGGGTCCATTGTGGAAGAGGAGCGGAAAGAATGTAAGAACCAAAGGAAGAGTAGGACTCCTTACAACATGCTCCTCCAGACACAAAATGGCCTGGATACCTCACAGTGCCGGACACTACCTATACAAGACCATCATAATAGGAGGAAAAGATCATGACATCAAACTGAAAAGAGAGACTGATTGAGAGGCGGAGGGGATATGATAGAGAATGAAATTTCAAAGGGGAAAGTCGGGGGGAGGGAGGGAAGTACCATGGGATATTGTCTACAATTAAAGAAGTTGTCAATAAAAAATAATAAAAGAAAAAAATGTGGATTCTGAGGCTCAAACTCAGGTCTTCTGTTTGCATGGCAAGCGTTTTGCTGAGTAAGCCCTAGGACTCAGTTTCTTACCTGACAAGCTAGGCTAGGCTTGGACCCCAGAGCTCTTTTGAAGCTACAGTGAAATGACCTCAAAGTGCTTTCTGCAGGTAGCTGGAGGAAGCAACCTTCCTCCTGGAACAAAGCTGTAACCACAGGACTGGGCACACAGGACCCAGGACCAACTCTGAATCCCGAGTCTTCTTTTCAGTGTTCCCAGCCTGCCTATTTTCACCGGGACACAGCAATCAGTGTCTACATTTGCAGAAGAGCTTTCCTTAGCACATTCACACCCATAATCTCATTTTATACAGCACAGCACCAGCGAGCGTGGCAGGACCACACTCAGGTGAGGTACCTGGGCTCAGCCAGCTGATGATCCAAAACAGGACAGAAAATGTGTGAACTCCCTTTAGTTTCCATTGCCCACTGTGTTCACCTTCTTTGTGCCATCAGCAGCGAGGAGCAGCTTATTTTCCCTCATCTTATACTTGACTTCTATCCTCTGACAAGACACTCAAAAGCCCATTCTTGCCAAAACCAGAAATTTCCTCTTTATGATCTTCAGGTTCAGTCTTAGTATCTTGTCCACAGTCACAAGGGAAAGTGCCTTGAAAACTTCCAAATCCTGAGCAGATGCCAGATATGGTCATTCCACACAGGCAGCACTCAGTAATGTAAAGCCCTGGATCAAGACTGGAGAACTGACTTGTAGTTCTGGTTCCAAATGGAGCTAACAACCTCTTCAAGTGTCTTACTCTGAAGCGGGTTACTTCTCTCCTTCACATGTATGGGGGAAGGCCATCTGCAAATGTCAGAAATCACACAGGAACCAGCAAACACTCCACAAATGACCTTGAAACAGCTAATCAATTTTTGGCACATAGGCTATTATAATGCACCTCAAGGCAAGGAGCAGAAGAATGTGAATAAAATGACATAAATTGTGGGGTAGTAAAAGGAAAAGAAAGGAAGACCATGGAAGACTCAAAATTGGGAGGTTCTTGTGAACTTGATATTTTGTCATTGAACACTTTTAAAGCCAGGTATGAGAAATGCTTGTATGTATGATTTTTCTGATTCTAGTAAAATGCAAATGGCTTTAAATTTGAATGTGGAAAATGTCTTGTGACTAATCCTTTCTATGTATGTGGCATATGTATGTGTTCATGTATATGCAAGGATTCATGCATGTGTATGTGGAGGGCAGACCCTGACATCTGATGTTTTCCTCAATTGCTCTCCATATTTTCTGAGACAGGGTCTTTCCCTGAACCTAGAGTTCACAGATTGGGCTAGATTAGCTAGCTAGGCAGCCCTAGAGATCCTCCTGTCTCTGCCTGCTGAGATTATCATGCCTGACTTTTACATGGGTGCCGGTGATCCCATCTCGCAGCCCCTTGTAAATTATTTTCAATGCAGAAAGAAAGGATCTGCATCTGAATAGTTGAAATAGAATCTATAAACACATGGTATGACTGCAGTTACAGCTTGCAAAGATGCCAGGCTTTTATGTGTATGTGTGTCTCTTTATACACACATACATATATTTTGAACTTTTTTGAGCTGAAGGTTTTACAACACTTTTACGAGCCTAAAAGAAGCAGCCCCTTTCTGTACACTATAATCAGGTGTTCTTACCTTATCCAATGGTACCAAATTTCTGGGCTGATGCATTGTTTTGTGTATTAAAAAAAGCTTCTTCCTGAATGAAGTGACAATCATATCATCACATATATACATTACTTTCTTAACATGAGACATTTTTGAGTTCAATGAAGGTATACTTTTGTGATGAATTCCAATCTAATCAACCTTTAGTTTTTTTTTTACATTCAATTTCTAATACCTGGATATCTCATAAATGTGCTCCAAATATAATTAGTATAAAATAGTTAATTTCTTCTTTTAGAGGGATTTTTTCTCCCCCCTTTTCTTGTTTTTCTGTGTTTGTGCCAGTTTTCCTAATTAAAAAAAAAATCAACAGTAGGAAGAAGAGAAAAATTTGTTCTTATCAGGGCATCTTTGTTATTGCTGCACTCCTTTCTCAGCTTGCTTGGACTAGTCTGTCTTCACCTCTGTGCAGACACTGGAGTGTGGGCTTCTCAGAACCATCAGATTTGGTTTTTGCTTTTTTCCTTATTTATATTTTTCCCTGTTTCATATCTCCTTCCCCATTGATGGAATGGAAAATGGAGTGACCATTAGAGTTAGCCATTTATCTTCATTGCAGATTTCAGCCTCTTCACATCACTTTTGATAACCATTTTTCCCCCTCTCTCAAAACTTTCTAATTCTTACTCTTTCTCACATCCTGAGCTAATACCTTTACTTCAAAAGGTGATGCTCAAATAATGTCATAAACTCTGCTTCCTCTTGATCATTTTCCACTTTGATTGCTACTTTAAATTTCTTTCTAAAATACCCACCAGTCAGACCCACTAGGGTATTGCTCTTCTCCTTTTCCTAATAATTTCTGTTTCAATTTTATTTTTCATCCTTTCTATTGCAGTTTTTTTCTGTGCTTTCAGGATTTCCATAGCTGCCTTTTAAAGATTTGTGTGTGTGTGTGTGTGTGTGTGTGTGTGTGTGTGTGTGTGTGTGTGTGTTTGTGTGTTACTAATGTTATTGCTTCCTCTTTGAAACTTCATAAAACTCGCTTCTTGTTCTTCCTTTCCTCATACATTTCTGGATGGCCAGAACAATTTTCAATACTCTCATTCCTCCCCTCTCCTGGGGCATATAACAGATGTGGAATTTGTATATGAGTGTTCCCTTTTTCTATACACTCATTTCAAATGTCTGTCAATGAATAAACTTATAAGAGTGAAGCAAATAGAAAGGGAATTCCATGGAGTTCATATCAGATGACAGACTTTGGTACTTGTGGGATCCCCAACTCTCTTTAAGATGAAATGTGCAGTCAATAAGAGCTGAGTTAACTAGTGCATGGGAAGCCTCAGTTAACACATGCAGGAAGCCTGGGTGCAGCAATGGGCAATCCCATTCAGCTTCCTAGAAAAGAAATCCAGGCTTTTCAAGCAAAATCTGAATGGATACCCAACCATAACCTCACCTGTAAGAAGCCTTGATGTAAAAGAGAAGCTAAGGCACAAAAAACGAACAAATTGCACAACTAGTAGAAATGATATAGGAACACAAAAGGTTTAAAAAAATCTAGTTAGTATTCTCAAGAGATTTGAGAAGCTACAACCATGAGATAAGAGGAGAAGAGTACAGAAAAAGACAGTAGCCAAGGGATGAAATAAAATTTTGGAATTTAAATAATGTATCAGTCCATTGCTCAAGAACAAGGATAAAACATCAAGTAGAAGCAAAACCATTACAAGAAGGATTAAAGAGCAGTACCCAACTAGATCTAGTTGACTGGTTGGTATTTCAGAGAGCAATTAAAAATGAGCAATAAGTGGGAAATGATCAGAAGAAAGCAGAGACTCCTGTCACAAACCCACTCCACTGTATCCCCATGTCCTTGCCCATGGATGTTGCTCACCCAGCTCTACAAAACATGGCCCTCTAAGTTGACTAGCAAAATGAGGTTGCTGTGCTTTGCAGGATTTCCATAGCTGTCTCTTTTTAAGTGTGTGTGTGTGTGTGTGTGTGTGTGTGTGTGTGTGGACATATATGTGTGGTTTCACATGTGTAAGGGTCTGTGTGGAGGAGTAATCATGTTTAAACTATTCAATTGCCTAATAAGTACCTTTTTTTGGACAGAGAAAAGCTGTGCTATATTCCTCCCCTAAACTCACATGTAATGAAGTCTGATTTTTATATGTTAAAATTAAGACAATATTTATGACAACAGACAAGACAAAATAATGACAATATGTTACTATGGTAGTGATTTGACAGGGTCTCTCCTGAGCCTGGAGCCCACCAATTGGGCTAGAGCAGTTGGCCAGTGATCCCTAAAGGTCCCCCGTCTCTCTCTCCCCAGACCTGGGATTACAGGTATGAACCACCACACCCAGCACTTTACATAGGTACTGGAAATCAAGCTCAGATCCCTATGCTTGTGAGGCAAGAGCCTTTCTTGACTGAGCCATCTTCCCAGATCCCTCAATAGCTTTTAAGAAGTAAGTTTTACCAAGAAATTACCTCTGACCCAAGTTTTACTAATCATCAAAAACACCAAATCCCCACCATAGCCACCAGTACAACCACAGCCAATGTTGCCACCATAGCCACCATCAGTCCACAGCCACCAACATGACCATGGATATCATATCATCATAGCCACCAACATAACCACAGTCAACATTATCACCACAACCTCCTTCTCCTCCACAGCTACCACCATGGATACCCTGACACCACACTTGTCATTATTTTGGTCTTGATTTTAACATATATACATTAGACTTCATTATATGTGAGTATAGGATAAGAATATAGTAGAAACATTTTAGCCGCGTGTGGTGGCATACGCCTTTAATCCCAGCACTTGGGAGGCAGAGGTAGGAGGATCACCGTGAGTTCAAGGCCACCCTGAGACTACATAGTGAATTCCAGGTCAGCCTGGACTAGAGTGAGACCCTACCTCGAAAAACAAAACAAACAAACAAACAAACAAACAAACAAACAAACAAAAGAATATAGTAGAAGCTTTTCCCTATCTCTACAAAAAAAGTACTTTCTAAGCAATTGAATAGTTTAAAAAATGCAGAAGTCAGGTCTACCTTGCTCAAGTGGTCAGATGTACTCACTGATGTTTCAATTTCAAAATGCCTGTGTTTATTCTATAATGTGGATCCCAAAGTCCAATTCTTACCCAATATTTGGAAAAATTAACTGGAATTAGTCATATTTTACTAACTACCATATCTCTTAATGAAGCAATAATATATTTTTCTATGTATCATAATACAGAAAATCACATGTGTGTCCTACTAAATTCTAAATAAAATACTATTTTTAAAGGTAGCATTCATCATAATAAGCCTCCTTTCCCCATTTTTCCTTGATCAGCTCCTGCTATGTCAAGTCAGCCAAACATCCCTAGCCCTTACTGATACCAAGATAGAATCTTAGTGAGCCATTTCTACTCTTGGGTCAATGGTTTAATGGATAGTTGATCTTCAGATAAGCTTTTCTATCACTGATAAAGTATTTATGAAGGAACTTTATGATAGTCCTTATTAGTCATATGCAATTTTATGATGAGCACTGTTAATACATCCTGTTGTTATCTGAATATTTATCAGTCCTTTCTGTGTGATTTACATAGGATTCATTAAAAAATAATCCAATGTTTAGATTTATATTCAAGAATACAATATTTTAATACATCCTCATGAATAAAAATAGTATTTAAATTTAGTTATGGATAAACCATAATAAGATGATACACCATTTCCCACAGTGGCTAAAAACAACAGAACAAATCAACCGTGACATGTGCTAGTTGACAAGGGTGTAGAACAACTGGTAATCTCACATAGTTTCCTGGCAGTGCACCAGAGACACATACTTTGGAAAACAGTATGGGAGTTGCTTAAAAAGCTAAGTATCCTTTCAATGTGACCTAGCCATCCTACTCCTAGGTATTAATCCAAGTAAAATGAAAAGTTTTGTCTGAGCAAAAGGCCTGTGAATGAATATTTATAGCAGATTTGTCCATATTTGTCCCAAAATGGAAACCAAACAGATGTCTATGAACCAGAGACTAGATATGTAACCTGTAGCTTTCCCTGACAACATAATATTAACCAGCATACAAAGGAGTAAGCTACTTATGCAAAGAAACAGAGAGGACTCTTAAGGAGTAGCCAGACTCGGGCCAGGCGTGGTGGCACACACTTTTAATCCCAGTACTAGGGAGCAGAGGGAGGAGGATGGCCACAAGTTCAAGGCCACCCTAAGACTACATAGTGAATTCCAGGTCAGCCTGAGCTAGAGTGAGACCCTACCTCAAAAAACAAACAACAACAACAACAAAAAAGAGTAGCCAGACTCAGCAGCTTGTACACTGTAAGATACCAGGAAAGGTAAAACTGTAAGGAAGGAAGGAATAGAGACCAGTGTTTACTAGAACAAGAGATGACTGGACTGGAAAAGGGCCTGAGGGAATAGCTATAGAACTGACTGACATACTGACTGCAGTAGTGGTAGTTACATGACAACTTTTAGAGATTCTATGAACAATTTTTACCTAAATAAATCTAAGAAGACACTTCAGTGTAGCAATCTGAAGATAAATAAAACCTTCAGTGCTTATTTATACTTATTTAATTTGTATGCTTAAAGGTACAGATGAAAGTAAAAAATGGCACTAACCTCATAGCTCTTATCATGTGACAAAGAATACCAAGTTACCATGGCTACAAGCTGCTATTTCCTATTGTAAAACCTCCAATATTAAATTTTGACTCACAGGTAATGCAGGGTTAAACTTAGACACACCTGGACAAAGTCACCCTATGGTTGTTCATTTTTCGGAATCCTCCCGCATAATGATGTTTTGTCCACGAACACATAAGAAACTGTGTGATATCATTGAATATATTCTAGGGGCTTGAAAAAGAGAAAAGTCAGAAACTTTTTGGTCAAACTTGAAGGTAATCCTACAAATTTCTATTTCTAAGGTCATTAAGGCTCTTTATTATATTTGGTTATAGAAATAATTCTTCAAGCATAAATGGATTACAGAAATGATGACATGGGAGAGTTATAATTCAGTCCTCAAAAAGTTAATATTTTAAGAACTTGAACACTATTTGGTGGTGATATTGAAAAGTAGTGGAACCTTTAAGAAGTGGGGCTTTATGGAAGAAATTTAGGTCATTAAGAGTAAATTTTAGATGCTGGGGAAGCATTTTCATTGAGGGTAGGCAGTCACCAGGGAAGTGCTCACTGGAGGCAGGTAGCCCCAGGAAAAGTGCTTCCTGGGGACAGCTAGACACTGGAGAAGTGCTCATGGGGACAGGTAGATGGCAGGGAAACACTCCCTGGGAACAGTTAGCTTCCTGGGAAGTGTTCACTGTGGGGACCCAAAAAGCACGCTCTCTGGGCAGGTGAACCCATGGTCAAGCCTTGGCCTCTGATTGTCTCCACATTCCCATGTTCCTGCCCCAGTAACCTTATCAGACCAATGCCCTCACACCAGTCCTCCTTTAGGCCTGGTCCCTGGAGCCCAGTTCCAACCCGCGCCCTCCCCCCATACTACACACTGCCCCAGTAGCCTCGCTCCTGCCACAGAGGGGAGAATAGGAGTGTCAGGGACGTCTCTGCCATGGGGGTACCAGTTCACCTCCACAACCCACTCAGCTGAGGTACAGTGGGGAAGTAGAGGTAAGTGCTACTTCTCCAGAGCCCCACAAGTAAGGATGGCTTTGATAGTGGACTAAAGAGATTCTGGACCTCCAAACCAGTTCTCTTATCAGTCACCATCCCAGAGCTTCTGATACATACAACCTCTACAACCTGTGCATCTGCAGTTATAACGCCATCTCACTCCAATCCAGTTCAATCCTAAAACAGAAAACTCACTGAAGATCCTATAAGGGCAAATACTTCCTCCTTAAGCAAATAAGACTTTTACCTCCACATGGGTAGACCCCAACACACCAAGAACAACAAAAGACAACAAACTGAGAGATCTCCCTCAAGGTTGCCCAGTCCCACAGAGGAAACAACAGAAATTGAATCCCAAAATGAAAGCACAATAATCTATGTGACTCTGACCAAGGGAATCACTGAACAGTAAGCAAATCATCAAAAACCAACAATTGCATAAATGAAATAAACACAGCCTTCATCAGTAGGCTTATTTTAATTGAGGAAAACCAGAGAGACCTCAAAAGAGAAATAAATTAATTGAAGATGTGTTAACAAGTAGAGGATTTCAATAACTAGCTGATTGAGCTTAATGAAGACCTGATCAAATGCAAGAATGAATTCCAGGAAGCATCAAGAAAATCAAATCTCGACCTGAAATTGGAATTCAACAAAGGGATGGACATGATACAGAAAAATGCAATAGAAAACAAAAATCAAGTAGAGCTTTTAAAAGCCTCTCTAGAAGTCCTCACTAATAGAGTTGATCCTGTGGAGAGAACCTCAGATCTGGAAGGCAAGGACAGAAGAAATTGAGTGAGAGTCCAAAAGTTCTGATAAGTTCAAAAAATTATGTGAACCGAATATGAGGGAATTGTGGGATACCCTAAAATGACCAAATATCTGGATCATGGGTATACCATAAGGGGAAGAAATCTAGGCCAAAGTCATAGAGAACATATTCACAAAATTATTGAAGAAAACTTCCCCTCTCTTGAAAGAGAAACCCATCCAGATACAAGAAGCTCACAGAACACTAAACAGACAGGACCAAAGAAGAAAATCCAAGGCACATCATAGTTAAAACTCTTAGCAATGAAAACTAAGTGCTAAAAGCAGCGAGAGAAATAACTTATTACATATAAAGGTAATCATCAGAATTACCTCAGATTTTTCAATGGAAACCATGAAAACCAGAAAGGCCTAGAATGGAACATTTCAAAGCCTAAAAAACTACTGTACTCAGTGAACATATCCCTCATAATAGATGGAGAAAGGAAAACTTTGCATGACAAAAACCATGGAAACAAATATATAAGCCAAACCTACGGGAATACTTTAGGAAATATTCCCCACAGAAGAGTCAAACAACCAATGTCAAGAGCCTACAGAGGATGAATACTATAACCAAAACTACAGCAGGCATGAAAATATACAAAGTACCAAACCCCAAAAACCCTTCAGCATGGCAGGAATCAGATCAAACCTCACAGGTATACCTCTAAATATTATTAGGCTTAACTCACCCATGAAAAGACTAAGTTAACAGGGTGAGTCAGAAAAATGGTTCCTTCTATCTGCTGCCTTCAAGAAACCCACCTCATCATTAAAGAGACACCTCCACAGGGTGAAAATATGAAAAATGATTTCCAAGCAAATAGAAATAAGAAACAAGTGGATGTGGTGATATTAATATCTGATAAAATAGACTTCAAGCCAAAGCTAATTAAAAAAGACAAGGAAGGTCACATTTTACTAATCAAGGGAATGATTTAACAAGATGACATCATGATCATAAATTTATATGCATCAAGTGTAGGTGCACCGAATTTTATAAAGCAAAACTTATTTGACAACAAATCAGAAATAAATCCCCTATACAATCATAGTAGGGGACACTACTATCATCATTAGACAGATTACATATGCAGAAAATCAATAGGGAAATAATAGAGCTTAACAACACCAGAGATCAACTAGACCTAACAAACATCTCCAGAACATTCCACCCCAATTCTACAGAATACACATTCTTCTCAGCAGTCCATGGAGCCTTCTCTAAAATAGATAATACATTAGGGCATAAAGCATGCCTCCATAAATTTAGGAAAATTGACACAACTCCCTGTATCATGTTAGACCACAATGCATTAAAAGCTAGAAATTAAAAACAAGAGAAACAATAGAAATTATACCAGCTCCTGAAGACTAAACAATAATGAGTGGGTTGAAGAAGAAATCAAAAAGAAAACTAAAATTATTACCAAAACTTATGGGACACAATGAAGGCAGTCATAAGAAAAAAATTTATAGCACTAAATGACTTCATAACAAAGACAGAGAGATCTCAAATTAATAAGCTGACCCTCTACCAAAAGGCAGTGCAAAAACAAGAAAAATCCAACTCTAAGAGTTCTAGACAGAAAGAAATAATTAAGATCAGAGCAGAAATCACTGAATTGAAAACTAAGAAAACAATTAAGAAAACTTTAAAAACAGAGAGTCTGTTCTTTGTAAAAATAAACAGTATTGATAAACTTCTGGCCAATTTGATGAAATGAAAAAAAGTCTCAAATGTCTTAAATTAACAAAATTAGAAATGAAAAGTGAGAGGTCACATCAGACATCAATGAAATACAAAGAATCATCAAGACATATTTCCCAAATGACTATTCCACAAAACTGGATAACCTGGAGGAAATGGATGAATTCCTAGACACAAATCCCCCACCTAAAGCTAAGTCATGAGCCAGTAAGTCTCCTAAGCAAATAAACCTATTATACCTATTGAAATTGAAAATGTAATAAAAAAAAAAAAAGACCCAAAAGGAAAATTCTAGGACCTGATATATTCTCAGCTGAATTCTACCAAACCTCCATTAGAGAACTGAAACCACTTTTTCTCAAGCTATTTCACATAATTGGAGAACAGGGAATGCCCCCCAACTGCTTCTATGAAGGTAGAATCACACTAATACCAAAACCAGACAGAGATACAACAAGAAAACTATAGATTTATATTCCTGATGAACTTTGATGCAAAAAATCCTGAACAAAATCCTCACAAAACAAATTCAACAACACATCAAAAGCATTATCCACCTTGATCAAACAGGCTTCATCCCAGGCATGCAGGGATATTTAAACATATGGAAATTGATTAACATAATACACTACATTAACAAACTTAAGCACAATAACCACATGATCTTTTCAATTGATGCAGAGAAGGCCTTCAAGAAAATACACATTATTCCATGATCAAAACACTGGTGAGATTAGGCATGGAGGGTTTATATCTCAACATAATAAAAGCTATATACAAAGCACCTAAAGCCTAAATCAGACGTAATGAGGAAAGACTCAAGGAGTTCCCATTAAGATAAAAAAACAAGACAGGGTTGCCCACTCTCACCACTGCTCTTCAACATAGTACTAGAAATCCTAGCCTAAGCAATAAGGCAGGAGAAAGATATAAGAGGAATATAAGGCTGGAGAGATGGCTCCGCTGTTAAGGCTCTTACCTGCAAAGCCTAATGACCTGAGTTTGATTCCCCAGTATCCATGTAAAGCCAGATGTACAAAGTGATGCATGTATCTGGAATTTGTTTGCGGTGGCTATAGACCCTCCCATGCCCATTCTCAATCTTTATCTCTCTCTCTTTTTCCCTTTCTCTCTCCTTGCTTTGCCTTATTTGCAGACAACATGATCCTATACATACATAACCCAAAAGACTACCATAAAACTTCCAAAGGTGATAAATTCTTTCACCAAAGTGGCAGGATATAAAAGAAAATAAACAACAAAATCAGCAGCTTTCCTATATTCAAAAGATAAATATACAGAGAAAGAAATAATGAGGCTGTCCCATTTTCAAAATCCACAAATTAAAAAAAACCCACCAAATACCTTGGAATAACACCAACCAAGTATGTCAAAGACCTATACACTGAAAACATAAAAACACCCTAGAAAGAAATTGAGTAGGACATGAAAAGATGGAAAGACCTTCCATGTTCCTGGAAAGGTAAAATTAATATTGGGAAAATGGCAATCCTACCAAAAGAAATATACAGATTCAATGAAATACCAATAAAAATCCCTGCATCATTCTTTAAAAGGATAGAAAAATAATCTCAATATTTCTATGTAATGGCAGAAGGCCTCAGATATTCAAAACCATCCTCAGCATAAGAAACACCTCTGGAGGCATCATCATACCCGACCTAAATCTATGTTATAAATCTAAAGTAATAAAAACGGCATAGTACTGGCATAAAAACAGACATACAGACCAATGGAACAGAACTGAAGACCCAACCCTTATGTTGCAGTCAGGTTTGCAATGCTGTCAGAAATCACCTGACCAAGAGCAGCTTTTGGGAAGAAAGGGTTTACTTTAGCTTACAGACTTGAGGGGAAGCTCCATGATGGCAAGGGGAAATGATGGCATGAGCAAAGGATGGAAATCACCCACTGGCCAACATAAGGTGGACAATAGCAACAGGAGAGTGTGCCAAACACCGGCATGGAGAAACTGGCTATAATTCCCATAAGTCCTCTCCCAACAATACACTGCCTCCATGAGGCTTTAATTCTCAAATCTGCATCAGCTGGGAACCCAGCATTCAGAACACCTAAGTTTATGGGGGACACCTGAATCAAACCACCACACTTAGTTCAAACAACTACAGCTAGTTGATCTTTTTTATTTTTTTGTTGGTTTTTGAGGTAGGATCTTGCTCTAGCTCAGGCTGACCAGGAATTCACTATGTAGTCTCAGGTGGCCTCAAACTCACAGAAATCATCTTACCTCTATAGCTACTTGATCTTTGACAAAGGAGCCAACCATGTACATGTTCAACAAATGGTGCTGGACAAATTAGATAACCACATGTAGAAAAATGAAACTAGACCCACTCCTCTCACCATGCACAAAAATCAACTCCAACAATTTGGAGGGAGGCAACAGATAGATTCTCCCTGACAGCCTCTAATGGAAGCAAATGTGCTGTCACCTGATGTTGTCACCTGATCTTGAAGTTGTGGCCTTCAGAATGCAAGACAATGCATTGTTGTTGAAACCAAACCAAATTACACTATTAAAACACACTTTGAGCTTTATATTAAAATGTGTTTCCTACCAACAAGGAGATTCTACAAATGAATGAGAAACACCACGAATGCAATCATTCTCTTAGAGGGCTGAGGACTCCTAACACTGTCCTTTGTGGACCAGCCCAGGACTTAGGATCTCAGAGCTGAGACCCCAGCTTCCATCTTCCAGATGGAGCAGCACACCTCTGCCTTTTCTTGCCTTTTAGATTTGAAACATCAACAGTCTTGAAGGTTTTATATACTTTAAAGAAATCAGAGCCATATTTTCTGGAGAAAAAGAGGGCCTATTGCTTGAATGTAACAGTATCTTGTGAGATATGTCTGGTGTTATGATCTTTGGAGAAATCGACAGATTCTCACCCTGGCAAGCCCCACCTTCTCTCCTCTTGTTGGGGGCATATGGACAACCCCAGGAGCCTTACACAGCAGCTGTTTTATTGTTTTCCAAGTGCAGGGACCTGAGCAATGACTGTAATGACATTTTCCTGGCTGGGTCTGACCTCTAAATCTAACTGATTAGTCTAACACACACTGTGAGCATCAACCAGTTAGGACTCAGAGCCAAGACTCAAAAATTGCTTTAAAATGACAAGAGATGTTTAAAACATAATTTCTATGACCTGGCCATTAGCTTGCTCACTTTCTAATCCATAATTTCTTTTTTGTGTTGTTCCTTTTCTGATTCATGTTTCTATGCGAGTCATCCCTAATAACTAACGCCCTTTTGTAGGCAATTCACACTCCTGTTCTAAAAGAGAAGCCAATATGGATGGGGGAAACTCAAAAAGCACCTTGAGCCTATCACCCCAACATATTTCTTTAGTTTAAATAAAATCAATATTTCTCAGAAAATATTGGTTGGGTTTATACTTAGGGGAGTGATTAAAGTCACCTATGTGTAATGGTGATAATTTATGCTTTATTATTCTAAAATAACTCAAAGGTCCAAACACTTGAAGAATATCACATATCAACTGATGTTTACTGACACAAATCAAACTATGGAGTTTTGAATTAAGCCTTCTGCAGTTTCATATATATATAATACATATATTATTTTGATCCTATTCATCCCAAATTGCCTTCCCTTATCCCTCTCCCTTGTCTCTAAACTCCTTTCCAACTAATCCTCTTTCTACTTTCATGTCTTTTTGTGTGTGACCCACTAAGTTAAATTAGGGTTGTTTGTCTAAGCATGAGTGGGGTGTTATTTCCAGTGGCTACACCACTGAAGAACTCCACTTGCCTTTCCCCAGCAACTATTAACTGCCAATAGCTACTCTAGGAGGAGCTGTGTCCTGTGAGTCCTTCCCCCATCCAAGGTGGGATGCTGACAGGCTCAGTGTAGTACGGGAAGCCACAGCTGCTCTGAGCTCATGAATGAGTGTACCAGCCATGTTGCATCCAGGAGACAGCACACTCTCCAGGCTTTAACTCTTTTTATTGTTTGTTTGTTTTGTGGTAGGGTCTTTCTGTAGCCAGGCTGACCTGGAACTCATTTTATAGTGTCAAGTTGGCCTTGAACTCAAGGAGAGCCTCCTATATCTGCTTCCTGAGTGCTGGGATTAAAGGCGTGTGCCACCACACCTGGCTTTTACCTTCTTTAGATGTGTGGGTGTGAGAGCATTCTTCCTTGGAGATTTCTCTGTGAAGGAATTTCTCTCCATTCTCTCTTCCAGTTTTTTAACCAGAAAAGAGAATTTTCTTCTGGCTTGAGTCTTTCAGGTAGCCTTTCCTCTGAATCCTAATTTTCCCTAAAATCAAACTCATAATTTATTCTTCTCAGAGTCCATTTCTTTTCAATTCTTTGTTAATAGGATAAGGATCCAAAAGTTGGGTTCCACAAGTATGAGATTTTCTGCATCTTTATGGAATCCCTCCCTGGACCCCAAAAACCTCCATCCATAACTCTAATCCCACACCTACCTCCTGCTTTTCTGCAATTGCCATCAATACTATGTAGCTTTGGACTGGGAATGCCGGGCTGAAGTCTCCTGTTCCTCAACAAAAGCACAACCACTGCCTTGTTTAAGTTACCAACTCCCAGGTCTGAGGCCCATTCATTCCATCAATGGTCACTTCTTAAACCTGACTATGTGGGAGACAGAAATTGGCTAGACAATATAGGGTGACAGGACCCCAAAGAGGATAGCTTTCTCTTGATGATACATGGGGATTGTTTAGTTCATTACAGATCAGAAACGTCAGAAGGGTTGGCCTTTCTTATCTCTGTCATACCCTTCTGAGAAGGCCCTTACTAGAGAATTAAGAATTCTGGGAAGAATGCCCTTTTCCATAAATCGTGACTCCAGGCACCTGATGCCAGAACTAGCCTCTCTAAACCAGCTGCCCATCCATGAGGCTCATAAAAACCCAACCTGAGTCTCTGGGTAGGCTTTTCAAATGCCCTCTTGCCTCCTGGGGAAGAGTTCTGTCTTGCTCTTCCTTCTCTTATGTTATGGGCTTAAGCTGTCCCTCTCTTATAGCTCTAAGCTGTAAAATACAAACAAACAAACAAAAAACAAACTCAATGAATTTTATCCTCTAGTCCATGGATTCCATTCATCAAATTCTTAAGAAAAGAATCTAGGGACACCCCAAAATTATTGGTGCATTGGGGAGGAACCCTAAAATTCTTATATCAACTAATCCCTAAGTATAACCAAGAATAGTAATATTTACACTGATCCTAAAAACAAACATCTCTGGTAAAAATCCATTGTCATACTTTGAACTTCAAGGTTGTAATTGCAAAACACTATTATGCCCCATCAGCAAGGACTTGCTGACTACACATCCTGAGGCTGCATTTCACATGCCACCTTTTTACCTCCCAAATCCTTGCTCTTTGTTTCCCACCTGCAGGGTGTTTTTCTTCAACATATTTCTTTAGCTTGGCTCTTCTCCAGACTCTACTTTTCCACAAACAGCTACCAGCACTTGTCTTTGCTATGAACTTAGCTTGTTTGTTATCTTCTCTCCTCTTTCACCCTTTCCAGCAAATGGCTGCTGTTTTGCTCCAGCTGAATGAATGCATGCTTTCTCAACAATGGCAAACACACATGTGGCCAGTACCTGCTGCATGCCTTGCATGGTTTGCTGTAGGAACTGTAGCTGCTGGTCCTTTGAGAGGTGTTCCTCTGTTCGGAAGAGCTGTTCTTTTTCTTGCTTCAGCAGCTCCACCTCGTTCCTGTAGGCATCGAGTTGCCAACGCAGACTGTCATTCTCCTCTTTAAGAGCATAGGCCTGAGCGGCCAGGGCTGCAGGCAAACACAAAGAGTTCAAGGATTGACCTTCACCTAGACTGAGAGTCTCACCTTAACTCAGCACGTTCATACCAGCTCACAGGAAAGCACAGATGGCTTTGCCTTGTGGCTCCTTATTTAGCAGTTAGTGTAGATCACTTCTTTAGGATCTTTAAGATTTGTTTCTGTGACGCTGGGGATAGAACCCAGGGCCTCATACATGCTAGGCAATTGCTCTACCACTAAACTACAACCCAGTCCATCTTTTGCTCTTTTTATCTATTCAGTTTGTTTTATATAATTATAATATGTTATAATTATATAAAATATATTACTGTTATATAATTCTATAACTCCCATCTCTTGACTGCTCCCCTAGCGCTGGAGACCCTCAAGAAGCTGGTCATGATGCTCAGGGAGGAGGATATTCAGAATTCCTGAACAGTCACATCGATGAGTTATTGTTCTCTTAGGCTATAAGATTGCTCAACTCCTGAAGTGCTGCTCTTTCAAAGAAGCAGCCATTCCACAGGTTGAGGCATGCAGCAGCCTCCCAGGGGAGAGAGGCATTGATAGGCACATCACTCCTTCCAGCTCTATTGCTGGGACAAATTGCACAAATTGTTTTCTCTGACTCCTTTGAGAAACCTGCTTCACTCCTAGATTAAAACTCTTTTCTCCTATAAGGCAGAGTGATTAACCAGCTCCTCCCAGAAACCTGAAATTTTCAAAATGTAGATTCAGACTTAATTTACATTTTCATATGTCTTCTTTCTGAGAAATCAGGGTAGTTCACTCAGAGTCTTACACACCTCCAGGTCTCAGAAATAGCCAAAAATGAAGAACTGAGTAGTTAGAACAAAACAAAGATGCAGGCATCTCTTCTCCTGGTTCCTATCTTCTACATGAGTACTTGCTTTCTGGGCACTCCCACAGTAAAACACCAGGAGCTTCTTTGTACAAAGTAAGTCACTGAATCTTCCCATCAAGCCTAGGACACAAGGTGTTCTGATCCGTTAGAACCAGAATGACTCTGTCTTTGGACTCTGATTGCCATTTCATTGTAATCCTCTGTTTCTCAAGAGTGACCCAACCACCCCTCCCAATTATTTGAATGACACAGACCACCCATCCCCATTATCATTTTTGTGGAATGGCCCAAGCCACCTTTTAGACTCCCACTTCCCTAAAGTGTCCTAAGCCCTGAGGCAGCAAGGTGGACTGCTCTGCAACCAAGGAATCCAATGACCCCCTCTCCTCCACCATGTAAGTATCTTCTAATCTGTAAGGGGAGTTGTTTCTGACCTTGTCTGGTTACAGCCCCTTCTCAGGCATTCCTGGATAAAGCCTGTCTTTCTTTCCCACTTTTCCTAATAGTCCCTGAGGTAGTTTGAGTGGGTGGCCCCCAATATATTCAGGATTTTACTATAGTTTGTAATTTAGATCTAAAACCACCTGGCTGGAGGAGGAGTCACTGGGCAGATCCTAGGGTCCAGTCCTAAGGTGTAATGGTGGATTTGGAAATCCAGTCTAAAGATATACAAAGTGCTTGAGTTCTACCTGAAGTTCCTGTAGTGAGCTTGCTTGTGCTGGTGATAGTGTTGGTTTCTCTCTCTCTGCTTGGGCCTATAAAAGTGGGCCAGCTTCTTCTGCCATTATGGAACTTCCACTCCATGTTTGATACATCCCTTCCTCCATAACTGTGTCTGGTCTGAAAGCTCATCTCAGTGACCTGAGCTCTCTGCTATGGTCCCCATTTCTATAATGAAAGTCACAAACCACAGAGAAGGTAGATGACTTGGCTGGTAATAGCAGAAGTAGTCTACAGACTCAGGTACCAGCTCCAAAATCTTTGTCATTGGTCACTGAACTATGACAGTTCATGTGGGTTTTGTTCTTAATAACTATTCACACCCAGTCTTCTAATCTCCCCTCCACTCTTCAACCAATATTCCATTGTTTTTCTCCCATTCCAAAAAGTCATTTTTTATTTTTGTAAACAAACAGAAAAGTGAAAAAAATGCAAAGCTTGTACCTAGAAATTTCTTTATAGATGTATTACATCTATAAAGGGTGTGGTGGAGTGTCTACTATGCTTATTCCCACCCCCAGCCTGCCAGGTCCCATCTGATCAAGGGCAGCTTCCTGTGTATGCCCCCTGCAGCACGATGATCGCAGAGCTTTCCCGAGGTGCTCTGAGACCTTGGTGAATTCTCTCTGCAAATATCAAACATCAAATTATGTTAATAATTGTTTTATAGTTTAAGTGTTTTCCAGTATTCCACTTTGCAAAATGATAATCTATATATAGTACACACTGAAATACTAATCAAACAGAACATGCAATTAACCAGAAACTCCCAACACCAAGCCATTAGGGATCAATTAGTCAACAAACATTCATAGCATACTTCCCTCTGCCCAGGTCTGTCTGGGCAACTTATATCACAAAAGAGAAGACAGAGTGTGCCATTTCTTTCCATTTCTACTGAAATCTCATAAAAACAGACACATTTAAAAGAAAACTAATGCATTTAAAGGAGGGAAGAGCAGCATGATGCTTGGAATACAGTAGGTACTCAATAAAATGCTGGTTGAATGAATCAATGAGTATCAGTGTGTCAAGGTACATGACAAAGGATCTGAATCATATACACTTTAGAAAAGAGAAAGGAAAATTCAGACTGAAAGCATTAAAAGTGTGTTTTGCAAGGTGGAAAACCTTAGAAGGGTAGAAGGATGGCAATCTCTCAGTTGGGAGCAAGATCATAAGCAAAAGTTCAGAAGTGAAAATTAGAGACAGCTCATTCAGTGCGGGAATAAGAAAGAGAAGCAATGAGAGAACTGAGCCTGCCCTGGCTTGGAGAGTACAGTGAAAGGCAGGCTCAATAGGGTGACTGCAAGAGGACACCTGAAGGTGGGTGTTTGGGGCAGTGAAAGGACATGGTGAAGTTGGTGATTTTGTAAGGTTAGTTTGGCAATGGTATGTGCTGGAGGTTGAAGAGAATGAAGAGAGGTAATTTTATTTGGTGTATATTGGTTTGCAAAGCCAAGGAACAGGCATGTTTATACATTTCGGAAACTTATAAGATGAGAAATGAGCCAGGGAACACCTAGAATTGTGAGCTACACTGTGTGGCTCAACTTCAAAACTTGTCCACACCCTGTGATACCAACTCCTGGCAATTCAGCTCACCAATCCACAAGGAAATGGTTATGAGGCATTATTTGAAAGAGGGATGTTGTAATAGGGCAAAATTACAGAAAATGCAAATGATGAAAAAATGTTGGCACTACACAAGCACATTACTACATTTAGTAGCATTCAAAGACACTTAAGTCATTTCCTTAGGAAGCTCTACTTGGCCCCTTTTCAATTCAGAGTGGCATTTTTATTATCATAACTGATAGCAGGTGTTTGTGAAGAAATCGATTAGTATGCAGGGATGGAAATTACATTTTCTAAATGAATTGCATAGTCTGCAAGATATGCTGAAATCTGTGTAGCAGAATGCAAGCAGCTATAAAGCATGTGCCAGCAACATTATTTAAATAAATTATCTGAATATACATACACGAAAGTGCCATCCATTATTTTAGGGGCTCTCCTATAAGCCTATGGAATGGTACTGCTGAGTGTTCTTATTTTTTTTTTTTCTTTTTAAGTTTTTCATTTATTTTTATTCTGGAGAGAGACACAGAGAGACACAGAGAGATAGGGAAAGGAAGACAGATAGAGATGGGCGCGCCAGCAGCCTCTCAGCCACTGCGAATGAAATCCAGATGCGTGTGCCCCCTTGTGGTCAAGTGCGGCATTGTGCCCTTGCATCACTTTGCATCTGGCTAAACGTGGGACCTGGAGATTGGAACCAACGTTCTTGGGCTTAGTGGGCAGGTGCCTTAACTGCTAAGCCATCTCTCCAGCCCGAGTGTTCTTATTCTTGACTAAGCCATGACCACTGTACCTGCTAAGCAGGATGTAAGGCTGGGTGAACTCCTGGAATCAGAATGTGATATTAGTATATTTAAAAAAAAAAAAAGAATAGAAAGAAAAAAGCTGTGATTCCCCCCAAGCAAGAAAAAAAAAAATCAATACCATAACCAATTCTATCACCATCTTCTAATCAGGGCATATAACTGATTTACATTCCTGATTAAATAATTTCAAGCCTCATATTTAAAACAAATCTTGCTCATTCATGTGGCAGCAATGAGTTATCTTCAAAAAGGTGAGAAATTGTGTCTTGACACCACTTAACTTTAGACCACCTGTTTCTTGTTTATAAACATTAGTCAGCCTCATAAGCCGCCCCATGGCCACCTCTTAGACAAGGCTTCTACAAGGGGTTATGTTATCCTTCTTGGACTAGAACTCAGAAGAAACAAAATCTTTGTAATTCCTGGCCTAATGTGAGTTTCCAGTGTGTTAAAAATTCTGAAACTTGGGCTGGAGAGATGGCTTAGCGATGAAAGCGCACACCTGTGAAGCCTAATGACCCTGGTTCAGTTCTCCAGGTCCCAATGTAAGTCAGATGCACATGGTGGCACATGCATCTGGAGTTTTTCTGCAGTGGTTAGAGGCCCTGGTGCACCCATTCTCACTCTCTCTCTCAATCTCTCTCTCTCCCTCTCTCTAATAAACAAATAAATAAAAATTAAATCTTAAAAAATTAAAATTCAGAAACTTGAAAGGTCAATTCCTTTCTCTTTAGTTCTATTTTTTTCCTGGGGCACTGTACTAAACTAAAGTTTTGAAAAATGTGTCATCAAACTTCCATGGTAAAAAGGTCTCCTTAAGAGACTGCACAAGAAATATATTCTTCAAAATAAGCATAAAGTTTAAAGATGATTTCACTGTGTATCTTTGGTAAGAATTTTCAAGAAATGTACTATGCTCCAATAAGTGAAATATTTATCTAAAAGACATTCATGAGGACTACCAATTTTCAGTTTAAAAAAGAATATTATGCAATACACTATCTATGTACTTTACTTCATTGGTGATTGTAGAAGCAGTGCTGAGTCTAGTAGAATGGTGGATTATTATCAGTTAGACCCCCAACATATCATTTATTGAGAAACCAAGGTGCGGAATCACACCATATACAAAAACAGGTAATTTCAACATACACATGCATTTATGTAGTTATATGTATTCACTCTCTTAGAAAATTCTGGATACTGGAATTGTCTGAACAAAAGTGCAGCAAAAACATTGGAAAAACCATGCTAAGCAAAATTGCGTTACATTTTAAAAATTAGCATTAAGCAGGGCGTGGTGGCACATGCCTTTAATCCCAGCACTCGAGAGGCAGAGGTAGGAGGATCCTCATGAGTTCGAGGCCACCCTGATATTACATAGTTAATTCCAGGTCAGCGTGGGCCAGAGTGAGACCCTACCTCAAAAAAAAAAAATAAATAAATAAAAAATAAATAAATAAATAAATTAGCATTGAACTAGTAAAGCTACCAAAGTAATATTAATACAAAGACTAAACTGCATTGCTAAAGAAAAGGCTTAAAGGTATTACACAGCACCTCACTATATCCTTTTCTTGATTCTATATAAACTTCTTTATATTAATTGTGGTCAAAGCAACCTCCTCCTCCATCTCCTGTTGTACTTTCTGTGTTTCCATGGGAACAGATAATGGCATGCTTAACTTCTTTAAGTAAATAACTTGGTGAAAGCCTTGAAATCTCTCTTACCAGTCTGAGCCAGCCTCAGAAAAATAATTAGCAATATATGAAAATGTAAGTTATTTTGGGTTGTGTCCCAGTAAGCTGACAGTGTGTTAATATCTTTACCATGTTCAGGCAAGATGTAATTAAATAATAAAACACTTTAACATATTGTTGCTAACAGTATCTAGATTTCTCCAGAAATCTCAGTCTTTGTGTATTTGAACATTCTCTACTTTGCCAGATGCACTCCTAAAATGCTGGGAAGCTACTGCTGAACAATGTATTTCCTTTCCACAGGCAAAAACAAACAAACAAAAAATTTCCAAAGGATTTCATTGCCTGCTGGCTAGGTAGACAATTGTACTGACATACAAGATGGTGGAGGTGGGTTGAAGGCCTGGAAGATAATACAATAGCTGATAACTTTTAAGGCTTCCTCCTGTTCCATGAGTCTGCCTTCTGATATCATAAAACAGCTGTAGTTATAACCCAGTGACCTGGGAACTTTCTTGAGGTTCCATCCACTTCCCTACATTATCTTGGGGATGTTGTAGGTCCCTGGCTGCTATTCTGTGGCAGACACATTATGCTGTGCACCCAAACTCATGCTTCTCTTTGCACAATGTGGTGTTGCTCCCAGAAGGTGGGAGGTGACTGCACTTGGGGTTGCCCAGGGCTACTTTTTACCAGCAGAATGCTGTATGTCTCACAGTGCCCTTTCTGCACTTGAAAACAGATTCAGTCTTTGAGACATGTCATAAAGGAAAGGGGCCTTAGACTGTTCTGTGGTCCAGAAATAAACAGGTTTCTTTTAAGTTAAGCTACAGAAAAATTGGGACTTAATTGTATAGCCTCTGATGTTACCCTAGCCCCATGTTCTGCAAACATTAGCATATGTTAGACTCTGCTAGTGGACAAATTAAAACACATATTTCTGGGCCCTACATCCAGAGTTTCTAGTTCCATAGGCCTGGGCTGCTGACTGAGAATGTGCATTCCTCCAAGTCCCCAGGCGGAGCTGACACACTACTGCTGAGTCCACATTTAAGAGTCAATGTTCATTCCATCCCTTGCTTCTCCACCTGGGGCTGTGCTTGGCCTATTTGGACAGCTCCTTCTGAAGGTGCTCATGCTTGGCTTGCCCTTCTGGTCTCATTTCTTGGCTTCCTGTGAAAGTAATCCTATAGATGTGCATGCCTAGGACCTGGCTCAGACTTACTCAAACATCATCAGGACCTTCTACAGAGTTAGGGGGGACAGGCAAAAGGTACACTACCACTGTTTTCCTCTCCCATCTTCACCACTAACAGAGACAGTCAGACACAGGGTGGGGTAAAAGAGAGTAACGTCTATGAGCAGGTACTGTGCCAAGAATATTGCCTGCATAATTCCCATCTTTCACTTTCCAAATCATCACACTATAAATGCAGTTGTTGCTGTTTTACAGGTACAGGAGCTGAGTTTCAGTGAGACGGAGTTAGCAGTACAAGGTGCAGCTCTAGAACTATATTCCTCCACTAAGCCATCAAGGTGGCTGTGGGCAGGAACATGCTACCATCTGAGCAAGGTTGAAACCAGAGGCTCTACTGTGGAGGCCAGTTTGTTTCTAATACAGGTAGAAGAGCGTATTTTGTTGGCTCTCTGGGGAATATCCTGCTCAGAGGCTCTGCTATCAAAGCACAGGGGATGATTTGAAACTCACCCTTCTGCAATGTGGAGGATGGATTTGACCCACTTGGGGATCCCTCCTTCTGTCCTTTCTCCTCTGAGATGGCCACAGGGATACCCACTGATCCCTGAGTTCATGAGGCCTTGGTCATTAATGTGACTTCCTTAAGAATGTTATCTGTGCAGATGCAGGCTGAGCTTCAGCTCCTGAAGAATCAAAAGTAGAGAGCACTGCCCGTTCACTTGAACTCACCACATACTGCCTTTGTAAGTGTCTGTGTTTCCAGGTAGAATAAAGGCTCAGAGCTCCTCTTGCTGAGGCTATGATCTTCTGCAGAACTGTCCCCTGGGACACTCTTAGTGTACTAATGAAGACCAGAGACAAGGACCAGCCCCACCTCAGAAGACCCAGTGAAGGCTCCAGGACCTGGGGCTGCTATCCTAGTGGTCAGACACTGAGCTGGAGAGCATCCCCTGACATCTATCAAAAAGCCAATTCTCTGCTAAGTAGTCTCTTATGGTGCCAACTAAGTACAATTGGTCTGTTTCTCAGCAACACCTATATCCCCATTGAAAGAGCAATCTTCTTCAAATTGCTCATGGAAATTCCTTCTGCTACATTTTTGCAGGATTATTATTATTACAACTTAGCATTGACATAACATTTTATGTTTGCAGTGTGTATTATCATTGGCACATTAGCTATTATTAGGGAGAGCTAAACAGACACACAAGGCAGTGTCTATTTCCATCTTTGTATGAGGCCAGTGGAATAAGGGTAATTTGGGAGTGCAGGTAAGCTACAGCTGCTATTATAAGGGCTTAAATGTGAGTCTGGATTCACAAGTGGCAACAGGAGACTCAGGAAAAAAAAATCTTTGCCTCTCCCTTAGCATAGTTCTTCCTAATGAAGAAGTCTGCAACAGAGGCAGGCCTGTGAGGCTCCTGACACCATTGAGAATCACATCATGTTACATTGTTACATGTCACATCATGTTACATGTACATTGTTGTCCCCTTATACATCCCCTAACCAGCCCCACTTTCCTTAAAGGAAAACAAGCAAAGAGGCATGCTCATTTCTTCCCACCTCAAGTGAACTATGTCACCTAAATCGTTGAAGGCTGAGTATAAGGAGAGGGATGGCTTTGGAGTTCTCGGAAAAAACTAGGGAGAGACTATAGCAAACCTGTCTAAGAGCTACTCTAGGCTAAGATGGTGCAGAGGCTTGGAAGGAGGGTGAGGCTCTCAACCCCCAGTCAACTTGACCTCAGAGGCTCCCAGGAAGAGAAGTCAGTGAGATTAGCTCTACTCACAATGCAAAGTAAAGGGGAGGAGGAAGGATAGAATGTTGGCTGTGAGTTGAGAGCTGGGGCGGGGCTTTCCCAAAGCAACTAGGATTGGGCTGGCCTTCAGGTCAGCCTTCTGGGTTGAGCAGCTGAAGTGAAGCAGGAGTCCATGATGGCATGGTGTCAACTTACTTAACAAGCACCCAGCATGCTCCAGGACACATTGCCCCAGCTGATGGACAAGAAAGACCAGTGGGAGAAGGGAGAGGCCCAGCCCAGGGACATCAGTGTGGTTGAATCCTGTCCTTGCTCATGTTTGCCCTCCTTCTCTTCTACTTAGATTTTACGTGTCCTTTCACTCCCAATTTTCTTTTTGCTTTCCAAGACCTCAGAATACTTTCTTTTCCATATGTAGACAATTTCTGCTCGACTAATATCACAAAGGGACACTGTTTTCAGTATCCCAGCTGCAGTGTCCCTTCTTCCACTCGTGGATGTTAGCACAAGCAGCATTTAGTCTTGTTCAAAGAGAGAAACTTTACATTGCCTTTGTTTGCCTGATTTAAAAAAAAAAAAAAAAAAAGTCTCCTTGTCAGCCTGCAGTGGAAGACTAGCTGCTGCTTCTAATCCATTAGCTTCTTTCCCTTTTAACAAATGATCATTTCTAATATCCTTTAGGAATTCTCCTCTTCAGAAAGCACTATTGATAGAATTTGGAAACCAGGTAGCTTTGTTTTGCAGGACATCAATTTAGGGGCACAGGTCCAAAGGAACATGGATGCCACCATGCAGTGGCAAGACTGGAAGACCTTCTCCCTGACTCGTCAAGATACGGATAAGTAACAGCATCCTTAGCTTTTCATGGCCCTTTCCCAGCCACCACATCAGGGAAGGCCCTTTCTGAGTCTATGCTTTCTTTCTGGGCCCACCAACTGATCAAGGTCTTTCAAGTACATTTGAACTTGCCAATGAGGCTTATCCCAGTTGGTTGCCTAACTGATAAAAATACCTGATCCAAGTTGCCATGTGAATTTCCCTAGGTTTTTCCTCTCTGGACACCTCCCAGCGGGGAGGGGAAACCATCTTAGCTTGGGACTTTTTCTTCCTTCTTATTTCTGTTCTCTCTTATCAATAGTTCATAATTTATCCTTCTTCATGTCTATGTTTTGTAATATTTTGCTAATTATAGACAAGTATTTGAAAGCCACTGACTTGGAGGGCTGGAAAGTTCTCAGTCCCACAACACTATTTTCTATTTCCTTATGCATGTCTTCTTCACACACATACATACACTCACATGCATACATGCAAAGTGCAAAAAATAATATGCTTTTTCTAATAAGTACAGTCTATCAACTCCCTGTGCTTCCTGCAGGCTCCCTCTATGTCTGAGGGTGCCTGACCTAGCTGCACCTTCAATAAAAAGACCCTTTCCTGAGTCAGTTCTGATGGAAGCTTCTCTCCATTCCTCCTCCCAATACAGCATACTGTGAGGACTCTCATCTTGGCATGGTATACTCTACTTCCTAATGATTTCTTCATAACTCTCTCACGGTCTTGTATTTCTTTCATTATTTTTTGGCATTTTATTTCTCTCTGTCTCTCCTAAAGTCTTCTGTTAGGCAAAGAATGTTCTTCTCTCCAGCTTTTATCATGTGACATGGCCTTCCTGCTTCTCTGCTTTCTGCTGTTTTTTTTTTTTTTTTTTTTTTTTTTTTTGCGAGGTAGGGTCTCACGCTGGCCCAGGCTGACCTGGAATTAACTATGTAGTCTCAGGGTGGCATCAAACTCTCAGCGATCCTCCTACCTCTGCCTCCCGAGTGCTGGGATTAAAGGCATGCACCACCACGCCCGGCTCTGCTGTGTTTTCTCACAGTTCCCTTAACCTCTCTGCCACTTCTACTTGGAATGCTACTTATTGCTTCCGCGGATGATACTGTGACTGAATGCTTTCACAAATCCTCCAGACTAGGTCTCCAAAACACATTGTTCTCATCTACTAGATGTTTCATATTACTTTCCCTGCAGCTATATTTTTGCCATGGCTAGCTTCTGGCTCTCATCCAGTGGAGTCCAGATTGGGCCTGGGGAACTGATCACTCTAGACCAAGGCTCTTGGCCCCATTTCTGCCACGGAAAAAAAGTACCCTTGGTGTGCAAGCTCTCCCAAGATCAGTCACTGGCTGCAGAGTCATTTCTTATTGGCAAACATCTGGGCATACCTGTTTCCCTCTCTTAACACTGATGGAAGAAAATAGACCTGGATGTTCTCCTAGAGCCTCAGAACTACAGAGACCCTGACCTTGGCCCATAACAAAATTTTCTGTGTCAGGCCACCTTGCTTCTCCAACTACATGGGCTTTTCTCCAGTTAATCAGAAGGTACTCTGAATGCACCTAGTGCAGACCTGGTGTAGACACTTCTCCACCTGGGTCTTGCAGGCTAGCCTTGCATTATTTTCCTCTCATTTCTCCTTTCGTCCTTTATTGCCTCTGCCTGTCACTTACTGTCCATTGTATGTTTCTATCATTTACCTGTGTTTTATGTTACTCTTACACTTCATTACCTTACCCTGTTTTGCTCCTTACTTTCCTAATGGCTATTCCTGACAGCCATTAGTCCCTCATGTTCCAGGTCAGTTTTCCATCCTCTGTGCACCAGAATCACCTGGGGAATGCTTTCCCATAGGCGCCTGGGTGCTAACCCACAGTGCTGGTGTTTGTATAAGGCTCCCAGGTGACACACACGCAGGCCAGGCTGGGAACTGCTCACTTAGTCCTTAAGTTACTGCTCGCAGTACATGGGGTTGTCACAACCTGGTTAAGTCTCCCAAGCTCATCTGAGAAGTATGTAAGACTTGGAAGAGGGAGAATATTTGCCAGGCTGTACTAGAGACAATAATAAGGTACATCTAGGAGCCTCTGACTTCGTCTGCCTCAGTTATTTCTGCACTGTTCAGCACTTCAAATACTCTCACTGGGGACAACACTTCTCAATCATCTTTCTCCTTTCCCAGAGCTGACTTAATCCTTTGACCACCCATATGAATGTTTCTTCAAAAAGCCTCAAGTTGAGTTGGGAATTCCCAGGCCTAGAAAGTGAGAAATATACACAAAAGGAAGCCAGCGGCAGATTTCTTGAACACTTGGTATTTCATACAGATAGCTCCGGTTCACATTCTTTTCTTTCTTTTCTTGTCTTTTCTTTTCTTTCCTTTTTTTTTTTTATTTTTGTTTTTTTTTTTGAGGTAGGGTTTCACTCTAGTCCAGACTGACCTGGAATTCAGTATGTAGTCTCAGGGTGGCCTTGAATTCACGGTGATCCTCCTACCTCTGCCTCCTGAGTGTTGGGATTAAAGGCACGCGCCACCACACCCGGCTCCAGTTCACATTCTTTTATTAGATACATCTTCTCATAATGTCTTTTCATCCCTTAGGTGTGAGCACCACACAATACTGCTTTGGGAAACTCAGTATCTATTTCTTCTGAGGAAAGCAGCATGTATTTTATAAACTATCCAGATGATTAAATTATAGCAATTTTCCCACAGGAAAGAGTTGTTCAGATATTAACACCTTCTTCATCTTGGGCTTTATAGCCTTCCTCACACACCACCAAACCCAGTTTTCTCTCTGCTCATTAAGATGATTTGTTTTGAGTTTCTGTTGAGTATAATTTTTCAGGGAGCAATCTTTCATTCTCACTAGCAACTCCTCACAAAACCTCTACTAGTGCTGAAGCACCAGTTCAGCACTATTAATCACATGCTAAATGCTTTTAAATAGCTCTACCTTTTTCTAATTGAGAAATAGAGTTGTTTGGGCAAGTTTATGAGGTGACCTTGATTAAATTAAAGAGGTCAGGATGGATCAGGCTTCAAGCCTATATTCAATGATTTTTTAAAAATGACTTCCTTCTAATTAAGCAGGAATTAGCATGAAATATTTTGTTTCTGAAAGGTTAAAAGAATTCCTCTGAGAAGGCAGTTCTTTTGTTACTAGCTTCTTACTGAACATGAGAAAGAAAGTGCTGTGGATAGTTTTATATAAAGTTCTTTGTTAACATGGTGCTGATGATCTGGCATCAATTATAATATTACTTAGGAGATTAAATGCTATATAGAAGGGACAAAATGTCCAATTTAAATGTTCATTTCTATTTCAAAGTCCAAGGACCTTGCAACTTTCAATTAGAAAAAAAATCAAATCAAAATATATTTTTCAGCTGCAGTAATTTCAACTTAGTTCTAGTTTCAAATATATTGCCTTATCTGACTCTGTACTGTTCATTCTCTTAGCTTCTTCCTTTACCTTTCATCCTTTACCTTCTGGGCATAACAACCAAAAAGGACACCTAATTCTTCTTGATAGGAAGAGTTACTATGGAATATAAGATATATAATTAAGGAAGCAGAATTCTGCAGAGGAGAGGAGTTCAGACCCATGCAGTGGTCTGGAGACCACCGGGTACTGCCAAGGCGCAGTGGACATGAGAACTCCAGATATGCTGCTCTGCACCCCACACTACTGCTCCTGTCAACCTCTGAGCCAAGTTGACAAGTGACAAGTTAGGGAAAGAGAAAGGGCTTTGAAGCCAGGTATCAGCTGTCAGGTTTTTGGTAAACGATGGAACCTCCATGAGCTCTTATTTGGATCCTTATTTGGAAAATATGCACAAGATTGAGGTTTAAATAGATTAGAGTCCTTTCTCTCTCTTTTTTGGCCCCAAATGAAGATCATAAACATCCCCCAAGAGATGAAGAGCTATTCTTCCAGTGGTAGTTTCCTACCCATTCATCTAATAAATTCTCCCTGTCTTCTGTGTACAATGCAATGAGCTGGGCATTTGGAAAGAAAAGGAGCCTGAGTAGATCTGTTAAGGAGCATATGGGGTGGGAGATCCTCCTATCTCAGTATATATTCACATTATTGGTTTAAAACATACACAAACTGACAAGAGGGCTGAAGGAGTTCAGATGAACAGATGTCTTCCTTAGATCCTCTCAGCTTTCATGGTTCTTCATATTAGGGGTACTCTGCTAGTTGGGGACATGACTTTAAGGGCACAACAAATAGACTGTGTGTATTCAGGATACCCTGCTAGTTCAGGAAAATAAGAACTGATATAGTCTATGAGAACTTAGTTTTAAAAGATTTTCTTACTTATTCTCTTAATCTGGTGCTGGACAACAAAGGATATGGACCATATACAGTGTAAGAATTCAGTAAATGTTTAATTTTACCACTGCTTTGTATCATGTCAGTGTTTAAGATAATTCACAGAGGCAAAGAGCTAAGGAGAAAGAAATGGATGGCTTTAGGAATTACAGACTATACTAGAAAAATCTGGCATGCAGAGAAATATCTCATAAACAATGGATTGGTACATCACTAAAATAGAAATGAAATCTCTCATCCTATCTGCAAAACACTTGCCAAATATGTTATTGATTAAGATGATCCCGGAAACTTCTAATTACAATACTCAATACCCAATATCAACTTTTTGTATTTATTCTGCAATGTAATTATTATTGGGGGATAGCAAAATTCAAAGTTTTGGCTTTATTAAAATTAGAATATTTCAGGGAAGAAAAGATGTATTATTTCCAATCCCTCTTCCAAACCAAAGCTTCCTATACTCTGGGAATTGCAATAAGATTGATATTACTGCAAATGTTCTCCCTCTGAATTTTATTTTTAAGACACAGAGCGGTATCTTTCATAACAAAAGCCCTGGGAACAGGGAGAGGCACTTCAATAAGTCTTGAAATTAGATGTTGAGTCAATACACCTATAATCTTGTGGACTCTCCCAGACCCTGGGGATATAGAAATGGACTGGGAAATCAAAGGGCTGATATTGTAGCTTAGATCATTTCAGATCAGCCATTAAGTATGTGTCTGTGTTTCAAAGAGTCTCCTTATTTTTCTCTTTTTATCACTTTGGAGAGTTAGGTAATAAGAGAACATGGGTTGTGACAGCGTGTGTTCACCCAAGCAGATGTGTGCCATGCACTGCTCATTCCCTGCAGGATTCACCTCTTCAAAGCATTTCCTCTTCTTACCTAAAGCTACACAGCAGACTCTCTTTGAGGCAGTAACTGTTACTCAACTAGAAAAGGTATTTGCCAAATTCCCAAGTGTTTTTCTTAAAGCTGACATTTTTGCTGGAATGGACCCAACAGCTTTTTGGGATCACTGCCTTTATGGAAGCAAATCTTTCTAGGTAGCAGAAAATACAGAGCATGATGAGAAGATTGAGAGCGAGCCCCATTTGCTTTGTCTGGATCAGTATGTAAAGGGGATAAGCGTTTCCAGCCATAGTTGTCTCTCAAGGACATCGGGATTTCATGCATACAGCTGGTGTTCAGATCCTTGCTTGATTTTACTTGGGTCCTAACTCTTATGATGTAACTTACGGCACTCAGAGTGCATCTGGAGTCCTTCTCCCAAGTTCTGGAATTTCTACTTACTGACCTTGGCAAATAACACAAATTCTCTGCATGGTACTGGTGCTGCCCCTTTCTAATTGTAAAACAGAGGAAACCACAAGATTTCTGAAGTCTTTCCTGTATCTAAAGAGATGTCTTATTGCATCCCTCTATGGGTGAGCTCAACATTTCTGCCTGATTTTCATAACGTAGATTAATTCTTGATTTTTTTTTTTTTTGCTTAAAAGTTATATAAATAGGAGGAAAGTGTAAGATGTGTACTGTGATCTGGTAAGGAAAGCATATTATGGTAAAGTAAAGGTGAAATCTTCTAACTTAAAGCAAGAGAAGGAATTCAATAAACTTCTGTGATCTGATACTAGTTCATACTGGGTTTTTTTTGCACTTGTCCCACAGATTGGAAATTGCCAGATGGTAATATTTGACTAACATTATTTTACCACAGATTCTCCTAGGTAATTTTATTCATACATACTATGTTATGTTTTATTATGTTTTTATATTTTATGTTTATTATATTATTAAAATAGAGCATATCTACTTTGGGCATTTTGGAACTGTACAAAATAGAAAAAAACAAAAATCACATCACATCAATCACATCACATCATTCAAAGATATAAACTTTGAATACTTTTACCCCCTTTCCTTATAGATTTTTCTCTAATACATAAATTGTGAGTTCAACACACACACATACTGTTTTTATCACTTAGTAAATATACTGAGAACTTTTTGTCATGCCATTGGTAGTCTTCTAAAACATTATTTTTCAAGTTTGGTAACAGACATACCATTTGTTAACCATCACTGTAGTGTTAGATGTTTAAACGTTTCTGAGATAATTCTGTTAAGTGAAAATTTATACAACTGCTTCAAGCTGCAATAGCCCACATGTCTCAGGTAGAAATCCAAGGCTTCTGGTACATGGTAGCTGTAGAAGTCAGGGTGGGCTCACAGTGGAACCTGCATACCCTGCCTCAAGCACTGTAGTTAAAAGACTATGACATGCAGTTTTTGTCCCAGGAATGTTTTTCTCTACTTTTCTGTTAGTGTTTTGAGTCTGAATAAAAATGTCCTTCTCTAGCAACTTCCCAGACAGATTCACATGTTATGTTTTAGAACTTGGAAGAAAAGTTGAGTACTTGCCTGGCCCTAGTATCAAGACCATGGATAAGAGCCTCTAAGCTATTTCAATATGGGAAAGTTTACTCTAAGAATTTTTTTTTTTTTGGAGAGAGACAGAGAGAGACAGGAAGAGAGGGACAGGAAGACAGATAGATAGAGATGAGTGTGCCAGCAGCCTCTCAGCTGCTGCGAACGACATCCAGATGCGTGTGCCCCCTTGTGGTCAAGTGCAGCATTGTGCCCTTGTGTCACTTTGCATCTGGCTAAACGTGGGGCCTGGAGATTGGAACCGCTGGAGACTGGAACCGCTGGGGATTGGAACCAGCGTTCTTAGGCTTAGGAGGCAGGCGCCTTAACCGCTAAGTCATCTCTCCAGCCCAGAATTTTTGTATTACTATAAACTTCAACTTGCAGGACTTCTTAGCAAGGTAAACATGTAATAGCCAGTATAATTTCTGAGAAAGGAAGAGAGTAACTACTACCCTCAGTTTTCCTTCCTATTACTTATTAAATATCTTACCTACTTATCTGTCAGCACACAGAGAGAATGAATGGGTGCAACAGGGCTTCTTGCCACTCCAAGTGAACTCCAGATGCATGCACCACTTTGTGTATCTGGCTTTACGTGGGTACTGGGGAATTGAAACCAGGCCATCAAGCTTTGTCGGCAAATGTCTTTAACCACTGACCCATCTCTCCACTCTTCCCTTTCTATTAGTTATAGAGCTAGCTGGTCAATATGCTCTCTGGTCAAGTTATGATACCTTTATGTCACAAACTGTTTGGATGAACAATGGTATATAACACTAGAGGAGAGTTTGGACCATGCTACTCATCAGCAGTATATCATAGTGCTATGAAATGGGTGGCAGCATGTTTTAGTATGGTCTGATATTGATTCTTTTGTCCAATATCCTACTTTAACATTATTGTAGTCACACTTCAAGATTTTAGATAGAAAGATATAGAAGAAAAATCAATAGATACTATCATTCTACTACAAACTGGCTTACGTACCTATAGCTTCTCAGCCATGCTCACATTTAGTGGTCTTGGAAAGGCTGGTCCAATAGTCACGCTTTAAGAACCTCAGGTGTACACTGTGACCACCTCAGAGATTTTAGCTTCACCTTCCAAAGGTCATGAGTAAGAACTCATAATCCAAAAAGTCACAGATGACTTACGGGTAAGATGGTGGCATAGGAGCCACGCCAAACCAGCCCAGGGAGGGATTTAAGCAAAACCATATCAAAATACACTCTTCTTCTGAAAACTGCAGGAGTATACATTTTCCATAGATACAGCAAAGAAACCGGAGAGACCAAGATCCACCAGAAAGGAGGAAAATGGCCAGAATCCCACTGAGGAGCTTGTGGTCCCGATCCACAACGGCCCCTATCCACACAATCTGCTGAAAGCAGCAGCAGCAGAAATCAAACAAGGGGACTTTCCAACTTCATCAGCCTCCTTATAGACTCCATAAAACTAAAGAAAAGTCAGCTGAGAGCAACTAAGGAGCTACTGAAAGAGATACAGGGGATGGTGTGAGCAACTCCAGGCTTCCTGAACTCTCCCATCCTCCAACCATCAGAACCACGAACCTCCAGCATTCAGCCCCCAGAGGCAGCACATCCAGAATAGCTGAACAGAGCTCCAGCTCCACAGCACAACATGGAGGGAACAAGGTGGTCATTCAGTGTTGGTGAGATTGGAAGCCACCCCAAAAGGTAACGAGGCCGACTGAAAAATAAACATAGGCCTGCATTGGAAGTGCTAATCTCTCTTTTCATGTCATGGCAGGTTATGGGTTACATATTTTTGGGTGGTTTTACCATTTTCAAATAAGCTGTACTTGGGGGTTGAAATTGTTGCATTAAGGCTTACTGATTTATAGGGCTTTTGTCTTTTGCTTCTGTCATTATTGGGGGCAGGGTCTGATCCAGATCCAGGCTGACCTGGAACCCAATTCAGAACAGAACTCTCTACCTCCCAGCTGACAGGATTAAGGGTATATAGCAACACACACCCTTAGGGATTTTTGGCCTCATAAGACTGTTTGTTTTAATCACCACACTTGTATACTCTGTGCTGGTTTTTATTGAATGTGTATTTTGCTCAGGTGAAGTTTAGAATTTGCCAGTATATTGTTCCAGCCAGTCCATTAGAATACCTATTTAGCAAGCAAACTCAACACCTAGGATTACTTCTGTGGGTGGATTGGGGAACAAGAGCAACACTTGGCACCTTAAACTCATATCCTAAAAGTATATAAAGGTGGATCACCACATCTAAGAACACTGCAGATAAGTGGAAAACCCAAATATTAAATCACTTCAGGATGTAAAAGTTGCTACATTATAATACAAGAAACACACATAATCAAGACAATGCAATCCCACCAAAAATTATAAGTCGAATAGAAATGATCACCAATGAGCCTGTTTTAGATGACATACCTGACAAAGATTTCAAAAGAAAGATTCTATCTATGCTCAAAGAAATGAAAGAAGAAATAAAAGGATTCAAAGAAGAAAACAAACTCTTGAAAGAGAGCACAGAAAACTAGCTTAATAAAGTAAAAAGGTCATTATAGGACATGAGTAAGGAAATAGAAATACTGAAGAAAAACCAGGCTGAAATCCTAGCTCTGAAGAACACAGCCAGTAAAATCAAAAACTCTGTGGAAAGTCTCACCAGCAGAATGGATGAAAGAGAGAACAGAATATCTAAACTAGAAGACCAGGTGGCAGATCTGATACAGTCCAACAAGGAGAAAGACAAGCTAATAGGAAGGTATGAATGGGACTTCCAAGATATGATATGAAAAAATCAAACATAAGAATTCAGAGTATAATAGAAGGAGAAGAATTTCAACCCAGAGGCTTAGTGGGTGTTTTCAACAAAATCATAGAAGAAAAATTTCCCCAAATTGGGAAAGAAAAGCCAATGCAGATACAAAGAAGCTTTTAGAACACTAAACAGACAAAACCTAGAAAGAACCTCTCCTTACCATATTAGAATTAAACTACTAAACATGCAAACCAAAGAAAATATATTGAAAGCAGTTAGAGTAAAAAGCAAGTGACCTTCAAAGGCAAGCCTATCAGGATCATAGCAGATTACTCAATACAAACTTTAAAAGACAGAAGAAGGGCTTGTAATGATGTATTCCAAGTTCTGAAAGATAAAAACTGTCAACCAAAAAGTCATAGACTCATCTGCTTTATACTTTATGTTTCATTAGCACATAAAAAGCCTGCATGGGATGGAGGAATGGCTAATTGGGTAAATGTGTTGCTATGGAAGCATGACAACCTGAATCCAAATCCCCAGAACCAATGTAAAAGCTAAATGCAGTTCTATAATTCCAGCTCATCCATGTGAGAAGGGAGGCAAAGATAGAAGAACTCCCAGAAGCTAGTGGGCTAGGTACCCTGGCATATGTATTGCTAAGAGCAACAACAGCTCCTGCCACAAACCAACACCGGTGATTAAACTCAGTTTTCCACATGCACCTTATGGCATGCATGCACCTACTGTTACACACATGTACACAAATTAAAGTTTTACAGAAGTTTCTTATATGAGGAGGCCTATATGAAATAAAAATATTGCTACTGAGGTTTTTAAAAAATACACAGAAAAATATTTATACAGTTAAGTTATACAGAAGAAAAAATAGAAATCACAGCATTATTCTGTAGTTTTACAACAGCTGTATTTTCTTCATCACTTTTAGACACATGACTTTTTTCAATGACTAGGAGTTATTTTTATGTAGAAAATAATTCTTTATTTTAAAATGTTACATGCTGTTTGATGTGAGGGCAGTGAGAAAAGCTATGAACGTGTCTTCTATAAGCAAATTGTAGAAACATAAGTGAACACCTGACAAAAACAGAGTGATGGTGGAAAGGAGTCTCTTTCATCCTCAGAAGTTCCTACTTACTATTTACAAACCAAAAGTGAAAATTAGGAATTTCACTATGGGCATCTGTTCCTATGTTTAAGAAAAATAATAAAAGCTAAAAATTCACCCAGAATCTGGCATCTAAACTCCTTCAGAATGATTCTGATTTGTTTTTACAGAAGTTGTGCAAAGCACACTTAAATTCCAATAACACTGTTAATTTTGCTCAAATGGGAACTGAAAACATATTTTAACATCCTGTCAGAATGTGATGCTCAGAGTGTCGATAAAATGATACTAAAATAAATGTAAATTTAGCCTGTTCTTATAAGTGGCTGCCTGGCTCTGGGAGGTGTTAGGTTGCTATAGTCTTTCCCATAGCAACTTGGAATCTTATTACATAAATAATCCCCAAGTGTCCTCAGAACCTAAGAACGTAGGAACTAAGTCTATTCCCCTATTTAACAGTCCTGCATGGAACCTTACCAGAATGAAATGAAGAAGTTGGTAGTATTCTTGGCAACTGAGAAGTGTCAGGGCACTGTGGGCTGTATATAGACTAGAGCTGTGGCCCTGTGCTGTACCCTGGCTATATGTCTGAATCCTTCCCAGTCAAGTCCTCAGCTCTCTCTGAAGACTGGCTATGAGCTTCTTCATTCTCCTCCTTTGCCTGCTGGCTGCTTGAGCCCTCCATCAGGCTCAAGGGGCTCACAGCAATAGGCAAGAATCCATAGCCTATAAGGGCTGGAATATGCTTTGCAAGTGCACCTGGGAAAATGACCTGAATGACACACAGGAAGCCATTTTGAGACCCTCCAGCTCCAGGCTCACAGTGAGCCGGTGTGGATTGTTTCAAGAACCTCAGCTAGGGCTCAAGTGAATTTTAAGAAGTGTAGCACAGTAGAAGAGTATAGGGGCAAAGCCTTGGTCTCCTAGACAGGCAATCTCAGCAACAGAGGTCAGTTTTACAGGGTGTACATGATTATTGGAAGTGTGCTTATTATGAGACATATCAAAAATCCTGAAATTGCTAGGTGCTACAGAACAGTAAGCTCATAAAAGGGGATGAGCTTAAAGACAAGTTAGCCTGGAAATGTGAATTTACAACCAGATAAACACAATTTGTTGGGCAGCAGGAGGGTTTCCATTAAAAAGGAATCCTCTGTTACAGGATCAATTTAATAGCATCTGTCCCCATGCATTTAAAAGGTAAAGCAATTTACAAGAGAAAATGGGTTCTGTATTTTGCGGAAGCATGTTCATTATGGCAAGGGAATTGTAACTGTACATAAAATCAGGAACTAGAAAAATCGGCCCCAAATACATGTTTATTTGAATTCCTCTAAAATTTGCAAGATTCAACAACAACACAACAAAATGGATGACAGAAACCAAATCAAACCAAATCAAACTTAACCACAAAGTTTTGGTTTTCCTGGTAATTGAGCTCTTTTCTAAGAGAGCACAGGAAGAAGCTCCTCAGCCACCCTGGCACATTTCTGTCATTATATTTAAGCCAAATTAGTTCAATTCATCATATTTAATTGTGTGGCACTGGCGTTCCCAGAAGATGTTAAATTGTAGTTGAAAAGAAATTTCTTGCCTTGCTGGACACATACCCCTGCTCCATTGCTCTTCCAGAAAATAATGTCTCGGGCTGTCATTATGTGGAAAAACAACTTGTCCTTCCAGGTTTGTACTTCATAGTGATGCCCCTGCCCCAGGGTCTGCTGCTGTGGGGAACTTGGACCCTGGCATTTGGCTTCCAACTGAGCCATCCTACTTTCCACATTGGAATGTTCTTGTTCTCTCATGGTATGAGCCACTACAATCCCGGAAGGACTCCATCTTCCATTAGCTGTGAGAGTCTGGTCTGGTACCTATTTAACCCTCTTCTGTGCTTGGCCGGTATGGGGCCCACAGTGAAGCTCTTCTGAAACTTGGCCCTTGATTAGAAACTTCCTGCATGGCACCGTTAGGGCCTTTCAGAAGCACTGCATGCAGGAACTCACATAAACTAAGTGACAGCAGAGACAACCATATTATTAATCTTACTTGACCTAAAGCATCCAGCCACATATAAATCTATTCAGATTGAAATACTGCTAATTTCGACCAAACTTAATTATATTCTTAGTTTGACCTGGCTGGCTGAAAGATTTGAAAAATCCTTGTATGACTTCCTAGTGATTTTTTTTTTAAAAACATCCATACCTCTGTGGTGAAGTTCTATGGAAAACTGACAACCCAGAGGACATTTCAATATTACAAAAGCATTTGCTTCTGTAAAGAGCTCCAAGTTTAAGTACAGTGAAATTAAAATCTAAGAGCATTTGTTTGTGTTTCATAGAAAGGTTGTATATTGAGCAAGGATGTTTTAATTTCAATCTTCTAAAATTTGTGTTCACTGAACACTTATCAAATTTAAATGGAAAGCATACAGTAGGTAATAGTGGTCATGTTGGTTTACAGTACATTGAATCTACTGCCTTTATGAGATACTTGTTGATCATTGTGCCTTTATTAACATAAGATGCTTTTTTTTTTCCAAAAGGTATTACATATGCTAGAGGGCAGGGGCCCCATATCTAACCCTTTCCATCTGGATCCACAATGCCTTCAACATGACAAGGTGCTATAAAAATGCATGGTGGTAATTAGAATGATTTCTGTTCAGCATGTTACACTGAGTTTTACAAAAGTTCTACACTTTTTAGTGCATGTATATGTGTGTTGTATGCACGCTGTACTCGCAAGTGTGTGGGTACACATGCACATATGTGCATGTGGAGAACAGAGGTTGACGGTGGGTGTCTTTCATAATCACTTTCCACTTTATGCACTGAAGTAAAGTCTCTCATTTGTCCCCGAGCTCACTGATTTGGCTAGCCATGCCCACCAGGCATTTATTGTGGGTGTTGAGGATCTCACACTTGTAAAGCCAAGACTTTATCCATTGGGCCATCCCCTCAACCCCAAGTTCTAAACATTCTGGTGAAAGGAGTCATCCTTATTTGAACATACTTCTTAATATATGCCATTTAAATTGAATCAGAGCAGGGCTGGAGAGATGGTTTAGCAGTTAAGGAGGATGCCTGTGAAGCCTAAGGACCCAGGTTCGATTCTCCAGGTCCCACACAAGCCAGATGCACATGGTGGCACATACATCTGGAGTTCGTTTGCAGTGGCTAGAGGCCCTGGCATGCCCATTCTCACACACTCTCTCTTTCTCTCTGTCTCTAATATATAAATAAATAAAAATCTTTAAATTGAATCAGAGCAAATAATATCAGTGTTCCCATCTTCCTCTTGAATGAAAGACATCAAAAACACAAGTCCAGATAAAGGCAAATATGCTATTGAAGTCACAGACTTCTTTAATTAGAGGGCCAGGTGCTGAAGGATAACCAAGACTATAAGAAGAGTGATGCTCATTTTATATTTGGCATTAGCCATAACATCAGAAGCACCTTACCACCTTCCATGCATTATCTCCTTTAATTTTCATGATACTAAAACTTATGGCACTTTGCCATGCCAAGCCTTCTAATCTAGACAGGCTGCTTCTGGTCTTTCTTATGTACATCTGCCCTACCCTCATGGTCGACTGAAAGGGAAGAGGAAGTGAGGGGAGGATAGAGGAACAAGGGAGGGAGAAAGAGGGTAAGGGGATGCCGAAGGAAGAATAGGTCTGGATTTTCAAGTCTGGCTTCATCCCAATAGTCAAACACATGTTGTAAATCATTTTATGTGCCAAAAGGAAAAATATAATTAAATATTATTTTTAAATATTTATTTATTTATTATTGAGGGAGTGAGTACAGGCATGCCAGGGCCTCCTATTGCTGAAAACAAACTCCAGATACATGTGATACTTTGTGCATCTGGCTTTACATGGGTACTGGGGAATTCAACCCAGGCTATTAGGCATTGCAAGCAGGTGCTTTTAACCCCTAAGCCATCTCTCCAACCCACAGTTCAATATTCTTTAAAACCAGAAAAGCAGAGATAAATTGAAATATTTTGGTTGTTAAAAAAATTAAGGTGTCATGCAAGTCCTTACATAATCAACTGTGTCTTTTCCATATGAACTCATTTCTCTCCATGTCCCTGGAAAGAACCTCAGGAGAGCAGCCTTAGTCCTAGTGAGGAGATAACAAGCCAAGCTTGGGCTGGGATCCTGTGCCTGAGTATTCATGAGGAGCATGGCCCCACCATGTCCTCCTGACACAGGCAGATGGTACCCTAACAGATTTTCTTCCCTAAAAATTCCAAGAATTTCTGGCTGGATATTTCCCTAGGAGACATGGAGAACAATTGCTGTTTCAGCAAAGAGAAACCAAGCACGGGGGCTCCTGGAGAATAGAGAACCTTACTTCTGACCTTGCATTTGGCAATTCCCATCAGTGCAGCAGGGTGTTACATTTTGAGGGACCAGCTCCCATATGGATGAGTGACAGTTGCAAATTTGCTTTTAAAAGTGAGTGGTGGGCTGGAAAGATGGCTTAGCAGTTAAGGTGTTTGCCTGCAAAGCCTGATCTCTACAGATCCCACATAAGGCAGAAACACAATGTAACACAAGTGTGCAAGGTCGCATGCACACAAGTTGGCACACATGTCTGGCGGTCGATTGCAGTGGCTGTAGGCCCTGGCATGCCAATTTTCTCTCTCTCCCTCATAAAAAAAAAAAAGAAAGAAAAAAAGTGAATGATGCGAAAGGTGTTTTCCACAGGTCATGGACCTCTGTCCCTCTCCTTCCTCCCTTCCTTTAAGCCCTTAGCAGACATTTGCCTATGATTTAGTCCAAAGACCAGATGGGAATTCTTGCTGTCAGGCCAGGTCTGTGAATGCCCACAGCTAAAAGAAAAACAACTGCCTTCCTTTTGGCAGGGTTCAGGCCTCGGCAGAATAAAAATGGTTAACTGCTTTCCTTCCCTTTAATCAGTCCCGTGCTCTCTGCTGAAACCACATGCCATGTCCTCTAGGCCAGCTCATTTGAAAAAGCATGAAAAGAACTTTGAACTGCTGGTGCGTGGCACTTGAACTCCAGCTCTTTCATCTCTCCCTCACACATGGAAGACAGCATGCACTATGTTTGCTCATTAATTCTGCTGAACAAGTAACATTCCTCATGCACATTTTAAGTCTAGGTTGTCCTTCCTAGTCTCATCAGATGCCTAGTAAGTAAATGAAGAGAAGTTTCGGACAGAGCTTCCCATGCAGACCTCCAGAAAGCACTGCAGGTCCCTGCAGAGGAAACAGGTCCTGACTATCTCCATGGATGCTTCTATAGCTGAGGCTGGTGCCAAGCCTGTGTGAGTACGCATGCTGCTGTGGCCTGTCAGAGGTCCTCCATAAGGGACCTGTTCAGTCATCATTATCTTAGTTTTATCCCAAGCAAACTGAAATTATACATATTTCTTTAAAAATGAAATGTCATATATCTAGAAAAAGGTCCAGGTTCAAATCAGAATTTCTGCTTGGCTCCTGTTCTTTTACACCTAGGATACTGCACCTAATATTAAGAATAATAAGAATCTATGTTCCAACTTCAAAATGATAGAGCTTTATTGAGGAAAAAATGTATAATAAGATCACACTGAATTTAAGAAAATTACATTTAACACCTCTTTCTTTCGATGTATGAATGCTCGCAGAACAGAAATGTAGAAATGCTGTGAGGACAGAGGTCTCCTAAGACAGATGGGTTTAGTGCAAACAATAGGTATATGACTTGAGGAAGTCATTGAGGCATGGCATTTACTTGCATGCTAAGCTTCGAAAAGCTTTGATCCTTCAGGGTAAAAGCCAAGTTTCCTAAGACAGTGGTTCTCCAGTCCCAGCTTCTATCAGCCAGACTTCCCCAGAGGGCTACTGTCACAGAAAGCTGGCTCTCATTGCCCCACTCTGCAATGTGCTATTTCAGCAGGTCTTCAAACTGCAAGGTGAGAAGTTAAAGTCTGTCAACACAGCTGGATAGACTCCTCACACACCACTGTTTTCTATTGTGGTTTCATTCATTGTTTTAAAGAAAATCATTTAGAATCCATTGTTTGTTTTGGCACTGTGGTAGTTTGAATATATGTCCCCCAATATATTCAGTGTTTTTTTTTAGTTATAGTTTGCATCTGCAATCACCTTGCTAGAGGCAAGGTCACTGGGGGCCCTGGTCTTAAGGTGTAGTGATGGTTTGAGATTCCATTGTAAAGATATGCAAATGTGCCTAGCAGGAGTTCCTGAAGTGTGCTATGTGACCTTTTGGCTGTAGTTTTGCTCTGTGTGCTGTGGTGGCTGGTTGGCTTTTGCTCTCTCTGTTTGGCCCTGTGGAGAGCAGGCCATTTCTCCTGCCTTTATGGAACTTCCCCTGGATCTGTAAGCTTCAATAAATAATATCCCTTCCTCCATAACTGTGCCCGGTCTGGAAGTTCATCTCAGCGAACCTGAAGCTGTCTGCAACAGTAAAGTGGTACCGAGGAGTGTGGGGTGAGATGAACCAGATTGTGTGGGTGTTCATCTTTTGGAACCTTTGTTTTGGAGGAATGGGCATGGACTTGGTGCTTGCAACTGAAGATGTCTTCTGGAGTGGTAAGCCAAGTTTTATGGACTATTCTGATGAGAGTTTGAGAATGCTAAGTGCAGACAGTATTGAACTTCCAGGCTTGGCTTATGAGCTTTCTAAGGAGAAGGAAAGAGTGCAGAGGACTTTGCTGGAACTGGGCTACTGGCATAAGGGATGGCTACGTTCTGCTATCCAGGCCCAGAAAGTTTGATTAAGGTTAAATTTGTAATGGACTGATGTGCTTGGCTGAAGATATCGGACTGAGATTTTAAGATTTTAAGTTGGAAAACCTCAAGCAACTTAAAAGCAGAGGCACTGAGACTGGTTTTAGGTTACTGGAGCTTCTATTGTCAACACATTAGCAATCTTAAGGAAGGTGGAAGGAAGGTGGTCTGACTTGATTTACATTAAAACAATGGAGAGGATGCCTGAAAGACTGTTAAAAATGCAAATTCTTGGAAAGAGCTGACTGGAGAGGGAACCTGCTTTTCAAGGCTATGGTTTATTTTGTCCCTGGATTAAGAATATGGCTGTGTCCTGCACACCTGGTATTAGTTTTGGAAATAAGAAAAATGCATAGAATGGTCATGAGTTGCACACGGTTCCAGGAGCCGCTGCTGAGATGCGGCATGAGGCAGGGCATGAAGACCCTCAGGAATAGGCTGCAAGAGCCTTTGGAAGATGGACCGTGGTTTGCATGGAGACCTGAAGATGTTTTGGATATACCAGGACTGTGCAAAAGGGCTACCATGGAGTGCAGTGTTGGCATGGGATGAAAGTTTTCCCTGGAGACTCTGCCCAGCTGGAGGGGTGGAATTGGAAAAACTGGAGACTGTCAGTGTATGATTATATTGAACTTGAACTGCAGAAGTTTGATGACTACTGATGGTGGCTGAGTTTGCATTGTTCTAGTTTCTCCTTGCTATTCCTTATACAGTTAAAAATGTTTACTCTGTGCCTTTACATGTTGAAAGTATTTAACTTGTTTGATTTTACAGGACTCACTATCTTAAGTTGATCAAGACTGTGAGAACCTTTGAAATTGGACTGAGTACAATTTACAATGTGTGATAGTTATAAATCTATTGGGGGCCAGGGGCTGAATATATTGGGGGCCAGGGGCAGAATGTGGTAGTTTGAATATATGTCCCCCAATATATTCAGTGTTTTTTTTTTTTAGTTATAGTTTGCATCTGCAATCACCTTGCTAGAGGCAAGGTCACTGGGGGCCCCGTCTTAAGGTGTAGTGATGGTTTGAGATTCCATTGTAAAGATATGCAAATGTGCCTAGCAGGAGTTCCTGAAGTGTGCTGTGTGACCTTTTGGCTGTAGTTTTGCTCTGTGTGCTGTGGTGGCTGGTTGGCTTTTGCTCTCTCTGTTTGGCCCTGTGGAGAGCAGGCCATTTCTCCTGCCTTTATGGAACTTCCCCTGGATCTGTAAGCTTCAATAAATAATATCCCTTCCTCCATAACTGTGCCCGGTCTGGAAGTTCATCTCAGCGAACCTGAAGCTGTCTGCTACAGGCACCCATCTGACTTTGTCTAAGGTCATCAACTCTTGTATTTTCTTCAAGCTCATTGAGTACTCCTAAAAATCATCATTTACTGTCCTCCTAAAAACTGGCTGCATTCCCATTCTGCCCTTCCCTCAGGGAAAGGGAAGAAATGAGCCATGTTGGACTGCTGAGGGCCATGCAGTTGTTACCTCTGTTCATATCATACACATGTGAATCTTTCTCCTGAGCAGTGTCTAATGTCACTTTACTATCAGTGAAACTGCAGAGAAAAGGGGTGTTTCCTTTTCTCCCTACACTTCTATCAACAAATAAGCCAAGATCCTCTATTCTAGTCACCTTCAATCTTTCTGTTAAAAAGTCCAAGACAATGTGTATTTTGTTAACTGGTATTTACACAAGACACATGAAACCTATTTCATCTCTAGTTTTTTTTCCCCCTGGCAATGGTGATGACTGTGGGTCTTCTCAGGTCCTTCAGACCATATCTACCCCTCACACAAGCTATATTCCTTGCTCTCTCTAGTCTGAGTGAACATCTATCTCCCTTGCTTGTTTGAACTCTTTGGAAGAACTTACATATAATTCAAGGAGAGAGTTTTAACTGGCATCTTAGATAACAAAAGTACACAATACAGGTTCTCTTGAAGCTTCTCCCTCAACAACTCAAGGACTGATGCGCCTTACTTGGTACTGAACGGCACCTCCCCCCCTTGATTAAAAATTAGGAGAACTAAAATTTATTGGAAAAAGAGTCCAATTTTCCAGCATGTTGGCATGGAGGCTAGATAGCATCTTTAGGGATTAAACAATTTCTAAGCAAGAAGTTCAGAGTAAAACCAAATTTCATCTGCCATACTCTGGAAGAGGATTTTTATGGGAACAGGCAAGTATCCCTGAAGAAAGTGTAATGGACCTCAGATTCACATATGGAGAAACAACTGGAGCAATTTAAATCTCTGTGCTCCTCAGAAGGAGTTTCAAGTTCTATTAATAAAATTGAGTCACTCAAAGATGAAGGTTTAGTGTAACTCATATAAAAGTGAATTATATGGCCATTTTCCTGCACTTATTCCCCACCTAAGATTCAGTACTCATGCTGATACCTCCTGGGGACCTGGCCCTTGTCGGCATTACCTGATTCATCCACTCTCATTTTTTTGGTTGGGCTGTCACAGTTCTCGTCATCAGACATTTCCATTTCTTCCTCACGGCGGATGCCCATGAGCTGCTCACTTTGAGCGTTCCGGAGCTCCTGAAAGCATAGAGTACATGAAGGTCAAGTCATGGCCACATATCTTTAAAATGTCTCCTCATGGTCTCTGGGTATATAATGACTGGTATGTCAACATTTAAAATTTAAACCTTTTACTCAAATGTCACTTCCCTTAGTCAAAATGAAGTTCTGAGGGAGAAGAAGGCCAAAAGTTTTGGTGTCAGACTTGAGATAAATCCCTGCTTATCTACAACTAGTTAGGAGCTCTTTGGTAAGTTATTTAATCTCTTTTGAGTCTCACTCTCCTTGTTTATAAGAAATGGAATAATAATATATACCTACTAGGGTTGTGTCAGATTACATGGCTTACCTATTACCTATTACATAAACTACCAGCCATGTGTAGATGTAGGAAACTTTTTTCATATCTGCTTGCTCAATTTGTTCATTGGATTGCTGTGGAGCTACTGGTTTTGAGTATGAAATGAGTCAATGCATATAAAGGCATTATCATCATTTGGTTTGCTCAGTTGGTAGAACTGACCACTAATGTTTTCATATAAACAAAGTACCCCAGATGGGTGTATACGCCTGTTTGTATGATTTACCCACACATGCACACTAGAAATCCATCAAAATAGAGGCCTTTTCTCTTTGCAGTCCACATTATCATGTACATAAAAATAATAATTTTGTGGCAGTGGTGGCTTCAACATCACTTTTAAGTCATGGGTCTTAGGACCATATCCTAAGGACCATATCCTGTCTCTTGCACTGACTTTGACAGTGGCTATAATCAAGTTACAGAATTACTCCCTCTCTATTCACTCATAAAGAGGGAGTGATATTAATGCAAGGCTGTTTGAATGCAATAGGATATGTGGAAACCTATTGTAAAAGGTAAACAACTAAACAATATCTTTCTTGCTACTGTGCATAAAGCAGGTCATTGTAATTATTTACATTAAATAGTTATATCATTATTTTATGTCAGGCTGTATTTGTGAATTCTCATGCATTGTTCTTTTATATGTGCTATTCTCAAAAAAACACTTAAAACAGGAAAAAAAGCATTCATTATTTTTCCCCTCTTTTAAATAGACGTCTGTAAATAAAATACAAAAAGTTAAAATAATTTTATAATCTATTAATTACAATAAAACTGAATGTCTCCACCAGTCTGTTAGTGGCATAAGTTTAAGGACAGTCCTACTGCTCACTCGGTGGTGTACACCTGCCACTCTGGGTTTGTGTATCTTTCTTTGGCTCACTGCAGCGTGGAAATTACTTATTGATGGCAGCATTCCAATGGTCCCCTCTGCTTGTAGGAATCACCTTTGTGGAGGACCGGAAAATAGGAAGACACAGAGAGGCAAGGTCTAGAAAGGAATAGTTACAGGACAGCTCTCAGAGGCCACTGGAATGGCAGATCAGACCTCCTTAATTGACCATGCTGCCCAGAAAAAGAGATGGTAATTCTGCCTAATGCAACACTATCAGGGCTTGGAAATGGGTGCCACAAATTTCCCAGTGATGAGCAGCTAATATTTCTATTGACAAAAAGCCCAAATTCCCACAGAGGTGGTATGAAAAATATTTAAAACAAGAAAAAGTCAGATGTAAAGAACAAATGAAGCTGAATGGTCCTGTTGTTTAGTTCTACAATTAATGACAAACTGCCACATGACAGTTGTTTTTGTGAGGAAGGTGGCAGGAAGGGAAAACACTGGAGGGAGAAGAACCTAGAGTGTTTCCACAAGGTGCCTGTGGTTCAGCAGTAAATCACTAGTACATGCTAATGAATCTGCAGAGGTGTTGCAGATAATTAACAGATGCTGTACATGGCAATGTGGGGAAAAAACAAGCCAATTATCAAGCTTATACGCAACTGAGAAATCATCCACATTGTTAAATTACCAACCAGTATTTAATCAATTAAGCAACATGTAGAAGGGAAAAATCAAAGGTAATTGAGAGATCCATTTCCTAATGTATTCCAAAAGACCCTTACAGAAGGACCTTTGAGGATGACATTCCATCTATACCCCTGGAGAATCCATTCTACCAGCAGATCCAGCCGAGAGAGCAAACAGGCTTCCTCAGTCCCAGGAGGGAAGCCTGACTTGTGTTGCTCTGGAATCAGTAGGGGTGGGGTAGACAGGGATAAGAGGGACAAGAAGCATGACAGAGCAGCAGCTGATGTTTGCTGACAGTCACACACTAAGAATGACCTTCTTTTATGTTTAATAGATTTGTCAAATTTAGTTGTCATGTTTGATTTTTGTATGAATTTTAAAAAATTCATACACTCAACATGACCAAATCTGAATCACAGTTGACAGATTCCAATTTGAGGTTTCTTAATATTCATGTTTATAATGCATCCTAAGCATAGGGTTCTTTTTTTCTGCCTGAAAATCAACTTTGACTTGGGTCTCAATTCAGTGCAAAGGAGAATAAGAGTGAAGTGCCCTTCCTTTGTTTGGAAACCCCTGAAAATTAAGAGAAATCCTACCTCATTCTTACAGTCCTATAGAGGAACAGAACTGTATCAGTCACCAACCACCTTCTTAGACACCAGTGAGTACATCTTAAAAATGCCCTTATCACAAGTGTACTAGCATTTTAAGTGTCCCATTACTGTGAAGTTATTCAGTATCCACCATAGTAACAGTGACAATAAAGAACCCATTTGGTATTCATACGGATATTACATCTAGTGCCATTGGTATCCAATTGTAATTTAGCATTAGTTAATGAGCACTTAAAATGCTACACAAATGACTGATGTCACAGTGCTTTGTGGTCCCTCAAATTCTTAATAAAACACTTATTTTATAAGTGTGAGCCAAAATCATTAAATAAACCTTACCTTCTATAAGTTTGTGATTTTTGAAAGGGGGGAAGTATCTTTTAGAGAACCATTATATTAACATGCTAGAAATGAAGAGGCATCCAAATGAAAAACATTATGTCATTGAAAAAAAAAAGAATCAAAGGAAGACAGTATACTTACTTTTAAATTACAGGTTCAAAGCGTACACTACACTGTGGAGTCAAAAATAACAGCTGGATGACCAATGATAATGGCATATTTTGGTCTACCTTAGGTAGCAAGGAAGGTTCTGCACTCTTTCCTTGGGAGTAGATACTCACTTCACACATGCATTGATGCTCAAGAGAGGACTCAGCTAGCCTGGGCTTTTATACCTCTTAGGAGGTTTGCTCTGGGGAGAGGTGTGACAGAACCTCATGTCTAGCACAACAGGCTAAGGCATGGTTTATGAGACAACATGGATAGGAAGGCATACTTGCCATTTCAAACCCAAAGAGCAAACTGTCATCATCACGTAGAACATTGAAAAACATTCTGTACTTAAAAACCACTTTTCCACATTGGTTTATACTTTTCTTCAACCTAGTTTTAGGCCAAGTATCTTGGTTTATTTCTGAATGAACTATGAATGGGAAAAGAGTCTTTTCTCCCTAGTAAGGAAGAAAGAAAATGTTCTAAGTGTGAGGCCAGTTGCTTCTCTGGACAGGGAAGAAATCAGAGCTAGATTCGGAGGGTACAATGATACAGGACGATGGTAGGAGGACTGCCCATTGTAACAAAACCATCATGGCTGCAGCCACACTATTCTCTGCCAATCCAGCTGTGTGATGGTGGTAAAAAGGAAATAATAAAATCACCAACCTCAGAGTGCTTTCGCCAAATGTCTATGTTCTTGCGCTGAGCTTTCGAGAAATGGTCCCAAGCTTTTTGTCTGGTAGAAGCGTTGAAAACGGCCACAATCTGCTCAACTTTGGTGAACAAGGAAGTCAAACAAGACAAGTAATTTATGTTGTGATCACTATAGGGAAGCAAAGCAAAGACACTAGGAGTCTATGGATGATGTCACAATAGAAACAACATCATCGATATCCATCCAATCTGTGCCTTCTGTACTTACATTTAGCAAGGTTGGGATGGCTCCACAACTTTAAAGGTTAAACAAATTCTAAACATTATTTGGTGGAAAATGTTATGGGCATCTACTTCCAAGCATTCTTTAGTTCTTGTTTACAAATGTGATTTGGTAGATCTATATACCTACATCTCTCTATATATACATACCCTGGCACTATCTTACAAATACAGGCATATGATAAACTCATGGCTGGCTAGGGGCTTAGAAGTGAAGTCAGGGTGGAGTGACAAAGGCTGAAAGTGCTAAACGTGCATCATTTCTTCTTTGGCCTCTATCTCAAGGATTCAAGAATAAACCTCTAAAGTCATTACTATGAGCAGCCTCCAAAGTAGGGCTTCTAGAAGGCAACAAGAGCCACCACCTCCACATTAAGACATATCAAAGCTCACCTGAGCAGCAGCACTGGCATGTAGGTCTCATTCCAATACCACAGGGTGCCCTCCATAGTCCATCACAATCATCCCCCTTCCCCTGGTATTTCATGATTATTTTCATAAGCATCCCCTGGAGCTCTCAACCCACTAGAAGATTTAATACTATCACCTTGACATCACTGAGTACTTCTGTTGGCTTCCAGGAGTTGATAAAATTGGTATGATAAATGTTGAAAGGTTATGAATGAATCCATATAGAGCAAGGGAAGGAATCTTAGTAGTAGGTAATAGTGTGGGGCCAACCAGCTATGGATTCAATATTATTTAAATTGTTGTTGATCTAGTAAGCATGGGATTAAGAACACTAGAATACTGAATTAATCATATGATTAAATCTGAGCATCTAAATATTTACTTAGGAAGGCACAGTTAAAATTAGGTTCTCATGGCTACTATCATACACTATCATATAGATCTTTCCCGATTCCCAAGGCTCTATTATAAAAAGGACATCAATTCTCTTCTGGATCTTTCTGAGTTCAAAGAATGTCACAGAGTAATAGAACAATCTCCACAGAACAACATTCAGTACCATTGTCTTAAATGTTAGTGCACAAAATCAACACTTATATGGCAAATTAGAGGAAGTAAAACCACATTCCATTCTTATAACACTATGACTATCCTATGATGCTAATACCACTTCTCAGTCTACAGGTAATTTTCACAGGGGAGCTTGTATGCTTGCTGGTTTCTATCTCAGGAAACTTTCAACTATAAACTTCCATTTTTAGCATACCCTGTCATCATGTTATACTATGAGTTTGTTTCACTCAATTTTTATTTTTATTTATTAGCAACAGACAGACAGAGAAAGAGGCAGAGAGAGAGAATGAGTGTGCCAGGGCCTCCCGTCACTGCAAACGAACTCCAGATGCATATGCCACCTTGTGCATCTTGCTTATGTGAATACTGGGGAATTGAGCCTTGAATGGGGGTCCTTAGGCTTCACAGGCAAGCTTTTAACCACTAAGCCATCTCTCCTGCCCCTGTTTCACTCAATTTTAATGGAAGGGTTTTCCATCAGCTTGGCTTCTACTCCCTATGCTTGTGTGACATTCTTTCCTAGCCTCACTTGGAGGAATTAGCTTCCAGTTTAGTCACTTTGAGCTGCAGTAAGTCTAATCTTCATCCAGTTTTCATCCCTCGGGGTACAGCATGGCTGGCATGGGAAAACCTGTGCAGCTCAACCATCCAGGCTGTTTTTGCTTTGCAGGTATCCTGGAATCAATGCTGACTTCAGCTGCCTTTTGCCACAGCAATCCAGAGCAGGCTGCAGGCAGCTCACACAAGGTCATCTGGAAGGGTTGGTGAGCAGTAGATTATTAAAGAGTAATAGGCTCCATTGCTTCGGCATCAATTAATAGAGGAAGAGCTATAATGTCCATAGTACTGGGGTGGTGAAAACCAAAATTCTGTTGTCAGAGAAAGCTCTTCACAAAGAAGATGCAATAAAGAGTGAATAATGTATATTCATAAATGGGGCAGTGGTGAAAGTAATGCACATGGAAGAATGCAAAGGAAAAACACTGAGAAGCAAGACTCTGGCTACTATGGTAAAGGCTAATGGTGAAACCAGTCTATGCAAATATGAGCATATTATGAATATTCCCTGATTGAGGACCTTAGTTTCTTAGAATATTTGATTACCATATTTGAGGTCATAAACTCAATTCATTAATTTATTCCTTCAACAAACACCTGGGATCTTATCAAGTACCAGACCCTTGATTTCTAGAAATATATAATTCAGATATACTTCTTGCTTTTGATGAGATCTAAGTCTGGTGAGAAAGAAAAAGCAAGTAGATAATTCATCTGTACGAGAGAAGTACGGATGACACTTTGGGGACAACACAGAGTGAAAGTAACTAGTTAGATTAGAAAACGGATTGTGCCTTGAAGAAGCTGACATTTTGCCAGACCTTAGTTGATTAGCTAAGGGTGGTCTTTCTAGGTAGGAGCTGTAAAAGAAATTTACATGAAAGTAGTTGGTGGGGAGGCAGGACTAAAATCAGGAGAGAAAACGAAGAAGGACTATGTATATGAGGGTAGGTGATGAGAGGGGAGAAAAGGGTATAATTCCTGGTTGTGTATTTGGTGTTGTTGGTCAGGATAGATGTAGTTCATTTGAATTGGCTTGAATTAAAATAGATAAAGGGTGGAGTGAGCAGTCATCTGTCGGGAAGTAGTGGAAGGACAGGGAGCTGACCTGTTTTGTGAATGCAAGGAGAAAGAGGGAGGCCAAGATGATTCAAGTTTGGAAGAACATCAGAGACTCAGAGAACACAGACAGATGGTGGTCTGTGAAGGAAGACATGGAATTTGCTCTGGGACACATTTAGCTTGAAAGTGGCTGAAGGCCACCCAAATGTAGCTGAAATATGGATAGTGTTCAGAAAGAAGTTAGCATGTTAAGAGATAAGCCTAAAATTCTCTGGGCCATTCTAAATTACTTGTAATGGTATTCTCTTCAATATGGTAATTAATTAAAAGCAAAAATAAATGTGATTTAATTTAATCCTTTTATAGTTTCCCCCACATAACACAGATCCAAATGCCAAAAAAGTAAAAATGGTACAAATCAGCTGCCCTTGGAAAAACACTCTCAGTTTACTTCTCTCCTACAGAGACTCTTCCCTGAGCCATATATTTATCTTATGAATGAAAGTTCTCAGGCTCACAAAAGAGCCTAAAAGAGAATATGGCTTCATGATCATTAGGGAAAGCCACTTCAAATAGTAACTACTAATGACTGTGATTCAAAGGCAGCATGATTTTAAAATATGGAGTCAGGATGACACTGGTACTGATGTCATAAGTAAAGACTATATACTATTCACTCTTTCTCTCTCTCTGGGACACCAAAGAGGAAGCCCACTAATTACACCAGTACTTATTATTACTTCTCTTGTGTAATTCATACTGCTCATTCAGTGAACAGCAAAACCATAAGTAATTAGTAACTAAAGGATATCCTAAACACTACTCAGAGAAAAGGGTAAGTAAAAGATAGGATAGGATTGGCATTTATTCAAAAGAGTAGCTTATGAAAAGTTATGCTGTAGGTAGAACAAATTCAGATCACACCCCACCCAATGCCTTCTTAACCTTAGATGTCTACTGGGCTGGAAGGCTCCATGGAACTGTATATCAGATAAAAAGCTTAAATCCTGTACTATGAATGCCATTTACATATTTAAAAATCTTACTCCAACACTTTCGAGGATTACTAGCAGAGCTTTCAGTTAGAAAATCTAGATTTGCTCTTCATACTATGCCTATGCAATTCTCCCTTAGTCCCATTCTAAGTATTTTCTCTAAATTAACTTGTCTGAGAATCATGAGAAAATGTAAAGTGACCAATTCTTCATTTGCATGAATGACTAGTATGCTCAGAAGGTTTACATGAACACAGGGAAAAGACACACCCAGTTTTAATGAACTTGCCAATTACCCTGTATGGCTGCGAATTCCTACTTGTGATTACTCATTAGCTTCTGTATTTGTACATGTGAAGACACATTCAGGTATACAACATGCACATAGATGTTCATATTCCTCAAAATTTCAAAATGCTCTCCAAGACTGAATAGTTTCATTCCTTCTTTTGTACTTTTTCCTATCCCAAAGTATTTGTTTAGGGATTTATTGAGTGTAGAGCACACTTTCTTTCTTGATAGAATAATTTTATTAACTATTTTGAGAAGCATTTTGTTTCAGGGAAGGGAAGCTTAAAACAGAACAAACCAGCCAGGCAGGGTGGCTCACACCTTTAATTGCAGCACTTGGGAGGCAGAGGTAGGAGGATCGCCTTGAGTTCAAGGCCACCCTGAGACTACATAGTGAGATCCAGGTTAGCCTGAGTGAGAGTCTACCTTGAAACCCCAAAAAACAAAAACAAAAACAAACCAACAAACAAAAACCAGAACAAACCATTTACAAAGAAACAGACTACATTTAAACAAACTTCTTCATAAAATGTAGGGTACCAAAGCAAATTTCAGATTCCTGAGCTGTGCAAAGGCCATGTTTTCAGCATGGGGGAGAGAAACATGGGAAAAATTGAAAGAGAACGACAAGACACCTCCCAAGAACAAAGGCACAGTCCTTTCTCCTTCACAGTGCCGGTATCTCCTACATTCCACGTCATAGCTACACAGCTGTGAAAAGAGCTTTAAATCCGTTTAGTGCCTCATAGATCTGGAGTCACTGATTACATTTTTCCTGAGAGTAGGTTTGCCTACACAAAGTACCTCAAACAAATCTTACAAGCCTTATTTTTGTTTTTAATGCTTTTGGGTTTATGATAGAGCCATAACTGTATAAAGTTCAGAGGATCCCCCCTCCCTGCCTTTAAGGGATAACATTTTTCCAAATCCTCCATGAATAGTTTAGAAGAGATTTTTCAAATGTCTAAATCAAATGAAATAGTTGACCTTTCTACCCTAATGAAAAGGTTTCTGTGGGTAATTCTGTGTGGGGGAAAAGGGACAAAAGAAAAGAGACTTTATCAGTAGTGTTGGTCCTAGATAGAAGATGCTGTAGGTAAGTCCACTCTCAGGACATTCAGAGAAACACACACAGGCCAAAGGAGAGTGATAACTTCTGGCCACATGAGAGAGGAAGCAGTAGCGTCTGAGGCCTGAATTCCTAATTCCCATGAGTTCATCCTGTGCTGTGGCCTGAGCATAAGAGCCTGGCCAGTTACCTGGCAAGGAAGCCCAGCCAGACTCAGACTTGAAGGAGGCCTGAGCTGGAGTTTCAAGATGAAGAACAGGATGTTTAGTGGTTCTATCTTGGAATGACATGAAAGAGCCTCACGTGACAAGAAAACCCTATTAGACATGACCCTAAAAGGCCAGCTTCAAACTTTCATTCATTTCTGAACTCCCTAGCTAGGTGAGGCTAGGCATTTGGCTCTTTTAGGGATCGGGGAAAAGAGAAAAATCTCTGAACACATTATTAAAAGAGGATGGGGAGGTAAATTTAAGCATGCAGGCAATAGTCAAATTGTTTAAATAAATTGAAAGATATTGGGCAGAAAATGGCTTATAATGATTTATACAAATTCATACACATATCAAGGAACTGTAGATACCCTATTAATGCTTATGTACAAATGTTTTGGAGTGTAACAAAACAAAAGTGCATTAGGTTATAATTGCAATGGTTCCTTACAATATTTAGTATTTACAAGACATTTTAAATCCAGCAGATTTCCTACCTAGATTACCACTGTTGACTCAACAACAAAAGTATGATATATATATATATAAATATATATATATATATATATATATATATATATATATATATATATAGAGAGAGAGAGAGAGAGAGAGAGAGAGAGAAAGAGAGAGAAGAGTAAGACTACCTTCCTATCCTAAGCCCCTTTATCAGTTTGTCTTCCAAAAACAAATGATGCTAATAGATTATAAAATAGTCATGCAGAGAAAAAGTTTTATACTGTATTGTGTATTTTCTTATCCTTTACTAAGTGCTATGTTGTTCTGTACTTGTGTTACACCTTTCATATAATATATTGGAGATGGTATTCATATGTGTACCAATATAGATGCCACATACATTCTCAGCTATGGCTTTTGACATCTTTTAATTAACATTATTGTTAAAAAGTTCATAGCAATGGAGGGAGAGAAAAATAAGAGTATCTGAATTTAAAATTTTTTTTTTTTTGGTTTTTTTTTTTTCGAGGTAGGGTCTCACTCTAGTCCAGGCTGACCTGGAATTAACTATGTAGTCTCAGGGTGGCCTCGAACTCTTGGCAATCCTCCAACCTCTGCCTCCCGAGTGCTGGGATTAAAGGCGTGCGCCACCACGCCCGGCTCTGAATTTTAAATTTTGAAAACTATTGCCAAACTTGTTCAATTTATGCCCACTAAATGTTTTTTAGATTTTTTCCCTCCTACTGGCCACCACTGGGAAATCAGATTTAAATTTTGCTTTTCTTCATAGATGAGAGAAAGGAAGGATCACATGGCAACCAAATATCCACTCTAGCACTATCTATATTTACAGTTTCCATTATAAATAAGCCAAACAAGTCCAGGCTTAGCAAACCTGCCCTTTCCTTAGCAGCTGGTATGTTGTTGTGATATTCCTAGCATCCTATCAGTAATGGGACAGCAGTGGTTTCTGGGGACTTTTCGTTCCTTATGACACTCAGAACAGTGATCCTGACTTCCTCTGGGTCTAGCTTCAGTAATGATGCCATGAAAATCATCCAATAGTAAAAGGCTATTTCCAGTGGCTTAACACTATGTTCAATAATTTTAATGTTAGTCTCCAGAATGCGTTTCCTGGGCCAGCATGTCAAGCATCACCTAGAAAATCACTAAAAATGCAAATGCTCCAACTATAGGTACACTGGATCAGAAACTGGTGTGGGTATCCAACAGTTTGCATTAATAAACTCTCAGGGTTGTTCTGATACAAGGTGAAATCTGACAACTTCTGATTTAAAACATCATCTCACATATCTATATTCATCTTGGCCAAAATCTTCTGAGTACTGAGGTATGTAATGTGCCAGACATTGTACTAGATACTAAAATAGCCAAAGATGTGGCTAATCCTTCAGCTGCTCAAAGCCTAGGAGGGGACAGTTACATGCTTGATTGAATCACCACATGAGAAGTGACATAATGTGTTCCAAGGCAGAGTGGAAAGGCTGAAACTTTTGAGTAAGTAGAACTTTCCAATGCAAATAAACCAAACCTTTGGTGTTATGATGGGTCAGGAAGCTGTGTTGGTTCTGTTCAAAACTTTATTGACCAATCAGAACCACAGTGCAGAAGCATAGATGTCTGGAGAAAGGACCCCTACTTCTTTGTGCCAATGGCTAGCACCAACTTTTCTGTGTGAGTCCTTAGCATTTTGGCTTTTGACTGAAATCCACTTTGTCCTTTTGTTGAAAGAACATTGTTGAGTAATAAGCCTCTGCAGAGGAAACTGAAGGTGATGGGGCTGAGGGACTGCTGTGAGGACTGCAGCACTGGCTGTGCTGTGTGAGAGAGAAGGCAGGCCGGTTTGCTCCTCAAATCTCAGTTCCATATCTCACTGGCTGTGTGACCTGAACACAGCCTCAGTTCTTCTGAATCCCAAGGCAAATGGAGTTGACCTAGGCAATTCTGAATCTGCCCTCTAGCCCTGAGCCAGGGAACAGCAAACTTGTTCTACAAAGGAACAGATAATAAATATTTCTGGCTGTGTGGGTCCTGCGACCATGCACCCTGTTCCAGACCTCAGTGGTTTGTTTCCTGTAATAGAAATCCATCGAGCTGTGCCTACTCTTATGCTGCTGCCCCTGGTCCAGGTTTCTTCCTCCATGAGTCATTGCTAAGACAGACTTTTTTTCTAGAAGCAGATGCAAGAACATGCCATCTCTGTCTGAAAGTCAACTCACTACACCTCACTTGTCTTCACTTGGAATGTCTTACTTTGAAATGAAAAAAAGAAGTGTGTGGATTCAATGAGGACTGTTTCCTCATTGTCCCTTTCCCAGTCAACAGGATCACTACTCCTTATACTTGACAGAAGATTTTTGTCCAGTCCCTAGAGCTGGGCTCCCCAAATGTGTGTCTTTCCTGAGTTATGGTGCTTTATGAGTTATCATGTGCCATGTTGAATTATCATGTGCAGCTTTTCATAAAGTTCTGGTTTTGGAGTAAGGCTTAATTTCTCTCTCACATTAAGGAATCATTAATTTTTTATGTTAACACCATTTTCTGACTCAGAGCTCCATATTTTTGGTGAAATGAAAGGTTCCAATTAGTTGTGCCAGGCTCCTAGCATCCTCTATCAGTTCTGGTACCCTGAGAAACAGAACATTATTCTGTGTTCACCCTTGATTTGGAAGCTTTTATCAAGCATTTTTTTCTTTGAATATCTATTCCCTGAGACCAAAAGGGGTAGATATTTTTCTTAGTGGAAGTAATTTTTAAAGTATTTAATGCACTGGCAAATACAGCTACAAGCATGATTTTGAGGAGAAATAGAAAACCTGTCGAGTTAGTAAAGCAGTTATATGGTTTTTCTTCCCATGGATGAACTATAGCAATGGCTTTGAAGGACAGGGGAAAACATTTTAACACTTCATAAAATTCTCTTTCGACAGCAGGGCACATAGGAACCAAATTTCTCTTGGTGCAAATAAAAAACATCCAGCAGAGATGTGCCAAAGAAGTGATTTCAGGGAGAGCATTTTTGGCAGAAGAAATGTGGGTGAGGATACTAATCTGCCCATAAGGGGGATCGAGGGACACACAGAGGGCAGAATCCCTCATATCTCACTCTGGCACTTAGCATACAACCTGACACTTAACAAGGCCCTAGTAAATATTTGTGGAATGAGTTTAATCATTCATTCAAACACCTGAGGCTTTATGATTTCAGCTGAGAAGACAGATGAGGACAGAACAGAGGGGATGTCAGTGTGCTAAACAGCCATCTTTGACAATAACTATGACCAGCTTTGGCATCTGCAGGGTTCCAAGAACATGCTCTCAGGGTGGGATGTGCCTTCTGGCACTCAGTGCAGTCCCACAGAGGCAGCTTCCATTGCACAGTACCTGAACTGACAGTATATATGTAAGGAGGCCTGCCCATTCCTCTCTTCTCTCATCACCTCAGAGCATAGATGTCATGGTGAGTCCTGCCAGCCATCTTGCATTAAGATATCCATAAATGATAAAATATCTAAGCCACTTATATGGTAAGGACTAAAGGATTTTTAGAGTACCCTAGGGGATTCTCTGGGTAAATCACAGAGAGGAGGAAACTCAGGGCTTAGAGGACTTTCCTAAAGTGATACCACTAAAATAATGCTTGAGCTGGGATTAGAGCTAGGATCTCTTCAGAACTAGTCAAAAGTATCTGCACCATTTTCTCTTTGGAGGACTAAAGATGAGGTTGGTGGCATTTCCTTTCATAAGTGTAAATTGTGTGATGGTTAAAATCCTTTTAGTCCCTAGGCTGAAAGAGATTAATAACTGTAAGGTAATCCTACTCTGATAAATTTCACAACTAAAGTATATTCTGTATTTCATTTTAAAAAGAATGCCGAGCTGGGTGTGGTGGCACATGCCTTTAATCCCAGCACTTGGGAGGCAGAGGTAGGAGGATTGCTGTGAGTTCAAGGCCACCCTGAGAATACATAGTTAATTCCAGGTCAGCCTGGGCTAGAGTGATACCCTACCTTGAAAAACAAAAACAAAAAACAAAAACAAAAACAAAAACAAAACAAAATAAAAAGAATGCCATATATGAACTTAGTTGAGAACATGGTTTACACACACACACACACACACACACACACACACACACACACACTCTACCTATAGAGACTGTTCAAGAGTTAGTGGTTCCCGGCCCAATTCCAAATATCACCTTCCTTTTTATCTATAATTGTTTGACAATAGATATTTGTACTCAGGGCTTCTGTACACTTATACAAATAGTGCCAAACTAGGGGTGATACAGTGCGATAAGAAAAGAGAACACCAGGTCTGGGGTATTGGCTCAGTGAAGAAACTGCTTGCCACACAAGTGTGAGTGATGATCTGAGATTCCTAGAATCTACATAAAGCCAGATGCATTAATGGAAGAGTCTGTAATTCCAGCACACCTATGATGATGTGGGAAGCAGAGACAGGAGAATCTCCCAGAAGTTCATAGGACCAACTAGCCTAGTGAATACAGTGGTGAACACCAAGAGATCCTGCCTAAAATAAGATGGAAAGTGAGGACCAACACAGCAAAGTTGTCCTCTGACCGTTGTACTGATACCACAGAATGTGTGCGCCTGCAATATAGACACAAGCACACATGAATGCACGCATGCTCATGCATGTGCACGCATACAAACAAGACTAAAAAGAGAGAAGAACATATGTGGATCAGGTCTTTAACCTAAAGTCTTTCTAGAGGAAAGTAAATGATGTGCATCAAAGAAGTAGAGTCAAGGAGATAGGTGAAGAGCTGCAGAACATGGAAGGGAGCTGGCTATGGGTGCTAGTGGATGGGACAGGTTTCCTGTAAGAAGTTTGATCAGAGTGGGCTTTGATTCTGGCACTGGGAGCAGTCCTCTAGGCAAGGAAGTAGCACAGGCCAGTGTTTGGAGATGGGAAAGAAAGGGGTACAAAAGGTGTGGTAGTTTGAATAGATGGCCCCCAATATGTTCAGTGTTTTATTAGTTTGTAGTTTACATCTGCATCCACCTGGCTGGAGGCAGTGTCACTGGGTGGATCTTAAGGTGTGGTGGTGGGCTTGAGATTTTAATCTAAAGATATGAAAAGTGTGCCTAGCTGGAGTTCTTGAGGTGTGCTGTACTGTGTGGCTTTTGGCTTGAGGCTTTTCTCTCTCTGCTTGGCCCTGTGAAGACAGGCCAGATTCTTCTGCCATTATGGAACTTCCCCTGGATCTGTAAGCTTCAATAAATATCTCTTCCTCCATAACTATGCCTGGTCTGGAAGTTCATCTCAGCAAACCTGAAGCTGTCTGCTACAAAAGTGGTACTGAGGAGTGTGGGGTGAGATGAATCTGACCATGTGGATGTTCATCTTTTGGAACCTTTGTTTTGGAGGAACAGGCATGGACTTGGTGCTTGCAACTGAAGATTCCTATTGGAGTGGTAAGCCAAATTTTATGGGTTATTCTGATGAGAGTTTGAGAATACTAAGTGCAGACAGTATTAAACTTTGAGGCTTGGCTTATGAGCTTTCTAAGGGGAAGGAAAGACTGCAGAGGACTTTGTTGGAACTGGGCTACTGGTATAAGGGATGGCTGCGTTCTGCTGCCCAGGCCCAGAAAGTTTGATCAAGGTTAAATTTGTAATGGACTGATGTGCTTGGCTAAAGATATTGGACTGAGAGACTTAAGATTTTATGGAAAACCTCAAGCAAGTTAAAATTAGAGGCACTGAGACTGTTTTTAGGTTACTGGAGCTGCTATTGTCAAACATATTAGCAATCTTAAGGAAGGTGGCCCAACTACTTTATATTAAAACAATGGAGAAGATGCCTGAGGAAAGACTGTTAGAAATGCAAACTCTTTTGGAAAGAGTGTTGACTGGAGAAGGAACCTGCTTTTCAAGGCTATGATTTATTTCATCCCTGGATTAAGAATATGGCTGTTTTCTGCATACCTCATATTAGTTTTGGAAGCATGAAAAATGCATGGAGTGGTCATGAAGTTTACATGATTCCAGGAGCTGCTGCTGAGATTTGGCATGAGACAGGGCATAATGCCCTGATAGTCTGAAGAGCCTCTGGAAGATGGACCATAGTTTGCATGCAGACCTGAAGACGTTTTGTATATACCAGGACTGTGCAAGTGCTACCATGGAACACACTATTGGTGTGGGATGGAGGTGTTCCCTGGCTACTGTACCCAGCTGGAGGGGCATAATTAGAAAATCTGGAGACTGTCAGTCTCTGGTTACTTTGGACCTGAACTGCAGAAGTTTGATGTTTGCTTGATGGTGGTTGAGTTTGCATTGTTCTAGTCTCTCCTTGCTATGTCTTATACCAGTTGAAAATGTTTACTCTGTGTCTTTACATGTTGAAAGTATTTAACTTGTTTGATTTTTACAGGACTCACAGCTAAGAGACAGTCTTAAATCTCAGTTGAGTCTTGGGACTTTGGAACTATCTTAAGTTGTAGGGACCTTTGAAATTGAACTGAGTACAATTTACAATGTGTGATGGTTTTGAATCTATTGTGGGCCAAGGGTAGAATGTGGTAATTTGAATAGATGGCCCCCAATATATTCAGTGTTTTATCAGTTTGTAGTTTGCATCTGCAGCCATCTGGCTAGAGGCAGTGTCACTGGGCGAATCTTAAGGTGTGGTGGTGGGTTTGAGATTTCAAACTAAAGATATACAAAGTGTGCCTAGCTGGAGTTCCTGAGGTGTACTGTGCTGTGGCTTTTGGCTTGTGGCTTTTCTTTCTGTGTTTGGTCCTATGAAAACAGGCCAGCTTTTTCTGCCATTATGGAACTTCCCCTGGATCTGTAAGCTTCAATAAAATCCCTTCGTCCATAAACTTTGCCTGGTCTGGAAGTTCATCTCAGCGAACCTGAAGCTGTCTGCTACAGAAAGGAAACACTTCATTTTCTAACCAGATAGCAATAATCATATTTGGTGTGATGCCATCACACCTCTTCAACTCTTCCTGTAAACTATGATTTACAGTTATAACAATAGACTTCTATGATCATTTTCATTTAAAAAATCTAAACAGAGATAGTGTTGATAAGCAAACCATTCAGACAGTCTGATTTCCCATAAATGCTAATGTGTCTTGTGTCTGTTTATGAGCCTCGGTTTCCTCCTCCATACAATGAAAACGTTTGCCCCCATGGGTCTCTCAGCACCTTCTCACTCTGGCATTCTATAATTTTATTTTCACTCACTCTCATTATATTTATAGCATGTATTCCTAAACTAATATTAATAGGCCCTTTTTCATTGTCATCTACTTTCCCATTTGCCTTTTCTCCACTTTGCTCTCCTCTCTTTTTTCATCAGGAAGCTTGTTGGGAAAATACCCAAGGGGGAATGTCATGGAGTGTTAAATTTTTTATTAGATGTGTACGCGTTGTAACAAGGCGTGCACAACTGATCATCTTGGCATGCATATTAATAACAGAGTGTGGTGGCACATGCTTCCTGGACTTATAAACAGCTCCCATCAGAACTTTGAAATGACAAGCTTTGCTCAGAACTGAAACACTGAATGCTAGAAGGCCTATGGGGAGTTCCTAGGAAGCATAAATTTTTTAAAAGCTGAGATCAAAACCAAATAGTCCCTGAGCAAGAAAACATGGGGAAGTTCCTGCCAAATGGACAGATTAGTAAATGATATCAAGGTGAGACAAGGATGACAGGAGCATGAGATGACATGAGAATGGGGGACTCACAGGACTGCCACTTTCCCTCTTCTTTTATATCCAGCTAGCCTGGAAGGACATGCAAGCCCAGGTGCTACCCCAGGATAAACTGTGTCCTCATTTAACATACTGGGTAACTGCTTGTCCACAGTGATAAGTGCAAAGTTACTCCTAATAGTAGTGAGTAGATGCAATATACTTCAAACTCCTGGCTGGGCTCAGCTGCTACTCCTTGGTAACTTAAGGCAGGTTCTAGGTCTTAGGCTAATGGCAGAATGGAGCACTAGCTAAGCTAGAAGGTGAATGCTGGCATTTGGATTATGTATGGACATATGCCACACATTTTTCATTTTTGTTAAGCACTAAAATTCAGGAAGATTGTCTCTGGTTTGCTTTTCCTACATGGCTGCCTGGCAATTCACACCAGTCCTTGAAGTACTTGCTTTGCACATGATGAAAAGACAAGCAAGTTGAAGTGCATCCTGCTTCATGGACTTACATGTAAAGTTCCCTTGTCCTGCTCAACCCGTTGGCTGTTTCCAGCACAATCTATGAAGGAGCTCATTATGCTGTGAGCTTTAAACATTCCTGGAAGTTTCTAAGGAAGCCCTTCTGGAAGGACACCGGGCCTTCTCCACTAGCTGTCAGTACACCTCTTTCCATGATGCCTCAAATTTCCCAACAATCCTGGTTGTTTAATGGATGGGCCACAATAGGAAGAAAGGCACTGGGCACATTTGATGTGGGGCAAGTCCTCAAGACTATCAGGAGGTGTCCCACCATCCAGGAGAAAGAAACTTGTGACAGACACCAACTCCTAAATATTAGTGCTAAACAATCTTGATCTCATTCTATGCAAGAAAGCCAAGTGTGATTTTTGTTGTGCCTGCCAAGAATATTAATGTAGATAAATAGGGTCTGGTTTTGCTTTTGGGAAATGCAGCTAGTATGTCAATTGGTTGTTACTGTTTTAGAAGCAGCCTCACAGTACTGACATGAGATTCAACCCCCACAATCCCCGCAATGAACACAGTCTGGAAAGCAGAAAATTGAGAGACATCAACAAAGCTCCACCACAGAGAAAGGAGCTCATGGCAGGAGGTATGATGCATCACAATTCACAGGAAGATGAAATGGGCACATGCCACCAGGCCAGTCAGATCACTGCCAACATTTCCACAGTGGAATTGAAGATTTGCTTCCCTTCACAACTGGGAAATGGCTGTCATTGCAAAAAAGCCCACAGAAGATAATGGGAAATTAAGGTTGCTTGTGGAGATATGCAGTTCTCCAGCTCACCTTAATTTCAACTCAGGCTGAATTTAGGGTGGCTCTCACCTTCAAGTTATCCTGTAGGAGCCTGGCTTTCACAGATGTATATTGAGCCTTCCATGCTCCAGATGGGCCATGCACCCCTCAGCCAGCTCTGCAAGCTGTCAACATCAACTGGGGTTTTCATAGTCTGTTGGTAACTGCTGACTGCTAAAATATTGAGAACCAAATTACAGGGATAAGGAGAATAGTGATGGGTACATGGTAAACATAAAGGATGTTGGAAGGTTATACGAGGGAGCAATTTTTTTTTCAGTTGACTTTCACTCAGCCTTCTAATATCCTCTGACAATTTTTTTGTTTTCTGGGATAGGGTCTCACTCTAGCCCAGGCTGACCTGGAATTCACTATGAAATCTCAGGGTGGCCTTGAACTCTCGGTGATCCTCCTACCTCTGCCTCCCGAGTGCTGGGATTAAAGGTGTGTGCCACCATGCCCAGCTGACAATTTTTTTAAAGATTTTATTTTTTATTTATTTATTAGAGACAGAGAGTGAGAAAGAGACAGAGGGAGAAGGAGAATGGGTATGCTAGGGCCTCTAGCCACTGTAAACGAACTCCAGATGCCTGCACCCCCTTGTGCATCTGGCTTACATAGGACCTGGAGAATCGAACCAGAGTCCTTAGGCTTCACAGGCATGTGCCTTAACTGTTAAGCCATATCTCCAGCCCTACTGACAAATGTTTAATAACATCACAGCTAGTGGTCTCTTTCTTTGATTGGATTCATTGCATGTGCTAGTTGAAACCCTATTATTACTCACGAGAAAATTCTTTATTTCCTCCTTCATTCCTTTTCTTCTACTCCCTTTTTATTATGAAGATATAGTCTCACTATGTAGCCCAGGCTGACCTCAAATTCCTGCCTCAGCCTTTCCAGTGCTGGGCTGACATATGTATACCAGCATGCCCGGCTATCAGAAGAGTCTATATGCAATGTTTCAGACTTCCTGCTGGCCTTCCAATTTATTAATCTCTCACCCACTTCCTCCCTCCATCGTCTAGATATTTCTTTCTTCTGGGCACTTGATATATAGTAAGACTACAAAAGACATGTCCCTTCATGTCATGATCATCAAGCCATCATCACATACCTGGGTAAGTGTTATAAGAAATCTTGATAAGGAACAATGATGGAAAATCCACTAGAAGAAAGTGGACAAGAAAGGAAGACCCCTGCCTCCTGAACTTGTCAACTAAGACGTAGAGGATGAGAAAATCCAAGCATGCACAGTAGGGGGAAAAGAACAGAATGCATGAAGACTCTGAGATAGGCAGCTTCGCTGGGGCCAGGATGGAGGAGCCAATGGGAATAACCACAGTGACGCCAGGAAAAATTGCTGCTGACTAGGAAGACACCGAGAACTGTGAGGGCCAGTAAGAGTAGACAGTACTTAAAATGCAATGGTGAGTTACTCAAGGGATCTCAGGTTATATCGGCTCCTTTGTGTAAAAGAACTGAACAGGAGTCAAAGTAGAAGAGAAGCATGATGTCACATCATGGGAGCCTCAGTTTAGTTGGTGCCCATTTCAGTACTACTGCCAAAGTCAGCATGTTCTTTCCTATTCTAACCCATGGCTGTCCTCCTATAACCTAGGGCTGAGTGTTCACAGAAAGATGGGAGTATAAATTGCAGGTGGATGAGAATGAGAAATTAGTTAAAACTAAGGTAAGGGAGCAAAACGTATGTGGACAGTAACCATTCTGCAGTTCAGGCCTGTGGCCTCCTGCCATAATTCTGCAGGGTTTGTTTTATTGGATTGGTTGACGTTCCCTCTTATCAAATCTACCCTTACATTCCCTCTGGGACTCATCTATTATTTTCTTTCTTCCTTTTAAAGCTGGTATCATTATTAATTTTATTTTCTTCTTCTTTCTTCCTTTCTTTTTTTCTTTCTTTTTTTGAGGTAGGATCTTACTCTAACTCAGGCTGACCTGGAATTCACTATGTAGTCTCAGGGTGTCCTTGAACTCACAGCCATCCTCCTACTTCTGCCTCCCAAATGCTGGGATTAAAGGTGTGCACCATCATGCCCGGCTCAATATTATTTTTTTCAATATTATTTTTATTCTTTCCTTAGTAACCCTAAATTTACAATCACTGGACATATACAGTTGAATAAATGACCACTGCTCAAGGCAGGCAAGTCTCAGAAAGGTGGTACTAGTTGGTATGAAATGGAACAGTTTTATTTTTCTGTTCCTCTTCTTTAAGGACAGACTGGTCTCATACTAAGCATTTGATGACTTATCAGTGTTTATTTGGAAATTCATTATATGATATATTATGCTGCTGCAAAAACTGCCTTTTGATAACAAAGTCATATAAAATAATTACATGTTTGAGATTCTGGGTTTTCATACCTTTCTATTGTCCTATCTGAACATCTAGACACATTATTCCTTGGTTTTACACTTATGAAAGAGGTGACAGGTATTTTGGCACAGTCTGTCACTGCAATAACACTTCTTCTCAGAAGAATATGTAAATTGTATGCGTTGCTATAACATGTGGGCCTCTGCTCTGGTACAGGATGGGGCACAGCACTGTCAGTGTCACTCACAGCTTTTATCAAGCAAAAGAACGTGGGAACTACAGTGCATTAGCTGCTATGATGGTAGCTATAGACATAGGTAGATTGTCCACAGAAGAAAGTCGACACCCCTTTTCTGAATAGAGTCCTGGGTAATTACCTTGTCTATTATTCTCTGAGAAAACCCCATTTATAGTCGTACATCAATTTTGGATGTAGACATGAACAATCACTGACATTAAGTATTTAAGACAATTTGCTTTCCAAATGAAGGAAGCTTCTAACTCTTGAGTTACCCGGGCAGATAGCCAGAGCTCACCTCATGAAGGATCCTGAGAAGAAGTTTTTCTGATGATACCTTCTTCCTAAACAGAGCTCCTGGACATGTTAAAGGTCTGCTCTCTAATAGCACCCCAGGAAGGTAAATGAGCTTGTGTGTACAGCCTGAAGGTGGAGAGATGCCTGCTCTGCCGGTATAGTGAGAGCTGTGATGGATCCGACAAGCACAGGCACACCTGGCTGCCCTGTCCCGGGGGCCAGGCATAGTCTGAGGAAAAGCTATTGAAACATTGCTCACCTTGAGAAGTAAGCTCTCAGGGAAGGGTCCGTGTTCCTTCACGTGCCACAGAACATGAAATAGGTTATGAGGTTTGCAATTCAATATGGAGTAAAATGGGAGATTACTGAACTACTTACCCCCAAATGAAAACATAAAATGATTACAAAATTAAAGGCAAAAACCACATCCAAAGAGATGGCCCCAAATTCTTACTTACATTGAGTGAGGATCCCGGTTAAGGCATTTTTAAAGTTTTCCTTGGCTTCTTCCATCTCTTGTTCATGTGTTGCTTTTTCATTCATGAGCCTGCGGACATGGCTGTTGGCTGACTGCACCATGGAGTAGAACTGGTTTGCAGAGCGCCGGTTCACTTCTCCTCGTTCTATCCAGGAAAGTAACACTGTGATAGCCTCAGAAAACTTGCTGTCATCTGGAAATGAAAGACCGCCAAGTGCAAGTCATGTCACAGTGAGAAAAAACCCACTTCATTCTGCTTTCTCCCAAAAGTTCACAGTCTACCTAAATGGCACATTTTCAGAACTCAAGTTAGCTTCCCTGAGACATACTGCTTTATTGTTCCTGTACTTCTCTTTTCTCCTCTAACTCATGGTACCATGGAATCACCCAGAGCTTCTCTCTCTCCTACCACTTATGACTCAGCTGTCCTAGGCATTTTTAACCACAAGTTACAGCCAATCCTCACATCAAATCTTGATTGTGCTGACTTAATGTTGATTCAAAAGACAATACAAAACTATGTGGCCTTCACTATATTCTTTTATCAAATGATACCAGTATTGTGACTTATAGAATTAGCTGAGTTAGGGTCAAATGTAGATAACAGATTAAATTACTCTAAAACTTATTGTAATTCAATATATTATTCTCAAAGCAGGTAGCAGGAATAAGTTTCTTCATGTTCTATTGTATTTCAAAAGTGATTTCATTTTAGAGTTAATATGATGTAATTAGGTTGGAAAGTAGAGCACTTCCTAGTTTTCCACAAGAGAGGGTGTTCCTTAAGGAGGCCAGCCTATGCTTTGGATGGCTATCAGCAAGCCCATTTGAACTTGATTTGAGGTGCAGGCCAGGACAGGAAATGGGGCACCTATAGAAAGTTTATATCAAAGAAAACAGACTTGCCAGTTTGGGAATTGTTGCTGGAACAGACCTGTGTGGTATGGCTTGAAGGTGAAAGAGAAACAGGTGTGAAGTTGATTAAGTTAATTACAACTGGAGGGTGTGTTTGTGTGTCAGTTATTTCAACCTTGATCAAGTCAGCTTCCACTCAAGGATCAATGCATATTTTCCAGGCAAACTTGAGGCAAGAAGACTTTAATTTGCATTTTTCTACTCCTTGGCAATGTGATGTAGGGAAACCATTTTATTTTGTTTTTTCAAGTAAACTAGGTAGACTTTTAATACTAAAAATTAGGAGCAAAATCAGACTGCAGGATTCAGATATTCACTCAGTCACTTGAAAATACTGAGTTTCCATCCATATACCAGGCCCTGTCAGTTCCATAGAGGATAATCAGAGACATATCCCATATTGTTCACATTTATAAATGTATATATGCTCCAGGTAGATGGACATGATTGGTGAAGAAATCATTGCACAGCTATTAGTGTTCTATTTGTAGAGTACTTTTTAAATCTTACAGGATACTGTACCAATATCTTCAGAGCCCTTTATCCTGACCTCTCCCAAAGCAGGCACAGCTTCCTTAGTGAGGTAGCTACTTGTCCAGGGGCACATGTACTGTGTGAGGGCAGGACTCGGTCTGATGTAAAAACACTTGGAGGTGAAACCGCTTCCTTCACAAGACGGAATAGATGTGGATGGCCAGAGGACCAGACACAGTTCCATGCTGTTTCCTACTATGGTGGCCCAACTTTTGGGCTTGTAGATCGAAACTTTTAATGAAAAATCCCACTATCCATTCTTGCATCACAGGAGGTGGCAGACTGGGACATGCCCTTAGAAAGATCCCAGCTTCTATGAAAGTTTTGTCCTTTGGGCATGGAGCATAAGTCATGGTATGGAAGCTGACTCATGCAATTGTGTTAACTCTGGAATTTCAGTCTGAGTTCAACCCTCAGTGAACTCCAGCTGAAGTGGTTTCTCATCTCATTTCATGGACTGAAGTGGCTTGTATAAGATAAAATCCATCATACAACGTAACATTGCACTCAGCCTATGGAGCTCATAATTTAGCATTATGTTTGTGAGAGGCCCACTGCGACTCTTAGAGTCAGAATAAATTCTGCATCCCTGTGCACTCTCTACCTCTCTCCCTACTAATATATGTTAGGAGAATGGAACTTAGAACAAGCAGTAGAAATAAACCTAATATGTATAAGAAATCTTTTCCTTCTTCTGAAAAAGTAAAAAACAAACAAACAAACAAAAAAAAAAACACTGACTTCATGGAGCATTTTTCACCTTTGCTGTGGCTTGAGCTTCTACATAGCACCAAGAAAAAGAAACCTTTGTTATTTTTGGAGCATGCTCTGGAGAGAGAAGGGGCACTATCACTCATCTTGCTCGTTTCTTTCCTTGACTCATGGTAAGTTTTTCCCTGGTTCCTAGTCCCTGGTCCCTCAGTTCATAATGTTCGTCAGGAAGAATACATTTAAATTAGAAAAATGTCTGGGTACTCAAATGGTCTGAGGACTGTATCTTTTTGTTCTTCACTCCTAGACCAAGAGCACAAATTAATCTTAAAGTACAAGCAGCAGATTAATGGATAGTTCTTAGAAAGAGGAAACAATATTTTAAGGATTAAGCAAATAAAATGCAGTACTGAAAAAGTAAGTAGCAGAGAGAGTTGAACACAGTAACAAGTACCAGGAAACAGAATTCCACTAGCTTGAGAGATGTATAGCTTTAAAAACTCCAAGTTCATCTTTATTTCTAAACTCTTTGTTACTGGAGGTCTGATAATGATTGATATATGCCATTCATATTAAGTTTGAAACACATTAGTTAAGGCATGCTTTATAACATGCCAATATTTGTCACTATATAAAAAGTGACTTTAATTTATATTTATTAAGACCAAGCCAGTAACTTTAGTCGGATGGCTATAGGAGCTTATTGGAAGCAGTCATCTGCAATACACAACTGTAAATTCAATTTTGTATTCAGTGGAAAGATCACTAAGAAAACTGAAAACAATATAAACTAATTTAAACAGGATTTAGATTGCAGCATTATTAAAGCTATTCATGTGGAAGGAAATTAACACTGCTCATAAAATCACATCAAAGATGCACTTATAAAAATTCCAAATGCTCTCTGCAAACATGGTTAGGCATAACTCTGAACATGGGTGCTGTTTAGAAACTGGAATGTGCAGATACGCCTTTCCACAGTAAGAACTGAGACAATCAGTGCACTGTGGTGTGAATATGAACCATTTGTTCATTAAAAATTGCTCAATGTTTTCCAAGCAGGGTCCTTATCACGTCACACCCATATGCTTGGGTGACGGGAAATGTCTCTACTCCTCCACCCCAGTTGGCATGCTCCCTCCAGCATATACCCACTCCTTGGCTGCAGCCCTAGCTGCTAGAGCCTTGGCCTCTGGTTTATACATTCTGTGTCCTCATGCTAGGGGGCAGCACCCTCTCCATCCCACCGGCCAGCCATTCCTCATCCATCAAGATTCAGCTTAAGTGCCTTTTATCCAGGAAACTTCCCTGCCTTCCAGGCTTGAATCCAGTGCCTCTCTGCCATGTTTCTACCATTCTGTACAAACTCTGAAAGCACAGCTACTCTGGGCAGTAATTTTTTGTTCCCCCTTATTTCTGGTTTTGAGGGGCTGATAGAAGAATAAAACTTTGCAAACATATTTCAATCTTTTGGTCACTTGCTCTTTGTAGTTAAAATTATACTCTATTTATCATATATTTTAGTTGACTATTATTTGACAGCCATGAGTTCAGTGTTTGAAAGTTGGACAGCATCATGGTTGACAATAAGAAAATTAATTTCAGGGGCTGTAGAAATGGCTCAGTGGTTAAGGTGCTTGCCTGCAAAACCTAAGGACCAGGGTTTGATTCCTCAGTTCCCCTGTAAAGCCATATGCACTAAGTAGCACATGCATGTGGAGTTCATTTGCAGTGGTTGGAGGCCCAAGCACACCCATTCTCATTCTCTATCTGCTTCTCTCTCTTTCTGTCTCTCAAGTAAATAAATAAAATATTAAAAAATCATTAAAAATTAATTTCATGTTAATGAGGATTTTCAAAGTGCTACTGTCTACCAGAGATAGTTGTTCTGGTGGCACTAATGGTGGCTGTTCCTTTCAGCTTCTAGCCTCTGAGGGCATCAACACTGGTGGCAAAAGCTAACAGTGATGTCAGTTAATCTAGAAGAAGTAGAAAGTATCTTTGGTAACAAAATATCAATGACATTCTCATTGGTTAACTTGTTGACATATAAGTAGCATTATAATGCTTTTCAATGGTCTCAATGTCAACACCTGAATCCATGCCCCTCTCATTTACCTTACAGCTGTTTCAGACTTTGTTACCTGCCTCATTTCTTCCCTCTTCCATGTTTATTGAACACTTACTATATAGCATGCATTAAAAGTGCAAACAGGATAATCTGGTTAATTAGAGTCCATGTTAAAAATGTAACCAACCTTTCTCAGACCTCCCAAGTGGGACTCAGCATTTTATCCATATGTCATACATACACTGGAAGAAATGGTTCAATGGAAGCCAGGTAAACTCACTAGGAACTCAAATAAGTTATGAGAAAATAAAAACCTGAGATGAAAAGTTGGAATTTAAGTGAGTATTGGGAAGATCTGATGTGATTTTTATGATCTTTGTGATTCCCTGTCTCTAAATCCCCACTCCTGATTAATAAGCATCACTCAAGTCCAGAAGAGAAAAAAGTATCAATGGCCTAGAACTAGGCATAGCAATTACTGCAGATCTTTTCAGTGGAATGCTATTGTGGACCAGGGACTCATTTCTCCAGTATTTGATTTTACTGGGGTATGAACCTTCACTTGTCTTTGACTAGACTATTTTATAAATCTGTAGAGAAAGAACATAAATTGCAGATAATTGAAAATGTTGCAAACAATTCTCTGTAATAATGCAACAATGTTTTGTTTAGTAGAAATTTATACCTTTTCTGTGTGCGTATGTGTGTATGGATTCTGGTATGTGTGTGGGTGCCCTTGGATATGCCTGCATGTGGAGGCCAGAGGTTGATGTCAGATGTTTTTGTCTGTAATTTCTCCACCTTATTTTTTTATGTCATAAGATCTTTCACTGAACTTACAACTCACCAATTTGTCTCAACAAGCTAGTAGCAAGTCCTAGGGATTCTCCTGTCTCCACCTTCCCAGTGCTGGGATTACAGGTGTGCACCATCACGTCTATGGGAGCTAGGGATTCAAGCTCAGGTCCACATGCACAGCAAGCACTTTCTCTACTGCACCATCTACCCTGCCCTGAAATTTAAACCACCATAAGAAAAATTATGTGAGCAAGTCCCAGTTAACATCCTAGCCAGAAATCTATGTGTATCCATTTCTTTGGAAGAAAAGTATTATAGAATGACCTTTGTTCCCCTTTCTGTTCAATTATGGAACCTTCCCTCCTAGTGTTCTTTTATAGACACAGCCATGAATAAGGGCATTACTGCTGACCTAAGTTTCCTATTCCATGCTCATAGCCTGGGCTTTGATCTGTCTGCTGTTCTGAAATACAGTGCTAGGTCTACTTTACCCACCAGTTTGGTGCCTTTCTCTCACCTTTATCCACAGATCATTTTGATTAAAATTTACTAAGTGCCTCCATACTCTGTCATGCAAAGGAGACTATGTAGGGCCCTTATACAGCATGTGCTCTACCTCTTAGGATCATGCACACCAGAAGTTATTACAGGATCTGTGACAAAGAAATCATGACTGTCTCACTGACATAAAATTATCATGTGCTCATGATTTTAGTTAATTCTCTAATTAAGGATGAGGTATAAAATTGTTAAAACTGGTTCAAAGGAGAATTTGCCTCAAACAGGTCTCTATTTTCTGGCTGCTCAATTACCCATGCATCAATTAACTGAAATACAGATAGCATAGAGACCACACAGAGTTTAATGCTCCCCTCTGTCCCAACACACAATCTTACCAATTACTAAGTATCTATAAAAATAAGATATTAAGAGGGTATTCAGAAATTCCTGCTGCAGGGTAGAGCAAAATGTTTCTAAACGAAATGGCCTATCTTGCCTCTGTGAAGGTCAATCCACCTAAGAAAGGGACTCTCAAGTAGGCACCCATGCTTTTGCCTGAAGGAATCCTGGCTCTTAGCTAATGGAATGTCCACTTGGCTCACAGCATTATTGATTTTACTTTCATGGCATCATAAATATTGACAACCATCTCTGCAAAGTACTAGCACCACTTCCACTACTGCTGCCTCCCCCTGGCAAACTGACACTGGCCAAGCTATAGCTATATGCAAATTATTTCACAAGGAATGGATTCTTGGTGACACACCAGGGATGCCCAAGGGCAGTACTTGTAGAGCTTTGCCTAAAGTTAGCCTGACACAGACACAGACAGGCACAGACAGAGAGAGACACTTTCCATTTCATCATATCATGAAAGATTGTGTACAGCTTTCCAAGAGGGAAAAGCACAGAAAAACTCTTAAAGTGTTTTGCCCAGAGAAATCCTTAGTGAATGAGGATTCGATGCTTCCTCATAGTGGAATCAATCTTTTGCTTGCACAGCCTAAACCTTGGGCTCCTCCAGGGCAGCATGGTCAGTGTTAGACACACTGAATTTGTTATCTCATCTGCCTGGTGCCACTGTTTCCAATAAAGTGTAATTATGGTGCTATTGAGCTCCTTCTCACTTTCTCAGAGCCATACCATATACTTTGGGTCTGTGCACAGTTACTTCCCAGTCAGTCTTCATTAACTTGAATTGTCACAGAACAATGTCTATTTAACCAGCAGGGTGCCAACTAATTTTGTTTTAGAATTTGTATTAATGAAACAGATGCTGGGTGATTGTGTCTTAGACTCTGCCCAGTTACAACTCAGTGGATTCCCTAGCATTGAAGGCCAAGCAGCCAGTGAGTAGGCGGACATGGTCTCAAAAGATACCCCCTTGCTCACCCTAGCTAGTGCTCCTCTGCTGCTGAACTGCACACCGTGGGGAGAGCATTCTGAATATCCCACTTGGAATAGTGCAGGATGTGTATAACAACCCCACTACGGTTAAGTGCAGGATGATTTGTTATTACTTCTGAAACTCAAGAACCTAAATTAGGTGAGGCAGAATTTAAATTCAGTATGCTCATTTGTCCTCCCCATGTACCTACCAGCAGTACCTAGTGCCAGGTATTTGTAAAATGCTTTGCAAATACTTTTTTTCCTGATTGGAATGATGGAAGAGCATATATCATTTCCCCCATTTCCCATCATGCCTATTGGCAGCAGTACTACTCAAAAAAAAAAAAAATCACAGTATGTCCACTAAACACCTACTATGTGAAGCCATATGGACAGCCACTTTTTTGTGAATATATTTTGCTGAATGTAACTGAAAAAAAAGTGTAAGAAAAAAATGATATAAAGTGATGGGAAAATGTCCAAAAAACCCAAGATAGCTAGATTTCTCAGAGGAGAAAGAAAATGTAATCCAATTATGTATTTTCAGATTTCATTTTCATTTCCTTTATGATGAAGGTTTCTGCACCTCTCTCTTGACTGCATTGTATATCCCCATGTCAATGAAATCTTTAGGGAAATGGCCTCCTTGGCTCCTCCTGCTTGGCTTTGCAGTGTTACAGGGAGCATGGAGTGGATTTCCTCTCCTAGGAAGCCAATTTCCTAAGCAATTAAATGCTGTTTATATTCCAAACTCTGTGCTTGGGTTGAAATTGTCAAGCTTGATATTACCTGACTCTTGCCTAAGATGTATCCTCAGCTAGTTTATTCTACTGTAACAGCCATCCATTAAAATTTCCAATCTGTTCACTCCTCAAGGGATCACACAGTACTTGGCAAAGGTACAGCTTCTGAATTCTGCAAATTATACTCATCTATATAAATATACATTTCTGAAATGGCAAGGCTCACAAATTACTCTACCAAATTGACATCCCAATCTGCTATCCCCCAAGAGGAGAGACAAATGTCGTGTATTTTATACATGCATAGACATTTTGATACTGGTTTCATAAAAATAACATAACATAGATGACAAACTCTCATGAAATTCCTCCATGAGATATAGAACCTAGGTGCTTGTTTTTGTCCCTTATAAGTGTGGCTGTGACTGAATATAGTTCAAGGGTCTAATGTTGGGGCTGGAGAGATGGATCAGCAGTTAAGAACACTTTCCACTTAAGCACGAGGGCCTCTCTGGTTGGAAACCACCACATATGACTCTGCACATGTGTAACTCCAGCCCACAGAAGGCAGAGACCAAAGAACACAGAACTTGCCAATAGAGAGCAGCTCCAGGTCGAGGGAGAAACTCTGTCTCAAGGAAAGAAATACATGGATGTGTGACAAAAGAAGGATACCTCATCCTCATGCATATGCATGAAGCATGTGCATCTGACACACATGTGCATATACTACATAGCACACATACCACATTACACAATATTCTATATGCACATACACAATCAATCAATCACTAAAAAAAAATCTAATGCACTGTGGACTGAGCTAGTTCGGCCTGAATCCAATTTAGATCATGGAGATTATAAAGTAGTGCCACACAGTTTATTTGACATTAATGAAAAGCTTTTGTCCCATTGAACATTCTCATTCCAGACACTAATGGTTTCTATGCTAAATGGAGAACTCACACATCACTTACACATCTCCCCCTTCTCAGACGAGCAGAGCAAGTACTTAGAGTGCTTGCAGGAAGCACTCAGTGGTAGCACAGGGAAATCCAGGGTCACCTGTAGCTAGTTCAGGATCCCCAGACCAGAGAGGGACTAGATGCATAGGCCTGGTTTTTTCAAAGCACAGAATGTTATTTTCTATCTTTCTAAGATAGGTGTTGGGCAGCTTTTCATACATTTTCTTTAGTAAACCATCTAATTCACTCATGAATGCCAGCAACACAAGAACAAGGCCTCTCAGGACCAGTCACACCTTTCCTTTTATCAGAAATCTGTAAAGCCCCCTCCACAGTGTAGTGAATACGTCACCATGCAGTCCAAGATCCTCTTTAAGATTCATCTTGCTTTAGGTACACAGCACCTGTGCCAAATCCTCCCTGCTTTCCAGGTGTCTTTCTTCTTAGGGCTCTGGCCTCTGGTTAGAATGACATCATGCCCCTTTCTAACTTGGAAGAAAAATTCAGTTATCGTGCCAAGCTCAAATTCTGCCTGCTGTGGGATGACTTTCCTGACACCTTAATCAACACTGTTCATACTTGGTGGAATTCATAAAGTATGCTGCCCTTATCTTGGTTGACAATCATGCCACAGGCTTAGTTTATAGTTTCTTGTTTATTTGTAGATAACTACCTGCAGCAAATGTGACCTATGGTAATCCTGACAATGCCCTGCAACCTCACGAAGTTCTGACTATCGTTAGTCTGTAGAAAACACACACACACAGAACCATCTTAATTTTTCAAATTCTGGCCTCTTCTCTATTCTTTCCATATGTCCTTACCTCCCACAGGGGAGAGCCCTGCAAACACTGGAGGAAATGAAACACTTTAAAAAAAATTATTTATTTGAAAACACAGAGAGAGAGAGAGAGAGGGAGAGGGAGAGGGAGGGAGAGAATGGGTGCACCAGGGCCTCTTGACACTGCAAAGGAACTCCAGATGCATGTACCACTTCATGCATCTGGTATTATGTGGGTACTGGGAATCAACCCCATTGCAGGTAAGCATCTAAATGGCCCTCCCCAGCCCTGAAATACTGTTTTATTGCTAATCATCTGCAGGTAGGAAAAGTGTCACTTCAACTACACCTCTGAAGATGAGACCCTATTCTTTATTTCTCTTCGATCCCCTCCATGCACCATGGGTGGCATAATGTTAGAATGTACCTTAACAGTGTTGAGACTGGTGGACCTGCACACTCGACAGAGCTCAGAGAACATTAGAAAGTGTCGTAGAAGGGAGACCTTTCCCTGGCTCACTTAGCACTAGGCAGAGGATAGCAGCCTGTTACTGGCTAAAGCTGTGTGTATCCTTCTGCCACTCATTCAAGGAGAAAGCAGCAGGGGTGCTGGACAGGCTGGGATTCTGTCCTAGGCGGGAGGAGTAAGCCCAGGTGTCTGCAGATTCCCTTTTGCCCACTCACGTGAAATCTGCAGTGATGGAATGTACAGGACTCTGGCATTTGGAGAGAGTCCCTTTCTCTTCCATGAGGCAGTGGCTAAGGCAAAAGAGATGCCAGTGCCAGTAAGGCTCCCTACCTTTCAGCTTTTCCGCCAGCAGGGCAGCTTCATGCTCCGAGTAGTGCATGATGGTTGGCGGGGAGGGTGGCCGCAGCCGGTCCTCCTCCAGTTTGCGCCTGTGCCGCTCCTCCCTGGCACGCATCCTCTGCTTGCATTCCCACTCATAGAAGTCATCTCTGGCCTGGGCAAAGTCGACATGAAGGCGGCCTGAATCCTTCTTGTCCGTGCTAGACCCTAATCGCATTCGGTAACCTAAAAACAGTGGAAAGTCTGCTTACTTCACAGTGTCACAATTTGTTCCAGGCTTCCCACATACTAAGCAAGTATTCACTTATTTCTTTGGTCTCTAGTCAGGATACCTTTCCCAAAGGAGGTGGGAAGCAGTTATCCTCCGCACCAGTTCTGAAACACTGATAAATTAAGCTCTCTTACAGACACAGGGATAAAGATACCTCCAGGAGGTCTCAGGGAGTCTCTCACCATGTTTCAGCCCAGTGCCACCAAAAGGATATCTCAAGAATTAGGGATTAGCCATAGTAACTCCTCCTTGCTCCAGGCATGCATGGAGCTCATAAATAAATTTGACACATGATCTTTTTCCCCTCTCTACCTTCCCATGGCCTTGCTTTATGTTTTCAGTTTACTATAACTCTATTGCATAAGCTCTCAAATTCTTTTTAGGAAGAGGCAGGGTCTGAGTAAATGAAGAACAACTATGATATTTAAAGGGATCTGCAAAGTAAATTCCAGAACACCTCTCTTGCTACTTCTTCATTCCTCTAGAATCACTGCTGCTCAGTTTTCTCTTCACAGCTGCAAAAGCCACAATTATCCAAGCAATTTTGCAATACTGCTTTATTTTCACTTACCCCCAGGACACACAGGAGAATATTTTACCTTCAGTCAAGGGGTCTCATTGCTGCCTCCCTCAGAGCCTCGGAGAACCTCAGCTAGTATGAAGCACCACATAAACTGACCACACAACCTTTGGAGGCCACAGGAGCCCCATACAAGAGGCCAGAGCTAGACCAAAAAAAAAAAAAAAAGGCTTGGGGGATTTACTGTGAGCTACCCAATTTAGAAAGCTTAGGAACAGAACTTGATCTGAGAAGTCAGAGCAGGACTGGAAACAGCCAGCCTGCTGGCCTAACTTCAAATGAAGAAAGGTTGACTTTGAGGTTACTCTTGGGTGTGGGCTACTTGGATTTGCAGAACATAAATTCAGGTCCCAGCAGGAACACATTTGCCAGGGGCTGCTAGAGAGAGCAAGAGAAAGCACTTTTATCATAAAGGAACTCTGCAAATGAGATATAAACTAGGCTGTGCTGGGCACCCTTTCATGGTAGGTTATGATGGATTATTGTGGCATTTTGAGTTAAAACATAGCAGCAATTCCCTATACAGATAGGCTGTTCCCTAGGAAGCACACTTCCTTCACACCTTTGAGAAGTTAAAAGTAAGCTACAGATCTCACATCTGATACTTGCGTGCCATTAAAACTTTCTCCTAGGTTTCAACAGGATTATGTAAAAAAAAATGAGAAGATATAACAATGCTAACCACCCATGCAGTCACTCACAGGTGAGTAGAATTAATGCTCAAGCAAAATGTGTCTGACTGTGGGCCATGGAAAGTTAAGGAGTCCGCAGGCTGTGGTGATGTCTGCATAAGAGCTGAGCAGGCAGGACTGCTTGGGATTGGCCAGCTGTCCACACTGGCCACGCAGCTTCCCCTACTGTCACATCCACAGAATTACTTTCCAGACCTCCTTGGTCCCAGATACACCCCCTCTTTTACCAAAACATCATCATTACAGCTTTAAAAGAGACTCTGATGAGGCTGAAACTAAAATTAGCTTTGGCCCTCAAATGTGGAAGCTGTCCTAAAATTAGACAGGCCTTCCAGCTGCGTTTGGGGTTCCAGGAGCTCACATACAAGGAAGGAGCAGCCTGCATTCCTTCCTGCCCCTCCAATTAGCCATGCTTTCAGACTTTAGCTCCACTACGACAGCCTCAGCTTCTACAGAGCCACTGAATGAGAGCTGGAGACTTCTCTGCACCCAGGTGGGGGTGCTGTAAGAGATAACTGCCAGAGCTCCTTTTTATAGCAAAGGGGTGGCCAAGAAGCATCAGGGGCTTAAGTAACTCCCTTAGACTCCCTCTGTATGCCTAAATGTAGGACTAATCATCTCGCAGAGTATCTTATGGGGTTTCTGATTAGGTCTAAATGTATTCTCTTAGTGTCCCAAAGGACCTATGATCTAACTCTCTTCTTGAACCAGGTGGAATTCAGTAATAGTTTTGTGGCTAAGTTATAGCTGTACTGAAGTTTGCAGGGCAGAATTTTCTAAGAAACAAGGATGAATCCTTAATCCTAACCAGAGTTGTTGTGCTAAAAACAACCCTGTACCAAATGGTTCCCAAGTTGCACTTAATATCCACTTGATTAACTCCATCTAACAGTTGTCATTGGTAAACTATGACTTCTGCAGAGGGGAAAGTGAAAGCTGGAAAAGAGGTTAGGGAACAGGAAACTTGACACCCTGAACTCTCTAGTCTCTCAGGGTCTAACAGCTGGGTATGCTTTGTAAATAGATGTCTTTGTTCAAGGTCTGTCTGCAATCTCCATTGTGGAATGCTTTCTGACTTTTCCCTGAAAGTTCTTTGGATCACTGATCTAGTTCAGTGTAGTCTCAGGTCCTGAGATCACCTCAAGGGTTCTGGGATTTGCACAGAATGCCATGGTGGAAAAGGAGTCCAAGTGCAGAAATTGATTAAAACCTGGTGGTGACATTCATGTAGTTTCTTTTTTATGATTTTTCCCACCATATGTCAATACCAATGCCAGTATTCTTCAATGTGGCCAAGGTCTTTTTTTTTTTTTTTTTTTTAAGGTAAGCCTAGCAGACTGGCATTTTTTTTTTATGCAAGAGAGTGAGAGTGGGAGTGAGAGTGAAAGAAGGAGACAGAATTGGTGCACCAGGACTTCCAGCCACTGTAGTTGAATGCCAGACACGTAAGCCACCTACTGCACATGTGCAACCTTGTGCACTTGTGTCACCTTGCGTCTGGCTTACATGGGACCTGGAGAGTCAAACATGGGTCCTTAGGCTTGATAGGCAAGCACCTTAACCACTAAGCCACCTCTCCAGCCCATGGCCAAGGTCTTGATGGACTCCACACCCTTATTGCAACATCTATGGAGTGGGAAGCAGCACTTGGCCTACTTTCAACATCTGCAAAAATCATACCACAACCAGCACCAAAGCCAAGGATGGTTGCATGAGCTGCTGCACTACCAAGTGTGTGATGAGATGGGCCTATTACGGGCCCATGAACAACTGCCCTGCCAGGAACTGATTTGCTTTGGTATCCTGGGGAGGAGAAAGTAAATCCACTTTTACAAAACTGAAATTATCCTGAGAGAGTACTTTACTCCCCCAGAGGATTACATCCAATAATAATAATGGTCCTCAGTACTCATAATATTGCTTTTCATCTAATAAGCACTTGAGAACATTAATTAGAAACTCGATGTAATTCCTCAGCACTGGATGGTAGGAAATCATTCCTGCAGTGAGGCACATTCACAGGCTTAACAAGAAGCTGTGGCAGCCTAGCAAAAATGCAGAATTCCTCCTTTTTCAGCCCCAAACTACCAGGGTCTTTATTGTGCATTAAGGCAAAAGGGAATGAGCTCATATTAACATCACAAAACATGACAAATGCCTAGAAAACCCCTTATGTAAAGCAAAGTACCAGAAAGGTAAATGGCTTTATCAACCATGAATTCCTCTGCAAAGCGAATATGACAAAAATTCTTCTTGCTCTTTCGGATCGCTGTAATATCACCACACTGCTCAAAGACTTCTTGAATAATTTCCTCTGTAGCATTTTCTGGTAATCCTCCGACAAACACAGTCTTACACCCAGGAGGTCGTTCTCTTGTGGAAGGAGGTGGAAGATCTAATATCACAACAAAACAGAGTTTTGTCTTTTATTTATTGGCTGTTTAACTAGTTCACCAGGCAAAAGTCAAACTTGTAGAGTTGCTTTCTCTGGACTGACTGAACCATAGTCAACTTTTCTAACAATTTATATTTTCCCTGGGCAGTGTGTTTTTTGGGTCTTCTCCTCTCCCCCAACATTTATTCTCCATGTTCATTTCTACACAGAGTGGCTATGCTTGTTCATAAACAAAGATAAAGTACATGTTAGTATAATTTCATTTCTTCTTCATAACACAGACACTCAGGAAAGGGAAGGGAGGGAGAATCTTCACACAGTACAAAACACGATTAAATGACAACACGATGAAAACCCTTGGCATACTGTCTGCTTTGTCTTCCTGCCAGATAAAGGGTGGCATCACAGAATGAGGAACCACAACCCAAGTACACTACACAGGACAATACTTACTTGGCTGGGGATGCTGTGCCTGAAAAAATACTCTGTTATTATTCACATTTAAATGAACAAACTATTAAATTTTGAGAGGCTGTATGAAAAGATAAAATGTACACTGTCATAACATTTTACCTAGTTTATATGTAGATTACTAGAGCAATCACCTGAAAAGTCCACTTTAAAAAGGCAATACTGATTAATATGAAAAAATTATACTTATTCACACCTATAAACTTAGCATCTGAGGCTAAATTTAAAAAAAAATTCCTCTCATTTACTTCATCAAATATATAGGTCCTTGGAGCAAATGCAATTTGGTCCAGAAATTTTGCAACGCAGGCTCCCTTTACCCCCAAATTGCTAACTGCCAAATTAATTCAAACTTCAGTTTTCTCCCACATTTGTGAAGATAGATGGAAATGCTTATATATTTCACACTATCTTTTCCAGGAAATGGTAGAGTTCATTGCACACACAAAAAAAGATTTTTCATGCTGAATATAAATCTCCAAATCTCACATATTGGCTGCATAGTATTGATTCCGTGCCTGGACAGACACATGGACATATCTCTGTACACTTGTTCTAATCTAGAGACCAAGGCCTCGTGTGAAACAGAGCCTCACTCTGTATGCATGCACAATTCACTATTTCAAATAAAGAGAAATTCTATATCATGAGCAAATGTTTCAAATTTCTACTTACTTGGATTTTGAGGAAAAAGAGTACAACTTTTGCAGTGGATTATTTCTTTAACAACGGCCACTTCTGCTGGGGGTGGAGGTGGTACCAGCCCCAGGCCTGGTATCATTGGGTTAATGGGGGTGATTCCAGTCATCATGTTGAGGCCTGGATCAAAGCCTGGGACACAGATTGAGTCTGTAAAGACACAAGGTAGCAGTTTGCCTAGAGATTCTTAAGTCCATTATTTACCGTTTTTGTTATTATTCTGCAAGATTATTTGATTTTATGCCTTCTATTTTTCAGGACTGTCTCTTGGTATAAAATGTAGCATTATAAAAAGCTACTCCAGAAGGGGAAGAAAGAGAAAATGAAAAAAGATGAACATAAAACTACACAAAAAGAAAATTACAGTACTCAAAATATGAACAGAGCAGAGAGAAGCAGCACATGCAAGGGTAAGCCGTGCCCGTGGCTTAGTGCGGTTGCTGTGTTCTTTTTCTGATCATTAGTGCCTTGTTTACACTGCCTCACCGTTAGAATGTAGGGAAGGTATCACGACACTGGAGCGCCCTGTGAATCTAGTTGTTAGCCTATTTTTATCAAGATAACCTTCTCACCCAAGTGACCTACATTTGAGAAAGTTCAGTTTAAATGTGCATACTTTATAATGGTTACTCAAGTCCCACCTAACCTGTTTTTCTTGGGGATAGGGTATGGGTTAGATGCACGCAAGTGTAAAATCAGCTACATATATTTCTGAATCTAGTAGATAATCACACTCTCTCCTGATTATTCAATCAGTAATTAATTGGCCCACCCTTCTGAAAATTTTTATGTTCTGTATCAAAACAACTGAAAAATGGGAAGGAGACAAGGATAAGTTTTCTATATAAAATACTGATATTTTTTAAGTGTGATAATGAAGCAAATAATTTCAAAGGTCATATGCAAATATTGGAAAGGATGTGGAAAAAAGGGAAGCCTTATATACTATTGGTGGGAATATAAATATGCATAAACACTAGGGAAAACAAAATGACCACATAACCCAGCAATCACATTCTTAGGTATATATCCAAAGGAAATGCAGTCCAGATGTCGAGGGAGATGCCTATATTTCCACACTTTCTGCAGCATTCTATACACATAATTATAGTTGGCCAGAAGGAATAGGTACTGGAGATCTGCTATATAGTCTGGTGACCACAGCTAGCAGTATAGTTGCATAGGTTTTAGTAATTAGCTAGACAGAGCTATTTTATATAACATGTACATAAACTTCCGAACATCATGTTGTATGTGACAAATACACTTTTATCTACCAATTAAAATATAAAAAGCAAGCCCTCTTAAAAACAGGGGCTGTTAAAACACCACACTGCATTTGGAAGAGTTGAGGAAAGGGGATACTTCTGGGGGTTTTTCTCTTTGTCAAAAACAATACTCTCTTTGGTGGTGTGGTAATACTCCCAGGTAAACAGATAGAGGCACAGGTGTCCCCAAGAGAGAGCATAGTGACTCTACCACTTGTAAGAAAGACACTTCCTGAAGGATCTCTACAATGAGAACTTTAAAAAACTCGAGCGACAAATTACAGAAGACACAAGGAAATGGAAAGACATCCCATGCTCCTGGATTGGAAGAATCAATATTGTGAAAATGTCAATCTTACCAAAAGCAATCTATACATTTAATGCGATCCCTATTAAAATCCCAATAGCTTTCTTCACGGAAATAGAAAAAAACAATCCTAAAATTCATCTGGAAACACAAAACACCTCGAATAGCCAAAACAATTTTGCGAAACAAAAATCAGGCAGGTGGTATAACCATACCCGATTTTAAGTTATATTACAAAGCCATAGTAACAAAAACAGCATGGTACTGGCACAAGGACAGACAGGTAGATCAATGGAACAGAATAGAAGACCCAAATATTAATCCAAGCAGCTACAGCCACCTGATTTTTGACAAAAATGCCAAAAATATTAATTGGAGAAAAGATAGCCTCTTTAACAAGTGGTGTTGGGAAAACTGGACATCGGTATGTAAAAGGATAAACATAGATCCTTGTCTTTCTCCATGTACAAGAGTCAAATCCAAATGGATCAGGGACCTTGATATCAGACCTGAAACTCTGAACCTGCTAGAGGAAAAAGTAGGGGAAACCCTTCAACATATTGGCATAGGTAAGGACTTTCTGAATATAACCCCAATTGCTCAGCGAATAAAATCACTAATCAACCAATGGGACCTTATGAAATTACAAAGCTTTTGTACAGCAAAGGACACTGTGAGTAGAGCAAAAAGACAACCTACAGAATGGGAGAAAATTTTGCCAGCTATACATCTGACAGAGGATTAATATCCAGAATATACAAAGAACTCAAAAACAGAATAATAAGAATTCAAACAACCCAGTTAAAAAATGGGCTATGGAACTAAATAGAGAATTCACAGAAGATGAAATTCAGATGGCATATAAACATCTGAAAAAGTGTTCCACATCCTTAGCCATCAGGGAAATGCAAATTAAAACCACTTTGAGATTCCATTTCACTCCTGTCAGAATGGCTTCCATCAAGAAAACCAATGACAATAAGTGTTGGCGTGGATGCGGAAAAAGTGGAACACTTCTACACTGTTGGTGGGAATGTAACCTGGTCCAACCATTGTGGAAATCAGTGTGGAGGTTTTTGAGACAGCTAGAAATAGATTTACCATATGATCCAGCTATAGCACTCCTAGGCATATATCCAGAAGACTCTTCTCACTTCCTTAGAGATACTTGCAAAACCATGTTTATTGCCGCTCTATTCACAATAGCTAGGAAATGGAAGCAGCCTAGATGTCCCACCACAAATGAATGGATAATAAAGATGTGGTACATTTACACAATGGAGTTCTACTCAGCGATAAAGAAAAATGAAATTATGAAATTTGCAGGGAAATGGATGGATCTGGAAAGGATTATACTAAGTGAGGTAACCCAGGCTCAGAAAGCCAAACGTCACATGTTCTCTCTCATATGTGGATCCTAGCTACAAATAGACAGACTTGTGTGTGAACTGGAACCAAAACTTGGTACCAGAAACCAGTAAGCTGGTAAAAGGCTATAAGGGACGGAGGAAAGGGAAGGACTGAAGTGTATGGTATTGCACATATGTAAGTGGAAGGACTGATTACAAGGAGGGGAATGGCCTAACCAAGGCCATGGGTAGACAATGCATAAAAGAAGGGCAAGGGGAGGGTCAATCTAATTTCAAAAGATTGTGAATAAGACTTATGTAAAACTACTTTTTGAATAATGGTACATCTAGAAGCTGTAGACTGTTACTAGAAAATTTTCAGTACCTGGGATGGGATACCTTCCAGTGAGTTGTTGGCCAAGGAGGTCCCGGTAGCCTCCAAAACATTAAAGGCTTTTGCCAAAGCCCTTGGTTTCCCCTGAGAAACAGATAGTAAGACCCTATTGCTGAAGACATCTCTTGCCTGAGAGGCAAGGTCACTGAGAAAGCAAGCTGGTGCTGAGCAGAAAACCTTCTCCCTGTAGACCAGCCAACTGAAAGCTGGAAAAGCTGCACTGCATGCAGAGTATGGGAGACAGAAGTCATCAGCAGTGAAAACAGTGGACGCTGAATATTCAAATTTGGCCAGACAGGCCCAAAGACTGAACGGGTGCAATAGTGGCATGTCTACTCGTGGGGTAACCAACTGCTCTATAATTGGACTGAAGGCCCTCTCTACGGGAGGGAATACATACCTGGTACTGAAAAACCTAAGCAAAGTCTATGGTAGGTAAGGTCATAAGCCTTAGGGGTATAAAGCATGCCCTTATCTAAATGTATACACTATTCCCACCAAGCTGCCCAGAAAATACTACACTTAATGCTCATATTCACATATTAATGCTACTCTCACTTCTGGTTAGAGAAGCTTCTCTTTTCAGATGGCGATGACCACTGGGATGATCCAAAAGGCAACATAGTGCTGAGAAGAAGGGATGGAGAAGTGCCCAGCACTGAAACATCTCTGTCACACCCTCCAAGGCTCAGGGATCATTGCGGAAGAGGGGGCGGATAGAATGGAAGAGCCAAAGGAAGGGTACGACTCCCTACAATGCAACTGCCCAGACAGAAATTGGCCTTGATATCCATGACCTTGCTGTGACTAGCAATACCTCCGCAAGACCCTCATAGTAGAAGTAAAAGAGGATGACATCATATTAAAAAAAGAGACTAATGGAGAGAGGGAGGGGATATGATGGAAAGTGGAGTTCTAAAGGGGAAGGGGGGGAGGGGAGGGAAAAATACGCACCTTTGGTATGTAAGTATGTTTTGTTGTCAATAAATATTAAAAATAAAAAAGAGAAAAAAAGAAAGAAAGACACTTCCTTTTCATCTCTTAATCTCCTTTCTGTCTCCTTAGATCTTTCCATTCTTCTTTTCTGTCCTCCTCTTGTTTTGGGTTCTCTTTTAAAGCTTGTTTCCTAGCCTATTACATGGCTTTGCTTTTTTTTTTTTTTTTTTGCTTCGATATACTGAATGAATGGATAAACTCAGAGGCAGATTCAATCATAATTACATGCTTTGTTTACTAAGAAACGTGAGGATACAAGATGGCCAGCCTTTTCCTTCGAGGGAAGGGACATGGCCTTCCAATACCTACAGTGGACATGGCCATTCTCCCTCCAGATGAAACAGATTAAACCATAGACTCTGATCTGTAACCCCAGAGGAAGTGTGTCCATTTGATTTGGTAGTGGAGTCACCCAGGTTAAGGAAAATGCTTCCTTTCCTCTTCTCTTCTCTTCTCTTCTCTTCTCTTCTCTTCTCTTCTCTTCTCTTCTCTTCTCTTCTCTTCTCTTCTCCTTTCCTTTTTTCCTCCTCCCCTCCCCTCCCCTCCCCTCCCCTCCTCTCTCTCTTTCTCTTTCTTTCTTTCTTTCTTTCTTTCTTTCTTTCTTTCTTTCTTTCTTTCTTTCTTTCTTCTTTCCTTCTCTTTCATTCTTGTTGTATGTGTGTTTTTGAAACAGCCCTAAATGTAAATGACAACCATTTGCTTTCAGTCTCTACCCTGATAGTCTAGGCACTTCCTTTATCATTTTGGTTCTCAGATTCCTAATCTGTGACATGGTTCCCTTTCACTGGAATATATCTTGGAGAACAGGACTCCAGGATTTTGTGACAATAGTATTCAGATCAAAGAAACGACATGAAAGTTTAGAAGTTTCAAGAATAACACTACAATTTGGTTACTTATAAAATCCTCATAAAATTTCACCGATATCATTCCAATCTTAAAGTGATTAGGTAAAGTTCTTCATATCATAAAGCAAAAGAATGACAGAGTCAGAAAGAACTAGGTCCTAAGTCTGGCTCTATATCTAAACCTGTATCAATTTGGTGATTTCTGTTCTTTCACTTCAATAACCCAGCTTGATTTCTCACCTATACATATCACTCCTTCTATAAAATTTACCCTTAAAAAACAAACAAACAAACAAACAAACAAACAAACAAACAAACCAGATATGATCCAGATGCCAGTTCTAAAGAAGTTCCAGAACATACTAGTTTTCAGCCTTATGATCACTGAAATAACAAATTGGCTTCCACAGTGAATGCATTAGAAACGGAAATAGTGATGGTGGGAATACGGGCACGCTTTGACTGGTTACTTAATCTCATTCTGTACTTGGGCTTTATCTTTTCCTCTTCTGGCCTGGCCCTCACTCTGTTTGCCAATGCAGGATGATTTAAGGCAGACGCCTCTCAGGACTGCAAACCCTGCCATGCTGCAAGCCCTGTGTATCATAATAAGCAGCTGTTTCCCACAAATGAAATGAGAAGTCCACTGCTTGCATTCTCCTTTACTTCTAACAGACAGCTGCTTTCTTTCTGGGGGCCAAATAAATAAGTACTCATAAATGGGACAAACTGGAGTATTTCTGAGCAACTTGTTTTAGTATGCAGCAGAAGTCACTTTGCTTTCTCTGATATGCCAATATGAAGACTATGAGGTTTAATGAAGTCTGCATGGTGAGTGTAGTAGCCTGAAAGAAGCTTAGAAAAGAATTAACACTTAACATATGCTGGGCCTCAAAGGAATTCGGGCTCAGTATTTGAGTAGAGAAAGTAGGGAAGGATTACGCTTTTTTTTTTTTTTTTTTTTTAAAGAAACAACTGCTTTTTCATAATATGTGTTTAGCCTTTTTTAATAACAGCACACAAATGTATTACATACTAACTAAAAGCCAAAACAAAAAGTGCAAAAATCTGAGAAAGGCACACACACAGAAGTCACAGGTGAGAACAGAGCAATTGTAGAGCTGGTTCCTGGTCTTGTGTGGAAGTGTGGCCCTGTGAGCTTCAGGGAAACACTGCCTAGAGCTCTACTCTGGTGAAGGGGGAAGCCTGCACACATTGTAGCATGGGATAATCCAACCAGTATTTATCAAACTTTTTTTTTAGAAATGTTGCTTACTGACAGGAAAGAGTTTTGCTTTTTTGAGTGTGTGTGTATGTGTGTGTGTGTGCATGCACATGCCACAAGTGCATGTGTAGAGACCACAGAGCAATGTCTGCATGTCAGTCCTTGCCTTCTACCTCCATTGAGGCAAAGTCTCTTATTCTCTGTTTTGTTGTTGTGCACTGCTATGTACACCAGGCTAGCTGGTCTGTTTGCTTCCAGGACATTAACCTGTCTCCACCTCTCATCTTGCTGTCAGCATGCTGAAATTACAGATGCCCACCACAGCTTCCACCTTTTATGTAGGGCCTGGAGATCTGAACTTTGGTATTACACCTTGAGTGGCAAGTGATCCACTGAGCCATCTCCTCAGCCTATTTCCAACTTTTGACATTGTGGCATGATGTTGTTCTCACCCACAATCTTCACATTCAAAAACTGTGCAATCAAGTTACCAAAAAAAGCAAAGAAATTACCTTATAAATTTTTAAACAAATTTATAATTTTGTGTTGGTTGGAATTCATACCTAGCCTGGGCCCAACATGGTCCAGATGCAGCCTGTGGGTCAGACACACCTGCTAGACTGTTTATAACCACTCTCTGTCCCTGGTTCCAGTGACATGGGCAGGAGGTAGAATTTTATTAATGCTTCTTGTTGGTTATCGATTCTAAGTTGGAGAAGACCAAGAAACAGAAGTCTGGATCATTAATTCATATCACAGTACCACTGTTCAGTGTTTTACCTATGAGAAAAACTTTTACTGGGGGGAGGTAGGTTATGAGGACTAAACCCAGGACCGTGCATATGCTGGGCAAGCCCTCTACAACTGAGAATTATATCTCAGCCTTCTTTCACCTTTTCATTTTGAGACAAGGAATCACTGAGTTGCCCAGGTTGTCTTGAATTCACTTTGTGGCCCAGGTTAGTATCAAATTTGCAGCCTCCTCATTAGCTGGGATTACAGGCTTATACCAGCAAAGTGCAGCTTGAGAGGCTTATATTTAGGATTTTACAGGGACGACAGCTGAATGAATTAGCTTCATTTATTTATTTATTAATTCATTGGGCATTTCCTGGTCACTTGCCACTGCCAGGAATGACCAAGGGTAACTATGTAAATTCCCCATTTGGAATATCACAGAGTTTAATTGGGCTCTAAGCCCAGAGAAAGGGTTAAATATGTGAGCTGAGGCTAAGGAGGGTATCCAGGAAGTGAAAAGATAGTCTAGAGTCTGACAGTATCTGTCTCCTGTAATACCATAGTGTGCACAGGACAGAGTAGCCATGAGGTATGGAGAAATGCAGGCATCTTACAGTCCAGAAGGTCCTTGCCACACAAGTTGGCAAGTTTCCCTTTGCTTTTCTCTGGAGTGGCCATCCCTACATATCAAGGGTATAGTCAGCTAGTTATATACCTTGAATGGCCTGACATACCTCCATTCCACCCCCATCCTTTCTCTTTGCAGGGTTCCCCTAGCAGTGCTTTAATCCTGTTCTGTCATTTCCAGTAGACACTTTAGTAAGAATTTCCTCTTTGAGGTGAGAGCCCTATCCCACTGGAAAGAGAGGCAGCTGGGCCTTTTGCAGATCAAGGCTGCATACAACTAGGTCAGATGTGAGCAGGGAACCTAAGCTACAGCTGCAGGGACAGAAGCAAACTATCAGTGCCAGGAAGAAGTTTAGCCCAGAAGGCAGAACATAGAGCTCCAAGAGAATAATAAGAGGAAGGAGAGAGTAATCAGGGCAAATGGGAGTGCTGCAGATGTCATCCTGAGCCCAGTGTATCCTGACAAATGGTTGAAAACATAGATCACCAGCAGCCCACAAAAGCCTAGGCAGGATATCTACAACATGCTTGTTCACAGAAGGCCTGTGCCTCCTGGCCCAGGGCTCTGACTCAGCCCATGTGGAACAGGGTTTGGCAACAAGAACTCAAGGCCATAGGTTAAGAAATGCTAGGTTGTCTGGCAGATTACTTCTGCTGAGCCTCATGCTGGAGGAGCAAGAGAAGATCCAGACCAAAGAATGAGTTCCTGGGATTTGGTGAACATGGAAAATCCCACTTCTCAGACGTGTAGTTCAGGTAGAGTATAAAGCCTGTCTGGATAGGGAGGCTCATAAAACAGGGTTGTGCAGTTCTTCCTCCTGCATGAGGCCAGAGGTGCCCAGAATGTGGGCCGGGTCCCAGCACTTACAAGTGACAGAACGTCTCAAGGGACCCTGAAAAACATCCATGATGATTTCTCCTTTCAACAGAAGAGGTACTGACTTAAAATATGACTTATTAGCACTCTACAGGGAAGCCATTTGACACAGGCATTCTGTTTCCTGGGAGTTAGGGAGCAGCGACCTTCCTGGAAAAGCCTGTGGTTGCAACTGACAAAAATGGCTCTTCCAGATTTAATGCAATACCAATAAAAGTCCCAATTTCTTTCTTCACAGAGATAGAAAAATGACCTCAAAATTCATATAGAATTGCAGAAGGCCTCGGATATCCAAGCATATCCTTAGCAAAAGAAACACCTCTGGAGGCATCACCATACCTGATCTAAAGTTATATTACAAAGCCATTGTAATAAAAACAACATGGTACTGGCATAAAAACAGGATGATAGACCAATGGAACAGAATCCAGGACCTGGACTTTGGGTCAAGTAACTATAGCTACTTGATATTTGACAAAGGCCCTAACAATGTAGACTGGAAAAAAGACAGTATCTTCAACAAACGGTGTTGGACAAGCTGGATAACCATATGCAGGAAAATGAAACTCTATCCACACATTTTGCCATGCACAAAAATCAAATCCAAATTGATCAGAGACCTCAATATAAGACAGAAAATTCTGCTACTACTGGCAGAAAAAATAAGAGGAACTTTCCACGATATAGGAGTGGGAAAAGACTTCCTGAACAAAACTTCAGTAGCTCAGGAAATTAAACAATCACTCAACCATTGGAAGCTCATGAAGCTGAAAAGTTTTTTTCACAGACAAACATACAATAAGCAGAGTCAATAGATTACCCACAGAATGAGAGAAAAATTTTCCCGCCTATACAACTGTCAGAGGCTTAATTTCTAGAATTTACAAAAAACTCAAAAACCTAAACAATAAAAATTCAAACAATCCACTCATAAAATGGGGCAGAGAACTGTACAGGGACTTCTCAGAGGAAGAAACACAAATGGCAAACACACACTTAAGAAAATATTCAACATCCCTAATTATCAGTAAAATGCAAATTAAAACAACTATGACATTCCACCTTACCCCAGTAAGGATGGCAAACATTAAAAAATCTAATGAAAACAAGTGCTGGCAAGGGTATGGAGAAATAGGAACCCTCATTCACTATTGGTGGGAATGTAAAATGGTACAACCACTATGGAAAGCAATATGGATACTCCTAAAAAGGATGACTATAGAGTTACCAACAGACCCAGTGATTCCCTTTCTGGGCATTTACCCAAAAAGCTCCAAGCCTCAGTTCAGAGAGATTTGTTCAACCATGTTTATAGCTGCTCAATTCATAATAGCTAAGAACTGGAATCAACCCAGATGTCCATCATTAGATGAACAGATGTGGTATATCTACATGATGGAATTCTACACAGCAGTAAAGAAATACGACAAAATGAAATTTGAAGAAAAATGGTCGAACTTGGAACAGATCATCCTCAGTGAACTCACCCAATCACAGAAAGACAATTTTGCATGCTCTCACTCATCTGTGGCTCCTAACCTGTATCTGCCTGAGATGCTGACACACCTACTAAGCATCTTAAGGACTGGACAATAAGCTGGGTGGGGGAGAGGGGAAGGTAAGGGTGTATGTGTGGGGGGCACAAAACTGGACCCAGATGGAAATGGCAACATAACATCCTATATCCTGAAAGACAGACTAAAAGGTTGAACCTTCATCACGTCTTTAGAGGCAACACCTGATTCACAGAGCCCTGGAGAGGGTATGATGAAGACTAGCCTTAAGATTTTCCTGCTTCTCTCTTTCTTTCTCTCTAGCTCTTCTCTCAACCTCTTCTCTCTTGTCTCTAATTCTCTTTTATATTACCTTTTTCTTCCTCCTTTTCCCTTGGCGCTGGCCTGTAACTCCCAGTACCAGCATGTACACAATGAGTTGTTGAACAGAGAGACCTACAAAATTTCCCAAAAGTAGACAGATTTCTGTCAGAGTATTTGATGACCCACCAAAGGTTAATGGTAAGACCCTACTGCCAAAGACACCATATGCTGTTGATACAGAACATGGAGTGACCTGGCTGCAATCTAGAAGAGAGTTGGTCCCCAGATAGTTAGCCTGTCTCGTGCCAGAAGGTGCTACATGAGTGACTGGGGGAAAGTGACCAACAACTGTCCAAGCAATGCATGATCTAAGCTTCTCAGCAGCAAACAACCTGACATGATGTTCACACAAGGGCAATAGTGGCACACAGCCATGGTAGGCAACCATGCTCTTGATTTGTCTAACAGATCTGCTCAGTGGAATGGAACCCACAGCTGGAACTGGGAAACAAGTCAGAACTATATCCAAATAATTAGCCCGCTCTCCAATATCAACCTCCCACCAATTGTGGGCTATAAGAGGGCCTATACCTATGAAATTCTCTCTAAAATAATAATGGTTGTCCCATTTATCTGGTACTGACCTCTCTTTCCATTGGACAATTTGCTTCTCTTTTTCAGATGGACACAGAACCTGAGTTGAGAATCAGCCCATCACACCTCACTAGGGCCCCAGCTGAAACCATAGAGTAATTGGGGAAATGAGCAAGAGTGCTGCTTTCTAGGTGAACCTGGTACCAACACAAGGGCGAAGGAGATGGACACAGAGAACACTCAACTCCTACCAAACCAGATATCCAGAGACTCCGAGGCTCCATAGACCTCATCACTGAAGTAGACCTAAAACAACCCCAACATGGCTCAGGGGAATTCATGGAAGAGGGGGCAGAAAGATTTTTAGATCCACAAGTTGGGTCATTATGTGCACAGACATTGCCTCTTCCCCATAACTGATGGCTACCCCCACAATGCTAAACCCACAATCCCCAACTAGGAGAGTCCCTTTGGAAGGGGGGAAGAAAGGGAGGAGGCTAACGAGGGTACCAGCATGATTGTATACACACTATCTACATAACTAATAAAAAAATGGCTCTTCCATAATGTCAGCAAGTACATGAGCAATGAAATTCAGTGCTTTTTTTTAAAGCCCATGTTCTTCTTTTCTCAAACACTTTTTACAAACCATGTTGTGAACAGCAGAAGAAAAGCAGTTTTTCAAAAAGTGATCTTGAAGTCAAGGGATCACAGCACTATTGGGTGATTCCCTGGGCTTCAGAGTGAACATGAATACTAATAGTGCTGCTCAACATGGGAATATCTAAGAGCACCTGCATAAAATATAACAGAGTGTACAGAGCCCCCATGAAGTCAGCCAGACCTGAGACCATGTACTCATGTATCACATCTCTAAAACAGAGGACATTTACCTTCTAATGTGAATTTGAAGAGTAAATAGACTAAAAGACAGGGTTTACTTGCAAATGGCAGGTACTCACTAATTGATGACAATTATGTAAAAATTAGTATGTTCTAAGTACATTATATGTAGCCTTGCATAAATATAATATTAACACAAATATACATAAAAACCACAGTGACAATAATTAAATGTTTCAAATATTTGAGTGACTACTAGGTGTTAAGATATTTTGCTTGATACTTTATAAACAAAGTGTTGTAAGACATGAGTCCTTTCTTCATGGGTGTGACAGCCCAAGGATTAATTAAAAACAACTTAATAGAAAATGATAATACAGTATGGCTCCTGCTCTAACATATTAAAGCAACATATGATATGGAAACACAAAGAAGGGAGACATCTTAATTAGTTTGGGGAGTGGTTGTTATAAAGGTTTAATTGTGGTACCCCTAAAAGATATTAAAGTCCTAAGCTCCTGGGCCCATAACTATGACTTTATTTGGTAAAAGGGTCTTTGCAGATATAGTCAGCTTAAAATGAAGATTAGAGTAGGTTTACTCTCATATGACTTGTGTCCTTAGGTGAGGACAAGAGAGTCAGACACATATGGAGAACATGTTCTGATAATAGAGGTGATGACTGAAGATACTCAGCTAAGAGCCCAGTATCATTAAAGATAATCACCAGACACCAGAAAGCTAAGAGAAATATCTGAGACACTTCTTTCCTAAATCCAGCTGAAAGGATCCTGTAGACCCCTTAATTTCAGACCTCTGACCTTCAGAACTGAGAGAATGAAGTTCTATTACTTTAAGCCACCCGGTTTATTAGGGTAGCCCTAGGAAACTCGCATTGGTGGATGGTGTCAGGGTAGGGATCGTGAAGTAGTGTCAGATAACTCTCTACTCTTTTTGTGGAGTTTTGTTACAAAGTTCAGGCTGGACTAGAATACCCTATGTAACTTAGGCTGGCCTCAAATTCACAACCTCCTAACTCAGCCTCCCACATTTTTGGAGTACATGTATGTGCCACCACACTCATTTTAACCTACTTGTTTAAATGGATGACTTCTAGCAAAGTTATTCCCCAAATATATTTATTGGGATTGTGATCAAAGATATAAAAGTGTTTCTAAAGCCAGGCATGGTAGCACATGCCTTTTTAATCCCAGCACTTGGGAGGCAGAGGTAGGAGGATCACCATGAGTTCAAGGCCACCCTGAGACTACAAAATTAATTCCAGGTCAGCCTGGGCCAGAGTGAGACCCTAATTTGAAAAACCAAAACACAAAACCAAACCAAGACAAAAGTGTTTCTAAATGTTCTTTGGGAAAGCGATGCTCACACCAGTCCCCTGGAGGCTGGACTGCTCTCAGGTTTTCCCTCTGTGAAGAAACAAACTCTGGAGAGTGCAATGGATTTGCTAGGCACAAATAGCTATACAGATTACAGTGTACTTTATATGATAAGTGAATGCTACAAGCAGGCTCTTTAAGAAGGTGAAATTGAAAATATGTCTGTGATCTTTCCAAAGAGATCCAAAGGCAGAGAGGTATGTTTTCTATTTAAACCCAAGATGTATGTGCAGAGTGCATCTTCCAACCTTTCTGTGTATACTTTATAAACACAGACCTCATTCCATCACTAAAACTTACTGGCCCCTTGACTGGGGACACAATGCTGGCAGAATGGGGAATGCTGTCATCAATAGCTACTTTAAGTACTGTTGGCTTGGGTGAGGAGATTTGTGCCATGTTTGTAAATATGACATGACTCAAAGTAAAGACCAATTCAAAACTTCTTACCAAATCTGGCACAGAGAAGAACTGATTGCTCAAAGAAGTCTGTCAGATCTTTCCAGCAACTGGTGTGAGGAGTCTGTACTTTGAAAAATCAAGTTTTCTCTGAGGAAACACATTTTGTTAAAAGCTCTATGAAATGCACATGTGCTTGGGGCAAGGAGACTGAAATGCAGTGCCTGATCAGTCTGTGCACAGCCTGGGCTGCACCAGAGAAGCTATGCCCTGGTCCTGGGCCTGTGGGGATAGTGTGAAAGCACAGTGGACCTCACAGAGCAGGTTCAGAAACTATGCTGGCCAGTCACAGAGGGGCTCCTTTGATAAGGAAGCCAAACACTTTGGGATTAAGCAATCTGACAACTCAAGGTTGAAATGGCCATGGGCATTACCCACTTCTATTCTCTGCATGTAGAGCTGAGGATAGTGATGCTCAGAGAAGTAAACTGATGTTCCCAGTAAGAGGTGGAGTAGGAGAGTGACAGCCAAGAGTTACACTGCTGCTTCATCATGAACTTGAGCTTCACAGTCCCTCCAGATTCTTTCAGATCCTTCTGGTGGCAGTGAATTCACCAATTCTCAACAATGGCCCATTCTCCTTGCTGGGGCACTTCATAATGAGAACTAGCTAGATCCTCCTATGTAGGCCCAGGACAAGGTAACCTGTAGTTAATTCCATTATCCTTACTCTGTGTACTGGGCCACTGTGACAGGCTGGATTCTCTTCCCACAATCATAGGTCACATACATGAGGAAAGCTCAGGGGCAACAATTCAAGTCATCTCTTGAATACACTTAGCACTGTGCTTTCTGCCATTCACTAAAAATCCTCCTTTTCTGGGCTGGATGGATGGCTTTGTAGTTAAGGCACTTGCCTGCAAAGCCAAAAGACCCAGGTTCAATTCCCCAGGACCATGTAAACCATATTCATAAACTGGCACATGTGTCTAGAGTTTGTAGTGGCTGGAGGCCATTCTCTCTGTGTCTCTCTCAAATAAATAAATAAATAATATTTGTAAAATATTCGCTCTGCAGTTATTCCCAGAAAGAAGAAGAAAGAAGCTGGCCAACCAATTTATGTTTTTAATAACTTGGCATATTAAGATTAAAAAGCAGTGGTCATAGTTAATGCTCACTTTTTATGAGGCTCCTGCTGAAAGTTTTGTGTATTGTCTTTGTAGGATAATATCCTTATGCAATGTGACAAAAAGTTGACATTTTGAAGCCAAACAGAGGACTGGGGAGATGGCCCCATGGCTAAAGGTGCTTTCTCATACCTTGCAGCTTGCTAGTCCAGGTTTGATTCCCCAGTAGCCATGTAAAGCCAGATGCACAAAGTGGCCCATGCATCTGGAGTTCATTTGCAGTGGCAAGAAGCCCTGGTGTAGCCACATTCATAATAATATAAAATAAATAAACAAATAATAAAAATATAAAATAAATATAAAACAAATAAATAAAATTAAAAAAAAACAAATAGAGGATTTTCATTTTACATCATTTCCCAAGTCTGCTTCTTAGGTTCTGTTCTCTCAGCTTTCCTTTCAGTGACCCTCACTCTCTATGAACTGGCTAGATGACTCTCCCATAGTGCTTCTACCTTCTCATTCACTAGCAAACTTGCTGTGGAGCTCATAATCCTAGAGGCAGCCAACCCTGACCTGCTGCCGTATCTGGGAAGAAGATGATTATCTGCTTTTCTGGCAGGAGCCTGAAATCTGGGAGCAGGCTGAGCACCTGGAGCCTGTCCTCATCCTCTTCTGCTCACTGATCTGGTGGTCAGTCTTTGGCTCCTGCTCTTACTTCTACCCCAAATGTTATTCACAGCCTTTCAGCCTATGTCTATGAGCTCTAGCTTACATCTGCCCAGTGTGTTTTTGCCTACACAGAATTTTTCTGAAACCTTTGTTTGATCTCTAGTTTTGAGGCCACTGCCAAGTCTCAGAGAAAAACATGAAGCTTCTCTTGGGTCTTGTGTTGGAATCTCAATTGTAGGAATTTTTCTGTGGGCACCACCTCCCTTGTTTCCATGTCTTCTCTGGTGTAGCCTATAGTTGCACCATGACATCTGGGTATCTGTCCTCTTCAGTTCCCAATAATACCAGTGAACAGATTGTGCAAATTGTGGTTTTCTATTTCTTTTAAAGCTACCCACAATTCCTCTTGGTTTCTAGTTTCAAACCTCTGTGGGTGGTGACACCCTGTCATATACTAAATCCACTTAGATGCCCATCTTTTTAGTTCCAATTGCAAACTGACATTCTCAGTAGTTTTCATCTGCAGTCCCTCAAAGCCCACTCTGGCTGCCTAAGCTGTAGCTTCTGTATCTCCCTTCTCTCTCCATTCCTTCCTCTACTCCTCCCCAATACTCTTCTCATTGCCTCAGACCTGAGATAAGCAGCAGTGCCTATGGGAGACTCATGAGAATCCTGCCTAATTGGGACCTTTAAATTACTGCCTTTAAACATCTTTTCACATCCCTGTCTCATTAGCCAACAATCAATTTTCTCTCTGTATGTTGTTATGTGACTTTGTATAGAACTGTTACATAATGGCAGGGAAAAGACAAAAAAAAAAAAAAAAGACTGAATTAGCTTTGCTTTTGGTGTCAGAGCAGACAGTAGAAGCAAAAAAAAAAATGAGTCTGAAAAATATGTTTAATATTCAGTCAAGCATCTAAAATACTTTAAATTTTTACACATCTATTTTTCTTTTTTTTCTTTTTAAATATATTTATTTATTTATTTGAAAGAGAGAATGAGGGAGAGACAGAGAGGGAGAAAGAATGGGCACGCAAGGACCTCCAGCCTCTGCAAACGAACTCCAGATGCATGCGCCCCCTTGTGCATCTGGCTTAAGTGGCTCCTAGAGTCAAATTGGGATCTTTTGGCTTTGCATACAAATGCCTTAACCACTAAGCCATCTCTCCAGCCCCAACATCTATTTTTCCCTTGATCTATCTTTCTGAAAAGTAGAGATATCCCACATATATCCTGAAAGACAAAACACATTTATTTCTGGAGGTGTACATGTCCGTACTCTGCAGTTCTTCCTTTCTTTGAAGTTAGGGTAACAGCCTGGCAATAGTCGAGTGATGTCAAGGCCTCTCCAGTTATCAGTCCTGATAGCAAAGTTACAGTCTCACAGCAATGAATGCCTTTAGCAGGATTTTCTCTTTGAAATCTGATTCTTTCCATGGCAACACACATGGAGGGAAATATGCATTTTATTTATCAACCTCAATTCCAGCTTATGAAAGCATCTGATAGGTAACATGTCATAAATTTAAAAAAAAGAACAAAGGAAAACAGCCAATATTTAACTTGAAAGAAAACATTCATTCTACATTGTTTTAAGCAATTTATATAGGTTTCAACTCAACTTCCTGTTAGAAGGGGTTCACATAACATGGAATTGATCTTTTTAAGTAAGATTAGCTTATAGCTGTGGATTTGCAGAGAATGGAGTGATCTTGAATCTGAAAATCATGTGTGGACTTCAAATCATAGGCTAATCTCAGTACTTTAATTTTACTGCTAAACTGCAGGGACAAGTGGAGCTGGGTGCTTAAATGTCATCCTCTCTTAAGGTCCAACATCATCCTTGCCATGTGGTATGACCTTCTATGGTTACTGGTTAAATGAATGAAAACAAATGACAGCATTTACAGAATCAAGAGAGTTAATGTGAAAGAGGCAAGAGAAAGTAGCATTTGGTTGTCCAATCCACAATGTCACTGCTTACTTCATACATGATTTTAAGTGACTAGTACCTGGCATTCTTAGTAGTTACCATATTGCTAAACAATAACAATGACAGGGTTTTGTTAGTTATACATGTTAATATGTGAAGGGATGATGATTATAATAATCTCTTATGGAGAGCACAAGAGGCACAATGCAAAAGGATATGCTCAGGGCCACAGAGCAGAGCAGATCTGGTCATTGCATGCTGTGTAGTCTAGCTTCCAGTAGTCATAACTCTGCGTACCCTCCTGCCAGCTCACAGCTATAGGAACATACACCTGACCTTAAAAGAGTTAGGTAGAGGACGTCAAGTCGAGTTTCGTTTGAATCTATTGTTTCCTCATGTCAGAAGGAGTAGGAATGCTCGTAAAACTCTGGGTAGAACAACTTGTTCCATGCCGTAATCTAACTGAAGTAGCCTAAGTAACACAAAACTTAATCAAAAAGATTAAAAATGGGATAGAGAAATGGCTTAGCAGTTAAGGCACTTGCCTGTAAAACCTAGGACCCAGGTTTGATTCCCCAATAGTGGTGTAAGCCAGATACACACGGTGGTGCATGCATCTGGAGTTCATTGCCAGTGGCTAGAGGCCAAGGCACAGTTATTCTTTTTTTTTCTCTCTCTCTGTCTCTCTGCCTCTTTCTTTCTCTTGCAAACAAATAAAATAGTTAAAAAAGGTTGAAGATTAAACCTTGGACTAGAGAGGTAGCTCAGGAGTCGTGTATCTGTTCAGCATGCACAAGACCAAGCTCAATCCCTGAGATAAACAAGCAAGCACATATAAATAAGTAAAACTTCACCCATTCTCTGTTAAAATTTTAAGAAGAACTGAGGATGGACAGATAAGAGAAAGCAGAGGGGAAGGGAGCTCAGACAGGAGAAGTCCAGTTCAACCTAGGACTCAGTCCCTAGCACACATTCTCTCCCACCTCACTGACTGGCCTCTTTGTGCTTCAGCTTTCAATGTGCAAAAGAAGACAACTACAAAGTAGCTACCCTGACAGGGCTGTTCTGAGGATTAAATGACTTAAAATATTTCAATGGCTTCCAATCTTGCCTGGCACACAGTAAGCAATGGATACAAACTAGCTATCACACTGATAATGAATAGTGCATTTATACTTGTGCATACTGTATATGTGTGCATGAAGATATATGAACACCATGTGTACATGTGTGGAGACCAGAGGAAGACATTAAGTGTCCTCCTCTTCTTCCTTATTTCCCTTAGACAAAGTCTCTCACTCAACCTTGAGCTTGTTATTTTTCCTTTAGACTGACTGTTTTATCAGGGAGCCCTGGGATCCTCCTGTCTCTCCCCTTCTCCCAGCTCTGCAGTTATACATACAACTTTTCTTTGGGTGCTGGGATCAAACTCTGGTCTTCATGTTTGTGCAGAATACCTGCAGAGCCATCTAGTCTGCCTCCTGCAGTCTTTTAATATGCTGATTCTCATTATATTTCTCCAAGACTTTTTTCTTCCTTTCTAGATAAAGAAACTGAGGCTTGAAAAACTAAGCATTTGTTTGCAACATTCCAGTACCACCAAACATGTAGCCTATTCTATCCTGACCTTTAACATTAACTTGGCCCCATGGCCTCCAGGAAGGTAGAATGCAGTGAGTAGAAGGAAATAGGAAATGTATGTATTGGACTTCAACCCTACATCTACCTCAGGCAAAACCCTATCCAGTCTACTTCATAGCATTCATGTAGGTGCCTAGTTGCCTGATGGACAATTATGTGCCAGCGATTTACAAACAAGTAATCAATACACAAATGTAAATCATATTTTGGATACTTTTCTATTTTAATGGCCTTTGGAGCTCCAGAGTAGTGCTAAGTGGCTGACTTGATGAGAAATAGAATTTGATGTGTTATTCAGCATATCTCCATGCTTTACAAGGTGCACATGACAGGGCAGGGTGCAGAAAAAGAGATTCTCATTTTTCTTCCTATAATCCATGATTCTCACAACTGTGCCAGAAAGTTCTATAGTGGGTCAAATTGAGGAATAGTTTCTTTCTTTATTTTTTTGTTTTTGATTGGTCCCAGTTTCTCTGAGATATTGCTCATTAAATATTTATTCATCAGCTAAAATGATACTAGGCAATGTGCTAGCTTCTGGGGTATAGAGGCAAGTCAGGTTCAGGTGCTCCTGATCTCCTGTGACACAGGCACAGGGAAGTTGCAGCATATTTAGGTAGGCAAACATAGCACTCATGCCTTCATCCCAAAGAGTACAATACTGTGAGCTGGGCGTGGTGGCACACAGGCACACACTTTTAATCCCAGCACTCAGGAGGCAGAGGTAGGAGGACTGCCATGAGTTCAAGGCCACCCTGAGACTACATAGTGAATTCCAGGTCAGCCTGGGCCATAGCAAAACCCTACCTCAAAAAACAAAAACCAAAACAAACAAACAAACAAACAAACAAACAAAAGCATATAATACTCTGAATTACGAGGTCCTTTCTCATGTCAAGTACCAGCTAAACCACCATATCCTAAATCCAAGCACAGAACACTTTGTAAATACATATCCAAAACAAAGAGCCATGGTCCCTTGGGCTTGAATTACCCCTTCAAAAGCAGTTTTTATAGCATTTATCAAATTCTCTTTGGTGGCAGAGCACTGTGCCACACTTTGTTATTTATCTTCTTTATCTACATTATTACTGCTCACCTTCTCCTCTTTTCAACACAGGGGCATTCCATATCAGCATTGCTCCTTCTATACACTTAGTCTGAATGTACATCAGACATCCCCATAGGGTGCAGGGTGGAGGTGGTAAAGAGAAGCTTTGTTGCAGAAACAGAGAACAAGGGCTAATCTATATCTGCTTGTTGCAACGGAATGGGGATTTTCATTTGCCAGGAAAGCCAGAGTAGAAATGTTAGCTTGGGCATTCATGCCCTTATTCAAATGATGTTTTCTTGACTGTAACACAAACAGATCTTCACATCTTTTTAAATACATTTGGTCAGTCAGTCAAGAAACTCTGAAAACTATATCCTAAGTGTCTAACTTCTTTCCATAGAGCAATGGTGCAGAGATATAAGGGAAGTAAATTTTTTTGACATAGAGCTTTTGTGAAACAGAACTAAGTTAATCTAAAATAAAATAGAATACACTGGGAGGTCAAATAAATTGAGTGTGTATTGAGGGATTTATTCTGGGGATTTATCTATTTAGCATCTTCTCCTGATGTCTTGAGCAAAGAAAACCATAGGTACTCATTTACTCACTGTCTTCAAATGGCACTTAGGTCCAAGGTGTGTTGGGTAAAGACAGTATTTAGGCTTCATGCATGAAGGAGAGCAGAAATGTTTACAGAAAATAAAAGTGGAAAGTAAAAAAAAAAAGTAGGTTCATTCATTGGAAAACACCCTAAAATAAAAAGAGAGCTGATGTTATATTCATTTGAGAAGAAGGTCCTATGTGGAATGTGTAGGTCCTAATCACCAAGGACAGTACCAGAAAAATCAAGTCATAAAAGGTCTCCCTCACACACCACCTTTCTGCCACTACCTGTCACTATCTGCCTGGACAGTCCTGAATGACTTGTACTCTCAGGAACAAACAGGTCTGCATGGAAGGATCTAGGTCAGACTATTCTTGGCAAGCTTGCTTAGCTGTGTTCTGTCCACTCTCCCCTGCCTCCTGTCTGCAGCTGCTGAGCTGGCCTGCCCTGCTTTGGCCTCTCCTACACTGTGAAAATCAGCTCCCTCTTTGACAGATTTGACTCCAGCTCAGCCAAGAGGCCAGCCCTTAGTTGTGAGGCTCATAGCCCAGGTCTTCCTCCTTTTCCACCTCACATTTGTGATTCTTCTGTATTATGTCCCCTTGTGTCTGTCACATGACTTGCCCAGGGTACAAATCTGCCTTTGGTAGAACACTGGGGCTGGACTTGATGACTCCAGATGGGCCACTGAGGAAGGTATGGAGGGAAGGGATCTTCATTTTTACTAAGTTTTCTGGAGGCAAGGCAAGATGTAAGATGCTTTTCTATACCGTATCTCACCTCATGCTCTTGACGACTAAGCAGGAGAAGTTAACAAACAGGAATAACCAAGTCAAGTGTCAGCTAGAAGTGGTAGAGTCAGAATTCAGATTCAGGTCAGCCTACTGCAGAGGTCTTTGTGTCTCACCAGGACTGTCAATGACAAAGCACAAAGCTGGATATGGATTATGGGATTTGACCACTACATGGGGTAGAGCTGATGTTCACCAGGTAAACACAAATATGATTATATCATTATTTTAGACCAGCGTCTGTTCTGTTTGGTCAGTACCCAAGGCCTATCAGTTTTTAAATATTTGGGTATCATTACTGCCCTTATCAAAATGAAATATGTGGCAAATAACAGATGTTTGACTTCTACTTCTGGTGAAGAGAGAATAAACTATGCCCAGAGAAACTCTCCCACCTGAAATAACTAAAAAGTCAGATAAAATGCACAAACTTTGGTTTTCAGAGACTAGACATCCAGCAATGCAAGATAATGATTCCCGAGAGAGGAACAAAGTGATCATAGGACTGCCCCACCTGACTGCCCAGAAAGTTTCCTTGCTATAACTCAGAGAAGTAACCCTGGAAGAGCTCTACAGCTCCCCCAAATGTACACCTAATTACATATAGTTGTTAGTCTTGGGGGAAGCCAAGGTAGCCAGAGTTCATGAGGCAGAATGTTAGGAAAATTATGTCAAAGAGAATTAGGGCTACAGATAGTATTAAAATTCTAATCATCTGAACTTCTGCACTTCAATGATCTCAGGGGAACTCATATTCTCATAAAAGTTCTTGAAAGAAGAAGAATGCAGAAAGGAAGGCCTAAGTGGTTTGTCCACCGTTACTGGCTTTAAAAGTGAAAGGGCCACAAATCTAAGAACTAAGGCAGGATCTAGAAGTTGGAAAAGGCAAAGAATAGATTCTCATTTGGAGCCTTCAGAAAGGGTCACAGACATGATAATGCAGATTTAGCTATGTGAGATCTGCATAGACCACTAACATACAGAAGTATTTAAATAGATTTGTGCTATTTTAGGCCACCAAGTATGTAGTTACTTATTATAGCAACAGTTTATAAATGCAGGCATACAAAGAAGCAGGACCATGTAATAGTAATAAAGAGAAAATAAATCAACACAAACAACAAAATTAATGTACAGAGATATTAAATGTTCATAACTATGTTCCATATATTTAAGAAGGTAAGGTTGAATATTTTAAGTAGAGAAATAAAAAATTTAAATATCCAGGTATGGTGGCATATACCTTTAATCCCAGCACTCCAGAGGCAAAGGTAGGAGGATCACTGTGAGTTCAAGGCCTGCCTGGGAATACAGAGTGAGTTCCAAGTCAGCCTGGGATAGATGAGATCAAGTACCAAGTACCTTGAGGTACTTGGAACTCACTCTGTAGTCCCAGTGCCAAGCTTTCACTAGTCTTTGGCTAAAGAGGGGTTACACGCATCAAATTCTCCCTAAATTAGTAATGCTTATACCATCTAAACTACACTGTCTTCACTCTCCGTTGGGGAATCTGTTCTTTTTAGAAGGTAGTGAAACTGGAGGAGATAAACTAACCCTCATATTTCAGCCAAGTCACACCTGAATTTACACAGAGGAATGGGGAGATGAGCAAGAGTGCTGCTTCCATCTGTTCCTGATAATCAGTGCTAGGGTGTAGGAGACAGACCCTGAGGATACTCAACACCTACCAAAAAGTAGAGATCCAGAAGCTCCAAAGAGCTCATCAATGAAGTAGACTTAAAACTCACTGACCCCGGCTCAGGGAATTTTGTAGAAGAGGGGGCAGAAAGATTGTAAGAGCCACAAGTTGAGACATAATGCCCAGAGGCTTTCCCTACCCCCCAAAATAACTGATTACTGCTCCCATAATGCATAAACTACAACCCCATGGGGAATACCTGCAATCCCACTGAGGAGCATCCCCAACAGAATGGGGGCAGAGATGAGGGAAAAGATACACATGATGTATCCATATGAAACATCTTTTTAATAACAACAACAATAATAAACATTAAAAATAGAAGATAAAAAGAGAGATTAAACAGATTTTTTAAAAGATTCAAAGGAAATTTTTGATGATGAGGATAAGAAGTAGATGAATAATACAATGGGTAGAATTAAAATGCTAAAATTAAATGCATAACAGACATTATATTAAAAAGTCTATGAACTTGAAGAATAATAATAAAATGATTAAAATGAGACAAAGTAAGAAAAACAATAACATCAAGGTGAACAAAGCATAAAAGAATGGAGAGACAACTTGAAACAGTCCAATGAATTTGTGAGAAAGAGGTCCTGAAAAATATTTGAAGAATAATGGCTGAAGATTATCCAAATTTGACAGCATATGTTTGAAAGTGTATGAAGATGCATTATAATCAAGGTAAACTTGTAAAAGCATTCCAGAGAAAATGGTGTACACACACACACACACACACACACAGACACACACACACAGAGGAACGAAAATTAAAATGAGAGCATTTTATTGTTGGAAACAGTGCAAACCAGAATACACTGGAGTTGCACCTTTAATGAAGTGAAAGAAACAAACAACAAAGCCTTAGCAACCTAAATTCTATGTCCAGAAAAATATCTTTTGGAAATAAAAGCAACAGAAATTTTTTTTTGGTATGTTAAGCTCAAAGACTCCATCAGCAAATATATACTATGAACAAATATGCAAATATAAAATAGACATTACTTCAGAGGCAGAGACAAATAATAAGAGATATAAATCTTGTTCCACATGAAAAAACAAATATCCAAGATGGTAAATATGTGGTATAAACAATGCATTTTTTTCTCTTATTTTTATATTCTTTAAAAGATAACTGAACTCTTTTCCACCATCTTGGGTCTCGTTGAGGCCTGCTGGAAACAGGACTTCTAAAAGGAAAATATGCCTGGAAGGCTCTGGAGCAAGGCCATTTTTGCTGGCTATAAGTGGGGTCTCCAGAACCGAAGGGAGCACATGGCTTTTCTTAAAATTGAAGGTGTTTATGCCTGAGATTAAATGAATTCTACTTGGGCAAGAGATGTGCTGATGTGTACAAAGCAAAACACAACACAGTGACTGCTGGTGGCAAACCTAATAAAACAAGAGTAATCTGGGAAAGGTAACTCGGTCCCAGGGAAACAGTGGCTTAGTGCAAGCCAAATTCCGAAGCAACCTTCCTGCCAAGGCCATTGCACACAGATGCTGTACCCTTCAAGTATTTAAGAAAAGTAAATAAAGGTGTATTTGTGCTCTTGTAAAAAAAAATAAGTAAAAGATAACTGAATAAAAAGTCAAACTATTTCTGATTTATTTTATGTTTATAATATTTGCAGAAGTAAAATGAACAGCAGCCAACCACATATATAAAACAGTATGGTTAACACACATGAACTGATGAGTCAACAAAAGTGGTAACATTGTAATCATAAAGATTCGCCAAAAGAAAGCAGAATGAAAAAAATTGGAGTAAAAAATATAATACACAAATAAAATCAATTAATAAGATTGGTTGTGGGCTGGAGAGATGGCTTAGTGGTTGAGGCGCCTGCCTCCTAAGCCTAAGAACGCTGGTTCCAATCTCCAGTGGTTCCAATCTCCAGGTCCCACGTTTAGCCAGATGCAAAGTGACGCAAGGGCGCAATGTCGCACTTGACCACAAGGGGGCGCACACATCTGGATTTCGTTCATAGCAGCTGAGAGACTGCTGGCGCACCCATCTCTATCTGTCTCCTTCTCACTCTCTGTCTGTCTCTCTCTGTGTCTCTCTCCAAAAATAAACAAAAAATAATTTAAAAATTAAAAAAATAAGATTGGTTGTAATCTAATCATACTGATACTCATTTTAAATGTAAATGGTCTCATTCTTCTAACTGAAAACAGAGCTCATCAGATTGAATTAAAAAATAAGACCCAACTATATGTAGCATGCAATAAACCCTATTATTTCATAGGTTAAAAGTAAAATAACTGAAAAATTATACCACACTAACAGTAGTTAACAATAAGCAAACTAGATTTCAGACCAAAAAATTACCAGAAGGGCCATTTCATACTAATAAAGAAGTCAAGTATCAAGAAAACATAATAATCCCCCAAATTTATATACTGATACACTGAGTTACAGAACTTCAAGATAAATACAATTAAAACAAAGTAGAATGGAGAGGCTGGAGAGATGGTTCAGTGGTTAAAGGCACTTGCTTGGAAAACCTGATGGGCAGGGTTCAATTCCCCAGTACACATATAAGCCAGATGCACAAAGTGGCACACGTATCTGGAATTTATTTGCAGTGGCAAAAGGCCCTGACATGCTCTTTCTCTCTCTCTTTCTCTCTCTCTCTTTCTGCTTGCAAATAAATAAATGAATAAAATAGTTAAAAATAGAATTAAAAAATAAATTATACAAATCCATGTTAGTATAAATATTAACCCTCTCTCAATAATTGCTTGGACATGCAGACAGAAAATCAACAAGCATAAAGAAAATTTAAATAACAATATCAACCAATTCAACCTATTTGATAACTACAAAATGCTTGTCTTAATAGCAGAATATACAAGCTTGCTTTTTTTCCTCAAGAATATGTGGTATAGCCATCAAGATAAGCCACATAAGCAAACCTAGATAACAATGTAGACACAGCATATTCTTGGTTCACACAGGAATTAAATTAGAATGGGTGACAGAGAGATATCTGGAGAATAATCAAGTAAGTGGAAACTAAATACATTTCTGAATCACCTGTCGGTCCAAAAGAAATCAAAAGGAAGATTTATAAGGCATTTTTGAACTAAATGAAAACAGAGCATACACAAGCTCATAGGATGCAGCTCAAGGGTTCATATAGCTGCAACAGAATGAAGTGCTCACCTTAAAAAAGAAAATAGCTTGAAATCACTGATATCTACCATCTTAGACAACTAGGAAAAGATAAATTAGTTGATATAGAAAGACAATAAAATATTAAAGATAATAAAAAGAATCAATGAACTATGGTAGGAACACTAAAGAGAAAAAACCAAAATGTTAGTTCTTTGTGATGATCATTGAAATTGATAAATCTCTAGCCAGCAACATAAAGAAAGGAGAAGACACAAATTTACTAATATTAGACATGAGAATGGCAGCATAACTACAGACTTTACATATACTAAGTATAAAGAAATATTATGTAAATTTTATGTCAATAAATTTGACCAAAAATAGGTTCCTTGAAATATACAAATTACCAAAGATCACTAAAAGATCACTTATATAGTAAGTTATTACTGAAGACATTGAATTTTTCATCATAATTCTTTCCACAAGGAAATTCTGAGCCCAGGTGACCTCAGTAGGAAACTGATCTTGATAAAAGTTAAATATTATAGAAAGATAAATACTCTACCCAAACTTTTCCAGAAATTTGAGAATAAATAGGAGTTGGGAGATTCTTGTTAATTGTCTTTAGGATTCTAACATTACTCTAAAACCAAAATCAAGTAAAAACAGAAGAAAAGAAAATTATAGACAATATCCATCATGAACTTTTTTTTAAGCAAATTGAATCTAATGATCATGACCAAATAGGGAATGCAAAGTTAGTCTCACATGAAAACAAGCCCATGTAACATAGTAAGTATACTAAAAAGACAAAACATAGATCATCTAAATAGATGTATTACATGTGATAAAAATCCAATATCCCTTTTCTTGTATCAGTACTTAAAGCCCTTGTTTGCAATGCCTAATGACCTGAGTTTGATTGCCTGGTACCCACATAAAGCCACATGCACAAAGTGGAGCATAAATCTGGAGTTTGTTTACTGTGGCTAGAGGCCCTTATGCAACCTTATTCTCTCTCTCTCCTTGAAAATAAATAAATAAATAAATAATAAACAAACAAACAAGTAAATGTAATATAGCCCAGCATGGTGGCACACACATATCTTTTAAAAAAATCAGAGGACACATCCTCTGAGAAATGATAAAGACAATGAATGGACTTATTACTTGCCAATATGCACATACCCCACAGTGTTTCCTGAGAATATCAGACAAAAGGCAAGGATATTAACTTATACAACTTCTACTTGCCATATATGACATATGTAAGAGCACACATTATTTTCAGAGTAAGTATAATGAGTAAAAGAAGACAATCTTTGAGCATATTCTGTGTAGTTTCATTTATATAAAATTCCAGAAATGAAAAATAATCTATAGAGAAGCAGATTAGTGGTTCTGGGAGAATGGGTAGGTGGCAGAGGAGTATGCGTGCATAGGAGGGCACAATACAGAGGGAAGAAAAAACTTTTTGTTGTGACTGATATGTTCACAATTTTGACTACAATAATTTCACAAGTATATAGCTATGTTAAAATTTAGACTACTGTACAATCTAAATATGATGACTTTGTTATATGCCAATTTTCTTTCATTAAACTATATACTATAACATGTCACTTAGGTCATGTGCAAAATGGAAGCCATTGCTTGCCATAGAGACCAAAGTAAAATCCCCACAAGTCTATGTCCCAACCAGGAAGTGCATTTTAGGAGGGCATAGCTGTCCCAACATCAACTTAAAAACACTAGTGTGTGTATATCAAGCATTTTATTTTGTATAAACGACATTTAATACATGCCAAGTCTACAATCTCAGAAGTCAATGTGGATTATGGATGAACTGAATAAAACTTGGCACAAAACATGGTCCCAGACCTTGAAAAGGTTTGAAAACTATACATGATTTGGTAGGGTTAGATTAATTTTCACTTTCAAAAGTGTCTCTCGAGAAACATAAAACCTTACCAGATTTTAGATGTCACTGTACATCTGAATTCTCTCCTAGAGATTCTTTTCCCAACTTGTTAAATTTTAAGAATCCCTTAGAGCCATGAACAGAATGAGAAAAACACAGATGGTTCAACCTCTTGGTAGTAATGATTCAAGGCAAACAAACTTTAAACTGTTTGTATTTCTGATTAAAATACAGTTGAGCAGAGAAGGACCATTATCCAGTTTGCTAAAATGTATATTAAAATAAAGCTGATTATTTAGAGACTGTTAACATTTCAATATTATTATCTTTGGTTGACAAGCCATGGGAAATTCATACATCCTCCTATTTCTTCCATTAGAAGTGGTATTTTAAATGATTTCTATATGCTCAATGAGGAGGGCCTATTTATTCCAAGGAAAGAGATTCCAAGGTACTATCCACAAAGGCTCTCCTCATGGTTCCTTGATGATACTGTTGTTTAAAGAGGTGCAATTTACAGAAAGGGTTCTAGGCAAAACAAGAAATGACACTATTTACTATGGATAGGAATTCTCCTCATGCTAGACATTTTTTTATTGAAATAAATACAAAAAACCCCTACTTTGTTAGCAGAAAGCATGGATTTGTTTGGCAATGGCTTTGCTCATTTTGGACACCCACCTGCAGGTTAATGATGCTTAATTCAGAACCATACTGCCTCTATACTTTTAGGAGGTGTTTTCAAACCTTTCTTAGGGCTGGGGAGATGGTTTAGCAGTTAAGGTGCTTGCCTGCAAAGACTAAGGACCCATGTTTAACTCCCCAGATCCCATCTAAGCCAGATAGGTGCACATAGGTGCAGCAAGCACAAGGTTGCCCACTAGGTGGCCCAAGCATCTGGAGTCTGATTACAGTGCCTGAGGCCCTGGGGTGCCAATTCTCTCTCTCTTGCTTTCTCCAAAAAAATTTTTTTTTTCTAAATTAAATGCCCAAGAATATACAGGGTACCCCTCCAAGAGGCAGAGAAGGAAAATGCATGAATCTGACAGATGTGGAGCCAGGCTGTGTTCATATTTCTGGCTATGCAACTCACTAGCAGTGTGACTCTCACCAGATTCTCTGTATTTCTGTGCCCTTCTTTGCACAAGAGAAGTAATCATAGCACCTATTTCACTGTGTGAGGATTAGGCAGAGTAATAACTATAAGATGCTTAGAAAAATCTTGTACATAAACAACATATGTAATCAATGCTTATTTTCAACACAATTCTGCCCCAACAGCATTTGCTAAGTGACAGCAGAATTTCTATGCTGCTTCCTTAGGGCAGGCACAGCAGCGATAAGCAGTGTAAGTGCCTCTTCTAATGATATAGCAAACCTTCTGACAAAGAGAACTTTTCATGACCAGCCTCTCAAATAGCAATAGTTACACTGCACACTATTGTGCACCTTCCACATACATTGTGGCATATAAAGTGTATCATGTACATTGGCTTACTAATTCTTATAACAACCCTATGCAGTGGATACTAGAACTCCAATTTTCCACAAGGAAGCTAAGACCAGAGATTAAGGATAAATCATTTGCCTCAGCCTTCATGGCTAGGAAGAGCAGTTTTGGATGGAACTGGCTGGCTCTCAGCCAACAGGTTTCCTACTATGTTGTGTGGCTTTTCAGTACAAAAGGAAGTGGTATGTTATAAGCAAAGACATTTAGGAGAAAAACAAATCTGTTAGGAGACAGTTTCCCACAGTGCACAGACTATGAAACCATTAAAAGAATGATAGTCTTAAATACTGTTGGGTGACACACTTTCCTTGTCAGAGCTGAATATGGAGAAAGAGCCAGCATGGGTCATCCATGTGTAGCAGGCTAACACACTTGAAATGAAATCAGTTTCCAGTTGTTTTTCTTGGCCTGTACCTGGTACCAGAATACAAACCAACCTACTTGGTGCTGACTTCTTCAGGGAGGGTATTCTGTTTTTTTTTTTAATATTTAATTTATTTATTTATCTGAGAGAGATAGAGAGAGAGAGAAGCAGATGAGAGAGACAAAATGGGTGTGCCAGGCTCTCTAGCCATGCCAAGTGACTCCAGATATATGCATTACCTAGTGCATCTGGCTTTACATGGATACTGGGGAATTGGACCTGGATCCTTTGGCTTTGCAAGCAAGCACCTTAACTGCTAAGCCATCTCTTCAGCCCATAAAGGGTATTCTGAAGATAGTTCAGAGAAAGGAAACATGTGGCCTGGTGGTATCATAGAAGCTCTAGAAGCACAGTGTCTCTGGATGTTGACCAAGAGTTACCCGTTTCTCAGATGAAAGGGGAGGACCTCTGGCCTCTGATGGATACTGAAATGAGTCAATTTCACATATGTATTTCATCATGAAAGGGTAAGTATGGGTGAAGAGCTGGCTCAGTGGTTAAGGCGCTTGTCTGCAAAGCCTAACATCCCAAGCCCAACAACCCAGGTTCTATTTCCCAGTACCTATGTAAGCCAGATGCACAAAGTGGCACATCCATCTGGAGTTCATTTGTAGTGGCTAGAGGCCCTGGCACACCCATTCACCCATTCATCCTTTCTTTCCTTGCAAATAAATAAATGTTTTTAAAAAGGCAAACATGCTCAGAGTATATTATATATATGTATGAAATGGCCTATATAACCTTGTATTTGATATATATATATCTGCCTCCCAAGTGATGGAATTAAAGGCATGCACCACCACACCTGGCTTCAAACACTTTTATATATTAGAAATTGAGTGGCACAAGACATTCTGGATATTCCTTTTAGGAAATTAATTTTGAAACTTTAAAAAAGAAAATTCACCTTAGGTGTTCTTTCAAAATGTTTAGAATTGATTTTGAAACTATTTTAGTATATTCTTTGAGGTAACCGGGCATAAGCTTTCAAATTCCTACTAGGAGTAGACTGCAAATATCAAATCTTGACCATGGGAAAAAAGCATGTGAAACATTTTAAAAACTGGTATGCTTAAAAAAAATACATGACTGAATTGAGAAATAGAACAAACTCCTATAAAAAATTTCTGGAGATATGACTCAGTGGTTAAGGCACTTGCTTGCAAAGCCTAAGGGCCCAGATTCAACTCCCCAGAACCCATGGAAGCCAGATGTACAATGTGACACATGCTCACAAGGTCATGCATGTACACAAAGTGGAACATGCATCTGGACTTCAACTGCAGTGCCTACAGGGCCTGGAATACTAATTATCTCTCTCTCTCTTGTTCTATCGCTCTCACAAAAATAAAAATAATCTAGTTTTCTGTCCCAAGCAAGTCTTAGTGAGCCTCCTATAAGCCAGACATTGGTTTAGGCCCTGGACATAGGACTTTAGACAGGATGGGCTTGCTCCCAATTCTCTGGAAGTGACCCTATAGTAGGAGCAGACAGTGAAGAAACAAAAATAAAGGCATTACTTTCACATGGTAGCAAGTATCAGGTACAGAAATGTAACAGACTTGCCTGGGATGAAACAGGAGGGAGGAAGCTTTTTGGATGGTTAAGGAAAATCTGTCCAGAAACATGACGTTTGAGTTGAATTCCTAATAACAGGAAGTCAGCCTGTGGTGGACAGATAAAGATGAGGAGATTCTAGGCAGAGGGCATGGATTCCTACAAAAGCTTGAACAAGCTTATTACCATGTTCCAGAACTAAAAAAAGGTCAACATGAGTGAAGCCTAGTGACCAAGTTTACCATGAAGAGAAGTGAGATTCACGAGAACCCAAGGGCCTCTTCATCTCCCTAGTGAACTGACAGTTATTTTTTATGTCTATTGATTTTACTTGGGAAGTCATTCAAAGTGTTGCTAGGTCAAAAAGAAAGCCCCTGTAATTAGTTTTAATCTTATTCCAATTGTTAGGGGATATATATAAAACATAAATACATATGTATTCAGACACATGACATAAATATATACATATATAAAATGTACCAATACACATACATAGACAGATGCATACACATGGGCTTTTGAATACCACCTAAAGATTCATAACAGTGGCTTAGAAATTATGATAAATAATTAAAAGGAACGTGCATGATTTGCGAGAACTTTAGGCTGTGGAGGTAACATCAGCCATAAGTGTGTGGAAGCTTTTCTCCAGCTGGAGAAGCTCAGTATGTCAGTGAAACCACCATTTACTAATAAAAGACACATGAATTACATGAACAGCTATGCCCTAAAAACAGCAGAGTTGGACATTAGAGACAGTCAATAACAACAATGAAGGCCACAGGAATATAGTGGATTGTGTCACTTATAGCACATGATCTAACTAGAAAGAAGTTCAAACAGCTGTGTAAGAATGCAGAAACTATTTTTGCTTGAAGAGAAGATGATTTTGCTTATTGAAATCCAGAGGACTAAACAGAAAAATATCACTAGGGAAAAGTACCTGAAAAGCAACTCAGAATAATGTGGAAACCAAGTTTGAGAAAAGGTTGGCTTTATTGCTGAGATCCAGAAATGACTTATCAGGAGAGCACACTGCTTGTTTCACTCATTATCCTTTGGGGTAACAATCTGTTTGACAAGAGATTTAGTTTGAGGCAACTGTCACCGTTAATTATTCATTTCTGTGTGTCTGGCACTGTGCTAGGATATGTAAATTCTTCTCAAGAGAAAAGGCCTGATGTTAACATCACCTGGCAGGTACAGTGTATCCATTTTACAGAATTCTATCAACAGAGCAAACAATGGGACAAATTGACTATAATCCAGTTCAAGCCCTATGATAACAGCAAAACTGCCTGGAGGTGGGTAGAAAGAACATTGTTAAAATTGGCCAGAGCTACCAGGGAAGGCCACTCAAATGAAGTGGGACTTGAGGCTGCCCTTAGAGGTGCTGGTAGAATTCAGATGGGTGGACAGGCAGGGGGACATATTTCTGAATCATTAGCAGCTGAACAAGAGCAGTTCAATCTGATCCAACAGTGAGTGAGAAAGTACTGTGTAGTTATTAACTAGTTGTGAGAGGACAGAGAATCAATCACTGGTATCACTGTGGAGAACCTCTACATAGTTTCTGGGAAACTTATATACCTAGCAATTTAAAAATAATACCTATACTTAGCATAGGTATTAAAAAGAAAACATTCAGACATCTCTGGTAAGAGTACAGTTGGAAAAATCCTCTTGGAAGTAACTTGGGAATAACTCAAATTAATTGAAATGATCTAATCATCTGCTGACTTGGAACTGACTTTAAGGAAATAGTCCAAATAGGAAATAAGAATCCTACATACTAATTGCAGAGTTTTATACTATATGAAAATTGGGAGCAAATCAAAAACAGAAGGGTCAAATGAATGGAAATAGATGAGTGTGTGATCATTTACCCATGGAGATGTGAAAGGCTGAAAAGATTTTGAATGCCCACTGTTGGTGTGAGTGTAAAAGGCTGAACTTTTGAAGAGGGAAATTTGGCAATCACAGAATTCAAAATATATATGCCTCTAGGTCAGATGCAGAAGAAGCTTAGAGTAGGTGTTTGTGATAGTTAACCCTCACTGCTAATGTGACTGCATTTAGAACAATCTAGAAGACTGGTGAGGTATACTTTGTGGATGTATCTGTATGATTCCAGAGTGGATTATCTGAGAGTGGTGATGTACACTGAATGTGGGTGCAGATAAAATGAGAGGGGGAAGGGAGAAAGTCAGGCCAGCACCGGCACGCCCTCTCTCTGCTTCCATCTGCCACAGTATGAGCTACCCCACCATGAGTCCCCTGCCTTAATGGACTGAACCATCTGAAAAAATCTGAACAAAATCAATCTTTTCTCCTTTTAAATATTCTCTCAGTTGTTTGGTTACATCAATGTATAAAAATAACTAAGACTGAAAATGACTACAGAATTGGCATACCGAGTAGGGCTGATGCTGCTACAAACCCTGACCTCCCTAGCGGTTCTGGTCCTATGATAAAAGAAAACAACCACAGAAGTCAAAATGGTTATTTTCAAATTTGGGAAACATGTATGTGGATGACTCCAGTGAAAGGTCACTTAAGTCAGAAAGCTGCCTTATGCTGGGGAAACAATATCAAAATGAGTCATTCAAAATATACCAGTGATGTTTGATATCTAGAATGGTACCCTCTACTTATGTCAAAACATTCCATCAGAATGGCTTGCCACTTAGTGGGTCCTAAGTCCAGAGAGGCACTGGGCAGATCCTAATGGCATCCAATGGCATTGTAGCACTAACCTTTGGTCCTTGATGAGCCCCAGATGGGTTGGAAGATGTACTCTATGATTTCCTTGGATGCAGGGATGACAAGGACAACCTCTAGATTACCCTGCCAATTTACCTCGGTTACAAAACCAATGGATCAGAAGTGTTTTTCAATGATATAATCACTTAGATTCTATTTTTAGTTTATCTGTAAGTCTAGAAGATGTCATTTGGCATATAGAAACTCCACTATACTCAAAAGGCTTTAAATGACACTACTCAGGGAATATCCCTTCTTGGTTTTGAGGTTCAAATAATGAGAAAGACAATTACGCAAAATCATATTGCTTTAGACATATTCATAATAGCTCATGTGGCACATGTGCCATTATCAAAGTTGAATGATGTGTATATTCTTCTGATCATTTTGGTAATGTCTCATCTGCTTTACAAGATCCACAAGAACAGATTAAGACCATGTCAGACACCACTGTGCCATTTGGCAAACAGTTTTAGAAGTGGAGTTCAGAATCTTCATAGTGGAAAGGAATTATAAATATTGTAATCCTAATAGCAATACTGCTAATCTTTGGACCTTATATACTCAACTGCTGTTTTAATTTTATCTCCTCTTGTTTATAGTCAGCCCACACTCAGATGGTCAACTTGATTAGACTTAGAATCACCTAGAACATTGGTGAGATACATCTCTGGGTGAACCTGTGAGGGAATTTCCAGACAGGATTAACTGAGGAGAAAGATTCACCCTAAATGTTTATGTTCCATGGCCTGGGAACTAGATATAGTAAAAGCAAAAAAGGGAGAAATCCAGTCAAGTACCACCATTCATTCCCTTCTTCCTGCTTCCTTTCTGCCAGCATGCAAGCTTTTATTGCCATAATGAACTGAACTTTCCAAAACTGTGAACCACAATATTATCTGTGATATCTATTGGCAACTTGACTGACTCAGAAGTCAACTACAAAACACACATCTTGGGCAGGTTTGTATAACTCAAGATTAAGTGAGTAGGGAAGACCCTCCCACAGAGTGGGAAGCCCATGAAAAGGAAGCCTCAGGAAACAGCAGTTTTGCCTGCTTGTTCTTGCTCCTTGCTGGTGGGTGCTTCTACCCTGTGGTTTTCACCCTTCTCTGATATCAAAACCCCACTTCTTTGGCCTTAAATTGTGAACTGAAGGCAAGTGGATCTCCAGGAACCATTTATGTCTTCAGCACTAGAAAGGGACTACTAACACATCCAGCTTTCTGGGGTGAGCAGATAGATACCAGGTTATCAAACTCTCCAGCATGCAGATAGCCATTGTTGTACTCCCAGTCTTTATTGTGTTGGCCAACCCAATACCTATCCTTTGTAATATATATTAATCTATAGTTCTGTTCCTCTAGAGAACCCTGACTAATACAGTTTCTTTCTTCCCCTTAGGTTTTTCTGTCAGGTATTTGGTCCAAGTGAATATTAAGTAACTAATATAGTAATGGATCTAAACTACTCCAAGTTTATAAAAGCTTTGCCAATTCCAAGACATCTTTAAATTTTCATTCAACAAAGATTATCCACAGTGCATTTGATGCTTGAAAGAAAGGATAATGAAAAAGATACCACTGAAATACCCATTTCTGATGAGGGGTCTAGTAGGTAAAGGAATTTAAATTTTTTGAGTGCTAAGTTCAGATGCCTCATAAGTAAAAGTTGGTCCATGAGGCAGCTGGTGGGAAGTGTGTAAGGCTAAATTCAGTCACCTTGTTTGTGTGGAAATATTTCTTTGTTTAGGCATAGAACCTCATGTCATAAAGGCAAACCAGTAGGGTCTGGGGGAAATGGCTGATCTTTTCTTCCATTTGAGGAAAACACTGTTTTCAGTATACTTGGGATAGAAAGGTTTGGGAAGGAGGATTTGTTGGTACAGTGACATAGCTTGTGTGAACAAAAAATAAAAATAACTTATGAGCAAGTATGCGATGCAGTGGGACTGCTTAAAAGAAGGTATGGATTATGAAAGATCTATTACTTCAAGCATTGCTTGCACATGAAAGGCAGGTTCAAACAGGGAGGGGAAGCACTATTTTACAGCAGGAAATGTAGTAAATCTCATTGCTTTGAAAAGCTAGTGGACTTCTGTGGGCTTCACAATAATCAATTAATTAAGCAAAGTAAATATTTAGAATGAGTTACAGTGCAATGATATGAAATCATGCCATATAAACAAGTAAACCTACTCTTTAGAAGGGAGGTTTTTCAAAAGAAAGAAGTGGTACTGCACCCAATGTCTACACCCACTAGTAACTCCAGTGGACATACATTATACTTGCTCAATTATTTATCAATGATAATGGCTGGAGATATTCAAACTATAAAATTCTGGCAAGTTCAAGACTATTCCAGCCAACAATATATTTCATTTTGAGTTTTAAAACATCCTCTTTTTAGTAGGATCCTACAACAATGATTCACCATTTTGCTATGTCTCCATTTCACTCTGTGTCATTGGCTAAAAAAGGTTTGCCCAAACCAATAAATTTGGGACTTTCTTCTCAAAGACTTTACCTGAGCCTCTTTACCCAAAGTGAAAATTATTTTCCCATGTACAAGTTGATTTCACAAGTTCATCATCTCAATACTTCTTTGTCTAAATTTGCAATTTCATATCTCCCTCAAGTCCCTGCATTACAACTGGCCTGGCTTTGGACAAGTATCTTCAAGGACAAAGGCATTCCTAGATTTTCATTTCTCATTATTCTTTCTTTTTTGAGGGTTTTAAAAATATTTGGTCCAAATTTAAACAGAAGACAGAAATGAAAAATAGTGAACCATTAATATATTAAAGGTAGTACTGCCAGTTATCTCTTGCCTTTGTGTAGCCACTTCTAGATTTTCCCTGGACCTCCCATGATCTATCTGACATTACTCAACTTTCAGCCAACCAGCCTGGATTCCACATCCACAGTTACTTGAAATGGACAATGTTATGGTCACTAATGATCCCACCACCGATGACTGTAATATTTTTACTTGCAAGTTCCATCCCACTGTTAGTGTGTGTCTGAGATGTGTAACCTGGCTCCAATAACACTGTACATTTGTTTTCTTTACTATTTTCTGGGTGCCTGCTTCTTTTCAACCCCTTTTGCAGGCTTATCACCTTCTCAATCTTTCACTGCTGCAAGTTTTCAATGGTAATTTCTAAAGCTTTCCCTCCCTCTCTTTGCTGTATGCTATTCCTCTTATTCCCGTGGTACCCATTATGTTCTTAACATCGAAGAACATGATTATCTCTGTATGTTACTATCTCTGGTGCCCTTTACCCTTACTCCAGCTGATTCACCCTTCTGCTTACTTAATATCACCACTTTGAGCTTCACAGGAGTCCATGCCTGAACTGCACAAATCTGAATATGTGATTTCCCTACATTTACTCCTCCTGAGCTCCTTGTCTGAAATGCTATCAACATTTTCCCAGCTGTTCAAACTACAAATTTGGGATTCATCTGATTTCCTTTCTTATTTCATTCTTGAGGGATCCATTACAGAATACCAAGATCTCTGCTAGAAAGATGTATTTTAAATTTGTCATCTCTCGAAAGTTCACTTCCTTTCCTAGGCCATAGCAGTCCTTGGCTCTTTCTGAACCCATGTGGCCTCTTACCTCACCCCAGTGCTTCCCTCCTCCACCCCAAGGCCTTCTCTTCTAACATTTAAATTAGATCATGGAATCAATCTATTATGAAATGAGTGAATAAACTAATAAATTATTTTTATTTAACCTTAAAATTATGCCCAAGCTCTTTCCCTGGACCTATAGTGTCTCTTAGTACTTCTCTAAAGTCTTTTAGTGATTCCACCTCATGAATCAAATTGGCACTCCAGAACTTCTTCAAGCTCTTACAGCTTTGAGATTCTCTTCTCCCACTCTACAGAGCTAGCTAGATTTTTATTTTTGCTTGCAATATGTATGTGTGGATGTAATGTGGTGTGTGTGTGTGTGTGTGTGTGTGTGTGTGTAGTGCATGCACATCTATGTGCCTTTGTGGCACCCTATGATTCCCCTGACATTTGCAGAGCAGAATGGAATGTCAGGTCTCCCATTCCATCATTCTACAGCCTATTTTTATTTGAGTCAGAGTCTTTTACTGATCTTAGAGCTTGCTGTTTGTGGCAAGGCTGGTTGATTCCCTGGTCTCTGTTCCCCTTTGGGTCCTGGGGTTAGAGGTATGTGTGGCTACACACACACCCAGCTGTTTTATGGTTTCTGGAGATGCAAACTGGATGGTTTCAGGCCCCCTCAGGCCCTCCTGTTTGCACAGAAAGTGCACTTATTTATCTACTAAGCTATACCTAGGACAGTAGCAGAGGACTTTTCCTCACAGAGAGGATTTGGTCACCTGGAGATCCATGTTCCTTTCTTTCCTTACTTCATGCCCTGTTATTGTAGCATTGAGTGATTTCCTTTGTAGTAATTAACATAAGTTGTTTACTGTTTGTCTCCACCATCACAGTGTGAGCTTCATGAAAGCAGAATTAACTTTAGTTCTTCACAGTGAGAACTGGTGAATAAATATATTAGGAGAGATGAGGAGGGCAGAAGAAAGGGATGCTGTCAACTTTAAATTAGAAGTCATATGAGTACCTAAATTTGGAGAGAAAATATAATATTAATTTGAGAATAAAATATTTTGATGTCTTATGCATACTGTGGCTTTATTTTATAAACAAATTTAAAAATTATAATTTTCATTAAAAGGTACTATTTTGAAATTTTTGTTTTTTATTTCAAATATGTAATTAATTAGCCTCCTGAGAAATAACTTAAATAAATCCTTTTTATGTGTTCTTTCCTCTGTCTTTAGCCAAAAAGTAATTAGTATATGGCTGCTGGGGTAGGACAGGTCCTCTTAATCTGACTACTATAAGTCAATGCCAGAAAGGCTGAGGCAAAGTCAGGCATAGCTTTTCAGGCATTTCTCCTACTTCACACAAGTCATTATAAATAATTCACCCAAAAAAACAAACCACAAATAATAAGAAGAAACAATGTGAAGCATTGTATATTTTTGAATTACTACAGGAAGGGAATTGATTTGCAGCTAAAACACGATAGTACCTCATCCTGTCGACATGTATTTGGCTGAAATTGCCAGTAACTGGCTCCAAGAAACTCATGTATAAATTCTCAGAGCTACCTGCTTTGGGTACTCAGGCCTAAGCCCTGATAAAACATAATCATGAGTCTTTAAGGAAGGCACACTCTAACTTCTTCTTTTTTAAATTGGAAAGAAGGAAATGGTTTGTATGGTTTTTATAAAAAGATTCAGGGCAAAAGATTATTTTCCTTAATATATATTTGTTGAATAGCAATTGTGCTAGGTTTTTCTCCTCATTAGTATGGCAAATAATGAAAACAATTTAAAGGAGAAAAGACATTGGTTCACAGTTTTGGAGGACTCAGTCCATGGTTGGCTGGCTCCATTAATGTGAAAGGGTGAACATTGCTATTTAGCTCATGCTGGCCAGGAAGTAGAGAGAAGGTCAGAAAGGGGCCAGGATATCGGTGATGATTAACCTCTATTATCCACTTGATTGAATCTAGAATCACCTAGGAGACAAACCTCTGGGCATGGCTGTGAGGGAGTTTCTAGATAAGGTTGAGACAGGAAGACCTACCCTACCTGTGGGTGGCAACATCCCATGGGCTGGGTTCCTAGACTGTATAAAAAGGAGAAAGATAACTGAGCATAAGTATTAATCATGCTCTGCTTCATGAGCCTGCATGCAATGTGCCCAGCTTTAAGTTCCTGCTGTCAAGCTTTCCCCACTATGGACTGAAACCTAAAACTTTGAGCCCCAATAAACCTCTTCTTCCTTAAGTTGCTTCTGTCATATATTTTGTCATGGCAATGAGACCAGAAAGTAATATGACATCCTTCAAAGAAATACTCCCTATAATGACCTACCTCCTAAAGTTTCTTCCATTTTCCAAAAAAGCACTATAAGCTGGGACCAAGCTTTCAACAGATGAATCTGAGGAAGATAGTTAATATTCAAACCACAACATAAATTCAAGGCAACTACTCTATCATGAAGAATAAAAGACAAAAAGATGAATAGACATAGTTCTTTCTCTTAGGAGATTTATCAAGAACATTGAATGGATGGGTGGATAGATGTACATATGGATAGATAGATACAATATAGAGATGATGAACGTATGAGCATTGTTTCCTAACCAAAAAAATGTAATAAGGATTTAAAATAACACAAGAAAGAATTAAAGAGACTCTGATTATGAAACTAATGAAGATGGTTCATTAATTTGTTCCTTATCTCAGTAGCCTTGTGATATAATGTCTTTTCCTTTATTTTAATGTCTATAAAGTTCTTATAGTGAATGAATGACAATTGTAGCCTCCTCTTGGTCCAGTCTTTCGATTAAGCAGCCAAGGGTTAACATTTAGTTGACCCTTTATGAGTTATTCAGTGAAATATATAAACTATTATCCTTTATGAGGTATGAAAAGAGACAAAAATTTCTGAGGATTTTTCCCAAACCCATCAAAACTAGAGAAAACCATCAATACATTGCTCTGTAAGCCTTACCTACACCCCTCCTGACTATTGTGTCTTCAGTATGGTGCAAGGGCAGCCACAGGCACTGTAGAGCCATAGCCACAACTCTGTGCTACCTCATGGCCTGAGCTTTGGCAAGGGACACAAGGTGACCAAGAACATGAGAAAGGCACGGCTACCACCATCATCACCTCACCAAGCCCATCAATGTTCCCTATGGAGCTGCTCAATGTTCCCTATGGAGCCTTGTTAAATCGAAGGGCCTCACCAAGAGGAAGGGATAGATGTAGAGCCTATCCTGAACATCATGAAGAAAGTAGCTGCCAAGGTAGTCTGAGTGCCTCTTTTCCCATGCATAAAAACATCATCACAGGAACACAAATAAAAACAATGAAAGGGGATTGGCTGAATCCATGTCAGCAGGAAGATTCATATGTATAATGGTGTTGGGTGTTTTGAGTGGTTTGAGACATAAGGGTATATCATATATCAATAGCAAAACAAAAACCCCTCGGCAAATTGACCAAGTCTTCCATGAGCATAATAGTCATGTAGTGTTTAGGGGGGTAAACTGTCTCTCAAATGTCTCTGAAAATGATTAAAGCACTCAGCATCAGTAAGAGAGAGTACTATCTGAAGTCCTCTTGAAATTCTAGCTTATAATCACACTAACACTGAGTTAGAGCTTGCATTTGCCATAGAGTAGACACTATATTTTAACCCATTCTTAATTATCAACTTTTATTTGTGGCCTCAAATCTTGTTTTCAGGCCGCCCTTCCTATGAGCAAATGAATCCCGACTATTTCCCATCTAAGCAGATAGCCCAGAAGAAGAGCACTCGGAGCACAGTAATTTACTCACTTGTGCTGAGAAGGTGCCCATCTCATGAACACTGCTCATATACCAGCCATCTTCTTTGGTTTGAACATGGACTCAACAACAGCAAATGCTTTGTCAAGGGAAATGGAAGAGAAATAGACATTTATGGTTCTTTCATGTTCATATTTCCCAAAGTTCCTATTTTTATTTAAAGGACTATTTATTAAGGGGGCTGAGGAGATGGCTCAGTTAAGTGAAGTGATTTCTGTGCAAGTGTGAGGACCTGTGAGGATCTCAGGCACTTGTGTAAATGCCAGATGTGGTAATCCCAATGATTGAGAGGCAGAGACAGGCAGATCCCCAAGGAAATCTGGTCAGCTATACTAGCTGAGTCAGTAGGATATGACTCCAGTAAGAATCCATGTCTCAAAAAATGAGGTGGAAAGTGATAGAAGGAGACACCCAACATTGACCTCTGACCTCCACACACATGCACTCACATGTGCACAGTCACCCAAATTCACACACATGTAAACATACATATACATATGCAACCACACATACATACATGTGTAATAGAAAAAAGATCCCTACATTCAGAAGTCAAATACAGGGCTGGGATTAACTCAATGGCAGAGCAATTGCTTAAAATTCATGAGGTCTCAGGGCTGATCCCTAGGATGGCCTAAAAAGAAAAAGAGTGAGAAAATAATGATGATGTGAAGCTGTGGTAGTTTGAATGTAGGCCCCCAGCAGATTCAGATGTTTTATTAAAGTTTGTAATTTGAATTTCCAGGTGCCTGGATGAGAGGTGTCACTGGGGGTAGATCTGATTTCCAGCCCAAAGGTGTGCAGAGAGGTGTGAACTCTGCCTGGGTCCCTGCTGTTTTGACTTCTACGCTTGCTTGTGGTGCTGGCTGTTTGGTGATGTCTCTCTGCTTGGGTTTATGGGACCCTGCTTCTTCCACCACTGATAGAACTTCCTCTGTATTTATAAGCTTGAAATAAATCCTTCCTCATATAAACTGTGTATATTTGAAAGTTATTACAGCAACATGGAACTGACTACAACAAAAAATGGAGACCCAAAGATGCTTTGGACATACCAGGACTGTGAAGAGCCGACTGTGAGGAGCTTACTGTGGAGCGCTGTTGGCTTGGGATAGAAGTTTTCCCCAGCTACTCAGCCTGGCTGGAGTGATGGAATTAGAAAATCCAGATTTTCATCACTGGTTATGGATATCAGACTTGAACTTCAGATGTTGATGTTTGCCTAATGGTTACAGATTTTGTTTTTTATCCAGTCTCTCCTTTTTATGCCTTCGAACTATGAAAATGTTCACTCTGTACCATTATGTGTTGGAAGTATGTAACTTCTTTTGATTTTACAGGAGTCATAGTTAAGAGATGATCTTAAATTTCCGATGAGACTTGGGACTTTGCAACAATCTTAAAGTTGGTAAAGACTATGGGGACCTTAGAAATTGGACTTAATACAATTTGCAATGTTAGATGGTCATGAGTCTATTGGGAGTTGAGGCGAAATGTGTGTGGTAGTTTGAATGTTATGTCCCCCGATAGATTCAGATGTTTTATTAAAACCTGGATTTCAAGCCGGGCTGGAGGGTGTTTCACTGGGGGGTGGATTGGTGGATCTGATTCTATCCTAAAGGTATGCAGAACAGTCTGAACTCTGGCTGTGGCCCTGCTGTTTTGCTGCCAGTTCCTATGTGCTTGCTTGTGACACTGGTGGTGTTTTTTTTTTCTCTGCTTGAATCTGTGAAAGAGGGCCAGTTTCTTTTGCCATAATAGAACTTCCCCAGTATCTGTAAGACTGAAATAAATTCCATTCCTCCCATAAACTGTGTCTGTTTAGAAGTTCATCCCAGCAACATGGAGCTGACTACACCAGAAATCATCACAGAAACCAACAAGTCCAGTGATATGGGATCGTTGTGGTCTGTGCCCTAGTTACCTTCTCTGGGAATTAAAAAAAAAAAAACAAACAAACACTCTACACAATTCTTATGATTGCTTGAACAAAGACCATGAAATGTCATTGTGTGCCCTTCTGCTTGTCTTCCAGGACTGGCTACTCAGAAGGGGCCACTGCTTCATCCACAGCTCCTGGAGTGGCAGGAATCTTTTTCCTTTTCTTGTTCCTTCAAAGTCTAGAGCGACAAGAATTTCTTAGCATGCTTCTCCCACATTGCTCACATGGCTACATGTGTGATTAGCTCTGCAGGGACTCTCTGGATCCATTAGAGAACAAGTACACAAACAAACCAGAAAATACCATCACCACCAACAAGATGACTTTAATTACAGAGACATTCTGCTTTGTGGCTGCTATGTTGCTATGTTGCTTTCTTTCTTGAAGGCGATTAACTGCTTTTGGATCATTTTAGCACAGGGAGTATAAATGTCTCATGTCCCTGACTTGTAGAATTTTCTCTCTAAATCAGAGAATGGCAGAGCTTGAGGAAACTGACCATCCTCTTTTATAGGGAGCATGATAAAGCCCTGGAAGTCTGTGTGACTTGCCCACATCTGGCCACCACATGACAGGTCAGCATAAAAGGCCTTGTCTGCAGACCTGCATCATCTGCTTTCTGTTCCTGTACTGATGATGTCTTTCTCTGCATTTCTGTGCCCTTCTCTGTCCTCTCTGACCAGTCAGAGACTGGTGCACACTGGGGTCCTCCATGACCCTGAAGAAACTCTGGTCTGTTCCACTCCTGGCCAAGTCCCAGAAAGGGTGACATACAAACAAAAATGAATTCATCTTTTTCCTCTATTATTTTTCTAAATTGTCTTTTTCCTACTCATGACTAGGCAGTACTTTCTCACAGCTGGGGATGAACAAATTCAAAAAGATGTTCTCAAATACATAGTTTCCAAAAGAGGCCCCTAATCTTGCAAATATAAGATGAGCATTTTGAGTGATTGCACAGCTCATGAAAATGTTCTCGGATAGAACCTCATCAGCAGTGATCCAGTCTGGACAAGGGGTCCCCTGTGGAGGCTTTAGTCCCCTCACATTAGGGCACAGAGTCCTATTTTTCCTGCAGAGACAGAATACATGGCAAGAATGCATTAACTGACAAACATCACAAATACCTATCCAGTGAAGGGAGGGATATTTCTTTAAAGGTGCACCTCTGGTTAGAAAGACTTACTAGACTTGAAGCCTATAGTATTTCTCCTTCCCCTTGAAGACAAAGGTCCTTTTGTTCTGTAGGCATTAACTTTAAGAACAGTCTCAAGGTCAACATTGTATCTTTCATATATAGCAAGAGAATGTACTAAGATAGTAGGCAAATACAGTTTATTACAGTTTAGCCATGCGTGCCTCAATGCTTAAGACATCTTTTTTCTAAGCTAAAAGTAGATTAAATGAGAGCATACACAGTTCTAGTTTTCTAGGACTGCTATAAGGAAATACCATATGTTTTATAAACAATAGTTAGTTTTCCACATTGCTGGAGGCTGGGAAGTCCAAGATCAAAGCACCATTTCATTCAAGGTCGGCTAAGAGTGTCTTCCATGAACCACAGGCAGCCTCTCCTCATGCATCCCTACAAGGTGGAAGGGAAAGGAAGTGCCTGGATTTCTCTTATAAGGACATGAATTCCAATCATAAGAGTGCTGACTTCATGACTTAATCACCAGCAAAAAGCCATGCCTCCAACAACTTGGCAATAAGAACTTCAACATGAATTTTCAGAGGACACAAATATTCAGATCACAGCACAATTTTTAAAATTTGTATCTGCAAGTACATTTTAGGTACCTTTCAGCTCAGTTACTTAAAAAAAAAAAAACATTTGAATGGGAAATTATAATTAAGATGACAGAAATTAAGCACCTGACAAAATTCCCTGTCCATGCCAAGTCAAAAGAGGTACATTTTGGTACCTTCATATCACCTCCATCAGCCCAGCACTGAACTGCTTCAAGGACTTAAACATTAGTTTTGGTTTCCAGGGCCTCATTTTCAGAAAGTCAAAGGAGGCCCAGGAATCAACATCCAGGCAGCACTGATACAGAGTGGCTTGTGGAAAATACCCTGAGCTATGGATGTGCACTGGGGCACAATGGTTGCCTGCAGGTGGCTAATAGAATATAATGGTCACACTTCTAGATTGGGAGAAACTGGGACAAAGGAAGCATTCTTCACAGGGCCAAAATTTCTTTTACTCCCTCAGAGAGATGGCTTAGTGGTTAAGCACTTGCCTGTGAAGCATAAGGACCTGGTTCAAGGCTTGATTCCCTAGAACCTGCAAAAGCCAGATGCGCAAGGTGGAACATGCATCTGGAGTTCATTTGCAGTGGCTGGTGTGCCCATTCTTTCTCTCTCTCTCTGCCTCTTTCTCTGTCTGTCTGTCTGTTACTCTCAATTAAATAAATAAAAATAAAGAAAAAACAATAAAAAAATTCCAAGCTCACTCTTCTCCCCTTTCCTGATCTTTCCTCCAGTCCTCTTCACTGAGAAGAAAGAAAACTAACATGTTTGGACCCTACCCTACATTACCCCAGCTACATTACCAATCCTGAAAATTAACCTTCCATAACACTGATATTAGCATTTCCCTCTGCTGATCCATTAAACTCAGGAAAGTTAAATAATTTATGCAATGTTATACAACTGAGGGAAAAAATATGGATTCCAGCCCGAGACCACAGGCTCTTAAGCTATTATTTGTTTCTTTCAGAGATGATTCTTCAATGTCTATAGCAAAATAATTTTTTTTTCCAGACAGAATCATCATCTAGTGCTTTTATCGGCTGATGCTTCGCTTTCCTTCACACCTTTCTACTTTCTGTCTTCCTGCCTGCAGCTATTAGTTCCTTGTACCTTCCACTTTCTCCCCATCAAGTTTCCCCTTTCTTCATTGCTGCCTCTCCACTCTTGTAAGCTTATATAGTCCACACAGTAACTACTCTCTAGTCTCTGTTTCTTCATTCCCATTGCCCATTCAACCTAGCTCTGGGTGAGCCCCATATTCCTTCTCTGTGACTGCCCCTTGGGAGACACACTCTGCTGGGGCAGTCCTGTAGGCTCGCAAATGCAGTCGAGTAACCTCACTATCACTCTGATTGGCTTCATCACTCTGCCCTGGGGATTACCTTCAACTCAAGCTTTCCAGTCCTCATCTACCCACTAGCTGTCAGCAGATGTCAGAAGCCTGCCTTATTCTTTTCTGAGAAGAGGAATCCTTCAGCATGAACTCCTGGCAAGAATGTTCCCAAAGGAACATGACCATCTGCTCTGCCTCCTCTACTTCCCATGAGATAAGGGGTTAAGTTGATCTAAGTCTATCTTGACTAAATTAATCCTAAAATATCCAAAATACAATTTTTCTTTGAGAGACTTTTTTTTTTTTTTTTTTTTTTTTTTTTTTCGAGGTAGGGTCTCACTCTGGCCCAGGCTGACCTGGAATTAACTATGTAGTCTCAGGGTGGCCTTGAACTCACAGCGATCCTCCTACCTCTGCCTCCCAAGTGCTGGGATTAAAGGCGTGCGCCACCACGCCCGGCTGAGAGACATTTCTTATTTTTAGATAGAACACACACATTAACTCCAAACTTAACCTTATTATTATTATTAGTCACTACCATAAACCTGAGGGATTGACCAACATGGTTTTATTCACAGCCATATAAATATATATGTATGTCTATGTATGTGTGTATGTATGTATATATATATATATATATATAGGTTTTTCTTCGAGGTAGGGTCTCTGGCTCAGGCAAACCTGGAATTTACTCTGTTGTCTCAGGGTGGCCCCGAAATCACGGCAATCCTCCTACCTCTGCCTCCCGAGTGCTGGGATTAAAGGCATGCACCACTATGCCTGGCTCACAGCTATATATTTTATATTGCAAAATTATTCCTCATAAAATGGTATTACAAATCCAGATTCTTGGAACTCAGTTCTTAAAGTCTTGAGGTTCCCTGGGAATTTTCAGATTTTAAGCACACAATGTGATATGCATAAAAATTAAATAACTGAAATCTTTTTATTTCCAATGTAAGATTAAAAAAAAATCTCCATGATCTCCCTTTTCCTGATCAGTGGAGTATTGTCACTGGGGATTTCTTTTAAAGTATAAAGTAGGGCTGGCCTTAGAAAAATTATGAGGTTTTTTCTTTAAAAAAATGCCAGGTGTGGTGGTGCATGCCTTTAATCCCAGCACTCAGGAGGCAGACGTAGGAGGATCGCAGTGAGTTCAAGGCCACCCTAAGACTACATAGTTAATTCCAGGTCAGCATGGGCCAGAGAGAGACCCTACCTTGAAAACCAAAAAAAAAAAAAAAAAAAAAAAAAGAAAAGAAAAATTATGAGGTTTTTCTTTAGTTATTTCTCTCCAAACCTTGATAAAGTGAAAATGGTTTAGGCAGACAGTATCACATTATCTTCTTCTACCTTGGCAAATCTTCTACCTTCTACCTTGGAGTTAGCTAGTATCACAAGGCTCTTTTACTTCCTTTATAGAATAAGGTTATAGGATAAGGCTACTAATATTTAGCTAGCAGAGATTAAATGAAGCAAGGCATTTAAAATCTTTGGCAACTATTAAGTATTGAATCATTGACAGGTTTTTTTTTTAAAAAAGGGAAGTTTATATTCTTTCAGATTTTGCTTTTTTATGAGTATATATTCATTCTACAAAATAATTGGTTTTGTTATGATACATGTATATCATGTACTTGGATTACATTCATTGCACCCTGTTCTCTCTTGTGTCCTCCCCTCTCCTATTGGCCTCATTCTTCTCAAATATTCTCCCTTCTGTCATGTAATTGGCAGGTTTATTTGTAGTCTTTGGCATTTCCACTAAAGTCACGCATATTACACCCTCAGATTTATACTGATTGCATCTCTAAAGAATACATAGACGCAGTTGAATAGACTTTGACAATGCCTTCCAGCCACACAGAAATGATAGGGGTAGAATTTATCCTCCTGCCACAAATAAAAAAAAATGAACAAAATATGTGAAATGATAGCTTTTAGATGTAGGAAAATGACCACAAAGAGAAAGAAAGCATAGGGAAAAGAACCCATGATGGTTCCAGACTATTTAACAGAAGGAGGAGAAACCTGAACAGAGCCTGGGTTCTACCTGAGCATGATATCTACAAAGCCAAGGGAAGAACACAATGAATCATGTGCCAATCAGTGAGTTCTGGTTTTCTTCAGAGGTCTCACCTCTGAGTCCTTAGTTCAGTGTTAGCAGAATTGGCATGCAAAGGAAGAGAGCCAGGGCTGGGTCAAAAGCTGGAGGAATGGATCAAGAGGAATTGGTTTGCACGTTCACAAAGGTGCTGGAAATGAGCCAAGTTCCCAAAAGCTAGAGGGACAGAACACACAAAAGAAAGTTTCCACAAGTATTTTACATTGGAAGTTAGACTACTTTATGCCTGATCTAAATTGAGGCTGCTTTGGATCCAGTTACCTTACCTTACTAGGAAGCCTTGAGAGAACCAAACTGTGTCCAAGGAACTTGACTACACCCTTATCAAATCTCAAAAATAGTTAAGGAACCAAACAAATCTAGCCTATGACAACAGAAAATTTGGTGTTTGTCAACCAATTAACAACTACTTAGGCATGCAAAGAAATAGAAAAGAACATCTCTAATAGAGAACTCAATCAAGAGAAGGAGACTCAGAAATGTCACAGACAATAGAATTAATAGATAAGCACACTAAAGCAGGTCTTATAAATACACTCCAGATGTACAAGAGGGGAGCATAAGCATGATAAGAACAGATAGGACACATACAGACTAAAAACAGATATATGGGTCAGTGGTTGTGGTTACTCTTTATATCTACCAATGATTTTAAGAACATAAAAGCTGCACTTTAGAATTGTAGAAGGACAAGATATAAAAACGGCCTTTTCAAACCTTATATATCTTTATAAAATTATTTATATGCATGAATAAAATAGGATATTCATGCAATTATAGTTACTGAGCCCCAGTTGTATATTTGAGGGCAGAGAAAATACAAATACAAAGATGAATTAGGTGTGCTACTTGCCCACAGAAAACAGAACCATCTATTAGATAAGAGTTACATAACTACATAATGAGAGGTTTCTACAACTTATAAATATAGCATATAACACACTATGAATAGGACTGAAGAATAAGGTAAAATTAAAAACTGAAACAAATGATATATAACTCACTAAAATTACTGCATATTTACCAATTAAAAACTTTGGCACTAAAACAAAAATTCAATATACAATAAATATGTATACATGCATACTTACTTATCAGGACAGCAACACCTGAATCAATTTTCATAAGAGAACTTAATGATTTGGCTTTCCTTTTTGTCTTCCGAGGAATTAGAGTATCTGCTTTGAGAGTGAATTATGATTTACCCAGTGAGAATGCAATTATTACCGCTCAGCTTATGGAGCTATTAAATAACAGTATTTTTCTACTGCACTGGAAATAAAGAAATTTAAGGAATGTGTTTATGATGTATACACCTGCATTATATACATATATAAACATGCATGCATTTATACTTAAATATTTCTCTAATCTACCAGGTAAGAAAATGATAACCACAGTTCAAAATGCCAGTGAGTAGTGCAATTTTGTAATTTGAAGTACAATGATTCCACAGAGGCTTATGTGTTTGAGCACATGATCCCCAATTGGTGGTGGTGTTTGGCCTTGATTTTTGTGCAAGGAGAAAGACAAGAATCTATTTTCATCCCTCTGCATATAGATATGCAGTTTTCCTAGCACCACTTGTTGAAGTGTCTGTCTTTTCTCCAATGAATTTTTTGGTTTTTTTGTTAAAATTAGATCAAATGTAGCTGAATGGATTAACATCTGGGTCCTCTATTCTGTTCCACTGGTCTATATGTCTGTCTTTTTGCAATTGCCATGCTGTTTTTGTTACTATGGCTTTGTAATATAGCTTAAAATCAGGTATGGTGATACCACCAGCCTTATTTTTTTGTTGCTCAAAATTGTTTTGGCTATTTGAGTTTTTTTTGTGGTTTCAAGTGAATTTTAGGATTGTTTTTTTCTATTTATGTGAAAAATGCCATTGGAATTTTAATGAGGATTGCATTAAATGTGTAGATTGCTTTTGGTAAGATTGACATTTTACAATATTGGTTATTCTAATTCATGAACATGGGATGTCTTTCCATTTCCTTGTGTCTTCTGCAATTTCTTGCTTGAGTGTTTTAAAGTTTTCATTGTAGAGATCCTTCACTTCCTTGGTTATATTTATTCCATGATACCTTATTTTTTTTGAGGCAATTATGAATGGGAGAGATTCCTGGATTACATCCTCCTCATGTTTGTTGTTAGTATATAGAAAAGTTACTTATTTCTGTGTTTATTTTATATCCTGCTACATTGCTAAAGGTATTTATCAGCTCTAACAGTTTGCTGTTAGAGTCTTTAGGGTCCTTTATGTATACAATCATATCATCTGCATATAATGATAATTTGATTTCTTCCTTTCTAATTTGTATCCCTTTTATGAGTATCTCTTGTCTTGTTGCTATAGCTAAGACTTCTAGTACTATATTACTATATTAATGGAGAGAGGGAGGGGATATGTTGGAGAGCAGAGTTGTGAAGAGGAAAATGGGGGAGGGAGGGAAATATGGTTTTATTGTATGTAAGTATAGAAGTTGTCAATGAGCCGGGTGTGGTGGCGCATGCCTTTAATCCCAGCACTTGGGCGGCAGAGGTAGGAGGATCGCTATGAGTTCGAGGCCACCCTGAGAATACAGAGTGAACTCCAGGTCAGCCTGAACTAGTGAGACCCTACCATGAAACACCAAAAACAAAACAAAACAGAAGTTGTCAATGAAAAAAAAGTGATTAAAAAAAAAGTGGGGACAATGGACACCCTTGTCTTATTCCTGATTCTTAATCCCCTGATTAGGGGGAAAGCTTCAGGTTTTTCCACATTTAATATTATGTTGGCTATAGGTTTGTCATAAATAGCCTTTATTATGTTGAGATATGTTCCTTCTATTCCCAGTTTCTGTAGGAGTTTTAGCATGAAGGGATGTTGGACTTTGTCAAATGACTTTTCTGCATCTATTGAGATGATCATGTGATTTCTGTCCTTTAGTCCATTTATATAGTGTATTAGATTTATTGATTTGCATATGTTGAACCATGCCTGCATCTCTGGGATAAAGCCTACTTGGTCAGGGTGAATAATATTTCTGATATATTCTTGTATTCTATTTGCCAATATTTTGTTGAGAATTTTTGCATCTATGTTCATGATGGAGACTGGTCTGTAATTTTTTCTTCTTCTTTTTTTTTTTGTTCTGTTTTTGTCTGGTTTTGGTATCAGGGTGATGCTGGCTTCATAAGAGGAGTTTCTTTCAAAGTAGAATTCCTTTTCTATTTTATGGAAAAGTTTGAGAAACAGTGGTATTAGTTCTTCCAAGAAGGTTTGGTAAAATTCACCAAGGAACCCATCTGGGCCTGGACTTTTATTAGTTGGGAGACTTTTTATAACTGCTTGGATCTCCGTACTTGTTATAGGTCCATTTAAATGGCTTATCTCATCTTGATTTAATTTTGGTAGGTCATATAAATCAAGGAAATCATCCATTTCTTTCAGATTTTCAAACTTAGAGGCATATATATTCTTAAAGTATGTCCTTAGGATTTTCTGAATTTCTTTGGTATCTGTTGTAATGGCATGTTTTCACCTCTATTTTTATTATTTTTTGTCACTTCTCTCTTTATTTTGGTCAGATTTGTTAAGGGTTTATCAATTTTGTTTATCCTTTCAAAGAACCAATTCTTTGTTTCATTGATTTTTGGATTGCTTTTTTGTTTCTATTTCATTGATTTCTGTCCTAGTCATTATTACTTCTTCTGATTTCCCTATATTTGGTTTGCTTTGTTCTTCTTTTGCCAAGGCCTTAAGGTGAAGCATTAAATTGTTTACTTGTGAACTCTCTAATTACTTAATATAGGCATTTAGAGCTATAAATTTCCCTCTTAGGACAGCCTTCATTGTGTCCCAAGGGTTTTGGTATGTTGTATTCTCATAATAATTTGATTCTATGAATTTATTGATTTCATTTTTTTATTTTTTATTTTTGGAGAGAGACAGAGAGAGAGACAGAGAGAGGGAGAGGGAGACAGATAGAGAATGGGCGTGCCAGCAGTCTCTCAGCTGCTGTGAATGAAATCCAGATGTGTGCACCCCCTTGTGGGCAAGTGCGGCATTGCGCCCTTGCGTCACTTTGCATCTGGCTAAATGTGGGACCTGGAGATTGGAACCGGGTTCTTAGGCTTAGCAGGCAGGCACCTTAACTGCTAAGCCATCTCTCCAGCCCTTGATTTCATTTTTGATTTCTTCAATGGGCCATTCATTATTCAATAGTGTACTGTTTAGTCTCCATGAACTTCTGTATGCTCTGTAGGGTGATCCCATTGTGGTCAGATAGAGTACAATGGATTATTTCAATTTTCCTGTATTTGTTAAGATTTGCTTTGTATCCCAATATATGGTCTATTTTAGAGAATGTTTCATGTGTTGCTGAGAAAAATGTATATCCTGCAGATTTCTGTCGGGTCCATCTGTTCCATGACATCATTTAATCCAGATGTCTGTTTATTTTTTGTTGGGATCACCTGTCAATTGATGAGAGTGGGGTATTGAAGTCACCCACTACAATTGTTTTTGATGTTATCTGTGACCTTGAGTCTATTAGGGTTTGTTTGATGAAATTGGGAGCCCCCATGTTAGGTGCATATATGTTTAGGATTGTAATGTCCTTCTGTTGGTGTGTTCCTTTAATCAGTATAAAGTGACCTTCTTTATCTTTCCTTACTAATGTTGGTTTGAAGTTTATCCTGTCAGATATTAGGATAGCAACACCTACTTGTTTCCTAGGCCCATCTGCTTGAAATACCATTTTCCATCAACAAACAGCAGAAACCTACTTTTTAATCCAGTCTGTAAGCCTGTGTCTTTTGGTTGGGGCATTGAGGCCATTGATATTAAGAGTTATTATTGAAAGGTATGGATTTATTCTATTCCCGCCATTCTTCTTGTTTTGTAGTGCTTCCTTTTTCCCTTTACTCTCTTGTTTTTACTATAATTTGAGTATGGTTTATTTTTTTCTGTTTCCTCATGTGTGTGTTTTGCTTTCTCTTCAGTGTGAAGGATTCCTTTAAGTATTTTCTGTAGAGCTGCTTAGTTGTCATAAATTCCTTTAGCCTGTTTTTGTTGTGGAATGTCCTTGATTCTCCATCAATTTGGATAGATAGCTTTGCAGGATAAAGTAATCTTGGTTGACAGTTGTTATCTTTCAGAACTTGGAATACATCATTCCAAGCCCTTCTGGCTTTTAAAGATTGTGTTGAGTAATCTGCTGTGATCCTAATGGGTTTCCCTTTATAGGTGACTTGCTCTTTCTCTCCAACTGCTTTATTTTTGCATGTTTAGTAGTTTAATTATAACATGGCAAGGAGAGGTTCTTTCTAGGTTATATCTGTTTGGTGTTCTAAAAGCTTCTTTTATCTGCATTGCCATTTCTTTTCCAATTTGGGGAAATTTTGCTTCTCTTATTTTATTGAAAACATGTACTATGCCTTTGGAGTGAAATTCTTCTCCTTCTACTATACCCTGAATTCTTATGTTTGATATTGAATATCTTGAAATTCCCATTCATACCTTCCTATTAGCTTATCTTTCTCTTTGTTGGACTGTATTAGGTCTGATATTCTGTTCTCTCCTTCATCCTTTCAACTCGTGAGACTTTTGACAGAGTTTTTTTTTTTTTTTTTATTTGACTTACTCTGTTTTTCAGTGCTAGTATTTCTGTCTGTTTTTTTTTTTTTCCTTACTCATGTCTTGTAATGACCTTATTTCATTAAGCTGGTTTCCTGTGTTCTCTTTCAGGAGTTTATTTTCTTCTTTAATTCCTTTGATTCATTTGAGTATAGATAAAATCATTTTTTTTGAAATCTTTGTCAGTCATTTTATCTAAAACAGTCTCATTAGAGGAAAGTTCTGATGGATTTATAATTTTTGGTGGGGGCTGGATAGATGGCTTAGCAGTTAAGGAGCTTGCCTGCAAAGCCAAAGGACCCTGGTTCAATTCCCCAGGACTCATCTGGAATTAATTTGCTATATCTGGAGGCCCTGGTACATCCATTCTCTCTCTCATTCTCTACTTGCATATTTCTCTCTCTCAAATACATTTAAAAATATAATTTTTGGTGGTATTGTCTTGATTCTTTGTGTTTCTTGTATTATAATGTAGCAATCTAATGCTTGGGGTTTCTAATTATCTGCAGTGTTCTTAGACATGGAGCTCCAACTTTATATACTTTCAGGGTAGGAGTTTAAGGTGGCAGTATAGCTCTTGTACTCCAATCCAACTGTAGAAATAATCCTAGGTGTTGAGTTTGTTTGCTATTCAAGTATTGTAGCGGGCTGTGTGGAGAAATTTACTGGCAAATTCTAAAGTTCAAATGAGCAATATACACATTCAATAAATATCAGCACAGAGTATGCAAGTATGGGGATTAAAAGAATAGATAGCTTTATAAAGCCAAAATCCCTAAGGGTGTGCATTGCTCTGCAACCTTAATCCTGTCAGCTGGGAGGTTGAGATTTCTGTTCTGAATTGGGTTCCAGGTTAGCCTGGGTCTGAATCAGACCCTGCCCTCAATAGTGACAGAAGCAAAAGACAAAGGCCCTATAAAACTGAAAGCATCAAAGGCAACAATAGTCAACCCCCAAATATAGCTTAATTGAGAATGGTAAAGCTAACCAAAAATATGTAATCCATAACCTGCCCTGACATGGAAGGAGAGATTAGCACTCCCAGTGCAGGTCTATGTACCTGCTTTTTTGTCAGTCAGCATCATTCTCTTTTGGGGTAGCTTCCAATCTCACCAATGCTGAGTGCCCACTTCTATCCCTCTGTGTTGTGCTGTGGAGCTGGTACTCTGATCAGCTGTGCTGGATTCCCTGCTGCTGGGGGCTGAATGAGTTCTCTGTAGATTTGAGCTGGGGGATGGAAGAGTTTAGGAACCTGTAAGTGTACTGTATCTGCTCAATGGGTCCTGCCTGTATCCGCTTCAGCAGCTCCTCAGATGGTCTCTGCTGTCTCTTCTTCTGGTTTCTTGACTTTGTAAGGAGGCTGATGCATTTTGAAAATCCCCTTGTTCAGTCTCTGCTCCTGAAGCTTGGTGCTGGGCCAGGCAGGCATACAGATATGGGCTGCAAGCACCTTGGTGGGCTTCTGGCTGGTTTTGTCCTTTCTGGTTGATCTTGTTCTCTCCTGCTTCTCTGCTGTGGACGGTAATAACCTATACACTTTCGCTTTTTGGAAGAAGAGTGTATTTTGCTGTGGTTTTTCTTAAATCCCTAACTGGGCTGGTTTTTTTATAGCCCGGTCCCATTTCCTGTTTGTCCTCTGCTTTAGGTTATAATGTGAGGAGCTGGTTTCCAACTCTTGCTACCGTGCCTTCCCTGTCATGATGAACTCTACCCTCTGGAACTGTAATCCAAATAAATCCTTTTTCTTCTGTAAGTTGCTCCTTGTCATCTATTTTGTCTTAGCAATGAGTAAGTGACTAATACATGCATAATAATAAACATAATAAACATAAACTAAGATGCATCTACTCATATCAAAATTTTATATAGCAAAAATAGAAAGAAATTACACATGCAAAATTTGTAATAGTCAATTCAATACAGATAAGTAAATTTCTCTTTTAGTTTCATGGATAAGAAAAAAATACTATGATATAGTAAAAATTTGATAAGGAACTGTACTTTATAACATTTTGGGGCAGCAATGCTATAGTTTTTTTTTTTTTTTTTTTTTTCCATTTATGGAAAGTAATTCAGGAATAACTGCCAGTTTACTTTAAGTAAGGGCAGTTACCAGGTATTATATGTGGTACCAGCAGAACCATGTGTGATTCAGGAATAATTTTCCAAAAATTCTTTTTTTTAAGTTTTATTTATTTATTTGCAAACACACACACACAGAGTGAGAGAGAGAGAGAGAGAGAGGCAGAGAGAGAGAGAGAATGGGCATGCCAGGGCCTTTAGCCACTGCAAACAAACTCCAGATGCATGTGCCCCTCATGCATCTGGCTTATGTGGGTCTTGGAGAATCAAATTGGGATCCTCTGGCTTTGTAGGCAAACACCTTAACCACTAAGAAATTTCTCCAGACCCCCCAAATTTTTTTTATCTCAAGTAATACTAGACATACACATTATAAACATGTCACTAGAATGAATGTTCCAAAACAGTCTGTGTTCCCAGCACCTTTGGCAATTGACACATAAAGAAGTTGCTCAATGCTATAGTCACATATAGAGATAGTTATACTCAGGCCACCCACCTCCATAATCCCTTTGTGAACCTTCAATATCCTTCTGGATATAAACCCTACGTACTCTAATGCCATTGGTCATACTAGTCTTTGTAAAATAATTGGAGCAGATTCAACAACATAATGAATTAGAATCCAGGTTCCTGATAAAAGTCCTTCAATACCTTGCACTTCAAATAAGGTTAATACTTTACTTTAGAAGGCATGACTTGACATCTGCTAGTCTCTGCAGACTCATGTTAAGCAGCAACCTTCCAGCCTTTCTTTATCCAAAACACTATCTCCTGTCCACACATACCCACCTTTCATTTCCTGGAAAGAGCCAAGGCCCTTTTACTTTGCGCCTGTGCACAGGACATTGTATTCTTCCTGAACATTCCTATCTTTCCAGATTTGCCCTCTCTTCCTGCTCTGCCCTACTGCTACTAGGAAAACATTAACTAACCCTTCAGGACTTTACCTAAATATGACTTCTTTAGAGAAGCCTTTCTGAATTGCTTCCTCATCCTAATACCCTTCCCCACCTTCTCCCAAGCAATCTCTAGGTAAAAATAGGCTACAATACCACACAATGTTAATCATTTGCATAACTATTATTATAAAATCTACATCTTTATAAATATATTTGTTCCATTAGAGCATAACCTGTCATGTAAATTCTTGATTCCCCTGTTTCTTGTACAATACTGTTTACATTTTGAGCTTTTGGTAATGTTATGGTGAATAAATAAATATACTAATCTAATGTCCTGGGGAGAAAAGGCAAATAATTGTGCAAAGTGTAACACAACTGTCAAAAATACATGAAATCGGGTAAATAAATTAAGAAACATAAGGCAAGGGCTTATTTATTTTCTGACACTGATTAATAAGAAATTTTCCAATGAGATAGAAAATGTAACCAAAAGAGAACTCCAGGCATCATCTTTGAAAGAGCTCTACGTGCCAGCTTTCTGCTTGCCCTTAATCATGTCTGGGTCAGAGAGTATCATATCTGGAGTGGAATATCTGGAGCCTAAAGATAGGAAGTGTGCTGGTATGAGCACCACTTACACATTGAAAGCAGGCACATATAGTGGTTTATCAACAGAGAGCTGTAAAGATGTTTTTAGCAGGTTTCCCCTATTGTATTCATCTTTGAACACTTCTCTTATTTCAGACCGTGGAACCCAGAAATGTACCAGAATCTATAGGTCATAAGACAGGAAATAGGTAAGGGAAGGATCTGGGTCAGAGGTCAGACTGACACCTGGTGAACAGCCACTTTCCTAATTTCATAGCAGAAGCATGAATGGGAGAGAGCTCCTGATGGTACCATGCCATGCCATCAAAACCACATCCAGACACCTAAGTTACAACACTCACTGCATGTTTCTTCCATGAGGTCCTCCAAACTCATCACCACCATAAAGGAAGCCATCCATTTTCTCCCACCACCTTCTCTTTTTGCTCTCTCCACCATTTACTCAACTTCTGAGGCTAGAACATGTCACTCTCCTTACAGTAAATGGGAGTTCAGTTGACCATTCCTGTTGCTTTCACAATTAAAAGCTCAAGGATCCCTTGGCATGGCTTCATCTTCACTGCCAGAATTAATGGACTGGTATTATTCCACTGTCTCTTGTTTAATTGTTTCAGCCTTATGTGTGATGTCCTGCTGTCGATGTTCCACAGTGCTGTGGGTGCTCTATAGCAGTTAAAAAGTCCTCTGAAGAAATACAGTGCTCACACACCTATTGCCCTGCTCACCATTCTGTGGGGGCACCCTATGGTGTCCTGTTGATTTGTATCTACACTCTTTCCCACCTTTCTCACTGGATCTACAACATTTGGCTCATTAAATCTTAAGTGTGATGCTTGAGGAGATGGAAGAATTTAGAAAATGCCTCTTCATATCTTGGTACATTAAAGAGGATCCAAGTATTCCTAGAAGAATTAAGCTATCCCAAAAGAGAACTAGGAAAATGTAGTCTGAGGAAGGAAAGAAGAATGAAAATGTGTGAAGATATCAGGAAGGGGAACTGGTGATGAAAAGGACAGTGAGGAAATTATATTCATCTTAGCTTTCTCATGAGCTAGGAAGTAAAGTTCTCAGAGTGGGAGGGAGCAAGCAGGGATAGGGAACTAGGACTTTGTTAAGAGGAGATAGTGAGATAGGAACCCAGGGCAGTGGAGAGTGTTAAGAGATACTTGGAAGTGTGGCACTTCATCCTGTGTATCTACATTAGTTACCTTTTTAAAAAAATATTTTTATTTATTTATTTGTGGGCAGAGAGCGAGAAATAATGTAGAAGAGAGACATAGAGAGAGTGGGCATGCAAAGGCCGCCAGTCCCTTCAAACTAACTCCAGATGCATGTGCCACTTGGTTCATCTGGTTTTACATGGGTACTGGGGAATCAAACTTGGGTCATTAGGCATTGCAGGCAAATGCCTTAACCACTGAGTCATCTCTCCAGCTCAGTTTCCTTTTTTATTGTGACAAAATATCTGACACAAACAATTTCAGGAAGGATTTATTTTAGCTCACAGTTCATAGTTACCAGTCCATCATGGTGGGGAAGGCATGGCAGAAGGAGAATGAAGTAGCTAGTCGTATGGCATCCATAGTCAGGAATTAGCAAGCAATGGATGCTGGTGCTTAGCCTGTGAATCAAAGCTTAAGGACCTAGATTAAATTCCCCAGTATCCACATAAGCCAGATACACAAGGTGGCACATTCATCTGAAGTTCGTTTGCAGTGGCTAGAGGCCCTGACATGCCCATTCTCTCTATCTTCCTCTTTCTCTCCCTCTTAAATAAATAAAATATTTTTAAAAAGGAAAATCCTTCACAGAGATGCCCAAAGATTTGTTTTCATGATAATTCCAAGTCCTATCAAATTGCCCCTCCATGTAGCTAACAGGAAGCAGGGAAGGATGGTGCCTTTTTGGAATAAGTACTTGACACTAAGGCTTTGCTAAAACCCTTGGAGTAAAAGATGTCTGTTAACATCAAGTAGGTAACAGCTAGGAAAAGAATGTTGGATTTAGAAACATAGATGCCAAAAAAGTAGACATGAACAAGGTATAATCTCATGGTCAGAGGACATCCAGAAAGTTTACTGTTCTCCAACTATTCCTCCAGTTAAGGATCAGAAAGTAGAGCCATTAGGAAGACAGTGGCTAGGAACACAATGAAAAAAAACAAGGATTCCATTCCTAGACTTTGGCTTCTGACATCAGAGGTGTATTGCCTAGAAAGAGACAATGTATCATCAAAACCAGGGACAAGGCTCCAGGCAACACCTGACGAGAAAAGAGTTATTTTGAAACAGAATGTAGAGAATGGCACCATTCAGTTACTATGCAAACAAAAACATATCATATTCTAGATTATCTGAAGGATATTTGTGAATATAAGAAGGATCTCTGCTGCTGATAGGAAAAACTTGGTGCAGATGGTTCTATTCTAGTATTTCAGGAAATGTGAACATTTCCTAAAAGTTGAATCAATTTTTGGAATCCTACATATAAGATCCCACTATGACAACACATTGCATATTAGCATAGGAAAGGCTTTGAAAAAAAATTAACAAAGAAGTTAATTTACCTGTGTTTAACTCAGAGTATGCTATAGTTGCCAAGATACCTAAACACTTCTTAGACATTCACCCTTCCTAGCAATGTATATGGGACACTAATCTTCCAACAGACATGGATCTACAACAATGGAAAAATATTAAAACAAAGAAATTGACAATAAAATAATCATAACAAGAAAATTATGTGGATAAAACAAACATGAAGAATAGTAAATGAAGGTAAACACTATCTCTTTGGAGTCGAGGATGGAAGGCTGATGTACAATACTATAATATATTTTGAATAAAAGAAAAAAATCATTGTAATGGTCTCAAGAAGAAATTCACATGAAGATTGTATGGCACAATGCAGGTCTGGCCCTAGCCAGACCACATGTCAGAAGAAACCAGGCCACACCCCTTGGGTTTTCTCACTAGGATGATGGGTAAGACTCCATGAGATGGGGCAACCTAAGACAGGTACCATCACATGTGAAGATCCCTTGGGGCCTGGGTTCAACAATGGCTTGGCAAAGAACCATACCTCCAGGGGTTGCCAATAATAAAAACAAAAAGGAGGATATGTATGGCACAATGCAGGTCTGGCCCGAGCCAGACCACATGACAGAAGAAACCAGGAAGTGGCTTCTGTGAACATGGTGTCCTGCACAGGCCTGGCGTGACATCAGCTACAGTGCCATGCTTGTGAGAAACTTGCTAGGAGATGATCTGTCTGGAGACAGGCTGTCATTGGTCACAAAAAGGGGACCACCCCATACAATGATTGGCCAGCCAAGCTCCTTAAAACCCCCTACACTTCTTTGAATAAATGAGTTTGCTGCAGCTTGCCCTCTGCTGCTGCTACCCAACTCCCAGAGTCTGTGTCGTGATTCCACGCTTCTCACCCCAAACTCGGCAGAGACCCTGCCGTCCCTCCTGAGCTGGCCCTAGGGGACCCCAACAGAAGGTAAATAGACATTCATAACAGGATAAATGGAATCATTTTGATAAAGGTGAAGATACATGAAAGAGACATATTTGTGAGAACCTAACATAGCACTTCAGAAAGGGATGAAATGATAGTAACATGTAATGTGATTTCAAAATCAAAGGATATGAAAAATTTGTACTTGATTTGCTGATAATTTCAGTCTCTCAATAAACTGAAGAGTTCAGTGAGGAATGGAACTTAGTGTCAGTTTAATTTTAACAAATATGGGAAGAGTGGCCATTAAGAAATATCAGAAACTTTGAGAGAAAGCCAAGTGCTTATAAAACCCAGCCTTTCCATAATCCTGTCAGAGATAGTTCAGGGAGGATTTCTTGCAAGGCAATCTTTTAAGTCCCTTTTGAAACAGTCTTTAACTGCCTCTAACATCCTATAGTCACTCTGAAGAATTTCATAGGTGGCCAGAGAGAACACTGGATGAAAAAGCAGTTTCCCAGGCCTCTGTGGCTATGTTGAAAAGAAACAAGTGACACTCCACATCAAGTACAATAAAAAAGAGAAGTTGCTTCCTAAAAATATATCAGACAACCACAAATATTGAACAATTTTGTACTAGAATAAAAATATATCTGTGGTATAGAATAGATATGGCAGAAATTGGGAAAAGTATACATAAGGATTTGATTTGTGACAAAAGACAGGAAGGTTAATGGGGACAAGAAAAACTCAAAATGTACATTAACCTCTAGAGTAGGCAGACTATTCTGTATGTAGAAACAAAATGAAAAACTCATAAAGGATAAATTTAAAAAACAGAACAAGCTATAAGGGGCAAAAGGCCAGATAAATATCTTTAGTAAAATGAAATATGAGGATTAGAATATATACTACATAACCAAATATGAAACAATTACAAATGCCCCAAATCTCTATCTGGATAGCAAATATAGTATAAGAGAATACTCTATTTACAAAGAAGAAACATGAGTAGAAAAGGGAAAAAGGAAGTGAAGTTTTGCCTGTCAGCTTTCAATAACTGTAACAAGGATGTTTAAGAAAAATCATCTGAAAAGGATGAACGATTTTTTAGAACATGGTTTCAGAGACTTCAGTCTACAATTACTTGATACCCTCGCCTTGGGCCTGTGGCAGAACATCATTACTGGAGCAGAGGGAGGGACAATGCTGCTCAAACATAGAAGCCAGGACTTAGAAAGAAAGGAAGAAAATGGGCCAGGACCCTAAGCCTCTCTCTGTGCACATGCCACTAGTGATGTAAATTCTTCCCACTAGGCCCACCTCTCTTCAAAATTTTACCAGGGCCACACTCTGGTGATACACTTTTAACTTATGGGCTCTTGGGGAGAACTTTCAACATTTGGATCATGAAAAAGAAACTCATTATTTACATGCCATCTTGTCTATTGAATTTGTAAATGTTAAATACAGCTGTGTGTTTGGAAAGTGAATTGCCTACTATATCATAAGAAACTGTGAGACCTAGTACTACACGTAAGAACTATCCACATAAAATAATTCTGTGATTGAAAAGTCCTGTGCTTACAAATCATCTCCTACCCATGCTCAGGTAAGCAATGCCAATAAATTTTAAAAAAATGAATAATATTACTTTTTAAAAAATGGGCATTCTCTATCTGCTTCTTTCTTTTAAAAATATTTATTTGTTTGTTTATTTATGAGAGATAAAGAGGCAGAGAGGGAAGGGGGAGTGGGGAGAGAATGGCATGCCAGGACCTCCAGCCATTACAAATGAAGTTCAGATGCATGTATCACCTTGTGCATTTGGTTTACTTGGTCCTGGCGAATCAAACCTGGGTCCTTTGGCTTTGCAGGCAGAATCTTAACCACTAAGCCATCTCTCCAGCCCATCTATCTGTCTCTTTCTCTATCTCTCTCAAATAAGTAAAAAAATAAATAAAATATTTTTTAAAACCTATATTAAAAAGGGCTAGAGAGATAGCTCAGCAGTTTAGGCACTTGCTTGTGAACCCTAATGATCTGGGTTTAATTCCCCAGTACCCATGTAAGCCATATGCATAAGGTAGCACATATGTCTGGAGTTTGTTTGCAATTGCTGGAGGCCCAGACACACCCATTCTCTCCCTCTCTCCACTCTTTCTCTCTCTCAAATAAAAAACTAAAATATTTTTTAAAACTTTATAAAATGGGGGAAGGAGGCTAGGACTTGGCTCAGTGGATAAAACACATGTTGCACAACTGAGTACCTGAGTTTGGATCTCCGGATCCCACATAAAAGCAAGAAGCTATGGTGGGCTACTGTATACTAGTGTACCTACAGTGAGAAGTTTGGACCCCCCAAACCCATAGATAAGCCAGAAGCTGTGGCAGGCTTCTGTAACCCAGTGTGTCTACAGTGAGAAGAAAGGTTGGGACTGGAGAATTTCTTAGAAGCTCACAGAATGATGACCAGTAATGAGAGATCCTGCTTCAAATAAGTTATAAGGTAAGCACCAGCCAAAAGTTGTCCTCTGACCTCCACACATATGGTATGGTATATGCATGCCTGCATTTACACACACACACACACACACACACACACACACACACACACACACCATATAAATAAAATTTTAAAAAGAAGAAAATGAAGAAAGAGCTAATGTTTAGTAAATACACATAAAAACTTTTTTTGTCATGATAGTTCCATTACAAAGATACAATGACTATGAAATACAACAGGTAAAATGTCTTTACATATTGAGAGCAATTATGTTCTCCTAGGTCTTTTAAAAATCTCACCAAGACTGGAGAGATGGCTTAGAGGTTAAGAGCAATTCCTGTGCATGCATGAGGGTCTGAGGAGGCATGACAGCCCACTCAAATTTCATCCCCAAGACCCATGTAAACAGCTAAGTGTTGTCATGCACACTGGTGACCTGGAGTAGAGACTGGAGAATCACCAGGGCTTGCCAAAAACAATAAGCTCTGCTCAAATAATAATACATGGAAAAATGATGAAGGGAGATGTCCCCTCCTGGCCATTGCGGGCGAGCATACCCAGCTGTAGGCAAGAACACAGGGAACCCTATGGACAATCCATGTGCATGTGCCACACACATTCCCATACATACTTCATTACACACAAATGCCAAAAAAGTTCCTCATCAAGTAATGAAAAAGTAGATAAAACTTAAATGGAAGCATTTAGTATGGTTAAGTAAACTGAGAATGACACATTTGATGAAATATTTACAGTTTTAGTACAAAAGCATAAAATGAAAAATAGTTGAAGATAATATGTTCACAAAATTTCATGAGAAAATTTTATATTCAGGATGGCTGAGACAACTGCTTAGGAGAGAACAACTGGAGAAAATCCCATGAATACCAAGCAATCACCAGAGGCCATGGACTACTGAGATGAGGAGAGGAAGCCCAGAAAGACCCTGAAAGGCTCAAAACCAGTTTAAGTAGTTTGGCTAATACATACAGTAGAGAACATAATTCAGGGAAGACACAGTAAATCTTCTATAACGAGAAGGGCTGTAATTCTTTTTATGGTAAGCTGGTAGGAAAATCATAAATTGGACATGGTTAAAATGTTAGAAGACTCAAAAATTGTAAGAAAAAATATTGAATTGTTGAGGTTTAGGCTTACTTTAGAAGTTGCACACTTTCTCAGAGAAATGGAAGGAGAGATGAGAGAAAATTATTTTCTGCTATGAATATTTCAATTAAGCAGCAGGGAAAACTCAAGTGGGAAAATCCAAATCTTTATTCTCAAGTGATCAGAAGCAAGTATCAGCCTGGGTCAGGTATTGAGAAAAGGGCTGGGATAAACACACCTGCAACTCATAGAAAATATCTACACAGTTCATTAATTTGTCAATGTTATAAATTTTATAGACTTTTTTTGAGAAAGGGTCTTGCTATGTAGCCAGAGTAGCCTGTAACTCATGGTCCCTCCCCAGTCTTGCCAGTGCTGAGATTATAGATATAAGATAATCTTTGATCTTTTTCTTTTTTTCTGTTCCCCATGTTTCCTCATCTCTTACCTGCTCTCATGTTTTTTCTTGATACACTAAAAAAGAAACTGTATTTGTGCATATGTGTACATGTACCTATATAAACATGTGTATATATACATATAATTAAATATAGCTAATTTAAAATTTTTCACTTATGACCACTGTTGACAAAAGAGGGGAGGTGAGATGGAAGGCAATAAGACTTCAATATCATGGACCAAACTTAACATTCTAAAGATATCTGATTCCTATTTAGTGCACATCATCTACCATCACTTATCCTGATGACTAAAAAGAATTGGTATATTATTTCAACACCGAGGTCAATATAGTAACTGGTTGTCACCCTTCCACTACACATCCACTGCAAGAGGGTAAGACACCAGTCTGTTCCCACTGGAGTTCCGGCACCTAGGCAGGGCCTATGTAAATCCGTGTCTCTGCAGACATAGCCCAAGTCTTCTATCCCAATAGTTTTCCCCAGAGCCTCAGTGATTGACTTGCCAAATACCACATTATGTCTATACCACTCATTACTGGCATCTGATCCCACACATTATTTTTTTTATTGTTGTTCTTAGTCACTGTTTTCCATACTCCTTGAGGATACTTACCCCCCCACACACACACATTCACACACACGTTCATTCTATTGCCAAAGCCGGTTCTACAAAACACATATAAAACCGAGGCCGTTTAGGGGTAAAAGGGCCATTAAAAGTAAAAGCAATAGCCTGTAAAGGGGAATATGTTTTTTTCTTCCTATCACCTTTCCCTTACCATCTCACCAGAGGATTTGAATAAGACTGCTAAGTACCTAAAAATACAGCATGGAATCTTTTTTCCCCCATCATTTCCTTCTTTTCTTTCTTTCCTAGCATGCAAATGAGATTATTCCCTTTACTAGAAAGCTGGTGGTACCTGGGCACTTGATGTGAGGGCTGAGTTGACAAGCTCAATCTCCACCCAGTAAACTCCCATAAAAGACCCCTCTCCTATCTTGCAACAGGAGAATATATCTTATTTTCTTCTCTTAAGCTCCATAATAAAATCTTTCTAACTTCACTCTCTCTGGTTTGTGGATTTCATTCATTGAAATTCATAGACAAGTAGCTGAAGGCCACTGACTCTGGAAGTTTTGTGTAGCTGTTAGCTTTTGGTACCTTAAATCCTCAGTCACAGCTGAACTAAGACCTAAGAAAAATTCTGCTTTTCTCAAAGATACCCTAAATTCCCATTATCAAAACCTTCAGGGCTGGAGAAATGTATTAGTGGTTAAGGTGCCTGCCTGCAAAGCCAAAGGACTCAGGTTCGATTTCCTAGGACCCATGTAAGCCAGATGCACAAGGGGGGGGGTCACACATCTGGAGTTTGTTTGCAGCAACTGGAGGCCCTGGCATACCTATTCTCCCCCTTTCTCTCTCTCTCTCTCCTGCCTATTTCTCTCTCTCTCACACACACATAAATAAAGAAAAAACAATATATATTTTTTAAAAAAACCTTCAACAAATACATGTAGAATGAAGTATCCTTACATGGTCCTTGACTTGATAATATTTTTTTTTTTTTTTTTTTATTTAAGAGAGAGAGAGAATGAGAATGAGAATGGATGTGCCAGGACCTGTAGCCACTATAAATGAACTCCAGACATGTGTACCACCTTGTGAATCTAGCTTATGTGGGCACTGGGGAATTGAATCTGGGTCCTTGGGCTTTGCAGCCAAGTGCCTTAACTGCTAAGCCATCTCTCCAGCCTTGATGACACCTCTGAATATGTTACCTATTGGTTGTATAATGCTACTATTTCAAAGTGTGGCAGACCAAAAACTCAGAACTTTGGTGTCAGTTGAGCTGAATTTATACATTTGTCACATCAATCCTGGAGAAGTGGCCTGTATCCTGGTTTCTCCTTCCGTGTAAGCTGAGGAGACTAACAAGAGTAGCAGCAACAGCATGTATGTGCCCCCTCAAAGGGAAGCTGCAGCCAAATGCAGTGAGGTGCAAGAATGAGCTATGCAAACCAGAAAGCAAGCATTAGCCATCCTAGTTACCATTTGGAAGTACAACTGGTGTTGCAAGGCTACAGAGGAGATGCAGCATGCACTGTTGTCAGTGAGGGTGGCTGCTGCTACGAAGGGTAGAGTGATAAGGAAAGAATCTCCAGTACAAACTGCCAAACATGCCCCAGTCAGAGATCAAACACCATGTTCAACACCTGCTGTGTGGACCATGTGAACAGATTACCAAACACCTGTCACCCATACCCTTTGGCATTGCTGCAAACCATCTTTGAAACCAGAAGAAAGCTTACCAGACACAAGCTGCTGTCCAGGCAACCCCACGGGAACCATGCCCAAGTTATTCATAGCGGTGGCCCAAGCTGTGGGATCGGTGACAGACATGTTGAGCTGGGTGGTGTCTATCGCTATACTCCCCAAACCGTCAGCTGCTGCAGGAGAAACAAACTCTAGTTTAGAGTTAACAGGCAAGGGTCTTCGTTTTAAAGAAAATCACATTTTTAGAGATATGAGGTTTCACTTCTAAATAATAAAAAAGCACTATAATCTATAGCAATGTTTTCTCTAGATATAGCAAAAAACATGTACTTCCACATTCTTTCTGGGAGAAAATCTAATGTCATGGAAGTTGTATTATCTGAAGCATGCCATTAAAGGGGGACCTCTGGGGATTAAATGAAGAATAGCTTTCTTCCTTCCAGTGAAGTAACATTTGTTAATGACAAGGTCAAAAGGTGAAGTGGCAATGTTCTGGGTAAAGTAAGCCAACTGCTTAGTATACTCAAGATAAATAAATTTGTCTGTTCCCCACTGTCATTCTGGACCAGGCATGCCTTCTACCTACCAAACAGAAAAGCAGGTGTCAAGGAATACAACTGTTCTTGACTGAATTTTGTTTAAATCTAGTTTAACTATTTTTCTAGCATATAGATTAATAGGCTTCATTTTTAAAGCTTTACCTTAAAACATTTCCCCCCCCCTTTACAAGATTTTATACCATTGCATTAAAGAAATGCAAGTGTTTGCCTAATGTGACTTTCCTCAAGTATTTCTTATAGGCAATGACTTTCATAAAGTAAATAAATAAAATTTACAAGCAAATAGATTTCAAAAAAAAGAACAGAACGTATTGAATTTGATTTTATGCTCTTGAATTTCCCTGAGTTTCAGAGTCCCTGGTTCAATGCCAATATTCAAAGCTAACAAGCTTCCCCAGTCAAAAGATCTAGTTTGTGTCAAATGTTGGTCACCAGCATTTACCTGTAGCCATCATCTGAGGAAGCTTCTGGGGATGCTGGGTGATGCTCCCAAATCCACCTGCATCTACCACTGAATTAGAAGCATCTTGGGAAGCAGGAATGTTTTGACAGCTCAATGGAGGGTACCTTCGGAGATCATTGGATTCTGCAAAAGGAGAGAGAACTTTGGTGAGAAAAGACGATAATCAACTAAGAAAGAACTTCCCAAAACAGAGTTATCTATTCAAACACAAAGCAAAGAAAAGCTTCCAGCAGCCATGAACGGGAGAACAGCTGTTTCCTCCTGTCCCACAGTGTCTATGTATTGGCCCAGTTTTTCTGAGCATCTGAAATGTATGGGTCAACTTTGCATCTTACCTGGCACAGGGCTGGCTCAATAGACATTAGTGTTCTGTGAGTATGCTAGTGTCTAGTCTCCTTCCTAAGCACCCTCGCATGCGGGGCTTATCAGTCCCCACACAGCCTCTTCCATACACTGCACATCAATGGAGAGGGCAGACGGGTGAATGTGATTTCCTTTTAAGTTAAAAAAAATTAATTGATGTTGTTATTTTGGAAGATTGTCGTCTGTGAAATGTATTGAAAGAGGAGAAAAAGTGGAGAAGAAGAATCAAAAAGCAAGAACCCTTTTATTGTGAGGCTGGCAAAGGAAGGTATCTAAGTTAACAATAGTCAGGAGAGGCATGAGGGAAGAATAGCCTGCAGTCTCTGAAAGAGACCTAGAGGTTTGGGGCAGCAGAGGCAAATCATTTGTTGTTTTTTATTTTTTTCAGCTCTGTGGAATGATAAATTTGGCCTGCCAAAAATTCTTTGGTTTGATTTTTCTTATAATTGCATGATATATATATATATATATATATATATATATATATATATATGAATGGATATACATATATTAATATGCATATATACATATATAATTCTTAAAACATCTTTTCAATATAAACAATACAACATTAATGTATAATTAATAAGGTTATAAAGGACCTGTCACACCATTTATAATTAAAAATGCAACAACAAACCATGCACACATTCATATGTTATGTGTACTTTTATCAGTTCCAAACCTAAATCAGCAACCTGACAAATTTGATCTTGAAAAGATCTGATTTAACAAATGGCTTTAAATATTTGTATTTATTTGTGTACAAATTTATATTTTTTCTGAATCACATTTCTGCTCATACATTTAGAATTAGATGTTCTAGGGACTTGGAAAATGGGTCAGTCAGTAAAGTATGTTGGCCTGGGGACCTGAATTTGGATTTCCATCACCCACAAAAAACCCAGCTGTGGTGGCATGCTGGGGAGGCCAAAAGAAAAGAATCCCTGTGGCTGTTGGTCAGCTAACCTAGCTAATCAGTGTGGGTGGGATTCAGTGAGAGACACTACTCAAATAAATAAGACTGAGAACAACCGAGGAAGGCACTCAGTGTTGACTTACGGCCTCTGCACACAGGCACGTCACACTTCTACACACATAGAATTAAATGTTCTAGTTCGTCAGTATAGCTAGTGTGATGTTTGAGTGTTTTAGGTTAGGTTACATTCTCTTAATTTTTTGATTCTAAAGTCTAAGAATTAGTAAGCCCTTAAGCACTGTTGTACCAAAAAGAACTTTTAGCCAGTTGAGCAAAAGGAGGCTCAGGACTCAGTATCTAAAGGAGTAGCAGGCAATGATTTTGAAGAGTAAACAGTATTCAGAATATGCATCTCGTATCTTGCCACTAAACATTGCAACTCAAATGAGTTAGAGTATGCTGATGTATTGTGAGTCAATTATGTTAGCTAACAAGTGCTATGAGATTCTCTCCATGTAAACTAAGTTCAGCAATGTAAGAAATATACAGGAAGCCTAAATGTCTGCCCTGTAGCTGTCCACTAGCCAGCACTGTATCTATGATAAACACACAAAACACTTTCCTGTCTCTCCACTCCAACCATTCCAGGGCACCAAGGCAGAGTGCGACTAGCATGTGCTCATTATTTTCTCAAATGGCCCTGTAGTAGAGCAGTCTCGGATCGCCGCAAGGTCACTATTTGTCTTACTTATCTCCCAAAATGAAGTGTAGTTGGCTGGCTTCCTCTAGCTCAGATCTCTGCAAATGGGCATCAGTCACATTTTTTTTTTCTGTCTAATGAGTCTGCAGTTCTGGAATACTCTATCAGAGAACATTCTCTTACTGTGTAGGCTTTATGACTTGTGCCTCTCTAGGACCTGATTCACCTTGACTTTTTCTATAGTATTTTAGGGATGGAATTAGTTTGCCAGATGCTGTCTGCTCCAGTGGTAGTTCTTACTGATATGTAATTATCATTTCTATAAAGGGGCATATAGAGTATTGGAGACCCGTAGCTTCTACCTATACTTTTCATAGCCACCTTTAATAAACCTACTATTTGTAGCAGGATGCAGTTTGGAAGCTTTGATGTATCCCTGAATTGATCTCTGTTACTTTAAATTTATATTTCTCCAATTTCCCAACCCAGTGGTTTTAATACCATACAACATCATATGGCTAACAGGTATCTAGGAGGGTGTCACTAAGCTCAGTTACATCTTAGGGTTTCCACAGTCCCAAGGCAGCCACCACATTGTTTACAAGATTAAAACTAATTTGGTCACATGGATTGGAAGAAAGGTAATGTTTATAAATATTAATCATGACCTGGTAACTTATGAATAGTTGCAAGAACTATTTTAGTACTCTACCAGAATCTAGTGTTGCTATTGAATACCTCCTCTTTAAATGTTTCAAGACCATGATGCCTAATTTATCACTAACACAAGTTCCTCTGTCTTAGTTTTATTTCTATACTATAGAAAAGAGGAATATTATATCGATGTTTATTTACACACACATGTAGATATGAGGCCTTAAGACTTATAGCTAATAAAGCACTTTGAATCTAATAGGCAATAATTATTATTATTTTATTTGGAAGTATAGTGTTTCGATTAAGGTACCCTGGGATCTCTCTGTTCTGGTGGGTAATTATGTAATTAATTATGAAACAGTGAATAACACTTGATATTTCTAAAAGTAAATGTTGCCCTAGTTTTCTATGCCTCACCTAAATTTTAGTTAAATATTTCATTCTCCCCAATTCCTTTATGAAATAATGTAATGTAAAAGATGTATTTGGGGGGCCTGGAGAAACTGCACAGCAGTTAAGACATTTGCCCACAATGCCTAATGACCTGGGGTCGATTCCCTAGTACACACATAAAGGCAGATGTACAAAGTGGCACATGCATTTGGAGTTCATCTGAAGTGGCTAGAGGCCCTGGCACTCCCATTCTCTCTTTGTCTGCCTCTCTTCTCTGTCTCTCTCTGCATGCAAATAAGTAAAATAATTTTTAAGATGTATTTTTTCTTATAATTTTTCCTATGCACAAAAGCTTTTAAGAGATTTATGACCAATTATGAAAGTGGCAGTTTTTACTTACAGGTTTTACTGAGGTATTATTGTGACAAAAAATCTGATGTACAAAATGTCAGAACAATATAGCTTTTCCCAGGGCCCAATGGGCATCTGCTTTCTTTATTAAAAAAAAAAAAATTAAATCCATTGCCTAATGTATCCAGCAAGATACAGGTTTGCCTAATGCTTCACTGGATTGCATCAATGTAGCCAACAGTTTTGGAAATACATCAAGCAAACAAAACTACAACTTGACCTACAAAGAGCATGGATTTCACACACTCTTAATAATTATAACCCACTGGAGTACTTTTTAACTCTCATTGCAGCTGTACACAATACACAGTTTCCTATTAAAGAGGATAGAGATCATCTAAGTATTGAAATGTTTGGGTGTTAGGGATTCAAACACAGGTCCTCATGCTTGTCCTCATCCTCAGAATGCCCAGCATTCTTACATGAATAAGCCTAGCGCCTCGTGCTTGTGAGGCAAGCATTTTATGGAATATGTCATCTCCTCAGGCTAAATTTTTAAAACTATTTGATTTATTTACTTGAGTGGGGGCACACCTGGGCATGCCAGGGCCTCTAGCCATTGCAAACGAACTCCAGACATGGGAACTGGGGAATCAAACCTGGATCCTTTGGCTTCCCAGCTAAGTATCTTAACCAGTGAGCCATCTTTCCAGCCCTAAAAATTTATTTTATTGAAAGTAATTGTGGGTGACTGAGGAAATGGGACAGTAAAAAAAGCACTTGCTGTAAAAGTCTGAGTACCTGAGTGCAAATTCCCTGACCCCACATAAACAGCTCAAAGCTGTGGCAGGCTTTTGCATCCTAGTGAGACTCTTGCAGATACAGGAGAATTTCCAGGAAGCTCATGCACTGAGTGGGAAAAGACAAGACACTAAGCCTCAAATAAGGTAAAAGGCAAGGACTGACCCAAAGTTGTCCTCTGACTTCCATTCTCTTTTTTTCTCTTCTCTTACACACACAAAAAGTACATTAATGAATTAAATTTTTTGTTTGACTGATTCTTTAGGCATATATCTACTTTAATAGCAAAATAATTGTATGAGAGAAGCAGATTTACTAGTGTCTTATAAAGAACTGATACCAAAGCAAGCTTATTTCATAGAACTCTGCTGTATGGCACAATGCAGGCCTGGCCCTAGCCAGACCGCATGGCAGAAGAAACCAGGAAGTGGCTTCTGTGAACATGGCATTCTGCTCAGGACTGGCATGACAACAGCTACAGTCCCATGTTCACGAGAAACCTGCTACAAGACGACCTGTCCAAAGACAGGCTGTCATTGGTCACAAAAAGGAGACCACCCCATACAATGATTGACCAGCCAAGCCCCTTAAACCCCTCTGCACTTCCTCAATAAACAAGTTTTGTGGCAGCTCGCTCTCTGTTTTTTCCACCCAACTCCTGGAGTCTGTGTGGTGATTCCGCGCTGCTCACCCCCAACTCAGCAGAGACCCTGCCGTCCCTCCTGGGCTGGCCTTAGGGGGGACCACAACACTCTGCATCAGCATCATCATGGTATATATTTATAATAAATTATGCATTTCCATGCCATGGTCATTCTTCTCTTCTATGACTAAGAATATAAATTTGGTTTTCCTGTAACCACTAGGACACTCTCTTGAGGCTATAGAAATGTTCCATATATTGAAATGACAAACTAAACACATGCTACTTACATACAAATGCAACTGTCTATGAATAATAAGAATGAAATTTTAGCTTCCTATAATGGTAAACTAAATAATGAAGACCAACATTCCACTTAAGAACAAGTAGAAAACCTAAGTGGTTTGCAGATTTTAAAAAATTCTATTATCTTTCCACAAACATAGGACCATTCACCACAGGCTCTACTTACCACAGAGAATTTCTTTACAAGTTTCTGAGGAGAACAAATCTACTGAGTACTTTGCTTTGCAGTTCAGGGCAATGAGAGGAATCTGCAAGTTTGGGGGCAGAGTGGAATTGCTCTGCAAAATGTGGTAAAACAAAAAAGCTGAAGCTTTTAGTGTGAACACAGAAGTCATCATTAGTGTCTACCCATGCAGAAGGGGGATCATAGAAAAGACAAATCACTATCGTAAGTCACAGAATTTCAGGTGATTCACTGGAAAGTATATAGTGTGAATCCCTCACAATGTTCCTGAGGGTAAGAAAAAGGAGACATGGACTCTTTTGTGTGCCCTAGGACACACTGTGATTTCTTTGTACCAGAACCACTTACTTCATAGACTAGTTGGTTCCCTATTTCTATTTCATATCAACTCATAGGGTGATGAAGAAACCAATCATCTTTGCATTCCTTGCAGCTAGGAACAAAGTACAGGCTGCACAAGCATCAACTGGTTACACTGGTCCTTCATTCTTATGAGTAATTTTTTGAGTGTTGGGAGTACTTAGAAGAAAAGAGTCTAAATATGATAATGATGAGTTAGCCAATAATAGATATAACCTAAGTTCCTATAAGGGATAGTATTATTAAGTTTTCAAGACCAATAAACATGCAAGGTACTGATTACTTATTAATGATTTCTATCTGCTGATTTAGTGGTATATATATATTGAACATGTGGGAAATTTTTGATCAAAGATTTGTAAATTATGAATATTCTGTCAAATGAGGGTAAAAAAGCTCCTTTTTGATGAGAATAAAACATGTTTCAGAAATGGGTAAAGGTCAGAACTGGGCAGAGATAAATGCAGATAGAGATAAACCCTGTAACATCTTCTATAAAATCTGTGAGATCAAAAAGTTATCATTATATGTAACTCCTTATTTGTGTCATTATAAAATCACTGCATTGTTTTCAAACATGTCAGAATTCAACATACATATCACATTGTACCTGAGAAAGGATATCATTCCTATTCTAGGCTTTTTTTAGTTCACTCTTTAAGGTAAGAGGAAAAGGATATATGTACTCTTTCCTCTGTGTTTTCACCAGCATTTCCCCTGTACTAGCAGTGGTCATGTCATACAGCTTTAGGTTACTTATCTGATTAATTAACTCTAAGCTTAGAATGATCAAAGAAACCAATCATCTTTCTATATCCAGCAGCACAATACATGGTGTGATAGTTTCAAGGATATATCTCCCATAAATCCATGTGTTCTGAATGCTTGGTCCTCAGCTGATAGCAACTTTGGAGGTGGAGCTTTGCACTAGGAGGTGTGTCTTTGGAGGTGAACATTGAGGTTTATTAGATCCTAGCTTGCCAGTATTAACTTGGCTTTCTTTCTTGCTACTGTTAGCCCCTTGCCATGGCAAGGACATAATCTCCAGCTTCTGCTCTATCTTCTTTTTCTTGCCATCAGTGTTCCCTTGAGACTGCAAGACAAAAAATAAATCTTTACTTCCCATGAGCTGCTTTTGGTAGGATGTTTTGTCCCAGCAATGCAAAGGTAATTACAACAGGAAATTGGTACCAGAAGTGGAGTCATTACTGGTAGAAACCTGACTGAATGGCTTTTGATCATTTTGAACTGATTTGTGAGAGGAATGTGGAAGGATTTGAAACCTTGGACTAAGAGATGCCATGTAGTGCTGTAAGCAGAGCTTGATGAACCATTCTGGTAAGAGTTGAAAGCCCTAAATGGAGAGAGCTGTGGACTATGAGGCTTGGCTTTTAAGAGGAAGAAGAACTTTGACTGGACTGGGCTAGAGGCAGTTTATGTGAGAGGCTGGCTGTACTCTTCCCATGTCCTGAGCACTTGAGCAAAGCTGAATTTAAAAGTAATGGCAGAACATTAAGCAGAATAATATGGCATAAAAATAAATGAAAGTTTCAGATAAGAGACAGCAGATCAGTTCATTTGTGTGCAATTAAGAGATTGATGCCATTAAGACTGGGTCTGCACTAAGACTGTAGGAAGAATGCCAAAGGAGAATCCTGCTCTTTAAAGTTGGCTTTATTATCCCCTGGATTGACAAATTTTGTAGACAATTATTGCAGTAAGGTTCACATTGCTGGCAGAAATCACCTGACCAAGAGCAGCTTTTGGGAAAAGGGTTTATTTTGGCTTACAGAATCAAGGGTAAGCTCATGATTATAGGGAAAAATGATGGCATGAGCAGAGGGTGGGCATAATCCCCTTGACAACATCAGGGAGACAACAGCACTAGGAGAGTGTGCCAAACACTGGCAAGGGGAAACTGGCTATAATACCCATAAGCCCACCCTCAACAGTACACTGCCTCTAGGTGTTAATTCCCAAATTTCCATCAGCTGGAAACCTAGCATGCAGAACACATAGGTTTATGGGGGACACCTGAATCAAACCACCACATTCCACCCCTGGCCCCCATAAACTGATAACCATCCATGATGTAAAATACAATGCATTCAGTCCAACTTTAAGAGTCCCATAGTTTTTATAAATCCTAATGATGTTCAAATATTCCCATAGTCCAAGATCTTTTACCTGAGCCATAATACAAAAAAAAAAAAATCACCAAAAATCCCATAATGGCACAGAATAAACACTCATAATGCAAAAGATGGCATTGGCCATAGCAAGCAAATATTCAACCAATACAAGATTTAAACAGAGCAAACATCAAACTCTGTAGCTCCAACAACTCTAGTCAGTGATGTCTCCAAGTCCAATAATTCTAACCAGCAATAAGTCTCTGGAGTTCCAATTCCACCCCTCCAGGTAGGCTACTCACAGACTTGGAAAACTTCATCTGGGGCTGGCAGCTTTCCTTAGCAGCCATTTCATGGTCCCCACATCTCCACTGGGTCTTCTGCAACCCACGGTCCATCCTTATGGCTTCATCGGGTCTCCATGCAGGCACCCAACAATCCTGCTTCACACTGCCCATGGCCATTTCCAAAACACAAGACTGTGTTGCAAATTCAGTGACACTTTTTTTCCTGCATTTCTTATACTTCATAATATCAGGTAGGGTGCCAATTTGTTAATCCATGGGGTAATAAAGCAGACTTTGAAGAATAGGACAGTCCTTCAGCATTTAGGCCCCTTCAAAAGAGTCTACAATCTTCCTGTTGCCCCAGTGCAGGTCAGCTGGCCCAGTCTCAAAGGTTATAATCTCTCATATAATTGCAACTGAACGGGCAGAAGTTTCAGCCCAAAGATTTCATTTATGTGCCATATCACTCTACTCACACCAGTCCATTTCTACACAAAGAAAACCTGCACAGGTTCTCAGGACATGGACATAACAGCAAGCCTCTCACACAAACTGCTTTTAGCCCAGTCCAGACAAAGCTCCTTTTCACCTTCATAAGCCAAACCTACAGTCTTTAGTTCTTATTCCATTCAGATCTGAGTTTGACTAGAATAGTCTATCAAGCTACACTTATAGCACTGCAAGGTGTCTCTTAAGCCAAGGTTTCAAATAGTTGCACATTCCTCTTGAAAATCAGCTCCAAAAGGCCAAAGCCACACAGTCAGGTATGTAACAGCGAATCAAACCACTCCTCCATGCCAACTTTACTGTTGCAGTCAGGTTCACATTGCTGGCAGAAATCACTTGACCAAGAGCAGCTTTTGGGTAAAAGGGTTTATTGTGGCTTACAGACTTGAGGGGAAGCTCCATGATGTCAGAGGAAAACAATGGCATGAGCACAGAGTAGACATCATCCTCTGACCAACATAAGGTGGACAATAGCTACAGGAGAGTGTGCCAAATACTGGGAAGGGGAAATTGGCTTTAATACCCATGAGCCCACCCCAACAGTGAACTGCCTATAGGAGTTGTTAATTCCCAAATATCCATCAGCTGGGAATCTAGCATGCAGAACACCTAAGTTTATGGTGGATGCCTCAATCAAACCACCACACATACCTTGTACTATGGGAATACAACAAATGCAGAAAATAGAGTGCCATTTGATTTGCAATGTGGTTTTGTTTTTTGGTAATGGCTACTAGGCAATGTGAAACAGGGTTGTTGGAACCCCAGTGTGGAGGCCTGATTGAGCTATGACGCTGAACTGTGTAGTACCAACCCCAGCTAGAACTATTGGAAAGCTGCCAAAGAAAATTACTAGCTCAGGATAGAGTTTGCCCTGAGCTGTGGGCAGCCCAGCTAAACAGGGAGAATTGTAATCCCATAGGTGTTGTCACTGTTCTCTGTTGCTGGACAAGGATCTGTAGGACTGGATTATTTGCCCAGTTTTTATATCTTGCATTCATTCAATCTTTTCCTACAATGCCTTCTTTTGCAATAACAATGTTTACCTTATGCCATTATGTGTATTTAATTTATGTTTTAATTTTATAGGCTTACAGTTAAGAGATCATCTTGAGTCTCACATGATATCTTGGACTGTGGACTTTTGAATAGCATTGGGATCAATCAAAAACCTATGAGGACTTTTAAAAGATGGACTGAGGGCTGGAGAGATGGCTTAGCGGTTAAGGCGCCTGCCTGCTAAGCCTAAGAACCTGGTTCCAATCTCCAGGTCCCACATTTAGCCAAATGCAAAGTGACCCAAGGGCACAATGCAGCACTTGCCCACAAGGGGGCACAAGCATCTGGATTTCATTCACAGCAGCTGAGACTGCTGGCACGCCCATTCTCTATCTGTTTCCCTCTCCCTCTCTGTCTGTCTCTCTCTCTCTCTCCAAAAATAAAAAAAAAGTAAAAAAAAAAAAAAAAGATTGGACTGAATGCACTTATACATCCCAAGATGATCAAGTCTATGGGGTTCATGGGTGGAATGTGGTGGATTGAATCTGATGTCCCATATAAACTCATGTGTTCTAAATGATTGGTCTTTGGCTGATGGCAACTTGAGAGGTGGAGCCTTGCTGGAGGAGCTGTGCTGCTGGGGATAGACCCTGAGGTTTATTAGTGTCCTCTTGTCAGAGCAAGCTTCATTTGCTGTAGAAAAAATGATGTCAAGTCTCTGCTTGTGCCATGTGTCCCCCTGCCTTCTCCTTGAGACTGTAAGCAAAATAAGTCTTTTCCTACTGTAAGCTGATTTTGGTCAGGAGGTTTGTCCAAGCAATGGGAAGGTGACTAAGACATATAGAATATGACAGGTGTTCTCTTCTGTGCGTGTGTGTGTGTGTGTGTACCATACACTATATATAAAATATCCTACCTATATACATTTATAATAAATTTATGAGAAAAGGGAAATTAAAAGCACAAAAAGAGAAAGAAGTAAAGGCAAATCACCAACTGAGCACTTCAATTCCAGGTTCAATCCCAAAAGCTCAGATGAATTTAAAGCATCAAAGAAAAATAACTGAAGACTTTGTCAGAGAATACAAGAGAAGCTTTTGATGCAAGTGACAAGTCAGTCAGACTTAAGATCCCACACCTCCCAGGCAGCCAGCACAGGGTCATGAGCAGGTTATAGTAATGCTTGCCTGTTGTGAGGCTTCTCCCATTTGTGCTTCAAATGAGCCAAAATTTATAAATAACTGCATCTCCAGGTCCACCAAGAAGTACATTAGTGTGATGAGGCATACATGTATAGTAGCAGGGAGGTGAAATCACTGAAAGAAAAAAGTTTCAATTTGGCATGTACCACAGTGGATGCAAAACAGATCTGACCAGATCTCAAACACAAAATTCCATTAAGAGCACTTTTATACTTTCTTCAGGAGCTGATTTTAAACTATAAATCATCGTGCTTCTAGTGTTGGAAGGGGATGATCACTGCAAGTATAAACTTTTATCTTGGTATGGCTATCTTCAAGGGCAGAGAGAAAGAAATACAGAATTAGACAAACAAGCAGATATCCCTCTGAGATCATACAATCAAATAAAATGAAAAAGAGACTTATCCATGTAAGAAACTGGACATTGGTAGAAGTGTAAAGCTAATTATCTCTGAGAACACAAAAAACACTATTCAGTATTTTAAGGGTAGTATATGTGTATGTGTGTGTGTAAATGACAGGTAAAATTATTTTTCTCATTAAATCTTTCCTTTGATAAAGGATGCACTTTATATTTCTAGATTAAACAAGTAGTAAAATTAATAATTTTGAGACCTTAAAAAATGCCTCTCTTTACATTAGAATCAAAAAAGAACAGAGACCTCGGTGTTCCTTTGGCAGTATGTAATTTTGAAGTCTTTGTTTACACAGGTTTTTAAATCCAAGGCCTTCCACATCCAGACTAATTCAGATTTTCTGCAAAGGGCAATAATATACTTGAAGACTATTAATGAAATATACAATTGCTCAACTCATTACTCTCATTAATTAATGTTAATCATGCCCTTCTGTTATCCTATGTTATTGTCTTCTACTTTCTAAATGTAGCTAGCTTTGAAAAAGTTATCATTGCTCTACTCTGGATGTGAGTGAATTTTTAAAGGACAAAATGCCACTATAAACATAAGACTAGGTCCATTAATGCTAGAAGAGCCTTCCTTAAAGCAAAGCCCTTGGTATTCATGGCCAACACACTCAGGTTCATTGGGCATCAAGGTGGGAAGAATTGGATGCACTTGAGAATTTGTCAATTCCAATTTCTTGCAGGTGCAGACATCTCTAAAATGTTTCTGACAGGAGCTATCCAGCCATAGATGAAGCTGATAAGTATGTCTACCCACTGCTTCAAACATTCCTAAGAGTCCATGGGTTCCTCTTCTACTTGAACCCCTTTATATATCTCATATTTTTTCATATCTAGAGAACAGATCTAAGTCTAAATTCTGTCTTTAAATTCTACAGCTATAGTAATGTGAAGCCTCATGAAAATGACTCTGCTATCCCTGGAAGGTTGGTGATGCTCAACTAATATCTAAGCAAATCACAGATAAATTTATGGAATAGGTAAATTTATGAAATAGACATAGATAGTTTGCCTTTCTTCTACTGCTAAGTCCTTTCAGAGCATGTGTTGTCTTTTTCCCTTTCACGTTAACATGAGGAAAACTCTAAAGAATGGACCAAACAGAAAACTGTAAGTAAATAAAGGCATCATATGAAACAACAATAAAGTATGGCTTGCTGAAATAGGGCAAGAGACAGCAAGGAAAAAGAATCCTTTTGGGAAAATGGGTAATGCCTCTGGAACAAGACTTCAGGCAGAATCTAGGCTTCAATGACACATCCACCAAGAGAAGTGAGTTTTTAAAATCACGGACACAGCCCAAACTCACAAAATAATTTTTATACATGTACTCCATCACAAGATGATATTAGTCACATATTCAACTTTTTGCCACACTGATACACAAAAAATGATTTCTGTTAAACATCATTATCTTTTAAAAATGAATAAATTGTTCTATAACTTCTGCTATTTGGGGCTCAGTTTTTTCACTATGTGTTCACTTTATGACTTGATCCAACCATGAAAAAAGACCTTATGCTACAAAGTAAAACATTTCAATTGTCCTAGGTAAATAACTGACCTTTAAATGACTGTAAACTCTAGTAAATGAGTTATCTGTTTTCTAAAAAGCCCTAAGTAGAGCTGTTTAGTCCACCTGTAATAAAGTCCCAATCAGACTCTGACCAGCCTCATCCTGCTTAACATTTCTTTTAGTAGAGGCACAAAGAACATGTTAGTTACTCTTTAAACTAATGTGCTCTTAATGATGCCATTGCAACCCAATGAATAAAGCATTAGCCCTGTCGTCAAGATCCCCCAGGACTTTCATACAAACACAGCTGGGCATCCATCTGGAAAGGTTCTAGTCAGGTAGGGATCATTCTGTGGAAGCAGACCTCCGATGCTGGTTGTGTTCACCAAGACTCAAATGGATGTGCTTAGAGAGAAAGAACTGTGTGCCTCAAAGGCAGCCTTGGGAGTAGAAGCAGGGTCCACAGAAAGGTGCATACAGCCTCTAGGAACATACGGGATCCATAAGGTAGAAAGTTTGTCCTGGTTCCATCCTGGTCTTTATGCTCTGGTTGCTGTGGGCAACCAAGGATCATCAGAAGCAAGGGTAGCAACACACAGTGACCTCCAGGCAGGTTCCTGGATTGGAAAGCTCTAGCACCAAAGACAGGGTGGAGGGTCATTGCCTAACATGGTTGCCAACACCTTCTCTATTCCCTCTCCATCTTGTCCTAGATTTCCAGAAGAGGCTATAATTGCACTACCCTCTACGCTATCTTGCCCCATTAATACTTTCTGTGTTTCAAGAGGAGGTGACATTTGTCTCTTTATGAAATCTTCCCCAAGAGGATGGCATCTGTAGTATTAAGCCCTTCAAAAGAATCCATTTCTCTACTAGTTTTCCAGATCAAAGGGCCTATGGCCCTGGGAAGGCAGCTTGTTTTTTAACCACTGGAGGCACAGAAGTCTGCAGTAATGTTGGAAACCTAAAAATTATTTTGTGCCAACATACAGTGGAAACTTCACTACCAGAAACAAAAAATTATTTAATTAAATACCTATAAATTTTGTATTAGGACAGTTTTTTTTTTTAAATCTAGCATTTAGATGAAAGTCTTTATAGTTCAAAAACATTTGTCAGCAGGTATCTTCACTTTGCAGAAATTCCTGAGTCTGCACAATTATGGAAAAATCAGAGTTGGATTAAATGAAAGATCATAACTTACAGGCAAATAATTTTAAAGGTAAAGTTATCAAAATTTTGTCCAAAATTCCTATAGGCAAAATTATATTGTCAGATGTGAATGCCTTTCATATGCATGACATGATATGAGGTACGACCTCCAGAGGAAAAGCTGGGGCTGCCTACACAGTTTTAGGGCCCTGTCTCCTTCTACCTACTGCATGGGAGATAAAGTTCTACTTCCCTTCATTCACCAAAGTCAGCTCAAGGTCAAATGCATCTCCAGTTATATATTCAAGGAATACTAAAATATACAGAGGGGCAGAGGCAGAAAGGATGGGGGGGGAGCAAGCACACACTGAGCTTAAAAAACATATAGATATGAGAAAAAAAAACATCTGGCCCAGGGTACTGAATGTAATTTCATGTTAGCTTAGAGTAATCGTATTTATTTATGGTTTTATTATTTATAAAAAGAAATTATGCTGAATGTGCTTTGTGGGAATTACAGTATATTGCAACTGCTACCACAGTTTATTATTTTCATAGCTAGATGGCTTAAACCCAGCCTAAAAGAATATTTTAAAAGAATTCCCACTAGTATTATCACATTTTTTCTTTTCCAGTCTTAATGAAAAAGATCTTCTGTTCTTCAAGTCCTCAGATATCTTTATTCTTGAGAAATTTTACATCCTATGGTTTATTATGAGAAAATGTTTACTGTAAAATAATGACTTACAAAAATAATTCCAACTCATGGTGGCTAAATGTTCAGTGCATGAAGTGGTAGCATGTGGGGACTACAGTGTCTGTCAACTCCAAATATCACCAGGCACTGAATATTATATCGATTGGAACCATGATTTTATTATTGTACACCATACAGCAGACATGTGTTCATATACTTATTTAACACATCAAGTTGACACAGTTTCTACAACAAAAGGATCTTACTAATAGGGTAAATACATTAGTTAAGACACTAATTAACATACAACAAAATGCACCTTTGTTTCCAGACTTCCCACAATAAAATCTCTTACCACAAACCCTAGGTGTCTTCATTCAAATATACCCAGACTCCTTAAACTAAAACTGTGAGCTAATTTGCCTGTTCTTTTCTCTGGTCACAAAACTTGCCTACAATTGCAATGACATAACTCTTTTCACTTGGTCAATGTGAGTTTTGGACATGGGCACCAATACTTTTATAAGGAGATTTGGATTTTTAACCTATTCCTGTCATTAGTACAAAGAAAGCCAAATTCTAAAGAGTAAGAGGAATACTATTCCCTTCCTCCATTACGTCCACTTAACCACACTCTCTAGAGGCATCCTCTGGAGAGAGGCGTCACTAGGAAATGGCATTTTAGCATGCAGTTCACATCCCTGATCTCACAGGGAAAAATGCCTCACAAAACATCCATCTATGAGGATGCCAATGGCAAATCTGTGGTAAAGAAAAGAATGTTAACAAGATTTAAGACTTAGATGGTTTTCTCAATGTAGAACAAATGCAGACTCTTAATTTCTGTCTTTCCTGGTCTGGACTTTGGTTGGTATAGACTTGGGGAATAATGGTTTCTTCTGGCAAAGATCCAGGTAGAAAAACCGTATGGGTTTATTGACTCTAAAAACAGTTGTCTGTGGTAAAGGTTAGTTCTAGCACCAAGGGATACATTCCCTTGGTGGGTCTTCATTAAGTACTTACTGTAGGCCACTGTGTTAAATATCAACAGTTATAGTGAGCAAGATACAGATCTTATCCTCTTGGGGTTTGCAATAATGCAGCAGGAGAAGTTAAAACTACACAGCAGGTTGGGAAGATGACTCAGTGACTAAATGTTTCCCAATGAAGCAGGAGGACCTCTAGAACTGGAGACTGCCAAGTTCAACTCCCTGGAACCCACGTAAAAAGGTACACATGCCCCTGGCTGCATGTCTGCAAGCCAAGTCTATTGGGGACAGGGCAGAGATTGGAGAATTACTGGGGTTTGTTGGTAGCTCTGTGCTAAGGGAGAACACCATCTCAAGGAAATATGCTGATGAGCAATAAGAGAAAGATACCTGAAGTTCTCTCTGCATGCATGCACATACCACACACACACACACACACACACACACACACACACAAATTGAAACTAGAAAACTCTCAAGAGTGATGTGGGAGCTGGAGTCCTGGGGTGGGAGGATTAGATCTTCATAAAGATGCAAGGACCCCAGATCAGTGAACTCCAATTTCAGTCCTTGTCCAAGCTATTAAATAATGGAAAATACAGATTCAGAGAAGGGTAAATTGTGAATTTTGAGATTTATTTTAGGGAGAGTTAGGTTCCATAGGAAAGGCAAGCACGAAAGTCCAAGCCAAAAGAAGTTCTCCCCCTCTTCCCAGCCTGGCTTGGAAGGAGGAGAGGAAATGGAGGCAATTTCCCTCACAGGGAAAATGCCACAATCAGTAATGTGCTGAGGGACACACAGCCACCACCAGTAGAGTCATGGTCTGAAGGCCCAAAGGAATCAGGACTGGAAACTGTTGAGTTCTTATACAACCCACCATATCAGGCAGTCTCCTCTAACTCTCTATTTTACCCACAGAAACAGTCAAGGGAAAGAATCTGGGCAAATCAGCAGCAATCACTGCTTGCAACATCTGGAGACATACATTTCTGAGAAGCACATTTTTCTTAAGGTCAGGGTAAAACAGAAGAACCAGATATATACTATATCTGCTTAAGGTTGATTTGTATTCTAAAGCAATTTTAATTTTGTCCAGATGTCAAATCAGCTGATTGGGGTCCTTTTGCTCTACCTGAATAGAAATTGTAAGTGGGTGAAAAAATGATATGTAGTGCTGGCCCATTGTCTAGGGGCTGAATTGCAGATACTAGAGCTTTATAGCTAAACTCCTGGGAACTTGAAGCCTTTTATTCTAGACTTTAGAAACTTAAGGCTCTAGGAATTAAGACTGGAGGCTTATTGCTCCAGCTTTTAACTACCAGTGGCTCTGGCATGTGACCATTATTTCTTTGGCTTCTGGTGGCAGTGAGAGGCAACAGCAGTCAGCAGCTAGCTGTAGCGGGGGTACCTGCTAGCATTACAGCTCCTGGACCGTCTCAAGTGCTGGGACTCTCAGCCTTACAGCAATAAGTATTACAGTTTTTGGAGCTAAGGTGCCTGAGTCCAGTGGCCCTTAAATCACCATAGCTCCCTGTTACAATTCCAGCATCCAAGGCCCACAGTTTCTCATATTGGGCTCTTCACAGCCCTCATTGTTTCCATGGCTTCCAATCTCTGTCATTTCTGCCCTGGTCACTCTCTGAAATTCTACAGCTGACATCGTGTTGCTATGGAAGCTATTGCTGGAGTAGTAGCTGCTGCCATCTTCACTACCACCACTGATTCTATCATCTTCTCTTTGTGCTCACAGCTCAGCCCAGTCTACTAATGATAAAAGCAGGCAACAACAGACCATTCAAGAGAACCCTTTTATGTTGCAATGCCTGGGAATAGCAGGAAGGTGTCTTCCAGCAGGCTCAAAAAGCCAGCTGAACAGCCTGCTTATATAGCCAGAAAATGAATGTGACAGGGATGTCTATATCAATCATGGTGGTCCTTCAAGCCAATGCAAGAGCTTACTGGTACTAATCACAGCCTTCTGCTGGGCTTCCAGAGAAAGTTCTGCCCCTCTGGCCAATGTGAAAATGGCTGCAGGGTTATCTAGAGCTCACCAAGGCTTACAATGGCCAGCTATCTAGCTCAAGCTACAAAGTGGTGGGCTGGGCTAGTGCTTCTGGAGCTACAGTTGTATTTTGGCAGCTGCAAGCTGTACAGTTGTCTTAAGGCCTCCTTAAGGTGTCCATGTGTGTTCAAAGGACACCAGCACAGGGCCTAAGAGCTGCCAGTTACAGAGTCAAATGGTCCTGGCTCCAACATTTCTGCTTATTTAAAGGAAAAATAGACATCATAAGGAGTGCTTGCAATAAAGGCATATCATTAAAATTAGCAGTGATTTATCAATATTTAGTAGTGCTCTAATAACTCTTATTCCAGTGCTTCAGGGAGAAGTAGAGATCTCTAATCTGTCTCACAAGTATGTCTCTGAGTGTGTATGGTGGGGGGGTGGCAATAAGTGTGTGACCTGAGATGAGAGTTTGGTGTATGCTGCACTTACCTTCTTGTTGCTAAGACAAACCCTAGACAGAAGCCACTTATGGGAGGAAGGGGTTTATTTTAGGCTTAAAGAATACAGAGGAAACTTCATCATGGTGGAGGAAGCTGGCTCACGTTAGCATCCACAGCAGACAGAAACAACTGCAAACTGCAGCAGCAGCAAGCACCAACAGCCAGAGCTCCAACTGGCTCTCCATACACCTAGTAGGGCTGTACTAAAGATGTGCCTCCAGTTATACACCTCTTCCCCAGCAGGCTGCTGAAGACTTAAGTAGGAAGATGAACCATAATCAAAAATCCTTGAGGCTATGGGGACATACAATCATGTTAAAACTAACCACTATAAAGACAGTATAAGCATTATTGTCACTAAGGGCTATTCAGCACAGCTCTGGGCTAGAGGTAAAGTCAGAATACTTATTACTTTTCTTTGCCTCAGCAGATTCCCTTTCCATCCTACTCTCTTGTATGTATCCAGGGCAGCGTCTCTAACACAAGAAAACACATTACATTGGCAGGTAGCTATGAGGCCCAGAATTCACTTCCCCTTTCAATATGCACCAGAAACAAGACCTAAGAAGCAAGAAGAAGGACTTATTATGGATTTATGAATTGAATAAAACAGAAAAACCAATTTCTAATACCTGTTGCAAGGGATCACCAACATTAACCTCAAGGCTCTGGAAGCATGAGTCTATGTTAGTTATCACAAAACAAGCCTGAATCTGAGTCTCCCTGTATGCTTGTTAGAGTCATTACCCACTGTGGCAGCTACTTTTTCATCCCCTATAAAGAGAAACTCAAACCACAAGAGCTGATCTGGGGATCTCACTCTCTTTGCTTCTCCTATAAAGTGTGCAAAGCAGTTGGGTAGCACAATTTGCATATCAGAGGCAGGCTCCTGTCACAGGCTCCCTGAGGGCCAGTTTCTTGAGTTTTTCCACTTTGCACTTTCAATCCTCATCTCATGAGTCATTGGAGGGACTGACATACAATGCTTTTTGGAAGAGTTAAAAGAAATAAAATGTTACTGGAAAAACCTTTAGATATTCTGATATCTATCCTAACATCCAGATCCCTGTAAGACATTCCTCATAGATGAACACTCTCAACCACAGGGCTGTGCAAACCCCAGAAAGCACAGCTTCCTGAGCATGTTCCCACAGCAACTTTTCCCACTGGAAAGCAGGTAGTCTGATCTTTCTGTTTTCTCCACCTGCACTGTGTTTTGATTCACTGTTGGTAGAAGAGAGCAAAATGATGAATGAGCCTGTATGGCAGAGGTTTGGCAACCACATTGCCAATCTGTTTTGTAAACTTTAGTGACCCAGAAGATCACACAGGAGTAAAGCCTTGCGATGTCATCTTGATGTCTTAATCCAGCACCTAGGAATGGCTAGTGGCTGCAGGGACCTTTGGATATATTATCTATGGTAAGATCACACCTCGAGAACCAAAGAACAGAGTGGACCTTATCAGGAAGGGTAGCAAATAAGAGAAAATGTGAGTTAATAAAAAATGTGATTCAGAATAAGATGGAGGTTATAGTTATATTTTCCCAGTCAGGGTGGGTTGAACAGAAATTGTTTCTGAATCTATAAGTTTCCTGCTGAGCTAACTTGTAAAAATGAGGAGGAAAAAAAGGTGATTTCTGAAATATATTAACAATGCTTGACAATTTCCATACGAAGCCTAGTGCAGAGTATTTCCTCCATGTCATGTCATCTCAAACTGAGACAGGTTATATAGGCTTATTTATGTAATCCTTCTTTTGTCTGGTAGTCATGTGTTGTTTAACTGTAGGAATATGCTCTGAGAAATGTATTGCTACATAATTCTGTTAGTGTGCCAAAGTTATGCAATGAACCTCATGAATCTCGAGAGAGCAGGTCCATCATTCCCTATGGCCTCTTGCAGCAATCAAGAGACACAGGAAACATGAGATGCCTGGAAGGTGTTGGAATAAGAATTAGAAGTTGGATTTTCCATTTGACTCATCTTATGGTTCCATAATATGGCCCCCTCCCTGTTTCTGTAGCTTTATATACAGCACAAGTTTGAAGAAGTGAACTACAGGCCTTTTAGTTAGCTGTCAGTGTACACAGTACTCTGCTTCACACATAGAAGGATTACACTCTGATTTTACAACAAAAAAACCTGCATTATTATGAACTGTACTTAACTGTATGTCATCTACTTTTATTTATTTATTTTAAATATTTTATTTATTTATTTATTTATTTATTTATTTGAGAGAAAGAGGGAGGGAGGGAGGGAGAGAGAGAGGAATGGGGCCTCCTGCCACTGCCAACGAACTCCAGATGCATGCACCCCCTTGTGCACCTGGCTTATGTGGGTCCTGGAGAATCAAACTGGGATCCTTTGGCTTTGCAGGCAAATACCTTAACCACTAATGCTAAACCATCTCTCCAGCCCTGGTCTACATTTATGTAACTAGTAGTACAAGTCTGTTTACACCAGCATTGCTACAAGTACATAATAATGTTTTGCACTGCTACCCTGATATGGTTACTCCAGGTTTAGGCAATAGGAATTTTTCACCTCTGTTAAATTCTTACTAAGCCCTCCTCATCCATGGGTCTCTTGTTGACTATACACTGTTAAGGTATCTGAGACAATATATGCATATTCTTGATTTAAGTATGTGAAAATATTAAAGTAATAAGCAAGAGAGTCATAACAGAGGGCCCAACTTAACCAAAGTGTCTGGCTGCTAGCACAGCCTATCTCAGCAAACACATACAAAGTGTATACAGGGCTTGGTATTCTGGCCTGGCTAATTTGGGTGGAGAGGGCTGAGAGTATCCACAGAGAAGCAGCCAAGGGCAATAGCTTACACTAGCTTCTTCTGTTAATCTAAACAAAACAAGTAAAGCAACCTATCTGTTGCCACTTATTAACGCATTGGAAGCTGCTGAGAAGTTTCCAGAATGAGAAGATGCAGAATCTACTTAAGGTTGACACATAAATGTCCCCTGTCCATTTATCTTAATATTAAAAAATAAAACTGGAAAATAAGCTGGGTATGATGGTGCACACCTTTAATCCCAGCACTTGGGAGGCAGAGGTAGGAGGATTGCTGAGAGTTGGAAGCCACCCTGAGACTACACAGTGAATTCCAGGTCAGCCTGAAAGAATGAGACCTTACTTTGAAAAATGAAAAAAAAAAAAAAAAAAAGAAAAAAAAAGAAAAAAAACTGGGAAAAGGCAGTGTATTTATTCAGTATTTCTGTTGAGCATCATAGTTTATTTCTTCCTTATTTCATGTTCATGTTATTTGTCTTTTGTTCTTCAGAGAATACCTTTCTAGCCATGAGTGTTTTAAAATTCTAATCATAATTGGTAGTGGGAAAGAGCTAGGGAAATAATGGAGCCTCCAGTACTTATGTGACACATTCACAAACCCTATGAATTTTTAATGAGCGAACAATGCCCACAATTAGATTTGAAATGAGGTTTTCTTTGTGGGAGCTCTTACTATAAGTGAAGTGTGGGTGGAATTTGCTTTACATTCAGTAAATGATAACAAATGCAAAAAAAAAATTCAATACAAAATAAAAGCAAGTTGTTGATTGTTCACTGCTCTTTTTTCTGCCTCTATATTTACAAGTGTGGTAGTTTATTTTTTAAAAAACTGTATTCCATTTTTATTTAAATGCCATGTATATGCTGGAGCAGTCAGTAGCACAGAAAGTCATTTTCAGTCATGACCTAAAGCTGTCCTTTTGCACCATGAGGAGACGTTTTTATTTGTTTGATTTGTTTTAAACTGTAAAAATAACTTCTGAATGTAGACCTTTGGGGAGAAAGATATTAAACTTCCCCATTTGTAAACCAAGACATCTCAAATGACCATAAAAGAATTTAACAGTGAAGAAAAGAATAAAAAGAGAAGGGCAATGGCTGGTTACTTAATTTGCATTGTGAGGCTCAAGCTCAACTCTTGTCTTCAGAAGGTTTCACACAGCTTCAGTTTCCACAGAAATGCACACAAGCAGCTTCCTACCAGGGAAGCATGCTCTCCAAGGCCCTTCAGAGCCCAGCTTCTCTGCAAGCTCACTTCCTGTGACTTTCTCTGCATTTGGAGCCTGCCAAGTGTTCTCTAGATGCCAGGACAACTGCTCCCCCTCACCTTAGCCCTGTTCTTCTGAGCTGACATCCCTGCCAAAGGACCTTCACTGACTTCCACTTGTAACAGCAACTTCAGTAACCTTCCATCTCTCTACAAGTCTTAGCCTTCTCAATACATCTCAGGAAGGATCTGAGGTTATATTTCATAGAGCTTTCTTTGATAAATTGGTCTTTTATGAGGACAGGTTTATATTTATCATTTAAAAACATTTTTTGTCACATTGCCATAAGTAAAAATAGAGTCTAGTAGTATAGAGATAAACCCTCCTTCCCCCCACACACTTAAATTCACTGAATAATTATGACATATGTATTTGCATGCATACATCATCATATGCAAAAACACTATAACTTACATCTCTCTACTTCCTGTTTTCCTGATGCTCTGACACCTATGGCTTTGTAAACTCTGGAGAGAGTGCCTGTCCCAAGGCTATTCAGTTCCTATACACAGCAAATAACTGTGTACAGTACACTCTTGACATGCAAACAACAGCTCAGAGCCTGGTACACCCCTCATGACTTCTTATACTAGGGCTTTCACATGCTGACTCAGTATTCTTCTGTCCTAATCACCCCAGCGTGAGGTACCAGGCAAGTATAGATAGCCCTTTGTCCTAAAGTCTGCTTAAATTATTCAACTTAGCCAATCCTTTGTCCACTTTCTTTCTTGGGAAAAACATAATACACTCTAGCCCAACATTCATTTCATTCCACTCTTGATATAGGTCCAGTACATCCCAATCTATTCCATCACTACATGGCATGGCAAGATGTGGTGGTTCCCTCACCCCGTGGTAACTCTGAGTAACAAATCATCTTTTCATCACAGTCTCTGGATCTGTTGGCCTTAATACACCTAAATAATCATAGAGAAATAATAAAAATGACATTTGAAAATGTAAAACTAACAAATCTGTTGAATGACTCACTTAGTGAGTGTATTTTCAAGGGAAATGAAATATAATCACCACTAAGAAGTAGTTTCTTGGGACTCAGAAGAAACAAGGTAACTTTGACATTTCAAGATTTATGATTTATCTGTAATTAGCCTCCATCTCAGCACTGAGATTAATTTATGGATTTTTTGTGGTTATTATTGTTGACTTCTACTTTGACCCTCAAGCTTTTTGTTTAATTTATATACCATTAACTCAAGGGAGTAGACTTGACCTCCAGATAGAGATAATTAAACCTATACAACAAACATACTATAGACATTGGAGAAGGTTATACCCACATAGATTTGTCAATTCATAGTAAATGCACCACTCTAGTTGAGCACATTGATAACAGAGAGGCTATGCATGCCTGGGAATAGGAAGTATATAAAGTATATAAAGTAAAATATCCATACCTTCTGCTCAGTGTTACTATTACCTAAAACTGCTTTAGAAAGAAAACAAATTAATATATCCATATGTCTGTTTATTAATTTTCTTTAAATGAGGGAATGATAAATCTTGTCCATACTATCCTAAGTTAGAGCAAGTTCTAAATCTAATGAGGACACATTTACTTGCCTTAGAGAATTGGATTGGTTTTTCAATACAATATAATACAGTTGTTCTATTTCATTTCAAAAATCATAGGTCATGTTCCATGGCCCATTGGCCAAATGCCTTACTGTTCTCTGTTGGAACTCACCTCCAGTAGGGTTAAGCCAAGGGGCACAGCAGTTACAGAAACTGATCCTGGGAAAATGACCTTTAATATATGCTCATAAGTAAGCTCAGAGGAATGTGCTGGGTGGTTACCCATAATGTGCAACTGTTAAGGACAAAGGCCTGAGGCTAGAGTTTTAGCAGAGTACAAATCTGCCACAAAGATACTGGGATGTTCACAGGAATGGCCAAGAGAGCTTCTAGAATGAATAGCAGGGAGTTGCAAGCCATCAGTTGCTAACCTTGGCAGTAGAGTGTTCACAGGACTTGATAGGCTATGCAGCTGTCATCAGGCAGTCAGATTTGTGCCTATTGACTTTATTTCAAAGCCATTGCCAACATAGTCACTCGAGTGACAACCACCTATTCTATAATAGAAACACTGGACCCTTAATGCTTAAGGCATTAGAAACAATGCAAGAATAATTTTTCAGTAGACTTCAGAGAGATTTCAAAAATACTTATATGCTTAGAATAAATGCTTTTCAGAAATAAATGGGAAGGTTTGGAATTTGGATCAAAGGAGACAGGAGCTCTCCCTCTGGTCCTTTGGCTTTACTTTCTGACTGGTGATGCATATTACCTCCCACACAACACTGCCCACGCTGTTCCCCTGTGAACGTCACTCTTCTGCATGCCGCCCTCCTTTCTGACTCATAGCAAGCCTCGCTTCCTCTATGGCCCCTCCAACTGCACAGTTCTCCAAGGGTGGCAAGACAGGAGACTTACTATGGAATATACAACCACCATTTTAATATTTAATTTGCTTTAAGCTATATGAAGTCGATGTTTCTATGGAGTTTTAAAGCTGGTAAAGATTTGCGCTTTTGTCCAGCATGTATTAGAAAAAAATATACAGTAATTTAAAAAGTAGAATTTCACTAATATTATTCCATGGGATGTGACAAAAATGGGTAGGTACTTTTTTGAGTTATGTATTAATACATAAGTAAATACATGCTTTGGAATATATGCATTTTTATGTCATGGTTACACAAAATTCTGCCTACACATTAGCCATTACTTCTGCTCACAAAATGGTGAGTGTCCCTTAGGTAGAGGAGATCAGTAGAGACAAACAGTATTAAAAGAAGAATTTATTGTAGAAGTGCATTGCTAATGGAAAAGAAAGATATTTTCATTTGAGGTGTGAGGGGGACACCATGAGCAATAGAATATGACAGAGTCTCAATGGATAACAACATCCTTCATAGGAAGAGAGTTAGAAATGGGCAGGCATCCCAGGCAGGGAGTAGGGACACAAATGTGTGAAATTGGGAAAGTGTGGTGGGGGCTACTGAAAGGACAGAGCTGCCTCTTTCCTATTTTAAATTTCAGATATTCAGATTATACTGGTATCTGTATGTATATAATGACAATGGTAGTTTTCTTCTTTAAAATGTTGCTTTGTGAAAAATGTCAAGGGATTTAACTTCATGCTTCATAAATACAGTGTTTTCCTACATAAAGATGCTGGTTTATCAACTAGAAAACTAAAGTAAGCCTATTTATAAAAGATAACCTGAAAGGATTAGGGGTGTCTTGGAGGTATAAACATGCACTTACCAAATTATGAAATGCTAAAACTAGGGTTTACTGCTCAAAGCATAAAGGAGATTATTTTAGTAGAAAGAAAATATAGCATGCTTTTACAGCACAGAAAGGAATCTTAGAATTCATTAAGCAAAGGGACCAAAACAATACACAAAATATTACGGTATATTTTAAGAGTGCCTTAAGTGAAGTCACAGAGAACAGATTTATAGTGCTTTAATTAAATTAAGATAGCAATGGGAGGAACATGTTCACAACCTTTGGTGACAGGGAAGAAAGTATATAAAAGGCTTCATATTGACTAACAGCAAAAATGTCAAGAACAACATGAGGGTATTAACCCTCCTAGAAGAAAGTTACTACATACCCCTGAGTTCATAATGGTGAGACAGAGACCAATACTTCTAATCAGACACCACCACTGATGAATGAAAAACATCTTAAAAATTTAGAGAAATAGGGGCCGGGAGATGGCTTAGTGGTTAAGGATCCATGCTCTGCTCTCCAGATCCCATGTTAGCCAGACACACTAAGGTGAGGCAAGTGCAAGGTGCACATGCCCACTAGGTGGCACAGGCATCTGGGGTTCGATTGCAGTGGCTGAGGCCCTAGAGCACCAATTCTCTCTCTCTCTCTATCTGTCTCTCTCTCTATAAAATTAAAAAAAAAAGAATTTAAAGTTTAGAGAAATATAAGTGTGATATGAACATGTAATAAGTATGTACAAGATTCAGAAAAATGAAAATTTAATTATATGATTACATACTGATAACCTTAGTAAACAAAAGAAAGATGCTACCATATTCATAGTCTTTAGAAGAATGTCTTTCATTCTAAAATAATTGGTAGGTAGAAGTGAAGACACCAACGTGAATATAATCATATATTTGTGGGAATAATTTGGACTCTTGTGAGGCCTTGAACCCATTAGGACTGATGACTGAGTATACTGACACAAATATGAAGGTAGTTCACAGAACATATTGAAAAGCACATAAAGAGGAAGAATAAGAAGCAAAGAGCAAAACACTTTTGGGGAAAACCATCAATAGTAAACAACTGTGTATAAAAATTATACAACTCACTTTTTGTGAGTTTTTGGGAAAGGGAAAACAAACACTGTAAGCATAGAATTTTAGCCTGAGGCGGGGTGAGCCCTGATGAGGACATAAGACTGAGACTCAGGTATTCTCTGAACAAGCCTACATAGTCTTCAATCCTTTAGCCAAAATGATTTGACACTAGGTTAAATGCTTTTGATAGCTTTCCCATGAAAATTTGAGCTTGTAACAGGTTTTCTAAGATTTAATCATCTGACCTTGAGGATATACACACCTTTGCAAAGTGACCTATGATGACTCCCATAATTCCAAAGAGTTTGTTCCAGTATTCTTTGTTGTTTTTTTTAATTATTATTTGTGTGTGCATGTGTTGTGTGATTGTGTGTATGCAGATGTGTGTGCATGTGTGTCTGCATGGATGTGGAGGTCAGAATTAAGCATCACGTGTCTTGCTCATTTGTTCTTTATTTTTTGAGACAGGGTCTCTCACTGAGCATGTGACTAGAATAGTGGCCAGAAAGCTACAGGGATCTCCTGACTCCAGCTCCTCAGTGCTGGGATTGTATTTGTAGGCGAGTGCTATTGCACCCAGTATTTTCCAGAGTATTGGAGATCCAAACTCAGGTCCTCTTGCTTCTGTTCAGAAAGGACTTTACTGAGCTCATCTCCCTATTTCCCTGGTGTTTCAGAAGGGAGACTTACTAGCTGGGATAGCAATATATCATGAAAGTGATCTTCATGTATTAGAATGAGAACGGATGTAAAATGGATATAAAGATGAACAAGATCAGTAAAGTAATGTTCCAAAAGCTGGATTGAGGACCAGTGTGTAGAGGTTATGGATACTGTTCATTCATTCCTTTCCCCATGCATTCACTGACTATTAATACCTGCACTGTCAGCACCATTTTAAGTTGCAGGCAAAGGAAAACTTGCTCCGAGGATGGGACATCCAGAGAGTTAGGTCAGTGTCTAGGCAGAAGAGAAGTGTGAGGAGGTCCCAACCATTCACAGGTAACTGGAGACCCGGCCAGATGGGTGAATGCCAGTGGAGATGGAGAGTGGGCCTGGAGAGACATTTCTGAAGCTCAGATAGTTGATACTGTGAATAGCTGTAGTATGCAGGTGAGAGTGCCTAGGTGATGAGTATAATGGAATAAGAAGGTCATATTCGAACTCCTATGCCCAGGTTTCTCTCAGGGGCCTCAGTGGGCAGAAACAGAGGATATGTGATGTCTAGGAACTATGCAAAGGACTCATTTAGTTATGGAGGAAAACATGTGCTATCTATAGAACAATTGGATGCTTGCATATTAAACTGATTTAATCTACAAAACCTCTCTGTCTCCCAGGTGGCAGTTTGCTTCTTCAGTAGCCAAAGGCTGGCTTCTGTCTGGCACAGGATGCTATTCAACCTCTGACACTGCAATCACCCAGCTAGACTTTTACAAATGCTTAGGTCTGCTTTCCACTCCTAGGATATTTGGCTTTTATCAATGTCATGTGTAGCTCAAGGATTAAAAACAACAACAACAGCACACATACAGCAACAACAATGAGCTGATTCTGATGTGTGTCAAAATTTGACAGGATGTGGTGGTACATGGGAGGCACAGGTAGGAGGATCACAGTGAGTTTGAGGAAACCCTGAGACTACATAGTGAATTTCAGGTCAGCCTGGGCAAGAGTGAAACCCTACCTCAAAAAAAAAAAAAAAAAAAAAAAAAAAAAAAAAAGAAAGAAAGACGAAAATTGATAGACACTAGAACTGTAATATTAGAGTCAATAAAGAACCTCACAATTAATTAAAAGAAGAAAGCTATTGGACAGTTTACAGGGAAAAGCTGTTTGTTCTAAACTCAATAGTATAATGTTGGGTAGAAAGGTTTGCAAGATGGCCTCTGGCTGGCTTTAAGGGTCTTCTGAAACCCTGAGTGTGATGCGGCTTTCCTGACTTCAAGCATTGTACACAGAGAACTGACTGTGGGATCACTGACTCCATTCTTTTTTGTATATTTCTGATGATCATGCTATCTCACAGCAAGTTGTTCTTTACATGATTAGTTTTATACTTGTAATTATAATTTTTCTCCATTTCCTTTTTTCTCAGTGTTCATTTCTCCTCTTTGAGTGAAGTTCCATGCAGACAGGCAACCTGTTTTGGTTTTTATTGTTGATGTTTTTATCATTGTTCATTATTTTGTATGCACATCTACCTAGTGACACAAAGGTATTCCATGAATAAAGCAGCAAGATTTTTCCTGTGAAAACTTTTAGACCACACTCTATCAAATGACAATATATTTAAAGATATATCAATGAGTATATTATAGATATAGCTAATGGGCTCAAAAGTAATCAAAACAGGGATTGAGACGACGGCTCATTAGTTAAGGGTGTTTGCCTGCAAACCTATCAGTGTGAGTTCAATTTGCCAGCACACAAAACACATAAAGGTGGATGTAAAGTGGAGCATGCATTTGGTAATTCCAACATGTCAATGACAACAGAAGGCAATGCCAGGAGCACCTAGAAGCTCACCGGTCATCTAGAGTAGCACACATGCAGCAGCAACAAAACAAGGGAGCTTGCAAAGCATGCTGGCCCAGGTTAAATTCCTCAGTTACTCACATAAAGCTGAATAGGCATTCATTTGCAGTGGCAAGAGATCCTGGCATGCACACACATATAAATAAAAACTTTTTAATGTTATTACATGTGTTCATAGTTAATTATAGTAAAATTGAAAATGGATTAAATCTCATTACAAGAATAAAAGCAAAAAGAAAGGATACCCTGTTTTAAGCAAAATGAAAGGAGAGGACAAACACCTCGAGGCTGACCTCAGACCTGTACATATGTACCATGGCATAGATGTGGCCCCTGACCCCCCCCCCACATCATACACACACACAATCAAAACATACAGAAGAGGCAAGATATATTTAAAAATTTTTACCTTAAGGAAGCATCTTGGCTCACAGAACTTTGATTATATAAGATAGTCCTTGACAGGAAGATATCAAATTTAAAAATATGGATAAGTGGATTCAGCCCACTGAAAAATCAAGGTAGAATGAAGCAGGAATCTTCTTCTCTACTGGCTAGCTGTCATAGTACTTGGTAAGTTCTATGAAGCTTGCTGAGGGACAAAAGTAATCAACAAGCTCACCTACCCAGCTATGGATTCACTCTGAGAGCAATACCAGTGACTATACAGGCATGAGATGCCACAATTGGCATGAATGACATGACGAGGGCAGCTAATTGATCTCTGATTGAATTTGAAAGGGAATTCTTCCTCTGCACTGAAAACCTAATCCAAACTTATGGCTGAGAGGCTTATAGACCTTGGAGGCAGGGGTCATTACCTTCACAATATTGAAGTCCTCAACATTTTGACATGGACAATGGGCCATGGGAAAACAGTCATCAAAACAGAAGAGGGGGGCTGGAGAGATAGCTTAGTGGTTAAGCGCTTGCCTGTGAAGCCTAAGGACCTCTGTTTGAGGCTCGATTCCCTAGTACCCACGTAAGCCAGATGCACAAGGTGGCATATGCATCTGGAGTTTGTTTGTAGTGGCTGGAGGCTCTGGCACACCCATTTTTTCTCTCTCTCTCTAGATCTCTGCCTCTTTCTCTCTATGTTGCTCTCAAATAAATAAATAAAAATAAACAAAATTAAAGAAAAAGAAGAGGGGCCAGCTAGATAGAGGATAGAAGGAGGGGTTCAGTGGAAGGCAGGAGGGAGAGGGGGACAAAAGAAGGCAATGAGAGGAGAGTATGGTCAAATTACATTATGTTCAAGTGGACAAGCTATCTGCAGGATGATATAGATACAGGTGTTTAACCTGAAAAGAATGTATACTCTGTGGTTGTCCTTCATTTACATGTGAGAAGCACTGGTCCACAGGTTTCATGAATATGGACTTTCCTGTCGTTAAAAAAAAATGTTCTTATTAGATGTGTCTCTTCTCATTCATAAAGAAGACCTAATTTTTTTAAGATAGAAAATGAGAAGGAATATCTGTTTGAAATAAATAAATATCAGCTTTATTACTTAATTAAAATTTGATGAGGTTTATATATTAGTCCACATGTGATGCTTTTGATAAAAATGCTCAGACATGACAAGATCTCCTGGGCAGTCAAAATGTCAACATGAGTGGAGAAGTGAAACAAATGGAATCCCAGAACCTCTGCTCTTGGAGCTAAAACAAGCACAGGTGCCCAGGTCTCACTGATTCTCAAGCTCTTCACAGACCTCAGTTTAGTTGGTCATCAGTGCAGATAGATTTCAGCTGTCCACGAAAATGAGCACCCAGGTTAAAAGCTGAATTTGAATTTTAAACGTACTCAACATTTCTAGAATTTTTTATCTAAAAAGGTCAATACAGTGTTTTCTTTATGCGTGGAAGAACCATAAACTAAAAGCATTAGGAGTCCCATGTGACATGTGTTGAAAATTTGTTAAATACGTAGTTCTGAAGTCAAGAATAGTACTTTTCAACTCAATGAATGCATTATTGAAAGACCTCTGCTGTGCCCACTACTGGGAGAAAGAGGCAGAAGTGATCTTAGCTTCTGAATCTAAAGGGACACTCAAGAACTGACAAACTCCCAGCAAATTAAGGACAATATCCAAACCCATGCATGATTCCACACCTCTCCTCTAGCCTTTTTTTGAACAATGCAGGAAAGTGGAAATATTTAAATAAAGCTGCATAAAACTTGAGGTCCACAAAAAATAGCTTTGGACAATCAATATCTTTGAATAATGTCTCTCTGAGATCAGTGCCTGGTTCTTTATTCCAAATCCTGTGTCTGCACAGACATTCCCACTAGCCTTCAGTTCTTTCAAGTCAAGAGTATAGTGCACTGGTTCCTGCCAATAAAATCTGTGTTAAAACCATTAAATGTCTACACAAGTGATTTGTTATTGAACCAGAAATAACATGTAATACATATAGGTTTTATGATAGTGAAAGGAGTTAGTAACTTTAGTAAGTCAAGAATATGTTGTATAAATTTAAAATCTTCTTAAGAATAAGTCCAGTATTTTTAATATACTATGGAAAAGCATGAAGTTTATGCCAGAAAAAAAATTATTAAAATATAGGACCTTGTTCAAAAGGCAAATACTTCAGTAACTTCAGAAATTACTCTTTTTATACAAGTAGGCATCACATGGGGAAAAAAATCAAGAAGCCGCTTTAATACATTTTAATACATAATTTGTATCTAGATATTATATTGATATACTTTTCAAGTATATCTGCTTTGCATAAAGAAGTTGCATCTGAGAAAAAAATATTCTACCCTACTCATATATGGGGAGCAAATAAATGACCAGCATGTTCATATGCTTGGAAATATACTTCTAGTTTTGTATTATACTTTCATTATTAAAAATAAGAGCATAAAAGTCATCAGGGAATTTCAGAAAACCTTTAAATTGTACTTTTACATGATATACCTTCTGAAAGCTCAGAACCCTTATATTAAAAGAGCTTCTGCTGACATAACTGGTTGAAGCCCATCAATACGGATAGAACCCCAGTATACATCATCCACTAGGCCCTGTGAAGATGATGTATGATCACTCAGGTACCATCCACTGCCCCTGTCTTATACAAGTGTGCTGGAGGTCAGACATACATAACTCGTTGTATTATCCTGGAGATAAATACTATCTTCTAGTGGCCTGACAACACAGGATAAAGAGTGGGGATGCTGGAAGAAATATGGTCATAGAAAGAAAGGGTAAAGTTTCAATAGAGGTGACAACGGGGCTGAGTCTTAAAGGATGACTGGCATTAGACTAGGAAGGAGAGAGTCCTTCAATGTACGGGAAACAAATCAGTTAACCATTCTGAATTAAGTATATATAATGTGATGAACTAGAAGACAGGTGAGGGAAGAGCAAAAGAATACCTGTAAACCTAAGGCAGGAAAGTACACAGAGGAGGAGAATCGGGGAAAATAGGGAGAGAGCAGCAGGGGAGGGATAGGAATCAACAAAAGCAAATTATAATTGAAAATCAAAAATCAAAAATAGGGCTGGAGAGCTGGAGAGATGGCTTAGCGGTTAAGGCACCTGCCTCCTAAGCCTAAGTACGCTGGTTCCAATCTCCAGGTCCCACGTTTAGCCAGATGCAAAGTGACGCAAGGATGCAATGTCGCACTTGCCCACAAGGGGGCGCACACATCTGGATTTCGTTCACAGCAGCTGAGAGACCACTGGCACGCCCATTCTCTATCTGTCACCCTCTCCCTCTCTCTCTGTCTCTCTCTGTGTCTCTCTCTAAAAAAAAAAAAAAATAGGGCTGGAGAGATGGCTTAGCAGTTAAGGTGCCTGCCTCCTAAGCCTAAGAATGCTGGTTCCAATCTCCAGGTCCTATGCTTAGCCAGATGCAAAGGGGCACAATGCCACACTTGTCCACAAGGGGGCGCACACATCTGGATTTCATTCACAGCAGCTGAGAGGCTGCTGGTGTGCCCATCTCTATCTGTCTCCCTCTCCCTCTCTCTCTGTCTCTCTCCCCCACAAAAAAAAAAAAAAAATAAGTAAACAAATAAATAAATAAAACAGACTTCTAAAGATTTGCAATGTTGGGACAAAAAAACTTGGGACAAAAGTGTTAATTCTAGGGGCTCAAGAGATGCTTAGTTGTTAAGGCACAAGTCTTCAAAGCCAAAGGAGCCAGGTTCGATTCTCCAGAACCTATGTAAGCCAGATGCACAAAAGGTTTCATGTTTCTGGAGTTCGTCTGTAGCATCTGAAGGCCCTGGTGCACTCATCCTCTCCCCCACCAAGACTCTTCCTGTCCACCCCTCTCTCAAATAAATAAATATAAATATTTTTTAAATGTTAGTTTCAGATGATTCTTTCTGAATATTTGTTCTGCTCTCAATAGTTGTATATGTTTTAGGACACATGTAGTGATAAAGCAAGGACACCGGGTGTCTGTGAACAAAGATAGGAGAACTCTGAAAAGGCTGAAATCCAGAACACCAGCCCAGGGGGCCAAGAAGTGTGCAAGACAACCCTATCTCCTTTCAGTCTGCTCAAAACACAAGCTATATTTATCTTTTCAAGAAAAAGTGTCAGCTCAAAATAAACCACTCCAGACCACAGAAAACAGTTAACTCCATGGTCTGCACTAGGGTTTTTTAGTAAAAGGAAGAAGGTCCTGTCCTTTTTGTTCAATATGGTAAGTGGTAATGGATACTTTTGCAGACCTCATGTAAGCATTGTGTTCTTCTTCAATGGGACAGGGCCTTTCATTTTCTGGAGAAAGTCTTTCATTTTCTGGAGAGTTCTAGGGAAAGGCTGAGAGATAGTGAGCCTCTAGAACTCTAATAGTTCAGTGAAGTGGCTAGTTATAGCTACAAAGACCAAGAAGTGGACAAGGCTGTGACCTGCTTCACAGTACTTAAAGCTAACCTCAGACTAGTTAAAAGTAAGAGGAAATTAGCTACAAGCATTTATATTGCTTGTCAATAAAATGAAGTTTGTTTATCCATATTAGTATTTAAGGATATATAAGTGCAAAAGAGAGATGTAAAAAGTGCCTGTATTTTGTTCATTGCTTACTGAGCTTTAAGCAATCTACACACATGTAGAAAGTTTCAGGAGGAAGGATTTAGGAGGATGGATGTGCCTTGGAGAGTCAATTTTTATTTTACATAAAGAAGATGGCTCTTACATCCAGGCTTTCTTGCTCCGCTTCCCCAGATGTATGGCTCTAAGGCAGGGTACAAGGACTTTTTAAAGATCTTGGCTTCCAGATTCTGGTTTGCTGTTGATTCACTGTGATTTTCGGCTGGTCACATTATTCCCAGGTCAGAGTAGAAAACACTTCATGGCCATTTCCTATGTGATGTTCTTATCAATTCCAGAGAACAAAGCCATGTTGTAAGGAAATGTTTTCCTCCTATTGGGTTGAATATATTTCTTTCTTTTTTTCTTAGAGCTAGTCATAATGGCAGTACTCATCCAGTGTTAAACTAGGAAACAAGATTCAACAGAGCAGAGTGAGGAATGATGCCTTGCTGCTCAGAATTGTGGGGCTCAGAGGGGCAGATGGCATGAATGCAGCCAGTGGTCTTGGTTATTTCCCATTGACCAACTTTGAGAACCAGGGCACTCTTCAGAGGCCACAGCTTTTAGTTGGTGGTGATGTATACATATACTTGTAAGCTATAGCCCTATAGTGAAGCCCGTATACAGCCCAGTGGGCTAGGAATGTGATGTTCTTTGTGAATGATGTAAGGCTACTTATTTGGAATAATTAAAACTGTCAGAAATGTAAGGATATGAAAGTTTCTCAGAGGTATATGATATTCAAAGTACTATGTAAAAATGTGTTTTTATTGCTTTCATACAAAATAAAAAGTATTGTTCTGTGAAATAGTCATAGTAATCAGTGATGTTAATTGAGCTAAAAAACAATACCCAGATACAGAAATGTATAGCCCAGCCTTGGATCCTGATAGTCATCCTCAGTGATACATTTCCTCAATGGAGGTTTCAGTTAAGATAGCAATGCTTATTGAAAGGTAAGCCATAAATGTATAGACACCCAGCACATTATTGAACAAGTATAATTTATGCTGAGTTGGTGTTCTGTGTTTTAGCCCTGCTTTGATTTTATCAGCATTTGCCAATTAATCAACATGAACCTTGTAGAACATGTTCTCTTATTAGTGGGAACAGGCATTTGCTTGCAGACTTTGAAGGAAAGGTCATTTAATAATTTGCTAATTGTGCAAAGACATTTAAATTGAAAAATAAAAACATAAAAGGCAAATGCTCATTACTACAGTACCTAAATAGGACCCTAGTTATGCTTAGCCTTGCCAGCTTAAATGTGGTCAATAGCTTCTTCTCTCTCTCTCTCTCTCTCTCTTTTTTTTTTTCAGGTTAGATAGCAGAGCAATATTAAAACATAAATTAACCTAACTTCAGGATTTCAAAATGTATTTTAAGAGCCTCTGTCATCCTTGCTAGCTCAAAGTTATAAGTTTTAAGACTATGATTATAAACAAATGACTGAAATTTCACTGGCAGAAAAGTGAGGAGAAAAGAAGGAAAAGCAGAAGAAATAAGAAATGGAGTAGTCCAAAAGAGCTATGCAGTGGCAATAGGGTGTGTGTACATACATGCATTTGCCCCAATTTGTTCTGCATTCCTCTAGATCAGAGGTTAGTTCCCTATGTCTGATTGCTGGTTAGCTTTCAGTTTAGTGAATAAGAAACAGCCCCATTAAGCCCCTTCTTTGGGTAATCCATGCATCCGCATACTTGCCAACTCTCCTGGGCAACCAAGAAAGCATTTTAACTTGGAGCCGCATTATCACCAGCAAGCATTCTGCAGCCATCTACAGGACATGACTGAGTTTCAAGTGGGCAACATACCTTGGAGAGCAATTTCTACAATGGTGTCTGCAGGGCTGAATCAGGAAATCCATACCATCTTAGAAGTGTAAGTGGAACGTAAGATGAGATGGCATGCCTTAAGGCACTGGTGAAAGAAAGAATTTTGTATAGAGTTTACAGAGACGATATTTGTTGAATGGAGGTAGATCTTGCTGGATCCAGGATCCACAAACTGCATTGCAGAAAGCTCCTTTATAACAATCAGGAGGCTCAGGTTGCTCTCTGCCTGCTTAAACTGGCTCATCTATCCTTTCCATTCCATTCTGTTCTTAGTTCCAAATAAGTCACTGTTTCAAGCACATTTCCCTAAGCAGATGCAAACACTTTTTTCCAGTGCCAGACTCCCTTGGGCGAATGAGGTTTCTTGGAAAAGGGTCAAGGAGCGATCAAGCAAAATACCTACATGGAGCAAGCCTGTGGTTTGAGGTGACATTGTCATTCATGCAGGCTACAAGTCATCTTCAGATACTGGCTGGACAGTAATATGGTGTGTGATATTGCCAGGTATGAAAGCAAAATTTATAAGTTAAGTTTCTTATTGCAGTCATAACAAATGGGGACATTTCTTATGGGAATTTCACGATAATTTTTCTTTTCTAATATTTCTCACCCCTGCTGATCAAATTTTAAATTCTTAACAATTATACTAAAAGAACTTATGAGAATTAACATTGCATTTAGCACACAGAATATTTCTGAAATAGATCCTTATTTACATCATTTAACTTTGGCTTATATTAACCTTAGCTTTGATTTGCTTACTTCTATATATCCAGATTCTCTTTGAAACAGAAGAGACAAGAGGGAAGTACAAAGTGGAAAGGAAACTGCTTGGTGACATAATAGCTGCTCCCTGGCAGGAGTTATTTATATCTGAAACATATACCGCATATAAAACAGCAGGAAAAAAAATGAATGGGTGTGGATGGGGGCTTGCATTTGTTTCCTTGACATCTTGGAATATGGTAAATAAGTTTGTATGTTTCAGTTCAAAAGGCTCTATTATCTTGAAGGTCTTACTCATTTGTAATAGCAATTTCTGAAGTCTACAAAGCTTGTGCTTAAGGAGTACTGTTGGCATTCAACATAGTCATAGTACATTAAGTAAGTTTCCAGCTTTATACATGGTTATCCTTGATCATCTTAATTTCAAAGTTAATTTAGGCTGATGAAGTGGCTTAGCATTCTCCTGAGTTCCTGCCTGTTGGTTGTGCCCTACTGGTACCAGTGCCTCTTCTGGCTAACCCTCACACTACTCCAAATGAACCTAAATTGGCAACTATAAAGTATGAAATGGTAGCCATGTTTAAAAATGTTACTGGAATTTTAGTTTTAGTCAGGTATGGTGAAGCTAACAGCTCAGCAAATGACAGCCATGGAAAAAGTAGTACGTTACAGTTTCGAAGAGAAGGTGGCACTTCAGGCTACCCAGAGCCACAGTGGAAGGTGCAAGGGCTGCTGAGGAGGCAGAGGGAGTGAAGGGAAACTGGGACAAGGACAAATTGGGCTTTAAGGTGGTCTTCCAAGGAAGAGTGGATGAGGCAGGTAGGCAGGTTTAGATTGGCTGGTTTAAATAATTGCAGCAAGCCCTGAGCTACAGGTGTGGTGCCTCCTGGTCCAGGGTCTGACCTTGCTGTGTTTACAGCAGGATATGCCCCTGAATGTAAGAGGCGGACAAAAACAGGCAGGAGGTGTATATTGGGATTATCTGGTTTGTAGTGCAAAGTAGAGCTCAAAGGAGAGTTGTTCACGTCTTTAGCAATTAGCTAAACATCTCTGGGGCTTAGGTTTTCCTCAAGTCCACGAGGTCCCAAGGTGTAAAAATATCATAACCTATAGAAAATTAAAAACACAACCCTGATCCATACAAGCCTATCTGAAACTCTACAGGTAAAAAGTTTATCGAACATATGATGCATATGCATTATTTGGGTTCTCTGCTCAGAAAGTCTGATGCACTAGGTCAGGTAGAGATTGAGACTGCATTTCTCAAAAACTTCTTGTTTATATTGGAATCACACTTGGAATACTTAATGATAAAATCACTACTAATTCTCTCTGTGCCACCTTCCACACGAGTTTCTGATGCCTGTTAAGTCCTATCTTAAGCCAATCACTGAGAGTTACCATGTACATATGATCTGGACTTGTTTACCTTTAAAATAATAAATAACCTTAGCTCATAGAAAAAATTATCCCAATTTTATACATAATTAAATGAAGACATAAGGCAGTTAAATGACCTGTCCTGGGTAACTAAGCTAAAAGTTAGAAAAATATAAAATGTATCTGGCTTAAACCCCACAAGATAAGTACTGATGGCATTATTCCAGTAGAGAAGTAAAAGACTGTTTGTGACGAATTCAAAACCTATTTAAATTCATGGACCTTAATAACAGCCCATTTACAACCTGACTTCTGGGAAAAAAAGAGAAATTAAGAATTGCATTCATATTTGACCATCACAAATACAAGGTGCTGACGTAATAGCTGGTAAAGCTTATTATAGCCATTTATAGCACACTTTCAGAGAGTTTCTCTGGTAAAATAGTGCTTTATTTTAAAAAGAGATGCATATACTTAGTGGAATATATACAATTGAAAGTTAATCCTCCTCTGACATGCCCCCCCTCCTAGTTCCAGAGTACTATTGTTCACAGATAATTATCTTTGGTTTGTGTAGCATTCTGGAAATATTCTGTGCAAAGATGAAACTTTTTCAAGTACATTAATTCATCTAGTCATTCCAAGGAAATAAAGGAAAACCAGTAAATAAAACAGATACAATCCCTCCTGTACCTTACATTCTAGCAAACTACATACTATGTCAGACAGGGATAGATGCTCATGGAGAAAAGGCAGGAGGAGAAGGGATGTTGGTAGCATCAATACACTTGTAAAGGAAGGCTTTACTGGAAAGGAGAGAGTTGAGTAAAAGTGAGAAAGGAAATTCTATTCCACCCTGATTTTGCCTTTGGCAATAAGAGTTAAGGGCCTCACTCTGTCAGGAAACACAGATCTATCTCTCCTTTTCAAAGGTTCCAGGGTATCTCACTGGTTGCACATACCATGGTAATGCTGGGCATTTTGTTATTTCTGTAATGGATGCTTGAAGTTGATGTTCTAGATGATCATTTGAGTGGTTATAGAGAGATTTGGGGATTGATGTATAAAGTCTGATTAAACAGAAAGGAACCTGAATAAGGCATAAGAAGTATGATCCCAGTCCTAACTATCTTATCCCCAATCTGGATGAACTTGATATAGTGTGGAGTTTTTGCTATTAGTGTATGCCTTTTCCCAGTCCATTTCAGCCTGTGCTATTGCCCACCAGAGCAAATAGACATTATTAGGGTTTCTCTGAAGGAAGGCCCAGGTAACATGATGTGTATAACATTTTCCTGAGCACTAGGACACCTTCAACTCCTACATGGATTTTCCACAAGAGCCTTCAAGATGACATATGTTTGACATTCTCCATGAAGGAAGAATATGCAGAAATTTCAGAGACCAGTTTATCCTCAGGCTCTGTGTATGATCTCCTTCCTTAGAAGGAGCACCTGCATACTTCTCTAAAACTAAAAGAAAATAATCTTTACTTTCTGGTAATATTTATTTATGCACATGCAGATGTTTAGCACAAGGCCATATGACTGAACAGATTACACATTTAATTAATGATTAATTTACTCATTTAATTAATATCTGAGGCAGTACTTGGATTATATCAGCTCTCTGTCATTCACAACAGGAGGAACAAGTACCATTACAATAGGGTATTTGTCCTTGTCACCTTCTAGGCCATTCACAACAAGAAGACATGGGGAAAAAACCACCATGCATCAAAGCATTGTGTGGCAGATGGTGCTAAGGGCAAGGCGATAGGACTTAAAAGAAGGGGAGGATGCTGTCCCTTGGAAAACCTCACAGATCCCTCACGGGCATCAGAGCTGAGATGTGAAGAAGGGGAGCATGTTATCACTTGGAGTACCTCACAAATCCCTCACCTGAATATCAGAGCTGAGATGTAAGCCAGAAGTGTAAGGGGACTTTGTGAAGGGGCAACTGTGTGAGTGAATGCTGTGGGCTGGAAACATGGAGGGAGAAAAGGGGAGTGATAACTTCACTATTAGCAAAGGCCCATATAGACTTCATGACAGAATAATGTGTAGCCCTATAAACATCAGATATAGAAGTGGGGAATGAATTCAGATGACAGAAAATGTGGTTGCAATGAGTGGCCAAGGTTCCTGGGTTTCCTACTTTGTTACAAGACATAGAATAAACAGGTTCTGAAAGATAATGAGAAAAGCACTATAATTTTTTTAAATGTTTTTGTCTTTATTTGCAGGAGGTATACTTTTGTAGACAGTTCCATGTTGCTGGGATGAACATCCAAATCAGGCACAGTTTACAGGAGGAAGGGATTATTTCAAGCTCATGGATCCTGGGGAAGTTCTATAGACGGCAGAAGAATCTGCTTCTATACAACTTGGCAAAGGAGAAACTACCATCCAGGAAACACCAAAAAGCAGCAAACACAAAACCAACAACAAGCAGCAGGGAAATGCAGCAAGCAGGACCTAGGCGGAGCTCAGACTGCTTGCTCTTCATACCTTTGGGCAGGAAAGCAGATCCGCTCCCAAACACACCTTAGGCCTGGACGCCAGGATCTGCCACCATTGAAACTTCCTCCAGCCAGGATACTAGAGGCCCAAGTTATATACCTTAATAAAACACCCGAGTCTATGGGGGACATACATTCAAACTGCTACATATACAATTAAGTTTTGTAACTTCTTTTTGTGATTCTACTAATTTTTGAAGCAACTTAATATTCATTGTAATCATATTATAATGTCTATACCCAATATAAGCCAGTAATGCCTTCTCCCACTTTCCCCATTACCCTTTCCTTCTTCATAAAGGAAAACACTTTTATGCTTTATTCTTTTTTTTCTTTATATTCTATTTCCTCTCTTTTATCTCTTTCATTTATTTTTCCTTTTATTATTAAAACATTTATTTGCTAGTGTAAGTAATCTGCTACATGGTAAAACTGCTGCCTCAAACAATCATTTTCAGTCAGGTTTAGCAACAGTTTGGCCCAGGCACTGGGAGACTCACTACCTAGTCATTGTACCGCAGCTCAACCTCACAGAGGTTAAATGTCATCCCAAGATTAGTCAGCACTTCCAACTTTCAACTCTGATACTTTGGCTTCATATACTTAAGTAGTGTGTATTGATGCTTCTTCTTTTTTTTTTTTTTTTTTTTTTTTTTTGGTTTTTTTAAGGCAGGGTCTCATTCTAGTTCAGGTTGACCTGGAATTCACTATGAGTCTCAGGGTAGCCTTGAGCTCACAGTGGTCTTCCTACCTCTGGCTCCCGTGTGCTGGGATTAAAGGTGTGCGCCACCATGCCCAGCTTATTGATACTTCTTAAATCATAGTTTTTAGACATTATCAAATGTATTATACTGTTATATAAAAAGAATAAAACTTAGTACTCATACTACAAACACGTGCCAACAAGTTTTCTTTCCCAATTTCATATTAAAAATCAGGACCCTTTGATATTAAAATCAATATTATCAATAAAATCTATATTAACATTATCATGTCTTGTAGTCTTGTTCACTATGGAGCCAAGTAGAGGAAAAGTATATTTTTGATCTTGCTCAAGATTTTGATTTTTCTATCATTATCTTTGGTTTTAAAATTTTATTTATTACACTCATTGCTTCTAAATCATCCAAAGTAGCTAGCACCCCACCCCACTGACACCATTTCTTACACTGCTAACCAATCAGTTAATGTGTCAAGCTCATTTTCCCTTGAAGAGGCACCGGCCAGTCTGCTTGGTTTAAGGGTTTGCTTGCCAGCTGCTCACCTGTTTTCCCAGAGTTATTTTTAACATCACCCTGTTAAGCCCCTGTGCCTCTCCTGCATGGGATTCCCATTTCCTGGGTTCTCTGTTTCCTTGCTCCTGCTTTATATCTCTGTCTTTGTGTAGCACACTCTGTAGTCATCCTGGGACATGTCCATGGGAGGTACATTTGCTGAAGCTTTGTATGTCTGAAATGGTTTAACTCTATTCACACTTAATTGATGGTGCACTTGGTAAATAAATTCTAAAGATGGTAGATTTTTCACTCACAAGTACTCAGTGGTCTTGTGTTTTCCAGTGTTGTGGCTGCAAAAATCTTGCCATTGGTATTTTCAACCTTTTGTATGAGACTTGTGTGATCTCTCTGGAGGGGTTGGAAACTTCTTTCTAATCCTTCTGCTCTGAAGACTCTTGCTAAGAACTATAATGAGGCTCTTTATTCATTAAATGCTTTGGGCAATGATTCAGGTCTTTTCTTTGGGTCTCTTGATATCTTCACTCATTCAATGTTCTGGGTAATGACACTGGTCTTTTTTTACTGTAGAGATAGATTTGGATCCCTTTTGATATTTCATCTTATATTGATACTTATCTACCCACAGAGTTTTCTTCTCTTTTCAGAACATTAGGCAAATGCTGAAACTCATGGGTGGATCCACTATTTTCTTTTAACTTCACCCCATCCCATGTCCATCAGTGCTTGCTGATTTGCTTTCTAGGATGTTTATGTGACTTTATCTTCTATATCTCTGAATATTTTTTAAATATACATGTATAATTTTAGAAAGGTATTTTCTGATTGCTTCTTTTTTGATAGGATATTTACTTTTAATGCATTACCGAATGTCTCATCTTTCTAAAAAATATTACAAGTTTTTGAAAGCCATTTTTTGCTTTATGGATATCTCTATATTCTTAACATGTCTTAACATGTCTCCTTTCTCCTCTCTCTTTTTTCCCTCTCTTTCTCTAATTTATTCTAAACTTAATATTGTTTATATCCCTATATTATCAGTTATCCTCTCTATTTACTTGTATTTAAGACATTCATATAATAAATAATTAAATCTAGAAACTATGAAACTCATTTATAATTAGGGAAAGTGAATCTAGTTGCCAAGGAAAACCATGATGGGAACAGGATGTGCTTACTCCTGAATGAATGAACATCCATCCCCAAGAGGGAACTGGGTTGCAATCTGGCCAACACAATGGGACTCCCAATTGTAGTCTGTATGTTATACAGTTTCTCCAGGTAAGATCTTCAAAACTCTTGTCTAGGAGACAGTTCACTCCTTCCCTGACCAGAAGGCTTCTTCCTAGGAGCACAGCATCTCTGATGGATGCAGACTCAGGACGCTTCACAAGAAGGGATGATGGAGAGTGGTACGGTTGTGTGACGTAGGGAAGGGAGCAAGATCTAAGTAGTCCATATATCTCCTTGAGGCTTTGTGCTCCAGCAATTGACTGCAACTTCCCCCTTTCCAGTTTCCCCCCAGCACCCTTCCTAGCTCTCAGAGTGTCCTGCGTGAGGAATCTGTAGTTTCTCACCATGTACCTCAGGCACTCTTCTCTCCCATCATCCCCATACTGGCTGATATCTGTGGTTGAGCAGTACATTAGTACATTTCACCTCTTCCACTTGCCTTCTGTATCTCTGCATTAACAAAATTTTTATTCTTTTTGTAATTTTAGTGAGATATCTAAAATAAGAAGACAGAAACGCATATAGATTAAACTTAACAGCACCAGAAGTTCCTAGTTTTATAGTTTTATTTTGTAGTGATATGCACGTATTATATATTTCACTCGATTCTTGCTTGTTTACCAAGAGAACATTGTGTGTTACCCAAAAATAAATTGTTAGCATTTACAATGGCATGCAGGGGAACATATTGCAGCAATCCTCTTATTTCTCTGTCTAGGGAGGAGACCAAAGTGAAGTCGACTTCCATTCATAAAATTATATTTGAGCATCTCAGTTACTTTGGCCCCAGAAGTCTGAACTAATAGTTAATTTGAGATGTCATATCAGGGAGGGACACTTTTACTTCCAGTATGAAACAACACATCCTGGCTAAGCAGTTCACCCACCTGCAACTTGCTTTTCACTCAGCCACTGAAGGATGGTAGACAAAGTGCTTACATGATAAAAAAGTTAAACATACCTTTCTCATCTCTAGTCTTCCTTTCTCTTGTTTTCAAAGGCCCATAGTACTTATTGGTATCCAAGGCTCCTATTTGAGTATTTTTCAACATTTTTATTAACAACATCTATAAATATAGACAATAAACCATGATAATTCCCTTCCCTCTACTTACTTTCCACTTCACAAATCCACTCTCATCATATCCGCTCCCTCTCTCAATTAGTCTCTTTTATTTTGATGTCATCATCTTTTCCTCCTATTATGAGGGTTTTGTGAATGTTGTTCCAGACACTCTAAATTTATGGATATTGAGGCCAATTTCTGTCTGAACTATTGCATTGTAAGCAGTCCTAGCCTTCCTTTGGCTCTTACATTCTTTCTCCCACTGCTTCCACAATGGACCCTGAGCCTTGGAAGGTGTGTTAGAGATGTTACAGTGCTGAACACTCCTCTGGCTTTTCTTAGCATCATGGTGTATTTTGGGACATCTCAGTGGTCACTGCCATCTGAAAAGAGAAACTTCTCTAACCAAAAGTGAGATTAGCATTAATATATAAGTATAAACATTAAGAAAAGTGCTTATAGGGCAGTTTGGTAAACAATAGTATGTTCATTTAGCCAATCAAGAGCAGGGGTTATATGCCTAGGGCTCATGAACTCCCCAATCATAGGCTTTTGATTAGATTTTCATTACAAGGCATGTATTCCCTCCCATGGAGCAGGGCTCCGTTCCAGTTACAGAGTGGATCGGTTTCCCCCATAATAGACATGCCACTATTGCACCTGTTCAGTCATTTTGCCTGGCTGGCTAAGTATAAGGTTTGTTGTATCCACTGTTTGTTTGTTTATTTATTTATTTATCTATTTATTTTGAGGTAGGGTCTCACTCTAGCCCAGGCTGACCTGGAATTCACTCTGTATTCTCAACATGGCCTCAAACTAATGGTGATCCTCCTACTTCTGCATCCCGAGTGCTGGGATGTGTCCACTGTTTTTTTTATCATCACTGATAACTTCTCTTTCCCATAGGGCTGCATGCACTACAGCCTTTTCCAGGTTTCTGTCAGCTGGTCTACAGGGAAGAAGCTTTCAGTTCAGTTCCAGCTTGATTTCTCAGTGACCTTGCAGCCAAAGTATGTGGAGGCTTCAGCAATAGGGTATTACCATCTATTTCTGATGGGAAACCAAGAGCCTCGGCAATGGCCTGTAATGTTTTGGGAACATCAGTGATTACTGGCCAAAAGAAAGATGTTGCCTATGCCAATGGGCTGAACGGTTTCCCCTAATTTTTCTTCTAGCAGTTTCAGGGTTTCAGGTCTGATATTAAGGTTTTTGATCCATTTGTACTTGATTCTTATGCATGGAGAGAGAGAAGGATCTATTTTCATCCTTTTACATAAGTTATCCAGTTTTCACAGCATCATTTGTTAAAGAGGCTGTCTTCTCTCCAATGAATATTTTTGGCATTTTTATCTAAAATCAGATGGCTATAGCTGCCTGGAATTATATCTTGGTCCTCTATTCTGTCCCATTGTTCCACACAATCTTTCTCTGTGCCAGTACCATGCTGTTTTTGTTATTATGGTTCTATAATATTGCTTAAAATCAGGTATGGTGGTGCCAACAACCTTGTTGCTCAAAATTTTTTTAGGATATTTGAGATATTTTATGCTTCCAAATGAATTTTAGGATTGTTTAAAGGAGATTTTTCTGTAATTTTCTTCTTTTGGTCTGTCTTTGTCTGGTTTTGATATCAGGGTGATGCTGGTTTTATAGAAGGAGTTTGGCAGTATTCCTTCCTTTTCTATTTTATGGGAAAGTTTGGGAAGTATTGGTGTTAGTTCTTCTGTAATGGTCTGGTAAAATTCACCAGTGAATCTGTATGGATTTTTTTCAGTTGGGAGACTTTTTATAACTGCTTGGATCTCCATACTTGTTGTAGGTCTATTTAAGTGGTTTATTTCATTGTGAATTAATTTTGCTAGGGCATATAAATATAGGAAATCATCCATTTCATTAAGACTTTCAAAATTAGTGGAGTATATGTTTTTAAAGCATGTCTTCATGATTTTTTGAATTTCTTTGGTATCTGTTGTAATGGTGCCCTTTTCATCTCTAATTTCATTAATTTGTCTATCTTTTCTTTTTGGGGCCAATTTTCTAAGGGTTTATCAATTTTGTTTATCCTTTGAAAGAACCAACTCTCTGTTTCATTGATTCTTTGTATTTTGGGGGTGTTGCAATTTCATTAGTTTATGCCCTAATCTTTATTATTTCTTCCTATCTACTGATTTTTGTTCTGCCTTGTTCTTCTTTATCCAAGGCCTTAAGGTGCAGCATTAACTTATTTACTTTTGACCTGTTAAATTTCTTAATATAGGCACTATATTATAAGTTTCTCTATAAATTTCCCTCTTAGTTCTGCTTTCAATGATTCCCAAAGGTTTTGGTATGCTGTTTTTATGTTGTTTATTTGATTCTATGATTTTTTTTATTTCTGTTTTGATTTCTTCAATGACCCATTCTTCTTTTAGTACTGTACTGGTTATTTTCCATTATGTTATATATGTTCTGCAGTTTTTCTTGTTGTTGATATGTAGCTTAATCACATTGTGATCAGATGGAGTACAAGTAATTATTTCAATTTTCCTGTATTTGTTAAGATTTGCTTTGTGTCCTAATATATGGCCTACTTTAGAGAATGTTCCATGTGCTACTAAAAAAAAATGTGTATTCTTCAGCATTTGGATGGAATGTTCTGTAGATATCTGTTAGGTCCTTTTGTTTCATGACATCATATAATCCAGATGTGGCTCTGTTTACTTTTTGCCAGGATGACCTGTCAATTGATGAGAGTGGGGTATTGAAGTCACCAATTACAATTATGTTTGGTATTATCTGTGACCATATGTCTAATAGTGTTTGATGAAATTTGGGGAATCCATGGTAGGTGCATGAAAGCTTAGAATTGTAATGTCATCCTGTTGAATTGTTTCTTTAATCAATATAAAGTGACCTTCTTTATCTTTCATCACTAATGTTGGTTTGAAGTCTATCCTGTCGTATATTAGGATAGGAACACCTGCTTGTTTCCTAGGCCCATTTGTTTGAAATACCATTTCCCATCCTTTTACCCTAAAATAGTGTCTCTCTATTATGAAAAGGTGAGGTTCTTGGAGGCAACACTCAACTACTGGCTAACTACTGCATAGTCGATTTGATTTGGTTGTTAAGACAGTTGTGCTGTGGAAACACATGTGGGAATTTTGGAGATCACTGAATTAAATGAATCAACCATGTAGTGATCAGATTGTTTGCTCAGTGATCAATGTGGATGAAATAGGAAGCAACTGTGGGATAAGTCCATCTTTAGATTTCAGGACAATCTTAGACATGAAAATATAGCTCAATGGACATTTATAATAAACACTTTTTAGAGCTATCATTATGCATTTTACATTAAACTATGAAAGGTGAAAATATTGTCACCTTTTCTATCAACCTATCAGCATTTACTCTTATCTCAAAGGGGCTGTGCTAAACGTTCTTAGGAATAAATGGATGAGCCATAGGAAAGATGTTTTGATGATTTCATAATGGAAATAGCCAGGAACCAGAAATTAGATGTCAGTAACTTTCCATTTGGCTTCCACTAAGTTTCCGCCCCGCCATCATTTATAAAATTAAGCATTGAAGCAGTTATAGGTTTAGTTAATTTTATGCATAAATTTCAGATTTTTCTCTTAATGCCTTCTTACATTACAAAATCATTCTTGCTTTATCTACATAGCAGAGAAAAAAGTGAATGAATATTCTGATGTTCTTTAATTATGTGCCATAAAGCTTTAGTTTAGTCTTCATTTTAGCTGATAAAACGCAATGAGAACATGTTGCACCATCTCCCTTTTTTCTTGATTATGTGCCTTTACTCTCAAGACTTCAAAGATTTAAAAATGGGTTTTAATTATATATTTTCATGTAGAAAGTCTTCCCCCACAATATGTTCCCTTTTTCTAAAATGAAAGTTTATCACAAACCAACTCTATAGTATCCAAACAAGGGAGTTGGCAATACAGTCAAGACCATTTTTGGTTTTATTTCTTTTTTTTTAAGATTTATTTTTATTTATTTATTAGAGACAGAGAGAGGGAGGGGAGCAGAGAGAGAAAGTGAAAATGGGCACGTCAGGGCCTCTAGCCACCATAAACCAACTCCAGACACATGTGCCACCATGTGCATCTGGTGGGACATGTAGAATTGAACCTGGGTCCATAAGCTTCACAGGCATGTTCCTTAACTGCTAAGCCATATCTCCAGCCCCACTTTTGGTTTTCTTAAGATTGATGGTGGTCCCACTTTTGTGTCAAAGTGGGGCACTCCCCTACAAACCAAAAAGTGGGTCACCTTGGGTGGCAGCTTGAGAGGAGGACTGGTGTAAGATAGATACTGCTATCAGAGAGTTGTTGTTTCAATCCCCTTATTAGCAGTTCTCATTTTTCATTGCTAAACAGCTGCGGGAAGCAATCACACACCAGATGGACAAATGGATTTAATGACCTTTACGTTTCTCTATACTGGGAGATCTCAATTATGTCTTCTGACGGGAGTCATCTGGTTATCTTTTTAAACAGAAATGACTCCCTGATTCAATCTTTATGAAGATAGTCCCTGTCAGTATTATACCTGTTTAAATTACCACACCAGGATTACATGGAAGCTCCTGAAATAGCATTTTACAGACATGAAGGTTCAAAATATAGTTCTATATACAGCTGTTAATAACAGCAAAAAAAAAAACATTTAATGGTCTCTGACTCTTAAAATATGTCATGGAGGTTTCTCCTTTATATTTAAAGCAAATGAAAACATACACATTACTTATTCACATAGGATCTTGCTATATAGGCTTTTCTTTTGACATAGTTGCACAGTGACCACCAATCATCATCATCATCTGTTGACATCATTCTTTGAAAAACAGTCATTCTATGAGACACTGTGGGGTAAGAGAGATTTAAAACTCCAAACCTCTGTCATCAGGGAGTCTACAGTAGACTGCACAGAAGGTGTAGTAGTTTCAATAGATGGCTCCCAATATATTCAATGGTTTATTAGCTTGTAGTTTGCATCTGCAGCCACCTGGCTGGAAAAGGTGTGGTGGGTTTGAAATTCCAGTCTAAAGATATGCAAAGTGTGTCTAGCTGGAGTTCCTGAAGTGTGCTGTGGCTTTCCGCTTGTGACTTTTTTTTTCATTAATCTCTGTGAAAGCAGGCCAGCTTCTTCTGCTATTATGGAACCTGGGCTGGAGGGATGGCTTAGGGAACTTCCCCTGGATCTGTAATCTTCAATAAATCCATTCCTCCATAACTGTGTGTGGTCTGGAAGTTCATCTTAGTGAACCTGAAGCTATCTCCTACAGAAATTGGTACCAAAATGTGGGGTGAGATGAACTTGACCATACAGTTTTTGGTCTTTTGGAACTTTCATTTTTGGAGCAATGGGCATGGACTTGGTGTTAGCAACTGAAGATGCCTTCTGGAGTGATAAGCCAAGTACTATGGACTATTCTTGTGAGGATTTGAGAATTCTAAATGCAGACAGTATTTGAGGCTTGGCTTATGAGCTTTCTAAGGGGAAGGAAAGACTGTACAGATCTTTGTTGGAACTGGGATACTGGCATAAAGGCTGGCTGTGTTTTGCTGCCCAGGCCCAGAGAGTTTGATTAAGGATAAATTTGTAATGGATTGATGGGCTTGGCTAAAGATATTAGACTGAAAGATTTAAGATTTGAAGTTGGAGAACCTCAAGCAAGTTAAAATTATAGGCACTGAGACTGGTTTTAGATTACTGAAGATGCTTTTGTCAACACAGCAATCTTAAGGAAGATGGTCCAAGAGGATGTCTGAGGAAAGACTATGATAGAAATGCAAGCTCTTTTGGGAAAGAGTTGAGCAGAGAAGGAATCTGCTTGTCAAGGTTATGATTTATTCTGTCCCCTCAATTAAGAATATGGCTGATCTGCACACCTGGTATGAGTTTTGGAAACATGAAAAATGCATGGAGTAGGTCAAGAAGTGCACACATGGTTCCAGAAACCACTGCTGAGATGTGGAATGAGGTAGGGCATAATGACCCTGATAGGCTTGAAGAGCGTTTGCAACATGGACCATGGTTTGCATGGAGACCTGAAGACATTTTAGATATACGAAGACTATGAAAGGGCTACCATGGATGCTGTTATCTAGGGACGGAAGTTTTCCCTTGCTACTCAGCCCAGCTGAAGGGGAAGAATTGGGAAATTTAGACTGTAAGTCACTGTTTAGGACTGAATTTGAACTGCAGAATTTGATGTATGTTTGATGGTTGTTGAGTTTGCATTGTTCTAGTCTCTCCTTGCTATGCATTATACAAGTTTAAAATGCTTACTCTGTGCCTTTATATGTTGACAGTATATAACTTATTTGATTTTACAGGACTCATAGTTAAGAGACAATTTTAAGTCTCAGAAGAGACTTGGGACTTTGGAACTATCTTAAGTTGGTCAAGACTGTGGGGACCTTTGAAATTGGAATAATTTACAATGTGTGATGGTTTTGAATCTATTGGGGGTCAGGGACAAAATGTGACAGTTTGAATAGATGGCCCCCAATGTATTCAGTGTTTTATTAGTTTGTAGTTTGGATCTGCAGCCACCTGGCTGGAGAAGTTGTGGTGGTAGGTTTGAAATTCCAGTCTAAAGATATATAAAGTGTGCCTAGCTGGAGTTCCTGAAGTATCCTGTGTGGTGTGGCTTTTGGCTTTTGGCTTGTGGCTTTTGTTTCTTCTCTCTCTGCTCTGACCTGTGAAATCAGGTCAGCTTCTTCTGCTATTATGGAACTTCCCCTGGATGTGTAAGCTTCAATAAGTCCCTTCCTCCCTAACTGTGCCTGGTCTGGAAGTTCATCTCAGTGAACCTGAAGCTGTCTGCTACAGAAGGTAAAATGGTTGAGGCAAATGACTTTAAGAGAAGCTCAAGGAGAAGGTGGCCATAACCTGATATGGTTAGGGAACCTGCAATGGGCAAGGAAGATTTCAAGAGGGTCTGGAGGATGGGATAGAATTTCAATAGATGTCTATAAAAGGCATTTTAAGTGTAAGAAAAACAGTTTGAGATATGTAAGAGGTAATGAAATTATAAAATGTAAGTATTACAAAGAATAAAGTTCACATTCTGAGCAATGCATACTATAGTATGTATAATTCTGTCCAAGGTCACCTACTGAGAAGGGAATATAGCCTAGTCATACTTTGGTGATAAACCCCTTAAAACAATGATAAGAAGAAGTAGTCTTAGCATAAACATAGTGAATAATACAGTCTATAATGCAGAGATAAGCCACTGCACAGCAACCACACAGCCTCTTCCCTCTCGAGCTGAACCTCCTGAAGAGACCTGCTCACCCAGACATCAAAGAAGATGCTTTCTAGATTCCTGCCAAGCTCCCGAGATTACTGCATTATCTGATCCAATGAGGAGTTGATGTTGAAGAACAGATTTAAAACAGAAATGATGTAAGAGGTATGTGATCTTAAATGTCATGTTATATGACTAATTGATCACTGATTTTCAAGTTACTTTTTATAGTGCAACAGTCTTTTCTCTGGATTATGGAATTAAAGCACAATTCTTCCATTTGCCTTTGCTTATTAAGATAGTTAATTTCCATATTTTTTGCAATATGTGGTCTTTGTGTAAGATATTAACTAAAGCCAGTGGATGATCTGGGTATGCATCAGCTCAGGAAGTCAAAATTATCATGTGGAAGTAGGCCCCACTGGTTATTTCACACATTATTAACTTATATTACAATTCAAATAAGTTAACAACTGGCAAAAAAATCTTTTCTGTAAAGTGATCTCAAACATAATAGGCTTAATCAGAGATAAATTAAATTAGGCAGCCATGCATACTACAGCATATTAATTCTGAGCAGTTATTAAACACATTTTCTCTTATCAGTGGTGTGAACAACACTATACACAAACAAACTCTGTAAGAGGCTAGCAAATAAAGTTTGTTTGGCATGCTGTGTGCCTGATTATTTCCCCATTCCTCCTTAAAATGAGAAATAATCTCTTGTACAAATAATGGCAACTAACTTAAGTCACCATAAATGAGCCAACTTCACTCCTAGGCAATTAACAAAATAACAACAGACAAAACTGCTACATGTGTTGGATTTTTCCAAAGGGACTTTTTGTGCATTCTTGGCAATTCTTAAAAGACATTAGTAAAGAGTAGCTGGGACACAACTATCCAACAGGTAACACACTTATTCATTGTGTTAAAATGTGTGTATCTCATTCCCTGTTTGGGTCAAAGAAGGAACATATAAAGGTTGAGTATAATATATTAATAAGAACTTACCATTGTCTCTTTCTTCCTTTAGATTATAGTAATCCACACTCAGATTTCACATGCTAGCAAAGGTGCTTTTGTGAAAGAAAATTCAAAGATACACCTAAGACTTTCTCCCATCCCCACACATGTAGGTTATAGTTCTTGATGCCCTTTTGCCATATTACCTTGTTTTGATGTAAATCAAACAATCTTTTAATTTTTTTTTATGTTAAAGCAATTCAAATGACTAGGAATGACCCCACCCATGAAAGTCTGAGAACCATGTTTGACATTCTTTGTGTTTGCCACATTTACAACTCAATGTAAGGTGACAAGAATATTAAGCTGCCCTGTGAGCAAAACGTGAGACTAATCACTATCTGTTCTTAGCCATGGGTACAATAATTGGCAAATTAAAATGCCTGAAAGTATCTGGGCCACTGGCATCAGAGAGCATCACCTTGGAATGGCTAATGAAGATAAATATATGCTGCTAGCTTTAGTGAAAATGCCTTCAGTACCAGCAGACTGAAATAGCAATGGCCACTTACTGCACATTATATATCACATAGATTTTACTCCCCATATCTTGTAAACATATCCTGATTAAATGATGACTTCTATTTACTTCATAAAAGCTAATGCTTAGTGGCAACATGGGTATCACCTTCCTCATTAGTGACTGAAGAAAAAAATGTCCACATAGAAGCTAATTAAACTTACTCTGACCTCATATGATAAATAAAACCTAATTAAATATGGAACATACATCTAATTATAAAAATTAAAACTATAAAGCTCCAGCCTTGATTTGTAGATAAAAGATTGTTTTTTAATGATATACAGTTAAAAATCTATGACATAAAAACTTGATAATTCATATTACAAAATTTAAAAATTTTCTTATTAAAAGACTACTAAGAGAATAAGAAGGAAAGAGAATGAAGAGAAATGCTTGTGAAAAATATATCTGATAAATTACTAATATCATGTACATGAGCAATTTTAATACTTCTAAAAAACAACCTAATATAAAACTGGGAAAATGATTTTAATGTGCACTTTACAGGGAAAATACATGAATTACATTAAGTGCATGAAAATTATTTCAACATATTATTCAAAGAAAATGCTTATTAAGTCTTAATATAATATCACCATCCATACTCCTGAATGGCTAAAATGAAAAAGGACTGACAGATCCAAGTGTTTTCTTTTTTTTTCTTCATTTTTCAAGATAGGGTATCGCTCTAGTTCAGACTGACCTGGAATTCACTAAGTAGTCTTAGCAGGGTGGCCTCAAACTCATGGCAGTGATCCTCCTACCTCTGTCTCCTGAGTGCTGGGATTAAAGGTGTGCACCACCACATCTGGCTTCCTTTTTTTTTGTTGTTGTTGTTGTTGTTGTTGTTGGGGACATTCATATATCACTGAAGAGAATGTAAATAAGTGCTTTGGATAAGAACTGGCCTTCTCTCCTAAAATCAAACCTACACCTGTCTATAACCACAATTTTACTTTTAGAAGTTGACATAACAAAAGTGAAGGTATATGCACATGAAAAGATTTGACATAAAAACAAATAAAAAATAAGAAAGCAGTTGAGATTTTCAAACTACTAGTTATGTTCCTTAAATAAACTAAGATTAATTTTCCTCACTTATGAAATATAACTAATAAATAATATCTTCTATCAATGTGTTAAAGGGTTATATATTTATTAATATGTATAAAGAGAAGTTCCTTATATATATATATATAAGTAGATGTTTTAGTTATTTGTAAGCATAGGGTCCTTGTGACCATAAACTAACTAAAATCAAATCTCTAATAGAAGAATTTACATATTTTGCTAATATAATTGTTATGTTTGTTACATGGATACAAACAGACTTGCTAATTTTTTTTTTACATATGAGTATTATTTATTAGGATCCCCAAGTGAATTAGCTAGTAGAAAGATATAACGACATTTTTAAAAACTCACTAAGTGTGTTTTTAGAAATGGTATTTCCTTGGTTTTCACTGCAGGAAGATACACACCAATTGGAGCATGAAGGGCAGGATGCACCACAATCAGTAGAGAGGGGCCTTGCAGACATAGCATAAAAGGAGAAGCCTTCCTATCTGGTACCCAGCCCAAAGAGGATAGGGGATTTGGGAGATATCACCTTTCCCAGACACCTCTAATTAATTTTTCACATTTGTTTGTTCAGCAACTATTTACATCATCACATCCTGCTATGAGCCAAGTTCTACACATGTTGTCCAGGACCTCGCCATAATGCAGCTGTGTAAGGTAATTTTAGAAAACTCAAATTCCAAGTGAAGCAAAATAAAAAGTTAATATTATTGACATTGTCACATCCTATTGTAGTACTCATATCAAAAATACAATGCTGGAGCCGGGCGTCGTGGTGCACGCCTTTAATCCCAGCACTCGGGAGGCAGAGGTAGGAGGACCGCTGTGAGTTCAAGGCCACCCTGAGAATATAGGGTGAATTCCAGATCAGCCTGGGCTAGAGTGAGACCCTACCTCGAAAAACAAAAAAAACAAAAACAAAACAAAACAAAAAAAAAAAACCAATGCTGGGCTAGAAAGATGGCTTAGCATTTAAGGCACTGGTGTGAGAACCCGAAGGACCCATGTTCAACTCTCCAGATCCTACATAAACCAGATGCACAAAGGTGAGGCAAGCACAAGTTCGCACATGCCCAAAGGTGGTGCAAGCATTTGGAGTTCTATTGCGGTGTCTGAGTCCCTGGCCCACCAATTCCCTCTCTCAAATAATAATACAGCATTATCACTTTCAACCAATCGATTGAATAACAGCATATTTTCATTAATGACAGGAAGTCTCAGACTTCCCAGTGTGCATTACATCTCATTTTGCTAAGACAATAATTAAAAACAAGTTTTGGTAAATTATATTTTCTATGGGGCTTACGTGTATTGCCATTTTTATGAATAGATGTTTTTAATGCAAACAGAATTTCTTAACATTATATTTCTTTCATTACAATTAGCAGTGTTTCTGATGAGGAATCTCTGATCCAAACTGTTTAAAAGTATTTGAGTTGACTTCCATCTTTTAAATTCCCAAATATATATACTTGTGAGAATTCTCAGAAGCTATGATTGGTGGATTTTTCCTCCAAATTTTAAAATAGAAAAATACTCTTAAGCAAAAGTATATTCCATTCTCATGGCTCACCTTTTTTTGTGGGGGGGGGAGGGTGATTATACTATGTTTGTTAAAATTTAGGGTGGAATTTCAAGAGTGATTCATTTTTTTTCAGTAAATTGCCTACATGTGTGGAAAATTTCAAATAAATGGAAACAGTCTTGGGAAAGTATTTAAAAATTTTTGCCTGTGGTATTTATTCAAGTGTTATCCATATTTTTGGAAAGACTGTGAAAATGTCTTTTCCATGAAATAAAGCAGTTTCCTCTGTTTATTTGAAAAGGAATTCTCTCTCCTACCTTTAGCCACAAGCACAAACTCTGTGCTATCAATAGAAGTGAGAAGTAAAAATTAAAGAAATGCTGGCTGCATGCCAAATCCTGAGATAATAGGGAAGAGAAAACTGGTTGGCAATTATCTTCCTCCCTTATCTTTTCCTCCCCTTATCTCTCCTAGGGAGGGGTGCTGGCATGTCTGGATTCTTTAACCTCTTTCTCTGAGTGGAGACCCAGGCAAGGAGTCAGGTGCCCTAAACATTGATGTCTTATTATTCATCCCCTGAGTAAAATCTTACTGTCTAGAAAAAATAAGAAGTATGAAAATGAAAGTAATTACTTATTTTCTAGGTTACACATACAGTCTTAAAATATCTTTTCAATTTAAATAGCACTATTTTTTAAAATAAGTATAATAGGAGACCTATATTAAAATGGAGTTTACAAACTGACTATGTAAATTCACTGTTTGATGAACTAATAAGATGTACTTATGTTGGTAAAAGCCCAAACTTCTGTAGTTTTTCTCCAAGTGCATCCTCTTAGAGTAAAACTGCCTGGCAGAATGATGGGACTCATGCGGAGGAGAGAGTGCCTGTTGTTGCAGTAGAGATCTCCATCAGCCTCATGCTTATATTACTGCATTTATTCCAGAGAGAACAACAGCTCTTGAAATTCAGCAATGCCTGATTCTAACAAGTGTGCTTGCTTTACTTCCAGCCACATCGGGAGGTGTGCTCATAGTGATTTCCTCTCTCTCAAGCATCCTTGAGATTTTGTCCTTAATTATTTATGTCTATGGTTTATGTCACCAGTATTAAGAGCATACTTGAAATTCAAGATTTTTCTAAGTTTCTAGCACTTACCAGCTTTATTTTCTCCCTAGACCTGTTAACATAATTTTGTCTTTTCAACACTTTTGGTGATAATGTATTATCTTTCGTACAGCCATTTTTGTATAAAACAATACAAATTCAAGTTTCAGTTTATTCAAAATGAAGTTGCTGATCTTTTCTGAATTAAGAACCACATACCTTTTCTACTCTTTCCCATTCCAGTTCAAACTGTAATGAGTATTTACTCAAGTTTCATTTGAAATACATAATCCAACATCATGACCAATATTCTTTGCACTAAGCTATTTAGTGGACTAATTGCTGCTTATAAAAAAAGCAGGTAGACCCTGAAATATTTTTTAAAAAAGGAGAAACATGTAGAAGAATGACAGCAGGTCTGTTATGCATGTTTCCTCTCATGCATCTGAAGCTGGATCTTGGCTATATTATACATGTTTCCTCTTAGGCATCTGAAACTGGATCTTGGCAATAGTATGCATGTTTCCTCTTATGCATCTGAAGCTGGATCTTGGCTATATCAAAGTCCAGCATCTCTTCTCCAGCCTGAGAGAAATGACTGGCACCAACAATGCCTCCACTGTAGCCCCAGAGGGTGCAGGCAAAGGAAGGCAGGGAAAGATACGGTTCTGGTAGTAATTAGAGTTGGGTCCCGATGAAACAGTTACACGGTGGATGCATAATATACAGCTATTTGGTTTTATAAAGTGACCAAAATAGAACTTCCAATTTGTTAGAATCCCACATTTACTAACAAGAATCCTGAAAATGAACACAAGGCCATCAATCAGTAACTCCATCAATATGATGAATATTGATAAAACTTCATAAGGTGATTGTTAAGAAAGCAGTACTACCACAGAATAAATTTTACTTAAGAACGTGCAGGAGTCAAGCGTTAAACATATTTCCCCATGACTGCACAAATATAAGCCTAAGGGGTGTGTGACAGGCAGCAGAGCAGTGATATCAACTATGCATCAGATTTCTCACAGAAACCCTATTTTCTGAGGACTTATACTCAGTTACAAAGTTCTACTGACAACTAAACTTGCCACAGATCTTGGTTTATCAGAATTCCATCAAATACAACAAAAATAAAGATTAAGGAAATGAAAGCATCTATAAAGGTTAACTTTCAGAACTGGCCAAAGTATTGCTGAGGGAGACCACAACCAATTTTCTGTACATATTCATTAATTTTTATGCATAAAATTACATTTGGAGAGTGGTAAGATAATTTATAATATCTTGAGGGGAATAATAACAATAATAACAAAAATAATAATTGAACTCACAACAGGCTAAGTCCACTCTGAAACTATTGTTTTTCTCCTTTAAATTTTTTTAATTTTGATTTTTGTGTGTGTGTGTATGGTATGCATGCACGTCTCTGTGTGTGTGTAGATGTATGGGTACATGTTTGTGGAGATTGTATGTATATGTGTATATGCTAGAGGTTACATTATGTGCCATTCCCAACTACTCTTCTCTTATTTACTGAAGCACGGTCTCTCACTGGAACCAAAAGCTCACTGATTCCAAAGGTCAAGCTCCCCAGCTTGCCTCAGGGATCTTCTGTCCCTACCTTCCCAAGGTATAGGATTACATGTAGGTTTCTATGCCCACTAGGCATTTGTGTTGGTGCTAGGGGTCTGAATTCCAGTTCTCATGCTGAACCAATTCCCTAGCCTCTATGTTTGCTTGTTACCTTTTTAAATGGTACAAATTGGCATAATCCATGATTATATACAAAAATTATAATCCACACAAATGTTTACTCTCAGAGAGTGGCAAAATAAGAACAAAATCTGAAAACAACCTAAATTCTTAAGATATATAACCCTTAAAATTTAATCTAGAGAACACTTCTTCAGATCCTTAAACAAGCTAAGAACCATAAACACACCTTAATTTTGTTCTCTTGAGAAATGATGCTTTTAGTATAAACACTGATTTTCCATTTATTTTAGACTTCAGTTTTAAGTCATAGAAGTCTAAGTGTAGAAGTTTAGTTTTAGTAGATAAAAGATACTTAATAAAACTTCTCGAATATCTCCAAGCCAAATTACCATCTACAAAGATTTATTACTTGATTCATTTGATCATTTGAAAAGGATCTATCAAATGATAGGCAGAATGCTCCATAAACAACCCTACCAGAAATATAAATAGATAGTCACCTGAGAATTTCTAATAGCTCTCCTTTTGTGAAGGAACGAGACACCAATAAACATTTACAATGAGGCAAATCTGAAATATTTAACAAGGTACTGAACTTTTTATCAATCATGTACATTTTTCGGTTATTATAAAAGAAAGTGACAAAAATCCACACTTTTTCTTGATCTAATGGAAGAGATAAGGCCTCTAACTAAAATGAGTTGACCTCTGAGATCATGGGGTGTGGTCAAATGTGCAAGTGTGCTTTTGAAGCATCCCCCATGGACACCACCTGAACATTAGAAGTACAACATTAGAAATCCTTTTTCCTTCTTCTACTTTAGTTAGTTTGTCTGAGTTCTATTCTCTTTGTCTTGCTCACTCTTCTGTTACAATTAGAACTGGTTGAGATGGAGCTAGTAAACCACATTAAAAAATGCTTATAAAAAATCAGTAGAGCCAGGTGTGGTGATGCATGCCTTTAATCCCAGCACTTGGGAGGCAAAGGTAGGAGAATCACTGTGAGTTTGAGATCATCCTGCGACTACAGAGTGAATAGCAGGTCAGCCTGGGCTAGAGCAAGACCCTATCTTGAAAAACAAAACAAAACAAAAAAGAAAAAAAAAAAAGAAAAGAAAATCAGTAGAGAGCTTGGAAGATATTCAGTGGATGACAGTGTTTGCCTTGCAATGATGAAGACCTGAGTTTGGTCACTAGCACTCAAGTCAAAATGCCTGTCATGGAGTCATGTGCCAGGGAGGTGGAGATGGGAGTGTCCCAGAGGCTAACTGTCCAGGTAGTCTAGTCTAATTGGTAAACTCTAGATCAATGAGAAACTCTTTGAAAAAGGTAGACAGTATACCTGAGAAACTAAACACACACACACACACACACACACACACACACTCAGTAGAAAAGGAAAGAATACATCTTTCAGCAATAACAAAACAATATGCTAATAAGAAGGGAAAAAAGATTGTTAGAGAATGTAAAGAACAGATGTTTCCCAGGTCCTATTCTCTATCAGTGGAATATAGCCAAATCATATCAGAAACTCATTCACACTTCTACAGTAAAGAAGAGATGGGGCTGGGTGATTGTCCAGAAAATGCAAAAGAATGATAAATATTCTGATTTGGAAAGGTGGATGACATACAGTTCTTAATCTGTGGAAAACTAATGATTAACTATAATGAATGAACCTGATAATCCATATATTAATGGAGATAACTCTTTAAAAATAGTGTTGAGAAAAACAAATTCCAAAAGGAAATATTCAGTACAATCCCACTTATTTAAAGTTAAGAGCAACAATGCATGTATATATAGACACAACTATATTTAGTAATATAAATAAATGATATAACATATAAAACCATGTAGTAATATTACCTTTGGGAAAGAAAGCGTAGGGAGGATACTTATTTTCATTTTTTTAAATATTGGAGAGCTGACACAAATATGATACTGCCAATATTTTAAAATATTGGAGTGGACACATGAACTTTTTTCCCTCCTATAAGCTTATACTTCTTCATAATAAAAGTATTTTTTGAAATTTGTCAAGAAAAGTGCAGAAATTCAGATAATTATATGGAGGCATTTCCATCACCCTAGTTTTCTTATTCCTGAGCTAAGACTGTACAAGGCTAATTATTTACCATCTTTAGAAAGAGGAGAAAAAGAGTTATAGAAGACATGTTGTACTTTATATGAGAAGTCAGGAGCACTTTTGGTAAATGGATGGTCATTTCAAGATGGAAGTGAATTAGTTAAACATAATATATTGAATTCTTTCAAGGTTTAAGGAATGCTAATAGATAACACATTGTCATTGCTACAATAACTGAATGAATAGTCTGAATACCAGTCTACATACTTAAGTGTTGATGAGCAAGATCACAATTGACTTTTTAAAAGTCCCTTGGTAAGACTTCTTTTTCTCTCAAAATTTCCAATAAAAATTTTCCAATATAGTTCCCAGGGAGCTCATTCATGGGGAATGGCAGGGTGTAGGGGATCCGGCAGTAAAAGAAGCTATACACAAACATTTTATTAACTTTGGATTATGTAAAATTCCTAGATTTTCGAATGATGAACCAGAATAGTTTTCAACTCAGAGTGGAAAATAAGCCTGAAACATTTCAGTAGTAAGGCAAGACTCACTTGAGATATATTGTTAAATATGAGGGATGGAAATATATCACAAACAAGTGGTATTACACAGCATGCATTCTTCAGAAAAAGGAGACTCTATGCAAATGATTAGATATATACCCACAATAAGAGGGAATATTGACCTATAATTTTCAATATTACATCCTTGTATTTTTTATTACATGCTATTTTTCAACTAGTAGGGAGTGTGTTCTCATAAAGCTAATATTTATTCTTCAATGTTTATAGAGCTAGCAGTCCATTTCAGGAAATAAGAAATTCTAGGAAGTCAAATATAACTCGGTACACTATGCACAAAAGACAACAGGATAGGAAAGCACTATTTTCAGAAATCTGATTCAGGAAACAGAACTTTAAATAATTAAATAACTCATGATATGGAAGTCCTTTGATACTTTTTCCTGTCTTCATAAAGGTCTACTTTTTAGAGATGATAAATCTTGTCATGTAGCAATCCCAGTTTTATTAAAAAGACAAGAATATGTGTCTTGGTGTAGCTCTCATCTTCAACTCCACACTTCCTGTGATCTTTCTTGTGCAAGCTACAACAGATGCTAAGCATGATCCTACTATACAAACAGAGATACCCTGCCTGAAACTGTGACTCCTCAAATTAAGAATTCTTTCCATCTGATTGTTATGGAACCTCTGAATCAGAGAACACAGTGATTCCTTATGTAAAACCAAAAGACAGTAATAGTGAATGGGAATATAGTTTCTCCTAAAGAGGTTGAACCTATATTGTCATTAAAGTCTCAAGAGATAAGAGTTTTGTAGGAAGAATATTCCTGAGGATCTAGTGTTCCTCTGCCCTCAGTATTAAAAATTTACTGTAGCTCTTGGAAGAACCAGGAGAAATAGAACTTTTGAAGTCATTTCTCCACACTTGATATGCACAAAGAATAAAAAAGGGACTACCAAAATGAGAAGGAAAAAGTGGGGACTAGCAAGTGGAAAGACCACTTGGGGAGTTTCAGCTAGAACTCAGGACTCAGGCAGCTCCCAAAGATTGCTATTTGAATTTCTGAGGAAATCTATGGCCTGGAGGAGAGAGTTTAAACTAGGGTGCTTAGTTGAAAACCATTAAATGAAAAACACTTTATTATTCACCCTTTCCTCAGTCTTCCATCAGATTTCAGATTTACCCAGCTCTTCTCTTAGTAACTGACTTTCTACAGAGGTCTACTTCCAGCTCTTTATCCAAGCCCCTGAGCTATCTTCAGTGCTATTTTCCTAACCTAAGTTTTATTTTTATATTCCTATTATCTATATTATTGAATCAAACAAAAATGATAAAAATGATCTCCTTTAAACACCAAACCATCAGGTTTAGTTTTCCTAAGGAGTATTTATAGAGGCTGCTCATGTGTTTCTTGACAGCTGAGAAACAAAAGTATGATCAAGTAGAAAAAGAATGGTACCCAGACTTAGAGAGGGGAATACAGGCTCAACTCTACCATGCACTCAACTCACTAATTTCAACATCATTGACTCTAAATGAAGGGTTTATATTGTGGGAAGTTGCAGACCTCCTCTGCAAGGCAATGGATTTTGAATATGGTTACTGGTTATCATAATGACTGGGGTCTGGAGGCCTTAAATTTTGAGAACCATGGATATTAAAAGTTTTAAATTCATAATGCAATCATAGAAAAAAACAGTCAATTTAAAATACCTTTCTTGAGAAACATCAGAAATTATATATATATTGTTTTTGAGGTAGGGTCTCACTTTAGTCCAGGCTGACCTTGAATTCACTCTGTAGCCCAGGCTGGCCTTGAACTCAATGGTGATCCTCCATTCTCAGCCTCCTGAGTGCTGGGATTAAAGGTGTGTACTTCTACACCCAGCTCAGTAGATAAATTTAAATGTTCCTTCTACTTGAGAAGACTGACAAAGTTAGAGGAAATGTAGAAAACTTAAGATACTCAGGGATAAATATATGAGGATAAATAAAATTTGGCAGGGAAAGTTTTTAAAAATATTTCAATTATTTATCTATTTGAGAGAGAGAGGGAGAACAAGAGAAAGAGAGAATTGGCAGGCTAGGGCCTCTAGTCACTGCAAACAAACTGCAGACACATGTGCATCTGGCTTATGTGATACTGGGGAATTCAACCTGGATCCTTAGGTTTCACAGGAAAATGTTTTAAGTGCTAAGCCATCTCTCCACCCAAAAAGTTCTTTTTTTAAAATAAATTATTATTATTATTATTATTATTTTATTTGAGAGAGAGATACAAAAATAGGAAGATAGAGAAAGAGAGAGAGAATGGGCACTCCAGGGCTGCCACAGCCACTGCAAATGAACTCCAGATGCATGTACCACCTTGTGCACCTGTCTTACATGGGTCCTGGAGAGTCAAGCCTTGAACTGGGGTCCTTAGGCTTCACAGGCAAGTGTTTAACAGCTAATCCATCTCTCCAGCCCCAAAAATTCTTCTTCTTTTTTAAAAATGTAAAGTGAGTTTCTCTCTCCCAAAGAGGAAAAAGAAAAATTTGAAAATTAAGGCTATGATTACACAGAGGGACTCTGATGAAAATTATGTCTACAGATATAAGTTAGTACCATATGAGGTCAGGAAATATACATATGTACTTGAGAACTATTCAAATAAATAAAAATAGAAATGAAAGGGCATTACAGAGTCTTTGATAACAAAGAGATAAAAATAATTGTATGATTATAATTAACAATTAGGCATCAACAAATTAGATAGTCTAAATAAAACAAACCTCTATAAAGTATATCCTATCAATGTTGACTGCAGAAGAAAGAAAAAACCTCTTTAATTTAGACAAGTCATCTTTACTACAAAGCTCTATCAAGTAATTAAGAAAAACTAACAGCAATCCTCAGAGAAGTAAAGAAGGTAGAATATTAGACCAAAATAACCCGGATGCTAAAGCGAGACAAAAATACTCCGAGAAAAGAATAGTACAAGGAAATATCCCCAATGAAATAAACTGTAAACACCCTTTACCAAAGTTATAGCCAAAGTTCAACAGCATAATAACAAGATCATAGACCATGACATGTGAGCACATCCCTGGGATGCAAGAATGGCTCAACACGCTAATGTCATTCTATGAATTGCACTATGTTAACAATAGCAACAGCAACTACAACAAAAATGTATAAAACCCACATGATCATCTTAGCAGATGCAGTATATGTTTAGTATAGAAAGAAACTACTTCAATATAATAACAGCCATGTATAAAAAGACCACAGCAATTATCACACTCAATGGTGAAAATCTAAAAAATTCCCTTTAGGATCATCAACAAGGCAAGGATGTCACTGTTAATACTTTCATCAACCTAGCATTGGAATTCCTAGGTAGAATGATATGTTAATAAAAGAAAATTAAAAAAAAACAGTAAAAAAATCAAAATTATCTGCTTCCTAATGATATAATCTTATAATTAAAGAATCCATATAATAAATAATAACTAATCAGGACTAATAAATTCAATACAATTTCAGAATATAGTATGATCATGAAAAATAGTTTGTGGGTTTAAGAAATAGCTCAGCAGCCAAAGGTGCTTGTTTGCAAAGCCTGATGGCCTGGGTTCAGTTTCCCAGTACTCACATAAAGCCAGATGCATTAAGTGTTATTTACCTATGCGTGGAGTTCATTTGCAGTGGCAGGAGGCCCTTGTACACCAATAAACTCTCTCCCTCCCTCCCTCTTAATAAATAAATAAAATATTTAAAAATTGTTTCTATGGGCTAACAAAGAACAGCCAAAAAGGAACTGAAAAAGCAATCTCATTTCCTATACTTAGGAAAATACTTAAAATACTTAGGAAAAAAATTAGACAAAAAGAAAATACTTGAACAGTGAAAACTGCCAAATATTTCTGGAAAAAAGCCTATAAAATAAATTATTGAAAGATACCTCGTATTCATGTATTAGAAGACTTAAACTTCAAAGTGATGTGTAGATTCAATCCATTCTCTATCAAAATACCAATGAAATTTTCCACAGTAATTGGAAAAAATCTTTTAAAATAAATATGGGACTACAAAGAACTCTAATGGTCAAAACACATTGAGAAAAAAGAACTACACTGGATGCCTCCTACCTCCTCACATTAAAACATCTTACAAAGCTATAATGATCAAGACAATATGGTGCTGATATAGAAGCAGGTATTTAGATGAAGAGTAGAGTCTAGAAATAAACTTACACATATCCAATCAAATTATCTCTGATCATTTAAGTACCAATGACTATAAAATAAGATGAAGGCAGTTTATCACTATGTGCTAAGATAACTAGAAAGCAATGAAATTGACCTTTATATTAGCCCATATATGAAAATCAATGCAAAATGAAGATTTCAACATAAGACCCAAAACAAAACCACTACCTCAGAATTTCTACCACATGCATAAAGAGCTGTACAGCATTTTTGACTATGATTTCTTAGAGATGACTAGAGAAATATAAACACAAAGAATTATCACACACTAACACACTTCTGTGGAGGAAAAGGAAGCAATGCATGAGTGAAAAGACACCTCTCAGGCTGGAGAGATGACTTAGTGGTTAAGCGCTTGCTTGTGAGCCTAAGAACCCTGGTTTGAGGCTCAATTCCCCAGTACCCATGTAAACCAGATGCACAAGGTGGCGCATGCATCTGGAGTTTGTTTTCAGTGGCTGGAGGCCCTGGTGTTCCCATTCTATGTCTCTGCCTCTTTCTCTCTCTGTTGCTCTCAAATAAATAAATAAAATTTTTTTAAAAAAGATACTTCTCAAAATGTAAAAAAAAAAAAAAAAAAAAAAAAAAAAAAACAACTCTGCTTACCACACATCTACATAGAGCTTCATGTCTTGAGGATATATCTGCTATCATTCAATGGTCAAAGCCAAATAATGAAAGGCAAAAATGGAAAAGAAAAAGAAAGTTGAAAAGATATGTCTCCTAAGGAGATACAGAAATGGTGCTCACCACCACTAATCCTCAGGGAAGCACACATCAGAGCTACAGCAAAATGTTATCTCAAACCAGTCAGAAGGGCTACTATAAAAGAAGCAAATAAGAATGAGTGCTGATCAAAGCCGGGCGTGGTGGTGCACACCTTCAATCCCAGCACTTGGGAGGTAGAGGTAGGAGGATCACCGTGAGTTTGAGGCCACCCTGAGACTACATAGTGAATTCCAGGTCAGCCTGAACTAGAGTGAGACCCTACCTCGAAAAACCAAAAAAAAAAAAAAAAGGATGAGTGTTGATGAGGATATACAGAAAATAGACTGCATCAACACTACTGGTATGAATTCAATTGTTATAATTACTATGGAAAAACAGTGTTGTAGTTTTTCCCAAAAATTTAAAATAGAATTACCATATGATCCAACAATCATATATGTATGTACATCCAAACAATTGAAAAAGGACTTTGTGGAGATATTTTCACACCTATTTGTACATTACCCACAAAATCAAGATCTAAATCTATAATTTAAATGCATATAAACATATAAGAAAATGTGATGTATGCCCACAATGAATATGAATCAGGTTTACAAAAGAAGGAAATATTGTCATAAGTGACAATGTGAAATCTTTATGCTAAGTGAAAAAAGTCAGTCACAGAAGGGCAAATAATGAATAACATTATTATGCAAATTCTGAAGTAGTCAGTCCTAGAAAAATGAAGTAGTGTGGCAGGTTCTTGGGCTGGGGGTGCTCATGCAGAGTTGCTCTTCAGAAAGTTTAGAAGTTTAAGATAAAACATGCTACAAGCCGGGCGTGGTGGCACATGCCTTTAATCCCAGTACTCGGGAGGCAGAGGTAAGAGGATCACTATGAGTTCGAGGCCACCCTGAGACTACAAAGTGAATTCCAGGTCAGCCTGAGCTAGAGTAAGACCCTACCTCAAAAAAACAAAACAAAACAAAAAAAAAAAAAAAGTGCTACAATTAAGTTCCCAAAGTAACACATATATACATTAAATATACATGTAGAAAATTTTGTTAAGGAATAGATTTCATGGTTTTGTGCATTTTATAATCATGATATGAAGGATTAAGCACAGCCTCTTGATGGTTTCACACAGGTGAAGCATAATCATGCTTGCAGAGTAAACACTGCATTCAGGCAACTGTGCAAGTGCTTCCCAGCACATCCAGTTCCATGGATATAGTCACTAGAATCAAGCTGGCTGATAAATTTGTTGTGGGGTTGGCCAAGCAGACATAACTTCTCACCCATCCAGGCCCTTACTAAACACCAGATGTGTAAAATGTGAGATTATCACAAGGCCTACCAGTGAAGGGTATAGTGGGAAAAGTGGAATTTAGTAAAACACTGCAAGAAAATATGTTTTAATTTTTAAGCAGAAATGAAAGAAATGAGGCGGGGGGTGGAGAGATGGCTTAGCAGGTAAGGCACTTGCCTGTAAAGCCAAAAGACCCAGGTTTGATTCCCCAGGGCCCACATAAACCAGATGCATAAAGTGCATTTGTAGCTTGTTTATAGTGGTTGAAGGCCCTGGTACACCCATTTTCTCTCTCTCTCTCTCAAATAAATAAAATTAAATTTAAAAAAAGAAACAAAAGAAATGAAAAAGTAAAACAGTAAAAGTCTATTAAGGGAGAAAACATTTGTCACCTTTCACAGAATAAAAGCCCCACCAAATGAAATAACTGCCTTTGGGAAAAGATATTCATACTAGAAAAAGCTGTGTTCCTTCTCGCTTGCTCTTCATTTAGTTCCTACCCACTTGGCGTTCAATGCCTTACCCTATTCTGTGCTTCTTTTCACAGCTATGAAAGATGCATGAAGTGAATCTAGTCTTCTTTAGAAAGTGCCTTCTAAACAAAAGTGTTTTATTTGGTACTATCTCAAAGGCAAACATACTTCCAAATGAAAGCTTGTTCCCACTAGCAATCTTGTTTCTTAGGTAAACAACTATACTGTTAGTTTTTCCAAATGCTACACACACACACACACACACACACACACACACACACACACACACACACCGGGTCTTCTTCTAGCATTAAAAAAAAACAAAAAAAACCCTACAAGGTGAGTACTAGTGGTAGAAGAAAATAAAAATCTATTGTCCATTGGGATATTATAAAAGATTCAGAATGATAGTATTAGTTTATATTGACAAAATTTTCATTTTTGATATTTCAAAATGTATTTTATCTATAAATTATTAACTAATTAAATTATCTAGTAACATCTGATATATGGACATACTTAATATAATGTTACTGAATTTATGCAGTTAGAATTTATAAACACAGGGCTGGAGAGATGGCTCAGTGGTTCAGGCACTTACCTGAAAAGCCTAATGACCTGGGTTCAGTTGCCCAGTACCCATGTTAAGCCAGGTGCAAAGTGGCACATTCCATTTGGAATTTGTTTACAGTGGCTAGAGTCCCTGATACACCCATTCTCTCTCTCTTTCTGTAAATGTGTCTGCCTGTCTCTCTGTCTTTCTCTGCTTGCAAATAAATAAATAAAAATATTTTTTAAAAATTTGTAAGCCTAGAAATAAAGTTTTTTTTTAACAGGCAACATGGAACATATCTCACTTGCAGTATATCACAGAGTGCACAGCAAGATATAAGACATATGATAAAAGGATATAGGAAGAACCATTGCACATTTTTTAAACATTTGTATCTATTTCCCAGTGAAATTAAAGAATTACAATTTATGCATTGTCTATTTGTAGAATTTATTGAGATGAATATACTATCATGAATTTTGAAAGTCCGTTAAAATTAACAATATGAATAATATAAAAGAAAAAAAAAACACAGACCTTATAATGTCCAGCAGATCAGAAGACAAATCTGTTCTCTGGGGACTTGATTGAAGCACTATATATGCATAAAAGTGTTTTAGGGAAGCTGTTCATAAAGGAAGTACCAGGAAAGACAGTGCCTCTGATGTGCCCAATGCCTCTGCAAGCAAAGAAAAGCACAGCATCAGGGAGTGTTCAAATCACCAGTACTGGCAGTCACCAATCTTTGTAGCCAGAAAATACTATATTACACCTTCAGGAACATTTAGAATGATATTACTAATTTCTCTTAGTTTTGTGGCTCAAATCATTTTATTTATAAGGGGTACTATAGGATATATGCCCTTCAATAGTGTATTTAGAAATTGCTAATGCTCAGGATTATCTTCCAAGTAAATCAACTTCTCCATTTTTCCCATTGACTCAGGCTAAGACTGAAGAGTACACAGGCAGCAAAGCTATTTCCTGAGCAAATATAGGCATATGGATCTGGGCAGGGGCTTCAGGTATGAGGACCTCTTTGCTGGGTACACATGCCCAGCACCTGGAGACAACTGGCTTTATTTTTTAGAAGAGAAAAGCTGACACATATCTTATAAACCTGGATAAGGTTCTGTTTCAACTCAAGTCCAAAGGTCTTCGGACTGGGTCTTTCCCTTATTTCACTTTGTGGCCAATGTGATTTAGAAAAATAATTCATAAATAGCTCTGGAAAGAACATGAAACACCCCAACACACTAAATTAATTCAAATATTACAAAATCATTTGTGGAGTTACATTTCCTAATTTGCTTTAGTTTTATATCAAATATTGTCTTATTGTGTTAGGAAACAGAAATGCACACAGTCCGCTTAGGAAACACTTTCTCTTCCAACTCTTCCCTAAGCAAACAAAGAGGGCTCCTTGGAAACCAAGTAGCTCCTTAAACAGACAGTGCCAGTTTGTGTGCTCTGCAACTGCAAGGATGGCAACACTCACTTTTCACTTCGCAGGCCCTCCCCATGACTCACAGCCAGGAAATGAGCCGAGTTCCTTGGAACCCTGTATAAGATCTCCGTGTGGCTGTGTTCACCTCCATGGCTGAGGGTGATTGACAGGCCTCCCTTGAGATTTCTTTTCTCATTTTCAGCCATATATCTACAGTTCATGATGGTTCTGCCACCAACACAGAAGGCCCCAGAGCCTGTCCTTCACCCATTCTTGGTGTGTTTTAGGATCAGTTCCCACCAACTAAACACTTCAAAATTTCCCTCAGTGTGCAAATGATTAATGCCATGGACTTTTGTATGATTCTTGAAACTCATTTCAACTACACTTAGCAGGACCTCAGTAAAGCTTAAATAAAATAGACCTAGGAATACCACCCTTAAAAAATAACATTTAGAGCTAGGCATGGTAGTGCACACCTTTAATCCCAACACTCAGGAGAGAAAGTTAAGAGGATCACCCTGAGTTCAAAGCCAGTCTGAGGCTACATAGTGAATTCCAGCTCAGCCTGGACTAGAGTGAAACCCTACCTCCTCACAAAACAAACAAAAAAATCATTTTTAAAAATTCTTGGCAATAAAATTTAGGTCATGAATAAAGAAATGGGGAATCCCTTATGCTTGGTTGTATTTTCTTTTTAAAAAATATTTTATTTTTATTTATTTATTTTCTTGAGAGAAGAGAGAGAGAGTGACAGAGGGAGAATGGGTGCGACAAGACCTCTAGCCACTGCAAACGAACTCCAGACATATGCACCCCCTTGTGCATTTGGCTTATGTGGGTCCTGGGGAATCGAATCAGAGTCCTTTGGCTTTGCAGGCAAGCACCTTAACCGCTAAGCCATTTCTCCAGCCCTGTATTTTCAAGTTCTGTAGAACTGAAGCCTAGGATTATTACATGAAGAAAAGAAGAAAAGAGGACAGAGTGACACACAGCTAGTCCATCTCACATGAAAGAAGAAAGAAGAGCCTGACAGAATATGAGGGTGTTCCAAACACAGAATCTCAACTAAGTTATCAGAATGCAAAATAAATAGATGCTCTTCTTAAAATCTCCTGTACTTGTATTTTTTTCTCCATGTCATTCAAACCACAAAGCTTGAAAATATATATGCCTCATCCAGCACGATGGTTTGTCAAGAAATTCCAGCCGCAATTTTTCAAGCAGTCATACAACCATGATGCACTGGACATTTATGAATTAGCTAGTAAGCCAGAAAATTCCAGGAACATAAACAAGATAGGTTTTTTTTTAAGCAATACTCTATCTTATAGAAAGATATGACTAGAATGTCAAAAGCCACAAGAAGGTGATGCTATTAAGAATGAGGTGTGGAGCAATGCTGGCTTGAGAGTTCCTGCATCACCACTTACTACCAGAATGACCTTGGCCTTGGAACTCTAACTGTCCTATTTGAGCTTCTTTCTCAGCATGATATGTTCTCCTCGAAGGTTCTTTTGAGGATTAAGTAAGATATTTCACACAGACTGAAAGGTGTACTGAGAAGCATGTGGGAACAGGTTGAATTCTAGCTAGTAGTGGCACTGTTTTATCAAAGCATAGGGACATCAGTGAGGAAAAAAAATGTGCTCTGAAACTAAAGAGCAGTTGAAATTATCTTTTGGGGATAAGCGGAAATCAAGAAGTCTTCAGTAAGGAAAATAGCATTTATGGTGAACTATAATGGAACAGAAATAATAAGCAATTACACATGATAAGGCTGTTATAGATAGACCTTCTCTGTGGTAAATGAAAAGGTAGAACATTAGGTACTGTAGCAGACAGCTTCAGGTTCACTGAGATGAACTTCCAGACCAGGCACAGTTATGGAGGAAGGGATATTATTTATTGAAGCTTACAGATCCAGGGGAAGTTCCATAAAGTCAGGAGAAGCAGCCTGCTCTTCACAAGGCCGAGCAGAGAGAGCAAAAGCCAACCAGCCACCACAGCACACAGAGCAAAAACTACAGCCAAAAGGTCACACAGCACACTTCAGGAACTCCTACTTGGCACATTTGCATATCTTTACAATGGAATCTCAAACCCACCATTAACACCTTAAGACTGGCCCCCAGTGACATTGCCTCTAGCAAGGTGATTGCAGATGCAAACTATAACTAATAATTGAATATATTGGGGGACATATATTCAAACTACCACATTCCACCCCTGGCCCCCAATATATTTATCACTATCACACATTGTAAATTGTACTCAGTCCAATTTCAAAGGTTCTCACAGTCTTGATCAACTTAAGATAGTGAGTCCTGTAAAATCAAACAAGTTAAATACTTTCAACATGTAAAGGCACAGAGTAAACATTTTTAACTGGTATAAGGCATAGCAAGGAGAAACTAAAACAGTGCAAACTCAACCACCATCAACAGTCATCAAACTTCTGCAGTTCAAGTTCAATATAACCAGAGACTGACAGTCTCCAGGTTTTCCAATTCCTTCCTTCCAGCTGGGCAGAGTCGCCAGGGAAAACTTTCATCCCATGCCAACACTGCACTCCATGGTAGCCCTTTTTGCACAGTCCTGGTATATCCAAAACATCTTCAGGTCTCCATGCAAACCACGGTCCATCTTCCAAAAGGCTCTTCCAGCCTATTCCTGAGGGACTTCATGCCCTGCCTCATGCCACATCTCAGCAGCAGCTCCTGGAACCATGTGCAATTCATGACCACTCCATGCATTTTTCATGCTTCCAAAACTAATACCAGGTGTGCAGGACACAGCCATATTCTTAATCCAGGGACAAAATAAACCATAGCCTTGAAAAGCAGGTTCCTTCTCCAGTCAGCTCTTTCCAAGAATTTGCATTTTTAACAGTCTTTCCTCAGGCATCCTCTCCATTGTTTTAATGTAAATGCAGTCGGGCCACCTTCCTTCCACCTTCCTTAAGATTGCTAATGTGTTGACAATAGCAGCTAAACCAGCCTCAATGCCTCTACTTTTAACTTGCTTCAGGTTTTCCAACTTAAAATCTTAAAATCTCAGTCCGATATCTTCAGCCAAGCATATCAGTCCATTACAAATTTAACCTTGATCAAACTTTCTGGGCCTGGATAGCAGAACGTAGCCATCCCTTATGCCAGTAGCCCAGTTCCAACAAAGTCCTCTGTAGTCTTTCTTTCCCCTTAGAAACCTCATAAGCCAAGCCTCGAAGTTCAGTACTATCTGCACTTAGCATTCTCAAACTCTCATCAGAATAGTCCATAAAACTTGGCTTACCACTCCAGAAGGCATCTTCAGTTGCAAGCACCAAGTCCATGCCCATTCCTCCAAAACAAAGGTTCCAAAAGACGACTATCCACATGGTCAGGTTCATCTCACCCCACACTCCTCGGTACCACTTTACTGTAGCAGACAGCTTCAGGTTCACTGAGATGAACTTCCAGACCAGGCACAGTTATGGAGGAAGGGATATTATTTATTGAAGCTTACAGATCCAGGGGAAGTTCCATAAAGTCAGGAGAAGCAGCCTGCTCTTCACAAGGCCGAGCAGAGAGAGCAAAAGCCAACCAGCCACCACAGCACACAGAGCAAAAACTACAGCCAAAAGGTCACACAGCACACTTCAGGAACTCCTACTAGGCACATTTGCATATCTTTACAATGGAATCTCAAACCCACCATTAACACCTTAAGACTGGCCCCCAGTGACATTGCCTCTAGCAAGGTGATTGCAGATGCAAACTATAACTAATAATTGAATATATTGGGGGACATATATTCAAACTACCACAGGTACCTTATAAAATATGCATCTATTTTCCAGAAAAGTAGGTTTCCATATGACTTTTTTACTTTTCTGGACAATGGAACACTTAGAAGCCACAGATTTTTACCAGAAAATTTTCAGTGCCAGGGATGGGATACCTTCCAGTGAGTTATTGGCCAGGGAGGTCACAGATACCCCAAAAACATTATAGGCCATTGCCGAGGCCCTTGATTTCCCACCAGGAATAGATGGTAAGACCCTATTGCTAAGACTCCAATTACTTGGGTGGCAAATTCACTGAGAAATCCTGCTGGTGCTGAGCTGAAAGCCTCCTACATGTGTACCAGCTGACAGAAAGTTGAAAAAAAGCTATGCTGCATGCAGGTTAGTGGGAGAGAGAAAACACCAGTGAACGTACTCAACATTGAACACTGCAAGCTTCAAATTTGGTCAGCCAGGCCAAATGAGCCAATGGGTGCAATAGTGCCATGTCTGTTATGGGGGAAACCAACTACTCTCTAATGGACTGGAGGCCCGCTCCATGGGAGGGAACATATCCCTAATACTGAAAACGTACGACAGGGGTAGTCATGAGCCCTAAGGGTGTAATGTCAGTTGGTGTCTCACTAAATGTATATACTATGCTCACCAAACTGCCCAGTAAGCACTTCTCTTAATGTCTACATCCATATATTAATGCTACTCTCACTTTTGGTTAGAGAAGTTTCTCTTTTCAGGCGGTGGCGACCTTGGGATGACTCAGAAGGTACCATGGTGCTGAGAAGAAGGGACAGAGGAGTGCTCAGCACTGAAATATCTCAAACACGCCTTCCAAGGCTCAGGGTCCACTGCGGAAGAGGGGGCGGGAAGAATGTAAGAGCCAAAGGAAGAGTAGGACTCCTTACAACGTGTTCCTCCAGACCCAAAATGGCCTAGATATCCATGGCCTCACAGTGCCTGACACTACCTACATAAGACCATCATAACAGGAGGAAAAGATCATGACATCAAACTGAAAAGAGAGACTGATTGACAGAGGGAGGGGATATGATGGAGAGTGAAGTTACAAAGGAGAAAGTCGGGAAGGGAGGGAAGTACCATGGGATATTGTCTACAATTAAAGAAATTGTCAATAAAAAAATAAAAAATAAAATAAAATAAAATAAATGTACATCCAGGAAATTATACATCATTTTCTAGGATTTAGTGTGAAAGTGGGTATCTACTATTACAGCACAGGCAGGGAATGATACAAAAGAGAAAATCCATGCATTGCTATGAAGAGAGATACAATATCCCTAAGGATCCCGCTCTATTCAATGGTGTAGCAGACAGCTTCAGGTTCGCTGAGATGAACTTCCAGACCAGGCACAGTTATGGAGGAAGGGATATTATTTATTGAAGCTTACATATCCAGGGGAAGTTCCATAATGGCAGAAGAAGCTGGCCTGCCTTCACAGGGCCAAGCAGAGAGAGAAAAGCCAACCAGGCGCACAGCACACAGAGCAAGCTACAGCCAAAAGCCACGGCACACTTCCATAACTCCTACTGGGCACACTTTGCATATCTTTACAATGGAATCTCAAACCCACCACCACACCTTAAGAACCACCCAGTGACATTGCCGCTAGCAAGGTGACTGCAGAGCAAACTATAAACTTATAAAACAATGAATATATTGGGGGACATATATTCAAACTACGACAAATGGTAATCCAAAATGATACTATGGCTTTTAATGGAACTTGGCAAGCTCTAGACATGCCATTTTAAAATGTAGGCTCAAATTTAAATCATGAGGCTTGTGACTCAAATCTCCAATGTGACCTTTACTTAGTATTGTTCAAGAAAACATGTCTGTCAGTGTGGACAGAAGCTATGCAGTCTTTTACTCTGCCAGTCTAATGAGAGATGTACTATACTGGAAAAGCACAGAGCTGCACAATGAGTGTGGCTCTCATTTTCCAAAAGCAATGAAAGCAAGGACTTTACTTGATTTTGTGTCATTGGTTTATGTGTCCTACTACATTGGTGAATATTCCTGATCCTCCTATATCCTGGACATTAAAAAAGGCCTGGCTGGAATCTCACAAGTTATAGATTTAAGATACTATCTCTCAGATTTCTGGTTAAGATGGCATCTGCCTAACCACACTTCACCTCACAATGAAGGAAAGACAGGCTCTTTGGGGTTCTTAGGGGTTGTAGATTCTAGTAGACCTCCAGTGGGAGGGCACAGAGGAGCAAAGTAGGTAATCCACTGATTCCCACATTCTCAGGTAGCCCACCAGTCCCCCAAACTCCTCAAGCAGCTGTCCCTGCCACCCTACTGGTGGAGATGTGCCAGGAATCCCACCAGCTCCTGGAACCTGAACAACACACTTTTAAATAATAAATGGGTAGTGGATGAAAAATATAAAATGAAATTGCAAAATTTCTAGAACTGAATGACAATGTGAACATATCATACCAAAACTTATGGGACACAATGAAGGCTATCCTTAGGGGAAAATTCATAGCACTAAATGCCTTCATAACAAAGACAGAGAGATCCCAAATCAATAACCTAACCATCCACATAAAGGCATTGGAAAAAGAAGAAGAAACCAACCCAAAAAGCTCCAGACAGAAATAAATAATTAAGAGCAGAGAAGAAACTAAAGAATTGGAAACTAAGAAAACGATTAAGAAAAATAATGAAACAAAAAAAAGGAATGAGTAAGATTGATAAACCCCTGGCCAATTTGATCAAGTGAAAAAGAGAGATGCTTTAAATTAACAAAATTAGAAATGAAAAAGGAGAGATCACAACAGACATACGTGAAATTGGGAGAAGCATCAGGACTTATTTCAAAAACCTCTACTCCACAAAATTGGATAATATGGAAGAAAGAAAAGAATTCCTGGACACATACCACCTACTAAAGCTAAACTTAGAGCAGATTAATCTCTGAAACAAACCTATCACAGCCATCAAAATTGATAAAGTAATCAAAAGCCTCCCCCCAAAGAAGAGTCCAGGACCAGATGGATTCTCAGATGAATTCTATCAACCATTCATGAGAAAACTGAAACCAATTTTTCTTAAACTGTGCCACATAATCAGAGAACAGGGAAAGCTCCCCAACTCCTTTTATGAAGCTAGTATCACCCTAGTACCAAAACCAGGCAGAGATGCAACAAGAAAAGAAAACTAGGCCTATTTTGCTAATGAACATAGACACAAACATCCTGAACAAAATCCTCACAAACCGAATTCAACAACACATAAAAAGCATTATCCACCTTGATCAAGTAGGCTTTATCCCAGGAACAAAGGGTTGGTTCAACATACGGAAATATGTCAGGGTAATATGGTACATAAATAAGTTTAAACACAAAAACCACATGATCATTTCAATAGATGCAGAAAAGACCTTTGGCAAAATACAACAGCACTTTATGATCAAAACATTGGAGACAATAGGAATAGACAGTTTATATCTCAACATAATAAAGGATATATATAAGGCGCTTAAATCCCAAATAATACTTAATGGGGAGAGACTGAAGGGATTCCCATTGGGACCTGGAAGAAGAGAGGGGTGTCCACTCTTATCTCTGCTCTTCAACATAGTACTAGAACTTCTAGCTCAAGCAATAAGACAGGAAAAAGAAATAAAAGGGATACAAATTGGAAAGGAAGAAGTAAGTTAGCCATATTCAGGATGACATGATTCTATACATAAGTGACCAAAGAACCTCCATCTGAAAACTCGTCAAGGTGATTAATTCCTTTAACAAAGTAGCAGGATACAAAATCAATGCACAAAAATCCGCCAGGGGAAGAGAATGTGTAAAAGAAGGGTGGGGGGTGGGTCAATCAAAATTCAAGATATTCTGAATAAGACTTATATAAACCTACTTTTGTGAATAATGGCATATCCAGAAGCTATAGATTGTTACTAGAAAATTTTCAGTGCTTGGGATGGGATACCTTCCAGTGAGTTGTTGGCCAGGGAGGTCCCTATTGCCTCTAAAACATTACAGGCTATTGCCAAAGCCCTTGGTTCCCTTGAGAAACAGATGGTAAGACCCTTTTGCTGAAAACCTCACATGCCTGAGCATCAAGGTCTCTAAGAAATCAAGCTGGTGCTGATCAGAAAACCTTCTCCCTGTATACCAGCCAACTGAAATCTGGAAAATGATGCACTGCATGCAGCCATATGGGAGACAGAAATCATCAGCAGTGAAAACAGTGGACACCGGAAACCTCAAGTTTGGCCACACAGGACGAATGACTGAATGGCTGCAATAGTGGCATGTCTGCTCTTGGGGAAACCAACTGCTCCCTAATTGGATTGAAGGCTCACTCTATGGGAGGGAATAAATGCCTGGTACTGAAAAAACTAATCAAAAGTCTATGACAGGGGAGGTCATGAGTCTTAGGGGTATAAAATCTGCTCTTGTCTGGCTAAATGTATATATATTATTCCCACCAAACTGCCCTGAAAGCACGACACTTAATGTTCATATTCATATATTAATGCTATTCTCAATTCTGATTAGAGAAGCTTCTCTTTTCAGATGGTGATGACCACTGGGATGACCCAAAAGGCAACACAGTGCTGAGAAGAAGGGACGGAGGAGGGTCCAGCACTGCAACATCTCTATCACACCCTCCAAGGCTCAGGGTCCTCTCTGTGGGAGGGAATACATAGCTGGTACTGAAAAACCTAAGCAAAAGTCTGGCAGGAGAGGTCATGAGCCTTAGGGGGATAAAGCCTACTCTTATCTGGCTAAATGTATATATTATTCCCACCAAAAGGCCCTGAAAGCACTACACTTAATGTTCATATTCACATATTAATGCTATTCTCACTTCTGGTTAGAGAAGCTTCTCTTTTCAGATGGCGATGACCACTGGGATGACCCAAAAGGCAACATAGTGCTGAGAAGAAGAGATGGAGGAGTGCCCAGCACTGAAACATCTCTGTCACACCCTCCAAGGCTCAGGGCCCATTGCAGAAGAGGGGGCAGATAGAATGGAAGAGCCAAAGGAAGGGTACGACTCCTTACAATGCAACTGTCTAGACAGAAATTGGCCTTGATATCCAAGACCTTGCAGTGCCTAGAAATACCTTCGCAAGACCCTCATAATAGAAGAAAAAGATGATGACATCAAATTAAAAGAGAGACTAATGGAGAGAGGGAGGGGATATGACGGAGAGTAGAGTTCCAAAGGGGAATGGGGGGAGGGGAGGGAAATATCATGCATTTTTTGTATGTAAGTATAAAAGTCATCAATAAAAAAATTAAAAAAAAAAACACTCAAGAGGGCTGGAGAGATGGCTTAGCGGTTACAACACCTGCCCCCTAAGCCTAAGAACGCTGGTTCCAATCTCCAGCGGTTCCAATCAGGCCCCACGTTTAGCCAGATGCAAAGTGACACAAGGGCACAATGCCGCACTTGACCACAAGGGGGTGAACACATCTGGATTTCATTCGCAGCAGCTGAGAGGCTGCTGGCACGCCCATCTCTATCTGTCTTCCTCTCCCTCTCTCTCTGTCTCTCTCCAAAAAAAATAAAAAAACACTCAAGAAAGAAATTGCGGAGGTCTTGAGAAAATGGAAAGACCTCCTGTACTCCTGGATAGGCAGAATTAACATTGTGAAAAGGACAATCTTACCAAAAGCAATATGCACATTCAGTGAAATACCAATAAAAAATCCCAATATTTTTCTTCACAGAGATTGAAAAAATGATTTCAAAATTCATATGGCAGAAGGCCTTAGATATCCACGCATATCCTCAGCAAAAAAAAAAAAAAAAAAAAAAAAAAAAAAAAAAAAAAAAAAAAACACCTCTGGAGGCATCACCATAGCTGATCTAAAGCTATATTACAAATTCATAGTAACAAAAACAAGATGGTATTGTCAAAAAACAGGATCATAGACCAATGGAACAGAATAGAGTACCCAGACTTTGGGTCAAGGAACTATAGCTGTTTGATATTCGACAAAGGCCCTAACAATGTAGACTGGAAAAATGATAGCATCTTCAACAAATGCTGCCGGACAAACTGGATAACCATATGCAGGAAAATGAAACTAGATGCACACATCTAGCCATGCAGAAAAATCAAGTCCAAACAGATGAAAAACCTCAATATAAGACCCAAAACTCTGCTATTACTGGAAGAAAAAATAGGAGCAACTTTCCACAATATAGGAGTGTGAAAATACTTCCTGAACAAAACCCCAGTAGCTCAAGAAATTAAATATTCACTCAATCAGTGGGAGCTCATGAAGCTGAAAAGTTTTTCCACAGACAAACATGCAATAAGCAGAGCCAATAGATTACCCACAAAATGGGAGAAAAAATTTTCCAGGCTATACAACTGATAAAGGCCTAATTTCTAGAATCTACAAAGAACTCAAAACCTAAACAATAAAACAATCAAACAACCCACTCACAAAATGTAGCAAAGAACTGAATAGGGAGTTCCCAGAAGAAATACAAATGGCAAACACACACTTAAGAAAATGCTCAACATCTGTAACCATCAGGTAAATGCAAATTAAAACTACTATGAGATTCTACCTTACCCCAGTAAGGATAGCAAACATTAGGAAATCAAATGAAAACAAATGCTGGTGAGAATGTGGAGAAATAGGAACCCTTATTCACTGTTTGTGGGAATTCAAGCTGCTACAACCATTATGGAAAGCAATATGGAGACTCCTTAAAAGGTTGAAAATAAAGTTACCAACAGACAAGTTATTCCCTTATTGGGCATTTACCCTAAAAGCTCCATGCCTCAGTTCAGAGAGATTTGCTCAACCATGTTTCTAGCTGCTCAATTCATAATAGCTAAGAACTGCAGTCAACCCGGATGCCCATCATTAGACGAATGAATAACCAAGATGTGGTATATCTACACGATAGAATTTTACATAGCAGTAAAGAAAAATGACACAATGAAATTTGGAGAAAATTGATCAATCTTGGAATAGATCATTCTCAGTGAAATCACCTAATCACAAAAAGACAATCATTCCATGGTCTCACTCATCTGTGGCTCCTAACCTGAATCTGCCCGAGATGCTGACACACCTAATAGGCATCTTAAGGACCAGACATAGGGAGGGTGGGATGGGATGGGAGAGTAAGAGTGGGGGCACAAAACTGGACCCAAATGGAACTGGTACCATAAAATCCTATATCCTGAAAGACAGACTAAAAGTTTGAACCTTCATTAGGTCCTTAAAAGGAACACATGAATCAAAGAGGGTATGATGAAGAATAACCTTAATCTTTTCTTGTTTCTCTCTCTCTCTTTTCTCTCTTTCTCTTTTATATTACTTATCTGTTTCTTCCTTCTTTTCCTTTGGTGTCGGCCTATAACTTCCAGTACCAGGATGCAGTTAACATCTACAACTAGCTGTTGATCAAAGAGACCTACAAGGTTTCCCATAAGAAGACAAACTTCTGTCCAAGCACTGATTACCCACCAAAAGTTAACAGTAAGACCCTACTTCCAAAGACACCGTATGTTCTTCATACAGAACATGGAGTAACTTGGCTGGAATCTGGAAGAGGGTTAGTCCCCAGACAGTTAGCTTTTCTAGTGCCAGAAGGTGCTACATGAGTGACTGGGGGAAAGTGACCAACAACTGTCCAAGCAACACATGATATAAGCTTCTCAGCAGCAAACAACCTGACACGATGCTCACACAAGGGCAATAGTGGCACACAGCCATGAAGGGTAACCAACAGCTCTTGATTTGGCTAACTGATCCACTGAGTGGAATACAACCCATAACTGGAACTGAGAAACAAGTCAGAATCATATCCAAAAAATGAGTTCACTCTCCAATATCAAGCTCCCACCAATCTTGGGCTACAAGAGGGCCTACACCCATTAAATTCTCTCTAAACTAATAAAGGGTATCCCATTTATCTGAAACTGACTTCACTCTCCATTGGAGAATTTGCTTCTCTTTTTAAGATTGATACAGAACTTATCACGCTTCACAAGGGCCCCAGGTGAAACCATAGAGTAATTGGGGAAATGAGCAAGAGTGCTGCATTCTAGGTGAACCTTGTACCAGCACAGGGGTGAAGGAGATAGATGCAAAGAACACTCAACTCCTGCCAAACCAGAGATCTAGAGACACAGAGGCTCCCAAGACATCATTACTGAAGCAGACCTAAAACAAACCCAATATGGCTCAGGGAAATTTGTGGAAGAGGGTGGAAAGGTTGTTAGAGCCACAAGTTGGAACATTGTGTACAGTGACATTGCCTCTTCCCCATAACTGATTGCTACCCCCACAATGTACAATCCACAATCCAGATGGGGATAACTGACATCTCCAATGAGAAGGGTCCCTTCAGAGGGGGGAGAAGAGGGAGGAGGATAAGAATGGTAACAACATGTGCTGTTTACACACTGAGTATGTATATAACTAATAAAGAAAAAATTTAAAAAGTATATCTATCATCTCTCTGAATATATCCATGCTCTGGGACTCAGTGAGCCTCATAACTTTGCCATGCCAGACTGATATAATACTGTTTCCAACAGAAAAGAACACCTCAATAGTGATTTCCATTCTCCCTACCTTCCCTATTTCCCATCCCTGGGATATCTGCCCAAGAAGAGCACTATAGTGTAAATATTCCCTCTGCCAATGTGATATTAAGAAAGCAGGCCTTTAAGAGTTGACTGGACCTTGAGGACCCCTTCTTCCTTCCTTCTTCCTGGGATTAAGGTCCTTAGATGAGAAGCTTCATGCTGTACTCGGTAGCTTGCTTTCTGGTTCCACCACATTATGACACACCATTCTTCCCCTCTAAAGGAACCAGCTTGGAAGTAGAAAGAAGCCCTCACCAGAAAATGAAACCTGTGCTTCCTTGATCTTGGAATTCTCAGACTCCAGAAAGATGAGAAAATAACTGCTAGTCTTCATAATCTCTTCACTTTTAACTGGCCACTCAACTGGACACATCATGTGGACTAAAGATGTCACTACACAAAACAGCTTAAAATGTGGCAGTGGAAGTGGCTTTGAATGTGGGGAAAGAATAGGGGCTGGGAGGGTTTTGGAGTGAATACTGGGAAAGGCCTGCAGCACCATGAGTGAGGCATTTGAAATGATTCTGGTGAGGGTACAAAAGACAAGAGCTGTAAGTGACCTTTTAATGATTACCCAACTGGCTGTCATGATAACACTCATGAAAATGTGGATGACAAAGACTATTCTGATGACGTCTCAAATGGAAACAAGGAATGAGGTATGAAAACTGCAGGTTCAGGAAGGATTACAAAATAGTAAAGAACTTGGCAGAATTGTGTCCTGTCCTAGGATATGTAACAAAGCAAAATTTAAGGGCAATGAGCTTGGATATATTTTGAATAAAACCTTAAATAACAAAGCATTCAAGGTGTTAGCAGTGATAGGAGACAGACACTGGCAAGGCAGCTTAGGGGTGATGGACCCAAAAGTGTATCGTCTTCTCCTGGCTAAGTGCAGGAATTGTCCTTGGGCCTGTAGGGGAAAATATCGGTCATCACACTTTACTTCAGGTCAGAAATGTCAGAAGGATCTGGCCTTTCCTTATCTCTGGCCCCCTTAAGGAGTCTTTCCACTCCCTTCATAGAGAATTCAAAAATTCTTGACCCAAGACTCCTGGCATCAGGAAGAAAATGATTAAACCAGCCACCTAATTGTGGTCTTCCTCAAGTACACACTTCCCATAAACAAAACAAAACAAAACAAAACAAAACAAAACAAAACAAAACAAAACAAAACAAAACAAAACACAGATCCGAGTCTCAACATGGGCTTCTTACACCCTCTCTTGACTCTGGGTAAGAGTTTTGACTTCTTTCATGGGGCTTCTAAAACTCCCTCTTGTTTCCCTGGAAAAGAGCTCCACCTCGCTTCCATCTCCTACATTCTAGGTTTAAGACCCAGTTCTCTTCTCCCTCCTCAAGCTTTGAGTTATAACAAAATCTTTCTGAACCTTAGTGTATGGTCTGTGGATTTCATTCTTTAAGTTCATAGGACAAGGATCTTGGAACACTCAAATTATTGGTACATTGTCCTATAGGGTATTCTTGTATGAACACCTTCTCTTACACATGAGAAAGAAAAAAAAAATAGTTTGAGAATGGATTTTATAATAATAAGACAGGCAGAACTTTAAAAATTGTTAAATTTTTAGCCTGGCCATGTTATATTTCAGAGAGAATACTAAGGGTGGGGCCAAGTGAACTTTTGATAAAGTGTGAATAGACTGCAGCCTGGTCTGCTCATTCAGACAATGGGAGAATGGGAGACCTCAAAGGCATTTCAGATATTTTCAGGCTGTGAACCCAACACAAGCCTAACTTTTGTGTTTGAATAGTGCCTTGAGTCTCACCCACATCTGATTTAGATGAGACTCTGGGCTATAAATTTTGAGTGGATTTTGGAAAAAAAATATAACTCTGGGATGGAATGAATGTAGTGCATATGGGAGAGGGACAAGAATTTTATAAAGTCCATAAGCTCCTCCCTCATGAAAATGCCCAGGTAAAAAGAGGTAATTTCTGCTTCTTCCTTCTATTATGTGAGGACACAGAATTCCCTGCCTTCAGAACAACTACCTTGGAAGCAAAGCAGCTCTTACAGACAGCTGGACTCACTAGCACTTTGAACTTAGGCTTTCCTAACTCCAGAACTAGGAGAAAAAAAATTCCATTTTGTATAAATTACCTAGTCTGTTATTTTATTATAACATCCCAAATGGACTAAGACAGAGAGCAAACTCACAGAAGAGGTGCAGCCATCTTCCCTTCTCATGCATCTTTTTCCCTTTCACTGAGTTCTGAAAGCCTAGTGACTCTTCTCTGCATTACCTCTACCTCACATCATCACATTGTATACCATTACATACTTGCAGCACACTTTCTTTGTAGTTCATCCTAAAAAAACCAAAAGTTTTGTCATTCTTTCAGACTAGTCTACAATGGTGATCACTATGGAAATGAAAATAAATGCATAAATAACTTTTCTTAGAGAGAGAGAGACAGGTAGAGAGAAAGAGAGAGAGAGAGAGAGAGAGAGAGAGAGAGAGAGAGAGAGAATGGGCATGCCAACAACCTCTCAGCTGCTGTGAACAAACTCCAGATGCGTGCACCCCCTTGTGGGCAAGTATGGCATTGTGCCCTTGTGTCACTTTTTGCGGCGGGCTGAATGTGGGACCTGGAGATTGGAACCGGCATTCTTAGGCTTGACAGGCATGCACCTTAACTGCCAAGCTATTATGTGCATCACTACTAAACAACCTACAAGAGCACATTATTTCTCAAAGAACAGACCTAAGTTCCTTGCCAGCAATGTCTATTCCTATCATCTCCAAACATAAGATAAAATATTTCTAATCTAAGCCCCTGAATCAAATAGAAACAGTTTACCATTATAGAGCAGTGAATTTCAAATAGGGGTACACTGGAGTCATCTGTCTCTACTAGATTATCTCCCTCTCATTCCCACAGAACCCCTTCTTTCCAGCTAGTCCTCCTACTTTCAGCTCTTTTTTGAAAATAAAATGTGACCCTCTGAGTTTAATTATGGTTGTTCCCATAAGCTCACCACATGCTTTTAACTAAATTTCCCACAGGAAACTGAAATGAACATCACATGATTAGAACTACTGCTGTCTCTCCTCTTCCTCCAGGTATATCTGACCCACTTGGCAGACACGCCATATCCTTTTAACTGAATCACAAGGACAGACCATGTCATGCCTTATCTAGTTTCTCATTGTAGGATGAAAACATTTTAACTTGGGGTTGAGGAAATGGCTGAATGGATAAACGCTCTTGCCATGCAAGTGTAAATACCACACGAAGCCAGACAGTGTGGTAGTCTTCTGTAATCCCAGCATATCTGAAGTGAGAAGGGGAGCAGAGACAGGACAATCTCCCAGAAGTTCCCAGGCCAGTTAGCCTGAAACACACAGAGGTGAACAACAGTGAGAGCTTACCTCAAACAAGGTGCAAGGAGTGGACCAGCCCCCACAGTTGTTCTCTGATCTCCACTTGCATGTCATAGCATGTATGCTCCTGCACTCACACATAAAAACTGGCACACAAATACACACACACACCAAAAATTAACTAGAAGAGGCATTTTAGTATTTCTAAATAGGTTCAAGAGCACGTAGCCATCAGGTATGCACTGTTTGAATTCTGCAGTTGGATTAATGAAATTGACATTGTAGAATTAGAAAAACAAAATCTGGAAAGACTGGGACCATTTTTCTTGTGTCCTGGATGTTTGAGCTGATAGGTTGGGGTGTGGATTTAGGAAGAGTTGTGCATGCCAGCTTCCACAGTTCTGACCATTCTCTACAGTCTCTCTCAGGTAAACCACTGCTTGACCAATGTAAGACGTCTATATATGCAATATGTTATACAACTTGACCATCATAAACTGCTGCAGTAATATCCCAAAGCCAAATGAGTTTTCCTACATTATTAATCAACAGACAATGACAGAATTATTACTTGAGATCCCAAAATTAGACACAAGGCTTCTGACTCATAAGCAAGCTTTGATTCTCCTCTCTTCTGACTTGATCATTTAAAAGATTCATGCTAAACAAATGTTAAATGTGCAAGGAGGATTTCCATTTGGCATTTTCTTTATTGTTCCCAATCAAAAGGAGCTACCCCACTTCACACCATTAGACATGATGATTTTTACTCTTGTTTTTTATTCCTCCTTTACTGGACTCTAATCCGTCACAGAATCATAGACAAACCAACAGAATTTTAGGCTGTGTTTTCCTTCAACCATAAGGAATTTCAGTTCCTCATAGGTCAGGCCTCTTTTCAAAACCAAGCCTGTGTACAGGCAGTTACTCATGTTTGGAAAACTCTTCTGCCTTTCATCTTCATGGGGAACTCTAAGCCATTCATTGCTTGTCTGCATGATTCTATATCACATTTACACTCTTGGCCCCTCTACCCCACTCTCTTAACTAAGGGCTAGGTCCAGTGACAGAATTAGAATATTGCCAACGTAGTGGTGGGAAGTAGCCTCTGCATTTCCTCTTTCTCTGCTGATATGAGCTGCCATGTTTTGAATTATCTTATGGAGAGCCTTGGAAAGGAATCAATGGAAGTTTCTAGACCAATATCCAGTTGTCCCACTTGTGGAAGGTCGGGAAGTAGGTAGCTGGTGAAAGCCATGTTAGATTCCTATAATAAATTTATGTGTCAACTTCATTAGGCCACAGTACCCAGATATTTAGACAAGTATCTCTAGATATTGTTTTGAAGGTTTTTTTAAAAATTAAAATAATACTGAAATCAGTAGACACTAAATTGTTTTCCATAATGTCGGTAGGCCAACAGAAAAGGAAATATTACTTGCACACTCAAGCTGCAATAGTATCTCTTTCCTGAGCTCCAGCTGACTGGCTTGCTGTAGAAGACAGCTTCAGGTTCACTGAGATGAACTTCTACACCAGACAGTTATGGAGGAAGGGGTATTTAGTGAAACTTACAGATCCAGGGGAAGTTCCATAATGGTAGAATAAGCTGGACCTGCTTTCACAGGTCCAAGTAGAGACAGAGAAGCCCTAAGCCAAAAGCCACATAGCACACTTCAGGAATTCAAGGTGCTTTTCATATCTTTATATTCGAATCTCAAACCCACTATCACACCTTAACATCTGCCCAGTGAAACTGCCTCCAGCCAGGTGGCTGCAGATGAAAAGTAAAAACTAATAAAATGGTGAAAATATTGGGGCCATCTATTCAAACTACCACATTCTGCCCCTGGCCCCAAATAGATTTGTAACCATCTTACATTATAAACTGTTTTCAGACCAACTTCAAAGGTCCCCATAGTCTTTACCAAATTAAGATAGTTCCAAAGTCCGAAGTCTCCCTTGAGATTCAAGATTGTCTCTTAGCTATAAGTCCTATAAAATCAAAGAAGTTATATGCATTCAACATATAAAAGCATAGCACATTTTCACTATATAAGGCATAGCAAGGAGAGACTAGAATAATGAAAATTCAATCACATTCAAGCAATCATCAAATTTGTGCAGTTCAAGTTCAATATAACCAGAGACTGAGAGTCTGGATTTTCCAATTCTTCCCCTCAAGCTGGGCAGAGTAGCCAGGGAACATTTCCATTCCAGGCCAACAGTGTGCTCCATGGTAGCCCTTGCATAGTCCTGGTATATCCAAAACATCTTCAGGTCTCCATGCAAACCATGGTCCATATTCCACAGGTTCTTCCAGCCTATTCATGAGGGTCATTACACCCTGCCTAATATGCCACATCTCAGCAGCAGCTCCTGAAACCAAGTGCATTTAATGACCATTCCATGCATTTTTCATGTTTTTGAAACCAATACCAGGTGTGCAGGACATAGGCATATTCTTAATTCAGGGACAAAATAAATCATGACCTTGAAAAGTAGGTTCCGTCTCCAGTTAACTCTCCAAAAGAGTTTGCATTTCTATCACAGTCTTTCCTCAGGCATCCTCTGTATTGTTTTAATATAAATCAGTTGGGCCATCTTCCTTAAGATTTCTAATGTGTTGACAATAGCAGTTTCAATAATCTAAAACCAGTCTCAGTGCCTGTAATTTTAACTTGCTTAAGGTTTTCTAACTTAAAATATTAAATCTTTCAGTCCCATATCTTTAGCCAAGCATATCAATCCATTGCAAATTTAACCTAGATCAAACTCTCTGGGCCTGGGAAGCAGAACACAGTCATCCCTTATGCCAGTAGCCCAGTTCCAACAAAGTCCTCTGCAGTTTTTCCTTCCCCTTAGAAATCTCACAAGCCAAGACTCAAAGTTCAATACTGTCTGCCTTTAGAATTCTCAAAGTCTCATTAGAATAGTCCATAATACTTGGCTTACTGTTAGAGAAGGCATCTTCAGTTGCAAGCACCAACTCCAAGCCTGTTGCTCTAAAACAAAAGTTCCAAAAGACCAAACACCACACTGTCAGGTTCATCTCACCCCACATTTTGGTACCAATTTCTGTGGTAGACAGCTTCAGGTTTGCTGAGATGAACTTCCAAACCAGGCACAAGTACAGAGGAAGGAATATTTATTGAAGCTTACAGATCCAGGGGAAGTTCCATATGGCAGAAGAAGCTGGCCCTGCTTTCACAGGTCCAAAAAGAGAAAGAAAAGCCCCAAGCCAAAAGCTACACAGCACACTTCAGGAACTCCAGGCTCTTTGGATATCTTTAGATTGGAATCTCAAATCCACCACCAAACCTTAAGATCTGTGCAGTGACACTGCTCCAGCCAGGTGGCTGCAGATGGAAACTACAAACTAATAAAACACTGAATATACTGGGGGCCATCTATTCAAATTATCACATTTGCCATGCAGACTTTGGACTTGCCAGTATCCAAGATCACATAAGCTTACTCTTTACAATAAATGTGCACACACACACACACACACACACACACACACACACACACACACACAGACATACACACACACACACACGTTTGTATGTATGCACACATTACATACAAACATACAAACCCTGTACTTAATTTGTTCTTTTGACAGAAAACCTTTATAACATAACAGAGTTCTCCAAGGAGGTAGAAGTGATCGAATATATATTCTATGCAGACTATAGAGAGGTGAGAAGAGATTTATTAGCAGATGTTGCTTAGCTGTTTATAGAAGGTGAGCCATTCCACTGTAAGGTGGAGAATCAGGGAAGACAGACATGTGGCTCGATCCAACTTTAAGTTACTAGAATCATGAAAGTGATCATGTAACTCTCAATCCTGGTTCAAATGCCAGAGACACTATGGGGTCACGGTTATGAGTCCTAGAGCTCAAAGGCTACAGAAGATCCGGAGTTCATGAGAAGAGGAGTATTTAAGTGTTTCAGCTCCAGGCCACAGAGCAAGAACTGGCCATTCCTTTGCTTTCTTGTTCTATCCAGGTCTCTGCTGCTAGTGTGGTGGTTTTCTACACTGAAAATATATCTTTCCCCCTCAGTCTACTGATTTAAGCACCACTTATACCAGGAACACCCTAACAAACATGCCTGTGCCATTTCAATCATTCTAATCAAATGCCATGTAACCAGAATTTCTCTTTCAGCACAAAGGTAGGGTCAATGTCTACTGAAGCATCAAAATAACATTTTACCAGCAACCTAGATATCTTTTGATCCAAACAATATGATACCCCAAGCCAACTCACTAATCCCAATGAACTAATATACTGTCCAAAAACATGTTTGGCCCACGAACACATCATATTTATCCCACTACTATAAATACTTCTTAACCTCCTAATAGGGTAGGTTTCCAGCTCTGTTAAGACTAAGAATGCTTTTGTTCTTTTGCAAAGAAATCTATAGCACTCAGTAATATGCTAGACACAAAACAGATGCTCAGTTTGTATTTTTTAAGTTAAAGAAACCAATGATTAAATAATACAACCTCAGTAGCATTTTCTTCATATAACCTAAAAACAAAGTAGCAAGCCCTAAGTTGACTTCAGATAAATATTCAAGTCTCTTCAAAACAAGTCCAAATAACTGTTAAAATTGCTAAAACAGCACAAATATTCTACCCCACAGCAAGGAAATAGAGATAAATCATGAATAGTTGAGAGATTTTTTTAAAGTTGGAGAAAATATTAATATTAATTTTAGCATAACAAGTTTGAAATTTTGTAGACTGGCTTAGAACAACTAGAAGTGCTTTTATATCAGAGATTGTGAATAAGAGAAGATTAATGTGGCTTCAATATTTTGAATAAGGGATTAAAAGGAAGAGAGTACTGCTAAAAGAGTAATTGGAGGGCTAGAGGGATGGCTTAGCAGTTAAAGCATTTGCTTACAAAGCCAGAGGATCCAGGTTCAAGTCCCCAGGATCCACATTAGCCAGATGTACAAGGGGGCACATGTGTCTGGAGTTTGTTTGCAGTGGCTGGAGGCCCTGGCACACCCATTCTCTCTCCCTCTCTCTCTCTCTCTCTCTTCCTCTTTCTCTGTCAAATAAATAAATAAAAATTTTAAAAAGAGTAATTGGAGATAGCTCTACAAATATTCAGAATAGGGCTAGAGTGATAGCTTAGCAGTTAAGGTGCTTGTCTGCAAAGCCTAAGGACCCAGGTTCATCCCCAGTATCCATATAAGCCAGATGCACAGGGTGGCACATGAATCTGGAGTTCATATGCAATGGTTAGAGGCCCTGGAATGCTCATTCTCTCTCTCTCTCCCTCTCTCTCTCTCTCAAATAAATAAATAAAATATTTAAAAGACCTCTTTAAATTTTATTTTTATTTAGAGAGAGATACAGAAATAGGCAGGTAGACAGAGAGAGAGAAAGAGAGAGAGAGAGAGTGAGAGAGAATGGGCACACCAGGGCCTCCAGGCACTGCAAACTCCAGATGTGTGTAACCCCTTGTGTATCTGGCTTACGTGGTTCTTAGGGAATAGAACCTAGGTCCTTTGGCTTTGCAGTCAAGTGCCTTAACTGGTAAGCCATCTCTCCAGCCCAAAAAGCCTTTTTTAAGAAAACAAGAAATATGCAGAATAGACTGAGAGAAAGAAAAAATGTAGAGAATAAAACAAATTTTAGCAACAATTAGATGAAACTGATAATGTGAGAAAAAAAGTAGTCAGAGATCATTACAATATTTTCAATATTGTAAGAACACTGACAGAATGTGGATTCCAGAGAGGACCAGCAAGGTGCCTGCATTCCTAGGGAGAAGAAAACAAGAATGACTTGCTTTGGCCTGTGCTGACCCCAGTCCTTCCCATGTTTAGGAATACTGAAAACCCAAAGCTTGATAAATGTTTCTTCAACAAAGAATAATCTCAACAGTATGTTTTTAATTTCTTTACATGGGGTATAAAGGATACATAGTCAAATTCAATGTTCTGAATATAGAGCTTAATGGGCCTTGTCAAGCATACACTCCCAAGTAATGTACACACAGCCATGACATAATGAGCATTCTCACCACTTCTGACACTTCCATTCATCAGAGATGACTTTGCTTATACTACATCATATTTAATTGTACAGAATGCCCCACACCATACACCACTGATGTCTGGTTTCTTTGCTCAGCATGATTATGATTTATTTTTATTGTTTATTATATCAGTAGTCAATTCAGAAGTATGGTTCTATTTTTTTAATGAATAACATCCTACTATGTGAGTAGTATTCCAATGAATGAATTCACCATAAATTCTTTCCATTCTCCTATCCATTTCCATTTTCCTTAAAGAAAGCTATTATGAACAGTCTTACACAAGGCTTTACATTTTTATACAAGGCTTTATAGGTTTTCATATTTAAAAGTATTTATTTAATTATTTATTTGAGAGAGAGAGAAAGGCAGATAGAGAGAGGCATGGCAGAGCCTCTAGCTATTGCAAATGAGCTCTGGAGGCATGAGTCACCTTGTGCATCTGGCTTTATGTGGGTATTGGAAAATGAAACTTGGGTCCTTTGGTTTTGCTGGCAATCACCTTAAATTATAGGCCATCTCTCCAGCCCTAGACTTTAATTTTTTTAAAGCAAATAACTAGATAGGGAGGGTCCATGTTTAAGTTTACAAGGAATTAGAAGCTTTCCTGAGAGGGTTATGTATTTTATATCTTTACCAAAAGTATATGAGTTTTGTTATCACCATACCCTCATCAACATTTTATGTCCTTAATTCTATAATTTTTAGCTATTCTAGTGAGAGTGAATTCCTACTTACATTTGTATTTCTGTAATTTTTAAGTTTTCATTATTTCATCCTCAAATGTTTATGTGGCATTCTTTAAAAAATTATTTTTTGCATGTATATTGGGTATGCATGTGTGTGGTTGTGTGTTGGTATATATATGGACACATGTGTATATATGATGTGGAAGCCAGTGGTCAACATCAGGTGCCTTAATCAATCACTATTCTACCATTTTGTGTGCCTTTATTGAACAATAATAACCATTTAAGTTAATATGCATGTGGGTTTGTATATTCAAAAAATGGAGTAATTTCTCTCCTATTCCTTCCACCTTTTTTCTTTGCATAGGCATGTGTATTATGTGTCTGTATAGTGAATGCATATGTGCATGCAGATGTGAGTGCCAGAGAACAATGGGTGTGCTCCTGTGTCAGTCAACCATGGTGAGATGGAGTTCCTCACTGAGCATGGAGCTGCCATTTTTCTGTCAGACTGAATGACCAATGAGCCCCAGGTATCCTCCTGTCTCTGCCCTCTGGCCCTGGTTTGTATTCAAGTCATTCAGGGAGGAAGGTTTGTTGTATTTTTAAATTTTATTTTATTTTTGTAGTGCTAAGGATCAAACCTAGGGCCTCTCTACCATTGACATACCCCCTTCCCTGATTTTTGTTTTCCTATTTGGCGATAGGGGCTAGTCTTGAACTTGCTCTGGATCCCAGGCAGGCCTTTAACTCATGATCATCCTCCCTGAATCTATGAGCAGTAGGATTTAATAGGCCTGTGCCATCAGAACAAGCTTCTATGTATTTTTGAACTGAGTTGTAAAGGTCCTCTGCATATTCTGAATTCAATTCTCCTGTCCTGTGTATGTTCAGTAAATTATCCATTCCCACTCCATGGTTCACCGATTAGCCATGTTTTTCAATAAGGAGCTTTTAATTTACTGATTAGTTCCAGTTTACTGATCTTGCCACTACTTCCGAGGACTATATGTCTGTATCCTGATAATTCATTTCCCTTTACTGATCTATTTGAAATAGCACATTTTCAGAATATTGGGTTTCCCAACATTGTTGTCTTTTTAGAAACAGTGGTTTGAAATTTCCAGGTTCTTATATTTCTATGTAAATTTTAGAACCAATTTATTAATCTCCACAAAAACTTTGGGGACTGTACTATGTCCAATGTTTTGGGGAAGATCAACATTTCAGTACGGAGTCTTCATGGAAAAATAGGAGATCTCTTAACTTATTTGTATTTTTAAATTTTCAGAGAGTTTTAAACTTCTATACTACTTTAATTATTTCATGGGTTTGATGCTAACATAAGCATATTGTTTGTAATTTCACTTTGCCATTTTTTTAGTGTTTACAGAGAATTACTATTTTATACTAACATTAAAACTTGAGGCTTACTAAATTCAGTATTTTTTCTATGTTCAAAGAGATATATTTGGATTTCTTGGTATATCTTACAAAGATTTCTATACAAATTTTCTATGTGATATTTGCAAATAGCTTTACCCTTCTTCCTTTTTACCCTATGTGTGTTTTCTTTCTTTTACTGGTTCTATTACATAGGCTAGGATCTGCAGGACATGGTTAGTTAAAACTGGTGAGAGTGGACAACTATGCCTTTTCATTAATTGAGAAGGAAAGTATTTATTATGTTAACATTAGTTGCAGGTTTTTCAAAGATTTCCTTGAAAAACCAAGGAAGAAGGTACCTTTTGCTTCAAGTTTGCTAAGAGTGTTTATCACAATTAGGCATTGAATTTTAACAAATTCTGCCTTTGAGTCATTTTTATATAATCACGTAATTTTATCCTTTATTAGACTGATTTATTTTAATAATTCATGATTGAAGCTGGGTGTGGTGGCACATGCCTTTAATCCCAACACTCAGGAGGCAGAGGTAGGAGGATTGCTGAGAGTTCGAGGCCACCCTGAGACTACATAGTGAATTCCAGGTCAGCCTGAGCCAGAGTGAGACCCTACTTCAACCCCCCCCAAATAAAAATAAAATAATTAATGATTGATTATTAACTTTGTATTACTTTGGTAATTAATTCTGAACATTAATGTATACTTACATACCTGGGATAAATTCAGTTTATCATGAAGTATTATTCTTTTTACATATCATTACAGCTACACCCTATGTGGTAAAAAATTTTAGTGTCTATGGTGATAAATAGGTATCAATATGGCATTTTTATTACAATAGGCTTATTAATAAGGACTGCATAATAGAGTTATGACAATCTCAATCAATACATTAAATGTGTTTTCTCTATTTTTATCAGCATTTGCTTAATATTTTTATTATTACTTAAATGTTGGAAAAAATTTCACTATAAATATCATTTGTATCTGGAGTTCTCTGTGTGTTGATACTTTTATTTGTAAATTGAATTTACTTTAAAACTACAGCGTTTTTCTCATTTTTTTACTTTTATTGATTTTAGCGATTTTTTCTTGTTAAGAGGCAGCTTTTCATTCCATAGTTTTGACATCCACTAGTAACAATTCCAATACTATATATATATATTTTTGGTTTTTTTTTTTTGAGGTAGGGTCTCACTCTAGTTCAGGCTGACCTGCAATTCATTATGTTGTCTCAAAACTTATAGTCTCAAACTTATAGTGATCCTCCTACCTCTGCCTCCTGAGTGCTGGGATTAAAGGTGTGCACCACTATGCCAGCTTCTAATACTATTTTTTATCTTTTCCCTTTCACTTGACCAAGCATGTATTTTTCTTGGCCCCTTTTTTGATATATTAAGCTGGCCAATTATTTTTTACCTCTTTTGCAAACACTGCCGTTACTGATTTCATCTTTTTTGCCATGTATTTTTATTATCTTTTCATAGTTTATTTTATCTTTACAATGGCATTACAGAATTCTTAAATTTAAAAGTTGTATCTTGGGCTCAGTACTTAAGGGTGCTTCCTGTGCAAACATGAGGGCACGAGACTGTCTTGAGTTAAAATCTCCAGATCCCATATAAAACAGCTTGGTGTAGTCACTGTGCCTGTAACCCCAGTCCCACAGGGGATCAGAGACCTGAGAATCAACAGAGTCACAAGCTCCAAAATCAGTAGCAAAATGATGTGTGTGTGTGTGTGTGTGTGTGTGTGTGTGTGTGTGTGTGTGAAAGAGACATATAGACAGACTCTTGCTCAAAACAAGATTGTTTTACTTCAGCTACTTTATGTAAGTGTCCTGCTTCCCAAACCAGACTTACGTATGGGTCATTGCAAGGGTACATTTATGTACATACACCACACACATGACACACACATACCATATTACACATATACACATGTGCACACCCAAGCAAAATTAAAAAATTTATATTAAACTTCATTGTTTTCCATTACATTTAATAGTCTTAAAACTCAATAAATATTTATGGGATTATTGATTTTCTGACTCTGTGGGTTACTTTAACATTTATTATTGATTACAACATTAATTATGGATTAGTTTCAGAAATCCTATAGTTATAGGAAGCATTGAAGTGTTAAAAGTCATTACAATAGCCCCATGTGGTGGCGCACGCCTTTAACCCCAGCATTCGGGAGGCAGGTGTAGGAGGATCACTGTGAGTTTGAGGCCAGCCTGAGACTACATAGTAAATTCTAGGTCAGCCTGGGTTATTGTGAGACTCTATCTTGAAAAACAAAAAAAAAATTACTAATAATAGTAGCAGGATCCTTTGGCTTTGCAGGCAAACATCTTAATGGCTAAGCTGTCTCCTCCAGCCCCTTTGCCAAGTTTTTAAGTGAATAACAGCTTCTTTTTATTATAAGGAGCAAAAGCATAAGTCCAGGTAAAAGTGCATTCCATATTCTAAAACATTTTGAGCTTGGAGTCTCCCATGTTCTGTCACATTTTATGATGCCTTTTGGGGCCAGCTCCTAAGAGCTCTGGCAATTCAAGCCCCCCAGTTTTGAATACTAATACAGGGTCATGATTTCAGTCATCTCCAGATACAATGCAAAATACTGGCGTTGTTGCTCAGAGTATGAACTCTGGAACTGAATCACATGGGTTCAAATTACACTTTTTCCATTGACTTACAATCTATATAATCTTAATCAAAAACATCTCTTTGGCTTAGCAGTTAAGGTATTTGCCTGCAGAGCCCAAAGGCCCAAGTTCAACTGCCCAGAACCCACGGAAACCAGATTCACATGGTGGCACATGCATCTGGAGTTCATTTTCACTGGCCAGAGACACTGACATGCTCTCTCTCTCAAATAAATAAATAAATAAATAAATAAATAAATAAATAAATAAAAAATATTTTGAAAAAATATCTCTTTATGCTTAGTTACTTTGTCTGTGAATTGGGAGAAAATAATAGTCCTTAGCTCACTGGACTACTATGATAGTTAATATATATGTAATATATGTAAGTCACTGAAAACAGGCCTGGCAGAAAGTAACCACAAGCGACTGCTGCCAGCATGGTGGCTACTGCTGCTATTGTTATAATCATAAACATAAATACAAAGAAATCCAGCAATGTCCACACTGAATTTTTTAAAGTAGTACCATGCACATTTAAGGCTATATTTAGTATTCCTGAATTCCTCTGAAGTTTCATCGTGAAGTACCGTTCTTCTCCATATTTAGTTCCTTAAAGAGCCCAACAGAGCTGCACTCAATAATGTATGTGTTTTGGGTAAAGTAAAAGTACCAGCTGAGGCATTTAATCATAGAAGCAGCTTCAAGGTCTTTATTCATCCTTTGCCTGTTTTTCTTCAAAGCATATTGGTAAATGTGTTTTCTCTTTTACGGAAGACATTTAAAGCATCTTGCTCCTGACAAACTTCTTTAAACACAAAATAATTCTATTTTTTCTTGGGATTTGCTTTAGGAAAAGTCTAGAGTTTGTTGCTGGCATATTTTCAGACAGTAATTTCATTTGGGGGAGTTTAGTTTATAGATTGATGAATACATGGCAAAGTTTGCTATCAGGTGACTTGAATATAAGCAAATCACATTGACCCAAATAACTCTGGAATTTTAAAAGGAAAAAACTGAAACAAAACAACACATATCTGAACCCCATTGCTGTGCTCTGAGCAAGATGCTTCACTTAGAGCTTGCTAAATTAGGTCAAGGAGTTCTCCTTGGGAACAGTAGGTTGCCAAGAAATTCTAAAATTCCCCAAATAAGACATAGAGCAATATGCTATTTCACTGATTCTGATTTACGCTTTTACAGTGTTTTAGGAAATGCTAGACCATTGGTCTGAATCATCTCACCTCCTTCTCGGGGAAAACTGCCACCAGAAGCTACTGCTTCAAACTGTGATACTCTTTCAGGTTCATTTTAGGGGATCCAAGAGGACAGCACCAGACATCTCCTTTCCACAGGTGATTGGTCAAATACTCTAGTGCAGCACCAAGAAGTATTATCTAAGAAGCTGGGTAGACATGGCTTAATTGTATGTAACAAACATATACAACTTAGTGCATAATACATAGAACATACATGCATGTTTTGTAGGTGTATAATTTATACATACAGCATAAATATGCATATCTAATGGCATATACCTGCATGTACTGATAGGTTAGTTGTTTATAAGATCAGGTTGAATATTACCACACCAGCCAGTTCTACAAAAGCTGCTCAAATTACAGTTACCTAAAGATGCTCCCAGAATTGAACAGCCCAGAATGTTAATTGTAACCTGCTTTCTTTGTCACTGTACTATATAACTCTAATTATATAATACAGTTAAGTTCTCATATCATTTTGCATATTTTCATCCAAATTTAAACCTACTCTGTCTTGAGAACAAAAGCTGGCACGTGACTCAAGTGATGACTGAAAAACTGCAAAAAATAAGAAAACCCACAAAATACTGACATGGAAATTCATGGAAGCTACAGAATGGCACACACTTTCAAAGCTTACTGTAAGATTTTGAAACACTTTGCCAATGAACATGTAAGTGACAGAAAGGTTTTCCAGCACTATGGTGGAGATATCTAACATTCTATACAATAAATAAACAATTCTCAAAAAATCTTAAATGATAGAAATGCATTTGTAGATAGCTTCCAGAACCAGGTGTGAATGGTTATGTTCTTTTATTCTTTTGTTTTCAGCCAATGAAGTAACTTAGATCTTATCAACTTTCATATTCTGACTTTTACATCTTACTTTCAATCTATAATTTAAACTTTTATGTGACCATTAAACAAATCAGATAATCAACCCGTATTTAATTTTAAAATCTACTAAGTATGTATGCCCTGGCTCAAATTGCTGATAGTAAAATTTTGCTTCACAAAGTCAGCATCTGCTCTCTTAATGACATTACCTTCTCCATTTATCCATTCATCTATCTAGTCATCTACCCATGTAATCATTTTTCAAAAAATATTGTTTAAGTATCTAAGAAGTGTCCAGCATTGCACAAGACAGACACTAACAACTTCTTGCCTAGATGGAAAGACTCTAAGTTAATGAAACAAAGACCTTGATTTGTGCTAACTGCTGGGATCAGGAAAGAGTAGCACACTAGACTAAGGGGGAATTCATTGAAAGGTCAATAAAGGTTCTAAAATAAATATTTATCTTGAAATTTTAAGAAAAAGCACTAGGAGGGAAAAAGTAAAAAAAAAAAAAAAAAACTAAGGGACTTGAGGGCCACAGGGAATGGTACAATTGAATAATGAGAAGAAGGAATAATGAGAGACACTGTAAAACTTCAGAGAAGATTGTATGTGTGTAGAAAACAAAGAAGAAAGTGTAAGAAAGAACACTGGAGAGATGGAGGTAGGTTGGACCTATCCCTACTTTATGATGTATCCTTTCCCCTTATCCCTCCCTCCTCTATGACACTTAGCTTTGATTATTTCTAGAGAGAGTAACTTACAGCAGGTCTCAGTGTAGTAACTATCAACATACCCTCCATTATTCTCAAATCAGGCCTTACCTTGTAACCCAGCGAATCATCTACAGCAACAAAACAATAATCCATCTATGACACTAGAAAAATTTGGAGATCTTTCTAACTCATGGGTCAAGCATTATAACCACATCTGCATTTGTGGTTTATGTTTCCTGCATGAAATACAATAGGAAAAAAGATATGAAGGTAATTAATCCATTTTAAATCAATAAATAAAAATAACAAAATCACTTCTCTATGAGTAAAAATTAATGCTTATCTATTAATCACAGAGTTTGAAAAGTGATATAAATTTCAAAAAAAAGTAAAATCTCAAAATTATGGTTTCATTAATCATATAATGATTATAATGTTTTTATGGAACATGATGAAATCAATATATTCAAGCAGAATTGTTTACATTTGCATATTTTTAACATTTACATGTCTGTGTGCATCTTAATAGGCAGTTATCAAAGCAGTGCTGATTAGCTTTCATCTGTGAGTTAAATGGAGTACAAGTATTACCTACTTCATGTTCACCTCTAGAGACACAGGCAATTGTGGTTTTTCTGTTTTGTTTTGTTTTTCAAGGTAGGGTCTCACTAGCTCAGGCTGACCTGGAATTCACTATGTAGTCTTAGGGTGGCCTTGAACTCATGGCAATCCTACCTCTGCCTCCTGAGTGCTGGGATTAAAGGCATGCACCAACACTCCCGGCCACAGGCAGTTTTGGACTTCAGTTCTTTTTCTTGTTGAATTCTATTAAAATTGAAGTAAAATTAAATACAATTCACACCAGCTTTATATAACCTAAATTTCCAGTTGAGAGCTATTTTCACTTTTAGTCCTAAAAACCTGGCTCCTTCACAATAAATCCCTATTGGTAGCTATTAAGTTCCTAAAATCAAAAGCAACAATCTTTCAAGAAAAATTACTTACAAACTTATATCTAAATGAAATGTATTTTATCTAAATAAATTATAAAATGTTTCTTAGGACAATCCTAAGCCTACTCTTGCTTCTCTTTTCCTTTTGGCATGTGAATGTGCACTTGGAGCCAAACACATCTCTTGTGATGGGAGCGTTAACTTCCACGGCTGGCAGGAAATAGTGAAGATGTTTGGTCAGCCCCATCAGCCAGCCAACTCTCCTCTGGGTAATCCCCAACTATGTTCTGGATTCTGGTCGTACCCATTCCAACTAGCCTCTTCTAATTAACCCTTACATACTCAGTTGTCTAAAATGGTGTGGCAAAACCTACTGACAATTCCATTTTGGCTTAATTTGTAAACTTTCTTATCCCAAGTATCTGACGGTGGGATTACTTGACTTGTAAAGTATGAACTCCCATTGCCTGTGTGTGAAGCACCTGGATATAGGATGAACTGTCATTGTGGAAGCCACAGATGGGATAGGCAGTTTCAAAGAGAACAGCTAACTTAGATCTAGCTTCAAACACGTCCCTACTTCCTAAAATAACCTAGCTTGGCATTCTCTATGTCATACTGTATGTCGAAGTACCTCAAATTTCAATAACGAGACCACGTAGCAATAATGGTTACCTCATTGGTCTTTCAGATACATGTTTTATTTACTTTTCACAGTATTGTAATAATATTTTTCACAGACTCAGAATGCATATTCAGAAGATTACTTGTTCATGATTTTACAACCAGTAAGGATGTGGCAGACTAGGGACCAGAACACATGTCTCTGAGTCCAGAAGCCCATGTTGTAGAAGGGCTCAAGCAGTATCTCAGTAAAGACTCTGAGACAGTCTACATGGTAAGCAAGCACTGTGGGTGCTTTTTATAAATGTTCATTCTTGGATCCTAACCAAGTCCTAAGAATTAGATCTCTTAGGTGGAGCCAAGAATTCACATTCTTGTTTATAGCAGAACTATAGAACTGCTAAGTCTTCTATTGCTAAATAGAGTTTTAGTCAGCTTTTCATGAATGGCATTCATAGTATATCTTTACACATCATTTTAGTATCTCATGAACAATCCAAATTCTTAGTCTTCACTACATGTTAGGTCTTGTTACTCTGTTAAATCCTTATAACAACATTAGAAGACATGTCTATAATATTTATGTACCGAAATATTAATCAATGATCACAAATGTGATCTCCAATTCTGTGATTTTGGAGGAGTCCATGTGACAGTCACAATATAGGGAAGTCCTGCAGTTTCAAGCAATCTCTACAATCACCTGAGAAGTAACAGGAGCTCAACTGCTGAGGAACACATGTGGTTAGAGCATTGCTGAAGGACTTAGAGCTGGCTGCTCTCCAACCCCATACTCTTCTGCTCCCACATGGTACTTCAATATCCCTCTCAGCCAAACATACCCTGACTTCCCTTTCCTCATATGGCCAATATTTCCTTCTTGACAAGACCTTAACACCCCCTTCAATGTGTAAAGGGAGGCTGAGGCTTCTCGTCTGGGTACATACTGAACATTACTTATTTCCCTCCTATATGTGTAGCAGTGAACTTTGCAGACACTTGTGGAATGCACGAATGGTTGAATATGAAGCAAGGAAGAGTTATTCCTTTGTAACAGAATTTACCAAAGGTTTCTAAACCCCTATGTTCATTGACATATCACTGATTTCCTGACCAAAAGCCTGGAACATAAAAGGTTAAAGACATTGCTAAGTGGAGGTTATCAATCCATCTTCAGGAATAACAACTGTGTGCTTATAGTGTAAGTCAGAAGGAACCTCTCTGTGAGATCTATGAACATTTGGTGTCAATATAGCTTTTCAAGCGTGCATCTGCTGTATAGGAGGGAACGTGCATACCTAGAGCTCACTGACCTATAAATGTGTAAGCAGATGATAGAAGTGAAGCTTGGCTTGTGAATTCAGTCCTTTTTTCTTTTGCTAGCAGAAGCAAGACTTTTTGAGCTCTCCCACTACCAAAGGGTTATTATGTTCCCTGCTCTGCAATGACTAATGACATCTGGGGGGAATTCTTTTGCACAAGAAGGACATATGCAATAATAGAAAAGAACAAAAGTATAGGATCTTGGTTCTTTGTATTTTGCTTCTAGAAAATTCTAGTTAGTGTCTTATCTAACTTGTTGTCTCAGTGGCCTAGTAAATCAAATAGGATTGTTGCAAAATGTTCTAGTCTTTAACAAGAATTTCTTGGATGTCCAAAAAGCCACCTGACTTGTAGTTAAATCCCACAAACAAAGCAGCCCAAACACAGTGTGCTGACTTCCACTTCCTGTGCAGTCTCCTGAGATCTAGAGACTTGTGTGTACATTAACTAGACTCACAAATATTTTTCTTCTTTTAAAAGAAAAAGATTTAGAGTTTTCCCTTACATCAAAGAATCAATATCAAGAATAAAAAAAGCACCATTGTGAATAGTAGAAACAGACAGTATTAATTTTTACTTCTCAAGCAATGCCCTCAGATGAAAACAGGCTGCAGCCATTATGCTAATTCAGTGATTGAAAACTCACATTGCCACACAGGCAGGCAATGTGCTCTAGATAATACTGTCTATACTTTACCTCATAAGTACCTTTCATGGCAGAAAATATGTGAATGTAGCTTTTGGCCTGATCACTTAACATATGTGTCAAGTTTTCAGAGCTTTATAAATTTTATATTAATACAGTTCTTTTTTAAATTTAATTTATTTTATTTTTATTTTAATTTTTGGAGAGAGACACAGAGAGAGACAGACAGAGAGGGAGAGGGAGACAGATAGAGAATGGGCATGCCAGCAGCCTCTCAGCTGCTATGAACGAAATCCAGATGCGTGCGCCCCCTTGTGGTCAAGTGCGGCCCTTGCGTCACTTTGCATCTGGCTAAATGTGGAACCTGGAGATTGGAACCCGGTTCTTAGGCTTAGCAGGCAGGAGCCTTAACTGCTAAGCCATCTTTTCAGCCCTAATACAGTTCTTTGAAATCTTTATTCCATGCAGTAAGTTCCTGTCAAGGTCTGTGGCCAGAAGTTCAGGAGTGACTGCACTCTGACTGTATCATTGTGGTCATAAATGTAATCTGCTCCAGTATAAGTAAATCGGTTCTGCTGCTATGGTCTGAGCCTGTGCCCCTGCACCTAAAGTTCTTATGTTGAAATCTTGACCTCCATTAAGAAGCAGAGCCTTAGGGCTAGAGAGATGGAGCAGAGGTTAAGGCATTTGCCTGCAAAGCCTAAGGGCCTAGGTTTGATTCCCCAGTACCCACGTAAGCAAGATGCACAAGGGGGCGCATATGTCTGGAGTTTGTTTGCAGTGGCTGGAGACCCTGGCATGCCCATTCTATCTGTCTCGCTCTCAAAATGGATAAATTAAAAAAAAAAAAGAAGCAGAGCCTTTGGAAAGTGAAAGTGATTATATCATGAGAATTTAATCTCTTATCCTTCTCAGTTTGTGCAGACAGAGCTAGTACATGACACCTAGGAGCCAGAAAATAGGTTCCTAAGACACACTGAATCTGCTAGTGCCTTAATATTAGACTTCACCTTCCAGATTTGGAGAAGCAAATTTCTTTGTATAAGCCATCCAGTTTACGGTATTTTGTTAGAAGAACAGAGTAAGATGCCTTCTGTGTTAATTGAATAATGGATAAAGTGAACTATTATTTCCATTCAAAGTGGATTGGATGGGACAATAAGCTAGGGAACAGACACATGTATGATCAAAGATCATAGGGACATGGGGAAGCATCCCCCAAACAACGCCATCTAAAGGATGCAATGCTCACCATAAGAAACACACCAACCAAATCAAAGCATAGCCCTCTCTCACTGAAAGTCCGCCTTCCCTCCTCTTTCATTTAGCCATTCTCAGAAGTGTGCTACGAATAATAAGCTAATTGATTATTCATTAATAATGGGTTCCTTCTGGTAATAGAGACAGGTAAGTAACCTCTCCCACCATCACGCTACAAAATTTGTCACACATACCAATATCTATTAGCAGGAAGACATAAGAACAGTTAAGATAATCACTTCTATAAGAAGAAACTCTAGGTTTTTGTTGTTTAGGGTGTGTATATAGGTATACGCATGTGTGGGGGCAAATTCCAACAACACTTGGCATCAAAAGCTGAGTGGAGGCAGAGGGCATCATGATAACCTTGCTAACACTCAGCATTAATTCAGGTAGGCAGTCTGACCTGCAGAATGGTCCAGAAGTGTAAACCCATAGTGATGTTCAAAAGGTAACCAGATTTCCATATTTGGTTTGCTAGAGTCAGTCTCAAATCTTCATGTTGTATAGCAAATTCTTCTGAATTTAAATTTTTCCTCCTTGAGGGAAGGAGGCAGCTCAGGAGTCAGGAGGCCCACAAGTCTGGAGAGCTAAAACTTAAAAGGTCACATGATCGATCTCCAAGGTTATAGAAGCAGTAAACAACTGCTGAGGGGCAGACATCAGTGTTCTCTGAAGTGGAATATGCCCTGAGGGGAAGAGGAAGGAGATTCAAGAGGTCAACAAGTCTGAGGAAGTTGAAACTTAAAAGGTACTAAGACTCCTCAGGTTATACTAAGGGTAAATAACTGCTTGAAGAGAGATTCTTTGACCAGCCTAGTTGGATACAATCCTGCAGTGTGCTCCAGAGATGCAACTTCTGCGCATCTATGCTGGGGTGGGCTTTTCAGAAATGCAGCTGCCTTTGAGCCACTCATGTTTCTCTTAGCAACCTGGAAAAGCTCATTGGTTCACCAAAACTTGGTCTGTTGGCTGTGCCCTTTCTGAGTGAATAGACTAGTGCAAGTCTCTCTCCAGGGAGAAAGTTTCCCAAGATACCTGTTCATGAGAGAGTAAAAGATTTGCAAATCTTGATCCTCCTTCAGTTTAACACTGCATGAAAAAAAGTCCATATGTGCCTCATTGACCAGATATAAAGATATAGGATCATTTTAAGAATGACTTTGAGCTCTTGAAATTGCAGTAAATGCCTTGAATTGAATTTTCACAATTATGTGCTTAGAATATTGGTTTTCTATCTTCAAGATCTAGATAACTTTACATATAATTCACATGCTTTTCAGGGTCCATGTCAAAAAATTTAAAAGCAAATTATTGAAAACACCAAGTAGAATTTCTATAAGTTTTATACTTCCTAACAGAGTGTTGAGTGAGTGATGACAAAAGTCCTCAAGTCAAGAATCCTTGGCAAGTTTTATTTTTGATCCAAAGAAAATGAAAGTTTGAGGGTCTAAAGAGAACATGGATAGAGAGAGACCAATGACAAACAACAACAACAACAACAAAAAAAAAAACGATTCTAGATGCTAGTTCCAAGCATGTAAATGACCATTTGATTCTTTATAGTTATGATTATTTGGACTATGATTTTATCCAAAATGCTTTGTCATAGCAGCTGAGATACATAGAAGTTAATATTCAGATAAGTACAACAGGAAGAATTCAGTTCAATTACATAGCACTACTGAATATACACTGTCTCCCTTCCATCCCTTATTGATAAATGGTAAATCAAACCATTTACCCTCTATTCTATCCCTTAATCACATGTTAATCTAAACTATCTTATCAATCTATTATTAAAAATAAATTCTCTGGCCTAAGAACAAAATTCCAACCTACCTTTCCAGCCTGATGATCCACCAAGGTCTCTTCCCATTCTTCGCCAGTGAAATGAGTTCAGCTTAAGCTGCTCCCACAGCTGAAATACCTCCCATAGCTCTAGAGAGTCTACGCTAACCAACCCACTTCAGTTTCCCCCAGGACCTCACAGAAAATGGTACTGGATGCTTGGCTGGCAGCAGATAACCTGAGTCTGAGAAAGTAAAGGTCAGGAGAACCCAGGCTGTAGGGCAAGACTCAGGAGCAGGCCTTAGGTAGAAAAAGGTAAGCTAGTCAGCCAGAGGAGGCCAAACCAAAGATTAAAAATCCCCAAGGACTCTTTTGTCTCCTGTGACCTGCTAACATAGTATAAGTCTGAAAATGTTTGATAGCATAACCCACCCTCTAAGCATTCCCATACAAAAATTCTATGACCTTGTTTTTTTTTTTTTTTTTTTTTTTTTTTGAGATAAGCCCAATGGACTGCCTTTTTAAAGGTGCACACACACGCACACACGTGCATGTGGCAGGGGGGATGAGAAGGAGAGGCCGAAAATATTGGCATGCTAGGGTCTGTAGCCATGCAATCGAAATCCAGACGCATGAACCCCCTTGTGTGCATGTGCAGCTTTGTGTCATTGTGCAGCTTATGTGGGACCTGAAGAGTAGAACATGAGTCCTTAGACTTCACAAGCAAGCGCTTTAACCGCTAAGCCACCTCTCCAGCCTTGACCTTGTATTTTATACAATCTGTTTCTACTTTGGATACTCTTGAGTCAGAGGAAGAAGCTAGATCTGGACTTCCAATGTGTGCAGTATCCCTTAGAGCCCTGGGAATTTGTATTTTTCCTTCATCACTGAACATTTACATTGTTTTTTTAAGTGTCTCCTAATATGCCTTGACTTTTCTCTGGGGTATAAGCTTGCCCAATGGGCCTGAGCCTTATTAATCTAATATTCCTAGAACCCAGCATCTGCTTAACTTATAGTAAATGCTTTTCAAATGCTTGCACAATAATTGTACTGCAGATTAAAAATGTTACAGTCTTTCCTACTGGCTTGCTAATCTGTATTTCCATTACTATGACCCTAGATAGTATCCAATCTCTAATTTTTCCACAGTGTGTCCAAAGTAAACCCTAGAGCCCTTCCTCAGTACACTGTGGTGGAACATTTTTCACTGCTTACTCACTATATTCCCTTAAATGCAATAGTCACTCTGTGCCATGCATGTGTGTATGCATGTGCACACATACACACAAACACACACACCTTCATGTTCAGATGATTTGACAACATCTAGAAGATTCATTACAATGGGCAATACAGAAGAATAAACATCAAGGATATGCAACACGGCAGAGTTCATCTCCAACCACAATGAACTGCATAAGGCCAAGAAGGGTCTAGCTTAAAAGTTCTAAGGTACTATACTCCACCCCACAGACATGCTGAAATATATCCATGTTCTAGCAAGGGCTTTAACTGAAATCATGCTGAAGTTATATTTTTCTCATGAAGAAGCTGATAAACTTTAAAAAATCATCTGCAGAAGGTTTTAGCCTTATCTCTATAAATTCAACATAGATATTTTATACTTTCAATAACTGTGATATCACTGCAGAGATTTGAAATGTAAATATCGCACCTATGAATCAGGCCATAGAAATAATACTCAGGTCATTCCCTATTCTTCACACAGAGAAAGGAAGGGAATCAATGTCTGTTAGTTACCTTATCTAATTTCCATGCCAACCCCAGGAGGCAGGGTTTATATTTATCTCAATGAATGGGTGAAGTAGTCTGTCCAAGGCCATGGAGATAATTAGGGTGGAGTTGAGTCATGCCTGAGTCCAAAAGCATCCTTGTTCTTGCTCATAAGACAGGAGTAGCCTAACACCTGCTTATGTTCAGGAAAGAATGGAGGAAAGGGTACAGTGTGCAAAGAGGCTATTGCCTCCTGTAATCTCCTTTGGACCCACCACTAAACACCATGAGCTGGGGTGGCAGCACTGCTGGAAAGAGCCAGGAGAGGAGAACAGGCCCACTTCAAAGCAGCCCTTGGAGTCCAAAGTAGTAAAAACAGTGATTAGTCATAGAGTATGGCCATACCTTTAAGATGTTATTTTGATGTCAAATACCTTGCTGTAAGGCAACACCATTTTTTATTTGACTATCAAAACAAACATGTGCATATTGATATGTAGGGTCTCTATCAGAAGACCCCACTAATCTTGCCATCTTTTCACTGAGGGCTAACTATGGACAATATCATTCTTATATTAAAGGACTTCTGCTCTTAAAGAAGCATAGTACTGGGAAGGAACAAAAAATAAGAAAACCATTCCAATGCACAGTTAAATTTGAAATGTATTCAACTAATATAACTTTAGGAGTCCACAGAAGGGCAAAGCCCAGCCTCTGAGGACTCTGGGTCCTTCCCACAGTGCCTGATGGCTACCCCTGACCAGATAAAAGTAGATGGAAGCAGACTAGCAGTGCCTTATTTTAATTTGTCACCTGTTATATCCAAATACAGGTTCTTCAAACATAGATGAAGCAAAGGAGGGGAAGAGAGTAAGTATATGGGAAACTCTTATCTAGTAACTTCTAGGATGTGGTAGTAAAAGTCTGCACAATTAGCTGGAGACCTACTTCTTCATTTATATGGTATGGAAGCAAGAGCACATATCCGTGTTTTCCAAACAAAAGCTAGAGGATCTGGCTTCTTCTCTAACTTGTCAAAGTGTAAACCTAGCCTGACTTATGTATAGAAACAGAATTTTTTTCCATAAGAAGAGAACAATTACTTTTTTGCATGTGTATATGTATGTGGTATTCATGTGTATCTGTTCATATGTGTGTGGGATATGATCTCTCACTGAATCCAGAGCTCACTAATTGTGCTAGACAAGATAGCCAGCGAACCTTGGAAATTGTTTTGTATCTGTCTATCAGTGCTGAGTTTATAAATGTGTGCTGGGATCTGAACTCAGGTCCTCATGCTTGTACAACAAGCATCACTAAGCCATTTCTCCAGCCCCTAAATAAGTTGTGTTATAAGCACATTATAAAAAAACACAAATTGATAAACATGCTAAAACAATGAGATTGCCAAGTGTTTCGGTGTTTCTTGTATTCAGGTTTCTACACAGGTATTTACATATACATGTGTATTTACATATACATTAAGGATATTTACACTAGTTTAAACTATCACTTAGAAGTTTACAGAACTCTTCACTTTACAAACCTTAAATTCTGTATCCATTTACACAATAATTCCCTGGTTCCCCTCTCCCCAGCCCCTGGCATGTAACATTCTACTTTCTGTCTCCATGAATTTGACTACACCAGTCATCTCATATAAACAGACTCATACTCAATTTTTAATAGACCTATTTCACTTAGCATATATCCTGTGTAGGGCTCTATGGGCCTCTAAAGAGAGCTGAGAGCTCATCCCAGAATGAAGAATAAGGATTCTCTTGGACCGGGGTCTTCTTGCTACCATCAGAAGAGGCTACAAATACATTTTTCCAATGAGACCTCTGAACCCCTTATTTCCATGAGAAGGTTGAAAATTCCCTCTGCAGCTTCATAGTATGCACACAAGTCAAATCCTTTATGCCAAAGTACCTAGTTATCACTGAGCCCTACATAGCCATTCTCATGTCCTACATCACCACATAAAGAAACAGATAAAAATACTGTGTACTCTGAGAAGGCACTTGCTTGCAAAGCCTGATGGCCTGTGTTTAATTCCCAAGCCACCCATGTATGCTGAATGCAACAAAAGGGGTGTATGTGTCTGGTGTTTGTTTGCAACAGCCAAGGGCCCTGGTGTGTTTGTGTACAAACATGCATCCACACACACACACAAATAAAAAAAGTACTTTGCACGAGAAGGTCTTCACATAGACTAGTTGTAAACATATGTTTGAGTATAAAGATGTAACAAAAGATATACATTATACTTTATCATATTGACTTGCTTTAATTTAGGAGTTCTCTGATTTATGAATGGTGTCCTTGAGTCCTTGTTCTGGACTTAATGTATATCACTTTAATAAGGTGGGCAAATATAAGTATATGAAAATCTGAATTTTGAAGCTGGCATGCCATTCAAGTTTTTGGAAGAACTTACTAAGACTGATTTTTATAGTCATGAATATAATGAAATACCAAATATGTCATCATTGACAACATGGCTGGAACAGCAATGTGGTCTTCCTCCCTGAGACATCAGAAATCAGAAGCTGATACTCATTGGCCAACACCTCTCAGTTACACTCAGTCCCTGAAGAACACAAGAAACCTCTATGTAAAACTGAGATTGGGCTGGGTATGGCCACAAGCATCTGTAACCCAGTCAAAAGGAGAGTGGAGATGAGAAAACAGGAGCTCCTGGTTGAAGGAGAGACTCCCTCAAATGGAAATATGTGGATGAGCAAAACAGAAGTTCACTCTAAGGTCTCCTCTGGCATCTGTACACATGTACATGCACCACACCCCTCATGCTCTGCACACACACACGTAAAAGATAGGAGATTTAAAAAGCAAGTCTTAGCCTGAGGGACAGGTTAGTGGTTACAGCACTTGCCTGCAAAGCTTGCGGACCCAGAACCTACATAAGCCAGACACACAAACTGACACATGCACACAAGGTGACACATGCATACAAGGTGGTGCATACATCTGGAGTTCTATTGCAGTGGCTAAAGGACCTGGTGTGCCAATTCTCATTCCCCTCTCTGTCTCTCTTTCTCTCTCATTAAGAAAAAAAAAATAGTCTTACTTTGACTATATTCAGATTATTCAATATTTTACTACTAAATTCCTGAAATCTATTCTACCTGGGAATAATAATTGCTGAGAATAAAATACTACTTTGGGTAAGCTAGTATTGGATTGATGAGCTTTTTGTGTACTTAGTTTAATAAAAAAAAATTGTATTAGTCATTTCATACAAACATGGTAGAGCTGATGAATTACTCATAATGAAGGAAAATCATCCCTAATTCATTTTGCTGACCCCCATATTTAAAAATATAAAAATTTATCCTTAAGCATACAAACTCCTACATGTTGACACAGACTCAGAGAAATAAAGTTATTTAGCAAAGTTATGAAGCAACTTAATGAAGGAGATGAGAGTCTGTCTCACTGCTCCTCATCGGGTACATGTTCTACCACTCCATCATTCTATCTAGTTCCTTCAGAGACCACGGAGATGTTGGCAAAGCCTTAATAGAGCAGACTTTTATTGTCTGTACCATGCTGTCTTTTCATGCAATCCCATTGTGGGTTAGTGCTTTGGGATCCAGGTTTCTGAATTTTACAGCATTAAAACAATACATTATTGAAAATAATTACCATAAGGCATAAATGAGGAGATATTTTAATACTCAAAACTTTTAGAAAGACAGAATCTCGGAAAAATAGAGGTGATAAAACACACTGCTCTTATACATTTTTCCTCTCTTACAGTTCTGTAGCACTCTATTTGGGAAGCAGTGGTTTTGTGGCAAGAACATAAACTTGTGTCTTAGCCATATCACAACAGTAGTGTCCCTTGGATGAGTCATTTCCACCTCTAAGTCATCTAAGTTTAGTAGTAATTTCTGACATTATTTCCATCCCAACCACTGTAAGGATCATTCTAAAAGTATAGACTCTGAACTGCTGGCATGAGCTCTGTCTACTTTGCAAGTTCTTGTCCCTGATCCTATGAGGTTCTCAGGAAATACAGCCTACTTCAAAGGGGTCTAGGTTAGAAAGCAAGAAACTGGAGTGCTTATTTTTGTAAATGATGGTTTGCACACTACTATTCTAATAATCCTAAAATTGGATGTTAAGAGTATAAGAATAAAAACATTCCTATGGGGCTGGGGAGAAGGCTTAGTGGTTGAGGCACTTGCACAGGAACCAGGTTCAATTCATCAAGACGCACATAAGCCAGATGCACAAGGTGGCACATGCGTCTGGAGGTTGTTTGCAGTGGCTAGAGGTCTTGGCATGCCCATATTCTCTTTCAAAATAAAAAAAAATATTTTTATAAACTTCTAAAAACTCCTTTGAACAATTGCAATGACTACAAAAGTGTATCTATCTATACATCTATACATACATACATATATACATATATATATGCCAATATTAACTTTTAATTTGTAGTAGTGGTAAAATGTAGAAAACATAAACTATACCTTTTATACATTGTGTTTTTGATTATTCAAGGTAGGGTTTTGCTCTAGCCCAGGTTGATCTGAAATTCACTATGAAATCTCAGGGTGGCCTCAAACTCACAGCAATCCTCCTACCTCTGCCTTCCAAGTGGCCACCATGTCCGACATTTTTTTATTCTTTTATTTTGTGGTAAATTCTCACATTACTCCAGGCTGACCAAGAACTCACTCTGTGGTTCCAGGTTGGCCTCATACAGTGATCCTCTTACCGTAGCCTCACAAGTGCTGGAATTAAAAGCATGCGCCAAATCTGGCTTTTATTTATTTATTTTGGTAAATCATATTTACATATACATTAAGGATATTTACACTAGTTTAAACTATCACTTAGAAGTTTACAGAACTCTTCACTTTACAAACCTTAAATTCTGTATCCATTTACACAATAATTCCCTGGTTCCCCTCTCCCCAGCCCCTGGCATGTAACATTCTACTTTCTGTCTCCATGAATTTGACTACACCAGTCATCTCATATAAACAGACTCATACTCAATTTTTAATAGACCTATTTCACTTAGCATATATCCTCAAAGTTTATCCATATTGCAGCATGAGTCAAATTTTCTTCTTGTTTGAGACTAGACAACATTACCTTATATGTTTATATCACATTTAGTTTACCAATTCCTGCATCAGTGAAGGTTTGGGATGATTCTACCTGTGGTCTTTGTGAATAATGCTGCTCTGAACCAAGTATGAATAGTCTCTGAACCTCTTTCAGTTCTTTAGAATATATAACAACAGTGGAATTTCTAGATCATATATGCATATTCTATTTTTATTTTCTTGAGGAATCACTATAGTGCTCAGGTATACCATTTTATATTTATACCAACAGTATACAAGGATACCTTTTCAATAATCCTCATTAAGTTGCTTTCTGTTTTGTTTTGATATTCACATCAACAGTAACAGTGTGAAGCAGCATCTCATTGTGGGTTTGATGACCATTTCCCTAATGATTACCACCATCTTTTTATATGTTTATTGGTCATTTGTATATATTGTTCAGAAAACTTTAAGTACTTTGGCCATTTTCTTTTAAATGTTTGTATTTTATTTTTATTTTAGGGAGAGAGAGAGAGAGATTGAGAGAGACAGAGAGAAAAAATTGACTCACCAGGACCTTAGCCACTGCAATTGAATGCCAGATGCTTGTGTCACCTAGTGGGCATGTGCAACCCTAGGCTTGCCTCACCTTTGAGTGTCTGGCTTATGTGGGATCTGGAGAGTTGAACATGGGTCCTTAGGCTTCACAGGCAAGAACCTTAACTGCAGTTGTGTGCTTTATTGCTGTTGTTAAGTTGTAGGAGTATTACCTCTTATCAGATATATGACCTGAAAATATTTTTAACATTCAGTGAGTTGTTAAATAATGTATATTTTTAATTTCTAAAATTGTTTAGCATGTTTTATCTATCTATAAAGGTTATAATTTGGACAGGATATGTCCAAAGAAGAGAGTTGCTTCCTATTGACTTGATCCACACAATGTGCACAATGATAAATGAGTAATTCTCTACAAAGATTGGCTTCTTAATTTTTGAATATGATTATAAGACATTAAAATGTATTATTTGGTATCATTTCTCTCTCAATAATGGCCAACAAATCAAAGTATATCTGTAATTAAAAGTACATAATGTTGTCTGCTTATGAGTCAAATGTCCTGGCTCACTAGATAATTCCTACAGCATTAGTGGAGAATTTGCTAGCTATACTAAAGATTTGGAGGACTAGTCACTTTTTTATCATCCTTAATTAAAATCTCTACATCTTGCACTTGAAAGCCTTTGTTTCATAGCCATTATTCTCATTCTTTATTTTGACCTTAAAAACCAAAGATGAGAAAAAAAAAAAAAAAGCACAAAAGTTTCTAAAGGAGCTTTTCTTGCTGTCATAACAGAAAGAAATAGTTTTCTAAAATATTGAAAAATTAATATTCTTTGAGCTAGAAGCCAAGAAGGAAAACTAAAATGTTTGGCAGAATATTTTAGATTTTAAATATCTTTTATATTTTAAATGAACTTATGTTCACATATAATTTCACTCTACCCTCCTACTTATACTCACTGGAAGATAACATATTTCCTAACACTTAAAAAGTCATTAGGTTATATGATGGCCCACTGTTTTTTTTTTTCTTTGTATGTGTAATGAAGGGGCCACCAGACATGCTTGAGGAGGTCAGAGGAGAATGCCGGGTCTTTTTTTCTTACTTTTCATCATATTGGAGGCAGAGTCCCTTGTGTGGTTCCCTACATTTGCCAGAAAAGACATCCCACAAACTTCTTATTCTCCTGTCTCCTGAGACTATGCACACACACCACTGCATCTGGCTTTTGCTTGAGTACTGGGTATCCAAACTCTGGTCGTTACTCTTGTGTAACAAACACTTATCTATCTCCACAACCTCCTTTCCTTTTTTCTTAACCTGGAAGAGATATGAATTTGACAGGAAATGGCTTGACAAGGTATAACCTCTCTTAATCTAAGTTTTCTTCTGCCAATGACCAATGAGGGAGGAATCCAGCAAGTCCTTCATAAATAGAAGACAGTGAATAAAAGTTTGACAAATTATTAAGTCATTATCTAGAATATGTTGAATAGTATGGGCAAGCCCTGATGCTACTTGCTTCCCAACTCTAGTGGCAGGAGTTTATCACACCCTATTTACATGTTACTCTGTTTTTCTCCCTCAAACATCCACTCGTACACAAAAGCTATAGATTTTCCATTCCTTTAAAAAATTCTAGTGCTTTTACCTGTGACACTATCTTGGGGAATGCAAATGAAAACCACTTTGAGATTGCATCTCACTCCAGTCAGAATGGCTCTCATAAAATTTCAAATGACAACAAATGCTATTGAGAGAGGATGTGGTCAAAGAGGAATCCTACAGTGGAAGTTTCTCAAAAAGTTAAAAATAGATCTACCACATGATTGAGCTACACCACTCCTGGGCATATAGCCTATTCTTTCTATTCTATTCTATTCTATTCTATTCTATTCTATTCTATTCTATTCTATTCTATGATACTGTACTATACTATACTATACTATACTATACTATACTATACTGTACTGTACTGTACTGTACTATGTAGATATCTGCTCATCTATGTTTGTTGCTACTTTATTCACAATAGTTAGGAAATGGAATTAATATAGATGTCTAATGACTACTGGATGGGTAATGAAGATGTGGTACATATACACAATGGAATCTTATTCAGTTGTAAATGAAAAATTAAATTATGAAATTTATGAACAGTCCTAATCAATAGTAAGCCTTGTAAGGTTCACACCAATCAGTCTAGGAAAATGAGCCCACCAGTGGTATGACTATTATAGGGATAACTAGCTGCTCTCTGATTGGATTTGAGGCCTGTTTCATAGGAGAAAATCCACCCCAGGTACTGAAAACATAATGAAAAGCCTATGGCTTGGAAGGTCATAGGCACTATAGGGTAAGTTATTATTGCTTGGCTAAATGAATATGTTGGGCTATAAAACTGCCCTCTAAATACTAATGTTCATACAAATATAGAAGTGCTGTTCTCACTTTTGATTAGGGAAGCTTCTTTATGCAGATGGTGGTGACTACTGGGGATACTCACATACACCAAAGCACTGAGAAGAAATGATCTTTAAATGCTTAGCTCTAAATGAGACCCCTGTGTCACACCCAGCATGGCTCAGGGCATATTTTTCATGAGGTAGCAGGAAATATGTAAGAGCCAGAGGATGAAGAGGAGTGCTTTGGAACATTGTAGTCCAGAAACATGGTGGCTATTATATTCTTGACCTCAGAGCAGCTATACCTACCTGTATAAAATTGGGTCCATCAACATGTTGCCATGTATGATGAAGGAAGGCAAAAATAAATAAAGGTATGAAAATAGTTAGAAGGACTGACTGGAGGGAGGAGGGGGTTCAGAGGAAGAGATATAGAAGAGTGAAGACAAGAGAGATTAATGGGAGAGGATTGTGATCAAAATACATTATGTACAAATATAAAAAATATCAACAAAAAGTTTACAATTCAAATATATGCTATTTAAGGAGACCATATTTGGAATGGTAGTTTTAATATATTGACTTCAAAGCCTAAATTTCTAAATCCTTTTATACAATCATAGTTCTCAACAAATCTAATTTAAGCACAACTAAAAGTAAATCTAAAAATATATGTACATTTTTTAAAATTTCTTCTTCTGTCAGTGAATTTGGTTTGATGTATATTACAAGAAAAAATTTGGTATTATGTATGTGACAAATAATTTGAGTGATGGAAAACAATAAAAAAGCCAGCTCACATTCTACACTAGAATTATTATTGGTATGATTAAAATATAAAGACACCTGAATTTATCATTTCTGTTTATGCTGTTTGAGTCTCATTAAGGCTATGTCACTTCCTTCTTCTAAATACTATTTTCCATTTCAAACATCTAATTAAGTAAACACAATGCAAAGTGAGATGATATACTGTTTGGAAAACCATAAAATTATAGAGTACATAGACTTCCATTATAATCCAATTTTCACTCTGTCATAATTTTCCAAAAGGGTTTCCTTTAAGGTTGAAATTTTCTCAGCTTCATTTCAGTTTACAACTATATGTTTTGATTTCCTTGAAATTGGAGAAGCCTCAACTCCACCTTTCCTCTGTCAATCATATGAGTATTTCCCATGAAAGTGGTCCAGGTGTAATCTCCCTTTTGTTGACAAAACTTCTGACAGATCTCGGGACCATGATATGTCTAAAGACTTAGGCCCTTAGAATTTAGCCTGGTGTGGTGATTGACACCTGTAATCCCAATACTTGGATAACAGAGGAATATCAAGAGTCCAGTGACAATCTTGGCTACATATTCAGCTTGAGGCTAGCGTGTGCTACATAAAATGCATTTTCAAAAAATCCAAAACTAAAACATTTTAGAGCAATGTAAATGGTGCAGGAGAGATTCTACTGTTTTGCCCAATACCCTCTCATACAATGAATATCCTGGCTATATTATTTGTATAATAGAACCCCTTGTATATCTCAAGGTATCGTGTTATACTAGAAAACTACAACTAGAATCAGTAGATCCAGGAGAGTGTGTACTTTAAGTAGTACCAAACTATTAATTTGTGTGTGTGTGTGTATGACTTCCAGATAAATCTTTATTGTTCTATAAGTTTAACACAGAAAGAGACAGAGAGAGAAACAGAGACAAAGAAATAGGGAAAAATATACTTTATATTATATATGCATATATGTGCCCTTTCCTGGATTTACCATCACTGAATACTATTAATCCATTTGCGAAAAAAATGATTTTTGTTGTTTTTTTCTTTCTAAGACAGACTCACTGTGTAGCTCAGGCTAGCCTGAAACTCACAAAAATGCTTCTACTTCAGCCTCCCAAGTGATAAGATTACAGCTATATATTACCATATGCTATACTTATTTTAGTATATTGTATCTATAATTCCATATTTAATGAGTTTATCCTGTTGAGTATAAAAATTCTTATCTTGCTTTTATTTTTCACTTTTTTCTCTTAGATCTGTATGCTACTCTTTAATAGCATGTTTTAAACCACTAAAAATATTTTATTTTTATGGTTGAGACTCCTACACTCAAAATCATTTTCCATGAGAACTTTCAAACCATATGGTCCACTATATTTCAGGATCTAGGGTGGGCAAAAAATAATCGATATCTTTCTTCTTTCTCCTAACCCATTACCCTGTCCACCATACTGGGAGATATTCAGGATTTTGTCTTTATTTCAGTTCTAAGGCTAGAGAGTTTGCTTAGTGGTTAAGGCACCTGCCTGCTAAGCCTAAGAACGCTGGTTCCAATCTCCAGGTCCCACGTTTAGCCAGATGCAAAGTGACTCAAGGGTACAATGCCACACTTGCCCACAAGGGGGCGCAGGCATCTGGAGTTCATTCACAGCGGCTGAGAGGCTGCTGGCGCGCCCATTCTCTCTCTGCCTCTCCCTCTCTCTCTGTTTCTCTCTCCAAAAATAAAATAAAATAAAATAAAATAAAATAAAATAAAATAAAATAAAATAAAATAAAATAAAATAAAAGTTTATTTCAGTTCTAAAATCTCATCAAGATGCAACTAGGAACAAGTAGGTTTTCTTTCATTGTTCTGGAAAATAGTTTGATTTAATCTGGAGACACAGATTTTCAGATAGAGAAATTATCTTCCAATATTTCTGTGATACTTTCTTTGATAAATTTCTCTCTGTTCTTTTGCTCTATAACTCCTCCTCAAGGAAAAATTTGACCTCTTGGATTGATTTTCCATCCCACTTTTCACTCTTGTTTTTAGTCTGTTTGTAGGGTTTTTTTTGTGTGGAGATGGGGGGCGGGTTGGAGTATCAACTTTCCAAATCACCATTTTGGCATTCAGTATTATCTATTATTTAGCCATTTCATTACTGCTGTTGTTGTTGCCTATGTAAGTGAGGGACATTTCAAGTTACCTTCCACATAACTCTTTCATATCCTGTAAGACTAATAATTCCATTTCCTTATTTCTTAAGTCTGAGCAGTATGTTCTACTGTTTTCTTATACTTGAAATACAATTTAATGAGGCTAATATATAAAAACTTGACTCTCAACCTACATGTAGTATAAAAGCATTTGAACTTTAGTTGCTAAATGCAATTTTGAAATGCATGATTGTGGGGTATTATGTAGTTATTATTGTATATTAATGCTGTGTGCATACCTAAAGAATTATATTAGTAATATCGGTTAATATTTTCTGCTTGATATAAGTATTCTACATGCATTATCTCACTTAGTTCTTATAGAAACACATTATTCCCATTTTACAGATAAAGATGATGACAGAAAAAGGTTAAATAGCTTCTGCAAACGATGGTACTAGAAGCGGAAGAGCTGGGGTTAATCCCAGGCCAACTGTCTCAAGAGCCTAATCAAATTAAAAGGCAAGTATACTAATGATTGCTTTCAAAGCTATGAAAACAACAAGCAATGACTGCAGCTGCTACACTAAGCTGTTCAAGAAGGAGTAATCTGAGTTCAGATGCTAACAATGCCTCAGCCTCAAGATCCTTCCGTATCAGTAAGTAAAGTGAGGGTGTCTCTCTCTACTGTTAACAAGTATCAATAAGTGAAGTGAGGGTGTCTCTCTCTACTGTGAACAAGTATCAGTAAGTAAAATGAGGGTGTCTCTATTTTGAACAAGTAATGCTTCAATGTTCATCTACTTCACATGGCCTGTGAGGATAGGCTACCCTGGGGCAGATGGGAAGCTACTAACCAAACCACCCAGTGTTCATAGGAGTTCAACAATACCTATCAGTTGTCACAAATTGCTGATTCTATGAAGATAACAAGCTGGACACAGATATTAAGAACTGAAGTATATAATCATAGTAGACAAGATGTTTTGGGGAATTCATTCATAATAAACAGAGAAAAATTTTTTCAAAGAACCAAAACTGTAGAAAGGAAATATGCCACCATTGAATTATTTTCTGTTTATTGCTTCTGATGGAAACCCATTGGGGAAAGCCCCTACAAAGTTATACCTGTGCTAAAATTCCCTCATAGCTTATAATGCAGGTGATGCTAAGACATGAAAATTACATGGTTTAAAAGATGTTTGTAGCAAAATACCAAGAAGCAGGAATCTCTCGGATGCAGACTTAATGCAATGCCCCATTATGAAAATAGTATCCTTACACATATTAGCCCCAAGTTGTGTGTGGAATTAACCAGGCTGAGAGTGATTAAAAGTTAAAAGTGTGTAGTTACAGCAACAATAATATTAAACAAAATTGTGTCTAAACTAAAATGTACCTCTGGCTATTTTTAAATCATTAAGAACAAACAGGAATTTGCTAAATCATTAAAATCAAATTAGCATAATTAAGGATCTAAAATTGTTAGAGTATTAATGTGATGATTACATTTATTAAACTCAGTAAATGAAAAAACACTGTTATGCTCTTGTAGCAGAATCGTGTGGTAACTAATGTCATTGGGCACCATTTAAATTAGGCAGCTCATCTCAATTTAAGCCAACATTTGAACCAGTAATAAGTTCCATATAATTTATATATAATAAGAAAAAGAGTTTCCTGACTATATAAAATCTAGGAAAGTTATTATGAAATAATAAGCAGAAAAGCAAAACATATTACTACAGGAAAAATCCCTATGTAAAATGTAAACACAAAAGATTAAGAACAACATCATCCAAGATATAAACCAATTCTGTAAAGGTAACATGACTAAAGGAGGCTCTATGGTAAACTCTAAAAATGTTTTATTTATGTTAAAGACCAGACTATATAGTGAATTCCAGGCCAGCCTGGAAAAGAGTGAGACCCTACCTGGGAAAACCAAAAATAAATAAATAAATAAATAATAAATAAGTAAGTAAGTAAGTAAATAAATAAACAATTGCAACTAAATTCTATTACAAAGTATGTTCTCTAAGAAACTCAACAAAAGAAAAAAACGTAACAAAAAAAACCGAACTTACCTATTCAGTTTAACATTTGATGTTTTCCAATTTTCTCTTTATTATTTTACTTATTTCACTTAAAAGTGTAATTTTTAAATTGTGCTATTGACAATTCTGTTCCTTTATTGACAATGCAATGTGTGCTTTCTCTACATTTTTTAAATGTTCCTCTATACCTATGGCTCTTAAAATAGAATCTGCAGGTATGGTGATGCCTCCAGAGGTGTTTCTTTTGCTGAGGATATGCTTGGATATCCAAGGCCTGCTGCCATTCCATGTGAATGTTGAGATCATTTTTTCTATCTCTGTGAAGAATGCTGGGATTTTTACTGGTATTGCATTAAATCTCTATATTGCTTTTGGTAGGATCGCCATTTTCACAATGTTAATTCTTCCTATCCAAGAGCATGGGTGGTCCTTCCATTTTCTCAAGTCCTCCCCAATTTCTTTCTTGAATATTTTTGTTTTCATTAAATATGTCTTTTACATTCCTGGTTAGCATTATTCCAACATTTGGGGTTTTTTTTTGGGGGTGCTATTGAAAATGGGACAGTGTCACTAACTTCTTTTTCTATATCTTTGTACTTTGCATATAGAAAGGCTACTGATCTTTGTACATTGATTTTGGATCCTGCTGCTTTGCTAAAGGAATTAATCACCTTGAAGTGTTTTAAGATGGAGGTTCTCGGGTCAATTATGTATAGGATTGTGTCGTCTGCAAATAGAGCTAACTTGACTTCTTCCTTTCCAATTTGTATCCCTTTTTTTTCTTTCTCCTGTCTTATTATGGGCTAGGACTTCTAGTAGTAAGTTGAAAGAGCAGAGGTGAGAGTGGGCATCCCTGTCTTGATTCTGATATAAATGGGGATTCCTTGAGTCTTTTCCCATTAACTATAATTTGGGCTTTAGGTGCTTTATATATAGCCTTTATTATGTTGAGATATAAACCATCCATGCCTATTCTTTCCAATGTTTTGATGATGAAGTGATGTTGTATTTTGTCGAAGGCCTTTTCTGCATCTATTGAAACGATCATGTGGTATTGTGATTAAGCTTATTTATGTGCTGTGTTACATTGACAGATTTCAATATGTTGAACCCACCGCATGTGTTCCTGAGATAAAGACTACTTGATCAAGACAAACATACCATAAGAACAGCCAATAGACTACCCACAGAATGGGAGAAAATTTTTGCCAGCTATAAAATGGACAGAGACCTAATTTCTAGAATCTACAAAAAACTCAAAAACCTAAACAATAAAGTCAAACAACCCACTCAATAAGTGGGGCAAAGAGCTGAATAGGGAGTTCTCAGAGGAAGAAATACAAATGGCAAACACACACTTAAGAAAATGTTCAACATCCCTAACCATCAGGGAAATACAGATTAAAACTACTATGAGATTCCATCTTACCCCAGTAAGGAGAGCAAACATTAAAATATCAAATGAAAACAATGTTGGTGAGGATGTAGAGAAATAGGAACCCTCATTCACTGTTGGTGGGAATGTAAAATGGTACAACCACTATGGAAAGCAATATGGATACTCCTAAAAAGGTGACTATAGAGTTACCAACAGACCCAGTTATTCCCTTACTGGGCATTTACCCTAAAAGCTCCATGCCTCAGTTCAGAGATATTTGCTCAACCATGTTTATATCTGCTAAATTCATAATAGGTAAGAACTTGAATCAACCTAAATGCCCATCATTGGATGAATGGCTAACCAAGATGTGGTATATATACACAATGGAATTCTACTCAGATGTTAGAAAAAAATAACACAATGAAATCTGACAGAAAGACAACCATTGCATAGTCTCACTCATCTGCGGCTACCTTTTATCCCAGTGTTGAGTGAGTATTGAAGTTCCTGAGCTACTGGGGTTTTGTTCAGGAAGTCTTTTCCCACTCCTATATCGTAGAAAGTTCCTCCTATTTTTAATTCAGGTAGTAGAAGAGTTTCAGGTCTTATATTGAGGTTTTTGATCTATTTGGACTTGACTTTTGTGCATGGTGAGATATTTGGGTGTAGTTTCATTTTTCTGCATATGGTTATCCAGTTTGCCTAACACCATTTGTTGAAGATACTGTCTTTTCTTCAGTCTCCATTATTAGGGCCTTTGTCAAAGATCAAGTAGCTGTAGTTAATTGACCTAAAGTCCGGATCCTCAATTCTGTTCTATTCATCTATATTCCTGTTTTTATGCCAGTACCATGCTGTTTCTGTTACTATGGCATTGTAATATATCTTTACATAAGGTACTATGATGACAAAATCCTCGCAAATCAAATTCAACAATACATCAAAAGCAGATGCAATTGTGTGAAAGGTTACAATCATTGAGACTGGGGCAGCTGATCTGCATTGGGACAGCAGGAAGAATGCAGATTCTTTTGAAGTCAGGGGCCTGAATGCTGAAGGAATGTCCTGTTCTTCAAAGTTGGCTCTATTGCCCCATAGATTAACAAATTAGTAGCCCAGCTGGTACTATGGAGTATAATAAATGCAGGAAAGAGAGGGTCATTGGATCTGCAAAACAGTTTTGGTTGTTGGAAATGGCCATGGGTAGTTTGAAGCAGGTTTGTTGGATTACCTGCATGGAGACCCAATAAAGCCATGAGGATTAATGGTGAGTTATAGTGGAGACCCAATGGAGATGCCAGAAGTATGGGATGGCTGCCAAGAAGAGATACCCGCACTAGATGAAACTTTCTTGAACTGTGAGAAGCCTAGCTGGAGGGGCAGAATTGGAATGCCAAAGAATCATCATTGATAAGAATTATCTGACTTGGAGACTTGTCACTGACTAGAGTTGTCAGATTTTGAGCTACAGAGTTTTTTTTTCCCCTGTTTCTTTAAAATCTTGTATTGGTTGAGTATTTCTTTGCTATGCCCAATGCCATCTTTTACATTGTGAATGGTTATTCTGTGCCATTATGGTGTTTTTTTTTCTTTTGTTATTGGCTTTTCTCTTTTCTCTTTTCTTTTCTTTTTTTTTTTTTTTTTTTTTTTTTTTTTTGGTGGTGGCAGTATTATGGCTCAGTTAAAAGACTTGGGCTATAGAGATGTTTGAACATCACTGTGATTGATAAACTATGGGGACTACTAAAGTTGGACTGAATGCATTGCATTTTACATCATAGATGGTTATCAGTTTATGGGTTTTCAGCCAGAGATGGAATGGGGTAGTTTGATTCAGTTGTTCCCCATAAAGTTATGCGTTCTGAATGCTAGGTCCCAAGGTGATGGCAATTTGAATTACAGCTTCCTGGAGGTGATGTGTTCCTGGGTGTGGGCTTATGGGTGTTATAGCCAGCTTCTCTTTGCCACTGTTTAGCACACTCTCACATTGCTATTGTCCGCCTGATTTTGGCCAAGAGGTGATGTTCACCTTCTGCTCATGCCATCATTTCCCCCTGCTATCATGGAACTTCCCCTCAAGTTTGTAAGCCAAAATAAACCCTTTCATCCCAAAAGCTTCTCTTGGCTGGGTATTTTATTTCAGCAATGCTAAGCAGACTACAACAATGAGGAAAACTGAAACACTATGAGACACTGTTTTTACTCCATCCCCTAACTCTGAGGGTGAAGACAGTAACACTGTCACACTGAGGAAGGTAAATGAAGCTGAGTAAGGTGTATGAAAATACCTCTTTTAGTCTCTTGGCAAATAATAGTATTTTCAGATGGCCATGGTAGGAATATGTAATCCTAAGTACTGATGCCTACAGTGGTCTTCTCAGTCCAGTCTTCTTGTCCAGTAAAGACTCACCCTCTAGTAGACATCTGGCAATGATAGAAGACACTTTGGCTTAGGATTTCCACTGACAACTTGTGGCCAAGTTAAAGCTGCAACTCCACATCCTGCAGTGTTCAGGACAGCCTGTGAGTACTGTGCAGCACAAAATGTCAACAGGGTGAGAAACTCTACCCTAGCATAATGTGAAACACATGTATCTGAGTCCACAGATATAAACAGAAACACTTCCACCATTTGGCAGTTTATTTAAATACTTCAATTTGTGTATGATTTTCTTCAGCAATGATTTGAGCTCAGCTCTGTGCCACTAAGCATATGACTTGGTCAAGAATCTCAAATCCTCTATACCACATCCACGAAAATAGAAAACAATCCTCCACACAGTTATCATAGAAATAGTATTAGATGATGCACACAAAATGCTTGGTGACTAAACGTTAGCTACTTCTGCTATCATGACACCACCACTGTCATCAAATATTCAATAGCTACTAAAAGCTGCCACTGTTTGGATCTAAATGTACAAGAATGAGGAGCTCACAGATACAAACAACAAAGCAAAAATGCCACTGGAAGCCCTGACTCACTTGTTAGTGTAATACATCTCTCCATTTGCCCCTGGCATCCCAGGAAACAGTGCTGCTCCTCTGTGAATCTTCTCATCTTCTGTTTTCCTACTACCTGCCCATCAATCTCTAATTTAGTACTAAAGGCATTTGGTGATAGAGTAGATCTTCAACAAAGAGAAAATATACACTAATTTCAAAGATTTTGGATCCTTTACAACAGATTATCAAGAAAACATCTAAGAGGAGTATGTCACATCCCACTGAGTCCTTATTAAAGTTTCTTGGATCAGGTTTGTGCCCTAAGAATAGGTATTCTATGGGAAAGTGTTTCTCTCCACAACAGAAAATAGAAACCTCGTCACTGAAGTAGAACTAAAATGACCCCAATGTGGCAAGGGAAATTTGTGGAAGAGGGGGCAGAAAGAATGTTAGAGCCACAAGTTAGGTCATTATGCATAGAGACTTGGCCTATCCCCCATAACTCTTGACTACCCTCACAGTGCATGACCCACATTGCCCATTGATGAGGGTCCCTTTGGAAGACGGGGACAGGGAGGAGGATAATGGAGTCACCATTATGAATGTAAAATTAGAATAATATAAATAAAAAATAAATTATAAAAAAATAAAAAAAATAGTAGAAAGGAAAATAGGATACTAATGGTAATACCTTCCATAGCTACCAGAAAGTGGGCAGAGTTGACAATTTCACCATGCTCAAGATTGAGGGCCCAAAGTTTCAAACCATGGGGTCAGTATATCCATCAGGTTACCTGCTCTCCATGGCGTTTATGACATTTTTCAGCTACAAACATAATTTAGCAGAACTAAGAATCTTGCAAGGGAAAAAACTGCCCATGTTGAAAAATTCATAATTTATTTACCTACTGTATCAAGTGACTTTTACATATTCTTTTTATATCACCTGATAGAGCTTTGCTCCTTACTCTGTGCAAAAGTTATAATTTGCACATACACATTATAATTTGTGACTGTTAGAATGACTGCAGTGTCACATTCACTAGAATTATGACCTGTAGCATAAATAAATAGGGGTTATAAGAAAGGTAAATGTCTTCAGAGAACATCCTTAAGCTTTGCAGTTCAGAAATGAGTTTCTGTCTTGCAATATTCTACAAATTCAGCAGTAGGAAAAATTATGTGAAAGGTAAATGCTCCATTTAGATACTGTATAATTTTTTTTGTTGATTTGGATTAAGCCCAAATGATTATTTTTAAAGTTAATGTAGAAGCACTGTGAAAAATGAATCATATTTTAATTGCTATAATGCTGCATCATTTAGTTAAACTGGAAATGATTGGTGAATCTGGTTTGATGGTACATCCTAAACAAGCCAATTAGTATACACATTAACCTCTGTAATCACTCTCCAGCCAATTGCTTTCCATAATTTTTTCATAATTTATTTGCACTCATGTTTCTTAATGAAGCAGGTAACTACCTTTGAATGTGAGGAATTTGGTCTTCTTATATAGGAAAGTTACAGTATTTGCTTCAGACAAAGTTATTGCTGATTTACTCAAATGCAATACAGAAATCTCATATGTTGCTACAAGGCTACAGGTCATAAGATATATAATAATTAAGTTTTTGAAGTATTTGGAAAGAAGAGTGTTTCTTAAAAAATAACAAACTACTGGGCTGGAGAGATGGTTTAGCAGTTAAGACGCCTGCCTCCTAAGCCTAAGAACGCTGGTTCCAATCTCCAGGTCCCACGTTTAGCCAGATGCAAAGTGACGCAAGGGCTCAATGCCGCACTTGGCCACAAGGGGGCGGATGCATCTGGATTTCGTTTGCAGCAGCTGAGAGGCTGCTGGTGTGCCCATCTCTATCTGTCTTTCTCTCCCTTTATCTCTGTCTCTGTCTCTCTCCAAAAAAAATAATAATAATAATAACAAACTACTATATCTTCAAAACATACCTTCCAAACCACAATGTTAAAAGAGCCACAGAGTTGTCTACATAACCACTTTCCCGATTCAAAATCCCTCATCATTTCAGTAATGTCTGCTCTGTTGTTATTCTGGTCACTTACAACCTCACCTGCCCACAAAAATGTCCTTTTGTCTTATTTGCCCTTTTGTAGAAGCAGCCTGAGGAGCAAGTTTTTCTCGTATCTGAGTCGAGGCTTTCTTTGCTTGCAGACTGAGATATATCTGATACATATAGAACAGAGGAAGGTGTATTCTCTTTGGATCAATTTATAGGTAGGATCAAGGGGAGCTCTCAGAGAGAGGTGGAAGGAAACGGAGTAACAACAAAACAACATTCTTCTTGTACAAGGGACAAGATTTTACAAAAAAGCAACAATTCTAAAACAGTACATCTACTTTGAATGTAGGCAGGCTACTGAGTCAAGCCAAAGTCCTATGGAGAGATTTTATAATACATGCAGTAGAATGATTTGTATGAAGTCTCAGTGAGTACCAGAAATCCTTAACATTAGTAATATTAGTATCAACTTATAAGAGACAACATTCACTCCTGATGTGCCCTGATTAGGGGCTCTGTTACCAAGGACACATGTCTGTATCTGTAAGTCTTTTCATCACTGTGACAAATATGAGAGAAAAATCAACAAAAGGAGAAAGGATTTTGGCTCCCAGTTTTCAGAACTGTCAGTCTCTGGTCAGCTTGGCCCCTTGGTTTAGGCTTGAGGAGAGGGACAGCATCAGGGCAGAAAGGAGCTTGTGGTGGTGAGGTACTTACTTCATGGGATCCGGGAAGCAGAAAGAAGACAGAGGTGTCCAGGGACAAGACAGAACAACTAAAGACATACCCCCAGTGACCTACTTCCTTTAATTTGGCCACTCCTCTGAAAGTTTCCATTACTTCTCTCAGAATGCATCAAATTGTCAAACAATTACTGTGTTAATCCATTGATTATATCAGTGGCCTGTGATCATTATAATTATTTTTGAAGGAGTCCTTGGATACACCCAAATATGTGTTCTACTAATTTTGAACTAATCAAGCTGACAAACAAGATTAACCATCAAAGTGTCACTATTTCTAGTCACTAAAGACATTATTTCCCCAGACAGAGATAGGGTAACTGACAGCCTTCCCCAGGGCAGAAGGGGAATAGCTTGCTGGTGGTTAGCAGTAATCAAGAGAACTGGCTCACAGTATACATGTGAGACACTCATTGGAGACTCCAGAGTCTCTGGAAGAAATCTGAGAATGCCAGCTGAAGCCAGAGACATGCTATCTTACAGCTGCTACTGTGGTGTTTTCCTCCCCATGATGAAGTAGCATGGGAAATACAGGAAAGGTGCAGAAGCAGGACAATCACTGTGATAATAGCTACTTGTTTTCTCTGCAGTTCTCAGCATTGCTTCTGGGAAGTTGGACAACTCTATCAAAATATTTCAGTGAAAATTAATAAGCTCTCAAGTTAAAGTATAAAAGACTCTATGAGATGAGACACAGTATCTTAAAGGATTAAACCAAGTGGAGGAAACTGCTGAAAAATCAGTGTTTCCTCTACCTTCTCATGATGGTAAGCCACAGTTGAAGTACATTTCCTTGATTAATACTGATTGGAAACAAAGGAAATAATTATTTTGTTTGTTTAGTCTTAAAGTTACATGGGGTATTGAAAGTATTTGTTACCCAGGTTTATTTATTTATTTATTTATTTATTTATTTTTTTAACTTAAGGCAGGAGCAAGAGTCTTCACAGGTACCTACAGTCACCAGCCTCCTATAAGGTTTAGCCTCTGATTCATAGTGAGCCTGCATCCCCTGTTCTCTAAGCCCAGAATCCTGGACCTATAACAGATGCATACTCTCAGAACTAATTATCTCCATCAGCTTGTCCTCAGACTTGAGCCATCTGATCATGAGCCCTCCAAGTCTGGCCCTACCTGCCAGTTCTATACTCATGAAAATACAGATGCCCTCTCAGGCTACTGCTGACCCTAAATCATAATGATGTATTTACTCTCTCCTACCACCCTTTCAGGCACTCTGTATGGTTCCAAAGATAAATTAAAGCCTTATTTCTTTTTATTTCATCCTTTTTGAAATCATAGAGAAGATGAGCAGCTAAATGCTAAGTGGCCTGACATCTGTCCTCAGGAGACCAGAATGACCCTGATCGGACTCATTTGTCAGACTTCAGATTTGGTGTTCACCTATTATCCATACTGTGGATTTCTGAGTGAACATTATTTTCAGATTAAGAAAACCTCCCCTTATTTCTGATATAAGAAACAAGATCATGAACTAATCATGAATTTTAATGAGTATCTTTTAAAAGTCATGTAAAAAGTTATACTAAGTCCATCTGTGTACATGAGTTCAACCCAATTTGCTCACATATTAACTTTTAAGAACACTATTCAATTTAACTTTCTATTACTTCTTAAAGTGTATACTTAATTTACAGTGTTGTTTATAATAACATATTTTCAACATCTGAAAAGAACTATAATGATGTCTCTTTTTATCCCTAACATCTAATATTTTAATCTGGCTTTTCTTTTTGGAAGTTATTAATAGACTTTTCAAATAAGAAACATTGGGTTTTGATGATGGTATACATTATATATTATTTGTCTTCTGTTTATAATTTTTCATTACTTTCTTCATTTCATTTTTCCCTTTATTATTCTCTCTCTAAATTTTTTTAGACAGATATTCAGGTTATTTTCCATCATTCTTTTTTTATTAATATCTATTTTATTACACAAAATAATGGGCTTCACTGTAGTATTTCATATACATCTGTCATACTTTCTTCTCAATCATTCCTCCCCCTACCCTGATCTCCACTATGATCCCTGCACCACTCTAACAGGTTCCCTTCCTTCCATCAAATAGTTATACCCTTCAGTTTTCCATTACCATCTCTGTTTTGCCCCTTCCTTAAAATCTCTTCTTTCCTCATGATCCTCTTTCTGATTTCATGACTTTTACACACACACACACACACACACACACACACACACATTAAATTTAGGTTCTCCATATGGGAAAACATGTGGTATCTGTCTTTCCAAATCTGTCTTGTTTCACTTATAATTATTTCCAGTTCCATTCATTTTCTTGTAAATGTCATTCTTCTTTATGGCTTCATAAAATTCCATTGTGTATATGAACATAGCAGGTTTCTTTATCCATTCATCTGTTAACTGACATTTAGCCTGGTTCCATTTCCTTGCTACTGTGAACAGAATAGCAATCAACATGGATGTGCAAGTATCTCTGTAGTATATTGATTTAAAGTACCTTTGAGTTTATACCCAAAAGTGGTATAGCTAAGTCATGTGGTAAGGAGATTTTTAGTTTTCTGAAGAATTTTCATAATGGTCATACAAGTTTACATTACCATATGCAATGTATAAGTTTTTGTCTTTCTGTACATCCTTGTTAGAATTTGTTTTTATTTGTTTTCCTGGTAAAGACATTCTAACTAGGGTGAGATGGAATCTCAAAACATCTTAATATTCATTTTTATGGTGGCTATTATTAAACAGTTGTTTTTTTATTGACAACTCCCTTAATTGTAGACTATCCCATGGTACTTTCTCCTTCCCCCCACTTTCCCCTTTGAAACTCCACTCTCCGTCATATACCCTCCCCCTCTCAATCGTTTTTTTCATTTTGATGTCATGATCTTTTCCTCCTATTATGATGGTCTTGTTAGGTAGTGTCAGACACTGTGACGTCATGGATATCCAGGCAATTTTGTGTCTGGAGGAGCTTGGTGAAAGGAGTCCTACCCTTCCTTCGGCTCTTACATTCTTTCTGCCCCCTCTTTCACAATGGACCCTGAGCCTTGGAAGGTATATTAGAGATGTTTCACTGCTGAGTGCTCCTCTGTCCCATCTTCTCAGCACTATGGTGCCTTCTGAGTCATCCCAAATTCACGACCATCTGAAGAGAGAAGCTTCTCTAACCAAACGTGAGAGTATATGGGTATGGACATTAAGAGAAGTGCTTACTGGGCAGTTTGGTGAGCATAATATATACATTTAGCAAGACACCAGCAGATGTTATACCCCTAGGGCTCATGACTACCCCTGTGGTAGGTTTTCGGTATCAGGGATGTATTCCCTCCCATAGAGTGGACCTCCAGTACAATTAGAGGGCAGTTGGTTTCCCCATAACAGACATGCCACTATTGCACCCATTGGCTCATTTGGCCTGGCTGGCCAAATTTAAAGCTTGCAGGTTTCCCTGCTGAGTACCTTCACTGGTGTTTTCTCTCTCTCTCCCATTGAACCGCATGTAGCATAGCTTTTTCCAGCTTTCTCTGAGCTGGTCCACATGGAGGAGGCTTTAAGCTCAGCTCAGCAGCAGGATTAGAATGTGGAGTCTTCAGCAATAGGATCTTACCATCTATTCCTGGTGGGAAACCAAGGGCCTCGGCAATGGCCTATAATGTTTTGGGGGTATCTGTGACCTCCCTAGACAACAGCTCACTGGAAGGTATCACATCCCTGGCACTGAAAATTTTCTAGTTATAATATATTGCTTCTGAGTGTTCCATTGTCCAGAAAAGTAAGTTTCCATATGACTTACTTATATCCTCTTAATTATGATTAACACTCCCTCCACCTTTCCTTTACTCAATCTCCTGACCTCAGTAACTATTTGTATTCCTTCTTTTTGAGAACTGTCTATTCAAGTTAATTAACCATTTATTGACTGGATGATTTGGCGGGGGTGTTTTACAGCTCTTTATTTTTTTTCCTCCTAGATATTAATCCCATCTGATGTGTCACTGACAAAGTCTTTTCATTCTGTAGACTGTCTCTTCACTCTTGTGGTCATTTTCTTTACTGTGAAGAAGCTTTTTGACTTTTTGTATTTTACTATTCTTTTCTATAAATAGGAAGTTTTTTTTAAAAATCATGATAATTCCATTTAAAAATATTTAGGATTTTCCTGTGTTACTGAACTCCATTTCAGAAAGTTATTGTCTATGCCTATATCTTGAAGTTTCTCTCCTATATTTTCTTCCAATACTTTCACTTTTGGGTCTTATATTAAGGTCTTAGTCCATTTTGAGTTGATTCTTGTGCAAGGTAAGGGATGTGGATGCAGTTTCATTTTTGTACCTGTGAAAAATAGTTTTCCTGGCACCCTTCGTACAGAGGGTATCTTTTCTCCAATGCATATTTTCATACCATTGTCAACACTCAGGAGGCTATAGTTGTGTGGATTACTTATGGGTTCTATATTCTACCCCTTTTCTAGGTCTTTTTTTACCAAAAACCATGTAGGCAAGTATGGTGATATCTCCAAAAGTGCTATTTCTGTTAAGGATTGCCTTGGTTGTTTGTCATTTGTGAACTTAAGGATTTGTTTTTGTAGTTCTATGAAGAATGTCACTGAATTTTTTTTGAGGATTGTGTTGCATCTACAAATTATTTTCTGTAGCATAGAATTTCCACAACACTAACTTTTCCAATCCCTTGATATGGGGGGGGGTTTCCATAATCTAGAGTCTACTTCAATATCTTTCTTCAGTGTCTTCATGTTTTCATTGCAGAATGCTTCCACCTCTGTAGTTAGGTTTATTCTCTTAAGGATTTTTTTCCTCATTGTTTTTCTTGAAAAATGTATTATTGATATGTTACTGTATCAATATAATAAGGTACTGATTATTGTTTATTGGGTTTATGCCCTACAACTTTGCTAAGAGTTTTCTGGTGGAGTCCATAGATCCCTTAAGTATAGGGTAATGTCATCAGCAAATTGGATAATTTGACTTCATTTTCTGCTTGTATTCCTTTTATTTTGTTCTTTTACTTTATCACTCTAGCTAGGACTTCAAATACTGTATTGAATAAGAGTGAATACTGTCTCATTTCTGATTTTAGAAAAAATGCTCTGTTTTCCCCACTGAGTATACTATTGGCAGTAGTCCTGTTTAATTTTGCTTTTATTATTTTGAGACATGTTCTTAATATTCCTAGACTTTTATCACGAAGGAATGTTGAACATTGTCAAGTGCTTACTATATACCTGTCAAGATGATCCTGTTATTTTTCTCCCTTTGTCTATTTATACAGTATATTACATATATTGATTCATGTATGTTGAATCTACCCTGTACCTCAGGAAAGTAATTGCAAACTGAATTCACAAACACAGTAAGAAGATGTACATGACCAAGTTGATTTCCTTCCAGAGAATTTCTGTATCAATGTTCATCAGAGAAATTGGTCTATTGTTTTCTTTCTTTCTTTTTCTTCTTCTTTTTTTTTTTTTTTGTATGCTTATATGGTTTTAGTGTTAGGAAATACTGGTCTTATAGAATGCATTTGGTATTCTTCCTGTCCTTCATATTTAATGGATGTTTGAGGAGCACTGGTGTTAGCTCTTCTTTAAGTTTAATATAATCTGGCAAGAATCAATCTGGCAATTGAGCTTTTCTGTGTGGAGAGACTTTTTAAATTATTGCTTCAACTTTTTACCCATTAACAGTCTGTTTCAATTGATTACATCTTCTTGATCTAATTTTGGTAGGCCATATATGTCTAGGAATTTTTTCATTTCTTATAGATTTTCCAGGTTTATGGAATATAAATTTTCAAAATTATCCCTAATGATCCTCTGAATTTTACTGGCATCTCTTGTATCAATCCACACTGTAGCTCTAATTTTAGTATTTTAGATCTTATCTTTATTTTGGTTAGTTTGGCTAGGAGGTTACCTATCTTATTTATATTGTCAAATAATCAATTCTTTATTTGATTGATTCTAAGTACTGCTATTTTAGTCTCCATTTCACTAATTTCTGCCTTCAATTGTTCTTGTAGAATGCAATTAAATCTATTTAATCCCCCCAAAATGACATAACTTGCATTTACACATTTTTGATGTATCAGTTCAAAGTATTATTTACATTGCAATTTCCTTTTCAACCTACTGTTAGTTTAGAAGTGTGTGTGTGTTTAAGATATATCAATCTTGAAGATTTTTACTATTGCTTATAGGATTAGCATTGTTTTATAGCTTAAATCAATTATGATCAACCCTTAAGCCTTAAATTCAGCTTTTATTCCTTTTTCAGATTCAATTTTTGGTCCACTATGTAGCAAAGACTAACTTTATATGACCCATATATACTAGAAAAATATTAATGTACTTGAATGTTCAATGTCTTTACCCATAAATAAATGGCATTATATCTTATATTATCTTCTAAATGCTCACATTAATGTGCTTTCTTCAATTACTAAAAGCAAGCAGACTCACTATATATGCATTTTTATCTTTATTTTAGTTCTATCAACCTTTGCTGTTTTAAATTTATATTATTAACTAAAACTTGGGGATTGTCTTAACTTTCAATTGAATTAATGCTTTTATGTTGTAAGAATATAAATTTACACCAGGTAATAGTTTTGTTTTAAAGTCTTCTTGGTATTAATATCACTGTTTGGTGGGGTCATTGGTTTTTGAATTTTATATTTTTCCATCTTTTTATCTAATTTTAGATGTAGGTCTTTGAAAGTAGCACTACATTGAGTCCTATCTCTCTAATCTGACAATGTCTTTTAAATGAAGCATTATGTCTGTTTATAATTTATATGATTGCTAATTGTAGCAGACAGCTTCAGGTTCACTGAGATGAGCTTACAGACCAGGCACAGTTATGGAGGAAAAGATTTATTGAAGCTCACAGATCCAGGGAAAGTTCCATAATGGCAGAAGAAGCTGGCCTTCTTTCATAGGACCAAACACAAGAGAGAAGCCACAAACCAAAAGCCACACAGCACAGCACACTTCAGGAACTCCAGCTAGGCACACTTTTCATAGCTTTAGATTGAAATCTTAAACCCATCACCACACCTAAGATCCACCCAGTGACATTGCCTCTAGCCAGGTGGAAGAAGATGTAAACTACAAACTAATAAAACACTGAATATATTGGGGGACATATATTCAAACTACCACAGTCCACCCTGGCCCCCGATAGAGTCATAACCATTACACATTGTAAATTGTACTCAGTCCAATTTCAAAGGTCCCCACAGTCTTGACCAACTTAAGATAGTGAGGTTTGTAAAATCAAACAAGTTAAATACTTTCAAAATATAAAGGCACAGAATAAACATTTTCAACTTGTATAAGGCATAGCAAGGAGAGACAAAAATAATGCAAATTCAACTACCATCAAGCAATCATCAAACTTTTGCAGTTTAATACAATACAACCAGAGACTGATAGTCTCCAGGTTTCTAATTACACCTCTCAAACTGGGCAGAGTAGCACTGGAAAACTTCCATCCCAGGTCAAGAGTGCACTGCACAGTAGCCCTTGCACAGTCCTGGTATGTCCAAAACATCTTCAGGTCTCCATGCAAACCATGGTCCATCTTCCAAAGGCTCTTTCAACCTATCAGGACACTACATCCTGCCTCATGCTGCTTCTCAGCAGCAGCTCCTGGAACCTTGTACAATTCATGACCACTCCATGCATTTTTCATGCTTCCAAAACTAATACCACGTGTGCAGGACACAGCCAGATTCTTAATTCAGGGACAAAATAAATTATAACCTTAAAAAGCAGGTCCTTCTCCAGTCAACTCTTTCCAAAGAGTTTGCATTTCTATCATAGTCTTTCCTCAGGCATCCTCTACATTGTTTTAATGTAAAGCAGTCTGGCCATCTTCATTAAGATTGTTAATGTGTTTCACAATAGCAGCTCCTACAACCTAAAACCAGTCTCAGTGCCTGTGATTTTAACTTGCTTGAAGTTTTACAGCTTAACAATCTTAAATCTCTCAGTCCAATTATCTTTAGCCAAACACATAAGTCCATTACAGATTTAACCTTGATCAAACTCTCTGGGCCTGGGAAGCAGGATACAGCCATCCCTTATGCCAATAGCCCAAGCTACTCTACCCAGCAAAAGTATCCCTCATAATAGATGGTGAAAGAAAAACTTTCCATGAACAAAGTGAACTCTATGATTACATGAACACAAAGCCAAATCTACAGAGAATACTTGAGGGAATACTCCACATAGAACAGTCAAACTACCAGTCTCCATAATCAACAAGAAGAAGATCACAATAACTAAAATTGACCAGGGCAAAATAGTACAAAACACAAAAAAGCCCAAACCACATAAAACACCTCATAATGGCAGGAATTAATTAAAACCTCACAGTAATAACCTTAAATATTAATGATCTTAACTCACCCATCAAAAGGCACAGGTTATCAGGGTGGATCAAAGAACTGGACCCTTCTATCTGCTGTCTTCAAGAAACCCACCTCACTACTAAAGATAGATACCTCCTCAGGGTGAAAGGTTGGAAAATGATATTCCAAGCAAATGGAAATAAAAAAGAAGCAAGCGTTGCTATATTAATATCTGATAGAATAGACTTCAAACCAAAAGTAATCAAAAAGGATAAAGAAGGCCACTTCGTACTCATCGAGGGAATGATCCAACATGAATACATCACAATCATAAATATACATGTGCCAAGCACAGGTGAACCAGAGTTTATAAATCAAAACCTACTCAACAATAAAGAAATAAACACCAGCACCATCACAGTTGAAGATTTCAATATTCCACTATCATCAATAGACAGATCTTCCAAGCAAAAAATCAACAGAGAAATAATAGAGGTCAACAACATCATAGATCAACTAGACCTAAATGGATATCTACAGAAATTTTCACCCCAACTCTACAGAATACACATTCTTCTCAGCAGCCCATGGAACCTTCTCCAAAATTGACCATATATTAGGCCATAAAGTGAGCCTACATAAAGTTAGGAAAACTGAACTAATATCCTCCATCATGTCAGATCACAATGCTGTAAAGCTAGAAATTAACAAGAGACATATCAAGAAATCCACCAACTCCTGGAAACTAAACAACACACTTTTAAACAATGAATGGGTCATGGATGAAATCAAAAAAGAAATTGTGTAAGTCCTAGAATTGAATGATAATGAAAACACAACCTACCAGAACTTATGGGAAACAAAGAAGGCAGTAATAAGGGGGAAGTTCATAGCCCTAAATGCCTTCATTGAAAAGACAGAGAGATCCCAAATCAATAACCTGACTGCCAACATAAAGGCACCTGACAAACAAGAAGAATCCAACCCAACAAGCTCCAGATGGAAAGACATAACCAAGATTAGAGCAGAAATTAATGAATTGGAAACTAAGAAAACAATTTAAAATATTGAGGAAATGAAGAGCTGGTTCTTTGAAAAAATAAACAAAATTGACAAACCCCTGGCCAAATTGATCAAGCAAAAAACAGAGGATTCTCAAATTAACAAAATCAGAAATGAAAAATGAGCGATCACAATAGACATCAATGAAATTGGAAGAATCATCAGGGCATACTTCTAAAACCTCTACTCCACAAAATTAAATAATCTGGAAGAAATGGATGAATTCCTAGACACATACCACCTACCAAAACTAAACTCAGATCAGATTAATCTCCTAAACAAACCTATCACATCCATGGAGATTGAAAAGGTAATCAGATACCACCCCAAAAAGAAAAGTCCAGGACTGAATAACTTCTCAGCTGAATTCTATCCAACCATCACTGAGGAACTGAAAACAATTGTTCTCAAACAATTTCACATAATTGGAGACCAAGAAATCCTCCCCGACTCCTTTTATGAAGCTAGCATCACCCTAATAGCAAAACCAGAGATGAAACAAGAAAAGAAAACTCTAGGTCTATATCCCTAATAAACTTAGAAGCAAAGATCCTGAACAATTCCTTGCAAACCTAATTAAACACATCTAAAACATTATCCACCTTGATCAAGTAGGCCTCATCCCAGAGATGCAGGAATGGCTTAATATATAGAAATGGTCAATGTAATATGCCACATGATCATCTCAATTGATGCACAGAAGGCCTTTGACAAAATACAACACCACTTCATGACCAAAACAATGGAAAGAATAGGCATGGAGGGTTTATATCTCTACACAATAAAGGCTATAAATAAACCTCCTAAAGCCCAAATGATACTTAATGGGGAAAAACTCAAGAAGTTCCCACTGAGATCTGGAACAAGTCAAGGGTACCTACTCTCACCACTGCTCTGAAGTACTAGCCCAAGCAATAAGACAGGAGAAAGAAATAAAAGGGATACAAATTGGAAAGGAAGAAGTCAAATTAGCCCTATTTTCAGATGACATGATCCTACATATAAGTGATCCAAAAGTCTCCATCTCAAAACTTCTAAAGATGATAAATTCCTTCAGTAAAGTGGCAGTATACAAAATCAGTATATTTTCTATATGCAAAGGACAAATATACAGAGAAAGAAATCAGTGAGGGTGTCCCGATTTCAACAGCAACAACAACAAAAAAATTAAATACCTTGGAATAACAGTAACCAAGGATGGTTGGAATCCAGAGGAGATCCAGTCCCCAGACAGACAATTATCCTATCTAGGGCTGGAAGGTGCTACATGAGCTACTGGGGGAAAGTGGCCAACATCTGTCCATGCAACTCAAAGTCTAAGTGACTAAGAATCAAACAACCTGACATGATGCTCACACAATACAATAATGGCACACAGCCATGGTGGGTAACCAACTGCTCTTGGACTAACAGACCCACTCAGTGGAAAGGAAACCATATCTGGAACTGGAAAACAAGTTAGAATCATATCCGGGTAACGATTCTACTTTCTATTGTCAAGCTCCTACTAACATTAGACTATAAGAGGGTCTACACCCTTTAAATTCTCTCTAAATTAATAATGGATATCCCATTTAACTGGTGCTAACTTCATTCTCCATTGGAGAATCTGCTTCTCTTTTTCAGACAGGAGCTTGACCTAAGGAGATAAACAACCTAGTGTATTCCACCCTGCTCCCAGCTGAAACCACAGATGAATTGGGGAAATGAGCCAGAGTGCTGCTTTCTTAGTGAAACTTGTACAGCACAAGGGTGATGGAGATATTGAGGACACTCAATACCTACGAAACCAGAGGTCCAGATGCTCCTAAGTGCCCATTACTGAAGTAGACTTAAAATGCTCCCAGCATGGCCAGGGAATTTTGTGGAAGAGGGGGTGGAAAGATTGTTAAAGCCACAAGTTGGGACATTTTGCACAGAAACATTGCCTCTCTACCCCCATAATGCATGACCCACGATCTCCATGGGGTTGACCTGCATCCCCAACACAGAAGGCCTCTTCAGAAAAGGGGCAGGGTAAAGGGAAAGGATGGAACCAACATGTGTTATTTATATACTAAGTATGTCCATATCTAATAAAAAATAATAAGTTTATAAAATTCTGTCATAGTTCCAACTTCTTCAGTCTCCCTTTTTTAAATATAGTTTCTGTGCTAAAACTGATTTTAAATGAAGCTAAATAGTGTACATTTCCCCTACAAAAACCATGACACAATTCAATCAGAAATGTTCAGAACTCAGGCCAGGTTGACATTGCCTCCCAAAAAAATTAAAAAGTGAAAGTTTCATTATATTTAGTTTTGATGAAAATAAATCAAAATAGACAATCCTAGATAATTTATTTTTCCTTAACACAAAACTAGAGTCTCCTGCTTTTAAAAGATGCATTGCTGTTACAGAACCAAGTTTGAGATTGAAATGGTAACCCTCAAATCACTTACTGGGTTGAGATTTCATATGGGTGTTCAAGTTGTGATCCCTAAAATAAAAACTTTCTGATAAAATTGTAGAAGTGTTTAGTCTGCATCAAAATTTCTTCTTTTATTTTTATAAAAAGTTATGTCAAAAATGTTAAAAAGTACCACCCCCAAAACATAGAGGTAAGAACATTAGAAGCTTATTTTATTGGGAATCAGTCATAGTCTGCAGAGCACCAATGACATATGTACCTCAGCCACAACAGTAGAGATGCCAGAAGCCCTTGGAGTAGAAAGCACAGGGTCTCTGGCTATTGACGGTACACCACCAACTTACAAACAACAGCAAGTAGAGTTTTGGATGCTGTGAACGTCAAAGTGCTGACAAATTCAGTGCCTGATGAGGGCATACATCCTAGTTCACATACAGATGACAGATGACTTCCTGCTGAATCCTCTGAGCAGAAGGGACAAGATACCTTCTTGTGTTTCTTTTATTAGGGTTTGACCCTCATGACCTAATCATATCTCAAAGAGCCTTCCTCCTAATGCCATTAGTATAGGGGTTAAATGCCAGAATATGATTTTGGGAAGATTCTTCTAGTGTCCATCACCAGGCATGCGTGCAAACAGAAAGGAGGGTACACGTATGTTGTACATTGGGACATGGCACCAAAGCAGGCAGAGGGTTTTAGTATCTGCTGTTTACTGTCTGTCAGGATGGTCTTCCTGGGTATGAATAATAACAGAAGGAAAGGAAAACACACCTGGAGAATTAGTAGATTCCAGTCTTTAAACACCATTAGTGAGTAGATCATGAACTGAATTCTATAGTAGAAGATATTAGAGCATTGTTATATGAGATGTAACACTTCATGAAACTTGTTTCACCTATATATGAGTACACTATGTAGGACTATGTAAACAGGAGCACTGATTTCTCACAGAAAGAGCTTTACATGCAATGGCTTACAATACAGAATAATCACTGAGGGACATTATTTAAAGTTCCCTGACCTTTCCTTCCAAAGGCAAGGAGTGTTACATTAAAGACTATTGTTTTTTCCCTTGTATTTTACATTTACCAAAAATTAAGCAAAGAAAACCTTGCTTCTAAGAGAAAGGGAAAATAGGAGAGGGGAGAAGGGAAGAGGGCTACTCAATAAGCAAGTTGGAAGACAGAAAAGGAAGGAAGGAAAGAAGGGAGGGATTGAGAATAAGTATAGGGAAGTGTATAGCATTCTATAAAATATAAACCTCAATAAGAGGAAAGGGGGATGGGCTGGACAGAAGTGCCCTGTAAAAGGAGGAAAAAGCTTAATCCTAAAACCATGGTTTCTGCCTGGTAAATTCCAGGGCCAGAAATGGGTTACCCACCAAAGTGATCTGTTGGTCAGGAGGACACATAAGGGCCCCAAAATAATGCAGACCTTTGCCAGAGCACTTGGTTACCTACCAGAGCTAAAAAATAAGACCCTATTGCTAAACATATCACAGGTTACAATCACAGGGTGTCAAAAGACCATATTGGAAATGAGAGGGAAACCAGTTCCCTTCTGATTACCCCTCATTGCCCTGGAAAGTGCCATAGGAGGTTCTGGGGGATAATGGTTGCCAACAGAGTGAATAAGCAGGAGATCCTGCAAGTACAATATCAACCAACTGGGCAACAAGTATATACCTGTACCATAGTGGCACACAGCCTATGCCAGTAACCAACTGTTCTTAGATTGAACATGAGAATTGCTCAGTGGGAGATCACTCATACCTGGTACTGGGAACCAAGCCACAATCCCATTGATAGGAAACATAGACTCCATACATAAGCCTCCACTGCTTTTTGGCTAAGAATTTAGTGTGGTGGTTTGATTCAGGTGTCCCCCATAAACTTAGGTGTTCTGAATACTAGGTTCCCAGCAGATGGAGATTTGGGAAATAACGCCTCCTAGAGGCAGTGTATTGTTGGGGGGTGGGCTTATAAGCCAGTGTCCCCTTGACAGTTTTTAACACACTCCCCCATTGCTATTGTCCACCTTATGTTGGCCAGAGGTGATGTCCACCCTCTTCTCATGCCATCATTTTCCCCTGCCATCATTGAGCTTCCCCTCAAGTCTATAAGCCAAAATAAACCATTTTATCCCAAAAGCTGCTCTTGGTCAGGTGAATTCTGCCAGCAAATGCAAACCTTACTGCAACATGTGGGTATTCACATGAAAAAGTCTCTCAAATAACAATCCAAACCAGTCCCTGTTTTATTTTATAGATGGCAGAGAATAGTAGGGAGATCCAGGATTCATCAATATGACAGGAAATGATAGTCAACTACCTGCCATGAGACATGCCACCTCTATTGCATCTGCTAGGGCTCAGGAGACATTGCAGAGGAAACTGTGATTTTCACATGAGTACTGCTCTCACAGGTAGCCTGAAAACCCATTCCAGGGAGATGGCAACAGATAATATGGTCACTCAAATCACCTTAAAACAGAAATCTAGAAGCTACAGAGAATTCAATACTAAATGATATTTCTAACACGCCCACCAAGACTCAAGGATCATTGTGTAATAAGGAGCAGAAAGATTGTAAGAGCCACAGGGCAAATAAAAATATCCCAAGGCACATCCTCCCCCCAAAAGTGACTGAGGACCTCAGATCTCCAAATCAAACACCAATACTAGAATACCAGCAACCCACTGAGGAGGGCCCTCAGTAGAATGGGATTGGGGGAGAGGAGATATATGAGCATAACCTTGAAAAAAAAAATAAACTTTATTTAAAAAAGAAAACCTTGCTTCTGACTTCCCAGAGATTTTTTTTATAGTCTCATCCTATGTCACACATTGATTCTCTTCTACTCTCCTTCTTCTATTCTTTAGATGGCCTAAAAATTAGCAAAAGAGGTGAATTAATTTGTAAATATGTTCTCATCAAAATCATTATCCAACTGAATAAGAGCCTGTTGAGTCAGAATCACCCCCTAGCTGTATTCACTTATAACATTATTTATTCTCTCTGAGCCTCAGTTTCTTTGGATGTAAACTAATGTTAATATTGTTGTGAGGAATGAAGATGATTCAAGTCAAGTGTCAACAATAGGTAGCATCCAATAAGGAAATATTTTAAGTTATAATTAAATGAGAGCTGGTGTATGATTTATCCATTTCTTAGCCTCTTCATACCTAACCAGGCATCCTGCTTTCCATGGACATGAAGGCCATGTGTCACCTCTTTCTTCCCCCTGAGGGCTAACACATAGTCTGACACACAGATGCTGCTTGCTAAAACCTGACAGAATTACATAAAGGAAGGGTGCTCTTTTGTTTTCTTCATAACAGAATATACTTGTTGCCAAAATCACTATAGAACTAATTGTTATTCTCTGAGTAGGTTGTTAATTTTTTTTGGACTAGGAATATAATCACAATAGGAACCACCTAACTTCCAAATGATCCAACTACTGAGGGATTAAAAGTCAAGCTTCATCAAGTAAGCTTCACCCTACCAGTCAGGAATGTGATGCTTCTTCCTTGGCTCTGAGAAGCTGCCAATAATTGAATGCACCTGATGGTCAAGCACAGGCCGCGAAGAGAGTGATATTTTTGTTTACCTTAAAAAGGAAAGAACTGATGATAAGAAGAAACAGGTGTTTTGCTCTGGAACAAGCCCATGACAGTCTTGAACAGAGCCAATAATTTGACTTTCTTTTAAAGTAACTTTCTTTCTCCTGTTCACATTTGTATATAAAAATTCTCACACACCCCCAAATTAGCCTGCCTCCTTAGATGATTTCTGAGTCACCTCTCCAATATACCCTACCCTCAAGGGAAGTCCTTTTCTAGTGACCTCACTGCAGTATCCACACAAGGTAAGAATCTCTCTGGAGATATATCATTACCATTTCAAGAAAATTCCAGATATCATTTAAACAAAGCATGCTCCTAGATCAAGCAGGCCATAAGAGCTTCATTGAGCTGATAGTTATCTCTAAAGAATTCCAAGGTGGACAAAGCTACTGAGTTTTCTCATCGTACCATCTTCACAATAATAATGAAAATGCAGTTTTTATACAACTACCCTTCCCAGCTGACCCTTGGGTGGCACTTGCTCAGTATTCACATAAAACACATAAAAACATCTTTTTGTCATTTGTGTCTAAGCCTCTGTTGCACAGGTAAAGAGGCTCAGACAGGGAGGGAATGTTAAGGAAGGAGTGAGATCCTGGAACAACCTCCTTTAGAGGTCTGTCTGAGCCCCTCTTCCTGCTGTGACTGGCCATCTCGATGCTAAGCTTTCTGGGATCCTGCTTCTCCTCCTGTCTTTCTGCCAAGTGGCAAGATTACATGGTTCATAAAACAAAGTCCAAGGGCATGAGAAAGACAGTTTTAGGAACCTGTTGATGTTTAGTATGCATACTTCCTTGTGGTGAAAAGGCTGATGTTTGTTACAAACAAGATGTTGCTTGCACACAAGTAAGAGATGTCCAATTGTTGATATCCATTATCTTTATTCTTACTCAATCAACACAGCCACCTTAGCTGAGCTACGGGGACTCTGAGAGGTGCTAGGGAAGGTGAGGAGGAAGGAGTGCTTTTCCTTTCTTTCTTTCCTTTATTTATTTACTTATTTGAGAGGAAGAAAGAGGCACTGAGAGAGAGAAAGAGAGAGAGAGAATGGATGTGCCAGGGCCTCCAGCCACAGCAAACAAATTCCAGATGCATGTGCCCCCTTGTATATCTGGCTTACATGGGTCCTGGAGAATTGAACCAGGATCCTTTGGCTTTTCAGGCAATTGCCTTAACCACTAAGCCATCTCTCCAGCCCCCAGGAGTGTTCTTTCAATAGGATGACACATAATGGCAGAGGGTAAAAGAAATGAATGGATAGGAAACATATGAAGCACTGGATGAGCACATAAACAGGTCTAGAAAGTTCAAATGTTCAGTGTCGAGACTCTATATTGTGATAGACAATACTGAACTGCTGAAATATAATGGGAAAGAAGATCCCTGCCCTCATAGAGCAGGCATTCTACTTGGAAGTGACAAAATAGTCAAGGAAAATATCATTTCAGGGGCTGAGATGATGGCTCACTAATTTATTTTTTTTGCAAGCATGAGGAGCTGAGTTCAGATTCCTAGTACCCATGAAAAAGCTAGGCATGAAAGCATGTGCCTGTGCTCCTAGCACTAGGGAGACAGAAACAAGACAATTAAGCACTGAGAATCACTGGCTAGTTTGCCTAACTGAATCAGATCTGTGAGCTCCAGGTTCCACAAGAAACTATCTCAAAAAATAGAGAGGGGCTGGAGAGATGGCTTAGCGGCTAAGGCGCCTGCCTCCTAAGCATAAGAACGCTGGTTCCAATCTCCAGCGGTTCCAATCTCCAGGTCCCACGTTTAGCCAGATGGAAAGTGAGGCAAGGGCGCAATGCTGCACTTGCCCACAAGGGGGCGCACACATCTGGATTTCGTTCACAGCAGCTGAGAGACTGCTGGTGCACCCATTTCTGTCTCCCTCTCCCTCTCTGTCTATCTCTCTCTGTCTCTCTCTCAAAAAATAAATAAAAACTAATTTAAAAATTAAAAAAAAATAGAGAGCAACTGAGGACACCCAATGTCAATTTCTGACTTGAGCGTGCGCACACACACACACACACACACACACACACACACACACACACACCAGACTCATGTACACATACCTTGGCCCTAAATTTCAAGCATCCTTGCAGAGAAGGTGGCTGGGGATGGAGTGGGAATAGTGGTAGGTGGGTATAAAGTGAAAACAGAGCACCTTAACCAAACTATCCTTCTCACAACTTCCTTGGGATTGGCATGTGTATTCCAGTAATTATGGATTCCCTGGAAGTGAGTCCCTTCTACAAAGGGATAACACAAGCAGGACTACATTGCTTTCCTTCCCATTTGAGCCATCAACAGCTCTCTTTGGGCCAGCTGTGGCGTATTGTTTCTCAAATGCATTGCATATCATTGTTGGCTAAACTGGCTCAGCCAACTGTTACAGAATCATAGGAGAAAGCAGCCTGGCCCATCTTCTTGCCTCAGACTGATGACAACGGATGTCTCTATAGCACCAGCCCATGTCCACAGACCAACTCGACAATAAGGCTCTTCAGTGAAGTCTAAATTTGCTTCTAGAAGGAAAGATTTCCACAGCATCATCAACTCTTTTTTATTTTTTTGGTCAACTTCATGTTCATACATCAATATATTCTTTGATTCCATAAATGAAAATAAAAGTAAACAAAAGCAAGAAAATGAAATGATTCCAGACAGCCAAAGAGCCTTGTAGAGGAACCTAGTAACTATGTGCTAGCTGCTAGGTTAACTATACATACCTGCATAAAAGAAGTAAACCTTAGAAATATTCATGAATGATACATGAAGATAAAAGTTACCTTGATTGAAAAGAGGGAAATTCTGAAAGCGAACTTCCTAAATAATTATCAGACAGGAAAAATGTAAATGTAGCATGATTTACAACTTGAGATGCTGGCCTTGAGCCCACATCAGTGTTCAAACACAATCAAATCATTTCCACTGAAACACACCCACATATGTTCTGAGGCTCACCAAACCTAACCTGGACCAAATAAGAGGAAACCTCCTGAGAAGCGACTCAGTGTGTGTGTGTGTGTGTGTGTGTGTGTGTGTGTGTGTGTGTGAGGTACAAGTCCTAGATTGACTTTTGGGCTTTGACTATTCCCCTGCTGGGCCATTCATGTCCAGTGCCTTATGTTTTCCTAAAAAAAAAAAAAAAAAACTGCCTATAGAATAAATTAAAACAAAATAACCCCTTTATAGAAAAACCTTTACTTTCTTTATTTTTTTTTTTGTTGTTTTTATTTTGTTTTTTGAGGTAGGGTCTCACTCTAGCCCAGGCTGAGCTGGAATTCACTATGTAGTTTCTGGGTGGCCTCGAACTCACAGTGATCTATCTTCCTACCTCTGCCTCCCAAGTGCTGGGATTATAGGTATTGACCACCACTCCTGACCCAAAACCATTATGTTCTATGTGTTTATTTTCTTTTGACTATTAGAGATATAAACTTCTGCTCCCGAAATTAAACAATGGCTTTAGAACTGAGCTTAAATTTCTGATTATTTGGAAGCATTAGTAGGAGCTTCCCTTTCAGAAGAGACATATGTATGTGGAAACTACCTTCACTACTTCTCTCTCTCTCTCTCTCTTTTTTTTTTTTTTTTTTTTTTTTTTTTTGAGGTAGGATCTCACTTCAGCCTACACTAAGCTGGAATTCACTAATTCACTATGTAGTCTCAGGCTGGCCTCGAACTCACAGCCATTCTCTTACCTTTGCCTCCCAATTGCTGGGATTAAAGGCATGTGCCACCACACCTGCACCTTCACTTCTTCTTCTTCAAAAAAAAAAAATCCCACAAACAAAACAATTCCTTACCCCTGTCTCCAAGAAAGAAATTTCATTAGAATTCTTCCAGTTTCAATTGAAAGATTCAATTGTAAATGGCTGAAACAAGAAATTTATAGCCAGACTTAAACTGAGAAATACAAAGGCTAGCAAGTTCAGGAATGGGCAGAGCTATGTGCTTAAATTATGCAGACTCTGCTGTGGCTTGATTTTTTTTTCTTCTTTTGGACACAAGGTGGTCCCTATGGTATGCAGGGCAAAGGAGCAACAGGGAGAATGTTTGACTGGTGTGCTGCATGACCAGGTCCTAGGGCTTCATCCCTTGGTGTGCTTAAGAAGGGACTTGCTTCTGAAGAAAAAAGCCCCACTGCTATTCCCCGGAAAGGGATACACATTGCCATCTAAGACAGGCAGGAGTTTCTGTAATATCCATGCTGTTCCTCCATCAAAAATCTATCAAAACAGTCCAGCTATGGCTTGTGAACAATCTCCCCATATTCCACTGAACTTTTCACTTGAAGTTTTTTTTAAAAAAGTGCTCTCCACATAGCATTTCTATGACAGAATGCTTTCTCATTATTTGTTACTTATAGAAACACACAAGTGGAGCCATCCAAATGTAACTAAGCCTCTATTTCCAGGACTCCTTAGCAGCAATCTGGTGTCAGGCTGTAGAGCACTAGGCCATGAGAACTAGTGGGAAAGTCAGGTGCATTTCAAGAGTACTTTTGCCTACAAAGTTCTCTCACCTTATACCTGAATTCAAACATGGAGAGTAGGTATAACTAAACATGCACTCAAAGGTGACTCAGTGCCTCAGTCAGCCACCATAAAACTGAGAGTAGCTTTGTTTATGCATTAGGAAATACAGCCTCAGAGAGGTTAAGCAACTTTCCCACAATAATATGTCAAAGAGTACCACCATGATTCTTCTCCTTACAAAAATTCCTATTAGCTCTTAGCTGGGCGTGGTGGCACATGCCTTTAATCCCAGCACTTGGGAGGCAGAGGTAGGAGGATCACCATGAGTTCGAGGCCACCCTGAGACTACATAGTGAATTCCAGATCAGCCTGGGCTAGAGTGAGACCCTACCACCAAAAAACAAAAAACAAAAAAACAAAAAAACAAAAATCCTATTAGCTCTTTACAGGATACTTGTATATAGAAAAGAAGTTATACTTTGTACTATTTGCTAATTATCTTGTTCTAATAAATCTTTGGAGGTAATAACCATAATTTCAATCAACAGTTTGTGTTATGAATGCAAGGGTTTCATATCACAAAATTTGGATCCCAATTTTTATGAGATTAGATCATAAGAAATCCATTGTTAGAAAGATTCTACTAATTATATCCTAGTAAAATCCTTCAAACATTGTATGACCTTAATATACTATATATATCACTTTATTTATGTTGCAGTCTCATATACTTTATGTGCTCAGGTAAAAAAAAAATGTTTATCTAGGACTGGAGAGATGGCTTAGTGGTTAAGGCGCCTGCCTGCCAAGCCTAAGAACACTCCTTCAATTCTGCAGGTCCCACGTTTAGCGAGATGCAAGGATGCAATGCCACACTTGCCCGTAAGGGAGCACACATGTCTGGAGTTTGTTCACAGCAGCTGAGAGGCCATTGGTGTGCCCATCCTCTCCTTCTCTCTCTCTCTCTCTCTCTCTCTCCCTTCCTCCCTCTCTGCCTCTTCCCCTCTGTCTCTATCTCTCTCTGTCTCTCTCAAATAATAATAAAAAAATTTATTACAAATATTGGCTCTAACTTTTGTAATATTCTATGAAAAGTCTTGTATCTTTGAAATTTACATACATATAATTTAAAAAAAAATCCTTCAAACATCTGAATCACCCAAAAGTTGGGATTTTTGTAATAAGAAACTTCTGATAACTCTTAAAGAAATACTAAACTTCATTTTACCTCTTTTTTCAATAAAAAATTAAACCAAAATTACAGATGTTATCTCTTCAGAAATACTTTCCAAAACCTTCCTCTAAGCATTCATAAACAATACAGAATAGAGTTGTGGTGGTTTGAATCAGACGTTGTTGCAGTCAGGTTCATGTTGCTGATAGAAAATACCCAACCAAGAGCAGCTTGGGGGAGAAAGGGGTTTATTTTGGCTTATAGGATTGAGGGGAAGATCCATGATGGCAGAGGAAAACAATGGCATGAGCAGAGTGTGGACATCACTTCCTGCCCAACATCAGGTGGACAAAAACAGCAGGAGAGTATGCCAAACACTGGCAAGGGGAAGCTGGCTATAACCCCCATAAGCCCACCCCCCAAAATACACTGCCTCCAGAAGGCTCCAATTACCAAATTGCCACCAGCTGGGAACCTAGTATTGAGAACACCTAAGTTTATGGGAGACAACTGAATCAAACCACCACATTCTACCCCTGTTCCCCATAAACTAATAACCATTCATGATGTAAAATGCAATGCATTTAGTAAAATTTAAAAGTCCCCATAGTTTCTATCAATCTCAATGATGTTTGAACATCCCTATAGACCAAGGTCTTTCAACTGAGCTGTAATAGCAAAAAAGGAAGAAAATAATAATGATGGTACAGAATAAACTTACATTGCTGCAAGGCATCTCTTAGAATAAGGCTTCAAATTCGCCAACCTACCTCCCTCAAATCAGTCCCAAAATGCCAAAAGCCACACAGTCAGGTTTCTAATAGCAATTATCCCACTTCTGGTACCGATTTTACTGTTGTAAGATGTCCTTCATAAACTCGTGTGTTCTAAATGCTTGGTCACCATATGTTGGCAAATTGGAAGGTAGAGCCTTGCTGGATGAGGTGTTGCTAGGGGTGCACTTGGGGATTGCTATAAACCCAGCTTCCCATTGCCAGAGTGCAGCTGACTTTCTTGCTACTATTTCTACTATGGCAGAAGTGATGCCCAGCCTCTGCTTATGCCATGATTTCCCCTGCCATCATGAAGCTTCCCCTAAAGACTGTAAACTTAAATAAACTCTCCTCCCATCAGCTGCTTATGGTTATGTGTTTTGTCCTAGCAACATGAATGTAACTACTAGAGCTGGCATTGGTTCATGATGAGGCTTCCAAATAAAACAATTAATTCAGGTTTATGAATTTATGTCTATCTTCCAAAACCTGAATGGCATTATTTTGCTCCAAGAAACTACTTATTTTTCAAAAGCTATAAAGCATCTTTATATACCAAAAACATTTCTAATCTTAAATGATACATTACAATTTAAATTTGATGTCTACAGGTTTAATGAGCTGCATGTTAATGGCTGCATTTTATAGAATGATGACTGCAAACCAAAAGAACACTTAGCATCTTAATATCCATTTAAACTGGACCCAATATGCTGAAGTCACAATTTCCATGAACTTACTCTAGCCTTCTAGGGATTCCCTAAGCTGTCTTCCTCAGTAACTACCTTCGGAAGGAGAATGGTGGCATCACAGGGCACCTGAACACAGGGCAACAGACATAAAGAATGAAACAAACAAATTCATTTTCACTTAAAAGATATGCAGCGAGCTCCATGCATTTAAGTTCTCTCTCTCTCTCTCTCTCTCTCTCTCTCTCACACACACACACACACACACACACACACACACACACACACACCCTCCCTATTGGCTTCTAGTTTTAGAGATTCTGGGTTTTTTTTCCTCTGTTTTTCAATGTCTTACTGGCCTATCCTGCTGACCTGTCCCTGTCTCCTCCAATCTCCAGGGCTTGAGTCTGTCTTCGTCTAAGCAAGAAGGGGCAAGGACCCTTTAGCACAATCATTCTAACATATTTCTGATCTCTTACTATGTTCTTTGAGGGTTCTGACTTAAAGAAGAAAATGCTGAATTATTGATTGACAGCCCTCAACCTGACTATGGGAGACTGCTTCTGATGTCCTGAAAGGGGCAGGCCAGGGAGGCCACACGCTGATTAAATTTCAGAATCCTTAGAAGCTACAGAAAGGGTCTCACCCCTACTCTGAATGATATCAACACATCATAATATATTTATTAACCTTAAGATTTTTGGCTAAAGAATGCAGCCAAATGCAGACTGTATTCTCAGAATCACCCCCTCCCCTTTTTTACCCCATCTCTTATTCCTATCACCTCTCTTTTTCAAATTTTACAAGACTGAATCTCAAGGCAAAAAGAGAGCTTGAGGGTTAAGATTAAGATATGGCCATCATTTTCCTCCTTTCTTTTGTCATTCTTTGCATTTCTACATCTCAGCTTGCCCCCTCTCATCTCCCTAACTCATCTTCCTCCTCCCATTCACTGAAATCACTGCTGCATACAGGGTAGGCACAATTAAGATTATGGACATTTCTGGGAATGAACAGAATAAGCAACATAGTCCTGATACAAAAAGTAGAGCCTACATTATAGCTCAAGTCCTAGGACCACCACACCTCAGGATGCACCTGGCCTTACCCAGTGAGGTAAGACTAAGCATTCACTTATCTACTGAATAATTTCTCTGTGCTGAAACACACAGTTCAGCAAAATAAACAGTGAGCATTTAAGACTCTTGCTATCCTTTAAAGAGGAAACATACCCTTAGGAGGATTAAGGAAGGAGCTTAATTTGTCACAGGTACTTGACTATAAATCAATTTAGTGATATTATTTTGTCCCAATTTAACAAGTCATAATTTAAAAAATAATAAGATTTTGTAGTAATGCCAAATAACAAGGGTTAATCTTGGAACCTGTAATATTCTATGAAGGGACAAAGAGGGGCAAATGTGGGCAGTCACTAGCAATCTAATAGCACCACCATCACTTAAGCTTGGGCGAGAGGGGAACTAGGAGGACAGACACACAAAAATAGCAGGACCAAAACAGCTAAATACACCTATCTGACTGATGACTGCAGAGCCATAGTCGGAGCATATATGTGTTGAGCTGAGAAACTTGCATTGAGTAGTCTATGAAAAAAGAATAATAAAAGTGCATATGTGATCACCATCGTTCAAATATGGCTTTAATTTCTAGTGTGTACATACACAGAGAGAGAGAGAGAGAGAGAGAGAAACAGAGAGACAGAGAGAGAGAGAGAGAGAAGCACTATACATAACATAGACTGGGCTGAATGTTTTTTTTTTTTTTTTTAAATGAGAGAGGGAGAGAATGGCCTTCCAGGGCCTCCAGCCACTGCAATTGAACTCTAGACATGTGAACCTCCTTGTGCATATGTGCGACCTTGCACGCATTTGCGTCACTGTGCATCTAGCTTACATATAAGACTGAAAATTATCCTTATATTTTATTGGTGTCAAGGTTCTTACCACTTCAGTAAAGCTGGCTCACTTAAATATGTCTGGTTTTTCCCATTTTGATCTTATTTGTATGATCCAATTTTGTCTTGGCTTCTGGCTTTGCAAGTTGTTGTTTCCTGCAGACAATGAGAAGAGGGATTTAAAGATATGTAATATATATTTAAAGATACATAACGAATGAACAAAGAATCAATACCACATGGTGATGCTTAGTTAAGGCAAGCATACTGTTTTGTTCTTAAGTTTTGTTTCCCATTCTAATCCTGGAGTTATAAGAAACTACAAGGTATCATCCCAAGTGCAATAATGCTCCTTAGAGGAAAATATAGGTAGTTATACAAGGGTCATAGATATTGAAGCATTCCTGGTTATTTGCAAACAAATCCCACAATTGCTTTTTGCACTTCCAAAAATGATAATTTCATCTCTTCCAAAATGTACATGAAATGCAAAAAGCAGAGGATGCAGCTATATAGTATATCAGAAGGAACAACACAGTCAAAAATAAGGAACATTATTACTAACTTAATAGCAACCTGGACTGTAATTCCATTTTCTGCTTACATTTATCTGGAAAGGAATCTTTCACTACACCTATATCATTGGAAATGCTTTTTTAAAAGAGTTACATCTCTATTGTGCTATATAACATTAGTTTTAACGTTTTTAATTTCTCATTTCAAAATGACACTGGTAATCTGGCTTGTGTGACAAGTGCAAGAACACTTGAGAGCTGGTTACAAGGCCAGAGCTCAAGTCAGGTTTTCTGTTTTTCAGCCTAATATGCTTTCTGTGTATCAACAGGGCTTTTTATATTTTTTCAGAATTAAGCTCATTATACCTCAGGCAAGAATTACTACTTTTTGAAAAGACATTTTGCAAATACAAAGGACCTTTTAATGGAAATAATGATATTTCCTTGCATTTTTATGTTTTTCTGCCAGAGTTAAATTGTTCAATGCTACTAGTTATGCCATTAATACCCTGAAATAGTGGATTCTTAAAAAAAAAAAAAACTGAAATAAACTTAGAACCTACTAATATTCCTAAGCCCATAACCCACTGATAATACTTATGAAAGCTGTGGAATAGCACTAATGTTGCAAAGCTTTTATAAGTAAAGAGAACTTACAATCAAGGGAGAAAAGCTACAGAACAGGGTGCATTATTAAAACATCACCATGTGTCACATAAAAGACAACTCCCATCAGAAGCACATGTGTCTTTCCATCAGAATCACATATGTCCATCCATCAGAAGCACATATGTCCTTACATCAGATGCACGTATGTCCTTCTATCAGCAGAATGTATGTTCTTAGTCATTTTTCTCCTCAACCTTCGCCTTCATGCAATGTACCAAATTTGCTAATTTCACAATACTGTACAGTCCTTCTTGGTATTATGTAAAATGCTCTATTTAGACATGTTGACTTTACTAATTAGTCTATAAATACTTGACTTTTACCCACTGCTTTGGTAAGTAAGATAATTACTGAGGAAAGGCCAAAGCATTTATGGTCAATCAGATGAGGAGAAAGGAAATATAGTCTTTCAGCTAAGTAAAATGTAAAACATCATGTGGCAAGGCAGAAGCTATTAACAGGATCAATATCTCTCCTAGTACCTTAAAAAATCATTACATCAAAGTTTGGCACAGGATGGAGAAAACCTCAGTCTACTTTCTGAATTAGAAAGTCAAATTCTATTTAAATTACAAAGACCTCTCTGGTGCACAAAGGATAGGACAAGTTACTAAACCAGTCTCCAAATTCTGGGTGTATGGACCCCTGAATCATTAGCCAGGGAAGAAAAGCAGGAAGACAAAGAACACTGCTATTCTCCAGGCTGCACATTTCTAATTTGCAAGTAGTAAATATGTATGAATCTGCTCCGCTGAAACTACAGGTGACATACTGCTTTCTAGAGATGCCACTGTGCAGAGCAAAGTAGAGGACTGGATAGCAGTTACCAGTGACCTCCTTCAACATTTAATAGTTCTCCATAGTTACACCCACCTACTTAAATTACTCTCTTTTGAGTACCATTTCCTAAAATGAAAAGCACCTTGATATCAATGGACATTCAACATATGGCACAAAGTATCCTGTGACAAGCTCTCACGATATCATGAGATGTGAACAAGAATAATTTTTCTAAGCCATTAAATCATTCCAATGACCTTTGATAGACTCAGGAAAGCAAGCAAGCAATTAAAGGAAGTTTGTAGGCTTGCCAGTCCATTTTTTTACTCAAATACTATTTTCATTTTTATTATTATTTTTAATTTTTTAGTGACAACTTCTATACTTACAGACAATAAACCATGATATTTCCCTCCCCTCTCCCCATTCTCCTTCAAAACTCCATTCTCCATAATATCCCTACCTCTCTCCATTAGTCTCTCTTTTAATTTGATGTCATCATCATTTTCTCCTACTATAAGGGTCTTGTGAAGGTATTGCTAGGCACTGTGAGGTCATGGACATCGAGGCCAATTTCTGTCTGGACAATTGCATTGTAAGGAGTGGTACCTTTTCTTTGGCTCTTACATTCTTTCTGCCCCCTCTTCCGCAATGGACCCTGAGCCTTGGAGGGTATGACAGAGATGTTTCAGTGATGGACACTCCTTGATCCCTTCTTCTCAGCACTATGTTGCCTTTTGGGTTATCCCAGTGGTAATATGTGGCAAAAAACAATAGAAACAATTGGCAGAGACAAGACCACAGAAATCTGGCTTTCCCTTCAGCCTATATCTCCTTACTCATTGATGTCGAAGTGAATACAGAAACTGTTCTCATGCCACTACTACTTTTGCTTTGTACTTATGTTTAATTGACACATTTGTTTCTTGTGAGTTCAATTAGCTATCACTCAGATCTCAGTAAGTTAAAGCTGGGGACTAAGACTTTGCATGCTATAATTTATTTTGGAATTCACAGCTGGAAATTCAGCGAGAAAAGAGAGAAAAACTTTCCAACATGTTGAAACATTCATTCATGATTGATTGTCTTATCTTACTGAACATTCATTCATGATTGATTAAGTCTTTCTTTCATTGAACAAATACTTTCAGACACTTAAAAATTAGATTGAGGCTTGATAAGAACTATAACAAGAAAAGTCCCCAGAAGATTCTATCCTCAAAAAGCTTGATAGTCTAAGGGAGTCTTTAAAGCACACAACACTTGAAAAGTTAAATAATATTAGAAGATTTAACTGACAACATAAAAATGATCACAAATGTTGGGCCCTAAGAGGCCCTGGTGTGAGGCCTAGTGGTTCTGAGCCTAGATAGAGTTTAGTGACCTGTCCTTGGCCTACTTCCGCTTGTGAAGCCTAGTGGAACTTCATGAGCCTGACTAAAGTTTAGTGACCTGTCCTTGGAGTGACTCAGAAAGGCCTAAGCCGAAACTGCCTCCGCCCAGCTACTGCTGACGTGGTGAAATAATATTGGCCCTTACACCTTTCTCTCATCCTTTTCCCCACCCTCTTTCTCAAAATATATATACCCTCTCATTACAATAAAAGTTGAGTCCCTGCTTCGACAAGGTTCCCGGCTCAGTGTGGTTTTTTTTCTCTGGTGTTTTGGGGAAAGGTTTGAGACGCCGACACCCACTTTCCCACTCAGCCTCGAGAGAAGCGGCTGGCCCAGCTCTCTCTCTTCCGCTCTACCTGCCGGCGGAGAAGAACCGGCAGACTGGTGCCCTGTGTGAGCCGCCTAAATACCACAGCTAGAAATAATAAAATAAGACCACGGTTCTATTTTGTTGGTTTTCGAAACTGAGGCCATGATTAAGAGGGACGGCTGGGGGCATTCGTATTGTGCTGCTAGAGGTAAAAAAAAAAAAAAAAAAAAAAAAAAAAAAACCTACTTTTCAAGTCTATATGGCTATGTCCTACACACCATTGTCCCACCCTTCACTGCCTTCCCATTAACTTAGGGCTGGAGGCAATCTGGCTTTTATCCTTAAAGCAGCCCAGAAACAGGTCCTTTTACATACAATTTGCCGTCCATCTCCAGACTTAACTGAGCACATTCGCTCACACACTGGTCTACCTGACGTTATTGTTAATGGAGATTCACAAGTAAACAAACTTATTACTGTCTCCTCCTTGCCACCCTTAGAACAAACTAAACGGTTACACCAAATGTTCTATCTATCCCCCTTAATAATTCAAGCCCAGCTAGCTCAGTCGGCAGAACATGGGACTAAGCCCACTTCCTACTTAATGTCACTGGGGGCTAATCTTAAGGTGTTAATGGTGGGTTTAAAATTCCATTGTAAAGATATACAAAGTGTGCCTAACAAAATTTCCTAAAGCTTACTGTGGCTTGGCTACAATAATTTTGCTCTATGTACTGTGTGATTAATTAATTTCTTTTTCTCTCCTTCTTGGCTCTATGAAGACAGGCCAACTTCTTCTGCCATTATGGAACTTCCCCTAGATCTATAAGCTTCAACATCATGGAAAACTGCTAGCTGTCAGCCCTGGATTGACCCTAATGATACATGTCTCATATCTTTTCTTCCTTGATTAATCATCCTAATGTTTTATTATTATTTTAGGTCATTCCAACCCATCTGATCTCCAAGACCTCACTGCTAAATGCCTTGCCATTTTACAGGCCAATGATTTTAAAGTGGCTCCAGAAAAGATTCAGACTGCCCCTCCCTTCAAGATTTTGGGCTCCATGTTATTCCTTGATACTGTCTCTCCTGTCAAACCCCAACTCCATATTCAAAAATTCTATACTTTGCCTCAATTCCAAAAGGTGGTGGGGGAAATTAATTGGATGAGGCCCTGGATACCCATAACTACTGAGGAACTGTCCCCTTTGTTTGACCTCTTAAAGGGCCTTACTTTCTCCTCTCAGATAACCTTGCCCTCTCATCATGAACGAATTCTACATAAGGTACAACGGGCTATAGATGCTGCTACCCTAAAGAGGTTCGATCCTAACTTACCTATTTCCTCTCTATATTTTCTCTGGGGAAACATTATGCAGCTGCGCTGTTAGCCCAGGAAGGAGAACCCATCCAATGGATTCACCTCTCCATTGGTGGGGTCCCCAGAGTTTACTCTATAACTAACCAGATTGCAGACTGCATTATCAAGGGCAGGGACACCTCTGTCCGATTGTTTGGCACAGAGCCTCATTTCATTGTCACCCCCTTTAAGGTAACAGATTTCATTTGGCTTCAAAGAAATAACAACAGGGTGCTATGGCCCTCGAGGGGTTTCTGGGTATAATTGATTGTCACTATGGTCCTAATAAATAGATGAGCTCTTTCTCTAGGTTGGAGTGGAGACCCCCCAGACTTTTTCTATCTAAACCCAACCCTGAATTTCTTACCATGTGCACTGATGGGGGGCACTTGGGAGATTCCCTAGTTGTTCACCCTCCCCTAAGGAGGGGAGAAAAGCCTATGCCCATAAAGTCAATCTCCCATGAGGTCAAAGGGTCAGCACAATTCAAAGAACTATTCGCTGTCGTTTTGGCTTTGGACACTATTCAGGAGCCATTTAACTTATTTTCTGACAGCCTTTATGTTGTTAACCTGTTACCCAACCTAATTGAGGCCCATATTAGGCTGGACTCCAACATTATAACCCCCTTGATGATTCAAGCCCGCTCCCTACTTAAACAAAGAATTAACCCCATTTTCTTCAACATCTCAGAGGCCATCAAAATTTACCAGGATTCCTCTTTAAAAGAAACGATTTGGCTGACAAACTGGCCTCTCAGCCTCAATGTAATACAGTCTCAGAAGCTATACGCTTCCACTTATTAACTCATATAAATTGGAGGGGCCTTAAACATAAATATCCCCATGTGCCAGTCAAGGACCTTAAAAAAATTGTCCGAACTTGCAAATCCTGTCAGCCTTTCCTCCAGGTACCTCCTCTTCAAACTACAGGAGCCAATCCTCGAGGGCTATGCCCTAATCACCTTTGGCAGATTGACATTACACAGTATTCTCCATTTGGAAAACTTAAATATATTTTTCTCTCAGTTGATACTTTCTCCCATGCTTGCTGGGCATCGGCACACATCCGGGGAAAAACTAAACATGCTATTAGTCATATGCTTCAATGCTTTGCCACCCTTGGATTGCCAGATCAAATCAAAACCGATAATGGTCCCTGCTTCGTAAGCAGGGCTTTTATAGATTTCCTCCAAACCTGGAAAATCTCACTTTCCACAGGCATCCCATATAACCCGTGGGGCCAGGCCATCATGGAAAGATATCATCAAACTCTCAAGTCTCAATTACAAAAACAAAAGGGGGAATCCCTACCCCCACATGACCAACTAAAAAAGGCATTATTAACCCTAAATATTTTAAATTTTTCTAAAGAAGATAGACACTTGTCCCCTTTTCAAAAACATTGGACCTCAGCTGTTACCTACAGCTCCATCTGGGTCAAATGTAGGGACCCATTAACTGGGGCCTGGAGGGGACCAGACCCCCTCCTCACAGCAGTGAGAGGGTTTGGATGTGTCTTTCCTCAAGAGGAAAAAAGACCCATTTGGGTACCAGCAAAAGACTTAAAATATATACCCCAACAAGGGGACAATAATAATCAACTCTTCAGGGAGTGTTCCATCTCTGAGAACTGTGCCTCTGTTTCTTCCCCAGGAACTATTGGAGGTGTGGATGCTGCTAGACCCAAATGAAGCCAGAAAAGCTCCAGAAAGATTTACAGAAGAGGAGACAGGACTTCCAAGATAACCCGCTGTGGACGGGCTTACATGACTTTTTTCCCTACCTTCTCTCTCCCCTTGAGCCCCTCCTTCTTGCTTTTTTCCCTACCTTTTCCCTCCCCTTGGACCCCTCCTTCTCCTTCTTCTTATCCTCACTCTCGGGCCCTGTGTAATTAATAAGATTACACAATTCATTCACCAACAGCTAGAGGCAATTAAACTTCATCAGGTCACAATTAAACTTCATCAGGTCAAAATACCACAGGTTTGCAACTCAAAAGCCCGGCTTTTCCTCTTACTGGCTGTTCACCTAGCGTCCCTCCCCTTCCCTCCATCGAACCAGCGATGGGTAAGATCTCAGACAGGCTGACACAACCTAAGACAGGTCATGGAGTGGATTTTCAACGGGCTAGAGGCATGGTACTCAGTGACGGGTAAGATTCCCAGATGGGAACAACCTAAGACAGAGGCCATGCCATCCACCGTTCTTACAAAAACAAAAGGGGGAGATGTTGGGCTCTAAGAGGCCCCGGTGTGAGGCCTAGTGGTTCTGAGCCTAGCTAGAGTTTAGCAACCTGTCCTTGGCCTACTCCCGCTTGTGAGGCCTAGTGGAATTTCATGAGCCTGACTAGAGTTTAGCGATTATCCTTGGAGTGACTCAGCAAGGTCTAAGCCGAAACTGCCTCTGCCCAGCTACTGCTGACTGGTGAAATACTATTGGCCCTTACACCTTTCTCTCATCCTTTTTCCCACCCTCTTTCTCAAAAAAAAAAAAAATATATATATATATATATGCCCTCTCATTACAATAAAAGTCGAGTCCCTGCTTTGACAATGCTCCAGGCTCAGTGTGGTTTTATTTTCCTCCGGTGTTTTTGGGAAAGGTTTGAGCCGCCGACACCTGCCTTCCTGCTCAGCCTCGAGAGAAGCAGCTGGCCTGGCTCTCTTCCCCTCTACCTGCCGGCAGAGAAGAACCGGCACACAAATACCATAAAATGATTATGTACTAAAGGAAAGGTATGACAGATTTTAAAAAGAAATCTCTATCAGCTGGAACTATCAGGGAAGGGAGTAGGGATAGTGGTAAAAGAACTTGCTAGTTAGGATGTGAGTAGATGGGGAAGGAAAGGATACTTGCTCCAATCAGTGGAAAACAGTTGAAGAAAGTGAAGGCAGACAAGCCAAAGTGATAAAGGAGAGAGCGGGCACTGCAGATCAGAGGCAAGTCCTATACCAATAGCCAAGAAGGATAGTAGCTGGATTCTATGAGCTTAAGATGAGAGTTTATTCTGAGAATTCAAGAAACATGGAGACTCATGAAAATGCTCATTGCTGCATCAAGTCCAGGAGCAAATAAGGGAATGAAATGCTTATTTCACACATGACCAAGAGATGATGGTGTGGGAGTTTCCATAAACAAGTCTGTGGCTATGAGATATGTCTGTTGATCATAGACAACAGGTTTCAGAAGAGCAAGACACAAGGCACAATTCCAGGGAATGGACACTGGAAGGAGGGTTGCTTTGACAGAAACTCCCTAACAACAATAAGGATGTCTGCTAATAGCTGTTGTCTATGGGGAGCAATGGCAGCACAGAGCAGATGCTCTGATCTACTTCTGAATAGAATTTGTATCCTTCTGGATCAAAATCCTCACTTGGGGACAGGCAAAGCACCCACCCCACCTGTCACATCACAAGAAAGAGTTGTATCTTAAATCACCTCACAGTCAAATCTGACAAGTTACAAAAACTTTGAGTTGAGCTGAAAGCCAAATGGTGATAAACATGCCAAAGGGAGAAATCAGTTCAGAGGTCATGGATCTGTATAGCAGGACTGGTATCCTTCCCCTTCATGACATTTAGGTGAATCAAGGCCTAGTGTCTCACTTCAGGAAGTCACAAGACGATGAGAAGAAGGAGGCAGGAGAAGATCCACCATGAGAGAGACACCATGAAATATGCTTCTTGGAAGGCTACATCCATAGAGCATCCTGGGAGGCAAGAAATCAACACAGGACTGAACTATTCCTCTGGGTGTCATTGTTCAAGTAGTAGTTAATTTAAAAACAATTATCCAGCCACTCAGTTTCTTGAGGTGTAGCAAGTCTAGACCAACATCCTAGCCCAGAGTTCTAAAGGAGCAAGAATGATTCTGGAATGGATCTGGGTTTGTACTGGTATCAAATAAAGCCTAGTGCTTGTATCCTAAATCACAGTGAATTAGTCATTTAGTTACTGTAGATGCTCTTGTGGACTTTCATTTACTTATTTGCCTCAGTGACCTTTCAATAATGAATGGATTAGACAATTCATTCATTTTCTTTTGTCTTTTTACGTTTCCAAGTAAAGGGTAAAATTACTAATTATAGCAAATTTCAGATGGGAAATAAACAAAAGATATAACAATTGAAGAGAAGGGGTTCTTTTTTCTTTCTTTTTTTTCTTTTTAAAGAAAGCTATTGGGTTTCTTTTAAATCAGCAAGATTTCTTTTTACCTACTGGTCAACATTGTCTTTGGATTAGATTACTCCCTGAGAGAAGAGATTTTCTTCTTTGCCACTTATGCCATCTCCTACATTTTTCCTCTCAATGAGGATGAAAAAAGGAGATAATTTTTTTTCCTTTTTTCTCTCTTCTTATCCTTTGCCTCTCTTTTCCTCAAACCGTTTGGCTTCCATAACCAAAAGGGTGCCACATATTGGTGAAAAATCTACCCCCAGAGACTTTCTCAGCTCATTGTTCCTCTCGTCCAGCTCAGTCTGGCAAAGGCACACATATCTGTCCTGCTGGCAAGTCCTCACAGAGTTAAGCTGCACTGGAAGAAGGATGCAATGAACAGTACTTAGTGAGGCATGCTCTCTGACCTGCTGACCCTACTAATGTGCAAGGGACACAGGCTACAAAAATAGCCACTCCAAACATAGGCACCCTCACTTAAATATATTTTCCTCCAGTGGTTTTTAGTGCTCAGTGCTCATCTACTTTGGCTCCTTATGAATTACACTACAATCCAGTATTCTGTGCACAACTCTACTTTATGCAGGACATGAATGACAATATGCAATTCACAGCATGACCAAACCCAATGAATGGATCCCAGACTATAGAGGAGGTTTCAGTGTCTCTTAGGTATTTTAGGCAACTTCTGAGAAAAAGTATCTATTTCAATATGCTTTTTTGATTGTTTTAAGGTATATATGAACTATCCCAAATCATTACTTCTAAATCTGTGAACAAGACAAGGACTGTAACTACACAGAATATAAGGGGCTTCCCTTAACGTTGGTTGCCAGAGGTAATACAGTACAGAAGGAGCCATATCTAACACACAGTGGTGGGAAGGGCTATCTTGGAGGAGATTAGTAATATACATAGTGCATATGATTTATAACAAAGAAGGCCTTCATTTCTAACAGAAATAACAACATCTTAGGAGCAGGGACCACATGGAAAAATAATGGATTTGTCATGTTAAGTAACTTTTTAGAAATATTAAAAAATAACATCTTTAATAAATTGCTTTTCTACAGATTTTCCTTAAAAGTAATATATAATTAAACTAAAAGTCTCAATTACTTCAACAAACTAAGCAGGAAATGTCACCTTCCCTCTGACTAGATCCACTTTATGAAGATAATAAATATAAACATTTTCAAGTACAGTGCTTACATGTTTATACATATTTATGTTGTGTATTTGCTGCTATGTACTTTAAGGAAGTATATATTATTTAGTTCAAATGAGTTCATATAAAATATTTCTGCACCATTATTCTATATGATTGGCATAGATAAGCTTGTTCTAATTAGTGGATATTAAGGTGTGAATATGAAATGTGCCCCACAGATTCATGTAGTAGAGGCTTGGTTGCCAGATGATTGACTTTTGGGAAGTCTGGGAATCCTGAAGCCTTTGATTCAATCAATGGATTTGTCCCTCCATGGATTCACCATATGATGACATTATTGGAAGGTAGAGAAGTACAGGCAGGGTCAAAGGGGTGTACTCCCATGGATTCACAGTATTATGACATTACTGGGAGGTAGGGAAGTAGAGGTGGGGGTTACAGGTGTCCTCTGGAAAGTAACATCTTGTCCCACTGTCATTTCTCCTCTCTTGGCTGTCCAGCCACAATGAAGATAGCAGCTTTTCCCTCTACCCCTCTCTGCTATGATGCTCTGCCTCATCACATGTGCATACCAGTGGGATATTCTGAGCCAAAACAAATCTTTCCTCCTTTCAAGTTGTTTCTCTTAGATAGTTATCACAGCAAAGAAAGTCTCACTAACATCTACTACACTGCATCCTACTGCACAGCGAGAGAACAATACCTACTGTCCTATGGTGTACTCCAAGATGATTTCCACATTCTGACTATTTCAACAAACATGTATTATGCTTTGCTGCACTTATAGCTACAAACCCTGGATACAAATAACAAAATTGCCTCCAGAAATATTTTCCAGAGTCCATTCTTCCAACACCATGGCAACTTCTCATTTTTGTGTGGCATCAACAGTTTACACTGTCTTTAAGTGACAGTTGAAAAGTACTATTATCTTCATTTTACTTCCATCATTTATACCCTATTTGTTGGCTACTAGCTTTTCCTTTGAAGCATCTATTCATATTAATTATTGTTTTCTGGATTGGAACATTTAAGATACCTATTTGGCAAGAAATATGCTTTTCCTAATTTCTATTTTTCTACTGGCTTTGATTCATTTAAGACTGGGATAGCCTTCTAGAATCAAAGGGATTGTAAAAAAATTCAGGACTGACTATGAAACACACCTTCCTGAAGCTGACCATGATGTGTTATGACAAGGCATTATGCTTATCTTATATAACAACATCACCAAGACTAATTGGTGAAAATGTTCAGTTTGACACAGCCACAGAGGCCCTCTCCAAAGTCAGTCCTCTTTCTTGGCAGCCATTTGTCCTATTCCAAAACTCAAAGTTCTAGCTCTTAGTATCTGGAAGTCATCAAAAGTCAGCAGACAGAATTTTGTTATCATTTGTTCTCTTGCTTCCCTAGCAACAGTTCCAAGAGGAATGGTGATGTAATCAAGTGTATAATCAAATTGCAGAGCTAGAACATTATGATTTTATTGAAAAAGGAATTTAGCAAATCCTAGGATTCCTTCTGTATCTTCATGGCGATGACCAACCCCAGGACATTCTATTTCAGGGTTCTGTGTGCTGCCCTGTATCACCAACTAGGCTACACTCTATGTGGGGCACTCACCATACATGCCATTCCTATGCAAAAAATGCCATGGAACCAACCCAGACAGCAAGGAGCTTGCTTGCTCTGAGGCAGAAGAGCAAATTCACAGGAGTAGCATGTATTGGGGCTGGGCTGCAAGGTGCAAATTCTGTCTCTGAATGGGTCGGATACCTCTGGGGCCTCAGAGTCCTTGTGCATAGGAGGGATACAGGTACAGATGGCAGAGAAATAAAAGCAGCAACATGGCAGGACTGCTACAGAGTGAAAGAAGCTAAGTAGAGAGTGGTTACGGAGAAGCACACAATGAGTTTTAAATGAATGTTGACAGAAAGTATAATATTAATATAGACAACATGAAGTAGTGTGTGGTGATGTACAATAGCCTTTACGTCAGGCATGCAAGTACTGTCAGCTCCAAGGGAAGGAATCCCAAAGGAGTGCTCAAGTGGACAGCATCTGAGCAGGAGGCTAAAAACCAGCAGAGAAGTGTTATATGATTTCCAAAAAAAAAAAAAAAAAAAAAAGCCTCAAAATAAACACTGAGACCTCAGAGACCAGGACTAAACTGGTGAATGTCTGTGGACCATAGGGAATAACTTTAAAAATGCAGATTGCCAAGGAGTTAGCCTCTCAAATATTGTTTCTGTTTATTTAAATAAGGCAATGTTTATTTAATCTTGGCTCTCAATTAGGAAACTGAATTAGCTGTTATCAGAAGTACAGCTAATCCCTAACTTACAAGGGAAAGTTGTGCTCCAGAAGTTTATCTCTGAGGCAAATATTTGTAAAGATCTACTCTGTCCCACAGAAAGATGGAGAACGTTGCAGCTAGTCCCTGAAGCCCTTGACCACACATGGAACACAGAGCCCTGAAACCGCTACAATCATAATTTTCATTCCTTGTGTATCTGTTGAATGCTACCATAGCCTACCACTCCCCTGAAAGGAGGCTACAGAGAACAGCAAAGTCTCTTCTCTCCCAGGGCTTCAGTGTGCTGAAGGAGAGTAGACCAGACACAACATAAATCTAAACAGGTGAATGAGTCTGCTCCGGGAAGTACCAAGACAAAACAGACTCGGGTGCTGTCACAGGGTGGAAGGCTTCTCTGAGGAAACTATATCTGGACTCGTATCTGAAATGAGACAGAAGAAAGTAGCAGGAATCCTCAAGCATTGAGAATTGCAAGAGCAGGAGGCTGAGGCAGCAAAGACTTTGTGTGTTCACAGAACAAAAGGGAGATTAAGCAGGCTGGAGGAACAGAGTGGGCAAGAGTGCAGGGGAAAAACATCTCAGGCAAAAAGCAATTATGAACTCAATTCCAGCTTTGAATGTGACCTCTCACCTCCATCTTGAGCACTTAAAGTTATAGCAGCTCCTGAGCTCTTAGGACAGAGAGAGAGAGAGAGAGAGAGAGAGAGAGAGAGACGAAAGAAATGGGTTTCCCATGACCTGGGGTTCTCAGGGATCCAGGAAAGGGCCTTGGAATCCCCAAATGAGTAGGAAGAAAATGAAAAGAAAAAAAAAGAAGAACATAAGTGAGGAAAGGGTCTCTAAGAACTACTTTAGGATTTAGCAAATTTCCATCCACTGTCAGCAGAATTGAATTGTAGTATCACAAGTTAAGTTAAGGGGAAAGTTCTGCCTTTTCTTTCCTTATTTTTTTCAGTAAAAGTCCAAATCAACACACTGGACAAAGTCTCTTGAAGACAGCAGAAACCTCCAGAGTGGTCTATGAGCAAACCAAGACCAAGAGAACTAGGACAGCTGCTGGAATAGCACTGTCCTTTTTAGAATTTTTATTTAAATGACAAAAAAAAAATCCTGGCAGATATCCCATTAGGATCACTCTGTAAAATAAAAACTAAAAAATTTAAAAAAGAAAAAAACAACAGTGGTGGATAGAAAATGGCTCTATTATAAACCTTTAAATATGATTCTTCTGCTTTATTTTTTGGCCTTGGTTTTTAATGCTTGATTCTTCTAAGTACCCAAACACATTACAGTAGCAAATCACTCATGACTGATTATAATTAGGAATAGGAATTTTAAGAAATGTCTATTTTCTTAAGTCAACTTGCAAATAAGCATTTTTGCTACTAAAATTATACTTTCTTACACAAATGCTGAGTGTAAATAAGCTGCTCTGGGGATATTAGCATTTACATTTTCCTCATTTGTTATTTAATACCATGAATTAACATGCCAGTTGCCATTTGACACTAGCTTTCTTTTGGTTCTTAAATAATAAGAATATGGGGTCATATTGGTTTTATTAAATGGATAATTGTGGCACAGTTATAAGGAGTAAAATTCATGAGTAGCAAAATCTAGGTATTTTGAAGGCTTTAAGCACAGCGATTTTTAAAGAAAAACAACAATGTATACACAAGTGAATTTCATGTATATTTATCACATGAATTTTACTCTACTAGTACTGCAAGGAGGATGGACACTTAGGGCAAATAAATGTAGATTATTTCTGGGTTTAGAATATATAAATTGGGGTCAGAGAGATGGCTTAGTGGTTAAGGGGCTTACATGGAAAGCCAAAGAACCCAGGCTGGATTCCCCAGGACCCACGTAAGCCAGATGCACAAGGTGGCACATGTGTCTGGATTTTGTTTGAGTGGCTTGAAGGCCCTGCAGGGCCCATTCTCTCTCTATGCCTCTCTCTCTCTCAAATAAATAAATAAATAAATTTTAATTTTTTTAAAAAAGAATATACATATTGTTATTCTCGGTGTTAATAACATATCTATCTTTTATTAGAATGTGATCAAATAGTTGTATACCTAAGGCAAAACAAAAACAGCATGGATACTTGGAGAATAAATCATTATTTCTGAAAGAAAACAAGCCAAGGCTAGAAGCTAGAAGCTTGGAGTTACCAAAACTGGTATCAAATGAGGACAATAATCAGAGACCATAGTCTCTACTCTCAGAAGACAAGGTGCATCTTGTAGTATGGCTGCGCAATGACTGCAAAGGCCCTCGTGTGGCAGGCTTTTGTCTCCATGGTGGTACTGGAGGGAGATGGTAGAATGTTCCAGAGGCCCCTCTAGCAGGAGACCTTGAGGTCATTGAAGATAAGCTACTGCAGGGCATGGTGAAACCTTGCCTCTCCTGTGTCATTAATTTATTTTCCTTCCCTGGCTGTGGATGTGGGAGGGTGCTCTGTACCTTGCACGTCTACCACCATAAGCTGCCTCACCACAGGCCCCAATAATAGGCTCAACAAAATCATGGCCTGGAATCTCCAAAGTTATGCTATAAAATCACCTTTTTTTTCCATATAAATTAATTTGCTTCAGGTATTTAATCATAGGAATGAAATGCTGACGTACTATAGATCTTTACTAAGCCTAACACTTTAATAAACTATGGTTGCATTCTACATGAGATAAAAGTTTAAATGCACATGTTTATAAAAAAGATTTTTGAGTATAAAAGATTTTTAGTATAAAATAAAAGGATATACCATGGTTATTTTAGAAACCTTACCTATTTTGTTTTTAGTGACGAAGTCCAGATCATCTAAATATGAACAGGACAATTTGTCCTTCCAGGAGTAGAAGTCAACCGAAAAATGTCATTTTATCCAAATCAACTTGTTTATTCATAATTTGAACAAAGTGCCTCCATGCCAATTTGACTGGGTTCTCCAAGAACTTTTTAAGCTCACTATGACAGATGGGAGGGAAAATACAACTGAGATCTGACAGTATAACTAGTTGTCTAAAAGTGGAGTAAAAACTGCCTATCAAATCTTAGCAGGAAGGTATCAAAACATACCCATTGCACTTTGACTAGCTAGCAAAATCATACAGTTTCAGCATCAACAGCTTTTCTTTCACATCAACGTTTATCCTACACCTGTGACCTTCAACCTGATGAGTTTTATCATTTTCTTTTTCATCTAGCCTTTCTATCATACTTTTAAATATTTAATGTTTTAAAATGAACAAAATCATATCTAATGAACTTTTTGCTCAAAGCATTTTGTAAAAATTTTAATTACTCAAAATGATTACTGCAACTCTCAAAGATCATTTTACCTCTGTCTAGCAATGGTACAATAATCAATTAATTAATTTTACAAAAAGTAGGAGAATGAATCATGAAAGTTCATAATTTAACAGAAAGAAACTGAAGAATTGGAGTCAGGTACCAAACAGGGTCAGTGCCTATCCATATATTTCTTCTGCTCCCTTAGCACAGTATGTGAAATAGAATCCACAAGATGGACTTGTAGATCAAAATAACAAGAGTCAGGATATAATTATGTAATGTTGAACATCTTTGCATTTAACAACCTAAAAATCCAGAGCTTGATATTTATTGAATCACACCCATGCTTTTTTCCTGGATTCTTATTTACAATAAACTTTATGGTAGAATATTGCAATTTGTTTATGCCAGCCAGACTGCTCTTTAATAAGACTACAGCCTGTTAGGATTTTAAAACTTTCTGACATTTAAAGACATTTAGTTTGGTTTTCTCAAAACCATAGAAAATTTTCCCCTTCTACAAAAATGTTGATCTATTGTACTTTTAAAATACAATATAAACCATACATGGTGGCGTACACCTTTAATCCCAGCACTTGGAAGGCAGAGGTAGGATGATCACTGTGAGTTCAAGGCCAGTCTGAGACTACATAGTGAATTCCAGGTCAGCCTGGACTAGAGTAAGACCCTACCTCAAAAAAAAAAAAAAAAAAAAGAAGAAAAAAGAAAGAAAAGGAAAGGAAAGAAGAAAGCATAATATGAAAAATCCTTAGGTGATGAATCTTCCCTTGTGATAGAATAACACTCTTTTCTCAAATCATTGGCAGGTGATACTATTATTTATAAGCTTGACTTACATAGGGCAGTATATAATGTCAGCAAGGCATTTTGGTAAGAAGCATCAGATAAATGCTTTGCCTCCAAAGGTTAATTTGGAAGCCATGTTCCCTTACCCTGATGTGCATGGCACTGTCTCGAGCAGACAAGCATATAGGTCACTATCTATGGAGACCCATACACACAAAGGACTCTAGCTGAACCCAAGAAAAGGTATCTCAGCCTCACATCAAGGACCGCACAAGAAAGTCAGAGACTCCCCTGACCCTTCTAGCCACTTAGTGGGAGAAAAGTAGACCTCAGCCAAAATAAAGTCAGCTTTCTAACCTCCTCTCAGTAGGATTATTATTTTCATTCTCTCAATCAGTGAGATTTAGAAATTTATCCTATTGCTCATTCTGGACAGAAGAAGGCAAATGCATTTAATTTCCAAATCTAATTTTTACCTATTGGGAACACTGAGGCTGGACCTAGGAGAAAGGAGGAGATAATGAACTTGTGATGCCCAGTAGCCATGAGTGTAGGCCTGCTACAACCTTGGGCTAATGCATATGTAGATAATAAATATTTATGTTTTAGAAAACCATTCAGTAAATGGTGTTGTGAAATAAAATGAAGCTTTAAAAAATAGGTAACAGATACTAATAAACTCTATATCCTTAACATGAGTATCCATCCATTCATATTTTACATTTGTTATACTTCAATAGTCCCTTATAAGGTTTTCCTACCTATATCCAGATTTCCCTCTTTACAAAGCCACATTTCTTTCTTTTTCATCTTATCCATACTTGGTATTTATCGCCTTCAAGCTCATTGCTTCCAATAACTTATAAAACATGTCACAGAGTATCATGAACTGTTGTCACTCCACTGTGGTACAGAGCATTACAACCTATTACTTCTTTTTTTCTATATTTTTTATTTATTTTAATTTTACATTCATGTTGGTGCCTTCAGTAGCCTCCTTCCTGTCCCCCCCCCCGAAGGAACTCCTCATTGGGGAATGTGGGTTGTGCATTATGGGGGTAGCCAACAGTTATGGGGGAGAGGCAATGTCTCTGTGCATAATGATCCAACTTGTGGCTCTAACACTCTTTCTGCCCCCTCTTCTGTGAATTTCCCCGAGCCATGTTCGATTCCTACTAAACAGATATCCAGAGACAAAGAGACTCATAAGACCTCATCACTGAAGTAGAACAAAGCCATATTTCTGTTCAAATAGCTTTTATACAATACTTTGGGCCATGTTGGGCTCTTCTTTATTTTAAAGTGTTCTTTATTCTCTCTAGGCTCTCTTCTGAAGCACATAACTCAAGTATATAAAGTATGGCAAGTACAGAAAGGAGCTGAGATAAAGTCTAAAAGGTACAGAAAATCTATCCAATGACATTGTAGCAGAAAATTTCCCAAATATAGAGAAATGACATCTAAACATAATGGGTATTTTAACCCCAAATATACACAACCAGAAAAGAGCCTCTCCCCAACATACATTAAAGGTATAGAAAAGAATCTCTCAATGACCTGTAGTAAAAAAGGTCAAAAATACAAAGCAAATAGATGATAAAAAAGCTCTAAGGGGAAAGCACCAACTTGCCTACAAGCAAAGTATCACAAATACATTAGATCACTCATTAGCAATACTAAGATCTAGGAAAGCATGGATTGATAGATTTCACAACTTTAAAGTAAGTTACTGGTAACCAACATTACTATGCCCCTCAAAGATATCCCTTAAAATTGATGGAAAAATAAGAAAAAGCACAAATTAAGGCAATTCATGACAACTGAGCCAGCAATGCAGAAGATATTTAAAGGAGCACTATACACAAAGGAAGAAGACAGCCAGTGTCATCCAGAAGGACACAGGAATAGATACACTTCATGAGAGGAAAAGATGAACAGGAAAGAGCCAGGAAGAAATCTATCGCTTCCAACACAGTAAACCAGAAAACCACCAATACTGAAATGGAAGGAAAAAAATAATGCAACCACCACCAACAACAACAACAAAAAGACATGAAATGACACATCCTTCTCAATAATTCTTACATGCAATTGGCCACAACTCACTCATTGAGAGATGCAGATCACTGGATCACAAAGCAAAATAAAGAAACAAATCATAGTGTGAGACAGTATCCCTAACCTGTGAAGTACTTAATCCAGAGGGACTGTACTTAGCAATTTACATAGCATATTGTATGTAACACTTGACTTAACTAGTGAGACATTCTACTTTCTCCATCTCATGAAAATCAATTTATTCATGTACAGCTTTAATATGTGTCAAAATTAAAGTTTTAAACCAGTCAAAAAAATCCAAAACCCTACTGTTTTTAAGAAACACACTTTACTAGCAAAGAGATCCAAAACCTGAGTGTCAAAGGATGAAAATCTGCCTGTCAAACAAAAGCCATAAACAAGCTGTTGCAGTTATTCTCACATTTGTTAAAGTAGATTTCAAACCAATACTAGTTATAAGTAATAAGTAAGCCACTGTGTTAATAAATTTAATTCATCAAGCAGATACATAACAACTAAGATGTAAAGCTTCCAACTTCATAAAAGAAACAACAAAAAAGGCACAAAAGTTCAGATAAGCCCTGATACAATAATAGCGTGAGAATAAAATCCCACTCTCATCTTTAGATAGGTTTTACAAACTAAAAGCCAGCAAAGAACTTGGGTGCTAAGTTATACCATATGTTTCATTCAACAAATAGGGAATATACTCTTCTCAGTGGTCATAGAATTGTCCCTAAATTTGTGATCTCATTATGGGCCACAAAATAAGTCATAAAAATATATAAAAATGCTCTAGTTCCTTGTTATCCTATCAGACCACAGTGGGATAAAGATAGAAACCAACAGCAACAGTAACTATACAAATATTTGCAGACTGAGACAAACACTTGTGGACGAACACTGGGTCTTTTAAAAATCATGGAAGAAATTAAAAATGTCTAGAATAATATAAAAATGATAGCACAACTAACCAGAACTTCTGTGACACAGCTAAGGCAGTTCTATGGGGAAAGTTTATAGCCACGAGTGATTAAATTTAAAAAAAAATTCAAAGAGGACTAAAGAGATGGATTCACAGTTAGAGCACTTGCCTGTGAAGCCTAAGAATGCATGTTTAAATCTCCAGGTGCCACATAGCCACATGCAAAATGATGCAAGTATGCAATGTCGCACATGCACACAAGGGGTGCATGCACTTGGAGTTAGTTCACAATGGTTGAAAGGTTCTGGCACACTCATTCTTTCTCTCTCTCTCCCCTCTCACTGCCTCTTTCAATCTCTCTCTATCCCTCTCTCAAAAATAAAAATAATAATAAATAAAATCAAAGATATATCAAGTATAATGATGTACCTCAAGGTTCTAGAAAAACAAGAAGGCAAGCCCAAATGCCAAAGACAAGACATAATAAACACTAGGGCAGAAATTAGCGAAACAGGGAGTAAAAGTGTAACATAGCAGATTAGTCAATGCAAGCATTAGTCCTTTGAAAAGATACATGAGGAAGACAGAGGACCCAATTAATAACATTAGAACTGAAAAGAGTTATTACAACACAGTCCAATGAAATTCAAAGAACCATTAAGGAATAGTTAGAAAGTTTATATTCCAAAACTCTGGATAATCTAGAAGAACTAGATAAATTATTTATGACTTACCAAAATTAAAGCAAGAAGATAAAAACAAACCCATAACGAGCAATGAAACTGAAGCAGTAATTAGGAAATCTCCCCACAAAGAAAACCCTCCATAGAAAATGAATTTATTGATGAATTCTAGTAAACATTTAAGGAAGAGCTAACACTAGTATTTCTCAAAATATTATCAAATACACTCTGCAAAGCCAGCACTTCCTTGTGCATTAGTTCTTTTAATTGTTGCCATGACCAAAATCTGACAGGAATCAGTTTAAGGAAGATAAGGTTTAATCTGATGGATTTGAAGGGATACAGTTCATCATGGCAGGGACACATGCATCCATAGCCAGGAAGCAGAAGATGAACAGGAAGTGTTGCTAGGGCCAACCCCAGGGACCCACTTCCTATGTCAAAGCAATACCTCCTAAAGCTTCTACAACCTTTCCAAACAGTACCACCAGCTGCAGACCAAGTAATCAAATATATGGGCCTATGGGGAACATTTTACATTCAAACCATAGCACTCTGTAACCATAACCAGACAAGGACACAGCAAAATGGGAAAACTACAGACCACTTTCTCTAATGAACAAACTTGAAAATCAAATGTAAGAACACATTCAGAAGATCATACCTATAAAATGACCAAGTTGGTTTCATCTTAAGATCCAAGTTGGTTAAATATATTTGAATCAATAAATGTAATACATTACATAAGCAGAAATAAGAACAGAAATCACCTAACAATTTTGATATATGCAGAAAAGCTTCTTGACAAAGTTCAACATGTCTTTATGATAAAGTAGTGAAGAAATGAAGAATAGAAAAAGCATACTTAAGTATAACAAAGGCTGTACAAAACAAACACATAGCAAACATTGCTCTAGCTGGAACAGTAAACATCATCTCTAAAGTCTGGAATGAAACAAGGGTTCTCACTCTCTCTACCATTCGCTTTAAGTCTTAGCTAGACAATATGACAAGAGAAATAAAGGGAATAGGAAAGGAATAATAAAGGGAATAGGAAGTCAAATTAACTGATTTTCAGGTCCTATATTTAAATTTGCATGATCCTACATTTAAAAGATCCTATAGACTTTACCAGTAAACTCTCAGAACTTATAACTATTTAAATATTTTCAGGGCTGGAGAGATGGATTAGCTTTTAAGGTGCTTGTCCACGAAGTCTAAGAACCCAGATTATATTCCCAGTACCCACATAAGTCACATGTACAATTGGCACATGCATCTGGAGTTCATTCGCAGTGGCTAGATGCCCTAGTTTACTCATTTCTCTACCTACCCCATTCTCTATTTTCTTTCTCTCTCTCTCTAATAAATAACTAAATACAATATTAAAAAATATTTTCAGCAAAGATGTGAATATAAAATCAGCATACACATATTATCCTGTTTACATACCAAAAATGAACATGGGAGACAGAAATAAAGAAAATTATCTTATTCACAATATCTTTGAAAATAAAATAAAATACCTAAGAATAAATCTAACCAAAAAGCTGAAAGACCTCTACAATGAAAACTTGAAAGCACTGAAGACAGAAAGTCAAGAAGACAGATGTGGAAAGATTTTCATGCTTCTGGATTGGCAGAATTAATATTATGAGAATATTACTAAAAAAGCAATCTATAGATTTAACATAATCCTCATCAGAATTCCCATGACAGTCTTTATTGATCTAGACAATAGCAATTTAAAAATTCATATGAAAATATAAAAGGTCCCAAATAGCTAAACTGATTCTTAGCATAATGAAAAATGCTGGAGGTATCATAATACTTGATTTCAAACAAAACTTTAGAGACAAAGAAACAAAAACAGCATGGTTTTGGCATAAAAGCAGATCTGTAGACCAAAAGAATGGAACACAGTACCCAAAAATAAGCCATCAGAGCAAAAGCTGTCAAAAACATATACATACATACATACATGCCAAAAATATACATATCTCAAACTTCTTTACCAAATGGTCCTGGGAAAACTGCATTTCCACATGTAGAAGAACGAAATTAGATCCTCTCACCTTGCACAAAAATCAATTCAAAACAGAACAAAGACTTTAATGTAAGCTCCGAGACTTTGAAAATGATAGAGGAAAATACAGGGCAAAAAAGCATTTCAAGTTACAGGCAGAGGTAAGGCTTTTATGAACAGGGCTCCAGTGGCACAAGAACTTAGAAGAATTAGTACATGGGATTGTGTGAAATTCTGAAGCTTCTTTACAGCAAAGGACACAGTCACAATGTGAAAAGACAGCCTACAGAGCAGGAGTAAGATCTGTCAGTTGGATTTCAAATAGGGAGTTAATATCTAGAATATATAACTACAAAAATTATACTACCAAAATAAAATGCCAATCAATAATTGGGCTAATGAGTTGAACATATAGTTATCAAAATAAGAAATACAACTAGTCAATAAATTTAAAGTATTCACCATTCCTAGCCATGAAAGAAATGCATATTAAAACCAATTTGAGATCCTATATTTTTCAGCTGAATGATTAACATAAGGAAAACCTGATAATGAATGATGGTGAGGATGTGGGGAAAGAGGATACTTACACAGTACTAGTGTTGGTGCACAGTGCTGGTGCAACCACTGGAGTAGAGGAGGCTTTAAGGAAGGAGGGTGAAAAGGAGAAAAAAGAGGATAATCATTACTTTCTCTAAGTTAAGTCTGTGCCTTTCTTACAAATATAGTTACACCAATTCAGTGGATTTTAGGTTAGTTTAATATTTATGAATATATTTCAAAAAAACCTTTGCCATTGCTCCTGTTTTCTTTCTGGGTATGAACAGTCACATGTAGCCCAAGCTGGCCTTAAACTCACCATGTAGTTAAAGATGACCCTGAACTCCTGATCCTCCTGCTTCACTTCGTAAATGTGTTTCTAGTTTCTTAATATTCAGCAAAGTTTAAGGGTAACTAAATATAACTGAGTATATCTTCAATTTTCCATTTTGGGGGAAAGGAATTATTATGACATTGCCAAGAAAGGAAATTAAAAATAAGTGTAGGGCTGGAGAGATGGCTTAGTGGTTAAGGCACCTGCCTGCTAAGCCTAAGAACCTGGTTCCAATCTCCAGGTCCCATGTTTAGCCAGATGCAAAGTGATGCAAGGGTGCAATGCTGCACTTGGCCACAAGGGGAGGGGCACACATCTGGAATTCTTTCACAGCAGCTGAGAGGCTGCTGGCACACCCATTTTCTGTCTTCCTCTCCCTCTCCCTCTCTGTCTGTCTTTCTCTGTGTCTCTCTCCAAATAAATAAATAAATAAATAAATAAATAAATAAATAAATAAATGTAGATTGTATTATAAAAGATATAATTTATTTCATTTGGAGATATTCACTGCATGTTAGATATGCCATAGAAGAAATCAGAAAATTGGAAATCTCAGCTTAGAGTTTGACAAAGGGTTTATAGCTGAAAACAGACAGTTAAGATTAATCCATCAGGTAGAAGTGAAAGTCAGAGATGGAATGAAAAGGACCTAATGAAAGACAAAAAGAAACAAAAGAAGAAACCCTGAAGTTTATCTCACATTGGTCTGAAATTTAAGGACCACTGACAAAATTACAGAGAGACAGAGACTGAGAAGTATGGATAAGGGCCAAGAGCTCCCCACTTGCCAAAGGCATAGCTCATTTGAAATAAGAACAGGAATCAGGTATGTGTGTATCATGATGTATAAATAGTTTAAAATTAAACAGCCATGATAGATTGTTGCAATCTGTAGGGAGAAGTCTTCTGGGCAAAGACCTTTTGGAAAGCAGTATCTGTGATGGGGAAGAACCAGAAAAATCAGATAGCAGACAGAGCAAACACGTGCCTTCATCTAGACTCATTACAGACACTCACTGAGCAGGAAGCCTTCTGAAGCTGCCAATGTAGGAGGTGGAGGGGAAGGCAAAGAATAAGTGGGATGAAAATGAGTTAGCAAATGAACAAAGCAGGAAGGATTCTATTCTTCTCAGTAAATTTGACAGAGTTTACATTTTAGGCAAGATGTCCTTAGGAAGATCACTGCACAACCTGCTCCTCTATTCCTCCAATTTCCAAAAATGGAAACAGAACATAGGATTTCTAGAAGAATATAGTCTCTGCTGTCTCATTCACAGCTCCCTGGGAACAGGTGATTTATCTGATTAATTATTTTGTGAGAAGGAACAGAGCTTGTCAAGCTTGGCAGCTTCCTCCCCTAAATTCCTAGATGGCCTCTTCTCTTGTACTGTGAATAGGCTTTCACAGTTAGAAGACTGGGGCTAAGCAGCTCTGCCAATGGCTAAGAATCATTTCTTCAAAGGAGGCTGTGGTACACATGTGAGTCATAGTCTCCAATTCATCCATAGAGGTAATAAAACTTCCTGTGCACACGACATTTGTCTGACTCCAAAGTTTGTTTCTTAACTAGATCTGAACTCCAGGGAGAATCTGTGCTTAATCATTATTGCTCAAAGCCTTAAAACTATTTTTCAAGGATATTGTTTCATAAAAGTTAAGAAATATAAGACACCCTTTTCTTTGAGATATGAAAATGTTACAGTGGATAATCTCTCAACATTTGTTGGCTTTATGGGCATATGTATAGAAAAAGCCAGAGGTGCAAGTCATAAACAAAAGGAGAGATAATTCAGGGCAGGGAATGGGGATACTCTGGTACATAGAAAGCGCTCCTCAAAGAGCCCAGGCTTATCAAGAGCAAGCTCTAATGGGAAATGAAGCTTGCCATATGTGAATTAAAATGGATGTATTCACATATACACAAATATACATACAGCAAACTCAAACAAAATAATCAGGCTCAAAAAATAACTTTCTCCACTTCCACCAGTATTTCTATGCTTAACCCGTGCTCCCATTAGGTTATAAGATTGTGTATTGGCACTTCAATTTTTCTAGAGGAAAAAAAGTCCTAAAAATTCTTCAAACATGTGCTAAAACTTGTTTTTGGCTCATAGAATAAAGCAGAGATTTTATGAAGTAGAGTACAGACCTGCCTCTTGGTCCTTGGGAGTACTAAGGCCTTTCCAAATCCAGCATTCCATATGCTAAGGGGTTTGGTTGAGGAGGCTCTGGGTACAAAGTAAGCACAAGCCTTTAAGGGAGCCATGACACTCGGATCAAGGACTAATGTATTCATCAGCATTAGCACTGGGTACCTTGGGGACTAAAGTGGATAAAATAAGTTGGAGGGGCTGCTATAACAAACAGAAATCTCACTCAGCTTTGTGTTGAATTCTTCCACAGGAAGTCTATCTGCTCACCGCCTTCGAGATACACATGTTCTCTAGCAGGGGAGAAGTGAGATGTGCTCTGTGCAGGGCATCAGTTGCTATGTGTTCTGTTGTAGCAACCGTGATTCACCATGATTCACAAGGGCATAGCTGATCCACCACAGCTTGAAGCTATAATCCCTCTGGAATCTATCTCTGCCATTAGAGGGATAATTATGTAGAGATCCCTAAGGCCAGTTCTTACAGTTTTCACATAAAAATCACCCCTTGCATAAGACATGAAATTTAAAATCATCTCTTCATAGATACCACTGAGTCACTCTCTTACCTCTGGGACAAATATAAATTATGTATTCTTGATTCTCTTTAAATTTTTAGAGGCACACTGGGACAGAGAAGAATCTCATTGGTACTAAAAAATAAAGCATTTCAGAAAGAAAATAATACTGTGTGTATGTGTGTGGATGACATTAAGTGCTACTGTTGTTCCAAACGCCCCTGCTTGGTCAAGGCAATAACATAAAACACAGAAAACTAATAACAAGCTCACATGCTAATGACTACTGGTGACAAGGAGTCATTGAATGTCACTGTTCCATGCCCTCCTGTTGTCCATTGTTCTTATGTCACTGACTTTCACAGGACTGATGTCACTCTACGAATTAGTATGCTTCTGAGTATCTTCAACCAAGAAAGTCACTGTATAAAATGCCAATATTAGAATCTTTTGTGCCTCAAACCATCCCACTTCTACTCTACATTTAGTACAAAGACAGATGTCAAGAAAAGGAGACAGACGAAGGATTTTATGAATCCTCTAGTGTGATTTTTACCTCTAGATGCTTCAAACCTCACCATCATTCGTGTACTCATATTTCAGAACGGAGGGTTACCGTCAAAATTAGCATGAACAAAAGGCAAAAGCTGTCTCTGCAAGAATAAAGAAATGTGTGCATCCTCATGCTCTGCAACCTCAATGATCCAGTACCTGTGTGGTGGTGATGAGCTATTCCACACAGTGCAGCATGACAGGTCTGTAAACCACACACACAGGGTTCCACATGTTTCCTTGCATGACCATAGTCAGTGTGAACAAAGCCATTTTCTCCAAATATTATTCCAATAAAGAAACATTCTTCAAACATTCATGTTAATGGCACATTTTTTTCCTCAGATGTGTGATACCTTTAGGAAAAATAAAAGGAAAAGATCCAAAAACTCCTACCCTGCCAAAAACATTAATCCAATTGTTGACCTTTATAGCTGCTGGTGGAAGTCTGAGGAGTTCCCAGACTTACACGAGAACTGAGGCAAATCCACATATGGCTTCAACCCATATAGTATGAAGGTTCCTGAGTCAAATGCATTGTGCAATATTGATGTTTCAAGTTTAAAATCACAGGCATTTGAAAATGACTATTCTTCCAAACAGGAAGGAAAATCACTGTTCTGATGCAAAAATGTGTGCCACTGTCACCAAAACATAAGCCAATTCTGTACAAAATGCCTTGAAGTCCTTGACCTAATGAGATTAGTGACAGGGATATGGATGGCTTGAACAGAAAATGAAACTCACCAAGAATTTTGTGTGTGAACTGCTGTATTTCTCCTGTCTTTTGACCTATTTTCCTCCTCAAAATTACAACATGGACTGCAAATCTTCAAGGCTAATGCTTCACATGACAGAATAAGTGCTGCTTAAAATGTAATAATGCATGTACCCATCTTATACGAAAAAACACAAGTCCACATGATGGACTTTTCAGGAAGGCAAGGGTCCTGGAAGGTTAGAAAAATGACAGAAAAGTAAACCACCAAACTGCTTTCCCAATCCAATTAATGACAGTACAGCACTGTCAGTCAGCAGGGTCCACTAGTGGAAGGACACTTTCAGCCTGAGCGCTCAATGGCATATGCTCACTCAACTAACTGATCTCCAATGTATGACACATTAATATACACTAAACTTAATGTTTTTTGGTTAAAACCAATGTTTAGAGGATAGTAATGAGAATGACTTAATATATGCAACAGACATACTGTTTCTCAAGTTGTTAATCTTTGCAACTCACTATAAACCGAAATTACAAGATAAAAAATCACTCAGAAACTTCAAATGCTGATGAGAACATGCACTTTTGTTTTCAAGTTGGACCTCAGTCAGAGTGCCATTGTTCTTTAAACACCAGCCATGCCTGAGGGATGTGTAAGGTGAAATTCCCATCTCCTGCAAACATCCTTGATTATGGAAGGGGCTTTCTAGCAAGAAGAATGGCATGGATACTTACACCAATTTGGGGCAACAAAACTGCATGGGGAAGACTGGCATCTGTGGTGAGAGGCACCAAGTGTGTTCTGCCAATGCCTACTTAAGACTGAAGAAACTGCATCACATGGAAATGTGACAGAAAGGGAAATAGACCAGAGAAAACTAGATATGTTGTTTCCTTCCTAGTTTCTTCATGGCGGGGTCTGAAATCAAGAGTAAGATTGAGAGCATGTACTGTCAGGGAAGGTAGAAGCTTGAAGCATCCAAAAAGATCCAAGAGAAGTCTCTTAGCCAGTTCAGAGAGGTACAGAAGGATGGAAAAGCCACCAAGCAAACAAAGGTTCTGGAGAGATGGTAGGAAGAGAGACCCAATGTGTCTTGGGAGCTAACTATTCCCAATTGCTTACTGGACTAAAAATCACATAGGACTAAATTTAAATGCAATCAAAATTTTAAAATATTTTAGGGTTGTAAAAGGAAAAGTACAAATGTTAAATATAAGTGAATAGCTTGTCCCGTTTAACATTTATCATCACTGAAAATGAACTGCCATGATGTTCCCTGAAGGAAGACAAGGCCTACATAGGATCTCTGAGAAACATTAGGAAGTTTGTCTCCATCTGACACCGTCAACCTACGAGTCCTCCTGGGAAAAGGAAGTGGGAACTACCTGATTACTGGGCAGATGCAAAGGGAATCATTCCAAAAGTAGGATTTTCAGAAAACAAACCAGCTAAATATAAAGAAAAGACACCCATGCTGCTGTCAGTGGCCTCCTCGGCTGGCTCTGGAAGCACAAAAACTCACTCAACAGCTATGCTACCTTGGAAGAAGGTGGCTCAGCAGACTTCGTTATCAGGATTCCATCCACACTTCTCACTGCCTGAAACCTGTTTTAGTAAACTATACTTAAGATGGACCTTTTTCTTCCTTCCTCATTTCCTAAGCTGTTCTTGAGAGCAACATAGTACAAGATGCTTTTATATGGTAGTTATTAACAAGCTACTGTATGTCCCAGTAGGTCAGAATAGCAGGACAAGGACGTCCCCAGACACAAATGCCTAGTGATTTAGAAAATTCCTAGCTGTGGTTCTCCTCACGCAAATAAAATGTCTGCTTGGCTAGATGAAGTATGTGTGTGTGTGCGCATGCATGTGTATTGTGTGTATGTGCATGCATGTGTTTTCTGTGTAAGCATGTGTGGGAATGGCTGTGCATGTGAAGATCAGAGGACAAACCTCAGGGATTTCAATCCTTTCTACTGTGTCTCAGACAGGATTGGACTCCACCTCCCATTGCTGTAGGTACATTAGGATTACAGATAAATTTTAGAATCCAAACTCCAGTCAGTAGACTTGTGGAATAAGCACTCTTAAGCATTGAGTCATCTCCCCTCTAAATGAAATTTTAACAGTTCCTGTTTTCTAAAGTCAACTCTTGAGGGTGGCATGACAAAAACACTGGTGATAAGCAGGGAAGGTGTATACTTTTACTGTGCCTTGAAGGCATGTGCCTGGGCATAAGACAGTTACTGAAAGCACCTGTTAGAAACATGTTACAATACATATGTTTAAAGCACCAAAATAAACCTTAATAATAATATACTTGAAATGTACTGACCCTGTGGCCTAATGGGAAACTTGTGATAGAAAATAATATAACAAAAATGCTTTCCACAATTTTAAGCAAAACTCAAAGAAATGTTAAGAATGAAGTAAACAGGATCATATAAACAGCAAGAGTGGTTCTCTAATGCCACTCCAATCCTATCACTTCCCTGCTGATGATGGTATAAAACCTTCAACTCAGACTTTTGACAGACATAAGGATTTTAAGCTGTAAAGGGTAGAGTACATGTAACCCCTCTCTCTTCTCCTAAGACTGAAACCACCTGTTACTCAGGTTTCTGCTTTCTCTAGAAAAAATTATCCCCCAACTCCCAGTTAAGTTAGATTCCCTGGGGAATGATCTTGTAGGACCCTACAATTTTTCTTGACACATACCTCACTTATAATTACTTTTTTAAAACATCTCTCTAGTCCTAAGATCTATACTGAAGACATGAGCTAGATGTGGTCACTGTAACCCTGAAATGTACAGTGATGGTTAATATTGATAACTTTATAGGATCCAGAATCTCCAAGGAGGCAGACAAATATCTAGACATGTCTGTGTGGGAGTGTCTAGACTGGATTAATTAAGATGGGAAGATGTATCCTAACTGTGGACAGTACCACTTCATGGGCTGGGGACCTGGAATAAAGAAAAAGGAGGGCTGGAGAGATGGCTTGGTGATTAAGGCACTTGACTGCAAGGCCCAAGGACCCAGGTTTAATTCTCCAGGTCCCACGTAAGCCAGATGCACAAGGTGGCGCATGCATCTGGAGTTCATTGGCAGTGTCTGGAGGCCCTGGCACACCCACTATCTCTCTCTCTCTCCTTCTTTCTCTGTCAAATAAATAAAATAAAATCTCCAATTTCTAAAAAAAAAAAAAAAAAAAAAGAAGAAGAAGATATGAATGCGTTGCTCACTGTTCCATGCAGGCCCTGCACCCAGCATACTGCTATGGATTAATAAAGCTATTTAAATATAGAGAGTTCTTCCTTTGAAATATACAATCCATTCATTATTCTAAAAAATATTTGTTAGGGCTGGAGAGATGGATTAGCAGTTAAGGCATTTGTCTACAAAGTAAAGGATCCTGGTTCAATTCTCCAGAACCCACGTGAGACAGATGCACAAGGGGGCACACACATCTGGAGTTCATTTGCAGTGGCTGGAGACCCTGTTGCACCCATTCTCTTTCTGCCTCTTTCTCTCAAATAAATAAATAAAATATATATTTAAAAATATTTGTTAGGTGCTTACTCTGAGCCAGGTTCTATGCAAGGAACCAAGGATACAAATGTAACCATCTATGGTTGCCAGGGGCTATAGAAGGGGGTCTAGGGAGTACCTGCCAAGGAAGTAGAGCATTTTCTTTTGGGAATGTGAGAATATTTTGGAACAAGACAGGAGTGGTGTTTGCACATCATAAATGTACTAAATGAATTATTCATTTTAAATTGGTCACTTTTATATCACATGACTTTTGATTCAATGACAAATAATAAATGAACAAGAATATAGCATAGTCCCTGGGCTCAGACCTCAAAGAGCTCAGTGTAGCTGAGAGATGTATGTGCCATAAAACATTAGAAGCCTTACACCACAGAGTGGTACTCAGGCTACAGCTGACAAAGGCCAAGGGCAAGGTGGAGATTGTATATGAGTAAAGAAATGATGGTCTAAAAATGCTTGAAAGTATGAAATGACAGCTGAAAGGACTATGAAGTTTCCAGCAAAACCATCAAGGACAAGCAGGGGTTGTTTATTAAGTATGCTCATCCATGGAAGAAGGAATATTTTGACAACACTTTACAGGATCCCTGACTGGCTTTTCATGCTCTATTAATTTATAACTAACTGCTCCTTTTCCCCTACCCTAAGTTATAATCCTTACAAAGCAAAATTTGAATCTTTGAAATCACAACACTTTCAGTTATTTACAATTATGGAACCCAAACAAAGAGCTGCTTAAAGTGAGAAGCCTTAGAGGCAGAGGGAGTGGGAAGCGGAGAACTAATCAATTTGATGGGCAATAACAAAAATGATGTATGTGATGTGTAACCAGAAGAAGGGAGAGAACATACATAAGACAGCCATTTGAAATCTTCACTACCTAATACAAGCAAGATGCACAGAACTGATCAGAGAAGTCATCAAATCACAAGATCCATCTCCCTCATCATCTTTCCTTTCTCCCTTCCTTTCTTTTTTACATGGTCTCACTTGGACTTCACCTAACTATTGGTCAAAAGTGACCTTAAACATTTAATTCTCTTGCCCCTACCTTCCAAGTGGTGTGATTGTAGTCAGGTGCCACCATGTCTGGTTTTATATAGTACTGGGATCAAATACAGAGCTTTGAGCATGCTAGGCAAGGACTCTACCAGCTATGCTACATTCCCAAGTACTAGCTGACTACAATTTATTTTAACCAATACATGACTCTAATTATATATACATATATATTATATAATTAGGCATATATATGACATATATATATGATAAAATAGAGACTGGAGGATATGTATGTATGTTCAAGGAGGACATAGTACTGGAGTTTATACACAAAGCCTTACATACTAGACAATTCCTCAATCATTGAACTACCTTCCCAGCACTCTAATTCTTAATAATAATGAATATAATATCAAAGGTTAAATGTTACCTTCCAAGAAAGGCCTTCCTATCAAAATTCGTATCACCCAAGATGCAAAACTTGCTAACATTGCTTTGCTGTCTCTGATTATTATCTGTCATGCTCTTCTTCATTATCTGTGTAGTCTTCTGTTTACAGCTGCTTCCTCTGTCTAGAAGTACAGCTGGCAAAACTCATTCACTGTTTTATCTGCAACATCTATGAACACCAACCCTCAGTAGTCATTTTGTTGAATTAATGAATAAGAAATTCAAGAATTCACAGGTTTAATTCCGTCTTTCAGCTATACCAATAATTAATAAAACTTTATAATTGGGAGATTTACTAATTTTACATTATATCCATAAATCTCATTATATTCAATGACTACTGTAGGGATAAATAAGAGCCTCAGTAGGAATTCTAGTTTCATTGTTTTGCTGCTGTTGTTGTTTTCTGGTCATGTATCCTTGGATAAAATACTAAGCTTTCTGACTTGGTTTTCTGATCAGTAAATATCAAATAATATCAGCAATGATATAGGACTGTTTGAAGACCAATATTCAGAAAAATCTCCAGAACCTCTGAAGAGCTCATTCAATGTAAGCTAACTCTACTGAAGTCATGAAGGGTGAATAGTGGCTATTGCCATCAGGTTTGCATTGCTGGCAGAAATCACCCAATCAAGAGCAGATTGTTAACAAAAGGTTTGTTTTGGCTTATGAACTCAAGGAGAAGCTCCATGATGACAGGAGAAAATGATGGCATGAGCAGAGGTTGTACATCACCTCCAGACCAACATCAGATGAACAACAACAACAGGAGAGTATGCCAAACCTGGCAAGGGGAAACTGGCTATAACACCCATAAGCCCACCCCCAATAATACACTACTTACCATCAGCTGGGGACCCAGCATTCAGAACAGCTAAATTTATGGGGGACACCTGAATCAAGCTACCACAGTGACTTAACAAAATACAAGCTTTTTAAGGTTCAAAAAGGAGCAGATGATTTTAGGTATAAGTTATCTATATCCAGACGTGTTCAAACAAAGAATTAATTTTGCACTTTGCTGGAAATACTGAAAATAGGATTCATGTATCAGAAAGCCATTTTAACTTTTTGACTTTTGTTTTTGTTTTTTTGAGGTAGAGTCTCACTCTGGTCCAGGCTGACTGGAATTCACTCTGTAGTCTCAGGGTGTCCTCGAACTCACAGTGATCCTCCTACCTCTGCCTCACGAGTGCTGGGATTAAAGGCGTGCGACACCACGCCTGGCTTAACTTTGACTTTACATAGCCTTCCAACTATTCTAACCATATGCGCCTATGCTCATATTAATAATGCATACTGAGGGTAAGAAATTTATACCACTATTGTCAACTACAAAATCTAAGAGCATTTCAGCCTCCAGTGCCCAGCAAATGCATATCTACTGTTGTCATAAAACAGCCAATGCCTTCTCTGAACAGGGGACTTTCCTGTTGACCTTCACCATGGGTGTCAAGAGAACAAAAAGAACCAATGGCACATGAAAGTGGGAAGCAGAATGGGGCATCTTAACAGACAGAAACAGAAGGAGCTATGCTTTCGATGGAGATTTGCAAGAAAGAGAACCCCAAGCAAGGAAAGAAAGTACAAAGACCTTAAGGTATTCAAATGAGCAGAAAGGCAAGCAATACAAAACAAAACAAACATTATAGTCCCTAATTGGAAAGAAAAATTTAAATTTATGCATGTTCAAAGAAGTTCATATCCTACTGAAGTAGCAGGTTAAGAAGCTGGGAACCAGTCAATCTCTCCCAAAGAGGGCTTACAGTAGGAAGAAGTTCAAGGCCTGGATCAAGATGGTCAGCAAGGCTTCAATGGCAAGCCTGTCAGCCAGTGCCAGGGTCATGGAGACAAACACTGAGGATACTCAAAACACACCAAAGCAGAAATCCAGAAGCTAGTGAGAGCACAATACTGAAGCAGATTTAAAACACAACCACCACGGCTCAGTGGATCTTGTGGAAGAGGGGGAGGAAAGATTCTAAAAGCCACAAAGTGGAAGGAAATGTTCAGAGGCATTGCCCCACCCCCTACAATGACTGACTAATGTTTTTACATCTCATAAACCAGAGGGAATGCCAGAAATCCCAGGGAGGAGGCCACTCAGAGGAATGGGGTCAGGAAGGAAGGAAATGATGGTACTAACACATGATGTGTCCATACAAAGTTTCTACTTAATAAAAAAATTAAAAATGATGATCAGCAAGGAGGGCAGAGTTAGGACAGTGAAGGCTATGAGTGCAGATGTACTCATAGAGAAGTCAGCTAGTCCTTCTCCCTCTACAAAAGAAAAAGAGACCTGAAAACCTAAAAGCAGGTTCGGACAAAAATTAATCAGTGTGATTCTGAATCTAAAGTCTCAGACATGACATTGGATGTTCAAGTCCTTGAGATAATTACATGCTATATCGAAAAGATCTAGAACATGCCACTGTCCATTAATTTTCATGTCAATTAGATTTTGTCATACTACGATTCCCCACAACCTAGCAGTCTGTGGGCATGGACCTTCAGCTCAGACTCTAACCCCCATGCACACCTTTTGCTAGAAAAAAATAACACAGGAAGTAATATTACGCAGCATTAATACAACTTAATTCTCACCGGTGGCACATTTGGAACAGCTTCTCTGTGAAGAATTTTCAAGTGTTGACCAGAATAGAATAGCTGCACTAAGAGCTGCTCTTCTATGCTGAGGTGAATACCTAAAAATACTCACTACTTCTCCTTTCCATAGCAGTGAAAGTCATTATAACCACCCTACAAAAGACTAGATGTCAGTGTGTGTTAGCCTCAGTTAAGCTGTTTCAAATCCTATCCACACATGTTGGGGGAATTCATTCCAATTCTAATGACCTAGCCAAACATTGCTTTAAAATTGTTATACTCCTATACTGTTTGCACACAATTTCAGTAAGCTCATTTTGAGTTCAAAGAATTTCAGGGTTTATTTTTTTAAGTTAAAGTTCTACTGCATACACAGACTTGTGACTTTTTTCCTGTTGCATATATAGAAATTTACAGGAGGTTTCAGTTATTTTAGAACATCTAGAATTTTTAAATTCACATGCATATATGCCATTCAGAGTGACACTGACATTCAAGAATTTAATCAATTTAAGATAGCTTGCCCTTTGGGAGATGAAATTCAGCAGGTGGTACAGAAGTTAGGCCTCTGTATTGGAAAAAGAGGTATGACTTTATGTTAAAGATATTGGAAGAGTGAATTTATTTGTTATACCTTTAGATACCTAGTATCTAAACACAGAAAAAATCAGGGGGAAGCCACTGAGCTACATAATCCTCAAGGGATTTTGGAAATCATCATTTCACTGGGACTATTTCATCTGCATGGTGAAAAAATGCATTTTTATACACCCTTTTTACAAAATTGAATTAAAACCAAAATTTTAGTACAAACGTACATAATTAACATATGAATAAGGGATAAAATATATAAAAATTTGTTTTCCAAATATCAATGGTTCCCCACAATGAATAATGTCACCAGAATCCTGGTAGGTGTTATTGCTAATTAAAATGAAAAACTCAATTTGACTTCTCTTTATGGTGCAGATGTCACAAACGTCCTGCAACAGATGGGGTAGCAATCCAGAATACAGGATGGCATTATCTATAATGTCAGCAAGGGACTATGGAGGGAAACAGAGACAACCCTCTAAGTGTCATCAAGGACTAAGGAGGGAATGCACAGGCATCCTCTACAGTGTCATCAAGGACTAAAGAGGGAATGCAGACACATCCTCTACAGTGTCATCAGGGACTAAGGAGGGAATGCAGAGACGTCCTCTACAGTGTCATCAGGGACTAAGGAGGGAATGCATAGGCATCCTCTACAGTGTCATCAGGGACTAAGGAGGGAATGCAGAGACGTCCTCTACAGTGTCATCAGGGACTAAGGAGGGAATGCAGAGACATCCTCTACAGTGTCATCAGGGACTAAGGAGGGAATGCAGTGTCATCAAGGACTAAGGAGGGAATGCAGAGACATCCTCTACAGTGTCATCAGGGACTAAGGAGGGAATGCAGAGACATCCTCTACAGTGTCATCAAGGACTAAGGAGGGAATGCAGAGACGTCCTCTACAGTGCCATCAGGGACTAAGGAGGGAATGCAGTGTCATCAAGGACTAAGGAGGGAATGCAGAGACATCCTCTACAGTGTTATCAAGGACTAAGGAGGGAATGCAGAGACGTCCTCTACAGTGTCATCAGGGACTAAGGAGGGAATGCAGAGACGTCCTCTACAGTGTCATCAAGGACTAAGGAGGGAATGCAGAGACGTCCTCTACAGTGTCATCAGGGACTAAGGAGGGAATGCAGAGACGTCCTCTACAGTGTCATCAAGGACTAAGGAGGGAATGCAGAGACGTCCTCTGCCACAGGGACTAAGGCCATGCAGCATCAGGGACTAAGGAGGGAATGCAGTGTCATCAAGGACTAAGGAGGGAATGCAGAGACATCCTCTACAGTGTTATCAAGGACTAAGGAGGGAATGCAGACACGTCCTCTACAGTGTCATCAGGGACTAAGGAGGGAATGCAGAGACGTCCTCTACAGTGTCATCAAGGACTAAGGAGGGAATGCAGAGACGTCCTCTACAGTGTCATCAAGGACTAAGGAGGGAATGCAGAGACGTCCTCTACAGTGCCATCAGGGACTAAGGAGGGAATGCAGAGACATCCTCTACAGTGTCATCAGGGACTAAGGAGGGAATGCAGAGACGTCCTCTACAGTGTCATCAGGGACTAAGGAGGGAATGCAGTGTCATCAAGGACTAAGGAGGGAATGCAGAGACATCCTCTACAGTGTCATCAGGGACAAAGGAGGGAAGGCAGAGACATCCTCTACAGTGTCATCAAGGACTAAGGAGGGAATGCAGAGACGTCCTCTACAGTGCCATCAGGGACTAAGGAGGGAATGCAGTGTCATCAAGGACTAAGGAGGGAATGCAGAGACATCCTCTACAGTGTTATCAAGGACTAAGGAGGGAATGCAGAGACGTCCTCTACAATGCCATCAGGGACTAAGGAGGGAATGCAGAGACATCCTCTACAGTGTCATCAGGGACTAAGGAGGGAATGCAGGGACAGTGTCATCAGGGACTAAGGAGGGAATGCATAGGCATCCTCTACAGTGTCATCAGGGACTAAGGAGGGAATGCAGTGTCATCAAGGACTAAGGAGGGAATGCAGAGACATCCTCTACAGTATCATCAGGGACTAAGGAGGGGAATGCAGAATGTCCTCTACAGTGCCATCAGGGACTAAGGAGGGAATGCAGTGTCATCAAGGACTAAGGAGGGAACGCAGAGACATCGTCTACAGTGTTATCAAGGACTAAGGAGGGAATGCAGAGACGTCCTCTACAGTGCCATCAGGGACTAAGGAGGGAATGCAGAGACGTCCTCTACAGTGCCATCAGGGACTAAGGAGGGAATGCAGAGACGTCCTCTACAGTGCCATCAGGGACTAAGGAGGGAATGCAGAGACGTCCTCTACAGTGCCATCAGGGACTAAGGAGACTGCAGAGGACGTCCTCTACAGTGTCATCAAGGACTAAGGAGGGAATGCAGAGACATCCGCTACAGTGCCATCAGGGACTAAGGAGGGAATGCAGAGACGTCCTCTACAGTGCCATCAGGGACTAAGGAGGGAATGCAGAGACGTCCTCTACAGTGCCATCAGGGACTAAGGAGGGAATGCAGAGACGTCCTCTACAGTGTCATCAAGGACTAAGGAGGGAATGCAGAGACATCCGCTACAGTATCATCAAGGACTAAGGAGGGAATGCAGAGACGTCCTCTACAGTGCCATCAGGGACTAAGGAGGGAATGCAGTGTCATCAAGGCAGAGACATCCTCTACAGTGTTATCAAGGACTAAGGAGAGAATGCAGAGACGTCCTCTACAGTGCCATCAGGGACTAAGGAGGGAATGCAGAGACGTCCTCTACAGTGTCATCAGGGACTAAGGAGGGAATGCAGAGACGTCCTCTACAGTGTCATCAAGGACTAAGGAGGGAATGCAGAGACGTCCTCTACAGTGCCATCAGGGACTAAGGAGGGAATGCAGTGTCATCAAGGACTAAGGAGGGAATGCAGAGACATCCTCTACAGTGTTATCAAGGACTAAGGAGGGAATGCAGAGACGTCCTCTACAGTGTCATCAGGGACTAAGGAGGGAATGCAGAGACGTCCTCTACAGTGTCATCAAGGACTAAGGAGGGAATGCAGAGACGTCCTCTACAGTGTCATCAAGGACTAAGGAGGGAATGCAGAGACGACAGTGCCATCAGGGACTAAGGAGGGAATGCAGAGACATCCTCTACAGTGTCATCAGGGACTAAGGAGGGAATGCAGAGACGTCCTCTACAGTGTCATCAGGGACTAAGGAGGGAATGCAGTGTCATCAAGGACTAAGGAGGGAATGCAGAGACATCCTCTACAGTGTCATCAGGGACAAAGGAGGGAATGCAGAGACATCCTCTACAGTGTCATCAAGGACTAAGGAGGGAATGCAGAGACGTCCTCTACAGTGCCATCAGGGACTAAGGAGGGAATGCAGTGTCATCAAGGACTAAGGAGGGAATGCAGAGACATCCTCTACAGTGTTATCAAGGACTAAGGAGGGAATGCAGAGACGTCCTCTACAATGCCATCAGGGACTAAGGAGGGAATGCAGAGACATCCTCTACAGTGTCATCAGGGACTAAGGAGGGAATGCAGAGACGTCCTCTACAGTGTCATCAGGGACTAAGGAGGGAATGCATAGGCATCCTCTACAGTGTCATCAGGGACTAAGGAGGGAATGCAGTGTCATCAAGGACTAAGGAGGGAATGCAGAGACATCCTCTACAGTATCATCAGGGACTAAGGAGGGAATGCAGAGACGTCCTCTACAGTGCCATCAGGGACTAAGGAGGGAATGCAGTGTCATCAAGGACTAAGGAGGGAACGCAGAGACATCGTCTACAGTGTTATCAAGGACTAAGGAGGGAATGCAGAGACGTCCTCTACAGTGCCATCAGGGACTAAGGAGGGAATGCAGAGACGTCCTCTACAGTGCCATCAGGGACTAAGGAGGGAATGCAGAGACGTCCTCTACAGTGCCATCAGGGACTAAGGAGGGAATGCAGAGACGTCCTCTACAGTGCCATCAGGGACTAAGGAGGGAATGCAGAGACGTCCTCTACAGTGTCATCAAGGACTAAGGAGGGAATGCAGAGACATCCGCTACAGTGCCATCAGGGACTAAGGAGGGAATGCAGAGACGTCCTCTACAGTGCCATCAGCGACTAAGGAGGGAATGCAGAGACGTCCTCTACAGTGCCATCAGGGACTAAGGAGGGAATGCAGAGACGTCCTCTACAGTGTCATCAAGGACTAAGGAGGGAATGCAGAGACATCCGCTACAGTATCATCAAGGACTAAGGAGGGAATCAGTGCCATCAGGGACTAAGGAGGGAATGCAGTGTCATCAAGGACTAAGGAGGGAACGCAGAGACATCCTCTACAGTGTTATCAAGGACTAAGGAGAGAATGCAGAGACGTCCTCTACAGTGCCATCAGGGACTAAGGAGGGAATGCAGAGACGTCCTCTACAGTGTCATCAAGGACTAAGGAGGGAATGCAGAGACGTCCTCTACAGTGTCATCAAGGACTAAGGAGGGAATGCAGAGACATCCGCTACAGTATCATCAAGGACTAAGGAGGGAATGCAAAGACATCCGCTACAGTGTCATCAAGGACTAAGGAGGGAATGCAGAGACATCCTCTACAGTGTCATCAGGGACTAAGGAGGGAATGCAGAGACATCCTCTACAGTGTCATCAGGGACTAAGGAGGGAATGCAGAGACATCCTCTACAGTGTCATCAAGGACTAAGGAGGGAATGCAGAGACATCCGCTACAGTGTCATCAAGGACTAAGGAGGGAATGCAGAGACATCCTCTACAGTGTCATCAGGGACTAAGGAGGGAATGCATAGGCATCCTCTACAGTGTCATCAGGGACTAAGGAGGGAATGCAGAGACGTCCTCTACAGTGTCATCAGGGACTAAGGAGGGAATGCAGTGTCATCAAGGACTAAGGAGGGAATGCAGAGACATCCTCTACAGTGTCATCAAGGACTAAGGAGGGAATGCAGAGACATCCTCTACAGTGTCATCAAGGACTAAGGAGGGAATGCAGAGACATCCGCTACAGTATCATCAAGGACTAAGGAGGGAATGCAGAGACGTCCTCTACAGTGCCATCAGGGACTAAGGAGGGAATGCAGAGACGTCCTCTACAGTGTCATCAGGGACTAAGGAGGGAATGCATAGGCATCCTCTACAGTGTCATCAGGGACTAAGGAGGGAATGCAGTGTCATCAAGGACTAAGGAGGGAATGCAGAGACATCCTCTACAGTGTCATCAGGGACTAAGGAGGGAATGCAGAGACATCCTCTACAGTGTCATCAAGGACTAAGGAGGGAATGCAGAGACGTCCTCTACAGTGCCATCAGGGACTAAGGAGGGAATGCAGTGTCATCAAGGACTAAGGAGGGAACGCAGAGACATCTTCTACAGTGTTATCATGGACTAAGGAGGGAATGCAGAGACGTCCTCTACAGTGCCATCAGGGACTAAGGAGGGAATGCAGAGACGTCCTCTACAGTGTCATCAAGGACTAAGGAGGGAATGCAGAGACATCCGCTACAGTATCATCAAGGACTAAGGAGGGAATGCAGAGACGTCCTCTACAGTGCCATCAGGGACTAAGGAGGGAATGCAGTGTCATCAAGGACTAAGGAGGGAACGCAGAGACATCCTCTACAGTGTTATCAAGGACTAAGGAGGGAATGCAGAGACGTCCTCTACAGTGCCATCAGGGACTAAGGAGGGAATGCAGAGACGTCCTCTACAGTGTCATCAAGGACTAAGGAGGGAATGCAGAGACATCCTCTACAGTGTCATCAAGGACTAAGGAGGGAATGCAGAGACGTCCTCTACAGTGCCATCAGGGACTAAGGAGGGAATGCAGAGACGTCCTCTACAGTGTCATCAAGGACTAAGGAGGGAATGCAGAGACATCCGCTACAGTATCATCAAGGACTAAGGAGGGAATGCAGAGCAGTGTCATCAAGGACTAAGGAGGGAATGCAGAGACATCCTCTACAGTGTCATCAGGGACTAAGGAGGGAATGCAGAGACATCCTCTACAGTGTCATCAGGGACTAAGGAGGGAATGCAGAGACATCCTCTACAGTGTCATCAAGGACTAAGGAGGGAATGCAGAGACATCCGCTACAGTGTCATCAAGGACTAAGGAGGGAATGCAGAGACATCCTCTACAGTGTCATCAGGGACTAAGGAGGGAATGCATAGGCATCCTCTACAGTGTCATCAGGGACTAAGGAGGGAATGCAGAGACGTCCTCTACAGTGTCATCAGGGACTAAGGAGGGAATGCAGTGTCATCAAGGACTAAGGAGGGAATGCAGAGACATCCTCTACAGTGTCATCAAGGACTAAGGAGGGAATGCAGAGACATCCGCTACAGTATCATCAAGGACTAAGGAGGGAATGCAGAGACGTCCTCTACAGTGTCATCAGGGACTAAGGAGGGAATGCAGAGACATCCGCTACAGTGTCATCAAGGACTAAGGAGGGAATGCAGAGACATCCTCTACAGTGTCATCAGGGACTAAGGAGGGAATGCAGAGACATCCTCTACAGTGTCATCAGGGACTAAGGAGGGAATGCAGAGACATCCTCTACAGTGTCATCAGGGACTAAGGAGGGAATGCAGAGACGTCCTCTACAGTGTCATCAGGGACTAAGGAGGGAATGCAGAGACGTCCTCTACAGTGTCATCAAGGTCTAAGGAGGGAATGCAGAGACATCCTCTACAGTGTCATCAGGGACTAAGGGAATGCAGTGTCATCAAGGACTAAGGAGGGAATGCAGAGACATCCTCTACAGTGTTATCAAGGACTAAGGAGGGAATGCAGAGACGTCCTCTGCCGTGTCATCAGGGACTAAGGAGGGAATGCAGAGACATCCTCTACAGTGTCATCATGGACTAAGGAGGGAAAGCATAGGCATCCTCTACAGTGTTATCAAGGACTAAGGAGGGAATGCAGAGACGTCCTCTACAGTGTCATCAAGGACTAAGGAGGGAATGCAGAGACATCCTCTACAGTGTCATCAGGGACTAAGGAGGGAATGCAGTGTCATCAAGGACTAAGGAGGGAATGCAGAGACATCCTCTACAGTGTCATCAAGGACTAAGGAGGGAATGCAGAGACATCCTCTACAGTGTCATCAGGGACTAAGGAGGGAATGCAGTGTCATCAAGGACTATGGAGGGAATGCAGAGACATCCTCTACAGTGTCATCAAGGACTAAGGAGGGAATGCAGAGACGTCCTCTACAGTGTCATCAAGGTCTAAGGAGGGAATGCAGAGACATCCGCTACAGTGTCATCAAGGTCTAAGGAGGGAGTGCAGAGACGTCCTCTACAGTGTCATCAGGGACTAAGGAGGGAATGCAGAGACATCCTCTACAGTGTCATCAGGGACTAAGGAGGGAATGCAGTGTCATCAAGGACTAAGGAGGGAATGCAGAGACATCCGCTATAGTATCATCAAGGACTAAGGAGGGAATGCAGAGACATCCTCTACAGTGTCATCAGGGACTAAGGAGGGAATGCAGAGACATCCTCTACAGTGTCATCAGGGACTAAGGAGGGAATGCAGAGACATCCTCTACAGTGTCATCAGGGACTAAGGAGGGAATGCAGAGACATCCTCTACAGTGTCATCAAGGACTAAGGAGGGAATGCAGAGACATCCGCTATAGTATCATCAGGGACTAAGGAGGGAATGCAGAGACATCCTCTACAGTGTCATCAAGGACTAAGGAGGGAATGCAGAGACGTCCTCTACAGTGTCATCAGGGACTAAGGAGGGAATGCAGAGACATCCTCTACAGTGTCATCAGGGACTAAGGAGGGAATGCAGAGACATCCTCTACAGTGTCATCAAGGACTAAGGAGGGAATGCAGAGACATCCGCTATAGTATCATCAAGGACTAAGGAGGGAATGCAGAGACGTCCTCTACAGTGTCATCAGGGACTAAGGAGGGAATGCAGAGACATCCTCTACAGTGTCATCAAGGACTAAGGAGGGAATGCAGAGACGTCCTCTACAGTGTCATCAGGGACTAAGGAGGGAATGCAGAGACGTCCTCTACAGTGTCATCAAGGACTAAGGAGGGAATGCAGAGACGTCCTCTACAGTGTCATCAAGGACTAAGGAGGGAATGCAGAGACATCCTCTACAGTGTCATCAGGGACTAAGGAGGGAATGCAGAGACATCCTCTACAGTGTCATCAGGGACTAAGGAGGGAGTGCAGAGACGTCCTCTACAGTGTCATCAGGGACTAAGGAGGGAGTGCAGAGACGTCCTCTACAGTGTCATCAAGGACTAAGGAGGGAATGCAGAGACATCCTCTACAGTGTCATCAGGGACTAAGGAGGGAATGCAGAGGATTATTCAGAAGATCACTCTACTCGACCTTTAAGGCTCGTCAATGGACAACAAGAGTAACTGTATAACATATTTAAAATGGCAGATCATATCTACTATAATTTATATCTACATATACAATGTATGTGCATATATCATAAATATATATTTTACAGATTGATGATAGATAGATAGTCCCCTACTAACAATTAAGTCCTTTTTTATTAGTTACCAATGAACTCAAAATTTGCTTGTGTATTTTATCTTAAATAAATCATTAATAAATTTCCCTAAGTAGCAAATATAAAAACATTCTAATATCATAACATAAAATATCTATTAATGCCAAAAGTATAAAAATATGTCATATTCTCTGAAAATTGTAAATTTCTCTCATTTTGAGGTTATAGAAGAAAAAATTAATAAATAACATAAAATTAACAATATGGCCAAACAGTATGGCAAATTGTGATAGAAAATTTCATAGAATTTTTTTAAATTTTTAAACATGAAATACAGATTAAGTCAATGTCTAAATTACAAAATTAAAAGAAAACTACAGAAATGATAGTAAGGATGCATAAATATAAATTAATTGGAAGAGGTAGAAAGCTAACAAATAAATTAAGAATCTGGCATTAAAACAGAAGGTTGTTAAGTTTCCTAAATAACTGGATACACACACATACACACATGCAGGTCCCAGCTGGCCTCACACTAAAATGTGTCAATCCTTCAAAACAACAGAAAATACTAAAAACATTTAAATTCTTTCAGAGCACCAGGTAAATAAGACAAGAGAAGCTTTCAATCTTAATTTTTAAAATTTTATGAGTATGTGTGTGTGTGTGTCAAGACAAAGAGAAGGACAGAGTGTGAGGGAAGAAAGAAAAATGGTGAGTTGGTATGCCAGGGACTCTTGATGCTTCAAAGAACACCAGACACTTAAGTTGATGGTGCTTTACAAAGGAGTGCCTTTAACCACTGAGTCATCTTTCTAGCCCCACCATATTTTTGTTGTTGTTGTTGTTGTTATTTTTGACGTAGGGTCTCACTCGGGCCCAGTCTGACCTGGAATTAACTATGTAGTCTCAGGGTGGCCTTGAACTCACGGTGATCCTCCTACCTTGCTTCCCAAGTGCTGGGATTAAAGACATGTGCCATCATGCCCCACTACCCCACCATTTTCAATGAAGCAATAGTATACTGATATGAAGACCAAATGAAGTACACCATGAAAGAAAATTACATGGCAAATTCATTTAGAAATAGCACTGCTAAAATTGTATGTTGAATAGTGATAAATAGAGTCTAATAGCAATTGAGATAATGTGTCATGACTAATGGAATTTGTCTCTTTTGGGAATAAAAGAAAAAAATGATTAAAACTTAGGCATAAATCTCCCAATAAAAATTTTCGTTGTGGCATTCAAAGGCTCTTACAGTCTGACACAGAGTGTTTAACCATAATACACAGTTAAAAAAATCACTTTCCTAAGTTCTCTTACTAACTCAAAGGAAGTCAAAGAAGATGTTCATATTCATCATGTTTACCAGAATTCCTCACCTGCTCTCTCTTAATTATCCATCTGGGTTCAGAATGCCATATGGACACACTTCTAAATATCCTGTCCACTCATAAAAACAATTCTAAGTAAATAATTTTTAAAAAATCCTGATGTTGGGTTCTCTTCAATATCAGGAGCTTCTCCTACTGTATCCACACACTTTTATGTGTATTAGAGCACCAGTAACATTTAACTCTGTATTTATGACTCTCTTAAAGACCACTGTTTTCATGTTTTCTACCCTCCCTGAGGTGAAGTCCTTCCCTAGCTGCACATTTTGTTGCAATAACATGAAAACTTTCAGACAAAAAAGCCAAAGCCGGCTGAAAACTTTTGAGTAGTGACTTTCCTTGGAAGGTTACTGCAGGTGCATGGGATGAAGAGCTGGGATCTGAGAGTCAGTGGGGTACTTGCCCTGCCAGTTCCACTCACATCCTGAAGCCAGAGTCATGGTCGCATGAAGCATGCTCAAACCCTAGACTGAGAACCTCTAGTTACCTCCAGCCAGACAGGAACTAACAGCAACAGCCACTGCAGAAGTCAGAACATCCATTGCAGGCACGGGGGTGGGAAGAACGAGTCAAGGCTGGAACTGTTTTACACACACACACACACACACACACACACACACACACACAGTTACCCTCTTCATATTTTTCTAAATATTGACCTGTTTTCTAAAATTGCAATGAAAATGATTAAGCTGGTGAAATAGTCATAATGTCACATTCCAAATCGTTTGTTATATGCAATCAGGGTCAATCATCCTACTGGTACTATACCTGAAGGTTTGCCAGGAGTAGAATACTAAATATGGGACTAAACCCGGAACACTGACACTAGACCAGAATAATACAGAAAGCCTGTATTCCAACCACAGCCCTTGTAACTAGACTTTAAGTTTTAACCTGTTTTTCTTGGTACCACTTCAAAAGTTACCAAATCAAATAGAGTGACAAGTTTTTTATTTTTTCTGAATTGAGTTATACTTTCAGACCTTTTTAAAATAATTTCTTAATTTTATTCATTTTATTTTATTTATTTGAGAGAGAAAGAGTCAGATAGAGAGAGAAAGACTGGCCACGGCAGGGCATTCAGTGGTTGCAAATGAACTCCAGACACATGTGCCCCATTGTGCATATCTGGCTTACGTGGGTCCTAGGGAATAGAACGTCAGCCCTTCAGCTTCACAGGCAAGTACCTTAACTGCTAAACCATCTCTCCAGTCCACTTTTAGACCTTTTGAACAAAGAAATTGATGTACCTAACTCTTTGGTAGTAAGAACACCTCAGGAGTACTTTTTCTTTCCTGGCCTGCTTGTCAACCCATCCCTAAATGGCTTCATCCCCAATCTAAGTTCCATCCAAATATTTCCACCAAATTTGTCTCCACACAAGAACTAGATAACTCAACTATCAATTTGTTAGCAGGATCACATGAATAAAATGACCTCACTTTCTGCCTCTCAATTATGGTAGACTGAATAATGCATTAATCCCTACAACCTTTAGCTATGCCACCTTATATGGCAAAAGAAATTTCACAGATGTGATTACACTAAGCATCCAAGCTTATCTTGGAATATCTGAATGGGTTCAATATAATCACAACCAGTCAGGAAAAAAGTAGAAAAGTCAGTGTTAGAGGGACTGGTGCAAGAAACACTAGTCTGGTTAGTGCTAGCTTTGAAGATAGAAGGCAACCACGAAGCAAAAGAGAACAGCCTCCAGGTGCTGGATAATGCAAAAAAGGATTCTTACGTACTACTGTCCACAGGGAGAATAGCCCTGCTAACTCCTTCATTTCAGCTCACTGAATTCCACTTCAGGCTTCTGACATCCAAAAGTAAAACAAATCTGTATTAAACCATTAAAATAATGGTAATTTTGGGCTGGAGAGATGGCTTAGCAGTTAAGGCACCTGCCTCCTAAGCCTAAGAACACAGTTCCAATCTCCAGGTCCCACGTTTAGCCAGATGCAAAGTGACACAAGGGCGCAAAGCCACACTTGACCACAAGGGGGCACACGCATCTGGATTTCGTTTGCAGCAACTGAGAGGCTGCTGGCGTGCCCCTCTCTATCTGTCTCCCTCTCTCTTTCTCTCTGTCTCGCTCTGTGTCTCTCTCCAAAAATAAAATAAAATAAAATAAAATAAAATAAAATAAAATAAAATAAAATAAAATAAAATAAAATAAAATAATAAAATAAAATAAAATAAAATAAAGGTAATTTCTATGGGCTGGAGAGATGGCTGAGCAGTTAACTCTGCTTCCTGCACAAGCATGAAGGCCTGAGAGCCAGAATTTGAATCTTCAGATACAATGTAATCATTTGGGTGTGGCCATGTGTGCTTGAAACCCTAGTCCCAGTCCCACAGGGAAGCAGAGACCTGAGAATAATCAGAGCCTGCAAATTCTGGAATCAGTAGAGTCCAGCTCAATACAAGATGTGGCCAAAGAGCAATGGAATACCTGGTGTGCTGACCACTGTATATGGGCAAGCGTCACTACAGGACAGCACATGGTGTGACACAAGGGCACATTCGTATGAATACACCACTCACACTCACCTCTCTCTCTCTCTCTCTCTCTCTCTCTCTCTCTCTCACACACACACACACACACACACACACACTTATGAAATTAACAAAGTAACCAGTTCTCTTTTTGAATTACAGTACCAATTCAAAGTATCCTTATTCATTAATACTCTCAATTAGCACCCTGATACCTCACTCTGCAATAGCCATGGAGTCCACCTATTGCTATTACTGTGCTCCCTCCTAAGTGTCCCCAGAGACAAGCCTTCATCCTGTGACTCTTTCCCAGTCTTCCCACATCTTCTCAGACTATTCTTCCCTGCAGACTAGCCTGGGAAAGGTCATTCTCCAAACTGCTCAGAAGTTTTTTTAGGATAAATAAATCTGATGTGTCAAGATAAACAGCATACTGTAGATAGCAGAATGACAATTGTGTTTCTCACTTATAGGTCTTTCAAGTTTGACACCATGCCCTCTATTTTCCTTTCTTTTATTCATTTAAATTTTATTTATTTATTTATGTATTTATTTATTTCGGAGGCAGATTCTCACTCTAGCCCAGACTGATCTGGAACTCACTCTATAGTCCCAGGCTGGCCTCAAGCTCACAGTGATCCTCCTACCTCTGCCTCCGAGTGCTGGGATTAAAGGCATGTGCCACCATGCCAGGCCATGTCCTGTATTTTCAGTGAGCACTATGTACTAGATCTGAAAGGGAGCAGAGTAGCTTCTATCTGTATTGGGACCCTTTCTCTAGTGCTAAAAATTTTACCTTAAAAATAGACTTAAGGCCATAGGCATAGGTCAGTTCCAATTCTTTTAGAGATAGGAAGCTACTTAATTCTATGTCACCCTATAACTTAACCTCCTTAGTTACAAAGGACAGTACTTTCAGTTCTCAACACAGAGACATTTTATGCATTTTTATTACTTTTCTGTGGTACATTTTCAATTTGCTAATATTGTATTTAAAATATAGAACTGAAAATTAGAACCCAACATGGGTCTTATCAATGTTGAACACAGGAGTGATTTATTTTGTGGTTCTTGGTTCTTCATTCTATTTTATGCAAACATGAGCACCCCACAGTTCCTTTTGTATTTGCAGTTCTAAGGTCCTCCCACTCCTACATGTATGCACATGTGTTCCTTTTGTAATAATTCATCAAGCTTCCCTCAGTGGAAAGTCTTTATAGCATTTAAACAACCCATTGTGAGATGCTCCTCCTCTTGCTGTCAAATTTATGACCTTTTTGATACAGAAGTTATGTTAAAAGGGTTAAAAGCGTACTAAAGCTAAAAAGTCAGATAAATGATAGTGGTGTGTGGTCAGGAAGATATAGCTCACCCCAGGGATTGTCTTTTACTGACTGTATCAACACAAGGCCCCATGGTGCATGGGGGGATTGTTTTGAATTGCAAGGAAAGAAGGCAGAAGAAATTATTCCAAAATACACAGATATGCTTAAACATCTCTACTCTCTTTTGCAGCCTGGAATACAGAGTCCACGAAAGTGGAGAGATTCTTTGAATAGAGGATTTGGATTATTAGCAAGTGTGAATGCCAGTAATGAAAACATCAATTGGCATGGATCTACAAACTGAGGTCAAGAGCATCTTTTCACACATTGTTAGCTAGACTGCACTTGCCTGACATAACAGTGTGAGAGATTAGTCTATACACACACACACACACACACACACACACACACATACACACAATTCCTCTTTCACATAAGATAGTTCTATTTATATAAAACATTGAAAATCATAGTGCAACAAGTCCTGAATTATCCTTTCATTTGGCACTGCAGGCTAATTAGCATTTTAATTTGTATAAAGAGAGAATGGGGGGGCTAGAGACATGGCTCAGTGGTTAAGGTGCTAGCCCATAAAGCCAAAGGACCCAAGTTCAATTCCCCAGGACCCACGTAAGCCAGATTCACAAAGTGGCACATACATCGGTAGTTTGTTTCCAGTGCCTGGAGGCCCTGGCATACCCATTCTCTCTCTCTCTCTTTTCCTTACTCTTTCTCTTTCAAATAACTAACTAAATAAATAAAATTTTTTAAAAAGTAAAAAAAAAAAAAAAAAATAGGAGGGAATGGGAACTGACACAGGACATGCAGCATCTAATCAGCAGTTTATAAAATAGGTGGTTAGGATAAATCAGGCCCTGGGTTTCCCTTCATTTATCATCTCAATGAAATTCCATAACCCTGAGGAGACATTATTTCAAATTTACAAATGAAAAAATAAAGACTGAAAGAAGTGACTTGACAGCCCATAATCCCACAGATATCCATAAACAGAGATTGTCAAACCAGGCCTGACTCTGTCACACTCAGGGCCCCACAATCTCTCACGGGAAGATGTGCACATAGTCACCTGACACATGCTAAACTCTGGTCTGCAATCAGAGGCAAAGGCCAGTTAAGTAAGGGCCACTATGGGTGTGATGGTTAAGTTTGTGTCAACTTGATCTGTTTAGGAATCCACAGACACTCCTCATAAGTGTGTCTCTGAGGTTGCTTCTAGGAAGGATTAACTAAAGGAGGAATCCTTCCTCCAGGATGAACCTTTCCTCCAGAGTGGGCGGCCCCTCTTAGAGGGTGGGACTTTACCTAAAGAGGCTCTGGGAAGGAAAGTATCTCCTCCTCCCACCTGGCTGCCGGTGCTGCTCACTGTTCTCTGCTTGCTGCTTTCCAGTGTGGACTGAAGACCAGCGTAGACTGAAGAGGAGCGTCTCTCCAGGACGCCTTCAGGCCTTCAGTGCCGGATTGGGACTGTTGAGGCCTCCAGCCTTGTGGACTGAGCAGCTACCGGGTTCTTTGACTCTCTGGCCTGCAACCTGCTATTGCCAGACTGTTGTAAGCTAATCAATAAATTCCTTTTCATGCAATTCATTCTATCAGTTCTGATCCTCTAGAGAATCCTAACTAATACAATGGGCCTCTTACTGTTCCACCTTCATGTCCACCATGGCTTTCATTCCCAGACCAGTATCACTAGCAACCTGCCTCTCAACCCTGTGTGAGCATGCTAGGCCCTAGAACTGTCCCATTTCCACAAGAGCAAGAATTCCTTTGACGCTTCACTGTCCGATTTTGTGTTTACATGGTACCCACACCCATTTAGCACCTGAAATGTACATGCTAACACTAAGGAAGTGTGCTATTTTACTTTGTTTAAAGTTCTTTTGATCTCAGACATATGGCAATAACTGTCCATATTAATGGGGTATAGCGTGATCTTTTTACACGTTGCACAATGATAAAATTTGGGCAAAGTAGCATGTCTATCACTTCAATTTTTCCTTTGTTGTAAAAACACCCAAAATAATCTCTTTAGATATTTTGAATTTTACATTAAGTATAGCCATTCTATCTAACTGTCACACTGGAGCCACTGGCCAGCCTCCTTGTGTCTTTTCCATCCTCCTTGTGACTCCTCCAGCCTCCTCACTGTCATCCCCAGCATCCTGTAACCATGATTCTACTCGTGACTTCTATGGGGTCAATGCTTTAAATTCTGTATATATGGGAGATCATGTCATTCAATATAATGTACTTTTTATCATTCTGATCCATTCACATAGACAATTTCTTAACAGTGTAGGGAGTTCTATTAAGTGGCACTAATGTAAATATGGAAATACAGTACAGACCCCAGGGGAAGTAGAAAAGACTAGCCCCAGAGAGACACACCTCAGTCTGAGGCAGTAGCCTCAGGAGAACAAACACACGGGCATTAAGAAGCTGTCAGAGGTGAAGAGTTCCGATGATTTTTCAGAGAGGTGTGCAGAGTGACAGGACATCTGCTACAATCTCAGATACTTCCCTGGCGCTGGACCCACAGCTAGAGAAGACAGGGTCCTTCACAGCACATATAGTGAATGGAGCTTAGCTGACTTGATTGTATGTAGCTATGCAGTTAATACAAGGGAAACAAGGGCTCAATTGAGGTAAAGGATTGAGAAGAAAACCATTACTTTACTGACTAAACACTTGGTTAAAGAAAAATCACAGGACTGGAGAGATGGCTTAGAGGTTAAGATGCTTGCCAGCAAAGCCAAAATTGGTTCCAGACTTGATTTCTCAGTACCTACATAAAAAGCCAGATACAAAAGGTGGCACATGCATCTGGAGTTCATTTACAGTGTTTAGAGACCCTGGTGTGTCCATTCTTTGTCTCTCTTTTCTCTCTCTGCCTCTCTCTTTCTCTCTAATAAAATAAATAAAAAGTTTTTAAAAGTTTTAAAATAAAAAAAGAAGAAGAATCACGGTATTTACATGTTCTTTAATTTCTCCTATCTTCCCCTTTCTCTTAACTATCTAATTCTCTCTTTTATTTTGGTTTTTCAAGGTAGGGTTTTGCTCTAGGCCAGGGCTGACCTGGAATTCACTATGTAGTCTCAGGATGGCCTCAAACTCATGGCAATTCTCCTACTGCTGCCTCCTCAGTGCTGGGATTAAAGGCATGCACCACCCGGCCCAGCTCTGATCTTATTTTTTTAAAGGACCTATACCGCTTTTTCTTTCATTTGTCAGTCAGCAGAAAAAATGTATCTGTAATGAGTATTGCATTTATTCTATGCATCAGGCTTATGGTCAATGTTCTTCCTATACTCTATCTGAACAGTAAATGTTTCTTTCTCATCAAGCATTGACTGCTCGTCTCATACACATTATAACCCTAGGCTAACATTCTTTTACAGGCTTATAGGGACAATGACAAGGCAAGGTGAGACTTTTGAGTTTTATCAGAGCTCTTTTCACAGGAAAAGACTGGCTAAGGTTATTTATTGCCTAAAATTAAAAAAAAATAAACACTTGTGGCAATTAAATGCACTTATAAAATATGCACAGCTCAGTGTTAAGTAATTTCCTCTCATGAGCAAGGCCCTGGATTTAACTTCCAGACCTACACAAAGAAAAGAAAAGACAAATAAAAAAATATATACAACTGGGCATGGTAGTGCATGACTTTAAACCCAGCACTGGGGAGGTAGAGGTAGGAGGATCACTGCGAGTTTGAGGCCAATCTGAGTGAATTCCAGGTCAGCCTAGGCTAGAGTGAGACCCGACGTTGAAAAAACAAGAAAACAATATGTACAAATTATAGTTACTATAAGGTCTATAACCAAGGCAAAGGCATTTTTTAAAAGCAGCCAACTTTGGGAACTGCTTGCAAGTTAGTGCCCATTCTTTATACACCAGGCATTGCCTACATGGGTAGCTGTGCCATGATAGGAGGAAATAAAGAATTTATATAGACACTTTTTAGTTCTGTAATCTCTAGTGTCTGACACACTCTTATTAATTGCTTCTGTGTATTCTCTGCAAAATGTGTAGGAGTTTTACATTCAGCTGGAAAACGATTTGTGTTTTCATAAAAAACTCAAAACCTCAATTTCAGAAACATAGATGCTCTACCAAATTTCTGTTCACTCCCAGCTAAACTAAATTCTTGACCTTTAAAAATATTTTTAAACTGTTAAGAACAACAAAAAAAATTACCAAGATGCCATTATACATTCACATCTGGCCTGGTCACCATCCAGAGCATATAATATAGACACTGAATATCTGAACAGGAGACAAAAATCTATGAAGGAGCCCAAGGCCTCTGTAACAATCCAAGTATACTGCCTCCACACATCCATCTCTGCTCATCTTTTCTTAGCCAGACAATCCTCCTCCCACTTTTAGCAACACTACTTGTCTATTTTAGATTCTCATTTTTTCATTGATATATAGGACTTTAAACAAAAGATGCTGACCCAGACTTTGAATGGAGTGATAGAAATAAAACAGGGTATCACTGAGATTATCTGATCTTAGCAGAATCATAGAAACACCATTTGATCAGACTCTACGGTCTGGTCCTCAAAGGCTGTGCTCCTGCTTTACCCTTGGGCAATAGTTTAAGGTTCCCAACTCAGCCTCCAATCCTATCGTCACACAGACTGCCATGGGCCTGGGTTAGCAAGTTTAAAGCAAGAGTCCTCATAGTAAGGGCTACTTATGGGTAGAAAGTGAGTTCCGCAGGGACTGCCCTTGCTGCTGTCCTACTTTAACCCTCTAAGTAGGACAAAGCTTTTCCACCTATGCTGATGCAGTTAAACTACTTTGAATTTTGTGGCTTTCAGACATGGAAATCCTTCCTCTACTCCTGAGTCTCTCAAGAGGTGGATCTTAATGATGAAGTCTTAACTAAATTGGGAAAAATAATCCACGATTATTTCACATAAACTTGTATCCTTGTTGAGCGTTCAAACTTTAGTAGTATTTCAAAGACATGGGGATAGGCAATTACTTGCTTCTGGGGAGTGATATTCTCAGGTATGTCACTTATAGCACTTACAGGCACCCTATGTTTCTCCCATTCTTTATAAGCACCTGTAAAGTTGGCACTATCACTTAGCTCTTCCACACTATAAACTACAGGCACTCAACCGACATGGACCGAGAGCCTGCTATGTGGCAGACCTGTGGCAGACCTGTGTCAGGCCCCAGGAGTATGACAGCAAAATCTATAGTTCCATTAAGTGGTTTGATTCCTTTATCTTCCTCACCAACCCTCTCACCTTCCCTACAGAATTCCCACCTCCCTCATGTTGTTTCCCAAGCTCAACAATAAGTTATTTGTATTTAAGCCTACTTGAAAACCATTTGACACTTTTAAGTGGGTCAGCCATGTTCTCTGTGAAGAGGCATCCAGCTCACTAGAACTATTACAACTGCACCCGAAAGAATAATTTGTGTGGAGCTTACTGCCCATGTCTACGAACAAGAGAGGGAAACAAACTCAATGAAAAACAGAAGTGAGAGTGAGACCCCCAGAGCAGAAACAAAGCCTCACATTTAACTAAAGTCTCTCCAGAAGCCGCAGAGTCACATTTGACTCTCTTCTTCCTATGGCACACAAGCATATTGTGTTGGCTCTCATACAACATAGTCCCAGACTCCGAGCATGGCTTCCCATCCTGGTCCAAGTCATCACAGCCTCTCACCTGATCATTACGTCAGTTCCAAACTGGTCTCCAGGTTTCTAGCTCTGTCTCTACTTAGTATGTTACAAAGGGCCAGATTTTATTAAAATGCTGCATCAAACCATGTCTCTCTTCTGTTCATAGCCATGCAAAGTCTCTCATCTCATTCACAGAACAAGCTGAATCCTCACAGGGTCCTGCAGGTCCTATTCCTGGTGTGTCCCAGGCACGTCACATCTGTTCATCCCTCTGTCTGTAACTCCTTTCCCTAGACATCTGCATGCTAGTTCCCTCCCTCTAGTACTTACACACTGGTTACCAATCCTGACTGCTTTATTTTTGACTGCATCCCTCCCATAGCACTTGCTCTCCTCCCATTCCTGCTTCACTATCTTCCATGGCACCCACCACCATCTGACATGCTGTGTGCTTTACTTACTCTGTGTAGTGGCTATTTCTCCCATGTCTCCCAGCTTCACACCACTGATCGCACCCTTCCCATTCACTAATCATACTAAAATCAGCTGTGATCATATACTTTATATTAGGCCATGTTTGTTTGCTTATTTGCTAGCTTGTTTTGACCTGAGGGTCAACATAATAACATCCTTTAGTGATGACTGGTCAGACGATGGGTCCCTGGTGGTGGGTCTGGTTCTGTCCAATAAGAAAACATGCTCCATGGGGCTGAAGAGATGACTCAGCAGTTAAAGGCACTTAGTTTTAAAGCCTGATTGCCCAGAGCCTGAGTTCCATTCCCCAGCATATGGAGCTGGTTGGTAGTAGCAAGAAACCTTTTTGTGTTCATTATCTCCCTTTTTTCTCTCACTCTCAAATAAATAAAAGTACTATAAAAATATTTTTAAAATAATAAATAAGGGGCTGGAGAGATGGCTTAGTGGCTAAGGCACTTGCCTTTGAAGCCTAAGGACCTAGGTTAGATTCCCCAGAACCCACGTAAGCCAGATGTACTAGGTGGAACAGGTGTCTGGAGTTCGTTTGCAGTGGCTATAGGCCCTGGCATGCCCACTTTCTCTCTCTTTTCCCAAATAAATAAATAAAAATTTACTTTAAAAAATAAAAATAATACTAATAAAGAAGGAAAATATGCCACATGAAGGCCAAGTTCAAGGTTTGTCCTCAGAACCTATGGTATTTGGCATATCCTAAGCACAAGATAAATATTTATTTAATTAGTTAATGTTGATTATATATCCTAATCAAAAGAGCACCAGAACGCTAAGCCATTGCTCTCTGCTTAGCACAGGCATGTACCTAGGACAACTCCACCTGTCGCTAAAGGGGTCTGCTCTCTACCTGTGTGGTTTATGTGCAGAACCTTCATGATTTCCAGGGAAGATCAGGCCAAAACTGGCCATTCACTTTTTCTTGCCAAGGAAAATATTAAACTGCAGATGATATGATAGGTTGTGTAAAAAGTTGCAGCAGGGCTGGAGAGATGGCTTAGTGGTTAAGGCACCTGACTCCTAAGCCTAAGAATGCTGGTTCCAATCTCCAGGTCCCATGTTTAGCCAGATGCAGTGACACAAGGGTGCAATGCTGCACTTGACCACAAGGGGGCGCACACATCTGGGTTTCATTCGCAGCGGCTGAGAGGCTGCTGGCGCACCCATCTCTGTCTTCCTCTCCCTCTGTCTCTGTCTCAAAAAAAAGTTGCAGCAAATGTTTATTAAATTGAGGACAATGTTGCACCTTTAAAACATGTTTTTTTTTTTTTTTTTTTTTTTGAGGATTCAAGGACAGCTAAAGAGGTTCTGAAGAAACACCAGTTGACAAGGACCAGCAAAGGACATAGTTATTCCTTTTTTTCTTTTCCTTTTTGGTTTGGTTTTTTGAGGTAGGGTTTCACTCTAGTCCAGGCTGACCTGGAATTCACAATGTAGTCTCAGGGTGGCCTTGAATTCCTGGCGATCCTCCTACCTCTGCCTCCCAAGTGCTGGGATCAAAGGTGTGTACCCGATGCCTGGCCAAGACATAGTTATTCTTTAGGTTCAGTGCAGATAACTTGGGTGAGCAAGATGTTTCTGTCACAGAGACCATTACTGTCCCACTTTAAAATGTCAATAGGCTTTATCCAGACTTACATGGAAATACTAGGAAGTTGGTAAATTTTGGAAACACCATGCAGGAGATGGAAATTCTATGGGGAAGGCGGGAATGATGATGATAAAGATGATGGAATCAAGTGGACCAAGGGTATATGTGTGTATATGTGTGTGTATATACACTTTGAGCTTACTATGTAGAAAAGCTCTTTATTATGAAACATTCTATTTCCCTTAATTTAGAACAAGTTATATACCCAAACTAACTTGCTACTCTATGGTTTATTGGTAAAAATCTCCTTACAGTTTGAATGCAACTGTCAAAGGTCAGTGTGCATACAAAGAAGCATGGCCCAACATGAATACAGTGCTCAGAAAACCTCTGGAAATCAAATCCATTGTTTCATACACCCAAACCAATCATCTGTAGAGCATATATTAAGATATTTCCAGTCATGTCACAGTTATGCAAGCACACAGGTGGCCACTCACCAAGGAGAGGAAGCATGGTCACTGGCCTTCCAGCCCTTGGCTTCAAGATACCACTGCTCCTTCCTTCAGCAGATGAGGTCAGCTTTGGTTTCTCCCAGGGAAAATTATATGCTAAGTAGATGTGAGCAGGCTAAGGCCAAACATCAGGTAGGGACATCCAGGGAAAGGTATATTATGGTGTTATCTATCCAATTCATACCTTCATCTCAGGCTATTACAGGAGATTTAAAGTGAGCTAGCACACCCAGGCATATGATACAACCACCCAGAAAAGAAGCAAGGGGCTTTCTGTCTGGTGCATAAGATGCAGACTAGTGGAAAATAATTTCCTTGGTGATACCACCTGTATAATGTCTCCCTCCATTAAATGCTCTGGTATTTTTTTCAATACATTTCCTCTGAGATGAGGAGGTGGTTTAGTGGTTAAAGGCATTTGCTTGCAAAGTCTGCCAGCTTGGGTTCAGTGCTCCAGCATCCACATACAGCCAAGTGGAAAATAATATATACAGGTGAGACAAAACCAGGAGAATCTAAAGCTCCTAAGCCCACTCGTCTGTTGTTCATTTGAATGTGTGTGTGGTGTATGGTATATATGTATGTGTGTGTGTCAGCTGTCTACAGCAGTAAAAGACCCTGTCACAAAGATGGTGAAGCACAGTTTCTCTGAAGTTGTACTCTAATCTCCACACATGCAGTATGGTAGGTATCTCTAGAGAAAGAGAGAAAAGGAAGGAAGGAAGGAAGGAAGGAAGGAAGGAAGGAAGGAAGGAAGGAAGGAAGGAAGGAAGGAAGGAAGGAAGGAAGGAAGGAAGGAAGGAAGGAAGGAAGGAAAGAAGGGAAGTTCTCTCCATTACTAAAGACAATTCAGTGATGGAATTCCTTTAACGCTTTTTGTTTTCCTCTTTGGTTGTGCTGGGATGGGTACCAGGGCCCTGTACATGGAAGTTGCTCTATCACTGAGGTATAATCTCATCCTAAGTAAAGGACTTCTCATCTCAGAATTTGAAAACATCTTATTTTGAAGGCTGAGAATGGGTAACAGCACAGGCACAGTAATATGACATTTCTGGATGAGTTTCTTGATAAAAAGAGTTCCAGATATTAAACAAATGGTTTCCCTCAAAACTTAAGTTATTTCTATTTTGATCTGCATCATAAAGAGTTTACAAAATATGTCAAAAACATTGTGGAATGTGTCAAAGAGCATAACAATGAATAATAGATGACTTTGTTCCCAAAGAAATCACAAATTTGGGCTGAAGAGATGGCTCAGCACTTAAGGCACTTGTCTACAAAGCCTAATAACACAGATTCAGTTCCCCAGTACATACATAAAACCAAGTACACAAAGTGGCCATAGTATATAGAGTCTGTTTCCAGTGGCTGAAGGCCCTAGCATACCCATTCTCTGCCTCTCTTCTCTCTATCTCTGCTTGCACATAAAGATATTTTAAAAAGAATTAATAATAGTTTGTATTAATCAAAAATATCACAAAATTAATGAAAAGATGAAAATATTTCCCAGAATATATTTTGCCACATATACTTTCTTTAAAAGTATGCTGAATATTATAATACTTTTCCTCAGGGTTAGCATTGTGAAGAGGCTGTGCTGGGCCACAACATTAAACATAGCTGTAGTTTAAAATGAGTGCACCATAGGAACTGAGGGCAACATATCACAGACGTTAACAAGAACTGACTTCTGCCTTCTTGAATGAGATGAGTGGGAGGATGGGTAGGTAGCTGAGTGGATAGATAGGTAGAGGAACAAACAGTCATAAATATCTCTGATATTCCTTTCCTTTCTAGTCTTTTACCTTTCTGGCCATCTCATAATGAACTAGAGACCTGCTTCACAACTAACAAACCTGAACTGAGTGTTGACTGAGGCACAGATGGCAGCCTGCAGTAAATGCCACTCTTTGGTGGTGGCCTTTTTGCTAACATCAGAGTAAGACATCCAGCTCGCTTTCATCACCTGAATTTCTATACCACTTGCACCCCTTTTCTAATCTAATCTCTTCTATCATTCTTTCTGTGCTCTTCTCTTATTACAGTGTGTATAAAATGCCTGGCAGACAGCCTGGCCCAGGGCAAGCACTCAATCAATGCAAGAGCTCCCTTCCCTGAATTCTATAATACATCCTTTAATCTAAAATTTCCCCCTTGATTTTGGACCTTTTTTAAAGATCTATTTTTATTTATTAGAGACAAACAGAGGGAGTGAGAGATAGAGTGAGAATGGGTACACCAGGGCCTCTAGCTACTACAAATGAACCCCAAAAACATGTGCTGCCAAGTACATCTGGCTTACATGAGTCCTGGAGAATTGAACCTGGGTCCTTAGGCTTCACAGGCATACACTTTAACTGCTAAGCCATATCCCCAGTCTGATTTTGTATCTTTTGATGATCAAGTTGATATATATACTTAATGCTCCTTTTTGATAGCTATCTGTGGTTAAGGTTCTTCTTTAACATATTCATAAGTTATGCATTATATTTGTGTACACCTTAAGAAATTATATAAATTTAAAGTTTGATAGTTTAAGAGTACTTTATTATTTTTATAAATTCTCCTCAGACATTAGTTCTAATTTCATAAAGTGATCACTTTGAATGCATTTATATTTTTGTAGATAGTTTATGATTAGGTATGGTGAGTAAAGTTGAATCTGAGTTTTGTCATCATGGACTAGTGATTTTGGCTGTCTAGAGACTGTATTGTCACCATCCTGATATCACACCCTCCAATCTGATGTTGACAACTCATAGATTAAGACTCTAATTTAAAAGGCAAAATAGCTGGGCATTGTGGATCATGCCTTTAATCGCAGCACTTGGGAGGGCTAGAGTGAAACCCTACCTCAAAAAGCCAAGAAGAAAGAAAAAGAGAGAGAGAGAGAGAGAAAGAAAGAAAGAAAGAAAGAAAGAAAGAAAGAAAGAAAGAAAAGAAAGAAAGAAAATGTAGCATATTATTTTTCTCCATACACCTTCACACCTGCAGTCAAAAAGAATGCATTCCTGTACATAGTATAACCATGTTATTTTAGTTTAATCTCCTGTAGGTTCTCATTAGTGCTTGCAAATACATTCTAGTTGCAGTGAGAAGTGATAACTTATTTTATTACAGCATAAGAATTAATGTAAAATGCATCAACACAAATGTTTAAAATTCCCATTAAAAATATAGGGAAAGCATTAATCCTCTACACTCATAGGGATATCATTTATGTAAGAACTTTCCCATTACCTGCTCATTCAGAGAAGAACTGAATAACTTAGCCTCAGTTCCAAATATTATGTATAGAGTTGTCTTACAAGAAAATAAATTCCTCTCCTTTATGGTTTTGAAGTTTGTATCCTCTCATAAATATATGAAAATTTCTGCCTCATTTTCAACCATTACAATTTACATGGCAGATTTCCAAATGTTGGAAATTGCAAAGTGCCTGTTCTTAGCATATTATATCAACCATCTGCCCTGACCATCAGGACAGAGTCTAGACATTTCTCCAATGCCATATTATAAAGGCAAAGTGTTCATGACATTTATGCAATGCTTTTATAACATTTTTTCAGGTGATATATGGATTCTAGCTTTTCAAATCAGAAACCAGGTAATCACATGCACATGGGTACTTTTCTTTTGTTCTATATTCAACTGTGAATTTTTATCCTTGCTCCCACCTCTTCTTCACTTGTATGTGTGTTTATCTCTCACTCACAGAAACCCACATGCATACATGAAATATGCTATAATAAATTCGAATCATGTAGCTGTCCAGAAAGATTAAAGGTCCAGGAGCTGGAGAGATTGCTTAGTGGTTAAGGCACTTGCCTGTGAAGCCTAAGGACCCAGGTTCAACTGCCCAGAACCAACGTAAGCCAAACATACAAGGTGACACATTCACACAAGGTCACACATGTGCACAAGGTGACACACATCTCTGGAGTTTGACTGCAGTGGCTAGAGGCCCTGGCATGCCAATTCTGTGTCTCTCTTTCTCTCTTTCTCTCTCTCTCTCTCTCTCTCTCTCTCTCATAAAAAAAGATTAAAGGTTTAGTACCTTTCAAACTGACAATGTTAAATACTGAATACTTACTAAGCAGGGTTGAAGAAATTTTATTTTCTCTTCAGAACTCTGTGCATCTATTCATGCTGAGTTAACTAGGATAGTTCAGACACTGATTGATTTCATCATTTTCATTTGCTTCAACGTCTTTCATTTCACAATTTTTTGGGATTTACATCATAAGACAACACTAGTTACTCATACTCAGGAAGGCAGAGGCAACTCAAGCTGACAGGTGCAAAGTTACAAAACAGATTTCAAAGTTCTTTTCCTTCTTGACTTTCAAGTTGAAACATCCCTACCTGTCCATAGTCTCGTTTTTCTATTTAGTGTCCATTTTTGATTTACCAGACCAGGCAAATTCTTAGACAGGAAAGTAACAACTTAAAATTTATATAGTAAGCTAAATCACCCATTGCCAGTAAATAAATGTTTACTCATATAAGGATTTCAGCTGATGGTACGGTCTCAAAATGATATGATTTTAAAGTAGGATTGTGGTGAAGCTTGCTGTTACACTGTATTAAGTTCAATGTAATGACATTTTCTGCCTGTGCTCATCTGTGTATGTAAGGTGGTATGTGCTGTGTGTGCGTGCGATATATACACAAGCATGTGCCCTTTCAGTATCCCATGTGCTTGCCTTCAGTTGGGGGGCAAGGTGGGCATGTGCCAGCAATGGCCAGAGCAGGATGTCAGGTATCCTGCCTCCATGATCTCCAACCCACTCTTGTTTGAGCCAGAGTTTCTTACTAATGCCAGAGCTTGTTGTTTTTTTTGAGAGTCCAGGCGATTCCCTGGTCTTTGCTCCCCTTTGTGAGACTGTGGTTACTGGAACATGTAGCCATTTCTAGGTGTTTTCATGGGTTCTAGAGATTCGAACTCTGGAAGATTCAGGCAATCATGCTTGCACAGGAAGTGCACTTAACCACTGAGCCCTCTCTTCACCCTGTCAAGAACTTTTATATCAATATAAAAATATTCGGGCTGGAGAGGTGGCTTAGTGGTTAAGGTGCTTGCCTGCAAAGCCTAAAGACTGATGTCTAACACTCCAGATCCCATGAAAGCCAGATACAGAAAGGTGAGGCAAGCACAAGTTCACACATGCCCACTAGGTGGCAAAAGCATCTGGAGTTTGATTGCAGTGGCTGAGGCCCTGGTGTGCCAATTCTCTCTTTCTCTTTATGTCTGTCTCTCTCTCTTTCTCTAAAGTAATAATAATAATAAAAGGAGAGTCTATTGGGTTTGCCTCATTTTTTTTTTAATTCAGTAAGCTAGTTCAACAATGGTGGCAGTTCTGTTATTTCTTTCCCACCCCTTGAGACAGTTATCATAAATTTTATTTGCCAAATGTCTAAGTGCTAACTCTAAGAGCCTGAGTTAGGTGACATGTTCCCCATTTCTACCAGTAATAGTCTAGCACTGGGAGTCCACCTTTCCCCAATCCAGCTTTGTTCATGCCCCTCCCTGTATGCATCCATCTGTCAGGTATTAAGAACTGCAATCCGTCAGTACAAATGTTTAAACATTAAATGCCAGATATACACTGAAGGATCTGAAAGAAGAAATTTGAAAACCTGACTGTCACACATTTGGCTCAGTCTTCTGTGGATGTCTGAATACATCAGTCATTTTAGATTTGTTTTACAATGAGAGAAATCAAGTCACAGCCCACATAGTCTCCAAAGGCTCCTTGAATGAAGATGAAGACCTATGGTACTCGCTAAAGTGTGGCTAACTCTCCAGCTTTATTAAGAATATACATCTCTGACATTTTAAATACCTTAAGTTAGTGATTTTTTTTTTTTTTTAGCCACTTAGGAGAAGCCATGTTGTGCCATGTAATTTGAGTTATTTCAACAGAGCGAGTAAAATCTTAAATCATCATCCTAACGTATTCTAGCCTTGCTTGTTGAATAGAGCCACATTGCATAATGGTGCCAGCAACCACAGAATGTGAATTAACAATCAATGACTTGAACAGTTTGTGAAACATGTAAGCTTCTCAGCAGTGGGAGCCTAGCCCAAAGTCCTAGTCATGGCTTTAGCCTGCCATCTTGTACTTCTTCATGAATTCCAGAAATTCTGCATTCCTTCCAGCCTGTTAAAGTAGTGGTCTCAAAAACAAGATTCCCTCTATGCTTTCCAAGTGTCTGACAGCAGATTCAGAACACACATTTTTCAATTTGCCAATTATGCAGGTTTTTATTTTTCTTTTTGAGTCATTCACATCTATCTAATTATGGTCAGCTTTACATGTGAATGTTAACTCTATAGTATCAAAGAGTTCTTGGAAACCTGTTTTGAGGGCAGCTTATGAGGGGTAAACACAGGAAAGGATGCCAACAGAGCCATTTCAGTTACTCCAGAAGCCAACCTCTGGAAGCAGTCGGGGGATCAGCTGAAGACAGTCCTTTTGAGTAAGAAGATATGTGTTACAGCAAGGACAAGCACAATAGATCTCTTATATTATCTAGCCCAATGAAAACATGGATTTATATCATATGGACTGTACTCAAATTCTTGTGAGTCACCTATCTAAAGAGGCAATTCTTTTATAGAGAATTGAAAAGTTATACTTAAATTAACATAAATAGCATTTATTGATCTACCAACTATCATCAACTATAAAGCAATGAATTTGTTGTTTAAGTTTAGGAATAAATTTCTGGGTTATTTCTGTAATAGCATAGTGAAAAATGATTTTATGGCTCCTGAAAAGTTTTTTACTTAAAAAAATTTTGGAACAGAGACTTTAAAATTAATGCATGTCCTCCAGGTTAATTTATATTAAAATTTTAATCTGAGCCGGACATGGTGGTGTATGCCTTTAATCCCAGCACTCCAGAGGCAGAGGATCGCCATAAGCTCGAGGTCATCCTGAGACTACATAGTGAATTCCAGGGCTAGCCTGGGCTAGGGTGAGACACTACTTTGAAAAAAAATAATCTGATAACCAGTTTATTCTCATGAACTTTCCTCACTTTGTTTTCTTACAATTATTAATAGCATGGTACCCAAAATAAGTTACATATAATGCAAATCTGTGTTGTCTAAGCCAAGTTTCTAGGTCCCAAAAACTCAATACATAAATATTTATTACATTATCATCCACTACAACCTTTGGGTTACCAATTCTATATTATGAAATAAGCTTAGTTACTCATAGCAACAAAAAATACTTAGTCTTACTTTTGGAGTCAATATTTGTTAGCAATAAAAATGTTATTAAGAACTGTATAACAGGGTCAAGATGGTGGCTGCCTAACCTTGCCTCACCTCACAGGGAAGTAAAGGCAAGACCCTTAAGGTTCAAAGGATTTTTTAAAGGGTTTGCAGGCTCTTGCATGCTTCCAGAGAGAGGGGGTGGATGAGCAAAATAGGGAATCCACTGATTCCCATGCTCTCAGGCAAGCGCCATCGCTGCTCAGGTACCCTCGGACCTACCTGAGCCGCATCACCGGTCAGGTCCCTCCCTCACCAGCCAGTGCCCCGCATACCATCGCAGGTCAGGTCCCACAGGACCTGCCTGAGCCACATCATTGGTCAGGTCCCTCTCTCGCCAGCCAGAGCCCCATCACTGATCAGGTGCCTCACTAGCTTTCCAGAGCCCCATCGCCAGTCAGGAGCCACCACTCCCCCTCCCGGGGCAGATCAGGGATCCAGGGAAATAGGCCAGTGTTAGGGTGGTTGCCATCCTCTCCCCCTCCCACCTCCAATAGGGAACCCATGCCAGCAGCCCAGTGTTCCCCACCCCAGCCTTTCAAAACTCCAGAGGCCATTGCCCTGACACTCACCACTGTGCCCCACCCGACCCCACCGCACCCCTGGGCAGCAGGCTAGCATTTCACACCCTAGGCTTTCTGAACCATTGTGATGGGCAGACAACAGCAAAAAAGGAATAGCATGAAAAACCAGATACAAATAAATCCAGCTGTCCAGTACCACAATGGATGTCTCAAATCAAATCTTAGAAGAGACAATAGGATCAGAACCCCAAAATGAAGAGACAAGCTATGCAACCCTGGCCAAGAAAATAGCACAACTTTCAGAAACTCAACAAACAGCCAATAATTGTATGATCATTATCCTAGCTAGAGTAGACCTAATAGAAAAAAACTAGGAAGGGTTCCAAAGACAGTGAAATGATCTGAAGGAGAGCAAAAAAAAAAAAAAAAAAAAAAAAAAAAAAAAAAAAAAAGGAGGTCCTCAATAACTAGCTGGCTAAATTCAATGAAGACATTAAAAAAATGCAAGGATGAACTCTAAGAAGCATTAAGAAAATCAGAAAATGATGTGAAAAGGGAACGGGACAGAGGGATGGAAACTATACATAAAAAAGGTGTAGAAAATATGAACCAAATTTAACAAGCCCAAAACTCTGTAGAATCTCTAAAGAATAGAGTGAGCCAAGTGGAAGATATAAACTCAGAACTGGAAGAAAAAAAAAGAAAAAGTTTGTGAGTCCAAAAATTTCAACAAGTTCAACAGAACATGACGGAAATGTGGGATACCCTTAAGCATCCAAACATTAGGATCATGGGTATACCAGAGGGGGAAGAAATACAGACCAAAGGAATGCAAAACTTATTCAACAAAATAATTGAAGAACACTTCCCCACTCTCTCAAAAGAAAATCCCATCAAGTTACAAGAAGCCAGCAGAACTCCAAACAGACTTGACCAAAGGAGAAATTCTCCAAGACACATTATCATTAAGACTCTAAACATCAATCACAAAGAGAAAGTCCTAAAAGCAGCTAGGGAGAAACAACGTATTACTTATGAAGGAAACCCCATCAGAATTACTTCAGACTTCTCAAAGCCAGAAGGGCCTGGAATGGAACACTGAAACTTTAAGAACTTATGGCTTCCAACCCCAACTACTCTACCTAGCAAAAGTATCCCTCATATAGATGGGGAAATAAAAACTTTCCATGATAAAACACATCTTTACAACTATATGAACATGAAGCCAAACCTACAAAGAGTACTTTAGGGAATTCTCCACATAGAAGAATCAAATAACACTAATATCAAATGCCCCCAAGAAGCAGTCCACATTAACAAAAAAAAAAAAAAAAAAAACACCAAAAAAATACCAACTACATAATACACCACAATATGGCAGGTATTAAATGGCAGGTATTAAATCAAACCTCACAGTTATTTCCCTGAATATTAATGGCCTTAATTCACCCATCACGAGACAAAAGCTAATAGGGTGGCTCAGAAAATTAGACCCCTCAATCTGCTGTCTTCAAGAAACCTATCTCACCACTAAAGACAGACACCTCCTCAGGGCAAAAGGGTTGAAAATGATATTCTAAGCAAATGGAAATAAGAAACAACCAGACATTGCTATACTAATATTGGATAAAATAGACTTCAAACCAAAAGTAATCAAAAAAAGACAAAGAAGGCCACTTCTTACTTATCAAGAGAATGATCCAACAAGAGGATATCACAATCATTAATCTTTATGCACCAAACACAGGTGCACCATAATTCATAAAACCTACTTGACAACAAAACAGAAATAAACACCAACACCATCAGAGTCAGGGACTTGAACACTCCACTATCAGTAAGAGGTAGATCATCCAAACAGAAAATTAACAGGGAAGTAAGAGAGCTCAACAACACCATAGAGGAATTAGACCTAATGGACATTTACAGAACATTCCACCCAAATTCTTCTCAGCAGCATAGGGAACTTTCTCTAAAACAGATCATATACTGGGTCATGAAGCCAGCCTCCAAATATTTAGGAGGATCGACATAATTTCCTGCATGATATCAGATCATAATGCTCTTTTGCTAGAAATTAACAACAAAAGATGTGCCAGGAACCCAACAAGCTCCTGGAAAGTGAACAACACACTCTTAAACAATAAATGGGTAGTGGATGAAATAAAACATGAAATTACAAAATTTCTAGAAATGAATGACAATGAGAACAAAATGTACCAAAACTCATGGGAAACAATGAAGGTGGTCTTCAGGGGAAAATCATTGCGCTAAATGCCCTCATACAAAGACAGAGAGATCCCAAATCAATAACCTAACCATCCACCTGAAGGCATTGGAAAAACAAGAAGTATCCAACCCATAAAGCTCCAGACAGAAAGAAATAATTAAGATCAGAGCAGAAATTAATAAATTAGAAACTAAGAAAACAATTTAAAAAAATTGATGAAACAAAGAGCTGGTTCTTTGAAAAAATAAACAAGATTGATGAACCCCTAGGCAATTTGATCAAGCAGAAAAAGGAGAGAACTAAAATTAACAAAACTAGAAATGAAAAAGGAGAGATCACAACAGATATAAGTGATATTGGGAGAATCATCAGAACTTACTTCAAAAACCTCTACTCCACAAAACTGGATAATATGGAGGAAATGGATGAATTCCTGGACACATACCACCTACCAAAGTTAAACTCAGAGCAGATTAATCTGAACAAACCCATCACAACAACCAAGATTGAAAGGGTAATCAAAAATCTACCTAAAAAAAAGAGTCCAGGACCAGATGGCTTCTCAGCAGAATTCTATCAAACCTTCACGGAAGAACTGAAATCAATCTTTCTCAAATTGTGCCACACAATTGGAGAACAGAGAAAGCTCCTTAACTCCTTCTATGAAGCTAGTATCACCATAATACCAAAACCAGGCAAAGATGCCACAAGAAAAGAAAACTACAGCCCTAGTTCCCTGATGAACCTAGATGCAAATATCCTGAACAAAATCTTTGCAATTCGAACTCAGCAGCGCATCAAAAGCATTATCCATGTAACCAAGTAGGTTTCATCCCAGGAACACAGAGTTAGTTCAACATATGAAAATCTGTCAAAGTAATACACCACATAAATAAGCTTAAAAAAAAAACCACATGGTTATTCCGATAGATGCAGAAAAGGCCTTTGACAAAATACAACATCACTTCATGATCAAAACATTGGAGAGAATAGGAATGAATGATCTATATTTCAACATAATAAAGGCTATATATAAAGAGCCTAAAGCCCAATTAATACTTAATGGGGAGAGACTGAATGAATTCTCATTGAGATCAGGAACAAGACAGGGGTGTCCACTCTCACCTCTGCTCTTCAACATCATACTGGAAGTACTAGCTCAAGCAATAAGACAGGAGAAAGAAATAAAAGGGACACAAATTGGAAAGGAAAAAGTTAAGTTAGCACTATTGGCAGATGAGATTATTCTATACAAAAGTGACCCAAGGACCTCCATCCCAAAACTCTTAAGGTTGATTAAATCCTACAGGCCTAATTTCTATAATCTATAAAGAACACAAAAACCTAAACAATAAAAACTCAAACAACCCACTCATAAAATGGGGTAGACAACTGCACAGGGAGTTCTCAGAGGAAGAAATACAAATGGCAAACTCACTTAAGAAAATGTTCAACATCCCTAATCATCAGGGAAATGCAAATTAAAACAACTATGAGATTCCACCTTACCCCAATAAGGACAGCAAACATTAGAAAATCTAATGACAACAAATGCTGATGAGGTTGTGGAGAAAGAGGAACCCTCATTCACTGCTGGTGGGAATGTAAGCTGGTACAACCACTATGGAAAGCAATATGGAGACTCCTAAAAAGGATGACCATAGAGGTACCAGCAGACCCAGTTATTCCCTTACTAAGTATTTACCCTAAGAGCTTCAAGCCTCAGTTCAGAGATACTTGCTCAACCATTTTTATAGCTGCTCAGTTCATAATAGCTAAGAGCTGGAATCAACCCAGAGGTCCATCATTAGATGAATAGATAACTAAGATGTGGTATATCTACACAATGAATTCTACATAGCAGTAAGAAAAAAATGATACAATGCAATTTGAAGAAAAATGGTCAAAGTTGGAACAAATCACTCTCAGTGAACTCACCCAATCACAGAAAGATAAGCATTGCATGGTCTCACTAATCTGTGGCTCCTAACCTGAATTTGCCTGAAATGCTGATATACCTAAGAAACATTTTTAGGACTGGACAATAGGGATGGTGGGGAGGGAAGGGAGGGCGGGGGGGCGGGGAAGACAAAAACTGGACCTGAGGGCTGGAGAGATGGCTTAGTGGTTAAGGCGCCTGCCTGCTAAGCCTAAGAACGCTGGTTCCAATGTTCAGCGGTTCCAATCTCCAGGTCCCACGTTTAGCCAGATGCAAAGTGACGCAAGGGCGCAATGCCACACTTGCCCACAAGGGGGCAGACGCATCTGGATTCTGTTCACAGCAGCTGAGAGACTGTTGGCGCGCCCATGTTTGTCTCCCTCTCCCTCTCTGTCTATCTCTCTCTGTCTCTCTGTCCAAAAATAAATAAAAAATAATAAAATTAAAAAAAAAAAAAAAAAAACTGGACCCGATTGGAAATGGTACCAAAAAATCCTATAACCTGTAAGATGTACTAAAGGGCTGATCCTTCATAAGCTGCTTAGAGAGAACACCTGAATCACAGGGGCCTTGAGAGATAGGATGAAGACTAACGTCAACCTTCTCCTGTTCCTCTCTCTCATGCCCTCTTCTTACTCTTGTCTCTCTCTCTTTCTCCTTCATACTACCCATATTTTTCTTCCTTCTTTTCCCTTGGCACTGACCTGTAACTCCCAGTACCAGCATGAGGTCAACAATGAGCTGTTGATCAGTGAGACCAACAAGGTTTCCCAAAAGAAGACAGATTTCTGTCAGAGTACTTGATGACCCACCAAAGGTTAATGGTAAGACCCTATTACTGAAGACACCATGTGCTATTGGGATGGAACATGGAGTGACCTGGCTGGAATCTGGAAGAGACAGTCCCCAGACAGTTAGCTTGTCTAGTGACAGAAGTTACTACATGAGCAACTGGGGGAAAATGACCAGCATCTGTCTAAGAAACTCGAGATATAAACTTCCCAGCAGCAATCAACCTTACGTGATGCTCACACAAATGCAGTAGTGGCACACAGCCATGGTGGATTACCAATTGCTCTTGATTTGGCTAAAGGATCCACTCAGTGGAATGGAACCCATACCTGGAACTGGAAAACAAGTCAGAACCATATCCAAAAATGAGTTCACCCTCCAATATCAAGCTCCCATCAATAGTGGGATACAAGAGGGCCTACATCCATTAAATTCACTAAACAATAATGGCTATCCATGTGCCTTGCACTGACCTCGCTCTCTGTTGGAAAATTTGCTTCTCTTTTTCAGATGGACATAGAACCTTAGGAGAGAATCAGCTCACCGCACCTCACCAGGGCACCAGCTGAACCCATAGAATAATTGGGGAAATAAGCAAGAGTGCTGCTTTCTCAGTGAACCTGGATCAGCAGAGGGGTGAAGGAGATAGACACAGAGAACACTCAACCCCTACAAAACCAGAGATCCAGAGACACAGAGACTCCCAAGACCTTGTCAATGAAATAGACCTAAAATGAACCCAACATGGCTTAGGGAAATTCACAGAAGAGGGGGAGGAAAGATTGTTAGAGCCATAAGTTGGGTCATTATGCATAGAGACATTGTCTCTCCCCCATAACTGATGGCTATCCCCACAATGCAAGACCCACAATCCCCAAGGGGGGAGGGCAGGGAGAAGGCTAACAATGGTACCATCATGGCTCTATGCACATTATATAGATAACTAATAAAAAAAATATATAACTGAGAAGCATTAAGTGGTGCTTATATTTTTAACTCAAATTAGGCATTCTACAATATATATTTATTATGAAGTATATTATACATTATATGTGTGTATGTGTGTGTGTGTGTGTGTGTGTGTGTGTGTGTTACAGGTTAAAATATATGAATAAAAATTTATATAAATTGAAAATGAGACTATATGGCTTAATAAATTTTATCATTTTCTACCTTATCTACAAAAGTTTGTTGAATTGTTTATAGAGTCAAAACTAGGATCTAATGGCAAGGCCACTGAAGAGTTTCAAAATTCATCAGAGTGCTGAAAAGAAGTGACAGTAGAATGTTCAGAACTAAATTTAACACCTCTATCACACTTTGCAAGGCTCAGGGATCACTGCAGAAGAGGTAGCAGAACATGTAAGAGCCAAAGGAAGGAGTGCTTTGCAATACTGTCTTCCAGACACAAAGTGGCCACAGGATTAATGACTTCACAGTGGCTGATGCTAAATATACAAGACCTGCATAATAGGAGGGAAAAATGATGACATCAAAATAGCAGACAGGTTGGAAAATAAGAGATTCAATAGAGGGAAGATTCAGGAGGAGGCAAAGGGACAGTGTCGGGCAGAAATTATAATCGTAGTATATTGTCTATATGTATACAGGTTGTCAATAAATTTTTTTTAATATAATCTGAGAAGTCAATCATTTATGCAGTAAAAAAAAAAAAAAATCAGTCTGTCCAGTTGTGGTGGTGCATTCCTTTAATCCCAGCACTCAGGAGGCAGAGGTAGAAGAATTGTCATGAGTTCAAAGTGACACTGAAATTACATAGTGAATTCAGGTCAGCCAAGACTAGACTAAAACTCTACCTTGAAACCCTTCCCCCCCAAAAAAACCCAGTCTCTTAATAGGTATATAGTTTCTTTTAGGACAATAAAAATGTTCTAAATTATATTATTACAATGGTTTATGGTATGCAAATTACATCTTTAAATTATTTTGAAAAATAGTAACACTGAGCTTGAGAGATGACTCAAAGTTAAATGCACTTCCTGCACAAAATTGATCAGGAGGCCAAAAACTTTGCTAAGTGAACAGAATACAAGGAAACTGTGGGATACCCTAAAACGACCAAACATCCAGATCATGGATATACCAGAAGGAGAGGATATACAGGCCAGAGGCATAGAGAACATATTCAACAAAATTACTGAAGAAAATTTTCTGAATCTCTCAAAACAGAGGCCCATCCACATGCAAGAAACCCATAGAACACCAAAAAGACTGGACCAAAGAAGAAACTCTCTGAGACACACCATAGGTAAAACTCTTAACAACAAAATCAAACAGAGAGTATTAAACCCAGCAAGAGAGAAAAACCTCACAACATACAAAGGTAATCCCATCAGAATTACATCAGATTTCTCAATGAAAACCCTGAAAGCCAGAAGGGCCTGGAATGGAACACTTCAAAGTCTAAAAAACTATAGCTTACAACCCAGACTACTCTATCCAGCAAAAGTATGCCTCAAAATAGATAGTGAAAGAAAAACTTTCCATGAAAAAGGTCAACTTTAAAATTATATGAACACAAAGCCAAATCTACAGAGAATACTTGAGGAAATACTCCACATAGAACAGTCAACCAACCAATCTCAAGAGCCAACAAGAAGATCACAATAACCAAAATAAACCAGGCTCAAAACAGTACATAACACAAGAAAGTGCCAAACCCCCTGAAACACCTCATCATGGCAGTGATTAATTCAAATCTCACAGTAATAACCTTTAAATATTAATGGACTTAACTCGCCCATCAAAAGACACAGGTTATCAGGATGAATCAAAAAACAGGATGCTTCTATCTGCTGTCTTCAAGAAACCTATCTCACTACTAAAGATAAACATCTCCTCAGGATGAAAGGTTAGAAAATGATATTTCGAGCAAATGGAAATAAAAAAAACAAGTGGGTGTTGCTATATTAATATTGGATAAAGGGCTGGAGAGTTGGCTTAGCGGTTAAGGCTCTGCCTGCTAAGCCTAAGAACCCGGTTCCAATCTCCAGGTCCCACGTTTAGCCAGATGCAAAGTGATGCAAGGGCGCAATGCCACACTTGACCACAAGGGGGAGCATGCATCTGGATTTCGTTCATAGCAGCTGAGAGACTGCTGGCGTGTGCATCTCTATCTGTCTCCCTCTCCCTCTCTGTCTCTCTCTCTCTGTCCCTCTCTCTCTAAAAAATAAAAATAAAAAAAAAATATTGGATAAAGTAGACTTCAAACCAAAAGTAATCAAAAAGGACAAAAAAGGCCACTTCCTACTTATCAAGGAAATGATCCAACATGAGCACATCACAATCATAAATATATGCACCAAACACAAGTGCACCACAGTTTATAAAACAACAAACAGAAATAAACACCAAACCATCATAGTCAGAGATTTCAATACTCCACTATCATCAATAGACAGATCATCTAAGCAGAAAAACAACAGGGAAATATTAGAGCTCAACAACATCATAGATCAACAAGAGCTAACACATATAACTTTCACCCCAACTCTACAGAAGACACATTCTTCTCAGCAGCCTATGTAACCTTCTCCAAAATTGACCATATATTAGGCCATAATGTGTGTCTCCATAAAGTCAGGAAAACTGAAGTAACTTCCTCGATCACATCAGCTCACAATGCTTTAAAGCTAGTAATCAACAACAAGAGACACATCAAGAACTCCACCAGCTTCTGGAGAGTGAACAAAACACTTTTAAACAATGAATGTGTTGTGGAATAAATTTAAAAAAGAAATTATAAAATTCCTAGAACTGAATAATAACAAAAACCCAACCTACCAAAACTTCTAGGACACAATGAAGGCAATCATAAGGGGAAAATTCATAGTCCTAAATGCCTTTATTACAAAGAAAGTGAGATCCCAAACTAATAACCTGACTGTCCAACTAAAGGCACTGGAAAAACAAGAAAAATCCAACCCAAAGAGATCCAGATGGAAATAATCAAGATTAGAGCAGAAATTAATGAATTGGAAACTAAGAAAACAATTAAAAAATTGATGAAATGAAGAGCTGATTCTTTGAAAAAGTAAACAAGATTGACAAATCCCCAGCCAAATTGATCTAGCAAAAAAAGAGAAGTCTCAAATTATCAAAACTAGAAATGAAAAAGGAGAGCTCACAACACATATCAATGAAATTGGAAGAATCATTAAGGCATACTTCCAAAACATCTACTCCAAAAAATTGAATAATCTGAAAGAAATGGATGAATTCCTAGACACATACCACCTACCAAAACTAAATTCAGAGCAGATTAATCTCCTAAACAAACCTATCATATCCATAGAGATTGAAAAGGTAATCAAAAACTTCCCCAAATGCTATCAACCTTCATTGAAGAACTAAAAACAATTTTTCTCAAACTGTCCCATGTAGTCAGAGACCAGGGACTCCTCCCAGACTCCTTTTATGAAGCTAGAATCACCCTAATTCCAAAGTCAGACAGAGACGCAATAAGGAAAGAAAACTATAGGTCTATATCCCTAATGAACTTAGATGCAAAGATCCTGAACAAAATCCTTGCAAACCGAATTCAACAACACATCAAAAGCATTATCCAACTTGAGCAAGTAGGCTTCATCCCAGTTTTAACATGGATGGTTTAACATATGGGAATCAGTCAATGTAATACACCAAATAAATAAATTTAACCAAAAGAACCACATGATCATCTCAATTGAGGCAGAGAAAGCCTTTAACAAAATACAACACCACTCCATTACCAAAACACTAGAAATAATAGGCATGGAGGGTTTATACCTCAACACAATAAAGACTATATACAAAGCCCCTAAAGCCCAAATAATACTTAGTGGGGAAATTCTCAAAGAGTTCCCATTGAGAATTGGAAACAAGACAGGGATGTCCATGCTCATCACTGCTCTTCAACACAGTACTAGAAGTCCTAGCTCAAGCAATAAGACAGGAGAAAGAAATAAAAAGTATTCAAATTGGATTCAAAGTGGCAAGATACAAAATAAATACACAAAAATCAATAGCTTTTCTATATGCAAAGGACAAATATACAGAGAAAGAAATCAGTGAGGCTGTCCCTTTTTCAAAAGCCACAAAAAAAATTAAATCTCAATGGCTCTTAATATGAAGAGTGGTTTTCATATGAAAGTTAGAACCTTTAATGAGATTTTGGGCTTTATTTCAATATTTTGTTCAAACTATCTCCTATTGCTCTATAACTGCCCCAACTAGAGAAGAAAGGATACCATCTCATCCATGCCAGGAGGGGAGAGACCAGGATCTCCACTTACATTCAACATAGGAGCTCCATGGGACTGCCATGAACAGTTAGGGATCATGGTTCCCCATGAGATCTCAAGACACTGAGCAGAGGGTATCTTCACTAGCACTGGGTAATGACGCAAGGCCTGAGTCTCCACTAGCTCTTCTCTATCACAACTGTACCATGAAGATGGAGAAGGTTTTAACTATTTTAACTATTCCATATGGTGATTAAAAAAATCCACCATTCACAATTGGTTTCATTGATACTATAACATAGAAGGAAAGGAACACTTATGACCAATCAAGTGGGATGTACATCCTTGCTTCGATACTAGCCCAATAGAAGAAAATGAAAGAAATCAGACTCCTCACTCAATTTTTCTTGATAGTAGTATTGTGGTATAAGCAGTATTGTTTTATTCTATTTCTTCATGTGCTTTGGTGGAATAGAAGACTACAGTATAAAATATTCAACCAATCCTGTCCTTTTCCAACCTTCTGGTTAGAGGGAGTAGGCTTCATTTGCAAGCTTTTTTGTTTATCCCCATTACTATTCTTAGGTTGCTGACTTCATCATAAAATGTTACACATATGCAGCAAAATTAAATAAAGAAAGAAGACTCAACATCAGGTTATTCCTCTGGCACTGATGTTCCTAATCACTCATGTTCCTCCTGACCTCACTGGAAATGTTCTTGTATTTGGTTTACAGTGTCTAAGGTTTTTAGCTGGACATAACGTGCAGAAAAGGGAAGGTCCATCTATAGCAATGTGGAACGTGAAGTCTGTGTTTTCAAACCAGATAGCTATTACTTTGTTGATTTTCATAGATGTATTTACATTGCAGTTGAACCCATTACATTTATGTAAGACTCACATCATTTCATTCTAATGTTTTTCATTCCAAAAATTGATCTTTCACACACACACACACACACCCCTATGCAGCTTCACACAAATGGACTCACACACAAACATGTCTACACACATGCAACATACACACCACACATATATGCAAGTATTTATTTTTATATATCAAAATCTAAAGGTCAGGCCGGGCGTGGTGGTGCACACCTTTAATCCCAGCACTCGGGAGGCAGAGGTAGGAGGATCGCTGAGAGTTCGAGGCCACCCTGAGACTACATAGTTAATTCCAGGTCAGCGTGGACCAGAGTGAGACCCTACCTCAAAAAAAAAAAAAAAAAAAAAAAAAAAAAAAAAAATCTGAAGGTCTTACTTTTTGCCACAAACACATAAAGTTAAAGGATACCTTCCTTGTGAACATCAGAGTAGTATTTTAAAGGTACTTGTATACATGTGTAAAAACTTATGATAAAATATCTGCTCAATGTATAATATTTGTGGGGAAAATGCATAAACATATGACTCCATATGATGTTGTCCAGCTATAAACAATTATAATAGGGTGAGGATACTATGTTGGAGATTACTTATTTATTTATTTATTTATTTATGAGAGAAAGTAAGAAAGCAACATGATAGATGATAAATAGTTAGTTAGATAGATACATAGATAGATGATAGATAGATAGATAGATAGATAGATAGATAGATAGATAGATAGACAGATAGATATACAGATAGATGATAGATAAACTGGGTGAGCCAGGGCCTCTAGACACAGCAAATGAACTCCAGATGCATGTGCCATTTATGCATCTGGCTTATGTAGGTATTGGGGAATCAATCCTGGGTCCTTAGACTTCTGAGGCAAGTGCCTTAACCACTAAGCCATTTCTACAGACCTGTGTTGGAGATTTTAATCAAACTAAAAGCCCTCTCCCCATTCTGTACTGAACAGTGTTTTACAAACACCTCAGATTCTATGCTAAAAAAAATGTAAACAGTCTTTGTCCTACTCTTATCATAACCCAGTAGAACTGTGTCACTGTGTCCTGTCCTGATTCAGATATCTTGTAAAACTAGACCATGAGTAAAAACCACCCCTGAGCTGGGCATGGTGGTGCACACCTTTAATGCCAGCACTCAGGAGGCAGAAATAGGAGGATCATTATGATTTCAAGACTAGCCAGAGACTACATAGCTAATTCCAGGTCAGCCTGGATAAAATAAGGTCCTATTTCAAAAAACAAAACAAAACAAACAAAAAAATCCCTGGATAAGCAGCTTTCTGTTCTACATTTATACTTCCTTATCGCTGATTGATTGCTAGGAAATTTTCTGTTTCCTAAAACCATGTAACCTTATAAACTTGTAACCCAATAGTGTAAAGAATTCAAGATGATATATACTGCCTGCCATATTGTCTATAAAAACTCTGAGCTACCAGAGCTGAGCAATCAGGCTTTGGAAGTTATTCTTCTGAGTCCATGTCCACTTACATAAAATTTTTCTTTCTTTCTTTCTTTCTTTCTTTCTTTCTTTCTTTCTTTCTTTCTTTCTTTCTTTCTTTCTTTCTTTTTTGTGTGTTTTGTTTTTTTAAGGTACGGTCTTACTCTAGCTCAGGCTGACCTGGAATTCACTCTGTAGTCTCAAGGTGGACTTGAACTCACGGTGCTCCTCCTACCTCTGCCTCCCAAGTGCTGGGATTAAAGGTGTGAACCACCATGCCGCACTTGAATAAATTTTCTGATACTCTACTCTCTCTTTGGTGCCAGCTCTATGTGACTCAGTTTTCCCTAACAATACTGTGTTCCACGCTTTTTACTAGGCACTGTTTTTCATTTTATTCAATGAATTCTCATCATGAATACCATGTTGAACCATGCTTTATTCACTTAACATGATAATGTGTTTTACCATTAGGTTTAATAATCTTATCTTTAATAGCCATAATAATATTCTACCTTATGAAGGTGCTGTAAACTATTAAATATCATTTTATGTGAGGTTATACTGCATTTTTGGCATTTTTATTAACACTACAATGCATGAACTTGCACATAAATCTTTGACTTTTATTTTTTCTCAGCATAGGCAGATAATATCTTGATTATCGAATTCCATTTCCTACCAGTACAAAACTGCTTCCCCCCCCCAAGCAGGCAGTACAATTGGGGGCAACCTGACCCCAGCACTGAATGTAGATTGCAAATGTGCATATTCCAAGCACCAGTGGGATTCTCTTAAGAGTGCTAACTTCTTGTACAGAGATGAGGTCAGGCAAGCCTGGATCTCTCTTCCAACTTATGCAATGATGTATTTGCTTTCCTGGCTCCCTAGAAGGATTGCTTGGAAACTGAATCACATGTGAGGTTCCTCTGGATTGTCCTCCTAGTTTCACCACTAGCATAGTGAGGACCAAAAATTAGAGCATAACTCAGCAAAAGGTGTAAAACCTACTTTGAAGAAAGTCCTGCCTACTAGTTGATTTCAGGAAAAAAAAAAATAGATTACCTTCCATGCTGTAGAAAAGCAGCACCTTCAACATAAAATTGGAAGGGGTTGGGCTTGGGAGATGACTCAGTGGGGCATGTGTTGCCATGCAGGCATGTAAACCTGAGCTCAGACCACCAAACCTACATAAAAGCCAGGCATGGCAGCAGATGTAATCCCAGAACTGGGAAAGCAGAGGCAGGAAAATCCCTGGGGCTTGCTGGCTAGCAAGTATAACCAAATCAATGAGCTCCAGGTCAGGCAAGGTTCTGCATTCAATGTCAATGCTGGGATGGCAACCTGCCTGCAATCTCAGCACAAGAGAAGAGGAAGAGGGATCCACAGGGCATCCTGGAATCACTGAGTTCTGGGTTTAAGTGAAAGCAACTGCCTCAGTTAATGAAATAAAGAGCAATTGAAGTCAACATCCAGTGTCAACTTCTCCACCCCCCCCCCGCCACACACACACTAAAACATAAATGAGCAAAACTAAAACATTCATATGAAGATTAATCTTTGATTGTCAACTTGAAAAAATTTAGAATAATCATGTAAACAGATCTCTGGTCATTTCTCTGAGAAATTTTCTAGATTAGTTGATGAGGGAGGACCCACCCTAACTATAGTAGCACCATCCCATCCCATGGGCTGAGTTCATGGACTTTACTAAAAGGAGAAAGCTAGTTAGGTAAGGAGCATTCATCAGTTCTGCTTCATCAATATGAACTGAATGGGATCACCTGCCTTAAGCAAATACAACCTGGATCTGTAAGCTGAACTAAATTCTTCCTCTCTTAAACTGATTATTGTTAGTTATGTTGTCTCTGCAACAATAACAAAAGATAATTGGGGTGGGTGTGGAGGCACACGCCTTTAATCCCAGCACTCAATTGGGAGGCAGAGGTAGGAGGAGCACCATGAGTTTGAGGCCACCCTGAGACTACATAGTGAATTCCAGGTCAGCCTGAGCTCGAGTGAGACCCTACCTCCAAAAACCAAAATAATCATCATCATCATCATCATCATCATAATAATAACAATACTTGGTACAATTAATAAAATTGAGAGTAAAATAACTTATGCAGTATTATCTTTCCTTTTAAAATTTCCTTTCCTAAAATGTAGGTTTTACTGTTTTATTAACTAACTTGATTACAATACTTCATTTCTCACCACATGTTGCTGTCAACAGACACTTTTGAAGCTCTTGTCCTTAATAAATGACGTATGTCATTTCATTATTAAAGAAAAGGAATAGTTTGTCATAAACCAGTTTGCAATGTTATATTCTTTAAAGGAATGTTTTCCATTGTCATTAAGAAAAACAGTAGTTTCCTTGCCTAAAGAAAGAAGCACTCACCTTTCAACTTTCTTTGGAACACCTAATTCCCACAGATACTTGCTTTTGACTTGCAGCATCTTCATCAACGAAAGATTTACATCTTACTCATTATAATGGTTGTGTTTTGTTTGGTTGCTTACCCCTGCCCCTTTATGGATCTGAGAACTCATAACATTAATCGTATTTCTGTCTGATTTTTCCCATTCTAGTACATTTTAGAAAGCCTTTTAGTATTTATTATCACAAGTAGAACATCTCTCCAATTCCAAAGTTTCAAAATGAAAATTCTTAGATTTTAAAAATAAGACTTAAATTATATGATTAGTATTTATACTAGTACACTTGTAAAAATGCATTGAAATTGCCTACTAAGCAGGGAATTTCATGCCATCAGCTAGTAAAAAAAATTTTAAATTATAAAGTAAAAATTTTTAAAGGTTTATAATATCCGGTATGATACAAATAGGTAAAATAAGCATTTTCATAAAACACTGATTGGAAAAAGTACTGGAATTAGTGGGAATTGGTTAATTTTTCTAATACAAAATATTTGTACCATTTGATCTAAAAATTTCCATTTTAAGTATTTACCCTGTAGACATTTCTGTACACCTGCAGAAAGATACAAGGCAGTTTACTACAGCATTGTTTATAATATTCTTATATGTGAACCTACATCAATGTACATGTATATAAAACATTTTGGACACTAAAAAGGTAAGAGTATTTCCTTCTGAGTATTAAGATTAGAGAGTATAAAATTATCACTTTTTAAATGTATTTATTTATTTGAGAAAGAGAAAGAGGCAGAGAGAGAGAGAGAAAGAGAGAGAGAGAGAGAGAGTGCCATTGCAAATGAACTTTAGAAATATGTGCTACCTTATGCATCTTGCATACACAGGTCATGGGGAACTGAATGTGGGCCCTTTGACTTTGCAGGCAAGTGCCTTAAGCACCAAACCATCTCTCCAGCCCATCATTTATTTTATTTTATTTATTATTATTTTTATGGACAACTTCTTTAATTGTAGACAATATCCCATGTTATTTCCCTCACTCCCCCCACTTTCCCCTTTGAAACTTTACTCTCCATCATATCCCCTCCCCCCTCTCAATCAGTCTCTCTTTTCAGTTTGATATCATGATCTTTTCCTCCTGTTATGATGGTCTTATGTAGGTAGTGTCAGGCACTGTGAGGTCATGGATATCCAGGTCATTTTGTGTCTGGAGGAGCATGCTGTAAGGAGTCCTACTCTTCCTTTGGCTCTTACATTCTTTCTGCCCCCTCTTCTGCAATGGACCCTGAAACTTGGAAGGTGTGTTTGAGATGTTTCAGTGCTGAGCACTCCTCTTTCACTTCTTCTCAGCACCATGGTGCCTTCTGTGTCATCCCAAGGTTGCCACCATCTGAAAAGAGAAGCTTCTCTAACCAAAAGTGAATGTAGCATTAATATATGGGTTGGACATTAAGAGAAGTGCTTACTGGGCAGTTTGGTGAACACAGTATATACATTTAGAGAGTTACCAGCAGACATTACACCCTTAGGGCTCATGACTACCCCTGTCGTACGTTTTCACTATTAGGGATGTGTTCCCTCCCATGGAGCGGGCCTCCAGTCCAATTAGAGAGCAGTTGGTTTCTCCCATAACAGACATGCCACTATTGCACCCATTGGCTCATTTGGCCTGGCTGGCCAAATTTAATGCTTGCTATGTTCACTGTTGAGTACATTCTTCACTGGTGTTTTCTCTCTCCCATTGACCTGCATACAGTGTAGCTTTTTCCAACTTTCTGTCAGTTGGTCCTCATGGAGGAGGCTTTCAGCTCAGCTCCAGCAGGTTTTCTCAGTGAACTTGTCACCTAAGTATGTGGAGTATTCAGCAATAGGGTCTTACCATCCATTCTGGTGGGAAACCAAGGGCCTCAGCAATGGCCTATAATGTTTTGGGGGTATTTGTGACTTCCCTGGCCAACAACTCACTGGAAGGTATCCCATCCCTGGCACTGAAAATTTTTCTAATAACAATCTCTGGCTTCTGAGTGTTCCATTGTCCAGAAAAGTAGGTTTCCATATGACTTTTTTATATCCTCTTAGATTTAGATTAGCCCTCCCTCTACCTTTCCTTTACTCAATCTCTTTCCCTGACCTCACTTAGGCCTTTTCACCCCCATTAATCTGTTCTTCTACTTATATATATATACAATACCATCCTATTAAGTCCACCCTCCTCCCTTTCTATTCCCTTTATATTCCCTTTCTAGCTTAATGGCTTCTGCTACACAGTTTTATTTTTACTCACTTAGAAGTCCAATCATTTGTAGCTAGGATCCACATATGAGAGAGAACATGTGACGTTTGGCTTTCTGGGCCTGGGTTACCTCACTAAGTATAATCCTTTCCAGATCCATCTATTTTCCGGCAAATTTCATAACTTCATTTTTCTTTACTGCTGAGTGGAACTCCATTGTGTAAATGTGCCACATCTTCATTATCTACTCATTAGTTGAGGGACATCTAGTCCAGCCCATCATTTTTTTAATCTAAGTATTTCTATGCTATTTTATTTACTTATTAGAAGCATATCTTCACATTAAAATTCTACATTTCCAATTAAACATTTTAAACCAAGCCTATTAGCATTACTGTCTCTTTCTTTACCATTTTGGGTGTCTGTTTTATTATCACTTGACCTAAGAAGAGTTAATGTACATGTGTATTGGGTGGAAGGTAATATATATGGCCTTCCTACAGGCTCACCAAGGGGTGTTTCTGAATCCTTTTCTTGGTGCCACAATCAGGCTAGTCAGCTGCACACTATGTGTTTATCTGGTGCTCATTGTAGGCTAACCTAAGTGCCTGCGGTGAGATTGTGTGTGTGTGTGTGTGTGTGTGTGTGTGTGTGTGTGTGTGTCCTTGTCTATTACTCTAGCCAAAAGTCTCCATCAAAAATAGAGGATTACATGTGCTAAGGAGATAGCTCAGGGGGTGAAGCGCTAGCCACACAAGCATGAGTACCTGAGTTCTGACATCCAGAACAAGAAAACAGTGCAAAAGAGAAGCCACAATCCTGACACCTTAAGTTAAATGAGTATTTCCGGCTTTTGAGGGGCAAGCTTTGAGATAGTATGCCCCTGAACCCACTTTCCAGAGATCAGCTCACTCTCTTGCTATTTTCCCTCTGGGGTTTCAAGAAGTTATGCAATGCTTCCCACTGCCATCATGAAGCTTCCCCTTGAGATTGTAAGCCAATATAAATCACTTCCTCACATTAACTACTTTTTAGTAGGATGTTTTTGTCCTAGCAATGCAAAGTTAAGTGCAGCAGGAAACTTGTCCCAGAAAAGTGGAGTTGCTTCTAGAGGCCTGTGTACCTTTTGATCCTTTTTAAAAAAGCTTTTTATTGACAGCTTTCATAAATATAAACAATATGCCATGATCATAATCTCCTCCAAGCACCTTCTCTTTTCCCCTTCCCAGGACCCTGCTCCACTAAATCCCTTCTTTCAAACTAGTCTCTCTTCTATTGCAATGTCATCATTTTTTCCTCCTATTGTGCAGGTCTTTGTGGGGGTTAGCATCAGTACTGGGAAGTCATGAATATCAAAGCCACCTTATGTCTATTAAACAGTATTATAAGCACTCTTCCTGTTCCTTTGGCTCTTACATTCTTCCTGCCACCTCTTCCACAATGATCCCTGAGCTATTGAGTGTATGATAGAGATGCCTCCTTTAGTGCTGAATAGTCAACTGTCACATCTCAGCACTTTAGTGAGTTTTTATTCACTCCTGTGGTTACCAACACATAAAAAGAGAAGCTTCTCTAACGAAAAGTAAGAGCAGTGTTAATATATGGGCACAAACATAAATGTTTAGACTGCAGTTTGGTGGGCATAATATATCCATTTAGTCAGACAAGAGTAGAAGTCAGTAACCCTAGAGCTTATGACCTCCCAAACCATAAGATTTGCAATAGGTTTTCAGTACCAGGCAGAAATTCCCTCCCATTGAATGGGCATCAAGTCCAATCAAAGAACAGTTGGCTTCCCCATAACAAATATGCCACCATTGTACCAGTTGGTACATTTGGCCTGGCTGACCAGCTGTAAAGGTTGCAGGGTCCACTGCTGGTTCATCCATTGATGACCACATTTCTCTTGGCTTCTGATATTTTGGAAGTGATTTGCTGGAGTAATGTAGAAGTATTTAAAACTAGTAGATTAAGAGGTCTTGGGGTGCTCAAAACAGAGCTTGATGGGTTATTATGCTGAGAGTTGAAAGACCTAAATGCAGCAAGAACTATCAACTGTGAGGATTAGTTGATGAGGGGAAGGTCTTTCAGAATTGGGCTACAGGAAGTTTGTATTAAAGGCTAGCTGTGGTATGCCTGCATCCTGAGAACTTGAGCAGGGTTTAGTTTAAAAGAAATGGACTGCTATAAGCAGAGGGATAAGACACAGAAAAAAAAAAAAACTGTTTCAGGCTAGATATTACAGTCTGGTTCAGAAGCAACTGTTTGAGATATTACCATCACTGAGATTGGGCCAACTATTCAGCATTGGAACGGCAGGAAGACTGTTGACTCTTTTGAAACAAGGGCACCTCAAGGAATTTTCCTATTCTTCAAAGTTGGCTTTATTCCCCCCACCCCTGAATTAACAAATTTGGCAGCCTATCTGGTAAAAACTATGGAAGTCTAACAAACACAGAAAAGAAAGGGTCACTGGATTCACAATGTGGCTTTTCGCAAATGGCTACTGAGTGATGTGAGGCAGTGTTGTTGGAGTCCCTGTGTGGAGACTAGATGGAGTCAAAAGGATGAACAATAGGTTGCAGTGCAGACCCCAGGATTTTAGAAATGCCAGGACTTCAGACCTGCCACCAAGGAAAGCTGCTGGCTCAAGAATTTTTGTCAGGCTGTGAGCATCCCAACTGGAAGGGTAGAATTGTAACCCCAGAGTTATAGATGCCTGACATGGAGCTATAGGATTCGATAATTGCCCTGTTTGTTTGAGATCTTACATTGATTCAATGTTTTGCCTTGTTTTTCATGTTATGCCTTCTTTTCCTATTGGAATGTTTATTCTGTGCCATTATGTGTATTTAATGTGCTTTAATTTTACAGGAACACTCAAGAGACTGTCTTGAGTCTCAGATGAGACCTTGGACTTTGGATTTTTTTTAAGTGTTAGGATTTTTTTTACAAAGTGTGGGAGAGGGCTGAAGGGGTTGCTTAGCAATTAAGGCACTTGCCTGTGAAGCCTAAGGACCCAGGTTTGACTCCCCAGTACCCATGTCAAGCCAGATGCACAAGACAGAGCATGTGTAAGGAGTTCATTTGCAGTGGCTGGAGGCCCTGGCATACCCTTTCTCTCTGTCTCTCTATGTGCTTCTTTTTCTCTCTCTCAAATAAATAAATAAAATATTGTTTTAAAAACCTATGGGGACTTTTAAAGTTGGATTGAATGAATTTTTACAACTTGAGATGGTCATAACTCTATGTGGGTCAGGGACAGAATGTGGTGGCTTAAATCAGATGTTCCCCACAAACTCATATGTTCTGAATTATTGCTCAGCTCCTGGTAACAATTTGGGAGGTAGATTCTTGTTAGACGATGTATATTGCTCGGGGCAGGCATGGGGTATTATAGCCAGTACCCCCTTGCCAAAGCTCTTTCTGTGGCAGAAAGTGATGTCTTGCTTCTTCTAATGCCATGCTTCCCCTGTCATTAAAAAGCTTTCCCTACAGACTGTAAACCAAAATAAACCTTTTCCTCTCATCATCTGCTTTTGGCCATGTGTTTCGTCATAGCAACACAAAGGTGAATACAACAAGGGACCGATTTATTCTTCACCACACTCAACAACAAGGACAGTCAATTTCTGAGAGTCACCATCTATGAGGAAAGTGAAAAGAAAGTGTTTGGGGAAAAGATAGGTAACAGTATTTTGAGCAAATCAAAATGTACCAGCCACAGGAGCTGTCTGTCCCAGCTCTCTTCACTATTGCAGAAACACAGTGTTGGCCAATTGAGCCCCACCAACCATGTAATCAAATATTTTCGTCTATGAATTCTACAAAATCACTCAGTCTTATTTTTCATATATAACACTTGACTTTTCCTATATTACCACTGTTTTAAAGTGGAAAGGAGGGGGTGATTTGGGCTGGTCAGACATCACTACAAACATGTTCTTGTTTAAAGTCCAAGACAATATAACAATGCTTATGGGTAAAAGAGGCCATAAAGACAAAAGATCCATGTGGGCACATAACTCTAGAATGCATTTTTAGAACATGGTAGGCATTTCTCTTACTACCTAATCAAGCATGGTGGCCCTCAAGGGTATTAATTCTCCCAAGGAGCAAGAAGCCAGGTGTAGCATGTGTGCAGTGAACAGGGCCATATTTCTATAGCAGATGCCCTGAAGATCAGAATCAAGATGAGGAAAAGGAATAGAGGACAGCATTGAAGAAAATGGAGACCTTGAAATCTGTCACAATAAAAGAAAACAGTAATGGATAAATAGGGGAAGTGATTTTATTTATTTGACAGAAGATGAGAGGAGAGGATTGGAGAGGAGAGGAAAGGAGAGGAAAGGAGAGAAAAAGGAGGAGGAGAGGAGAGGAGGAGAGGAGGAGAGGAGAGGAGAGGAGAGGAGGAGAGATGAGGAGAGGGGCAATATGGGCATGCCAGGGCCCCCTGCCACTGGAAACAAATTCCAGACACATGCACCACTTTGTACATCTGGTTTTATGTGGGTACTGGTGAACTGAACTTGGGCCAGCAGGCTTTGCAAGCAAGCACCATTAAACACTGAGCCATCTCCCAAGCTGGGTAAAGTGATTTTTAAAAAGAGAAGGGGAATTAGAGCAAAAAGCTGTACAAGAGTCAGTGGAAAGGGAAGCTCCACTGGAAAACGACGTCAGGGTATCCTTATTTGGATTGAAAAATAGGGCTTTAGCACCACCACAAAATACCAGGTAAACATGAATGCAAAGGCAATTTATCAGTTATCATTTCCTGTTAAGAATTTCTTTGTTTAACCAAAATCTCACTAGAAGAAACACAGCCATAATTGTATTAACAACTCAGCATTTCCTGGTGCTCACTGTAAGGAAGCATGGGGGACATTTTAAAAGAACAAATATGGTTTGTGTGTATCTCTACAGAGATAAATGTGATAGAATAATGGTATTCCCCATTATTTTAAATGTAGACATGCATGTTCTGTTCATATAATTTCTGCAATATCCACACAGGAGGAGTAAGAAACAATGTTCAAATCATTACTTCACTGGGTCTTGGCAGCTATTCATAGCAAGATAAGGCACTAGAGGAGGGGCCACAGCTTGCAGGAACCTTGCTGCTAGGCTGTGTAAGTGTGTGCTGCATTCATGAGTTCACATCCATCTTAGGTAGAAAGCAAACAGAATGCTCACTCTGTTCTCAATCTGAGGGAAGAAAGGGAATTCCAGGAACCATGGCAGCCTGAAGAAGCTGCCTCCAGATATTGCCAGCCATCCTGTGGTGACCAGCACTGGGGCAGCAACAGGACCCCATCACATGACTGGACTTCTGTTACAGTAGTTTGATATTCAGCATCAACACTTAAATGTCCAAGGCCTCAGTTTTCTCATTTGAAACGTTGACGATAACCTGAGAACACATAAAGCCCTTCAATTTCTGTTATAATGTTTTTAATCACAAATGTTAGCTGTGTATCTCTTATCTGAAATGCTTGGAATCAGACATTTAAAATTTCTTATTTTTTCAGATTTTGGGAAACTTTGCATATACATGAGATATCCTGAGGATAGGAATAAAGTCACACTATGAAATTAATTTGTTTCATATGTATCTTATACACAGCCTGAAGGTAATTTTTATACGATTTTTAAAATATATTTTATTATTTGAGAGAGAGAGAAAAAGGCAGAGAAAGAGAGAGGGAATGGGAGTGCCAGGAATGCCAGGGTCTTTATCCACTGCAAACAAACTACAGATGCATGTGCCACTTTGTGCATTTGGCTTTATGTGTCTACTGGGGAATCGAACCTGGGTCCTTTAGTTTGCCAGCAAGTGCCATAACTGCTAAGCGATCTATCCAGCAATACACTATTAAAAAAAAAAAAAAAACCTTTTAATTTTAATTTATTTCAGAGAGAGAGAAAGAAAAGCAGATAAAGAGAGTGTGTGTGTGCCAGAGCCTGTAGCCACTGCAAACAAACTCCAGACTCATGTACAACCTAGTACACTTTGCTTATGTGGGTGCTAGACACACAAACTTGTGTCCTTTGGCTTTGCAAATAATCATCTTAACTGGTAATCCATCTTTCTAATCATTTTACACTATTTTTAATATGCTTATAGCTCACTACAAATCAAGCCTGGAATGTTCTACTTATGGTATCATGTCAACATTCATAAATTTGAATTTGGATTAGAGATTTTCAATAAGTATTCCCTTAATAACTATTAGATACTTTGACACTATCAAATATTTAACAAATTCAAAGGAGATAATCACACCCAAAAGAGATGTTCAGAAAATTCTAGCTGGCTAAACAGAAATCTCTTGAAAAACTAACATCGCATAGTCACACTAAAGCCTTGGGGCAGGTTTCTAAGATAAGTCAGGAAGGCGCTCAAGAGAGAAGGAATACCAGACACAAAAGAGACACAGGGAAAGAGTCATCAATTACTAGAAATCACTGCTTAGGAAACAAATGGACAGAAAGTGCAAGTGAGCAGATGTCCCACGTTTCGTGTTAGGACACAGAGAACAGGACCATGAGTGATGGCCTGGACCAGGAATCATGCCACAACCTATTCTGATGCCTTGATCAAGTTAGACTGTTCAAGCTTTGGGATCTTATCAGTAGGATAAGGACTAGGATTATAGAAATGGCAATTAAAGATTAACAGACAAGGGCCTGGAGAGATTTCTCAGTGGTTAGGGTGCTTGCCTGCATAGCCTAATGACCTGGGTTCCATTCACCAGTACTCACTTAAAGCCAGACACACAAAGTAGCACATGTATCTGGAGTTTATTTGCAGTGGCTGGAGGCCCTGGGGTGCCTATTCTCACTCATTCTCCTTCCTTCTCCCACCCTCTGTGTGTGTGTGTGTGTGTGTGTGTGTGTGTGTCCTTGAAAATACATAATATATTTTAAAAAGATTAATAAGACATACAATTAAACAAATGGAGTAAATCCAGTTGAAAGGACCTAATTTATTATTATTTTCTTTTATTAAGGAGAGTGTTGCTTCCATGGGGAGTTTGACAACTGGTGCCATGGAATGGAGACAGACACTGAGGATGCTCAAAAAACACCAAAATAAAGACCTAATTTTGTGAATGAAATTGTCACCTTTCTTATAGTATTCTCTAAAGTACAGCAAGTGAACTCAGCTCAAGGCTTCTTATCTTTCATAGAATTCCAACCATTATGATACACTTACCTCAGATTTACTCAGAATTAACTTCCCAAAAACTTAAAATAGTTCCTAGAAGTGTCTCTTTTCATTAATCTGCTGTGATGGTTTATACTGATTGTCAACATGACAGGATGCAGAATCATCTGGAAGACCAGTCTCTGAGCATGTCTGAGAGGGGTTTTCTGGATTAGGTTAATTGAGGTAGGAACAACCACTGTGGACTGAATAAAAAGGGGAATGCTGATCACTACAATTCATGTCTCTCTGCTCCATGACTATGAACTATATGCTGCTTCATACTCCTGCTGTCATGTCTTCCCCACTGATGGACTGTGTCCCCTCTAACTGTAAGTTGGAATAAACCTTTGTGGTGGTCTCCATGTATGTCCCCCATAGCCTCTTTTTTTTTTTTTTTTTTTTTTTTTTTTTTTGGTTTTGCGAGGTAGGGTCTCACTCTGGTCCAGGCTGACCTGGAATTCACTCTGTAGTCTCAGGGTGGCCTTGAACTCTCGGTGATCCTCCTACCTCTGCCTTCCGAGTGCTGGGATTAAAGGCGTGCGCCACCACGCCCGGCTTTTCTCATGTATTTTTATTAAGGTTGAACTTCCTGCTTAAGTCTCCAGCAGCCTGCGTGAGGGGGCTTGTCACTGAATTTCAGCCCAAAGGTTTTTAGAGAGCTTTGAATTCTGCACTTGTCACTATTTGCTTTGTTGGTGTTTCCTGGCTGATAGTGGTTTCTCTTTCTCTGCTTAGATTTATGAATGGGAGCTAGCTTCTTCCCCCATCTGTGGAACTTCCCCTGGATTTATAAGCTTGAAATAAATCCCTTCCACCTTATAAACTGTGTTTGATTCAATGTTCATCCCAGTAACCTGAAGCTGTCTACTACACCTTTCCTCCTTAAATTGCTTTCAGGTATTTTACCACAGCAACAAGAAAATTAGGTAAAATATCAACTAATTTTTTAAGAATTCCCTTCCCCTTTGGATTAATGTGTCAAGCTGAGTTAACCATGCATGTTTTGTCTGACTAGTAGACTATGTATTAAATAGAAGAAGTAATCTGAATGGACAAAACAGGATGCTCAGAGGACAGCTAGAAACACTGCTTCTTAAGGAGGTGGAAAATCAATGGTACATCCAGGAAACTTTGCCCCCAATAGCCAGAAGAGGCTAGGCCTCCTGCTGCCCCTCCTGTTCTTACATACTGACAGAATAGAAGGGGAGTTAAAAAATGTATATAATCCAGGTGTGGTGGCACACACCTTTAATTCCAGCACTCAGGATGGCCAAGGTAGGAGGAATACCTGAGTCTGAGGCCAGAGTGAGATCCTACCTTGAAAAACCAATAGATAAATGATGGATGGATGGATGGATAGATAGATAATACAAATAAAAATAAAATGAAAATACAAATAAAATGTAGACAGAGGGTAGAGAGATGGCTTAGCAGTTAAGGTGCTTACCTGCAAAGCCTAAGGACCTAGGTTCAATTCCCCAGTACCCATGTAAGCCAGGTGCACAGGTGGTGCATGTGTCTGGAGTTCCTGTGTAGTGGCTGGAGGCCTTGGCATGACAATTTTCATTCTTTCTCTCTTCTCTCTATCTCTCTCTGCTTACAAATAAATAAATAAATAAATAAATAAATAAATAAATAAATAAATAAATAAAAAAAGAATATAAATAATGGATATAGAGAAGGTATCTCTGAGCTGAGTGTGCAGTTGGAACCTTTTTAAGCTTAGCCCTCTAGCAAATGCTTACTGATATCTCCACCTCTTCCTAACAGACCTTTCAGATCACCTTTTTCTTTCCTATGAGGGAAGCAACTAAACCCAAGGCCTGTGTGTGTTTGGAAAGCCATTTACCAATGGACTACATTCCCATCCCTCAAGTCACTTTTCATCTCTCACTTTTCCCTGCTCTTAGTAACAGCTGTCCCTTAAATTAAATTTCCAATGTTTTCTTAACAGATAATCTAAAAATAACAGGCACATTGTACCTCTGTCCTTCCAGGATTTCACAAGGTTGCGGGCATGGATTAGTTGGAAATCCAAACATAGGAAACCAGTCTGGAGATCTGACAGAAGTGACCCCCCACCCCCACAGAGACACTACTGTCAGCTTCTGCTGAGTCATAGCAAAAGACAAATACTACAGAAGGGAAAGGGCCAGGGAACAAGTGCAACTTAAAAAAGCAAAGCCACTGGGGCTACCTCATAGACTCAGGGCCTCCTTTATTCCATTGCCCTCTGAGGAAGATATGCAGACCAGAGTTTTATAGCTGCAGTCTCATTTTATTAAACTAGACCACACTTACTCATCCTTCAGATGGCCAGTAAATAATAATATATCTTGTACATGTAGGTTGGCTACTGAGGGAGGAGGTAGGAATTAATTTCAAATCTATCACATAGTTTCAAGCTATTTCCAGTGAGATTTCCTACCTGGCCACTGTGCTAGGAGCCATCATTTCCATAATTATTGAAAACAGCATCTCAGCCAAAGTGGTACATTGTGTCTGCACAGTGAGACCTCACTCCAGGAAATAGAATTAAATAACACTATCATCACAAGTGTCTAGGGTCTTTTTCAGAAAACTGTAATATTTGACCTCCTAATTTAGAAAAGGTTTTTGTAAGTGCTCCAAGCTTTAGCAAAGCCTATAATTCAAGGAACTGATTTCTAAGTTAACATAGCCAGCTAAACCAAAAAGTTGAAACCTGTGCACAGTAAGTGAAGACAGAATCAAATCCTTGATGTTGTATTTTGTCTCCCAGCAACATTCTGGGTCTTTATTTATTTGTGGTTACTTATTTTATTCTTCCAGGCTGTTTCACAATTTTGTTTGTATACATATATAAACTATGCTAAGGGTTAAGAGATAGATGTACAGGTTCAACTAAATTTAAACTCTGATGAAATAAGTAATAGGGATGCTTTTTAGATGAAATGCATCTTAATAGTAGATTTTACAAACCACTTTTGATGGGTGGCATTATATAATTCATTGAGGCTTCAATTTCGAATTTAAACTTTCTATAAATCTGGATTTTTGTTTTACTTTTGAGAAAAAATAATTAATGAAAACAGGTACAAACCTGTTAAGTCAAAATTTATTATTTTACAAAATTTTGCACTGGTGTTAGTGGTATCAGTTTATTCATATTTATTGAACGTACTAAATGAAAAGTTGTGGGTGCTCATGGGATGGTCTAATTTGGGGCCAGCACCACACTGCATTGATGATCATCTCCTTCCAACAGATTCCTTACCATCACCCATACCTAAGCCTCATACAGCACGACTTCAATATTTAAAAACATATATCTCCTATCTGGAAGGGGTAGCACATGGGAGACTAAGGCAGGACTGAAAATTTGAGACCAACTTGGGCTAGACAGGTTGTCTCCAAAACTACAAAAAAATACATAAATTCTACCTACTGGTGCAACAGTGAGACATAGGCTATGAGGGTAATTGTCTGCTCTCTGATTGGCTAAGAGTCCTGCTCAGTGGGAGGGAGTTCATGCCTGGTACTGAGAACCAATCATAAGCCTATGCTTAGAAGGTTATAGGCCCAGCAAGGAAGTTCCTACTGATTGTTTGTTGGCTAAAAGGAGAGGTTATACCCATCAAAAGGCCTTCTAAATGTATATGTTTATCCCCTTTGATACATGCTGTTCTCACTCTTGATTAGAGAATCTGCTCTTTACAGATGGCAGCACATACTAGGGAGACCCAAGACCTATCAGAATGGTAAGAAGAAAAAGCTTAATGCCTAGAACTAGACAACTCATGTCCATCATGCCCATTAGGGAGAAACATTACAGAAGTAGCAGATTAAACATGAGTGCTGCTCTCACTGCTAATCAAAGAACCTTTTCTAGGGAGATGGCAAGACATACTGAAGAGAGTCAAACTTAAAGCAAAAAATGACAGGCTGCCAAGAACTCAACACTAAAGGAGACTTATAACATGCACTCTAAAGAAGCTCAGGGAACTCTGTGGAAGAGGGGGTGGAAAGAATCTAAGAGCCACAGGGCGGAAAGGTGTATTCTTAAGCATTGTCTCTCACACAGCAACTAACTGGTACATTCCTTATTGCACAGTGATTACTGATACCCCCACTGAAGAGGGCACTCAGTGGAATGGGAGAGCAGACATAAGAGTACAACCCAATGGAGCCAGACTTGGGGTGCTGAGGTAGAAAGATCATCCTAATTTCAAAGCTAGCCTGGAGCTATGAAGTTAGTTCCAGGTCAGCTTGAGATAAAGTTAAGGCTCTGCCTCAAAACAAACAAACAAACAAAAAAAGTATAACTCAATGGGAATATGACCAACTTACAATATGTCCATATACTTCACATTAAGTGATTTATTTAGATTTTTTTCAATGCTGTTTAAATTACAAAAAACATGTTTAATTGCAGTATTAAATATATTAGGACTAACTGCAAACTTTATCTTAATATTTGCTTTAGTTATTACATTGAAGATAGATCAAATGCCCTCAGAAAGAGCAACTGGGATTGGGGAGATGGCTCAGTGAGCAGCAAAAGCATGAAAAACTGAATTGGGACCCCCCAGCAGACCATGAAAATGTCAGGTGGGCATAACGACCCCTGTAATCCCAGTGTTGTCGAGGCAGAAATAGGATCCTGGGGCAAGCTGGCTAGTTAAGTCCGGATTGGAGTGAGAGCCCCATCTTAATAAATAAGGTAGATGGTGGCTGACAAAGACACTTACCATCGACCTTCACCTCCACATTCATGTGCTCCCTCACACACAAGAGCACATGTGAAAAAAATCAAAAAGCATCTATCTTAAAGAAAAGCAGTAAGTTTATACTCTATTAAAAGTTTTTACTTTACAAAGTCTTACCTAAAAGATATTTTAAATTGATAATTAATCATCATATTTATCCATGCAATTCCAGGAAGCATGTTTCTTTTCACATTTTAAAATTTTGGAAATGAGATAGTGCTTACAACCCTATCTGCATTAAATATGATTGTGTTCTCTGTTTTCCTCCTAACCACTGTCACATCCAACAATCCATGGTGTTTTTAGATAGGAGAAAACACAGTATTTTCTGTATATGCCAAATACTTAAATAAGCTTAGCCCAGAGTAGTAGGCCAGTTCCTCAGGAGCTAGTTCTTGGCACGCTAAAGTGCTATTTGAGTAATATGTACACATTAAGTCAAATTTCATGATGTGATCTTTTATATAAAAATAACAAAATGTAAATACAGCACTTACAAATGAAAAAACTATGGCCCTCCCCACCCACCTATTCAAAGCAAACTTGCTGCTCATCTGTCCCTCTAGTCACAATACTCATGACTACCTGTTGAAATTATGCAACCAAATAAACATGGCTGGGGCTCTCTGAATGAAGCAAGCGAGACATTTGTCATCAAAGATTCAGCTTCTTTAATGTGCCTCATAATCACCACATGATATACGAAGCACATGCATAACCTGTACCAAAGTCAACAATGATATTAATCCTGCCTTGACCAGAGACAGCAAATGAGTTAGTGAACCTATTATATTTTTATTGACTAAAAATCATTCCCCTCATGTCTGCATTAATGTTTGTTGATCAAATAAGTAAAGAACATAGATTTAGTGAGATATAAAAATAGAAGTCTGAGAAGAACCTTGGACCCGTCCTTAACACAACCAGAAAGAATACCTCCCAGCACAGCAACCCAGATCAGCCTATCATTCTGGGCTGCTTGCCTTGCATACCACTATCAGGAGAAAAAGGTGAGAGCCGGAAACTAGAAGAGCTACTTCCCATACTGAGTCAGTTTGTAAATAAGTAAAAACTAAAGGAAAGGACAGAAAAAATTAAATAAAATAGTTTCTAACACATTATGCTTTAATTACTTGTGAACTGAAGTAATTATTTGGGGATTGTTGTAGTCAGGTTTGCACTGCTGGCAGAAATCACCTGACCAAGAGCAGCCTGTGGGAAAAAAAAAAAAAAAGGTTTATTTTGGCTTACATACTCAAGGGGAAGCTCCGTGATGGCGGGGAAAATGATGGCATGAGCAGAGGGTAGACATCCACCCCAGCCAACATCAGGTGGACAACTGAAACAAGAGAGTGTGTGAAACACTGGCAGGGGGAAATTGGCTATAATACTCATAAGCCCGCCACCAGGCATGAGTACTCAAATCTCCATCAGTTGGGATCCCAACATTCAGAACACCTAAGTTTAGGGGGACACCTGGATCAAACGACCACATTCCACCCCGACCCCCATACACTGACAACCAACCAGGATGTAAAATGCAATGCATTCAGTCCATCTTTAAAATCCCCATAGTTTTTAATAAATCCTAATGATGTTCAAACATTCCCATAGTCCGAGGGCTTTTAACTGAGCCATAATACCAAAAAAAAAAAATATCCCCCAAACCCATAATGGTACAAAATAAACATCCACACAGTAAAAGATGGCATTGGGCATAGAAAAGAAATATTCAACTAATATAATATTTAAACATCAAACTCTGTAGCTCCAAGTCTTAACAACTATAACCAGCCTCCAAGTCTGATAATTCTAACCAGCAACAAGTCTTTGGAATTCCAATTCTGCCCCTCCAGCTGGGCTACTCACAGTCCTGGAAAACATCTGGGGCCTGCAACTCTCCTTGGCAGCCATCTCGTGGCCCCAGGAATCTCCACTGGGTCTGCACTACATTGTTCATCCTCATTGGCTCCATAGGGTCTCCAATGCAGGCATCCAGCAAACCTGCTTCACACTGCCCATGGTCATTTCCAAAATACAAGACCATTTTGCAAATTCAATGACACTCTCTTTTTGGCATTTCTTATAATCCACGACACCAGGTAGGGTAACAATTTGTTAATCCACAGGGGAATAAAGCAGACTTTGAGCATGCAGGCCCCTCCAAAGGACTGCATTCTTTCTATTCTTTCTGTTGTCTGATTGCAGGTCAGCTGGCCCAGTCTCAAAGGTTGTAATCTCTCCTACAATTGCAGCCAAACAGGCAGAAGTTTTGGCCCAAAGATTTCATTTTTTTCTATGTCATATTCCTCTGCTCATACCAGTCCATTTCTACACGATGCAACCTTGCACAGATTCTCAGGACACGGGCAGAACAGCAAGCATCTCACATAAACTGCTGGCCCAGTCCTAGAAAAGCTCATTCTCACCATAAAAAGCTAAACCTCACAGTCCATAGTTCTTACTGCATCCAGATCTTTCAGCTCTGACCAGAATAGTCCATCAAGCTGTACTTACAGCACTGCAAGGTGTCCCTTAGGCCAAAGTTTCAAATACTTCCACATTCCTCTTGAAAATCAGCTCCAAAGGCCAAAGCCACACAGTCAGGTGTCTAGCAGCACATGACACCACTAATTGGTACCAACATTACTGTTACAGTCAAGTTCACATTGCTGGCAGAAATCACTTGAACAAGAGCAGCTTACAGGAAAAAAGATTTATTTTGACTTACAGACTCAAGGGGGAAGCTTCATAATGGCAGGAGAAAATGATGGCATGAGCAGAGGGTGGACATCATCTCTTGGCCAACATCAAGTGGACAATAGCAACAAGAGAGTGTGCCAAACACTGGCAAGGGTAAAGTGGTTATAACACTCATGAGCCCGCCCCCAACAATACACTGCTTCCAGGAGGTGTTAATTCCCTGTCTCCATCAGCTAGGAACCTAGCATTCAGAGCACCTAAGTTTATGGGGTACACCTGAATCAAACCACCACAGAGATAAAACAACATTTTTAGAAAGGCAATTAAATTAGCCAATTGGGAATCAGTGACACTACAGTCATTGTGACACAAATAGTCTTCAAAGTAATAGAAGCAGAACTCAGCAGAAGCACCTGAGATGGCATAGCTGACCAACAAACAATCTGCCCCACTGTTCTAGAAGAAAGTATAGATCTCAAATCCCCAAGGTTCCAATGAGATTGGATTCCTTTACTTAATTAACTACTTATCCAAGATACTATCTAAAAAAAAAATAATATGTTGACCCTGAAGCTGTATGCAGATAAGTTGCTGGGGCCTCAACAACTCTATTTATTGGATTATCCATTTTCATGTCTAACAGAACTCAAAGCTGAAACTTTTATCACTTGAGCTGATCTTAAACTTCCACATTTATGCTGTGCTTTTATAAAAGGTACGGTATAAATGTGTGATTATACATGGTCTAAGATAAAAATACAAGCAGGAAATAAAGAGGAGGAAGGACTCTTCACTGTCAGTAAAACTACTAGAATTATATGGTAAAAACCTCTCCTAAACTGAACTCAGTTGTTTTTTTTTTTTATTTTTGTGTTGATTTTGGAATGGTTAATTTACTATAGAGTTGTTTTCCTTTTTCTCTGTTGTTAATTTACCTTATTGACAATTTTTATACCTGTATATAATGTGTTTTGATCATATTTCCTTTACATTCTCCTGTCCCCTCCTTCCTATGCCCTTTCCACTGAATCTCATCTTCCCAACTAGTACTTCTTCCACTTTGATGTCATTTTTTTCTCACGCATGGGGCTTTAATTAGGGTCACCTGCATAAGCATAGGTGGAGGTCTATATATCAGAGTATGTGGGTCTACTATACAATTGAAAAAAATATCTCCCACTTCCCCAGCCACCATTAGCTGCCTGTAATTCTTTGGGAGCCTCATGCTCCCCTTCATCATTTATGAAAGAATGTTGATAGGCCCAATATTATTTGGGACCTGTGCAGGTTACAATAGTCACTGTGAGTTCACAAATACAACAGCCATGTCCTCTATGAATGACAGTGTTCAATGGCATGCCTTCTCCTCTGGCTTTTGCGTTCTTTCTTCTCCCTCTTTCACATTGTTCCCTGAGCCTCAAAGGCATGCCATGGATGGGTCATTTAGCATTGAGAATTCCAGAGACACACATTATCAGTACTTAGATGAGTTCTGAGTACACACCCCATCTGTGTGGTGTTTGAAAATGATGCTCATAGTCACATGTATTTGAATACTTAATCGCTCTAGCTCTGGCCTTGTTCTAGAAGGATATGGAACCTTTAGAAGTAAAGCCTTGCTGGTGGAAATGTACCACTTGGGAGACTTTGAGGTTCCATACCTAGTCTAGCCCTGCTGTTGCTCTCTCTGTTTCCTCCTACAGATGTGAGGCTGTATCACCAGTTTTCTGCTCCTGTCATGTTTTCCCTGCCATGATGGACTCTACCCTTTGGAAATATAAGCCAAAATAAACATTTCGCTTCCCTAAGCTACTTCTGATTTTTTTCCCCACTTTTTCCTATTATAAGATAATAGGTTTCTGTCAAGATGGCAGAATTGAGAGCCATACCACTGTAAGTGGGAGAAGAGCCAGAGGAAAGAACCCCAACACACCCACGTGTTCAAAAAAGTAAATTTGCTCTTAACTACAAGTACAGGAGAGTCCCAGGCAGACAAGAAATTTCCAGCAACTAAAAGAGTTTGGTTTCAGCTCCAGTGAGTAGCTGCACGTGGGCAGCCTAGGAGAAGTTCCAGAGAGCAAGGCAGCGGGCAGGTCAAACTTTTGGGGCTCAGTTCTCTTCCAATGGTGGCCCAGGGCAAGCTAGGGGGAAGTTCCAAAGAGCAAGGACACAGGCAGATCCAATTTCTGGGGCCATGCTCCCATTCTGTGGCAGCCACGGCTGTTATTGGGAAGGACAAACTAGGGGAAACACTAACTAATAATCCAGACAATGGGCACACATGACAGCAGGGTCAAGTGAGTGGACTTGCTCCCCCCATCCAGCTTTAGAGGCTTCTGGGAAGTGCAGCCTACGTCTTAGGGAAAGTGAAACCCAGGGAGACCTCAAGTAAAGTATTTAGTTAGAGATCAGGGAACCGCTAAGCAACAACCAGGGAATAATCTTGAGGGAGAAGGATAGCCCATGAGCAGCATGATGCTTGAGGGACTGGGAAATCACTAGCCAGCATACAAAGCGGGGAGGACAAAGGTGCAAAAAAACCAAAGCTGTCAGCCAGGGGGAAGCGTTCCAACCCACCAGACACAGCCCTACATTAGCTATCAACAACTTACCTACTGGGAAGTGAATCTACCACCAATATATATCTTGTAAAAAGCCTGAAGGGGTAAAGAGAGCTGCAACCACATCCTGGCTCCAATTCCTAGGAGCGATTTGGAGCTGTATTCATTCCAAATCTCTAGACAGTGAACAGCACTGGAAGAACATTGTCACCCAAGGTCTCATGTAGACCTGCCTAAAGGCAGAACACACTAGGTAGAGGTGGCTCAGACTTAAGAGCACTCAACTAATCCAGTGGATAGACTACCATTCCACACCCAACTACAGGCTATACAACAGCAGCTATAACTGCATTCTCGCCAAAACAAAGGGCTGATCTCAAGAGGGGAAAACCTCAAGGCAAACAATCCCAAGCAAAGAGATCCCTGCCAAGGTTGCCTAATACCACAATGGAAGCTTCAAAGAAAGCGTCAAAGCTTCAAAGTTTCCAAAAAGAAAGCTTCAAAGCTTTCAAAGAAAGCCCAGAGGAAGACCAAAAAACAGAACTCCAAAGTGACAACATGATAGGCATGTTAAACACACTTAAAGAGGCTATGAACAAATGACAAGATAAAATTGAAGAAAACTGAGAAAAAGTAAACAAACAGGAAGTCCAAGAATGGCAGAAGCAAAGGGAAAAAACTGACAAAAAGGTGCAAAATACAACTTTGAGGATGGCTCAATGAAATGGAAGAAATGTAATGAAAGGACCTCAAAGGATGGATGAAAGAAATGGAAGAAAACCAACAAAAATAACTCAAGTGAAGACTGAATGAAATTAAAGAGAATCAAGAAACAGTTTTGACTACATGGCTAAATAAAATTGAAGACAACCAAAAAATCAACAGAAGGCTAAAGTAGGTCAAGGAGAATAAATAAATAAAAGGTCTCATAGACAATAGAATAACTCAATGAGGACATTCACAAATGCAGCAATGAATTCCAAGAGACAATAACAGGGTCAAATAAAAAAAAATGAAAATGGAATTCCAGGATGAAATTGTGGAGCTGACAAAGAATGTAACAGAAAAGAAAAATGAAATATACCTTCCAAGAAAGCTTTATCAACAGAGTTGATCAAAAGGAGGACAGAATACCAGAACTCAAAGACAAGACAGAAGAAATAGATTGAGATACAAAACTAATGCCAAGCTCAAAAAATTTGTGAAGAGAACATGAGGAAACTGTGTGATAGCTTAAAAAGACCAAACATTCATTTCATATGTATACAGGAAAGAGAAGAAATAAAGGCCAAAGGAATACATAATATTGTCAACACAAGCATCAAAGAAAATTTCTCAACTTTATAGAAGAGAGACCGATCCAGGTTCAAGAACAGCACATACAGAACAGCACATAACATAAGAGAAAAGTTTACACATGTCACATTATAATTAGAGCACTAATCACAGAAAAGAAGAAGAATGTACTAAGGTGCAAGAGAAAAACAAGTCATTACATAAAAAGGTAAACCTGTAAGAATCACTTCATATTTTTCAATGTAAACACTAGAAGCCAGAAGAGCTTCAAATGGAGTATTTCAAAAGCTAAACAAAGGACTTCCCAGTCAAGATGGAGGACTTATAACCACACTAGAGCTTCAGGGGTAAAAGAAGGCAAGAGTTTGAGGGGCTCCAGTACTAGTATTACTTAAAGGATGACATGGGGTGGGTAAAGGTATCGATACATATTCAGGACTCTGCTCATTTATATATGCTCTCAGGCACAACTAGGGTGCAATGGCAGGATGGGGTAGCCTGGTGCCTAATGAAGCCAACTGAATTCAGGCAGGCATGACACTTTGGCAAATGACCCATGAGAATTACCTCAGACTTTTCAGTAGAAACCCTGAAAGGCAGATGGGATTGGAATGGAGCACTTCCAAGTCTAATAAACAGTGGCTTCCAGCCCAAACTACTGTACCCAGCAAAAGTATCCCTCAAATAACTGGTGAAAGGGAAGCCTTCCATGATAAAAGCCAGCTCCATGACTATATGAACACAAAGACAAACATACAAACAACACACCAGGGTATACTCCACACTGAAGAATCAAACAACCAATCTCAAAAGCCCACAAGAGTTCATAATAGCAAAAACTAGACCAGACAAAAATATACAAATTCCAAGAAATTATCAAACCCCATAAAGCCTCCAAAATTGTAGGGATGAAATCATATCTCAAAATTATAACCTTAAATATTAATTGTCTTAACACACACATCAAAACACACAAGTTAATAGGGAGGATCGGGAAAATGAACCTTTCTGTCTACTGTCTTCAAGGATCACACCTCACCACTAAAGATAGACAGATACTGCCTCAGGTCATGTGAAAGAATGGAAAATGATTTCCCAAGCAAATGGAAATAAGAAACAAGTAGATGTGGGTAAATTAATATCTGAAAAAATACACTTCAAAACAAAGTAATCAAAAAGGAAAAAGAAGGACACTTTTTTCCTCATTAAGGGAATGACCCAAAAAAAGGACATCACAATCACGCCAAATGCAGGTGTACCACATTTTATAAAACAAAACCTACTCTACAACAAACCAGAATAAATCTTAATACTATCATAGTAGGGGACTTCAATACCTCACTATCATCAGTAGACAGATCATCCAAGAAGAAAATCATCAGGGAAATAGGTAAATAATACTACACATCTATGAAATATTCCACCCGAATTCTACAGAATACACATTCTTCTCAGCAGACCACAGAACCTTCTCCAAAATAGATCATATATTTGGCCATAAATCATGCATTCATAAATTCAGAAAAATTGATATAACTTTCTGCATCATATTGAACCACAATGTGTTAAAGCTAGAAATTAACAAGAGAAACAGCAGAAATTACACCCGCTCCTGAAGACAGAATAACAAACTGTTAAATAAAGAATGGGTTGTGGAAGGAATCACAAAGAAAATTATAAAATTTCTAGAACTTAATGGTAATGAAACACAATATACCAAACTTTTGAAGGCAGTCCTAAAGGAGAAAATTTGTACCACTTATAGCCTTCATAACAAATACAGGGAGCTCTAGAAGTAATACCCTACCATACACTCAAATGGCATTGGAAAAAAGAACAATCGAATCCTAAGAGTTCCAACATGGAATCAAATAATTAATAAATTGCAAACTAACAAAAAATAAGAAAATTGATGAAACAAAGAGCTGGTTCTTTGAAAAGATAAACAATATTAATAAACTTCTGGCCAATTTGATCAATTATAAAAAAGAGAAGTCTCAACTAAAGTTAGAAAGTAAAAGGGAGAGGTCACAACAGATATCAATGGAATTGAAAGAATCATCAGAACATACTTCCAAAACCTCTACTCTACAAAATTGGGTAATGTGGAAGATACCAATTAATTTCTAGACACCTACCACCTAAAAAAACTAAATTCAGAACAAATGAATCACCTAAACAAGTTGATTACATCCACCGAGATTGAAAATGTAATCAAAGACCTGCACCTCAAAAAAAAAAAAAAAAAAAAAAAAAAAAAAAAAAAAAAAAATGACCTGGTGGATTCTCAGCTGAATTCTATCAAATGCTCATCATAGAACTAAAACTACATTTTCTTAAGATTTTTCACACAGTCAGAGAACAGGGAATGCTCCCCAACTCCTTCTGTGAAGCTAACATCACCCTAATATTAAAACAAGAAGATACAACAAGAAAAGAAAACTATAGATCTATAGCCCTGATGAACTCAAGTGCAAAAATCCTGAAGAAAATCCTCACAAACCAAATTTAACAACCCATCAAAAGCATCACCAAGCTTGAAAAATTAGGTTTCATTCTAGGAATTCAGGGATGGTTCCACATACAGAAATCGATCAATATATTATACAACATAAATTATCTTAAACACAAGCACCACATGATCATCTCAATAGATGGAGAGAAGGCCTACAACAAAATACCACATCACTTCATGATTGAAACACTGGAGGGAATAGGCATGGAGGGTTTCTATCTCAACATAATAAGGTTATATAAAAAGCCCAAATCATACTTTATTGGAAAAGACTTGAGTTTGCATTGAGATTGGGAACAAGACAGTGGTGAACAATCTTACCACTGCTCTTCAACATACTTCTAGAAATCCTAGCAATAGCAATAAGACAAGAAGAAGATATAAAAGGGATACAAATTGGAAAGGTAGAAGTAAAGTTAGCCCTACTTGCAAATGATGAGATCCTTTATATAAGTAACCTGACTCTATCATAAAACTTCTAAAGGTGATAAATTCCTTCAGCAAAGTGGGAGGGTAAAATATCAACACACATAAAATAGTAGCATTCCTATACACAGAAGACAAATATACAGAGAAAGAAATCAATGAAGCTGTCCCATTTTCAATAGCCACAAAAATAAAAAGCAAATAGCCATATTGAACTGTTGATTAGAGAGATCAATGAGGTACCCAAAACAAGACAGTCTTCTGTCAAAGAACTTCATTACCCACCTGAGGTAAAAGGTAACACCCTGCTGCTAAAGATACCACACACTGCCATGCAAAACATAGAGAGATCTGGCTGAATCAGGAAGGAAACTAGTTCCCACCTGGTTAGCTTGCATACTACTAGTACTATATAAGCTGCTGGGGCCAAATGGCCAACAATGTTGTGAACAAGGAGGGCACACTGCTATATGCAATCAACCATCCTGACAAGATGTGCACACTTGTGCAATAGTGGCACCCAGACTAGCTGGGTAACCAATGGCTTTCTGATTGGTTAAGTGATCCACTCAGTGAAAAGAGAACCCATAGGTCATAAGTCATAATCCTATGGAGATGAGGATTATAAACATCAACGTGGAGCTTCTACTAGTCTTTGGCTAAAAGGGAGGCTATTGCATCAAAGTATCTCAAAACAACAATGCTTATCCCTTTCAACCTATACAGATCTCTCTCTCCATTGGAGAATCTTTTTCTTTTTCGGAAAGCAGTAAAAACCATGCACAACCAAAATCTATCAACAAGACAAGAATAGATAGCTGACTTCCTGGCAGGAAATAAACCACCCCTATCATAGCACCTAGGGACCAGTGAAATCATAGAGGAATTAGCAAGATGATCAAGAGTGCTGCTGCCACAGTGAGCTCAACATCCTGGGCCAGGGTGATGGAGATAGACACTGGGAATACTCAAAATACACCAAAGCAAAATACCAGAAAATTCTCAGAGCTCAACACTAAAATAGGCTTAAAGCACACTCACAAAGACTCAGGAAATTTTGCAGAACAGAAGGCATAAAGAATGTAAGAGCCACAGACTGAGAGGAAATATTCAGATATATTGCCCCTTGTGGTAGTTTGAATAGATGGCTTCCAACATATTCAGTATTTTTTTAGTTTGTAGTTTGGATCTGCAGTCACCTGGCTGGAGGAGGTGTATCTGGGCAGATCTTAAGGTGTGGTGGTGGGTTTGAAATTCCAATCTAAAGATATGCAAAGTGCCTATTTCCACCTGGAATTCTTAAGCATGGTGTGGCTTTCCCTCTCTCTCTCTCTCTCTCTTGCTCTCTGTCTGCTTGCTCCTTTAAGAGAGGGCCAACTTCTTCTGTCATTATGGAACTTCCCCTGGATCTGTAAGCTTAAATAAATATCCCTTCCTCCATAATTGTGCCTGGTTTGAAAGTTCATCTTGGTGAACCAAAGCTCTCTGCTACATCCCTTCACAACCCTCCACGATAACTGACTGTAGATTTCACAACTCATATCCCACACCTCCATGTTGAATACTAGCAATTCTATTAAGGAGGGCCCTCAGTGGAGTGGGGGCAGTGAGGACGGAAATGATGATACATTGGTGTGTCTATGATGTGTCTATAGAAAGTTTCTACTTAATAATAAAAAATAAATAAAATTTTTTAGGGCTGGAGAAATGGGTTAGTGGTTAAAGCACTTGTATGCAAAGCCAAAAGACCAAAGTTCAATTCCCATGAATCCACATAAGCCAGATGCATAAAGTGGTGCATGTGTCTGTAGTTCGAGTGCAAAGGCTAAAGGCCCTAGTGCCCCCATAGTCTCTCTCTACCTGCCTCACTCTCTTTCTGAAAAATAAATAAATAAATTTAAAAATTAAAAGACCATGGCTGCAAACCTAAACTATTATAACCAACAAAATTATCTCTTATAATTGAAAGTGAAACAAAAACTTTCCACAATGTAAGCCAAGTTTATGAATATATGAACACTAAGCCAGCCCTACAGATAACACTACATCATGCAATACTCCACAATGAAGAGTTGAACTATCATTCATATATAGCTACAAGAGAGCCTAATCAAAACTAGTTACATATATTAAAGCATTTAAAGAATAAGAAAACATCAAATTCCATAAAACATTCAACATGATAGGAATTAACTCACATTTAACAGTTGTAAGTCTGAACATTAATAGACTCAACTCCTGAATAAAAAGTACATGTTCAGGACTGGAGAAATGGATTAGTGCTTGTGGTAGTTTGAATATATGTCCCCCAATATATTCAATGTTTTATTACTTTATAGTTTGCATCTGCAATCACCTTGCTAGAGGCAAGGTCACTGGGGGCCGGTCTTAAGGTGTGGTGATGGTTTGAGATTCCATTGTAAAGATATGCAAATGTGCCTAGCAGGAGTTCCTGAAGTGTGCCGTGTGACCTTTTGGCTGTAGTTTTGCTCTGTGTGCTGTGGTGGCTGGTTGGCTTTTTTTCTCTCTCTGCTTGGGTCTATGAAGAGCAGGGCACTTCTGCCTTTATGGAACTTCCCCTGGATCTGTAAGCTTAAATAAATAATATCCCTTCCTCCGTAACTGTGCCTGGTCTGGAAGTTAATCTCAGCGAACCTGAAGCTGTCTGCGACAGTAAAGTGGTACCGAGGAGTGTGGGGTGAGATGAACCAGACCGTGTGGATATTTGTCTTTTGGAACCTTTGTTTTGGAGGAATGGGCATGGACTTGGTGCTTGCAACTGAAGGTGCCTTCTGGAGTGGTAAGCCAAGTTTTATGGACTATTCTGATGAGAGTTTGAGAATGCTAAGTGCAGACTGTATTGAACTTCGAGGCTTGGTTTATGAGCTTTCTAAGGGGAAGGAAAGACTGCAGAGGACTTTGTTGGAACTGGGCTACTGGCATAAGGGATGGCTACGTTCTGCTATCCAGGCCCAGAAAGTTTGATCAAACTTAAATTTGTAATGGACTGATGTGCTTGGCTAAAGATATCGGACTGAGATTTTAAGATTTTAAGTTGGAAAACCTCAAGAAAGTTAAAAGTAGAGGCACTGAGACTGGTTTTAGGTTACTGGAGCTTCTATTGTCAACGCATTAGCAATCTTAAGGAAGGTGGAAGGAAGGTGGCCAGACTTAATTTACATTAAAACAAAGGAGAGGATGCCTGAGGAAAGACTGTTAAAATGCAAATTCTTGGAAAGTGCTGACTGGAGAAGGAACCTGCTGTTCAAGGCTGTGGTTTATTTCATCCCTGGATTAAGAATATGGCTGTGTCCTGCACACCTGGTATTAGTTTTGGAAGCATGAAAAATGCATGGAGTGGTCATGAGTTGCACATGGTTCCAGGAGCCACTGCTGAGATGCAGCATGAAGGCAGGGCATGAAGTCCCTGAGGAATAGGCTGGAAGAGCCTTTTGGAAGATGGACCATGGTTTGCATTGAGACCTGAAGATGTTTTGGATATACCAGGACTGTGCAAAAGGGCTACCATGGAGTGCAGTGTTGGCCTAGGATCGAAGTTTTCCCTGGCAACTCTGCCCAGCTGGAGGGGCAGAATTGGAAAACCTGGAGACTGTCAGTCTCTGGTTATATTGAACTTGAACTGCAGAAGTTTGATGACAGCTGATGGTGGTTGAGTTTGCATGTTATAGTATCTCCTTGCTATGCCTTATACCACTTAAAATGTTTACTCTGTGCCTTTACATGTTGAAAGTTTTTAACTTGTTTGATTTTACATGACTCACTATCTTAGGATGATCAAGACTGTGAGAACCTTTGAAATTGGACTGAGTACAATTTACAATGTGTGATAGTTATAAATCTATTGGGGGCCAGGAGCTAAAAATATTGGGGGCCAGGGGCAGAATGTGGTAGTTTGAATATATGTCCCCCAATATATTCAATGTTTTATTACTTTATAGTTTGCATCTGCAATCACCTTGCTAGAGGCAAGGTCACTGGGGGCCGGTCTTAAGGTGTGGTGATGGTTTGAGATTCCATTGTAAAGATATGCAAATGTGCCTAGCAGGAGTTCCTGAAGTGTGCTGTGTGACCTTTTGGCTGTAGTTTTGCTCTGTGTGCTGTGGTGGCTGGTTGGCTTTTTTTCTCTCTCTGCTTGGGTCTGTGAAGAGAAGGGCACTTCTGCCTTTATGGAACTTCCCCTGGATCTGTAAGCTTAAATAAATAATATCCCTTCCTCCATAACTGTGCCTGGTCTGGAAGTTAATCTCAGCGAACCTGAAGCTGTCTGCGACAGTGCTAAAGTGATTGCCTGTGATGCATAAGGACCCAACTTTTAATTCCCCAGTACCCACATAAGCCAGATGTACAAGGTGGCACATGCATCTGGAGTTTGTCTGCAGTGGCTAGAGGCATGGCATTTATTCATTCATTCTTTCATTCTCTCTCTCATAAATGAATAAAATAATTAATTAATTAATTAATTTAAAAAATATGTTTTTAAAGCACAGGTTAAGGAGTTCCATGTGCAGACAGTGAGTGGGTGGGCGGCCTTTGCAGTCTGGAGTGAGTAGGCCTGACCCAGGCTACTCCTAACTCCTAGGACTGAGTTCATTGCTCAGACAGTGTGTGGGCTGCACTATGTACTGGAGTGAGTAGGCCAGACCCATTTCCAGGCTACTCCCAACTCTGGGGCTTGAGTGCCATGTACTGACAATGTGTGGGTAGGCACAGCTGTCTGGAATGAGTAGGCCAGTCCTATTTATGGACTCCTCCTACTTACCAGACCTGAGTTCCTGGTGGGGACAGTGTATGGGTGAGTGAAGTGGTCTGGGAGTGAGTAGGTCAGACCCATTTCCAGGCCACTCCCAACTCCCAGGTTTGAGTTACCTGTTCTGGTCTGTGTGTTGGAGGGCTCAGCATGAAGTAGGGCCTGTTCCCTTGCTCCTCCCAGTCCCTGGACCTGGTAGGTCCTATTACGCCCTGCTTGGGAAGGCCTGGTCCCTATGTGAGCTGTGGAATCAGGCCTTTTGCTCTGGTATCCTGACTGGCCACTAGGTACAAACCTCCCTGTTCACCTGAGTCAGAAGGTGCATGGGCCAAAGGACAAAAACTTGCTTCCTCCTCAATAAAATAGAGTCCTCCTAAAATGGTTAGACAAGAATGCAAATAAGCCAATGAAAGCCATAAAACTCAGAGACCTCATTTAAGGATGCCTAGTCCTACAGTAGAAGCCTCCGATGAAATCATAGAGAAATCAACAGAAATTCAATCCCAAGATGAAAACACAACAACCAATGACACCCTGATTAAAAAAAAAAATAGCTGAACTTGAAGCAAACTATCAAAGAATCATATAAATGAAATTGAATAGTCTCTTAGAGTGTTCAGCTTAACTTGATTGAAGAAATCATGAGAAACCTCCAAAGAGATATGAATAAATTGAAGGTAAGTCAAGAAATAGAAGACCTCAACAACCAGTTGATTAACCTTAATGAAGACTTGATCAAATGCAAGAATGAACTCCAGGAAGCATCAAGAAAAATCAGTACTCAAATTGAAATTGTACCTCAATAAGGAGATGGACATGATGCAAAACAACACAACAGAAAACAAAAATCAAATAGAAAGTATAAAAACCTCTCTAGAACCACTCACCAACAGAGTAATTCATGTGGAAGACAGAACATCTGACCTGGAAGATAAGACAAAAGAAATTGATCAGGAGGCCAAAAATTTTGCTAAGTTCAAGAAATCAAGTGAACAGAATACAAGGGAACTATGGAACATCCTAAAACAACCAAACTTCAAGATCATGGATATACCAGAAGGGGAGGAAATCCAGACCAGGGGCATAGAGACCATATTCAACAAAATTATTGAAGAAAAATTTCCAAATCTCTCAAAAGAGAGGCCCATCCAGATACAAGAAGCCCGCAGAACACCAAAGTGACAGGACAAAAGAAGAAACTCTCCAAGACACATCATAGTTAAAACTCTTAACAACAAAAACAAAGAAAGTGTTAAAAGCAGCAAGAGAGAAGCAATTCACAACGTACAAAGGCAATCCCATCAGAGTTACACCAGATTTCTCAATGGACACCCTGAAAGCCAGAAGGGCCTGGAATGGAATATTTCAAAGTCTGAAAAACTATGGCTTCCAATCCAAACTACTCTACCCAGCATAAGTATCCCTCATAATAGACTGTAAAAGAAAAATTTTCCATTAAAAAACTCAACTCTACAATTATATGAATACAAAGCCAAACCTACATAGAATACTTGAGGGAATACTTCACACAGAACAGTCAAACAACCAATTGCAAGAGCCAAAAAGAAGAAGATCACAATAACCAAAATAAACCAGGCTCAAAACAGTACACAACACAAGAAAGTACCAAACCCCATAAAACACCTCATCCTGGAAGGTATTAATTCAAACCTCACAGTAATAACCTTAAATATTAATGGTCTTAACTCACCCACCAAAAGACACAGGTTATCAGGATGAATCAAAAAATAAGACCCTTAATTCTGCTGTCTTCAAAAAACTCACCTCACCATTAAAGATAGATACATCCTCAGGGTGAAAGGTTGAAAAATGATATTACAATCTAATGGAAATAAAAAACAAGCAGGTGTTGCTATATTAATATCTGATAAAATAGACTTCAAACCAAAAGTAATCAAAAAGAACAAAGAAGGTCACTTCCTACCCTTCAAGGGAATGATCCAACAGGAGCACATCACAATTATAAACATATATGTGCCAAACACAGGTGCACCACAGTTCATAAAACAAAATCTACTCAACAACGAAACAGAAATAAACACCAAACCATCATAGTCAGAGATCTCAATATTCCACTATCATTAACACACATATCATCCATGCAAAAAATTAACAAAGGGAAATAATAGAGCTCAACAATATCATAGATCAACTAGACCTAACAGTTTTCTATAGAACTTAACACCCCAATTCTACAGAATAAACATTCTTCTCTGCAGCCCACAGAACTTTCTCCAAAATTGACCATATATTAGGCCACAAACTGTGCCTTCATAAAGTCAGGAAAGTTAAAGTAATTTCCTGTTTCATGTCAGATCACAATACTTAAAAGCTACAAATTAACCACAAGAGACACATCAAGAAATCCAACAGCTTCTGGAGACTAAACAACACACTTTTAAACAATGAATGGGTCATGGAAGAAATCAAAAAAGAAATTGTAAAATTCCCAGAATTGATTGATAATGAAAACACAACCTACCAAAACTTCCGAGACACAATGAAGGCAGTCCTAAGGGGAAATTTTGTAGAATTAAATGCCTTCATTACAAACACAGAGAGATCCCAAATGAAAAACCTGAGTGTCCACCTAAAGGCACTGGAAAAACACGAGTAATCCAACCCAAAGATCTCTAGATGGAAAGAAATAAACAACATTAGAGCAGAAATAAATGAATTGGAAATGAAAAAAAAAATATTTTGAATCAATAAAACAAAGAGCTGATTCTTTGAAAAAATACACACGATTGACAAGTCCCCGGCAAAACTGATCAAGCAAAAAAAGAGAAGTTTCAAAATAACAAACTAGAAATGAAAAAGGAGAGATCACAACAGACATCAATGAAATTGGAAGAATCATCAGGGCATACTTCCAAATCTTCTACTACAAAAAAAAAAAAAAATTAAATAAGCTGGAAGAAATAGATGAATTCCTAGACACATACCACCTAGCAAAACTAAACTCAGAGCAGATTTATCTCCTAAACAAACCTATCACATCCATGGAGGTTGAAAAGGTAATCAAAAACCTTCCCAAAAAGAAAAGTACAGGACCAGAGGGCTTCTCAGCTGAATTCTATCAAACCTTCATAGAAGAACTCAAACCAATTTTTTTCAAACTGTTCCACATAATTGAAGACCAGGGAATCCTCCCCAACTCCTTTTCTGAAGCTAGCATCACCCTAATACCAAAACCAGATAGAGATGGAACGAGGAAAGAAAATTGTAAGTCTATATCACTAAAGAACTTAGATTCCAATTTCCTGAAAAAAATCCCTGCAAACCAAATTCAACAACACATCAAAAGAATTACCACCGTGATCAAGTAGGCTTCATCCCAGGGATGCAGTGATGGTTCAACATATGGAAATCTGTCGACGTAATACACCACATAAATAAGCTTATTCATAAGAACCACATGATCATCTCAATTGACACAGGGAAGGCCTTTGACAAAAAACAACACCACAGCCGAGCGTGGTGGCGCACGCCTTTAATCCCAGCACTCGGGAGGCAGAGGTAGGAGGACTGCCGAGAGTTCAAGGCCACCCTGAGACTACATAGTTAATTCCAGGTCAGCCTGGGCCAGACTGAGACACTACCTCGAAAAAAAAAAAAAAAAAAAAAACACCACTTCATGATCAAAACACTGGGAAGAATAGGCATTAAGGGTTTATATCTCAACACAATAAAGGCTATTTATAAAGCTCCTGAAGCACAAATAATATTTAATGGGGAAAAACTCAAGGAGTTCCTACTGAGATTGGAAACAATACAGGAGTGCCCACTCTCTTCAATGTAGAATTAGGAAGTACTAGCCCAAGCAATAAAACAGGAGAAAGAAATGAAAGGGATTAAAGTTTTAAAAAAGTCCAATTAGCTCTATTTGCCAATGACATGATCCTATATATAAGTGACCTGAAAGTCTCCATCTCAAAACTTCTAAAGGTGGTAAATTCCTTTAGCAAAGTGGCAGTATACAAAATCAATGCCCATAAATCAATAGCTTTTTTATATGCAAAGGACAAAAATACAGAGAAAGAAATCAGTGAGGATCTCCTATTTTCAATAGCAACAATAAATAAATAAATAAATAAATACATACATACATACATACATACATACATACATACATACATACATACCTTGGTATAACATTAACCAAGGATGTGAAAGATCTCTATAATGAAAACATAAAAACACTCGAGAAAGAAATAGAGGAGGTCTTGAGCACATGAAAAGACCTTCTATGTTCCTGGATAGGTACAATTAATATTTTAAATATGGCAATCTACCAAAAGCAATATACAGATATAATGCAATACCAATAAAAATACCAGCATCCTTCACAGAGATTGAAAAATATTATCTCAAAATTCATATGGAATGGCAGAGGCCTCAGATATACAAACATATCCTCAGCAAAACTTAAAAAAAAATAAAACCTCTGTTAGCATCTCAATGTCTGACCTAAATATATATTACAAAACCACAATGGCAAAAGCAGCATGGTACTGGAATGAAAACAGACACATAGACCAATAGATGAGAATTGAAGACCCAGACCTTAGGGCAAGCAACTACAGCTGCTTGATCTTTGACAAAGATGCCAATAGTGTAGACTGGAGAAAAGACAGCATCTTCAACAAATGGTGTTGGACAAATTGGATGACCATATGTAGAAAAATGAAATTAGGCCCACTAATTTCACCATACACAAAAATCAAGTCCAAATGGATTAAAGACCTCAATATAAGACCCGAAACTCTTCAAGTACTGGAAGAAAAATTTGAGGCACTCTCCATGATATAGGACTGGGAAAAGACTTCCTAAACAAAACCCCAGTAGCCAAGGAAATTAAAGAAACATTCAACCAATGGGATCTCATGAAGCTAAAAAAGGTTTTGCACAGAAAAACAACATAAGCACAGCTAAGAGATTACCCATTGAATGGGAGAAAATCTTTGCCAGGTATATCACTGATAGAAACATAGTATCTAGAATCTACAAAGAACTCAAAAAACAAAACAATAAAAAAATCAAACAACCCACTCCAAAAGTGGAGCACAGAACTAAATAGGGAGTTCTCAGAGGAAGAATTACAAATGGCTAACACACACTTTAGAAAATGTTCAATATCCCTAACCATTAGGGAAATGAAAATTAAAACAAATATGAAATTCCACCTTACTCCAGTCCAGTAAGGATAGCAAACATTAAAAATCAAATGAAAACAAATGTTGGCAAGGATATGTGGAAACAGGAACACTCATTCACTGTTGGATGGAATGTAAGCAGATACAACCACAGTGGAAATCAATATGGACACTCCTGAAAAGGAAGAATATAGTGTTATGTACAACCCTGTTATTCCCTTACTGGGCATTTCCCCTAAAAGCTCCACATCTCAGTTGAGAAAGACTTTCTCAACCATGTTTATTCCTGGTCAACTCATAATAGCTAAAAACTGGAATCAACCTAGGTACCCATAATTGGATGAATGGATAACCAAGGTGTGGTATATCTACACGATGGAATTCTACTCACCAGTAAGAAAAAAGACACATTGAAATTTGTAGAAAAATGATCAAACTTGGAAGAGATTGTTCCAAGTGAACTCACACAATCAAAGAAAGACAACTGTCACATGATCTCATTCATCTACAATTCCCAACCTGATCAGCCCAAATTGCTGACATACTGAATAACTTCTTGAGGCTTGGACAATAGGGAGTGTAGTGCTTAGGGGAATGGAAAGGGTGTGTGGGGGACACAAAACTGAGCCCAAATTGAACTGGTACCATAGAATCCTCTATCCTGGAATTCAGACTAAAAGGTGGAACCCTCAAGAGGACCTTAGGGGGAGCACCTGAATCAAAGGGCCCTGGAGAGGGTGAGACAAAACCTAACCTCAAATTTCTCCTGCTTTTCTTTCTTCTCTGTCTTATTTTTTTTCTCTTCCCTTGGTTCTGGCCTGTAATTCTGTGTACCAGAATGTGGGCTACATCCATAATGAGCTGTTGATCAGAGAGACCTACTAGATCTCCATAAACAAACAAGACAGACTTCTGTCAGAGCACTTGATTACCCACCAGAGATTAATGGTAAGTCCCTACTGCTGAAGACAATGTATGCTGTTGGCACGAACCATAGAGAGACCTGGAATCTGGAGGACAGCCAGTCCCTAATTAGCCCATCTAGTGCTGGAAGATGTTACATGTGCTACCAGGGGAAAGTGGCCAACATCTGTCCAAGCAACTCAAAGTCTTAGTGACTCATAAGCAAACAACCTGACATGATGCTCCCACAAGCATAATAGTAGCACACAGCCATGGTATATAACCAGCTGCTCTTGAATTGGCTAACAGATGTGCTCAGTGGAAAGGAAACCATATCTGGAATTAGGAAACAAGTCAGAATCATATCCAAATAATGATTCTGCTTTCCTTTGTGAAGTTCCCACTAATCTTAGATTATAAGAGGGTCTGCATCCTTTTAATTCTAAGTTAATAATGGTTATCCCATTTAACCCAGGCTGACTTCATTCTCCACTGGAGAATCTGCTTTTCAGACAGGAGCTACACTGGAGGAGATAAATGACCCAGTGCACGCCACCCTAGCCCCAGCTGAAACTACAGAGAAATTGGGGAAATGAGTTAGAGAGTGCTGATTTCTCAGTGAACCTGATATCAGCACAAGGGTGAAGGAGATAGACACTGAGGACACTCAACACCTACCAAAGCAGAGATCCAGAGACTCCTGTATGACCATCACTGAAGTAGACTTAAAATGATTCCAGCATGGCTCAGGGAATTTTGAGGAAGAGGGGGGTGGAAAGATTGTTAAAGCCACAAGCTGGGATATTTTGCACAGAGACATTTCCTTCCCCCCATAATGCATGACCCACAATCCCCATTGGGTTGACCTGCATCCCCAACAAGGAAGGCCCCTTCAGAAGAGGGTCAGGGAGGAAGGAAAGGATGGTAATAACACGTGTTGTTTACAAACAAAATATGTCCATATCTAATCAAAATAAAAGATAATAATAATAAATAAAGCACAGGTTAACAGGTTGGTTCAGAAATCTGGTCCCATCCATTTTCTGTCTTCAAGAAACTCATGTTATAATTAATAGTGAAAGATTGAAAACAGAGATTCCAAACAAACAGGAATGAGAAAAAAGCAAGTGTGGCTGTACTAATATCTGACAAAACAGAATTAAAACCAAAAGTAATCAAAAAAGATACACAAAGCCACTTCATACTCATTAAAGGAATAATTAAATTAGATATTACAATCATAAACTTATATTAACCAAACAAAGGTCCACCAAATTTTATGAAGCAATATCTATTAAATATTAACTCATAAATGAATCCCAATACAATTGTGGGTGTCTTTAGTGCCCCACTAATGGCAATATGTAGATAGCTAAGCAAAAAATAAATAGAAATACCAGACCTAAACAACAACATGGACCAATTAAACTTAACATATCTACAGAATATCCTGCCCTAAATGAAAGAATGCACACTCTTCTCAGCAGCTCATGGGATCTTCTCCAAAATACATCATATACTAGGGCATAAAACATGTCTCCACAAATTCATAAAAAGTGACCTAACACCATGCACTGTATCCAACTACAATGTCATAAAGGTAGTAATCAACAAAAATAACAACAGAAAGCACATCAACTCATGGAGAGTGAGTAATTCACTACAAAACAATAAGTGAGTTGTTGAAGAAATCTTTTAAAAATTAACAAATGTATAGATCTGAATGACAATGAAGACACAATATACCAAAACTTACAGGATGCAATGAAGACAGTGCTAAAATGGAATTTTATAGCACTAAATGCATACATTACTAAAACAGATATGTCAAATTAATAACTACTCATTTGAAGGCATTGGAAAAATTATATTCCAGGGCTGGAGATATGGCTTAGCAGTTAAGACACGTGCCTGAGAAGCCTAAGGACCCAGGTTCGATTCTCCAGGTCTCAAATAAGCCAGATGCACATGGTGGCACATGCTTTTGGAGTTCATTTGTGGTTGCTAGAGGCCCTGGAACACCCATTCTCACTCTCTATCTCTCTCTCCTTCTCTCTGTTTCTAATAAATTAATAAATAAAAATAAAACAATAGTCCAATCCAAAAAGCACCAGGTAGAAAGGAATTATCAAGATCACAGCAGAAGTCCTTAACTAAAAATAAAAATTGATAAAATTAGGAGCTGTTTTTTGAAAGAATAAATATGATTGATATACCACTTGCCAAATGATCAATCAGAAAAAAGAGAAGACCCAAATCAACAAGGTCAAAAAAAAGCACCAGGTAGAAAGGAATTATCAAGATCACAGCAGAAGTCCTTAACTAAAAATAAAAATTGATAAAATTAGGAGCTGTTTTTTGAAAGAATAAAAGAAATACCACTTGCCAAATGATCAATCAGAAAAAAGAGAAGACCCAAATCAACAAGGTCAAAAATGAAAAAAAAAGAAAGAAAGAAAGAAAGAAAGAAAGAAAGAAAGAAAGAAAGAAAGAAAGAAGGAAGGAAGGAAGGAAGGAAGGAAGGAAGGAAGGAAGGAAGGAAGCGGTCTAACAACTGACACCAATTAAATTGGAAGAATTATCAGGACAAATTTCAAAAATCTGTATTCTACAAAATTGGAAAACCTGGAAGAAATAGAGGGATTCATTGGCATATAACACATACCAAAACTAAACCCAGAAAAGATAATTTGCCAGAATAAACCTATAACATCTACTGAAACAAAAGAAATTAAAAACCTTGCAACAAATAAGTCCAGGTACAGTTGTAGTCACTTCCTAACTCTACCAAGCTTTTATTGAAAAACTAAAACAACTTCTTCTCAAGATACTTCACACAACTGTAAAAGAAGGAATGCTCCCAAACACCTTCTATGAAGCCAGCATTACTCTAATTCCAAAAGCAGACAGAGACACATGAAAAGAAAATTATACACTAATATCCCTGATGAATTACAATGCAAAAATCAACAAAAACATTCTCACAAACCAGGCTGGAGAAATGGCTTAGCACTTAAGGTGCTTGCCTGTGAAGCCTAAGGACCCAGGTTTGATTTCCCAGGACCCACTTAAAGCCAGATGCCCAAGGTGGCACAAGCGTCTGGAGGTTGTTTGCAGTGGCTATAGATTTTGGCACACTCATTCTCTCTACATATCTGCCTCTTTCTCTCTCCTCTAAAATAAATAAATAAATAAATAATATTTTTTATTTTAAAAATTCTCACAAACAAATCAAATAGTATGTCAAAAGCATCGTCTACCTTGATCAAGTAGGTTTCACCCCAGGGACCTAAGAGTAGTTCAGCATCTGGAAATCCATAAACGTAATACTGTACATAAATAAACTCAAACATAAGAACCACATGATCATTTCAACAGATCCAGAAAGGGCTTTCAACAAAATACAACACTCTTTCCTGATTAAAATACTGGAGAGACTAGGGATGGAGGGACCATATTGCAACATAATACAGGCTATATATAAAGCACTTGAGACCCACATAATACTTAATGGAGAAAAACTCAAATCATTCCCATTAAGGTCTGATATAAGACAGACATGCACATACTCACCACTGCTTTGCAACATAGTTCTACAAGCCTTAGCTCAAGCAATAAGAACAGAGAAAGACATAAGAGATAGAAATTGGAAATGAAGAAGTCAAACTAGCCCTATTTGCAGAAGGCATGCTACTTATATAAGTGACCCAAAAAAACTTTTAGGGGATGGAGAGATGGCTTAATGGTTAAAGTGCTTGCCTGCAAAGCCTAAGGACCTACGTTCAATTCCCCAGTACACACATAAAGCCAGATGCACAAGATGGTACATGTGTATGGAATTCATTGGTAGTGGCTACAAGTCCTGCCATAGACATTATCTATCTATCTATCTATCTATCTATCATCTATCTATCTATCTATCTATCTATCTATCTATCTATCTATCCATCTATCTCCCTATCTGTCTCTCCCATAAAATTAGTTAGTTAGTTAATTTTAAAAACTTTAGGGCTGGAGGAATGGCACAGTGGTTAAGGCATTTGCCTGCAAAGCCAAAGACCCAGGTTTGATTCCCCAGGACCCACATTAGCCAGCTGCACAAGGGGGTGCACACATCTGGAGTTTATTTGGAGTGGCTGGAGGCCCTGGCATGCCCATTCATATTCTCTTTCTCCCTCTGTCTCTGTCAAATAAATAAATAAATAAAAATAAAATATATTAAAAAAAACCTTTAAAGCTGTTAAATTCTTTCAACAGAGTGGCAGGTTATAAAATCAATATGCAAAAATCTAGAGCCCTCCTATGCAACCAAAACAAACTGATGAAGAAGGGGGTAAGTGATTCTATCCCATTTTCAATAGCAGCAAAAAAAAATTAAGTATCTAGGAATATAACCAAGGAAGTGAAAGACCTATACAAAGAAAAGTTTAAAACTTTGAAGCAGAAATTGAGCAGGACATGAAGAGATGGAAGGATTAATATTGTGCTCATGGATTGGAAGGATTAATATTGTGAAAATAGCTATCCTACCAAAAGCAATACAGATGCAACACAATTCCAATAAAAATACCAGTGACATTCTTCACAGAATTGAAAAAAAAAGTTCAATATAAGACTGGACACTCTCAAATGCCTATAAGAAAAAATGGGGAGAACTTTCCATGATACAGGCATAGGGAAAGACTTTCTACATAAAACCCCAGTAGCTGGGGGGAATTATGACAATCACTCAACCTCTGGGACTACACAAATCTAAAAAGCTATTATACCAACAAACACACCATCAAAGAGTCAACAAACAACAAACAGAATGGGAGAAAATCTTCAGCAGTCCTTCCTCTGATGTAGGACTAATACCTAGAATCTACAAAGAACTCAAAAACCTAACCAATAAAAATAACCAAACAATCCACTCAAAACATGGGGTAGAGACATGAATAGAGAATTATCAAAGGAAAAATACAAATGACCAATTCATACTTAAAGAGACATCCAACATATTTAAACATTAGAGAAATGCAAATCAAAAAACTTTGAGATTCCATGTCATTCCAGTAAGGACGGCACTCATCAAAGAACTGAGTGACAACAAATGCTGATGATGCTGTGGGGAAAGAGGAGCCCTTACCCACTGTTGGTAGGAGTGCAAACTTGTACAACTACCTTCGAAATTGGTATGGAGGTTCCTGAAAAAGATCTGACCCAGCTATTTCAATCCTGAGCATATACCCTACAGATTCCATCCTTTATTGTGGAGATACTTGCTCAGCTATCCTGTTCGCTACTCTATTCACAATAGCTAGTGTGGTAGTTTGAATGCTATGCCCCTCAATAGGCTCAGGTGTTTTGATTAAAACTTGGATTTTCAGTGGAGCTTTGGTCTAGTATGAATCTAATCATAAGCCAGAAGTCATCTCTGCAGCCACAAAAGGTTTTCACTGAAGAGTAGGGGTAAATGACGTGCACTTGCTGTGGAAAGGAAACAGTTAGTTCTGGGGAAAATGCCCCTGTCTCTTCTAGGCAAACATAGCCTTAACCAGGAAGGGAACACTCCAAGGTGGTCATGATTTGGAGATTTTGATCTTTAATGCTTCTGTTCCCAGACTAAGTTATGCAAAGCTAGTTGTGCTGGGGTCCCTGCAGTTTGGTCCTTGTCTTTGGTGCTGGAGTTGTATTTCTCTGTGTGTGGATCTGGGAAAGGGAGCCTGCTTCTTCTTCCATTATGGAACTTTACCTGGATCTGTAAGCTTGAAATAAATCCTGTTCCTCCCATAAACTGTGTCTGGTTTGGAGGTTCACCCCAGCAACATGGAGCTAACAACAAAAGTTAGGATTTTGAATCAGCCCAGATATCCATCAACTCACGAATGAATAATAAAGATGTGGTACATACACACAATGAGAAGAATTCTATTCAGCAGTAAGGAAAAATGAACCAATGCCATTTTCAGGAAAATGGATAGATTTGGAAAAAAAATCATCTTACATGAGCTCATACAGTATGAGAAAAACAAACACTGCAGGTTCTTTCTCATAAGCAGTCTCTAAACTGGATCTACAGGGGATGAGTTTAAAGGGTAGAATGCACTAGGAATATGGACACAGAAAATGAATGAGACCAGGAGAAGAGGAAATAGGGAGGGAAGAGAGGAGGAGATATGTGATAGCCTAGGATAGGGAAAAAGTATAGGAGGTGGGAGGATCTTAAATGGCTAAGGGATAGGGAGGGTGCAGAGCAGAATCATACAAAACACAAGAAAACATGAATCAAAGCTATAGAAATCTTCCTCAGACAGAAATCTATAAGACATAATCACCAAAAAATGAAGAGGGGATAAGTCTGGACAGAAACATCCTGTAAAGATGGAACACACTTAATCCTAAAACCATAAGCTCTGGCTGGCAAATCCCAGCCCCAGAATGGGGTTACTCGCCACAGCAAGCTGTTGGTCAGAGACCCATGAGGTCCCCAAAATAATGCAGGCCATTTCCAAAGCATTTGATTACCTGCCTGAGCTGCTGAAGACACCACAGGCTGTGGCAATAGGATATCAAGCAACCATGTTGGAACTGAAAAGGTAGCCAGCTCCCTCCTAACTGGATCTCATGGCACCGGAAAGTATTATTGGAGCTGCTGGGAGACAATGGTTCCAACAGCTTAAATAAGCTGGAGATTCAGCAAGCTACAAGCCAGTCAATCCAAGAATATACACCTGTGCAATATTGGCATAAAGCCTGTGTGGGTAATCAATTACTCTATGATTGTACATAAGACAAGCTCAGGGGGAGAGAACTTATACCTGGTGCTGGGAATGAGGTAGGTATTCCATGGCCAGGTAACTTAGAGACTCCAGAGAAAATTTCCCATTGCTCTCTGAATATCAATAGTGAGCAAACACCGTAAAAACTTTATCAAATAACTATTGGTATGCATATCCCCGTTAATACAATTTGCTCTCACTCTTGGTTGGAGAATATGTTCTAGTTTAAAGTTGGCAGAGAATACTGAGTAGATCCAAGATCCAGCAACTCAATAAGAAAAGATGGTCGACTGCCCACCACAAGATATCCCATGTCTAACACATCACCTGGGGCCCAGGTGATACTACAGAGGAAGCAGAAACATGAATACTGCTCCTACTGATAGCCTGAAAACAAGCACCACTGAAAACATGGCCAATGAAAACCCATCAAAGCAGAAATCCAGAGCCACAGAAAAGTCAACACTAAATCAGACTGTAACAGGCCCACTGAAACTCGGGGAACATTAAGGAAGATGTGGCAGAAGAGCCACAGAGTGGGTAGTAATATCCTGAGGCACAGTACCCCACATAGAAGAAAGCCATCATAAGTCTATAGTGAATACCAACAACAACATGGAGAAGGGCCCTCAGGGAAATGGGAGTAATGGTGCAGGGGTGAGGGGTTTTGAAGATTAACCTTAATAAAAATAAAATATTAGCTAATACAATCTGCAAAGAGGGCTTCTCTAACCAAAGATGAGAATGGCACTAATCCATGGTCACAAGCATACATACTTAGTGGGCAATTTTATGGGCACACAACATATTTGTTTAAGTAAACAATAGTAGTAGCTTCTTAGTGCTATTGACCTCCCCAGCTATAGGTATTTAACTAGGTTTTAAGTACCATACATGAATTCAATCAGCGAGAAGTTGTTTACATTCATAACAGTCTTGCCACTATTGTGCACTAGTAGGCACATACTGGCTGACTGATTTGTATGTAGCTCATAGGGTTTCCTGCAGAGTAAAATTGTTGGTGACTTTTTTACCCCAGTATTCTTCTAGCACTATTACAGCTAGCCAGCAGGTAAGAAGCTTCTAGCTCAGTTCTAGCTTGATTTCTCAGTGTTCAAGCGCTGTCTTCAGCAACAGGGTATTACTATCTAGTTCTGATAGACAACCAAGAAAACTGGCAATAGCCTATGTTGTTTATGGGGCCTCAGGAACCTCCCTGACCAACAAATTACTGAATTACCCTGCCAGTGGTGTGGGGTCCAACCCTCCCTCCCAGGGAGTCTGCTGCCCTGCTTGACTGACGTGACCAAGGATTGTTTGCCTAAGAACATCTGTTTCCACTCCTATTTTATGGCCTAACAGCAAGTTCCGTTTGCCCCAGTTGGCTCTTGCTTACAGTAAACAAAAGGATATGAGAACATGACCTTCTGACCCTGGTACCTTTCCACAGTGCTGTAAGGCTGTATATATATCGCCCTCTGACTTCAATAAAATTGCATTCTTAAAGCATGAATGACCCAGTGATTGTCTCTTCAATCCTCGGCACCTTGCCCAGCTTGGGGTCATGATGGTAGCGCGGGCACTACAGCTGGAGGTCCCCACCGAGATTGGGAAAGAAGGAAAACTGCTGAAGGATTGCTCCTGAAGGCTGGCCAGCCGTAGAAGAGGTAAGAGATGAGCACATTGAAAATGGGTACCGCTAGCTCTCATTCATTGCTAGTCGATCAGTTAGTTGAATTGCTAAGGAAACAAGGTATGGGCATTAAATGTATTACAGCAAGAGATTTTATTAAGACTTTGCAAAAGGCAAGCCCTTGATTTTTGATTTTGGGGGGCCTTAATGTTTCAGATTGGGAACAAGTAAAACTTGATTTCGCTATGCATCTTGATCCAGAGAAAGCCAATTTATTAAGACTTTGCAAAAGGCAAGCCCTTGGTTTTTGGTTTCGGGGGCCTTAATGTTTTGGATTGGGAACAAGTTATCCAGAGAAAGCCAATTTATTGAGACTTTGCAAAAGGCAAGCCCTTGGTTTTTGGTTTCGGGGGGCCTTAATGTTTCTGACTGGGAACAAATGAAACTTGATTTCCAAAAGATCCTTCATAGGGAGGGACCCAAGAGCACTCCTATAGCTACCTTCTCACTGTGGCGCTTGGTTATGGACGCTCTCGTTAGTGATAAAGAGAAAGTAAAAGAACAATTGGCCGAGGAGAAACGGCTTTTCACTGAAACTCAAGAACAGGAATCAATTAAATCTTTTCAGAATTCTGATAAGTCCTCCTCTGATTCCTCACCTTCTTCTAGCAATGAGGACTCTGCAAGGCGCTTGTTCAGAGAGCTCCAGGAGATAAGAGAGGACTAGGACATTTTTCCTAGGGGCCATTGCTTGTATGCCTCCAACAATTCCACCTATTGCCATTACTTGGAAGAATGATGAGCCTGTATGGGTAGAGAAATGGCCTCTTACTACTATCAAATTGGAGGCTGACCATGCACTAGTGCAGGAGCAACTTCAGGATGGACATATTGTCCCCTCTACTTCGCCTTGGAATCCTCCTATTTTTGTAATTAAGAGAAAATCAGGCAAATGGAGGCTGCTCCAGGATTTGAGAGAAGTAAATAAAACTATGGTGTTAATGGGAGCTACTCAGCCTGGCCTTCCCTCCCCTGTGGCTATCGCAAAAAATTGGAATCTGCTTGTCATTGATTTAAAAGACTGTTTTTTTACTATTCCTCTGCATCCAAATGATAGCCCTAGGTTTGCTTTTAGTCTGCCATTGGTTAACTTAAGAGAACCTTCTAAAAGATATCAATGGGTTGTCTTACCTCAGGGCATGGCCAATAGCCCTACTATTTGCCAAACATATGTATCCATGGCAGTTGAGCCTGTTCACAATAAGTATACTCAGCTATATATCATTCATTATATGGATGATATTTTGTTAGCTGCTGATCAGGAACATCTCCTATTGGAAGCCTTTGGAGATCTAAAGAAAACACTACAACTAGCTGGGTTACAAATTGCCCCAGAGAAGGTTCAGAAAGATTTTCCCTACCAATATTTGGGTCATCAGTTACTTAAGAACGGTGTCCGCCCTCAGAAGGTTACACTCAGGCTGGATGCACTAAAAACATTAAATGATTTTCAAAAGCTTTTAGGGGATATTAACTGGATTAGACCTAGCCTTAAAATTTCCACAGGGCAGCTTTGTCCTCTCTTTGATATTCTGCAAGGGGACTCACATCCAACTTCCCCACGGGCTCTCACTAGAGCTGGATGAGAGTGTATTCAACTTATTCAAAAAGCAATAAATGAGGCTCATCTGAATTGTGTAGACTATTCTAAGCCTTTGTCTCTGTTAGTATTTTGCTCTAAGCATGCCCCTACTGGGGTTTTCTGGCAAACAGGACCTATTCTGTGGGTACACTCACAAGCATCTTCCTCTAAGGCAGTAATGTCCTATCCACAAGCAATAATTTCCTTATTATTCAAAGCCCAAAAAACATGCTTGCAAATCTTTGGCAAGGAACCTGAAAATATTGTTACACCCTTTTCTTGTAGTCAGCTAGAATGGCTTCAAAATAATGATGATGATTGGACTATCTTTTTGTCCTCAACATCCAGCGTCTTTGATAACCATTATCCCCCTGATCCTCTGGTTACCTTTTTTAAGATACATCCAGTCATTTTCCCAAAGATTATGGTCCTAAATCCTATTCCAAAAGCACAAGTAGTTTTTACAGATGGCTCCTCTCATGGAATTGCTGCCATTGTTTCTCATCCAGTCATAAAAAGAATACCAGTACCACAAAAATCCGCCCAGGCAGAAATTTTGGCCATAATTTTAGCCCTACAGCTTTTTCCACATGAACCTTTAAATATCTACACTGACAGCCAATACGTAGCTCACATTGTACGTCCTTTGGAGATGTCTGCCTATGTTGTGCCAGTCTCTAAAGTTCAGGACCATCTTTTACAATTACAAGCTTTGCTTTGGGAACGCTCAGAACCATTTTTTTGTGGAGCATCTTAGATCTCATAAAACTCTGCCAGGGCCTCTTAGTGCAGGTAATCGCATGGCAGATCTACAGACTCAAATTGCCACCCTTAGTATTTCATCTGATTTTGATAAGGCTCAAATTCTTCATCAACATTTTCATCTTCCTGCAGGATCACTCTGCTTCCACACAGGCATTTCCAGAGAACAAGCCATTCAGATAGTCAAACACTGTCCTACCTGTGTTGAATTCCTCAATATTCCTCATCTAGGTGTCAACCCCAAAGGTCTTATACCCAACCATGTCTGGCAAATGGACGTAACTCATGTACTTACCTTTGGAAAACTACAATTTGTACATGTTTCTGTAGACACTTATTCTCATTTAACTTTCGCCTCAGCTCATTCAGGAGAGAACCTTAAAGATGTCAAATCGCATTGCTTGCAAGCCTTCTCTTACATGGGTCTGCCCAAACAAATTAAGACAGACAATGGGCCAGCTTATACCAGTGCAGGCTTTTCAAAATTTTGTACTGATTTTGATATTTTACATAAAACAGGCATCCCATATAACCCTCAAGGTCAAGCCATGGTGGAACAGGTTCATCGGACCCTCAAAACTTATTTAATTAAAGTAAAAAGGGGGGACCTAGGGGATCACCTTGGTTCGCCTCATTCCTTTCTCTCCTTAACATTATACATTTTAAATTTTTTAACAGTGGATGCTCATGGCCGCTCAGCGGCTGATCGCCATTGGCGTGCACCTACGCAAGCTAAGCCTCTGGCAAAATGGAAAGATCTTTCTATGGGCAAATGGAAAGGGCCAGATCCAGTGTTAATTTGGGCCCAAGGGTCTGTTTGTGTTTTTCCACAGGATGGAGAAAATCCAATTTGGGTTCCTGAGCGTTGTGTTCGGGCTGTTGTGGACCCTGCCACCCAGCCAACAGGGGACCTATTGGGCATTCATCAAGAACCCGCCGGTACTGATGCCAGTGGCCTGGAATGCCCAGGTTTGGCCTGAATTTGTGAGTAATAATTTAAGCTTAGGAATGCCTGCTATGCATCTTGATCCAGAGAAAACCAATTTAACTCACATCTGTTCCCTTAAGAATTCCATGTGCTTTGTTCTCAAGCTTAACTATTCTCAGCTTAACTCTTCCAATTCTTTTGATGATTCTACTGGATGCCTCACTATTAAATCTGTTACATGTGTGATGTTGCCTTTCTATTGTAACTAATGAAACTCCCTCGGGAGAAATCCTCAATTGTTCTTCACCGGACTGCCACCTGAAGACTTGCTGGGACCAAGAAAAGCTGGCATTGGTGGTACAGATCCCTGGCATTATTCCCCTTCCAGTGGAGCACGATGGACAGATGCAGCTGATTCTCACCTGGCAGTGAAGACTTGACAGACGCAGCTGATTCTCACCCAGCAGAAAAGAGACTTTGGCGTATCTGCAGCTATCGTTCTGCAAATGCCGCCACAGCCGCCGCAGCTACTGTTGCTGGCATAGCCCTTTCCCAATCTGCTGTTACAGCGAGCACTGTGGACTTGCTCTCAGGGAAAGTAGGTTCTGCACTCAACACTCAAAATCATTTAAATTCTCTCATACAATTGGGTATACTAAATCTAAATCAACAAACAGCTCTACTACAAGAACAAATAGATTTACTTTGGGAAACCCATATGGTGACCTGTACTCCTCTATACCACCAGTCTCTGGGAACACGTTGACAATTTGCAGGCTGTTTCTTTAAGGAATGGAGTGGGTCTATGGCCCTAGGGCTAATCGCCCTGTGTGGTGTGGCTTTGTCCTTGGTCTGTCTCTGCCATATGGCAAAAACTCAAGCCCAGCGCCAATTTCAGACCAAACAGGTCTTGATGTCTCTGCCAACAGATAACCCCACTGCTCAAGTATGGCTGAGCTTACAAGATAAATGAGTAATCAATGACGGGTAAGACTTGGGGGACTTCTATCAACCTAAGACAGAGAGTCTGCGGGGCCTGGGCAGGCTTCTCCATGACGGGTAAGATAGATGTCGACGTCCGAGGCAACCTAAGACAGATGCTCATTTATATTTAAGGAAGGGGGACCTGTGGGGTCCAACCCTCCCTCCCAGGGAGTCTGCTGCCCTGCTTGACCGACGTGACCAAGGATTGTTTGCCTAAGAACATCTGTTTCCACTCCTATTTTATGGCCTAACAGCAAGTTCCGTTTGCCCCAGGTGGCTCTTGCTTACAGTAAACAACAGGATATGAGAACATGACCTTCTGACCCTGGTACTTTTCCACAGTGCTGTAAGGCTGTACATGTATCACCCTCTGACTTCAATAAAACGGCATTCTTAAAGCATGAATGACCCAGTGACTGTCTCTTCAATCCTCGGCACCTTGCCCAGCTCGGGGTCATGTTGGTAGCATGGGCACTACAGAGTGGCACTCTGAATTTCCTATAATAATCTATAACTTCGGGGAGGATCATAATCCACCTATTCAGAGTATTTATGTTTAAACCTCTTAAAATTATATTTCATTAGCTAATAAAGAAGTAGGTTTCCATACAGCTTTTTCATACATCTTTAGTTTTAGTTAACCTTCTTTGCTCCTCTCCTCTCTGCCCCACTTTATTCTCACCTAAATGATTGCACCCCCAGTAATCAATCATTCTCCTCTCACATTACATGTGTTATCTACTGCCCTCTACTCTTTTGCCCCCATCAATCCCCTCTCATGGCCCATTTCTAACTTAGTACCATCTATTGATTCTCACTCCTACCTGCACAATCTAAAAATTTGATCCACATGTGAGAGATATCATGTGGTGTTTATCTCTGTGAGCCAGAGTTGCCTTATTTTCCAGATCCATCTATCTTCTTGCAAATTTTGTAATTTGACTGCTTTTCATAGGAAAATGAAAACTCAATTGTGTATATGTTTCATATCTTCATTTTCCATTCATCAGCTGATAAGCATCCTGGTTGATTCTATTTATGAACTATTGTGAATAGAATCACAATAAATATAGAGGAGCAAGAACCTCTACAGGAGAATATAAAGTCCTTAGGATAGATACCCAGGAGTGGTATAACTGAGTCATGTGGTAGTTCAATTTGTAGCTTTTTGAGAAACCTCTACACTAATTTCCATAGTGGCTGCATGAGTCACCCATAGTCTAACTTATAGTAAGATTCATGCTGCAAAACTGATTTACGTGTTTAATCCAATATCTACTAAGTAAAGCCTTTAACTTTTTGTTTTGTTTTGTTTTGTTTTGTTTTGTTTTGTTTTTTGAGGTAGGGTCTCACTCTAGCCCAAGCTGACCTGGAATTCACTATGTAGTCTCAGGGTGGCCTTGAATTCACTACAATCCTCCTACCTCTGCCTCCAGAGAATGCTGGGATTAAAGGTGTGTGCCACCATGCCTGGCTTAAGCCTTTAACATTTTGTATACAGTCTGAAGACATCCTGAAGCTCTATATACAAATGTGTATACATATAATTAAACATATTGATATGCATATAATAAATACATACACTGAGAAAGAGACAGAGAGAAAGAGCGAGAAAGAGAGAGAACACTAGGATATAGTACTATTTTCCATAGGAGGCAGCAAGTAGATTCTACACCTGAGTAGAAGGCAAGCACATTTACCTTCTATCACGGCATCTGATAAAACACATTAGCTTTCCTCTCCTTCTCTCCCTATTTGGTCATGTCTGCCTAAATATTCTTGTTTTGAAGAATATAGGATATTATAGACCTACAAACAGATCCAGTTATTCCCTTACTGGGTATTTACCTCCAAAGCTCCAAGCCTCAGATCAGAGAGATTTGCTCAACCATGTTTATAGCTGCTTAATTCATAATAGCTAAGAGCTGGAATCAACCCAGATGTCCATCATTAGACAAATGTATAACCAATATGTGGTATATCTACATAATGGAATTCTACACAGCAGTAAGGAAAAATGACACAATGAAATTTGAAGAAAAATGGTTGAACGTGGAACAGATGATTCTCAGTGAGCTTACCCAATCACGGAAAGATAATCTTCTCATTGTCTCACTCATCTGTGGTTCCTAACCTGAATCTGCCCGAGATGCCGTCATACCTAAAAAGCACCTTGAGGACCAGACAATAGGGAGGGTGGGACGGGAGGGTAACAGTGGGCAGAACACAAACAGGGACCCAAATGGAAATGGTACCATAAAATCCTATATCCTGAATGACAGGCTAAAAGACTGATCCTTCAGCAGGCCCACGGAGGGAACATCTGAACCACAGGGCCCTGGAGAGGACATCATGAAGACTAACCATAATCTTTTCCTGTTTCTCTCTTTCTCCCTCTTCTCTCTCTGCTCTCTTTCTCTTTTATATTATCTATCTTTTTCTTCCTTCATCTTCCTTGGTGCTGACTTGTAACTCCCAGTACCAGCATGCTGTTAACTTTCACAATGAGCTGTTGATCAGAGAGACCTTCAAGGTTTCCCAAAAGAAGACAGATTTCTGTAAGAGTACTTGATGACCCATCGAAGGTTAATAGTAAGACTCTACTTCCAAATACACCCTATGCTATTGGGACAGAAAATGGAGTGACCTGTCTGGAATCTGGAAGAGGGTCAGTCCCCAGACAGTTAGCTAGTCTACTGCCAGAGGGTGCTACATGAGTGACTGGGGGAAAATAACTGACATCTGTCTAAACAACTCAAAGTCTAAGCTACTCAGCAGTAAACAACCTGATGTGATGCTCAAAGAAGTTCAATAGTGGCACACAGGGATGGTGGGTAACCAACTGCTCTTGATTTGGCTAACAGATCCACTCAGTAGAATGAAACTCATAGCTGGAGCTGGAAAATAAGTCAAAACCATGTCCAAAAAAATGATCCCATTCTCCAATATCAAGCTCCCACCAGTCGTGGGCTATAAGAGGGCCTATGCATATAAAATTCTCTTTAAAATAATAATGGCCATCCCATCTATCTGGTGCTGACTTCTCTCTCTGTTGGAAAATTTGCTTCTTTTTCAGATTAATGATGAACCTGAAGGGAGGATCAGCCTATTGCACCTCACCAGGGCTCCAGCTGAAACTATAGAGTAATGGGGGAAATGGGCAAGAGTGCAGCTTTCTCAGTGAACCTGACACCAGCACAAGGCTGAAGGAGATAGAACATTCAACTCCTACTAAACCAGATATCCAGAGACACAGAGGCTCCCAAAGACCTCATCACTGAAGTAGAACTAAAATGCACCCAACATGGCTCAGGGAAATTTGCAGAAGAGGAGGTGGAAAGATTGTTAGAGCTACAAGTTGGGACATTATGCACAGAGACATTGCCTCTTCCCCATAACTGTTGGCTATCCCCACAATGCATGACCCACATTCCCCAATGAGGAGGGTCCCTTCGGCAGAGGGAGGCTATCGAAGGCACAAACATGAATGTAAAATTAAAATTATATATGTATATATATATTTAAAATAATATTAAAAATTAATATAGGATTTCATTAAATAGTCTTCCATATGTTGCCCTTTCTAATTCACTACCACTCAAAACTTTAGTGTAACATCAAATCTAAAACTTCTTTTCTATTTTTCATTAGAGACATTCATTGAATTGAGAAAAATAGAATCCCAAACTGTTAGAGCTCTCCTAGCCATCTTAATTAATTGTAATTAGTTTTTAAATATCCAGTTCCTGATTTCCCAGAAAACTGGCATCACACAAGTGAGCTGTCATTATTTCTTAACTTGGGCACTCACAATAGCAAGACAGCCATTCATCCCCCTGGTTTCTCACTTTCAACACTGATTAGTATGTGAGTAGCTGGTAAATAATTGAATTAATTTTATAGTGAATGACATATTTTAAGTTCTGTGAAGCATTTTATTCTGGAAATTCAAGCCAACCCTTGTTTTTCCCTAGATAGCTCTGTGTATGTCTATAATAATAAGTTAGAGCATATTCTTGACTTTCCCACTAACATCTAACAATTTATGAGCTTTTGATATTCACAGGATGATTTTTAAATGATAATTGCAATTCCCCAATGCACCTAGATAACTAGAAAAATAATAGACAATAAATGAGTACTTTAGAAAAGGAATTTAACTAAGAATTTAAAGCTTCACTCAAGCTGAAAGTAATCAAAAAAACTTATAATGGTCCTGAAGTGAATTCAATATTCTCTTTACATTATTAAAGAAATGTATCAGATTCAAATAACTTATTTCATGCAGCATGCACAACTACTTTATGATATAGTAATCATTATCTAGAACTTAAAGATAAGAAAATGAAAGCTAAGATATTTTAGTTGAATTGCAGAACTCAGAACTGGTAGAGCTGATGTTCAAACCAGATCCAGCTTCAGTAATAGCCACATTCACAGCTACATGTGACTGCTGTCACAGAGTGGATCCTTCAGCTTCCTGAGAACTACAGAACAGTATGGGTCTTACATTGAATTTAAACCTAAAATATATATTCAGAGTTCAGTTGCCTTATGGACTATCTCGTTCATTAGGTATAAGTTGATCACTGACTACTAATTGAGCAGGCAATAATGGTATTAAAATATTTAATCATACCTATAAGTAAAGGCAATACATTTTAGGAGTTCATTGAAAAACCTAAGAAAGAATTTGCATGAGAAATAATTTTCCTATTAAAGATTTGCCTTGAACATTATCATAGAAATCAATGAAAAAGTTATGTTTTCCTAAACAAAACTCTCTACATAAGCACTAATCCATATAATCCATTGTCAGAAGACAAAAGTCGTGCTTTCATTTGCTCTTGGAAAAACTGATCAGAGACAATCAATCATCTTTCCCTCTTCACATTCCTATAAATAATTTTTCATTAAAAATAACATATAATTGCCAATTTTGGAAATTCTGAACACTACAGGAATCAGATATCTTTAGCAAAACAATTTAACAACTATCAAGTCAAACTCATTAAGAGAATAAGAAAATATTTTTCTTTCTCTGAGATTATATCAATTCATTAGTACAATTATATGTATTTAAGAAAAACAGTTTTTATGACCATTATTCAAAATTTACCTAATTATGTATTAGTTTGTATTGGGAAACAATTCCCATGCTAGAACACTGTGTGTCCCAGAGGATATTTTAAAGAATGTTTGTAAGGCAAATAGCCTGGAAGGTGAAGATCCTCCAGGATCTTTAGTCACTAGTTCCATTTCTTGGTCAAAGCAGAGCACATTGTGCAAGTTTGCTAGCACAGCCTTTTCTTCAACTAGCAATTTCCTCAACAATGATGTCCTCAGCTGTGAGAAAGTTCCACCAGGTGTGAAGCCTACACCTGGCCACTCTGCCCTGATGGAGCTATGAAGCAACAGACTTGATGAGGGTGTGGACTCATGCTATGCTGTGCTGCATGCTGGTCCCAAGAACAGTAACATCCTTTATGTCCCGCCCAGGAACTCTGTGAATTTGGCTAGCATATATGATGCATGGAAGGCTGACTGGTTGGCTATGAAAAATCTCAGACCTTTTAGTATTTTTGATAGTCACCTATAAATGATTATTCAAATAAATAACTGCAGATTATCACTAAATTCAAAGTAAATTCTTGCCCCTCCCATTGAAAGGTAAACACCACTTGAATATGAGGTCAAAACCCACTAAAGAATAGCAACTTCACTCAAGAAATGGGGCCTGTTTCCCAGCTCATCTGAGGTCCCTGGTCCTGGTTCCCTGTGCTGGATGGTGTGTGGGCAGGAGCAGCATGGAATGAGTAAGCCAGATCCCTGTTCCCTGACTCCTCCCAATTTCCTGGGCCTGGTAGATCCCATTGTGCCTTGCTAGGAGAAGCCTAGAACCTATGAGGGCTGTGGAATCAGGCCTTTTGCTCTGGTATCCTGATTGGCCACTGGGTACCAATGTCCCTTTTCACTTGGGTCAGAGGGTACATGGTCCAAAGGACAAAAACTTGTTTTCTCATCAATGAAATAAAGAGTCTCCCTAAAATGGGTAGACCACAATGCAAAAAAAAAAAAAAAAAAAAAAAAAAAAAGCCGACTAAAGTCAGAAAACAGAGTTCTCCACCAAGGATGCCTAGTCCTACAATGGAAACCTCCAAAGAAACCATAGAGAAATCAACAGAAATTCAATACCAAAATGAAAACACAACAACCAATGAGACCCTGATCAAAAAAATCACTGGACTGGAAGAAAACCATCAAAGAATCAACAATTGAATCAACGAAATGGAACAGAATTGTCTCTTAGAACATTCAGCTTATGACAGTAGACATAACTTGATTAGAGAAAATGCTAGAACCCTCAAATAAGATACAAATGAATTGAAGGTAAATCAAGAAATGGAAGATCTCAACAACCCATTGATTAAGCTCAGTGATGACTTGATCAAATGTAAGAATGAATTCCAGGAAGCAGCAAGAAAATCAGAATTCAAACTGAAATCATACCTCAAAAAAGAGATAGAAATGATGCAAAATAACAAAACAGAAAACAAAACTTAAATAGAACTTATAAAAACTTCTCTAGAATCCCTCATCAACAGAGTTACTCCTATGGAAGAAAGAACTCCTGATCTGGAAGACAAGACAGAAGAAATTGATTGGGAAGCCAAAAATTTGGCTAAGTTCAAAAAATCAAGTGAACAGAATATGAAGGAACTGTTAGATACCCTAAAAAAAACCCCAAACATCTGGATCACGAGTATACCAGAAGGAGAGGAAATTCAGGCCAAAGGCATAAAGACCATATTCAACAAAATTATTCAAGAAAATTTTCCAACTCTTAAAAGAGAGGCCCATCCAGATACAAGAAACCCACAAAACACCAAATAGACAGGACCAAAGAAGAAACTCTCCAAGACACATTATAGTCAAACTCTTAACAATGAAAATAAAGAGAGAGTATTAAAAGGAGCAAGAGAGAAACAATTCACAACAAACAGAGGCAATCCTATCAGAATTACATCAAATTTCTCAATGGAAACCCTGAAAGCCAGAAGGGCCTGGAGTGCAACACTTCAAAGTCTAAAAAGCTATGGTTTGCAACCCAAGCTACGCTACTCAGCAAAAATATCCCTCATAATAGATGGTGAAAGAAAAACTTTCCATGAAATAATTCAGCTCTATGATTACATGAACAAAAAGTCAAACCTACAGAAGATACTTGAGGGAATACTCCATACAGAATAGTCAAACAACCAATCTCAAGAGCCAACAAGAAAATGATCACAATAACCAAACATAGACCAGACTCTACATAGTACAAAACACAAGAAAGCACAAAGCCCTATAAACCATTTCATCACGCCAGGGATTAATTCAAACCTCACAGAAAAAACCTTAAATATTAATGGTCTTAACTAACCCATCAAAAAACACAAGTTATCAGGGTGCATCAGAAAGATGGACTTTTCTATCTTCTGTATTCAAGAAACCCACCTCACCACAAAAGATAGACACCTCCTCAGGGTTAAAGGATGGAAAATGATATTCCAGGCAAATGGAAATAAAAAACGTGGGGTATTGCTATATTAGCATTTGATAAACTATAATTCAAACCAAAAGTAATAAAAAAGGACAAAGAAGGCCACTTCTTATTCATCAAGGGAATGATCCAAAATGAGCACCTCACAATCATAAATATATATGCACCAAACACAGGTATACCATTGTTTATGAAATGAAATTTATTTGACAATAGAACAAAAATAAACACCAACACCATCATAGTCACAGACTATACACTATCATCAGTAGACAGGTCATCCAAGTGGAAAATAATAGATCTCAATAACATCATAGATAAACTAGACCTAATGGATACCTATAAAACTTTCTACACCAACTCTACAGAATACACATTCCTCTCAGCAGCCCATGGAACTTTCTCCAAAACTGACCATATATTAGGCCATAAAGTGTGCCTTCATAAAGTCAGGAAAATTGAAGTAACTTCCTGCATCATGTCAGATCACAATGCTTTAAAGCTAGAAATTAACAAGAGACACATCATGAAATCCAACAGCTCCTAGAGACTAAACAATATACTTTTAAACAATGAATGGGTCATGGAAGAAACCAAAAAAGAAATTTTTAAATTCCTACAATTGAAGGATAATAAAAACACAACCTACCTAAACTTCTGGGGCACAATGAAGGCAGTCCTAAGGGGGAAATTCATAGCCCTAAATGCCTTCATTACAGAGAGATCCCAAATGAATAACCTGACTGTACACCTAAAGGTGCTGGATAAACAAGAAGAATTTAACCTGAAGAGCTCCAGACAGACAGAAACAATAAACATTAGAGCAGAATTTAATGAATTGGAAACTAAGAAAACAACTTTAAAAATTGATGATACAGAGCATGGTGGCATACACCTTTAATCCCAGCACTCAGGAGGTAGAGGTAGGAGGATCACCATGAGTTCGAGGCCACCCTGAGACTACAGAGTGAATTCCAGGTCAGCCTGGACCAGAGTGAGACCCTACCTTGAAAAACCAAAAGAAAAAAAAAAATTGATGATACAAAGAAACAAAGCTGGATCTTTGAAAAAATAAATAAGATCGACAAATCCCAGGCCAATTTGGTCAAGCAAAAAAAAGAGAAGTCTCAAATTAAAAAAACCAGAAATGAACAAGGAGAGATCACAACAGGCATCATTGAAATTAGAAGAATCATCAGGGTATACTTCCAAAACCTCTACTCCAAAAAAATTGAATAATCTAGAAGAAATGGGTGAATTTCTAGACACATACCACCTATGAAAACTAAACTTAGAGCAGATTAATCTGCTAAAAAATCTATCACATCTATGGAGATTGAAAAGGTAATCAAAAACCTCCACAAAAAGAAAAGTCCAGGACCAGATGGCTCTTAGCCAAATTCTATCAAACCTACATTGAAGAACTGAAATAATTTTTTCTCAAACTGTTCCATATAATGGGAGACCAGGGGATCCTCCCTAACTCCAATTATGAAGCTAGCATAACCCTAATACCATGATGAGACAGAGATGCAAGGCAAAAAAAAAAAAAAAAAAATAGGCCTATATCCCTGATGAACTTAGATGCAAAGATCATGAACAAAATCCTTGCAAACCAAATTCAACAATACATCAAAAGCATTATCCACCTTGATCAAGTAGGCTTCATTACAGGGATGCAGGAATGGTTCGACATAGGGAAATCAGTCAATATAATACACCACATAAATAAACTTACTCATAAGAACTACATGATCATCTCAATTGATGCAGAGAAGGCCTTTTCAAAATACAATACCACTTCATGATCAAAACACTGGGAAGAATAGGCACAGAGGGTTTATATCTCAATACAATTAAGGCTATAAAACACCTAATGCCCAAATAACACTTACTGGGAAAATACTCAAAGAGTTTCCATTGAGATCAGGAACAAGACAGAAGTACCCAATCTCATCACTGCTCTTCAACTGCCCAAAGCAATAAAACAGGAGAAAGAAATAAAAGGAATTCAAACTGGGAAGGAAAAAGTCAAGTTATCACTATTTGTAGATAACATGATCCTATATGTAAGTGACCCCAAAGTCTCCATCTCAAATTTTCTAAGGTGATTAATTCCTTCAGTACAGTGGCAGAATACAAAATCAATGCCCCCAAATTAGTATCTTTTCTATGCAAAGGATAAATATACAGAGAAAGAAATCAGTGAAGCTGTCCCATTTTCAGTAGCAACAAAAAAAATCAAATATCTTGGGATAACACTAACAAAGGATGTGAAATATCTATATAATGAAAACATAAAAACACTCAAGAAAGAAATGAAGGAGGACTTGAGAAGATGGAAAGACCCCCCCCATGCTCCTGGATAGGTAGAATTAATATTGTGAAAATGGCAATCCTACCAAAAGCAATAAACAGATTTAATGTAATACCAATAAAAATACCAGCATCATTCTTCATATAGACTGAAAAAATGATCTCAAAGTTCATATGGAATGGAAGCAGGCCTCAGATAGCCAAACATATCCTCAGGGGAAAAAAAAAATTCTGGGGTATCACCATACACGATCTAAAGCACAAAGCCATAATAACAAAAACACCATGGAATAAAAAAAGAAACATAGAGCAATGGAACAGAATTGAAGATCCAGACCTTAGGTCAAGTAATGACACCTACTTGATCTTTGACAAACGTGCCAATAATGTAGACTGGAGAAAAGACAGCATCTTTAACAAATGGTGTTTGAAAAATTGGATGACCATTTGTAGAAAAATGAAATTAGATCCACTCATTTCTCCATACACAAAAATCAAGTCCAAATGGATTAAAGGATTAAAACCTGAAACTCATAAACTACTGGAAGAAAAAATAGTAGGCACACTCCACAATATAGGACTAGGAAAAGACTTCTTGAACAAACCCCAGGTACCCAGGAAATTAAACAAGCACTCAACCAATGGGATCTCATGAAGCTAAAAAGCTTTTGCACATACAAAAATACCATAAGCAGTGCCAACAGATTACCCACTGAATGGGAGAAAATCCTCACCAGCTATACCACTGACAGAAGCCTTATACCTATAATCTACAAAGAACTCAAAAATGGGACAGAGAATTTGATAGGGAGTTCTCAGAGGAAGAAGTACAAATAGTTAGCACACACTTAAGAAAATGTTCAACATCCCTAACCATTAGGGAAATGCAAATTAAAACAACTATGAGATTCCACCTTACCCCAGTAACGATAGCAAACATTAAAAAATCAAATGAAAACAAATGTTGGCGAGGATGTGGGGATATAGGAACACTCATTCACTGTTGGTGGGAATGTGGAAATCAGTATGGAGACTCTTGAAAAGGATGAATATAGAGTTACCAACAGACCCAGTTTTTACCTTACTGAACATTTACCCTAAAAGCTCTATATCTCAGTTCAGAGATATTTGCTCAACCATGTTTATAGCTACTCAATTCATAATAGCTAAAAACTGGAATCAACTGAGGTACTCATCATTAGATGAATGGTTAACCAAGATGTGGTATATCTACATGAAGGAATTATACTCAGTAGTAAGAAAAAAATGACACAATGAAATTTGTAGAAAAGTTGTCAAACTTGGAACAGATCATACTAAGTGTACTCACACAATCACAGAAAGACAATCATTGCATGGTCTCAGTCAGCGCAGTTCCTAACCTGAATTAGCCTGAGTTGCTGACATACCTGAATGGCATCTCAAGGGCACCTCAAGGGCTTGGGGGAAGTGGAAAGTGGGCAGGGAATACAAAACTGAATCCAAATTGAACTGGTATGGTACAAATCTATATCCTGGAAGTCAGACTAAAAGGTTGAACCCTCAACAGGACATTAGGGGGAGCACCTGTATCGAAGGGTTCTAGAGAAGATGAGATAAAGCCTAGCCTTAAATTTCTCCTGCTCATCTCTTTTTTTCTGTCTTTTTCTTTTTTCTTTTCCCTTGCTGCTGGCCTGTAATTCCTGGTAGCAGGACATGGTTAACAACCGTAATGAGTTGTTGGTCTGAGAGACCTACAAAGTCTCCTAAAATAAGCAAGACAGACTTATGTCAGAGCACTTGATTACCCACCAGAGATTAATGGTAAGACCCTACTGCTGAAGACACCATATGCTGTCAGCATGGACCATGGTAGGAATCCAGAAGAGAGCCAGTCCTGAGACAGCCCATCTAGTGCTAGAAGGCACTACATGAGCTACGGGGGAAAGTGGCCAACATCTGTCCAAGAAACTCAAAGTCTAAGGCACAAAGCAAAAAACCTGTCATGGTGCTCACACAAGTGCAATAGTGGCACACAGCCATGGTGGGTAACCGTCTGCCCTTTAACTGGCTAACAGATCTGCTCAGTGGAAAAGAAACTATATCTGGAACTGGGAAACAGGTCAGAATCATATCCAGATAACCATTTTGCTTTCTATTGTCAAGCTCCCACTAATCTTGGGCTATAAGAGGGTCTACACCTTTAAATTCTCTCTAAATTAATAATGGTTATCCCACTTAACCGGTGCTGACTTCACTCTTTTTCAGACTGGAGTGGGACCTGAGGAGATAAATGACCCAGCACACTTCACCCTGGCCCCAGCTGAAACCACAGAGGAATTGAGGAAATGAGCAAGAGTGCTGCTTTCTTAGTGTATCTGATATCAGAACAAGGGTGAAGGAGACAGACACTGAGGACACTCAACACCTACCAAACCAGAGATTCAGAGGCTCCTAACAGCCCATCACTGAAGTAGACTTAAAATGCACCAAACATGGCTCAGGGAATTTTGTGGAAGAGGGGGCATAAAAATTGTTAGAGCCACAAGTTGGGACATTATTCACAGAGATATTGCCTCTCCCCCATAACTGACTGCTGCCCCCCAAGGCATGACTCACAATTCCCTGGGGTTGACCTGAATCCCCAATGAAGAAGACCTCTTCATAAAAGGGGCACAGAGGAGAGAAATGGTGGTACTAACTTGTGTTATTTACATACTAAGTATGTGCATGCCTGCCTGGCTGTCCTCAGCTACTGTGATGAGGAAAGCCGTGGTAGGGTAAGAATTCCACTAAGATACTAGAACCCTGGTGTATACACCAAGACAAGCTATCCTTCCCACATCCTGACTAATTACATGCTTTCATAGGCTCATGGGTAAATCCAGGCCATGATTCAGTCTTTCTTAGAAGCTATGCAGGAATTATTTCCCCTCATTCAAGCTGTCCAGTTTAATTCAGGGTGACCAAAGCCAGACAGTCTCAGGGCACTGAGGCAATGATACTCACTTCCCTCCTCACTCTACCATTTATAACCAAGGCAGTTTGGATTCTCTCTTCATAGAGGTTGAACACATTGAGGTAGCTTGACCCAGGCCTGGTAACCCAGGTTTTTCTCTTCTTCAGGAGACACAGGAGCCAAAAAGAGGGACAGAAAGGTACCCAGTACAGAATTTCCCCCATGCCAGCCCTTCATAGGGAATGTCCCTGGGCTGTGTCATTCAGCAGCCTCCCCAACACAGACAGAATCTTCCACTTCTCTGGGCTCTAAGAGATGGTGGCTGCGGCTGACCACAGCGGGATCTTGTCTGTGCTTTGGGAGTCCCAAGGCAGAAACTATGAGACACATGAACATAGAAATTGAGGCTGGATTCTTCCATAGTACCCATGATATCCCTTTTATAGACTCCTTTGGCCCCATGACAGGCAGGATGCACAATGGTTAGGGAGCAGGATTCTGAGTCAAATTACCTAGGTATTTTAATCCTGGCTCAGTCACTTATTAGTTGTATAACATTGGACAGTTTAGTTACTTATCTGTTTCTTAGTTTCGCTGTCTACAAAATAAGAATGAAATAGTTCTAATTACAGGAAATCTTGTATGATTAAACAAATTTCTCGAAACAGGTACAAACACATTATCTCTCACAATCATTACTGCCACTACAACTGCCCCCATATTCAGTTCCCATACCCAATCCTACAAAATAACAGTATAATCCTTTTCTATCATTAGAAAGAAAACTGTCAAGGGGAATTTGACTAACTCCACAAATATTTTTCATTTGAGTGAATAAATAACTTGGGAAAACACTTTCACAGTATGTATCTTGGAAGAGAAATAAGGCTTTTTCTTGACTATACTTAAGCTTTTTCTGTCTGCACAGAATAATGATATGCACCCAGGCAAGATGTACAAGATCTTTTTACTGTACAATGCAAAAAGGACTTTGCAATTGTGATTAATATTAGGGACTTTTATGTGAGAATACTCAGGATTATCCAAGAAAATTCCATCTAATCACCTGAGTTCTTAAGAGTTCAGAATTTTCCCAGATGAGCAGATGTGTAAGAAGGACTTAACCCAATATCACTGGGTTTAAGATGAATGGAGGCCACAAACTAAGGAATGTGTGTGGCCTCTCGAGTTTGGTGAACGGATTTACTCCACAGAATCTCCACTAAAATAAAGTCCTGCAGACATACTTATTTCAGACATATGTTAGAATTGACTTCTACAAGTATAAAGATAATAAATGTATTGCTTAAGCATCTACATTTTATCATTTGTCCCAGCAACAATACAAAATGTCTCTATTATGGTTTGAATATGCAATGTCCCCAATAAGTTTGAGACTTGGTCTCCAGCTGGTAGCATTATTTTGAGAGGATATGTAACCTTTGGGAGTTGGGTCACTGGTGAGGTGAGCCTTATGTATCTGTTTCCCAGTCTGCCCAGATGTAAACCAGCTGCCTCATGCCCCCACTATCCCAACCTGGAACTGCTTCCACAGGTATGCCTTTCCTGTTATAATGGACTTTATCCTCTTAAACTATGAGCCAAAATAAATCCTACATCCTTTAAGTTGCTTCTTGTGAGGTATTTTGTAACAGCAATGAGAAAAGTAGCTAAGAGTCTCTTTGAACTTTGGCACTAGACAAAGAGCCAAGACCAGGCATTACACTATGAGACTGACCCACAACAAAGCAATTATTTGCCCATGAATTCATTCACTCAGTGCATTCACCAAGCATATACCTCAGTCTAGGCACTGTCGTATGCACTACAGAAAGCCACAGTGAATTAGTCATGGTTGGCTTCTACTCCCACAGAGCTCCCAACCAAGGGGAGAGAGGGCAACACTAAATAAACCATAAATAAACTACTGCCAAAAATGACAGGTGCTATGAAAAAAATAAAACAAGATGATAAGACAGAGAACAAGGTGCAGAGCTCAGGTGATCAAATCTCCAGGTTGTGTTGAAGGTACAATCTCCACGAAATGACATCTGAGCTAATCTATAAAAGATACAAGGAGTGAAGCAGACAAATCTCCCAGAAAGTTCTTAAGGCACTAGGCCATGGCTGACAGAGCCATCCTAAGAATCTGCAGGAGATGGGATGCTCATGCTGAAAAACTGAAACCACTTCACACTCCAAGTAGAAGGATACTATGAATTGCTACTTTCATTTTCCCATCCTCACTCTTTTAAGGCTTTATTTTTAAACATTTTGTGAAATATATAGGAAACATTGTCCCAGAGTCACTGGCCATCTTTTCATCAGGAATACTCTTCTCCTTATCTGAATATGGATGGAATGAATTGGAGTCCCTGCAATGGGCTGGGGTTACCATGACCATGACGGATGTCCCTGTACTGCAGCAGGGTCACTACAGTTATCAGTGACTAAACCCACTGCTCAGGTTCAGCTCCAAGGCATGTCTGTCGCTGCAGACCACAGGGCTGCACTGCACATTTAATGATAGCAAGCACACACAAGTGTGAAGGTGGCAAGTTTACAAGTCTATCTTCTGTCATATCACAAAGGGGTGATGATCTTTGATATCCAAGTAACATAATACATAAAACAAGCCACTCAATTTACATATTCCCTAACACTCTCATTACATATATATGTTAAAGTAGTGAAAATGGCTACTATTTAGACTAAGGTTGCCACAGTATTTATTATTACTTTGTACAATCTCTCTTCTCATAAGTGCTTTATACAAGAGACAGGAAACCCTCCAGCCATCTGCAGCCCTCAGTATTCCTAGGTCTACATGGATGACCTAGGATGGCACATACTACCTCTTTCATCTGGTGTTCCTTCCACATGCATTTCCTTCCTGCATGAAAAGATGCCTGACCCAATCAGGTCAGGCCAGCTTGAGAGCTGTCCTACACATCCCTGCTCTTTCACATGTCTGAGTCATGAACTGAGAAGCACACTAAAACTACTGAGCCAGGAGGCTTTTGTGTTGAAGGCTCAGGGTTAACACTCTGAACAATGACAATTCATTGCCTATGAAGTCTTAGAGCCAGAATATCTGGATTTGTTTTCCAGCTCTACCATATAATAACTCTATGACCTTGAGGAAGTCACTTGCCTTGACTAGAGATCAATCCTGTTTTCCTCTATAAATTGAGGTCAACAGTAACACTCATTCTGCCTGCCACAAAGGACTCACACAATGACAAAATGAGAAATAATTTATAAGCTCCAAAACACAGTGTAAACTGAAAGTCCCTGCCTTGCTTCTCATAATGCCCAGATGCTCTCCACCATGGGAATTCTCTGAGCTCCATCCCCTAAAGTGCAAGTCTCAGCCTACTTCTGCTGCTGTCCTATATGTTTTCTGTGCTTTACTGACCTATAACACTCTTCCACACAAAGCCATCATCTACACTACTAAAAACATTCTCTGGGCAAGTAATGTCCTCTAAGACAACAATCTTTTTTTGTTTTTATTTAATAATTTATTATTTTGTTTATATTATTCTAATTTTACATTCATATTGGTGACTCCATTATCCTCCTCCCTGTCCTCCCCTCTCCAAAGGGACCCTCATCAATGGGGAATGTGGGTCATGCACTGTGGGGGTAGGCAAAAGTTATGGGGGGTAGGCCAAGTCTTTGTGCATAATGACCCAACTTGTGGCTCTAACACTCTTTCCGCCCCCTCTTCCGTAAATTTCCCTGAGCCAGGTTGGGATCATTTTAGTTCTACTTCAGTGGTGAGGTTTTGGGAGCCTCTGTGTCTCTGGATATATGGCTTAGAGGAGTTGGATGTTCTCTGTGTATATCTCCTTCAGCCTTTTTCTGGTGTCATGTTCACCAAGAATGCTGTATTCTTGCCCTTTCCCTGTATTACTCTATGGTTTCAGCTGGGGCCCTGGTGAAGTGCGATAGGCTGATCCTCTCTTCAGGTTCATTGTCCATCTGAAAAAGATAAGCAAATTCTCCAACAGAGAGAGAAGTTAATACTAGATAGATGGAATGGCCATAGTTATTTTAGAGAGAATTTTATATGCATAGGCCCTCTTCTAGCCCACATTTGGTGGGAGCTTGATCTTGGAGACTGGGCTCATTTTTTGTACATGGTTTTGACTTATTTCCCAGTTCCAGCAATGAGTTCCATTCCACTGAGTGGATCTATTAGCCAAATCAATAGCAGTAGGTTACCCACCATGGCTGTGTGCCACTACTGCACTTGTTTGAGCATTACGTCAGGTTGTTTCCTACTGGGTAGCTTAAACTGCAAGTTGTTTGGACAGATGTCGGTCATTTTCCCCCAGTCGCTCATGTAGCACCCTTTGGCACTAGAGTAGCTAACTGTCTGGGGACTGATCTTCTCCCAGATTCCGAACAAGGTCTCTCCATGTTTTATCTCACCTGTGCATGCTATTTTTGACAGTAGGGTCTTACCCTTAACCTTTGGTGGGTCATCAAGAACTCTGACAGAAATCTGTCTTTTTTGGGAAACCTTGTAGGTCTCTCAGATCAATAGCTCATCGTGAAAGTTAACCCCATGCTGGTACTGGGAGTTATAAGTCAGTGCCAAAGAAGGTGGAGGAAGAAAAAGGTAATATAAAAGAGAAAGTGAGTATACAGAGGAGAAGGAGAGAAAGAGAGAGAGAGAGGGAGGGAAGGAGGGATGGAGAGAGAGAGTAACAAGAAAAGATTAAGGTTGGCCGTCATGATGTTCTCTCCAGTTTCCTGTGGTTCAGGTGTTCTCTATGTGAGCCTGCTGAAGGACCAATGTTTTAGCCTGTTGTTCAGCATATAGCGTTTTATAGTACCATTTCCTTTTAGGACCCTATTTGTGTACCCCCCCTTACCCTCCCTCCCACTGTCTCCGTCCCTCCACCTTTTCCCTCCCCCCATCCCACCCTCCCTATTGTCTGGGCCTCAGGGTACTTATTAGGTTTGGCACAGCTCAGGCAGGTTAGGAGCCACAAATGCATGAGACCATGCAATGATTATCTTTTTGTGATTGGGTGAGCTCACTGAGGACTATCTGTTCCATGTTCAACCATTTTTTGAATTTCATTATTTTATCTTTCCTTGCTGCTACGTAGAGTTCCATAGTATAGATATACCACATCTTTGTTATCCATTCATCTAAGGATGGACATCTGGGTTGATTCCAGCTCTAAGCTATTATGAATTGAGCAGCTATAAATATGGTTGAGTATATCTTTCTGATCTGAGGCTTGGGGCCTTTAGGGTAAATGCCCAGTAAGGGAATAACTGTGTCTGTTGGTAGGTCTATAGTCATTCTTTTCAGGAGTCTCCATATAGCTTTCCATAATTGTTGAACCATTTTACATTCCCACCAACAGTGAAAGCTTGTTCCTATTTCTCCACAGCCTTGCAAGCTTTTGTTTTCTTTTTTTTTAATATTAGCCATCCTTACTAGGTTAGGTGGAATCTTAAGGCTTAGCCAGCAAGAAACTCATTTGCACCCCTGGTCCTTGCTCTTTCAAACAGTTTTTTTTGAAGAATGGCACATCTAGAAGCTGTAGACTGTTACTAAAAAATTTTCAGTGCCTGGGATGGTATACCTTCCAATGAGTTGTTGGCCAAGGAGGTCCCGGTAGCCTCCAAAACATTAAAGACTTTTGCCAAAGCCCTTGGTTTCACTTGAGAAACAGATAGTAAGACCATATTGCTGAAGACATCTCTTGCCTAAGAGGCAAGGTCACTGAGAAAGCAAGCTGGTGCTGAGCAGAAAACCTTCTCCCTGTAGACCAGCCAACTGAAAGCTGGAAAAAGCTGCACTGCATGCAGCATATGGGAGACAGAAGTCATCAGAAGTGAAAACAGTGGACAATGAATATTCAAGTTTGGCCAGACAGGCCCAATGACTGAACGGGTGCAATAGTGGCATGTCTACTCTTGGGGCAACCAACTGCTCCATAATTGGACTGAAGGCCCTCTCTACGGGAGGGAATACATACCTGGTACTGAAAAACCTAAGCAAAAGTCTATGGCAGGTGAGGTCATGAGCCTTAGGGGTATAAAGCCTGCTCTTGTCTGACTAAATGTATATATTATTCCCACCAAGCTGCCCTGAAAGTACTACACTTAATGTTCATATTCACATATTAACACTACTCTCACTTCTGGTTACAGAAGCTTCTCTTTTCAGATGGTAATGACCACTGGGATGACCCAAAAAGCAACATAGTGCTGAGAAGAAGGGATGGAGGAGTGCCCAGCACTGAAACACCTCTGTCACACCCTCCAAGGCTCAGGGACCATTGCGGAGGAGGGGGCATATAGAATTGAAGAGCCAAAGGAAGGGTATGATTTCTTACGATGCAACAGCCCAGACAGAAATTGGCCTCAATATCCATGACCTTGCAGTGCCCAGCAATACCTTCGCAAGACCCTCAAAATAGAAGAAAAAGGTGATGACATCAAATTAAAAGAGAGACTAATGGAGAGAGGGAATGGAAATGATGGAGACTGGAGTTCTAAAATGGAATGGGGGGAGGGGAGGGAAATAGCATGTGTTTTTTGTATAGAAGTTGTCAATAAATTTTAGCCCATTTTATGCAACCACAAGCACTAGGTTGACATGGGACCAAGGAAGTTCAGGATATGCCGCAATGGTGGTAATGTTGGCATCACCAACAGAACTTGTCAGCTGGCAGACTTTGTTCCTTATCACTTAATGGGAATGACTTTGAAGGAAGGATAAGACGCAGGCTAGTAGGTATGTAAAACAGTCTTGAGAATGAATAAGGTAGAGGAGGGTGACTAAGTCATGAAAGGTGTGCCATTCAGAGAGAAGAATGTTTAAAAATTGATTCTGAATAGCATGCCAGAGAAGAATGCTGCTGGGGAGGCTGAATATCTATCTGCACCCTCTGAGGAATGTGTCCCAGGGCTTTAAAGCAAAGTTGACTTCATTCAGTCCTGGGAGGATTGGGGAGATCATGCTGTGGACTGATGATACAGGCCAGCAAGCCAATGGTGAGTTTCTAATGATCCAAGAGGGGGAACAAAAGAACCTGGTGATGAGCTAGAGATGTCCAAGGAAGTGGAAATCTGAGCTGCCTAAAAGATACATGGCAAAACCTTACAACAAATTGGAAGGGGATGGAGAAAAGGTTATTGCAGAATCAAGGATGGCTGGAGGTCCCCACCTGGGGAAAGGAATATAGCTATGTTTTAGTTGCCAAGACAACAAGCCTAAAAGGCAGCCTGAGAGGCTTTGGAGCCCTCTCTGGGATGCTCTCACTCTGTGGTGTGGCAAACAGATCTTCTTCAACTTACAAATAGAACATGTTACTCTCTTACTGAGAGTGTGTTTATCACCAAAATGATTCACCCCCAATTGTACCAGAATACTGTGAGCTGCAATCACACTTTAGAAACACATACTTTTTAGCACTGTTAATGGAAACAAACTTTTGTAACACCTAATCCAAACCCATTTACAGGAAAGATTTAAAAAAAAAAAAAGAATTCTAGCCATTACCATTATGCATAACTTTGTAAACACAAGGAATATTACAGTATTAAAATAAAGGTCTCCACCTTTCCTATAGAGAATCCACTACAGATTTTTCTCTGGAAACTAAAGATACTACAAATAAATTTAAAAACATATATTTCTTCAAAGTATTAATGTTTAAAGCAGCCAAAATTGCTAACAACCATGGAAAGTACTGATTTATAAATTATGTTCCCAGCATACAGTATACACTGTGAATTTGCATGCATATAAATGCAAATCACCATGAGAGCATAGCATTAAGCCTTCAAATTTATATGTGCAAAAGACAGTAAATTCTAACATTAACATTCTTCCTGGAAAATATTAACTCCCCACATCCCATGTACCTATCACCAAGTCAGTGGAGAAGGCTCAATAACCTAGCCATGTAAAAATTCACATAATCCGTACTCATGCCATTTACCAGGCAAAGCAGACAAGGCTACTGGCACCATGTGGGACAGAGACAAGGTACCAGTATTGCTCAGCTTTACAAAAATATTGTTTTATTTAAGAATCTGACAGAAAAATAAAAGTGCCAATAAAACTGTCACGACTGAATCACAAACAGAATTGGTACTGTTATAAAAAACACAAAACTAGGGAACCAGGCAAAATACAGCTGGCTCTGCTCTTTAACCATAGTAAAAACAAAGGATTTATGATGGTGAACTTTTGTCTGTTCACTTGGCTTGGCCAGGCTGTGTTCTCAGTTGTTGGGTCTGACAACAGGCTACATGCTGCTGTGCAAGAATTTTGTGGATGTCATCACCATCTGTCATCAGTCGACTTAGGTAAAGGAGCCAACTTGCTACATGAATGGGCCTCATCCAAGTAACTGAAAGCCTTAAGAGTAAAAGCTGGTTTTCCAGAAGTTGAAGGAATTCTGCCTCAGGACTGAAACATGGAAATCTTATGCTAGCATTTCCAGAAAACTTGTATGCCCAATGGGCTTTGAACTTAGACTTGTTAGCTCCCTCAGTTTCTAAAATTCATATATATATACACACATATCCATATGTACACATAAATGTGTATATGTATACATTTATACATTAGATAGATTAGATAGATAGATAGATAGATAGATAGATAGATAGATAGATAGATAGATATAGATTAGATAGATAAACAGAGAAAGAGAGATAATAGATTCATTCAGTTTCTCCAGTGAACAGTGACTGGTGAAAGATTGAAAGGGAATTCCAACTTAGAATTTTTCGTTTAAAAAACTCCTTAACTTTCCATAGAATGTTTCCTTTTTAATACCATGTTAGAGAAATTCAGTTGATTCTAAGAGTAAGAATTGTATTTGTAAATGAAGAAAGGTTCATGAAAATCTTTCTAGTGGCTGTCCACCTACTCAGACATGCCAAATTGGGCTTTGCTCTGCTGTATTTATACAGAGAATTTTCTGTGGATGCTAGTTTTAATGAAAGGAACTGTCCCTTCATTTAGAGCCTAAAAATCACAAATCGGACTGTCTAATGAAGCAAATGTACATTTAAAGTTTAAGTCAAATAATTTCATGAACTAATGACATTTTAACTACCCCTCTGTCTTTTGTCCCTGGACTTCGGAGGAGGCAGCTCACAATATGTGCTAGGAGCCTCTGCTCTGCCCCTTCTGCACACTATGAGGGAATGCTTAGCCACACACACCTGGGTATTACTACTGTGCACATAGGTGTTCTTGAGATGATTTCCTGCCCTGAACTCTGTCTTCTATCACACCATTTTATTTATTATAGTCAGGAGAATTGTCTGGCACCAAGTGGAGGAAGATGGAGAATTACCAATGGCTCTAAAAGAGAATGGGTTGTCTAAGCAAATCTCTTTTACAAAGTGTTTCATTGTTACTCTTCCACAGCTCATAAGCTGGGAATAGAAGTGACCTATTTCATAAATTCTTTGTATGTTTGCTAGATAATCCTTTCAAATATTTTACTTATTTGTAGTTGTTTATTTGTAAGCGGGGGGGGGGAGACAGGCACAGAGTGAATGAGCACACCAGGGCCTCTAGCCATTGCAAACAAATTCCACACTCATGCACCACTTTGTGCATCTGACTCAACATGGATACTGGGGAATTGAAGGCAGGTGCCTTAACCACTTAACAATCTCTCCAATCCATGGATAATACTTTAAATATCTTGATTTTATTCTAATTTTTAATGTTGTTATTTGTTAATCATTCATTCATTCATTCATTTATTATGGACTGATAAAGTTACCAGCTGTCTTCCTCCTCTCTGGGATGTTTTGTAGTCCATAGCAAGATGCATTGCTCCTAAACATCATTTTGATTGTGTCACTTGTTGCCAAGTTCTCCAAATCTTTCTCCTTAAATTAGATTTTAGACCTCAGATCTGAAAGTCCATCCTCCTCCTCCTCCCAGCTGTCAATCCTAAACTTCCCTGCGTTCCTTACCTGCTGAACCTTATCATTCCCCATGACATAATGAGGCACCCAGCTCCTGTTCTCTGGTAATATGTTCCTATTCTCCTTTGAGTCTCTACTCAGACAAATCCCCCAAGATGGAAAATGTCATCTCTTCATATGTCATTGGAAAAGTTCAAGGGCTGATACTTGTACCAAAAAAAGGTAGTTACTGGGAGGCAGAGGTAGGAGGGTCACTGTGAATTCAAGGCCACCCTGAGACTACATAGTGAATTTCAGGGTTAGCCTTGGCTATAGTGATACCCTACCTAGGGGGAAAAAAGGTAGTAACTACCTTCATAATTGTTATCTTCATCTCATGTGAAAGTACCCCAATTTTTACCTTTTCTCATAATGATGTCTCAAATTAAAAAACTCTCAAAAATTTAACCTTCCTCTTGAAAGGATTATCTTACAACATAAACCTACACAGGTATTATACCTATATATCAGAATACATTTAGCACTGTGAATTATACATGTTACATATAGTTATGGATACATTTTGGTAAGTTATTTTTAAAATATCAAATATCCATTAAATAGGTAAAATAATATCCTGCTTCTTATGGAATAGTGAGAACCCATTTTAGCCAATTTTACAAGCATTTGCAATTGTAATCAGTAATGCAGGCAGAAAGAATATCAATGCTTTTCAATCACCACTGGTAAAAATGTAAACTTTTTTATTATTATTATTTTTTTTTGGAGAGAGACACAGAGAGAGAGACACAGACAGAGAGAGAGAGAGAGAGAGAGGAAGACAGAGATGGGCACGGCAGCAGTGTCTTAGCTGCTGCGAACGAAATCCAGACGCGTGCGCCCCCTTGTGGTCAAGTGCGGCATTGCGCCCTTGTGTCACTTTGCATCTGGCTAAACATGGGACCTGGAGATTGGAACCAGCATTCTTAGGCTTAGGAGGCAGGCGCCTTAACCCCTAAGCCATCTCTCCAGCCCATCTCTATCTGTCTCCCTCTACCTATCTCTCTGTGACTCTCTGTGTCTCTCTCCAAAATAAAAATAAATATAAATTTTTTTTAAAACTGTAAGCTTTTTATAACTTAAGGCTTTAAAGTTCACCTGGATGACTCTCAGAATGATTTCCTAGGACAGCAAGTGGTTCAACATCATCAAGGCATGTCACAGCTTCATCCAAATTATTCAATGCTTGCCATAACTTCTGAGCCTCTCAGAAGGTGAAACAGGTTGAGGCAATGTATAAGTGTTTGAAGAACAAAGGGAAAAATGAAGCACAGAGACCTCAGACTGAAAGTACAACACCCCTTGAGAACTTTAAGGATATATTCAAAACTGGAAAAATGAGAAAAAATCTGCCCACCCATTAGCTGAGCAACAAATTAAAGTGCCATTGTTGCCCTTTCTGTACTGAACATGAAATGTACCAAACGGACAGTGTTCTTGGGCCCTCTGTGGGATGAAGGAAGTGTTGTCCTTGATGTATTTATAAGATGTATCTGTCATTTATTATTCCTTACTTCGCTCAGAGTACGTTAAAGAGACAGTAGAAAATAATCAAGTGAAGTTATAAAACACAAGCTCTTATTTCTCCTTAATATCAACTTTCTAATTAGGCTTTAACTAATATATTTACTGCTCTTTTCTTTATCCTAAACCTTGAGATAAAAGCAGGTTGATGTTTTGCACACTGACTAGCATCTGCATTTGAAAAGTTGAACACATTCCACAATTATATACATAGTGCATTGCATCTCTGAAAAAGAGATCACTGTCTGAAATTTTGGAAAAGCAAAAAGTCTATAAAGGGTAATAAGAACATATAAGAAATATTTTTAATTAGTATTTAATCCAATTTATTAATGATATAGCCACAGCTGTTAGACAGTACTAGTCTCAGAAGTAACTGCTTTCTTTAGTTTGGAATTTGCTTCCATATCTGGAAATCAAAGCTTCCAACTGGTAGATTACTGCTATAGTACTAAAAACTGTTGTCAAACATTCTATGTGACATTGATGCGCCTGGAGAGCAAGCTGGGATCTGGGGTGCCTGGGGAAGACATGGTCCTCACTGATCTCCAAGAGGCAAAGAAATGTCCCACATACTCCCTCTCCACAAGATGAGGAGAGCACTCAGCTGCACAGTTAAGAGAAAGTGTCCTCGAAGGACTGAAGAGTTTCATTCTTAATAGGTAAGGTGCAGCTGGCTGAAAGTGGGCAGGAAGTTTGGCTGGAGAGGGGTCTAGTTGAAAGTCCCCTTAATCCTGCCCTTATTGATATCAGATATTTCTTTCCATTGGGTATAATGTGCTTTTTTATACTTTTATTTGCTTCATACGAAAATCTGATTAGATTTGAAATCCACTGGAATTGTCAGAATACTGAATTTATCTAACAAAGAAAAAGGCTGAAAATATTCATTTTTTAAAATGCAACATTAAGTGTTGTGGAACTTGGAATACTGATAAAATAATGTGATTTTTTTAAAAAAAGTGATTGCTGGGCTGGAGAGATGGCTTAGTGCATGCCTGCAAAGCCTAAAGACCCAGGTTTGATTCTACAGATTCCACATAAGCCAGATGCATATGGTGGTGCATGCATTTGGAGTTCGTTTGCAATGGCTGGAGGCCCATTCTCTCTCTCTCTCTTTCTCTCTATGTCTCTAGTAAATAAATAAAAATAAAAACAAAAATAAAGTGATTGCTTATATAGTACCTCACCGATTGTATTAATCAGGTTAATGTTACTGTGACAAAGTACCTGTGGTAGTTTGAATATATGGCCCCCAATATATTCAGTGCTTTTGTTGTTGTTGTTGTTGTTGTTGCTGTTATTTATTTGAGAGTGACAGACAGAGAGAGAAAGAGATAGAGAGAGAATGGGCTTGCCAAGGCCTCCAGCCACTGCAAACAAACTCCAGATGCATGTGCCACTTTGTGTATCTGGCTTACGTGGGTCCTGGGGAATTGAGCCTTGAACTGAGGTTCTTAGGCTTCATAGGCAAGCGCTTAACTGCTAACCCATCTCTCTAGCCCATATTCAGTGTTTTATTAGTTTGTAGTTTGCATCTGCATCCACCTGGCTGGAGGCAATATCAGATCTTAAGGTGTGGTGGTGGGTTTGAGATTTCAATTTAAAGATATGCAAAGTGTGCCTAGCAGGAGTTCCTAAAGTGTGCTGTGCTTTGGCTTTTGGCTTTCTCTCCTTCTGGCCTGGTCCTGTAAGGAAAGGACAGCTTCTTCTGCCATTGTGGAACTTCCCCTAGATCTGTACACTTTAATAAATATCCCTTCCTTCATAACTGTGCCTGGTCTGGAAGTTCATCTCAGCAAACCTGAAGCTGTCTGCTATAGTACCTAAGATAATCAACTAAAAAAGAAGAGTTTATTTTGACTTAAAGTTTCAGAGGTTTCAGTCAATGAACAGTTGGTTCTGCTGCCTTGGGCCTATCATAGCACAGTGCATCATGGTGGGAGAACATGGCAAAGGAGGTTTATCCACAATAACCTAACTTCCCCCTCACAATATGTTCCACCTTTTAAAGGAACTACCACTCCTAATCTCATCACTACTGGGGAGAAAGCCCTTAACACGTGTCCTCCAGGGGAACATTTACAGGCCTAAGAATAGTGTGGTTGACATGTATATGACAACACTAAAGTGTTGATCAAGAAATTGTGTTTACCCATTTAGGCATATAAGCAATATTAACAAATGGATATTCATGAAAGCAAGCTCAAGTTTTTCATTAAAAAGTTTGAAAACATTCTATGTGCAAGTCATATAGCCACAAAATACTCCCAAACATGCTTCCAGCTTACCACTTATTTAGTATCAGTTTCTGTGTGTGACATAATGAAGCAAAAACTCAGATATACTGATATGAATAACTAAATGCTAGAATATTAATTCTTGGTTTTTTGAGTTGAGTATTATATAATGGCCTTTCAATAGGAAAGATGTGGCTGAATTTTATTGTTGATTCTTTTTCATACACATAAACATGTTTCATGTTCCCCTCTTCATGGAACTGTGCCATGTTCTGGTTGCATTAAATGTCTGTGCTTCTAGCATGGAAGCTTTGGAGAGAATATTGGTATTGAACCAAACAATACCCTAGTATCCTATCTTCCCTGGAGATAATCATTATTATATCTAATTTGGTTATATATAATGTTATCTCCAAAGCCTCTCTGTTTTCTAAACCTCTTCTCTGTTGTACCAATTTCATCATCTTCTAAGTCTCCCCCTAGTCCTTCAGTTTAGAATAGTTCATCACCAGACCTGCTGCAAGGCTGGTATCTTCTGATGCCTTTCACCTTCATCTTAGACCTTCATCAGGTTTTCATTTGTTGCCATTTCCAAAATCTCAAGTCTTTCTTTTTATTACTTTACCCTGTCATTTTACTAGAACTCAACCCAGAGTTGTAAACTTTCACAATCACCAGTTGTTCTCTTTTAACCTAGAAATTCCAACCTTTGGTTGTGTTTTTTTTTTTATTTTGCATACTTTAATTTCAGAACAAATAAACAACAAGAACACAATACACAACACCCAACCTTGCTGTCAAGTGGGGGAGGGATTTCCTGCCTGGAAAAGGTCAGGAGAGAAGAAAACCACTAGACTTCAGCAGAGCGACCAGATGGGACACAGCCAGTCAAGGTTACTGCAGGAGCTTGGGAAACTACACAGAGGGCAGAGTTCCCAGTGGGAAAAACTGTTACTTAGATGGTTCTCTGCCCTTCATTTTCTACATTATCTCACTGTAGTGATTGTGTACTTTTTGGAAGTTGAACTTCATGAATAGATCCTATAATTTAATTTTTTTTAAAGTTATCACCTATCCTTTCTCATTTTACTCCACTTTCTGGGAAATTTCTTTAATTTGATCTTCTAATCATTATAAATTCGGGGTTCTATGGTTGTGGTAGCTTGCCTTCTCTCTCTGGAATTTCAAGTATTTTCCTTTAAAAATTGCTTTTTTGTACAAAAATCCTGTTTTCTCTAAGTTTGCCTTTTTTGTTTGCATTATTTAGTTTCTGCTTCTTATGCCAGAACCTTTCCTTAAATGTATGATAAAGGATGCGGTGGGAAGGTTTGGGGATATGTACCAAAGGTTGTCCTACTAGGCTTTTCTTTTGAGAAACCCTTGTGTCAGTATCCCTGACCTTCATTTTCATGATTGCTCCAGGGAAACCTCCTGAAGCCTGGTACAGGTAGTTGTCCTGGTTGTCACAGGTCACAGAGTGAGAACACAAAGCTGCTATAGTTTTAGGATGTGGTGAATTAATATAATCCCCTGGATTTTAAGACTATATTTTTATACACCTTTAACTTGTTTTCATACCTTCCAGCCCAGAAGTCTTTTATGTTATCATCTCTCTAGAAACCATGGAAATTTTCATTCCTCTCCACGAGCAGAAGAGAGGCAACTACTTGCTGATGTAAAGTTAACATACAGTCAAGATTCCCTCACCTGTCTTCACCTTCACTTCCAGGGATCCTTGTCCCTGAGTTTTGAGCTTTGTAGCAGTCTTCATTGCAAACTGGGCTACTTCTTGCCTTCTCTAAAACTGGATTAAAACTCCATTTTCTCAGGTCTGCAAGTAAATTGTCACTCATTCATATATATCCAAATTTCCAAAATGCTTATCTTTGAATACATTTGTTTCCATAAAAAATCCTTCCAATGTCATGTTAATGGAGTTTTGGAAGGGTCAGGAAATAACACAAAATCTTCTTGAATCTGAAACCTCTGAGCTAGTCTTCATCCTTTTGCACTGACATTGAGATGCGTATTTCAACATTAAGAGAAGGCTTGATTTTGTTCAGGAGTACTAGGAAGTAAGAAAAAGAGCAACTGGGGCATTTAGATGAAACTGGATTTGTTAACAGCATGTTCTTACATACTAGCATATCTCATTGCTCTAACAACGTGTTGTTCATTGTGAGAAATGAGAATGGTGTCCTTATTTCAGAACAAGCTTTAAAAATGTCTCAGAAAGTTAAGGATTGAAATCTTTGCACTGATAGTTGACCTAAAAGAGGGACTAAAAGAAAAACCTACCAGTCAAGAGAATGAAATAGTAAGGGGAAACTGAAAGGAGAAGAGGGGCGTAAACTCACTTTTGAAAAATAAGCTTTCCAGACATTTTCTCTGTAGAAAATGCATTACATATAGTAGACTATGATCAAATGATTGGGAAATAGATTTCTTTTATGTTCACCAGGTCTCTTCACATAAAGGGAAAAGCTTTCAGCTTACAACATAGCTGCTCTATCTGTCCTTATTCTTTATTTCTCACAAAAGTGGATCATTATAATGTTGTAATATTTCCTAAATTCTTTAGCTCACAACAATCTTATGAAAAGAAATGTAGAAGAAAATTATCTTTCAGTGATGTTCAGATTTTAAAGTTATGCTGTTACAAAGATTGAAAACAACATTGTTATTGAAATAACTACAGGGAAAGCAACATTAGGACTATGTAATTCTATGACCCTGAATACTATTAAGTCTATATAATTCTCTAGACCCTGGTACCACCTATATTACTGCAATAGCTATCATTATGACGTTTTGATTTTTAAAATATCACCAATGCCTAAAGAAAAACTGACTTTAATTGAATATGCTTGTATATATATTTTTTCATGGAAAAAAGGGTTCTAGGTAGAACATTGTGCATATTCAAACTGGAATAACACAATGAAGAGACAAATGTGTCTTTCCCACAGGGTCTGGGTAGGGACAGATGGAGGTTACATGTGATAAGTGGCAAAAGTCTTAATACAAAGTACAATGAAACTAGAATCTTGTAAACAAAGAAAGAACATCAAGTTCCTGAATTGGGAATTTTTTCATCAAAATAATATCTCAAAAATGACAATCTGTCAGTGCTGGACAGTGCCAAATGTCTGAAGTTTTAAAAAGCCACTTAAAACAGTAAATGACCCCAAGAGCCAAGGTCACCAAAGCTGGTCTGGCCTGAAGACAGTAGAAATGTGACAGACTTCATTTTAGACCAAGAATCAATGAAGCCAAGTAATCTACACTAGCAATGTCATAGATACAGCTGTCAAGTGAAAGGAATGCAATGGAATGAGTACAAATAAAAGGTCTTACACTGATGTTATTTTTCAACTAGATCCCTGATATCCTTCAATTCAAGAAATGCATACTATTTACTATGTGTAAGGCATATAATCTTGCCTCATCATTTGTTTTAATGTGTTATATGCTAATGTAAAATATTCTAGCTAATTGATTTTTCAGACTGATTGATGTTCTTCCTTAAGAACAACAGATTGATTTTTTTATAGACAGCAATACTAATTCTCCCATCATGTCCTTCTCTTTCAATGCACAGTCTTATCGACTTTAGAGCCAACTTAATACAAAAGCAGAAGCATTAAGAGAATAAGGTCCATTAGATCCAATATTGCTTCAATTACTTTAATTCCATTATTCCTGTTCATTTTACTTCTTTAATCAATATCTCTTTTCAGTTATTCATGTTTACCCTTTTCAAAAACACAAGTAATAGTGTTATGGTCTTTTGAGCTCAGGAGCAACAGAGTTTCATAACTGTATTTATGAATTTGTGATTGTCTCCAGATCTGTACCTGGGAAGTCTTAAATTAGATCAACTTTCCCAGAGAACATTTTATATAATGACACAGAACATCCTAATGCAATATAGGTGCTTTTACCTGTTAGGCCATTTATTACTCAGTGTCATAGACAACCACGTGTAGCTTAATGGATTTTTAAGTGTCCTCTTCCCATGTCTCACCTATAGGAAAATTCATCCTATTTCCAGTTAAACTCAATTTTTTTTTCCTGCTCCAAAGCATGACTTTCATGTAACAAAATCCTTCTACCTCCACTAGCAATTACTTCATGCAAGAGTTTCACTGGATATTATATTAACCAATGCATCTTTCCAATGACAATTAATCAATCCCTCAGTTCCAACTCAGTAGCAGCTTCACAAATTATAGGAACTCTGTTTCCTCCCTCCATTTTCTGAACAGTATTAGTATAGTGTCTGTTACAGGTGAGAAGCTACTCTTCCAACATAGATGGTGTATATGAAAGGTAAGCACCCTTTCTCTCCAATAGTGGATATGTTACTGAGAGTTCATAAAAATAACCTAAAGAAGCATGTGAAATATGTGATTAAGGAGTTATTCTGGAGGTTCAAAAGGAGTAAAATCAATCAGGAGTAAAGTTTCAATAAAAGATGCAAATCTCAGGGAAGTATTAAAGGATATGAGGATTTTCAAAATATAAACAAAGAAAAGAAAATAGGAAATTGTGTGAAAGAAATTAAGAAAGACAAATCTCCCTGAGTAAATGACTTAATAGATAAAAAAAAAAAGTAAGGAAAGGATCTCCATTCAAAGCAGAGAGCCAGGAAGAGTGGTATAAAGAAAGTACTTGGCAGAATACAAGCACTTATAAACTTATAAGCATTCTCCTTTCAGTTTGCAGGAAGAGTGGAAGGCAATTGCTATGTGCAGGCATGAGAGAAAAAGGAAGGCTCACCCATGTGGAAAAGGACCTGCAAGATCTGATTTCCACCTTCCTACAGAGCCTCATCCAGCCCCACATCCCTCTCCCCACTCACTTTGCTCCACAGACACCCCAACAACATGCAGCAGACAGCACATCCTACTCTATGCAAATTACCCTTTTCCTAGAGAATGTTTTCTCTACAATGTTCAGTCACAAATCAGTCTCTTTTCTATTTTCTCAATCTTAACTCAAATACATTTTTCTTGGATACATATTCCTTAACTCCCTCCAGCTGGTTTCATTATTCAACTTTCTGTATAAAAGATATAGTAGTACATGCTTCATCACAGCATTAAGTCTCCTATGACTGTCTCCTACAATCTAAATTATAGTACACTTTATGTTTAAAACACAGAACAAACTTTGGCATGAATTATTAATAATAAATGAATTAATAAATGCATGAACAAGCAAACTAATCAGCAAACAAAATGAATTGTGAGAAAAGCCTAGAAAAGGGATAGAAGAAGAGAAGTACTGAAGGATTATACAAACATGAAAGAATCAGGAATCTACAAAGTTCACTAATTGCTAAAAGTAGAGACAGCATCAGGTGGAGAATGCCAAGATTTTGAGGTTCCCTGCCAGAAGCCAGAAATTCATTCTCGTTTCTCTTTCCTTCTCCCTCTCTTCCCTTCCTCCCACAGTCCCTTCTTTCCTTCCTCTCTTTCTGATCATCTTTATCACTGTTTTATTACCAGCTTATATCATCTCATAGACATTAAATAAAACAAAAATAAGCCATTAGAGAGAGAGAGACAGAAGAACACAGAGAAAGCAATAATGTTCACATTTTAATTTATTCATGCACAAACATTTCCCTACAAAGCTTAATAAAACTTTGATTCAAATTCTTTCTCTCATACTACAAACACAGTTTAAGACACTGAAAAAACAAGCATGTTAATTATTAACTGAATGGATGTAAAAATGACTTCCCACTTTTTAAAATCAGAGTTTTACAACAAATATATTATAACAAATATGAAAGTCTTATATCTGAACTCTCAAATCTTATATTAGAGAAGCTGAAGAATGCAACATGGCAGTTAGAAAAAAGAACGAGTAACAACACAATTGAGGTTTAAGTGCTGAAGTATCTTGAAGTTTTATTTCTGGGTTATAGTCTCTTCAAAACAGATAAAGTGTGGTTCACACAAAATAACTTAGTGATTAAAATAAGAATTATTAGAGCAGTATCCTTGTAAAAATGTACACTGTAGAGTACCTCACTTGTTCAAGAACATTTTAATTACCAGAATGTAATTGCTCACTGGGTTCTACCTACAGGCAATGGAGGACAATCACACCATCACTCTGATTTGATCATTGTATGACCAAAACAAAATTAATTGTTTCAGTTTTAATGAAGCCTGATAAACATCTTCAACAAGCCAGATCAGAAGAGTGCACGTAGAATGTTATAGAAAGCCTTTAGTCAACTGCAGTAAGCTCTTGAATAAAACAGAAAGAAAACTCAGCCATGTAAGTACCAGTATGAAGTTATACATCTTCATGTAGCATTTGGTAGAACTGTGCCTGTGCACATCCCACATGCCATAAATACTTCATGTATGATTTACCAGTTTTCTAAGGACAAATGACAGTGTGAGAAATGCTAAAATGAATTTAATTTTCATTTTCACATTGTACTACCTGTCATCAGTGTGTAAATCTAAAGCCAATGTTATCACTTAGCAGTGAGACACCCTACAGCCTCATCCTCCTGTGGGCTGGAGACATCTGTAAGCAAATTATTCCAATGGGCCTGTAAGGAAAACTTCCAGGAGGCCTGGACCTGATCTCTACCTTGGCTTGCCAACTTGGAGCAGCTCTACACAGCACTCACCTTGGATGTAACAGAACTCAGGGCTTTTAACCTTCCCACTCCTTTCAGGGAGAAATTCTGCCTTTGGGTTCTCTCAGCAAGAGGCTTCCTCTTATAAAACTGCAGATTTAGACAGAAAGAACTGACCTAAGAGGAAATAAAGGCTTCCCCAATAAGCATTTTTAAGAGTAAACAGACCATGTAAGTGTTACCTGAAGATTAGAATCTTAATATTTTACCAATACCCCAATCTGAACTCTGAAAAGATAACTTGGACTAATTTGAACTAAAGCAGCATAGAGAAGGGAGAAGATGCTATGAGGGAGATCTGTTCCAGGATATCATTTGTAGATTAAAGCTAGGAAACAGCGCATTAAATTTAATAAGTGCAAAGTGATGCAGCTGGAAAGGAGAAGAGCCCAGCTAAGTATAATTTAAATGGCACTGAATTAGCTGCAGAGATATCCTGATATACTGATAGAGGTAGCATGTGAATTGACAGTTCTGCCTATGATGGCTGCAGAGAAAGCAGAACCACTCCAGGAGCTGTGTTGTATTATTTTTTGTGGGTTTTTGTTTTTTTGGTTTTTTTTTTTTTTTTTTTTTTTTTTTTTTTTTTTTTGGGTTTTGTTTTGTTTTTGAAGCTCACTTGCTATACAACTTTTAAAAGACAAGCCTTTACTATTTATGATGTCATTTAGACTGGACTGCTTTGAAAGGAAGAATTCACTGAGGATAATAGAGGGTATGAAACCTGTATACCATTGGTAATCATCCTTTGCTTTTCCTATTTAAATGTGGGCACGGTCATTGTGGTTTTTCACTCACTCATCAATTAAGCAGCAAACACTATACTAAAGTACTTAGGGTTTACCAAGAGAAGTCCCCTTCCCTTAGGTAGTCTTATAGGTGCATTAAATATGCCAAAAAGATGCAGAAGTGCTAACTTCCTGTATGTAAGAATGAAACTTTATTTGGAAACAGGACCCTTGCCAATGATAAAGTCATTAGAATTGCCCTAACCAACTATAAACAGAATTCTAATAAAAATGGAAATGTCCCAAAAGTCCCTCCAAAACAGATTCTTCCTTACAACCCTGAAAAGGAACCAAAGCTGCCAACACCATCATTGGTGGGCTTCTGGCCTCCAGAACCATGAAACAATAAATGTCCATTATTTAGCCAGCTTGGTCATAGTCTATTAAGGCAGTCTTGGGAAAGCAATACAGTATGGATACCAAAGAAACAAGCCCACTAATAAAATTGCCATGGTCAAAAGAGGTTCTGGAGGTGTCTATCTACAGGGGCTTTGGCTCAGTTAACAAAGCCAGGATATCACATCTGTCAGTTCTATAAAGGCTGACAGAGTACAAGATGGCTTTATGATCAGGAACTGATTGACCCAATGGGCACTGCTTAATCCTCTGAAATGATGATTTCATCAAAGCAAGAGAAGCAATAAAAGTTACTGGAAAATTAATCTTAGTGACCTAATTGGGCAAATCAAAGTTGTGAGGCATGCATCTACTTAACAAGAGAATGCAAAAGAAATTTAGAAAGACGGTTTAAGATAAGGGAACAGAGACAAGACTTTAATTTGATGTCTTCGGTATTCACAAATGTACACAAATGTTGAAAGATAAAAGACTTCTGATAAGGTAGCAAACAAAGATGAACAACAGTAATAAATCTACATTTCCTCTGTAGACATTGTAAGTTGTAAGTGCTTTCAAGCAGCCAGTTGTTTCTTTACTGGTGGTTTGTAGAGGTCCTGTTGTAGGTGCCTTAGAAATGCTTCCCTGAGCTTTCTTGCCCCAGGACCTCTCAAACACAGGCATCACTGGGCAAAACACACCACAGAGAATGATGTCAGTGGTGTAATGAAGCTAAATCAGTTCCCATACAGTAACATCTTGCTATTAGTTCTGCTTGCCATTTATGCCACTCACACTGTACCTTTACCTGAGCAAGGTGACCACTCCCTCCTCCACGTGTTATCAATACAATCTTGTGCTGGTTGCCAGAGATCTGTAAAATAAATGCCCTCGTGTTATAAATTTCAAACATTTTAGAGTGATGACTGAATTGTTTAAGCAGATGCAAGGTTTCCCTTGCAGAGTTCCAGCTGACCACTGCACTTTCCATTCCCAACCATTCCAACCAAATGCCCATGCAGAGCTCTGTGTGCCATGCTAACCTGGGAGCAATAAGTAATTGTGAAAGGTCTCATCATAAACACACCTTTGAACTGTCAATCTTCCACAGAATAGTTATGCTTTAAAAGTAGCTATACTGGTTTACTGCTAGAGCCAGGGCCATCCTAAAGCCTAAAGAAACAAAGCTGCAAGCAAATTAGGACAAAACAAACTACAGTGTCATTCAAAAGCAGTTATGAGGAAACAGTATCAAATGTACTGCTTATTTTATTTTATTTTTATTTATTTGAGAGAGAAAGAAGCAGAGAGAGAGAGAGAGAGAGAGAGAGAGAGAGAGAGAATACGGGCACACCAGGGCCTCCATCAGCTATAAATGAACTTCTGATGTATGTGTCACCTTGTACTTCTGGCTTACATGGGTCCTAGGGAATTGAACCCTTAATCTTTGTCTTTGCAGGTAAGTGCCTTAACTTCTAAGCCATCTCTCCAGCCCAAATGTACTATTTTAAGTGTAGAAATTCTTAAAGATTTCTAAGTGGAAATGAGCTATGTCTCTCTCAAAACATCTGTTATAATGGAAACTATAAAATATGTAATTATTTTCATAAACTATATCCCAACATAATTTTCTAGAAAGAATCTCAAAGCCCTTTATTTGAGTATAGTCCACATTCTACAACATCAGCCTCACTGGAGAGCTTGAGATACTCGATCTGAATCCTGTGTCATAAGAATCTGCATCATAACAAGGTCCTCATGTGGTTGCTATGAACACTTAAGTTAGAAAGGCCTGGTTTTGTGGTTCTTTATGTATGCAGACTGTAGTTGCTACTAGCATCACAGGTATAGACTAACCAAAACATCAAGACTATCCTCTGGAACCTAGAAGTTAATGGAATCACAGTTCTTTATTGCAAGTGTGCGACTCTGGAAACACTCTTACTAAACTTTCCAGAACCCCTTGCCACTGACTATCCTTTTTCTTTTCCAGGACATATAAGACTAAATGTGAACTGATAAACTAAAAGCATAGCTAATTGTAGGAAAATTTATACATACTTAACAGACTAGCAATAAAGACATGAGTGATATGTTTTACTCATCCATTAAACAGACACTCAATAATCCCCAATATTGTCCAAAGAATCCAAATAGGCAAAAGAAAAATCATAAAATTGCATGGTTATTATAGTAGGAAAAGTTAAGCCAAGGAAACCAGTGGCAAGGAAAGGCACTAGTGCCCAAGTAGAATGTGCTTGGCAGAGAGTGAGCATACTAGAAAGCTTTCAGCACAAAATCCAAAACAAAAATAAGAAAACATCTTCCAAGAAGCAGCCTACAGGTTTGGTGTATGTTGTATGAGGTCAGGGCACATAACCAGACTAACAATGAAAGAGTCAAGTACCTTACTTCAAAAAGCAAAAGGATTGTGATTTTATGAAACTTTCCAGGGACTACAGAGATAGCTTAGCAGTTAAGCACTTGCCTATGAAGCCTAAAGTCCCTGGTTCAAGGCTCGATTCCCCAGGATCTACATAAGTCAGATGCACAAAGTGGTGCATATATCTGGAGTTCATTTGCAGTTGCTGGAGGCCCTGGTGCACCCATCCTCTCTCTATCTATCTGCCTCTTTCTCTCTCTGTCTATTGCTCTCAAATAAATAAATTAACAAAAAAAAATTTAAATCATTTTCAACTTCTTTGGATATTGATATTCACAAGCTATATGGAAGTCCTTGGGTATGGTTTTTTCTCTTAACTCTCCTACCTGTATATGAGGAGAAATGTCAGATATCAAACACAGGCAACCCTGACTCAGAAGGCAAGGGGGCAGGAATACAGAACTGTGCATGCACACGTTCTATTTGATCACATAGAGTGTCAGTGAAACTGCAACCAGCAATACAGGAACCATAAAGAGAATCACATTAAAATTAATACAAAAGTCAGGAAAATGTCTTTAGCAAGGGACACTGGCTATTTGATAGATACACTATTGGCAGCAATTGAAGGCTCTCAGTGTGACCAAAGTGTGCACTGTCTTCTCTGTGTCTTTCTCTTTTTCCTGCATTCAAATTGTTCTTATAATGTCTCCTCCCTCACATAATCTTGTGACTTCCTTGCTCCCACCACCAAGAGCCCTCCTATCTCTAACTCAGTCTCACCTTTCCTTTCCCTTTCTCTCCCATCCCTCTATTTTTATTCCCTCTTTTAAGCCTCCTGCTCTCACAGAGTTGAATCTCTGCTATTAACATGCAGCCAGCCCTCCAGGCATTCAGCTTAGAGATGATGGGGAAATTGCTGGGTTCCTGTACAGTGCGATTGCAATACTTAGACTTCTCAGGTCCTCCTAACCTGTGCCAGGTCAGTGCAGCAACCTAGCATTATAAAAGATGCAGAGCAATTCTGAAATATTTAAGGTTGTAAAATATACCAAGCAAAGAATTATGTTCTCTCTCTAGTCTAAGTTCATTGTTACCTCCAAACCACCATGAAAGCAATCCTGTCATTAGTCTTATCCATCTTTGTACAGATCCCCAGACACTCCTGGGATGAGGGAAACATGCCTACTGCCAGTATAAGCTATTTGAATAATATGGGCAGGACTCCACAGAGTACTTCTTGACAAAAACACAATATAGCACACAGGAAACTTCATTTAATGCCCTGCCAGGAAGCCTTACAAGTTATAGCTTAATAATATATGAAGATTATTATAATATAGATAATGTCTACTACCACTTCTCACATCAAATACACATAGGGAGAACTCTATAGAGTAGGCTGTGATATGGCAATCTCAAACATATTCTTTGAAATATAGAAAAGCAATCTGGTTTTCTTTAGGTATTAGAGTTTCTAAAGTCAACCTGTGAACTATCAGTAGTACTTGTAGAAAAATATGGTTTGTGCACCTTTTAATCCCAATCCATACACATCCCATATGCTCCTACATATAGTGTATATTCCTTAAATATCTGATGAATAAATTAAGTAATTAAATAATCACCTGATTGGTCAGGATAAATAGTTAAATAAATGAAATCACTAACACACTCATGCACTTTGAAAATTCCCCTTAGATTTTTTGATACTGTAACTCAATTATAAAGTCAACATGAGACCTCGGATGAAATATACCTCCAAGCACTAGGAAGAGGCACAGCTTAAGGCAGGGGCACCAAGCTGTCAGGTAACAGCTGACATCATAAGAGATAATTAGAAAATAAAACAAAATTCTAAAAAGCAGACAATCTCAAAGAGTACAGAGTCCTGTGATAAATTAATTCCTCTGTTTATTCCCAAGATATTTTTATAGACCTTTCTACCACAGAAGTTCTAGTCACACAATTACATCTCTTCAGAGGTTTCTGAACCATACTGGGAATTAAGAAGTTGATCATAGCTCAAAATATTTTTCATTTAATCAGAACAAAGCTCTCCAGGAATATACTCATACCACAGACCAGAAAGAGAGTTAGAATGAATCCTGTCTGGCATGAAGGAAAAAAGAGACATAGCCTAGCCGGCAGAACGATGAAGGATAGAACCCTGAAAATTCCCTATAGGAACACTCTATGGATTCACTTCTGAACTAAAGGTCCAGATAATCATGTGGGAGTTTGGAGTCCTGGGGTGATTAGATCTTCATAACAATGCAGGAGACCCCAGGCCAGTGAATCCCAGCTTCATGTCCTTGTCAACGTTATTAAAGAATTGAAAATGGGGACTCAAAGAAAGGTAAAATATAAATTATTCAATTTAGTTTAGAGAGTTCAGATCCAGATAAAAGTCTTGCAGAAAACCCAAAGCAAACCAAAAAGAGAAGTTCTCCCCCTTGTCAGCCTGGCTCTGAGGAGGAAGAGGAGATTTTCTTCACATTTATGGGGAAGAAGCAGGGGCTCACACATATATAGAAAGTAAAGCAAGAGAGAAAAAGCTAAAAGATTACCTTTAAATAGGGATGTCAAAGAGGACTAAGAGAAGGTAAGAGGTTCAGATCTTCAAGAGAGATCACACATGTAACAAAGCAGGAAATCACCCAATACAAGGTAGGAAAGCATATGTACAAAAATAAAGACAGGCTGGAAAAAAGAGGAGACCAAGAAGATGCCTCTAACATAGGGAGTCAAGGCCAGGGTCAGAGGAGCCAAGAGCTTACAAAAGTCAAGAGGGCCAAGGGCCAAGAGGGACCAAGAAGACCAAAGGCCAAGAAATAATCACACATGCAGTTTTTGAGATTTATGTGAGTCAAACATCCAATTAGAATGTAACTCATCATCAGACTCAGGTGTATAAGGAAGTGACCTGATTAGCTGGTACATTCAGGAAAGGCCAGCCCAAAGGTGTTCTAAGCTCAGAAAGAAGCAAGAGTTGTTTCTTGCAGCCATCTAAGATGAGATACTATTTGACATGGATTCTAGTCCTGCATGGCAGTCAAGGTAGCATCCATGTTTCTGTGGCCCAGTCCCTAGCCTACCAGCAAATGATATTTTGCTCCTAACCTGTATAAGTAAGCACTTTCCCAAAACAGTGACTATAAATCACTCCTTATTGATTCACCAGGAAAGAGCTACTCCAGAATTTTATTAAGAGGGTAAGAGCAACAGATAACTATCAAAAACCTCATGGCTGAAATATGAATCATTTTGTAGTTTTCCATGCAAACATGAGGACCTGATTCTGGATTCCCAGCACTTACATAAAACGCTAATGTGGAAGAGGGTGTCCACCTAACAATGCTTAACCTCATGGGGAAGGAAAGGCAAGATCTTTGGGGTTTATAGGATCTGCAGATCCTAGCAGACCTCCAGCGAGAGGGGGCAGAGGAGCAAAGTAGGGAATCCGCTAATTCCTACACTCTCAGGTAGCTCACCAGTCCCCCAGACCCCTCAAGAAGACATCCCAGCCACCGCGCTACCAGGTTTCTCTTGCATTAACTGCAGAACAGCCATCCAACTCACATTCCCTTCCTCCCTCCCTTGGGTCTTTTCCCTGTTTCCACCACCGAACCTTCAGCTATACCAGCTGCAGCCCCGCCTTGCACAGACCAGGTCCTCCTGCACTACCTAGAGGCTTTGTGGACCCAGGCCAGCAGACAGGCATTCCACCCTCCCTCTCTCAGTTTTCCCGCCACCTGCCATAGGGACTTTCATCCCAGCCACACGGTCTCAGCAGCCACACCACCTTGCACAGAACAGGTCCTCCTGCACTACCTGCAGGATATTCAGACCCAAGCCAGCAGGCTAGCATTCCCCCCTCCCACCCTCAGTTTTCCTGCCACGAGCCACCGGGACAGTCCCAGAAGTGCCATCCCAGCCACTACACCACCATGCACGGAACAGGTCCTCCTGCAGGCTTCATGGGCCCAGGCCAACAGGAGAGGATCCCCCCTCCCTCTCTCGGTTTTCTTCTCCCTTCCAGTCACCAAGACCACCACACACACCCCCTGCATGTGTAACCAGATTCAGCAATCCCATCTCCCCACCCTACTGTGTCACAGGACCATGCAGTCCCATCCATCCACCGCTACAAAGCCCCAGTAGACTCCACTGTCCCATCCCCTCATCCTGCCACATCACAAGACTAAAAAAACCCATCATCACCCCCACCATTGCCCCACCACAACAGACAGCCTCCATTGCCATCAAAAGCTTAAACAAGGCTAAGGTAAAAGGGAATAATCACTAGACACTTCAAGGGTAAACTATATCTTCCTCCAAAATTAAATAAGATCCCTACACTGTGATGGGCAGACCACAGAGCAAAAGGAATAACATGAAAAATCAAACGGATGTAAATCCAACAAGGTTTCCCAGTCTCACAATGGAAGTCTCTAATCAGAACATAGAAGATACAACAAGTTCAAAACCCCAAAATGAAGATATAAGCTATGCAATCCTGGCCAAGCAATTAGCAGAATTTGCAGAAATCAACAAAGGACAATAATTGTATGGATGCTATCCTAGCTAGGTTAGACCTAATAAAAAAGAACCAGGAAGAGTTCCAAAGACAGTTAAATGATCTGAAGGAGAGCCCAAAAACGGGGGGGGGGGGGGCTCAATGATCAGTTGGCTAAGCTCAACAAAGACATAAATAAATGTAAGGATGAATTCCAAAAAGCATTAAGAAAATCAGAAAATGATGTGAAAATGGTACTTGACAGAGAGATGGATACTATACATTAAAAGGCACTAGAAAATACAAACCAAATTGAACAAGTCCAAACCTCTATAGAAATCTCAAGAATAGAGTCAGTCATATGGAGGACAGAAACTCATAATTGGAAGACAAAACAGAAGAAACAGTTTATGAGTCCAAAAATTGAATAAGCTTAAAAATTTTGTGAACAGAACATGAGAGAACTGTGGGATACCCTTAAACGTTCCAACATTCTAATCATGGGACTACCAGAAAGGAAGGAAATCCAAACCAAAGTCATAGAAAACTTATTCAACAAAATTATTAAAGAAAACTTTCCCACCCTCTCAAAAGAAAGTCCCATCAAGTTACAAGAAGCTAACAGAACTCCAAACAGACTGGACCAAAGAAGCAATTTTCTAATACATATTAGTATTAAGGCTCTAAACATCAATAACAAAGAGAAAGTCCTAAAAGCAGCTAGGGAAGAACAAGACATTACATATAAAAGTAACCCCATAAGAATTACTTCAGACTTCTCAATGGAAACCCTGAAAGCCAAAAGGGCTTGGAATGGAACACGCAAAGTCTAAGAACCTATGGCTTCCAACACAAATTACTGTACCCAGCAAAAGTAGATAGTGAAAGAAAAACTTTCCATGATAAAACTCAGTTCTAAAACTATATAAACACAAAGTCAAACCTACAGAGAGTACTGCAGGGAATTTGCCACACACAAGAGTCAAACAACCAACCTCAAGAGCCTACAAGAAGCAGATCACAATAATCAAACTCAGAGAAGGTGAAAAAAACCTAATTCTAAGAAAACACCAAACCACATAAACCACCACAATATGGCAGGGATTAAAATCAAACCTCACTCTTTCTACCATAGACATTAATGGCCTTAATTAACCCAACAAGAGATATAATGTAACAGGGTGGCTCAAAAAAATTAGACTCCTCAATCTACTGTTTTCAAAAAACCCACCTCATCACTAAAGACAGACACCACCTCAGGGTGAAAGGATGGAAAATGATATTCCAAGCAAACAGAAATAAGAAACAAGCAGGAGTTTCTATACTAATATCAGATAAAATAGACTTCAAACTAAAAGTAAACAAAAAAGACAAAGAAGGCCACTTCTTACTTATCAAGGGAACAATCCAACAAGAGGATATCACAATCACCAATTTTATGAACCAAGCACAGGTGCACCACAATTCATAAAACAAAACCTTCTTGACAACGAAAGAGAAATAACCACCAATACCAGCATAGTCAGGAACTTCAATACTCCACTATCAGCAATACATAGATCTTCCAAACAGAAAATTAACAGGGAAGTAAGAGAACTCAACAACACATAGATCAATGAGACCTAACAGACATTTACAGAACATTCTACCCCAAATTTAGAGAATACACATTCTTCTCAGCAGCCCATGGAACCTTCTATAAAATAGAACATATACTGGACTATAAAACCTGCTTCCAACCATTTAGGAAAATCACATCATTTCCTGCATGATATCAGTTCACAATGCTGTAATGGTAGAAATTAACAAGAGATGCACCAGGTATCCTAGCATGTCCTGGAAACTGAACAATACACTTTTAAACAATGAATGGGCAGTGGATTAAATAAAAAAATGAAACTGCAACATTTCTAGAAGTGAATGACAATGAGAACACATCATACCAAAACTTATGGGACACAATGAAGACAGTCCTTAGGGGAAAATTCATAGCACTATATGCCTTGATAACAAAGACAGAGAGATCCCAAATCAATAACCTAACCATCTACCTAAACTCATTGGAAAAACAAGAGGAATCCAACCCAAAAAGCTCCAGATGGAAAGAAATAATATCGGAGCAGAAATTAGTGAACTGGAAACTAAGAACACAATTAAGAAAATTGATGAAACAAAGAGCTGGGTATTTGAAAAAATAAACAAGATTGATAAACCCCTGGCCAATTTGATCAACTGAAAAAAAGAGATGCTTCAAATTAACAAAATTAGAAATGAAAAAGGAGCAATCACATCAGACATAAGTGAAATTGGGAGAAACATCAAGACTTATTTCCAACACCTCTACTCCACAAAATTGGAAATAGATGAATGCCTGGACACATACCACCTACTAAAGCTAAACTCAGAGCAGATTAATCTCCTAAATATACATGTAACGCCCGTGGAGATTGAAAAGTAATCAAAAACCTCCCCAAAATGAAGAGTCTAGGACCAGATGGCTTCTCAGCTGAATTATATCAAACCTTCATGGAATAACTGAAACCAATTTTTCTCAAACTGTGTCATATAATTGGAGAACAGAGAAAGCTCCCCAACTCCTTTTATGAAGCTAGTATCACCTTAATACCAAAAGCATACAGAAGAAGAGAAAACTATAGGCCTATTTCCCTGATGAACTTAGACACAATAATCCTGAACAAAATCCTCACAAACCAAATTCAACAACCCATGAAAAGCATTATCCACCTTGGTCAAGTAGGCTTCATCCCAAGAACATAAGCGTGGTTTATCATATGGAAATCTGCCAATGTAATACACACATAAATAAGCTTAAACACAAAAACCACATGATCATTTCAGTACATGCAGAAAAGCCTTTGACAAAATACAACATCACTTCATGATCAAAACATAGGAGATAATAGGCATGGACCATTTATTTCTCAACATAATAAAGGCTATATGTAAAGCACCTAAAGCCCAAATAATACTTAATGGGGAGAGATTGAAGGCATTCCCATTGAGATCAAGATCAATGCAGGGGTGTCCGCATTCATGTCCACTCTTCAACATAGTACTATAATGTGGTTCCTGGTTGTCCTGGGGCCATGGCACCTTGGTGTCCCAGAGGTGTCCAGGCAATGATGAAGCAGTGTCTTGAGCAGCCATGAGTACAACGTGAAGAAACACCCATGAGACAGCTTCAGAGAACAGCTCATTTATTTTCCAGGGCAATGGGTTAATAAGTGTGAAAGTGTGGGAAGAGGTATGGGTAGGTATGGGCCATAAGGGGATTGGTCAGTTCAAAGGTTCTGCTGATGCCTAATTAGCATGCAGGGACATCATGGGTGAACACGAAAGGGACACATGGGCAAAGTAGTTAGAAGAAGAGGTATAGGGAATGGGTCATAGGGGGATTGGCTGTGCAAAGGCTGCTGGCTGATACCTCATTAACATATAGGGACTTAAGCAGATAAAGGTCACAAGGCTCTGGGGAAAGTGAAACCTAAGTCTTATCAGGATGTCCAGGTGCCCCGTGCTGGGGGGAGGGAGCGGCCTCACTCCTGTCAGTCTCGAGATTGTTGGGAGTCTGGGGCCCTAGTCATGCCTGACAGCTCAGGTATGCCTAAACCTCCATTAGCCAGGGAACCTTTAACTTTGCCCTACAGCTCCCCCTTTGTATTTATAATGGGGCAGTATCATCATATTGAGTGAAATTTTTATAGTCCACTGCAGGTTTAGATAGAGCTAGATGGTGCATGAGAACCTGATTGTTAGCTACCTTAGCAAGATTAGTTATTTGTTGTCTGAGGAAATTGAAAAGGCAGGCGGCCACAAGTAACAGGGTTCCTATAGCCAGGAGGAGGCCAAGGAAGGGGAGGAGCCAAGTGACTAAAGGGTTAGAGAACCAGGTGGTGGGGTCGTCAGGTTTGTAGCAGTCAAGTAGCTCCTTGTAGGGTCTTAACATTTTGTTCAACATGGTTTGATTCATTAACAGAAAACCATACATGTCCCCCAATGTTCAGCAGTGATGAGGTCTAAGGATCTGCGATTTTAGAGCACCACACCTGCAAGAGCATTTGATTGTTTCTGAAAAGACTTAAAGCTGTTGGTAGTTGATATCATGGCCTATTCAAGCTAGTCTCAGAAGTCCCCCGTGAGGTGGTTGGTTTGGACCAAGGGCAGCTCCTGCAGCAAGGGAGGCCCCCAGGGACAGTGGCATTCTGAGGTTCATCAGTAGGGGGATGAAAATCTCAGTTAACATGGGCAGAGTTTGTAGGCTGCTTCTTCTTCCTTGTAGAGATACACCTGTGAAACAGTCAAGACTGGGGAACAAATAAGTGGGAGAGGAAACATTTATGCACAGGATGGTTAATCCTTTACACATAGAAAAGTGGGTGTTTTGACACAAGTGGTCTTGGTTATTGAAATATTGAGGAGGCACTCAGCTCTGGTTGGCTTAGAGCTGGACAGGCAGAGGAGCATACCTTGACAGGAATCAAAGAGACGAATTTCAGTAAGGCAGGGTTGGGAATAGTCATTGATGTGGGGTATTCAAGGGTGGCATTAATAGGGACTGCAGTCAGCAGGGGACGGGTAGGGAATGCACAAAAGAAGCAGTTAGAAGTATTGGATTGGTTAGTAAAAGGGAGAAGGTTGGCCACATATTGGATATATTGTGCCCATGTTAGAGTGGCTTGTATTTTTTCTGTGACTTGCTTTTCCTGTGAGAAAATGTGGTGGTTAGTTTGCACCAGGCAGGAAGCAGGGGCATATTATCTACAAATATGAAGAGTACCAGAGGAAGATGATGAGAAGGTATTAGCATAGAGTTTTCCGGTCACCCTATCTGCCAGCATTCATCCCAGGGGTCTTGTATGGAGAGTGCACATTCTCTAGTTTTCCTAGAGGTTTGAAAGACAAAGTCTGAATGTCCATCATGCTCAATAATACAGGTTTGATATCAACATCCCCCATAATACTCCTGATCTTCAAGGCATTCTTTATTAATATGGCAGTAGGCAAAGCATGCCCTGCCATCCAGGCAACCCACAGACTTAGGATAGATACCGAAGCTGACAGTGCTCTGGCATCCCTGAGTAGGGTAATATCCTGTGCCAATGATTTTATTGGTCTCTTGGGCTTCAAAATGCCATCCTCCACTGGGGGGGGGGGTGAGAGAGGCATTGGAATATAAGTTTGTTAAAACTGCAAACAAAATGGCGGAGAGAGAGGCCTGTGGTGGGCATATGGCTTTGGCTGCGTCAATCAGGTCATGGACATTTGTCCAGGGGGCTCCTCTTTTCTGACTCAGATGGTGCCAGCAGGGATGGCGTGGCCTCCATTTCTTCCATCCCTGATCTGTCAACATCAAGTGGTGGGGTTGAATCGGACATTTTGAGCTAGTACCCAAATGAGCCTGGGCTGGTCCTGTGGGAAGACACAAGCAAACCCCCTTCCCATAGTGAAGAGGAGTCTGGTCCCTTCCATACTCCATCTAAAGGATCTCACCATCACACCAGAATGGGAGGGGCAGTCTCTGGTGTATGCCAGTGGAGGGTGATAGGGGGGTGTTGGGCATTTTTATACACATTGAGAATGTTTAAAGTACTCGGGGCCTTGGAGAGCTGAAGATTAGGCAGGTAGGTATTGGGCTGTTGTTTTTTAAGTTGGGTTTTTAGGGTTTACTGTAACTTTTCTATTATGCCTTGGCCCTGTGGGTTAGGTGGGATTCCCATATGGTGAGTGATTTTCTGTTGCATACAAAAGGCTTTGAATGATAAACTGATAAAAGCTGGGCCACTGTCTGTCTTTATTTGGTGGGGGAGGCCAATGATGGCAAAGGTAGAGAGCATATGATGTATGAGGTTTTTTTTTAGCTTTCTCACATTTGTGCCATGGTGGGAGTATATGTCTATTGTTACAAAGACATGTTTCTGGTAGCCAAATGGGGAATATGGGTGACATCAATCGGTCAAAGGGCATCGGCCTTAAGGCCTCAGGGTTTGGTACCCATTGTCTGGAGGGCAGGTGTGGTTATTAGCGAGGCACAAGAGTGGCAGGTTTTCAACATGCATTGGAGTTGACTCTTAGGGATCAGAGGAAAGCATGATTGAAGTCCTTTAAGGTTTCCATGGTTGTTAGCATGGAACTTTTCAGCTACCTAAAGGGTGATCCCTTACTTCAGCTGGTGAGGTGGAGGAGTTTTTCCATATTAGGATGTCATCCATATAATGATAGGTATTAAGGCCCTGATCTAAGTGCAGCTTTAGTGCCACAGCAACCATCTCTTGGCATATAGTGGCACTATTAGCCATACCTTGGAACAGGACCACCATTCAAAGTGTTTGCTGGCCCTGAGTTATTGACAGAAGGAACTGAGAATACAAAGCATTATTGGTATTGAGGGTACAGGGGAATAGAGGAAAAGCAATCCTTGATGTCAATAGCAAGGAGGGGGGTATTGACTGGCATAGCTGATACAAGGGGCAGTCCCCTTTGAGGACTGCCCCAGATGAGCATAGCTTTATTGATGGCCCTGAGATCTTATAGTAACCTCTATCCTCCTGAGCTCTTTTAAATCATGAACACAAGAGTATTCCAAGGGCTTTGTGAGGGGCAGATGTGATTAAGTTGGAGTTGTTCTGTTACTAACTTATTTAAGATTTCAAGTTTCTCTAATAGTGGCAGAGGCCACTATTAGACCTAAATTGGCTCATCTGAAAGCCATTCTAGGCAGGGAGTTTCATATTTAACAGTGGCCTCTAGGATTAGGGGTGGCACCAGCAAAGGTACCTCTCATAGTCTTCTATCTCAATGCATTCTCCCTCTATATTACCAGCAATGACTACATCTAGGGCCTCAATGATGTCCTCTGCAGCAGGTTAGTTGGTACATCAGCCACTAGGGGTCTGATGAGACCTGTAGCTCCATCCAGGTCCTTCCATTTGAAGGCCTTCTTGATAACATATGCCTGTGAAGGACCTCCTATCCTGTATGGCACAATGCAGATCTGGCCCTAGCAAGACCACATGCTAAAAGAAACCAGGCCACACCCCTCGGGTTTTCTCACCAGGATGGCGGGTAGTCAATGACAGGTAAGACCCCATGAGATGGGGCAACCTAAGACAGACACCATCGCATGTGATGGTCCCTTGGGGCCTGGGGTCAACAATGGCTTGGCAAAGAGCCATGCCTCCCAGGGTTGCCAATAATAAAAACAAAAAGGATGATATGTATGGCACAATGCAGGTTGGGCCCTAGCCAGACTGCATACTAAAAGAAAACAGGAAGTGGCTTCTGTTGACATGACATCCCGCATAGGCCTGCCATGACAATAGCTACAATCCCATGCTCACAAGAAACCTGCTGTGAGATGATCTGCCCGGAGACCAGCTGTCATTGGTCACAAGAAAGGGACCACCCCATACAATGATTGGCCAGCCAAACCCTTTAAACCCTCTACACTTCCTTAAATAAACAAGTTTGCAGCAGCTCACCCTCTGCCTGCTTCCACCCAACTCCCGGAGTCTGTGTCGTGACTCTGTGCCTCTCACCCCCTACTCAGCAGAGACCCTGCCATCTCTCCTGGACTGGCCCTAAGGGGGACCCCAACACTATCCCCATTAATTGGGGCCCAGGAATAAGTTCTCAGTGTTGGGGAACTTCAGATCACCTTAGGATTGTCTTATCTGCCCCAGTATCAATTAGACATTTGAAAATGTTTCCTCCAACCACTAAGGCTAGCCTTGGGTGGGCCCCCTCTAGGATGCTCATTACCCATTGTACATTATGGTTTTCCCTCTTATTGGCGAGGCTGAGGGTTGCTCCTTTTGAAGTTTAAAGGCTCTAGGGGTTGCCATCTTTATCATGGGTGGAGTGGCAGTCTTATTTACAGTGAAATCCCTTGCAGCATCTAGGGCAAAATGTTTTTTTGGGGGAGGGGGGCTAGATGTGTTTGAGCCTTTAGTGGTCCAGTATTGAGGACATTCCCCTTTCCAATGTCTTTCCTCCCTGCAGTTGAAACATTTTCCTTTAGTCCTCAAGGCTGTTGCAAAGGGCTGTGCTAAAGAGGCCATCTTATGTGAGGCAGTTCCGATAACCTGGGTAGCAACTATCCATTTATCATAATGTTATCCTTGAGGCCTTGGCAAGCTAGCTGACATTCTGAGGTCATGCCTTCCCACATGATATTTTTGAGGAGGAGGGCCCTGGCTGTTGGGTCAAGAATTTTTCTCTCTAGGTTGGTTTTTATTCTCAATATAAAGTCAGAGTGGGTTTCCTCTAGTTTTTGACAGAGGAACAGTAAGGACGAGATATTGTCCTGGGGGCTGGAGGGGGCAGGGATATTCTGTCCCATGCCTGGAAGGCGCAGAGGCAAACTTGGTCATAGCACCTGGGTGGATGTTTGGCCTGTTGAACACCTGTGGAAAATTTACCCTGTCCGAACAGCTCATCAAAGCCCCAAGGAATGTTCTTTTGCTTTTGGATTCACCTTATCTGTTGGAGGCATTCATCTCTATAGAGGGCTTCCCATTGAAGGAATAGGTGGCTAGGCAGCAAAGACCAGCAGATATCACTCCAGTCCTGGGGGTGTTAAGAGAGGCCCATAAGCTCCAGAGGAGGGAGTTAGTCCATGGCGCATGGATCCCATCCTCCCTAACTGCATGTCTGAGTTCTTTTAGATCTTAGGCCTGATATGGATACTATTGTAAGGGCCAACACGAGTTGCCTGAATGTTAACAGGAAAAGCTGTGACTCCCTGATTATATGTGTTTGTGTTGTTGTCTCGGAGATCGCATAGTTGTTCTGTGACTGTCAGTGAGGGGGCAGATGGAGAAGGGTACTGGCCAAGGGTTGGGAATTTTTCTGCGTGAGTCTAGAGGAGGGCATCCCGGATTGGGAGGCAGGTATGGTGGCAGAAGCTTTACAGGGGATAGGTATAGGGGAGTCTGGGATTGGGGTCAATTTTTTTCTGATTTCTTCTATTGCTTTTTCAAGGGAACTGAGGTCTGACACTGGCTGGTCCTGAGGAATCTAATTTTGGAGTGGTGGACTTAGAAGGGCTAATGCATTGCCTAATTGTGGCTATAATTGGGAGGAAAGAGAGAAGGGGAGAATCCCTTCTTTAACTTCTTGTCTCCTGGCCAGATAAGCTATACAGGTCCATACGTCCGGGTCATATGAATCCCAAGAAATCATGCAGGGGGCAATTTGGAGGATATCTTCCCAGAAGAGATGGCCTCTCTCTGGGAGAGATTAATTCCTCTCACTTTCAGGAGTGCTCTTAATCCATGAATCTGTGATTCCTTTTGGTGGGAGGCAATATTGCCCATGATAGAAAAGAGTCAAAGTGCCAAGACCAGAGGGCAACTTTCCTGAGGGCTTAAGAGCACCAGGGAGGATTCCCCAAAGGTCTGGATGCAAGCCTGTCCACAAGATTAAGAAACCAGCAACCACCCTAAGGGCTTTTAAATGGTCATTGTGTTACTGGTTTTTGTGTTGTAAGAGAAATAGGTAGGGGGTTGTTGCCAATGCCCAAAAGGACTGTTGGGATCTAGACAGAGGCCTTCAGTCAATGCCAAAGAGTAGCCTCAGCCAAGAGACATCAGTTTCCCATTCACTATACCTGATCCCTTGCAATGGCATGAACCAAAATAAAGAAGGAAAAGGAAAGACATTGCTAGTCCTCAAATGTGGAGGCAAGGCCACAGGGGGCCATTACCCTCAGGAGGATGATGTCTCTCAAGAGGAGCACTCACCCTGGTGAGTCTCAGTGAGCCCCACATTGGGTGCCAACTGTGGTTCCTGTGGCATCTCGGTGTCCCAGAGGCTCCAGGCAATGGAGGAGTGGGGTCTTAAGTGGCCGTGAGTGAAACAGAAACACCCAGGAGACAGCTTCAGAGACCAGCTCATTTATTTGCCAGGGAAATGGGTTAATAAGTGTTTATGAAAGAGCAGGAAGAAGAGGTACGGATAGGTAAGGGTCATAATGGAATGGTCAATTCAAAGGTCCTGCTGATGCCTAGTTAGCATGTATTGAAGTCACAGGTGAGTGGCAAATGGTCACATGGTCTAAGTAGTGTTGGGAAAAGGTATAGAGAACAAGTTGTAGGGGGATTGGCTGTGTGAAGGCTGCTGAATGTAACCTCATTAACATACAGGGACTTAAGTGAACAAAGGTCACAAAGCTCTGGGGAAAGTGAAACCTCAGTCTTATCAGGATGTCCAGGTACTCCAGGATGGGGGGAGGGAGAGACCTCACTCCTGCTGGTCTCGAGATTATTGGGATCCAGGCTCACTGAAACCTTGGGGCCCAGGACCTTAGCCACGTCTGACAGCTCATGTCAGCCTAAACCTCCAGTAGCCCAGGGACCTTTAACTGTGCCCTACACTAGAAGACCAAGCTCAAGCAACAAGACAGGAGAATGAAATAAAAGGGATACAAATTGGAAAGGAATAAGCTAAGTTAGCTCTATTTGCACACAACATGATTCTATACATAAATGACCCAAGAACCTCCATCTCAAAACACTTAAAGGTGATTAATTCCTTCAGCAAAGTAGCAGGATACAAAAATCAACGCACAAAAATCAGTGGCCCTTCTATATGCAAAGGACAGAGATACAGAGAACGAAATTAGCAACATTGTCCCATTTAGCAACAAAAAACCTAAAATACCTCAGAATAACATTAACCATGGATGTGAAAAATTTATATAATGAAAACATAAAAACACTAAAAAAAGAAATTGAGGCAGACTTGAGAAAATGGAAAGACCTCCCATGCTCCTGGATAGGCAGAATTAATATTGTGAAAATGGCAAGCTTACCAAAAGCAATATACAGATTCAATGCAATACTAATAAAAATCGCAAGATTTTTCTTCACAGAGATAGAAAAAATGATCTAAAAATTCATATGGAAAGGCAGCAGACCTAGGATATCCAAGCATATCCTCAGCAGAAGAAACACCTCTGGAGGTATCACCATACTTGATCTAAAGCTACATTACAAAGCCATAGTAACAAAAACAACATGGTACTGGCAGAAAAACAAGATTATAGATCAATGGAACAGAACAGAGGATCCAGACTTTGGGTCAAGTAACTATATCTACTTGATCTTTGACAAAGGCCCTAACAATGTAGACTGGAAAAAAGGACAGGATCTTCAACAAATGGTGCTGGACAAACTGGATAACCATATACAGGAAAAATGAAACTCAACCCACACATCTCACCATGCACAAATATCAAATCTAAATGGATCAGAGGCCTCAATAGGCCTGCTACTACTGGAAGAGAAAAAAAAAAAGAGGAACTTTCCACCATTTAGGAGTGGGAAAAGACTTCCTGAACAAAACCCCATTAGCTTAGGAACTTCAACAATCACTCAACCACTACATCTCAGGAAGCTAAAAAGTTTTTGTCACAGACAAACATACAATAAGCAGAGCCAAGAGACTATCCACACAATGGGAGAAAATTTTTGCCAGCTATAGAACTGACAGAGGCCTAATTTCTAGAATCTACAAAGAAATCAAAAACCTAAACAATAAAAAGTCAAACAACCCACTCACAAAATGCGGCAGAGAACTGAACAGGGAGTTCTCAGAGGAAGAAATACAAATGGCAAACACACACGTAAGAAAATGTTCAACATCCCTAATCATCAGGGAAATGCAAATTAAAACAACTATGAGATTCCACTTTACCCCAGTAAGGACAGTAAACATTAAAAAAAAAAATGAAAACAAATGTTGGCAAGAATGTGGAGAAATAGGAATACTCATTCACTGTTGGTAGGAATGTAAGATGTTACAACCACTATGGAAAGCAATATGGAACCTCCTGAAAACATTGACTATAGAGTTACCAACAGACCCAGTTATTCCCTTACTGGGCATTTACCTAAAAGTTCCATCCCTCAGTTCAGAGAGATTTGTTCAACCATGTTTATAGCTGTTCAATTCATAATAGCTAAGAACTGGAATCAATCCAGATGTCCATCATTAGATGACTGGATAACCAAGATGTGGTATATCTACATGATGGAATTCAGTAGTAATAAAAAAATGATGCAATGAGGGCTGGAGGGATGACTAAGCAGTTAAGGCATTTGCCTGTAAAGGCAAAGTACCCAGGTTCAGTTACCCAGGACCCACATTAGCCAGATGCACAAGGGGGCGCACAAGTCTGGAGCTCATTTGCAGTGGCTAGAGGTCCTGGCACACCCATTTTCTCTCTCTCTATTTCTCTCTCTCCCTCCCTCTCTCTCACTAGCAAATAAATAAGAATAAAAATTTAAAAATGAAGTATGTAGAAAAATGTTTGAACTTGGAACAGATCATTCTCAGCAAACTCACCAAATCACAGAAAGACAATCGTAACATGGCCTCACTCATCTGTAGCTCCAAACCTGAATCTGCCCGAGATGCTGACATACCTAGTAGGCATCTTGAGGCCCAGACTAGGGAGAGTGGGGCTGGAGGGGAGGGTAAGAGTCGGGGGACACACAATTGGACCCAAATGGCACATATCATGAAAGATAGACTAAAAGGTTGAACCTTCATCAGGTCCTTAGAGGGAACACCTGAATCAAAGGGCCCTGGAGAGGGTATGATAAAGACTAACCTTAATGTTCTTCTCTCTTTCTCTCTCTCTTCTCTCTCTCTGTCTTTCTTGCTATCTTTTCTCTCTTTCTCTTTTATATTACCTATCCTTTTCTTCCTCCTTTTCCCTTGGCACTGGCCTGTAACTCACAGTACCAGGATATGGTTAATATCCACAATGAGCTGTTTATCAGAGAGACCTACAAGGTTTCCCAAAAGAAGACAGACTTCTGTATGAGCACTTGATTACCCACCAAAGGTTAATGGTAAGACCCTAAGGCTGAAGACACCATAAGATGTCAGTACAGAACATGGAAAGACCTGGCAGGAACCTGGAAGAGAGCCAGTCCCCAGACAGTTAGCTTGTCTAGTGCCAGAAGGTACTACATGAACTATGGGGGGAAATGGCTGACATCTATCCAAGCAACTCATGGTCTAAGCTGTTCAGCAGCAAACAACCTGGCATGATGCTCACCCAAGTGTAACAGTTGCACAGTGGCATGCAGCCATAGTGGGTAACCAGCTGCTCTTAGATTGGCTAACAGATCTGCTCAGTAGAATGGAACCCATAGCTGAAACTGGGAAACAAGTAAGAATCATATCCAAAAACAAGTTCTCTCTCCCAATATCAAGCTCCCATCAATCTTGGGCTACAAAAGGGCCTACACCTATCAAATTCTCTCTAAACTAATAATGGTATCACATTTATCCAGTGATGACTTCTCTCTCCGTTGGAGAATCTGCTTCTCTCTTTCAGATGGACACAGAACCTGTGGAGAGAATCAGCCCATCATGCCTCACCAGGGCTCCAGCTAAAACCATAGAGTAATTGGGGAAATGAGCAAGAGTGCTGTTTTGTTTTGTTGTTGTTGTTTTTCTTGGTGAACCTGGTATCAGTACAAGGGTGAAGGTGATAGACACATAGAAAACTCAAATCCTACCAAAGCAGAGATCCAGAGACACAAAGGCTCCCAAGACCTCATCACTGAAGTAGACGTAAAATGAACCCAACACAGCTTAGGGAAGTTTACAGAAGAAGAGGCATAAAGATTGTTAGAGCCACAAGTTGGGACATTATGCACAGAGACATTAACTCTTCCCCATGACTGATAACTACCCCCACAATGCATGACCCACAAGCCCCATGGGGATAACAGGCATCCACAACAAGGAGGGTCCCTTTAGAGCGGGGAGGACAGGGATGAGGGTAAGGATGGTACCAACATGTGCTGTTTACACACTGCATATGTACATAACTAATAATAATAAAAAAAAAACACTGATGTGGCAAAACACACCTATAACCCCTGTGCTGACGAGGGTAGAGGCAAAGATGATAGACTTGGGCTTTTTGGCTAGTCTAGCTGAATCAGTGAGTTTCAGGTTCATTGATAGATCCTATCTCTCAAAATCAAACATGGACAGTGATTGAGGAAGATACCGCACATTAACCTGTGGCCTCCATGTGCATGTGTACACACATGTACATGCATACCCATATGCACTGACACACATATGAACATACATATACCACATATTGAATCTTTAAGTTTTATTTATTTATGTATTTATTTGAGACAGGGAGAGAGGAAGAGGCAGATAGAGAGAGAGAAAGAGAGCAAGAGGGAGAGAAAGAGAATGGGCATACCAGGGCCTCCACCCACTGCCTCCATCCATGCACAGCTACTTCATTACTGTGTTCCAGAAACTGGAATTCATATGCTCTATGTTCAAACTATGAGAAAGTCTTTTTAATATTAAAATCATCAATGTCAGTGGGCTGAAATCATCACACTCCCAGAAAAGCACACTTTAGAAGACTACTGTTCCTGTCATGTCTGTGTTACCTTGTAGCATCACTGGCCCTTGCACTCGACCTAGCTTACAAATGCACTGTACTTACCTTTCCCAAGGAGTCAACGCTTTGAAAAACACTTTGACAACCCTAGGGCATATATGTTTTAACCAAAATCTTACCTGGAGTCAAGAAATTACTATTCATGGTATTTGACATGCTACCCCCAAATATGGTACTGTTGTGACAATAGAGAAAACAGCAGAGGCAGGAAGGCCTCTATCATAACACCTATTCTTCTTCTGTGGAGAAGATACCAAGAACTTAGATAAAATTTTCTGACCTCCTGAATCAAATCACAGGAGTCTCAGGAAGAGAATGCCCTCCCTACATGAGAAAGAAAGGGGCAAAGACACTGAGATGCCAGGAAGAGTCTGAAGGCCTTAGTAAACACCCTCTAGCTCATTAGTAATAGATTACACCTCCTTGGTAAATGTACTTTAGATCATTACTATTAGGTTGTACCTCCTTTGTCAATCATATTTTTCCATAACTACCCACATCTTCATTGGGTGCCATCAAAGAAAGAAAGTTTAAATACTTCTTGGGGGTCTTCATTTCTCTATGAAGCCTCTATTTTCATGCAAAAACTTGCTTGTATGCTTTTCTCCTTAGGGTTTATTTGTTTGAGAAGCCTTAACCATGAACCTAGGATGGGTAAATACACTTTTCTTCTTCTACACTATTTTAGAGCATGACCTAGAAACTTATATTACTTCTTCTGCAAACCATGAGAGCCACATCTGTTACCTCCAACAAAGAAGGCTTTATAGTAAGAAATTAAATATAGCATTTTTAACTTTTCTCCTTATATTTCATTTTGAGGTTTCCAGCAATATAGTTTTCTACCTATACGAAAACCATAGTTCTACAATTTCAATCATATCTAAAAGTCATCGAAAATAATTTTCAGGGCAGGCATGGTGTCCTTTTATCCCAGTACTCAGGAGGCCATGAGTTCAAGATCAACCTGAGACACTACATAGTGAATTCCAGGACAGCCTGTGTTGGAGTGAGACCCTACCTCAAGAAACCGCCCCCCCCCCAAAAAAAAACCCACAATCTGAGCTTTAATCAGAATTGTCTGCTTTATTTTTTTAGACTGTTGCTTGGCTAGATATTTTATTCTCTAACTCTCTGAGTTGCCTTCATGTAGATAATGTCAAAGCAAACTATCAGATTTGTTTGTCAGGGACAAAATTTAAAGACAAATTACAATCTCCCACCAATAGCATAAATGCCATGTCCATGGAAGAGAATCTGGAATAGTGAATTCCAGGTTAGCCTGGGGTAGAGTGAGACTCTACCTTGAAAAACAAAAAAGAAAAAAATCATTTCAAATTGAAAAATTAGTTCTGATTATCATGTGCATTCACTTGCTTTTAAGTTCTACAGTCTGCTTTGCCTTGGAACACCCAGGGTTGGCAACGCACCTGTCCCAAAGCTAACCAATCCTCAATTATTCACACCTAGACCACTTCTCTGTTCAGTTTCACCAGCATTTCAGCATTTTTAGATCTCTTCTGCCTCTTCTCAATAAGCAGGTTCTTTAGGACGGAAACAGATTGACAAAGAAGATCCCTTACCATCCATTCCAGCTGCAAGATGCAGTCCAGAGAATCCTCTTCTCCATCCCTAGAAGCACTGATTAAATAAAGCCCTGGGTGACAGAGGAGCCTGAGTGAATCCTCTGTAAGAGATCACTGCATATTTTCATAGTTTACAAGGATAAAGCAATTATAGCTTCAGTCATTCATGAATAAAGCCTCTTTAACATTTTAATGAGAACATTAACTTGGCTTCACTTGGTTTAGCCTTCCTGGAAAGTCTGTTAGCCTTACAAGAAAGTTTCTTTTAAAACTAGTAATGAAATTACAGCTCCTCTGTGCCCTACTGGGCCACAAACAGTAGCTGTATTACTCCTCGCTCAACTAGCCATGTGTTTGTGTAGACTACAGTTTGGGAAATGAGTAAGACATCTGAAGAAACACCTTCCTCTCTATGTTGTTTTTGTACGTGCGTGTGTACGGGAGCTCACTCATTTCATATCAGCCTTGCCTCCTAATGTGTGACTCAATATATGTTAAGTCATACTTTTCTGTGCTATTCTCCCTTAATCATTTTCTACTGCCTCTGTTCTTTTTTACCATGTGACTGATTCCCACCAAGGCTCTAAACTGCCTTTCAACTGGGGCCCATTAAATTCAGCAGACAACACACAGAGCTTCAGAAGCCAAAGGTGAACAAGAAATAATTCCCAGACTTGGTGACTTAACATGAATTGCTGCCTCAGCCTCTGAACAAAATCTGGAAATCTAAAACACTGTGAACAAAAATTTGTCACCTTGAAAACCAAGTAGGAGAGAAGTATAGGGCTAAAGGAAATTAATGTTCAAGTCACATATGTATTAAATTCTTCAAACATTTGCTAAGTATCTACTGTGTAGAGACACTGGTCTAGGCTCTGAGGGAACAGTCAGTAGTAACACAGGTGAGACCTCCATTACCACTGAGCTAAAGTAGTACTAGAAGAAACAAAAAGGAGACATCAGATCACAGCAAGTGCTGCATAGAAAATACAACATAGTCATGTGATAGGAAGCACTAAAAGGAGTAGAAATTTAAAGTCAAGCAGAGAAAAAAAAAAAAAAACTACAGCAAAATTTTCAAGATCACGAAAAGACCTAGAGGAACACTGAATACATATTCCTAAGTTAAAGAAGGTAAAGTAAGTAAATTGCCAGAAGCTGTGGGGCAGAGCAAAGAACACTGGCACAGGAAGTACTCTGATGACACCTCAGAGAACTGACATCAGTGCTTTATCTAAAACCCAGAGTGAGCAGCAGCACCAAATGTGATCTCTATCATAAGCTGTGTAGACTCATCAATTGCAACAAGTGTGCCACATGAGTGTGAACATTGAGAGTGGACAGGAAGTAGGGAAAAGTCTACATGTTACACTACATTTTACTATGAACTAAAAACTGCTCTAAAAACAAACTATTGTTTAAAATACTAAAGATGTGGTGAGTTTAAGAACTGAGAAGTCTGGCTTGAGTGTAGTGAGAAGGTTGCCAGTGGACAGCATCAGGGTAAGCAAGGCAGATCATGGTTACAAGACACTTAATGCATCCGCCCCCTTTTTGTTGACGCAGGGTCTCATTCTAGCCCATGTTGACATGGAACTCTGTAGCCCAGGCTGGCCTTGAACTCATAGAAAACCTCCTACCTGAGCAGGTATTAAACTCACCTGAGCTGGTATTAAAAGTAAGCCTTGGAGCCTGGAGTGATTAACATGCTTGCTTGCAAAGCCTAATGACCCAGGTTCAATTCCCCAGTACCAACGTAAAACCAGATGCACAAGGTGGCACATGAATCTGGAATCTGTTTGAAGTGGCTGGGGGCTCTCGTATGCCCATTCTTTCTGAGTCTCTCTTGCTTCTTGGAAATGGACAAATATTTAAAAGATGGCGAGTCACAATGCCCAGCTACATTTTTCATTTTTGAAAGGCCCCAGCAGTTTCTGGGTTGAAAATGGACTACAGAGAAATAGCCCAGAGTCTGCCAATGTCCTCTTGGCTACTAAGGTGGCAACAGAACAGAAGAATAATGATATAAAATACGTTTTGAAAGAGAAGCTGTTAGGATTTGTAACAGACACACAAGGTCTGAGGAATGAGGGAGAAAGAGGATTCAAAGATGATATGTGGATGGGAGGCAGTATCACTCACTGAGATAGGGAAGACTCTTCTTGGCTACTAGCTCAGAGACATCACAGAGTGTCATGTACAATTTTACAGGCATAGGGAAGTGATGAACATGATCAAATCTGCCAATAAAACTTAAATTTGGCTTGCTGGAACTTTGTTTTAATGTAAAAAGCAAATGTATGTGTGTATGCAAATCCATATATGCATATAATATATGAATATAAGTAAATATATGGAATTTTAGTACAGTATTTTTGAAATCTAGAAAAAATTCAAGTCATTTCAACAGTTTTCCAAGAGATAGAAACAAAATGCCATTGTTATTGTTATCCCTGTTATTTCCAGGAACTTGTGAGGAAGCTTGGGGTAAATGAGGAAAGTGGCCTTACTGAAGGTCACACGGAAAGTCATCTGCAGAGCTGAAAGTAGAAGTGGGGCTTCCTTGCCATCAATCACACATACACCACATGCCTGTGAATCTTCCAGAATGCACTGGGCACCCTGTAGGCATGGCTTCACTATAAGAACAGATATCCCAGGATAAAGAAAGGGTTTGGAGTAGTAGTGCAGCCTTTCCTTATCACTTTTCTTCACCTCATCCTGTCACAAATGCTAGTAGTGAACAAAAAAACAAAAACAAAAACAAAAACAAAACAGTAGCACCAAAGCCCAGTGTACAGAGAGTAAATCAAATATTAAGGTACAGATTTTAAATAGCCATTTTAATACTGAATAACACGCCTCTCCTGCACAAGTTCACCAGAAGCACCAGGAGACTTGCACAGGTAGAGATCCCACATATAGGAAGGACACACACCCAGGAATCACTGGACTCATGGGACCTTGGTACAGACCCTCATCTAGAACTCCTCACCTGTGATTTTCTCAAGACACACCCAAAGCACTGCACAACAAGCATGGTAGTGCATACATATAATTCCAGTACTCATTGCTCAGAGTAGGAAGATTGCCACAAGTTCAAGGCCCAGTATTTCTACATAACAAGTTGCAGGTTAGGCAGAACTACATGACATGATTCTGTTTCAAAGAAAAGAAAACAAAAATACTAGAGCCAATGAATTCACAGGCCTGGTCTTTATATCATTATTTCGAAGAATAGCATTCAATTGGAGGAGATTAACTTTGACATTAACTCGCATTCTATTTTAAGAAGGCAAATGCTGAGACAGGCCCCTAGATACACTTGTCCAATCTGCACATGACCTGGGCACATTTTAAAAATAGGCTTCCACCTTTCACCTAATAGGCATTGCCTCAGAAACTATGAGGACTTCCATATCATAACATTTTGTCTTCCAGGAGAAAAGCACTAAAGGGATTTCGGTCTCTGTCCTTAGGAGCCATGCATTTTGTTCCTACTACTTGTTGTCTTGCTGATTTTCAGACTTTCTCTCTGCTTTTTGTCTGTATTTTTCTAGTGTATCTCATGTTGTAAGCACAATCTCTATTGAATTGCATATTGAAGCCATTTTATTCTACTACTGATTATCTTGTCAAATGCTTTCATAAAAGTCATAAGTGATGTTTAGATGGCATAGAACATATTGCTTATTATCCTTCACATATCTCATAGACCTAGGACTCATATTTCCAGCAACTCCCCCATCTGTAATATATATGTGCTTATAAAACACAAAACTAGAGCTAACACTGGTCATTATATTAGAGAAACGGTGAGATGCTAACCCTCTGGAACTGCCCACAGGATCTCGGGTCAAGATCATCTCTGTCCAGACCTTTTCTCCCTACATATTCTGCCCTATAAAGTTTCCAAGTTTCAACTGATTAGACACATCGTATTCCAAACTCTACCTTCTCCTATCATTAAAATGTTCTTTCCTTTGTGGTAGAGTAATTTATACATTTGCAAAGAATACAGGAAGGCAGCAAGCAAAAGTGAAGTAAACTGACTAACACAGAGAAGAACTGACCCAGAGAGAGATCCTGCTCCTAGGAAGGTGAGGAAAGTAGGCTGCTGTGGTGGGAGCAATGGAGAACAGAATGAGTGAATGGGCCGGGCATGGTGGCGCATGCCTTTAATCCCAGCACTTGGGAGGCAGAGGTAGGAGGATTGCCGTGAGTTCAAGGCCACCCTGAGACTACAGGGTGCCAAAAAAAAAAAAAAAAAAAAAAAAAAAGAATGAGTGAATAGAACAAAGCACATTAGACACTGAGTAAGATCCAAAAGGAGCCTGGAGCACCACCACAAAGCTGCAGAGGCTGAGAGCAAAAGGCTGCAGGGTGCAGTGGTACCTGCCACTATCACTGCCACTGCCACTGCCACTGCAAATGGAAAGAGCTGAAGAGTCAACAGTAAGGCAAATGCAGATGCTCTTCCCCTTCAGAATGAAAGCACCTCCTTCTGAGACATCTTTCCCTCTTCCCTTCAGTCTGAGCTATGTCAAAGGCCCTAGTGTCCTCATGTGACACCTAATACTATGAAGATATCGATGCTCACAGTGACACTTCTTAAAGACCTTTACACAATGACACACTATAACTCTTTTTATATTATATTATATGATATTATATTAATTTATTTATTTAAGAGACGAATCTTCTGACAGGAGAGTTTTGAAGAATATACGTAAGTGTATTTTTTTCTTCTCTTACTCTACAAATAGATGATCTCTAATGGTGGTTCAACTTAAGATTTTTGACTTTATGATGGTATGAAAATAACAAACACTATAGAATGTGTACTCTAAAGTTTGATCTTCTCTTGGGATAGAAATGTGTTGTATAACATTACCTTACAATGCTGGGCAACAGCAGAGAATTACAACTCCCAATCAGTGACAGCACACTGTGTTGTATACTATGATGTTCAGTGAGTTAGCTATATAAAACACTTTTTGACTTAAAATATTTTCAGTTTATTATAAGATGGCATGACAAAACCCCATCAAAAGTTGAGGGATATTTGTAGCATGAATTTCACTTATCTGGACTTCTCTGATTCAGAACTGATAGGGTAATAAAACCTCATGTGCTATGCCATATACTGGGAAATCTGTGAAATGTTAGAGTAAATGTGGCATACTCCACATAGCCAGGAAGCTGAATGAGATGAGCTGACATCCAAAAATGCAAAAAAAATGAAAGCTTCCCCTCATTTAGTCATCTGGTTGGACCAACATCACCAATTTAGCACAAATAGGCAATTTTTAACAAATAAATTTGATAATTACAAATAATTTGGTTCTTTTGGCTATTCAATATATATTAAAATTCAAAAAAAATCCTTATATAAAGTATGATCCTAAACTGTCAGTAGAATAAAACAAAAAGAAAACAACAAGGGGCTAGAGAGATGACTTAGTGATGAAGGTGCTTGGCTGCAAAACCAAAGGACCTAGGTTTGATTCCCTAGTACCCATGTAAGTCAGATGCACAAGGGGCGCATGCGTCTGGAATTTGTTTGCAGTGGCTAGAGGCCCTGGAGCACACATTCTCTCTGTGTCTGTCACCTCCCTCCCTCCCTGCTTCTCTCTCTCTGTCTCTCTGCTTGCAAATAAATTAATTAATTAATTAATTAACTAAATTAAATTAATTTAAAAAGAAAACAACAATTTGTATGACTTCTGTCAAGTACCTTTATTATGTACCATATTTTCCTATCAAGATTTTTTCATTTTAGTAATTTTTATATTATTCATAATGTATCTAGTATAATTTCATATGTGAATATATTTTGATTATATTATCCCATTTCCCTCCCTTGTCATCCTCCCACTCATGCTAATCCAATTTTTCTCAAGTAGTCCCCACTTCTTTTGTTAAATTTTTAAAAAATATTTTATTTATTTATTTATTTGAGAAAAAGTGGCACATAGAAAGAGAAAGAACAGGCACATCAGGGCCTCGAGCCACTACAAATGAGCTCCATACATATGTGCCACTTTGTGTATCTGGCTTACATGGGTACTGGGGAATCAAACCTGGGTCCTTAGACTTTGCAGGAAAGCACCTTAACCACTAAGCCATCTCTCTAGCCACCCCCCCCTTGTTTTTTTTTTCTTTTTGTGACCCAGTGAACTTTATTCATCACTGAAACATGCTTCTGGATATATTTACAAGGATGTTTCTAGAAATTTTTAGTGCAAAGGGAAGAACACCCTGGATGTGGGTAACACCATCCCATGAGCTGCTGTATTTGACTGAAGCACCAGTGTTCATGTCTCTTGCTTCCTGCCACGGATGCAGTGACCACGGCCACACTCTCCAGCTACCATGCTTTCCTCGCCATGATGGATGCTGTCCTCAAACTGTGAACCAAACAAAATTCCCTCCTTACGTTGCTTTTATCTGGTATTTTGTCACTATAATGAGAAAAGAAACTAATATATAATCCAAGTCAATTGGAGAGTGAAATGTCACTTCCAACAAATACACACCTTGTATCAATCCTGGGCTGAAAATTCTACAGGTAGAGATTTAGATTAACTGTTTGTCAGCTGTGGCATCATAGGTAAATTACCTTACCTCCAGATTCCAAATCTTTCCCATGAGCAATGAAGATATGAGGGAATGAATCTACACAAAATTAAATGAAGTTACAGACTTGGTACACTATTTAGATTACAGAGTTTTGTGTAGGGTATTCTTCTCCCCTCACTCTCTCATTTACCATTATCCATTACACAACAACCCTGATAATGGCATTTCAGTATACCAAATCATGTTGTAAAATTAATAGATAAACATCAATTTTTTACAGTATACTCAATTTCCACTAAATTAGCATAAACCTTCCTTATTCATGATCTAGAGATAAGTTGCCATGAACTTCACATGTTCAAGAAATATTGATGACTTTGGAATAAATATTGCAGAGAACTGATGCTCACTCTTTAAAGTAGCAATACTCTGTATATTTAAAAGCTTTGAAAAATATTCATTATTGTGCTAACCACTATGCTAACACAGTAGGTGAAAAGAACTTTCTTTTCTGAATTTGTATATATCAACATGAACTCACAGTTAGCTCTAGGATAAAAAAGTAAATCCTTGAATATTTTTTAATCATTAAATTTGCCCACACTAAAAGTCCCCACATTTCTGTGCTATGGTCTTCCCTTTCACTTTTTTCTGTGGTTAGCAGCTGACAGACAGGAGACAAAGGAATAAACAAAATCAAGTCACTGCCTCCTTTGAAGAATTTACTAAAATCTTCAGATACTTTTCAGCTGTGGCCTCATGACACACATTTGGTAAGAGTTCTAACAATAGTTTCTGACCAATGAAGAATACTGTTTCCCTAAAATCATACATATAAAAGGTCTAAAAACTATTTACAAGGTAAATGAACAGAGTACACAGTCTGAAAATTGTCCAGTTTCTATTTCATATTTGTATAGTTTTTCTGATCTTTCATTAGGCTCCTCACTCATTTAGGGCTATATTTCTTTATCTGCTAAGCAAGGCAACTGTGTTACATTATCCCTAAGAGCCTAATAGTAATCTTTTACAATCCCATACTTATAAGCACATATATATTATAGATGGAGGAGTTGCTGTAAATATGAGTCCTAGATATATATGAGATACATGAAGGATAATAAGCAATGTGTTCTATGCCATCTAATTCAGATAACCTTCTGAGAATGTATTAACTTCATACCATGGCAACAAAGATAAAAGAATTAGCTTTTTTAATTTCTTTCCCTTACCACTCATCCTATATATAAGGTGTAAATATTGAACTTGGAGCAAAAAACATATTGACCCTTTTTTCCATGTCATGTGTCCTTAATATATGAATAACCTAGTATATCTCAAAAAAGTCAACTATGCTCAGACAAATAAATCATTAAAACAATATTTATTTATTTGTTTATTTATTTATTTGAGAAAGAGGTTGATAGAAAAAGAGAGAAAGAGCATGTCAGGCCTTTAGCCTCTGCAAACAAACTTGAGACACATGCACTACCTTGTGCATTTGGCTGGTGTGGGTACTGGAGATATCAAACCTGAGTCCTTAGGCTTTACAGGCAAGCACCTTAACCACTAATCCATCTCTCCAGCCCTAAATATATTTATTTTACTGACCTTTTAATCTTAATAATTTCTTCATTCACCATCTGGTTTATATATTAAGTTATCAACACATTTGTTTAATGAATACTATAATTTCAGTCCTTGCATAGAAATTCAGTTTGACTTACTTAAACTCCAATCTAACCTTATTAATATTAAAACTTCTAAATTAAAAGATTTAATGATTTTCACATGAAAAGTAGTGTCTGCTTTGAAATAACAAGTCCATTATGTGTCAACAAGCACCCTTGGCAGCACTGTGAGCACTACTTTTTCCAGGAAGCCTGAGCCCAAGGAAGCCCATATCAGCAAGGTGTCCAGACAGTATGGAGTTTTTTAATTGAATTCCACAAAATACCAAGTGTCTATTCCTTGACTACTATACCAATTCAAAAGTGTATAAGAAAATTAACAAAATATACCATGCCTGCCTTGGAGGAAGTACAACAAATCTGAGTATCTACTAGCAATGATACTAAAAAGAAATCTGTCCAGGTCTGGATCCTCACTTTGCCATACTTATCTCTAAAACTTGAGCAAATTACTTGATCTTTCTAATTTAGTGTCTTTATGCAAATAATGGTAATGATTACAGTAACTACTTTAGAGCATTGTCACCATGATTAACTAAATCATTATTCCTAAAGCACTAAAACCAGTTACTGACACATAGAAAGCACTCAGGGTTATCACTGTGATTATCATTATGAACTCAGGAGCTAAAAACATTCATTTTCATAGCTAGTAAACTTGAAGCTATAACAGATCCTATGAAATAGAAAGATAGAAACAAACTGAAAAATTGATGCCTGGATTCACCAACCATTCTTACATCTCTCTAACATATCTTTAATATACCTACTCCTCATAGAAGTAAAAAATGGTGGTGAGTGGAGGTAAGAGAAAAAGATGTGAAGAATTATTTAAGAGAAGAGAGAGTGGAAGCAAAGAGGAGTGCCCATGAGTGGTCCAGTGCCAGAAGAGAGTCAGAAGAGGACCAACAAGAAGAGAAGAACACCTCTTCTGCTTTATCCTTTCTCCTCAATCTTCCACTTCCATACTTATCTGTACCTACTTCTGCATGTACCTCTCTAGTGTTTACATCTTTTGTTTATAGAATATTAGGTATAGAAAGGACCTTAAAAGTCCCTTAATCCAATCCTCTCCTTTTATCCAGGACAAACACTAAGGCTAATGAGACTAACACTTGCTCAGGGCTGTACCGCTCTACAACGGCACAGACAACATTGAGACTGGACTCCTGAGTCTGTGCTGTCTCCCTTAGAACAACAAAATGAGTACATTTATCCAAATTCAGTCTTCCTGGCCCTCATCTCATTTGGCAGATAAATAAATTTGTCTCTTGGGAAGAAAATCTTGAGAAATAGTTTTAAAAGAATTAGCAAGAGTCTTACTCTGTTTTTAATTCAATAGACATGTTTTATTATTAACTTTGTTGTTTGTTAAGCCAGAAATTATCTTTTTCTAAGTCTTCCCCAATAACAGGACAACCAGACTTCTGTTATACAGATTTTCTCACTTGGGCCATACCTAACACACACACACACACACACACACACACACACACACACACACACACCTAAGAGATGCTTAATAAGAATGAAGTTTGAGGCCCCTTTTAGCACATGTTTCTAAAGAGGAAGTATTAATATTTCAAGATACTGACTTTCCAAGTCAGAACAAGCCTCTGACCAGTGTTCCTAATGTTGTTTTACCCCCACAGCCAAAGACAGCCCATAGAATGATCCATCAAACCCTCATATCTGTTTTCTGAAAGTTCTCAGCACACTTGACCCAAACCAGGGAACCAAGCCCTCAATACTAGTAGAAGACAGATTCTGAAGCCAGAGCCTTTTAGGTTATTTATGAAAAACACTTTATAAATCTATTTTTCTCTTATTATATTACAGAGCCTTGAAGATAAGATTTTTAATCAAAATTTTTTAAGCAAAAGCCAATAAACGCTCTTCTTGCTTCTACTCTCCCTTCTTGTTCCCTGGAATCAGGATGGCAGATTCATTATTATCGGCTTCACCATGTGGGGCTTCAGAGGTATGAACCAGCTATGACATAGGGAGAAGTGCTGGGAGTGTTTCGTGCTTGCTTAGACTATAGGACTCTGAATCTGGGCCACTCAGTTGCACTGTCTAAATAGGTATTCATGTCTTATGGACTAGATGTTAATAGAGCTGGATTACTAGAGAATCATTTGGAGAATGCTAATCACATGATCTATCCTTTCATACGATGTGTCTTGCTCTATCTTTCTATCACAGCAGACACAGGCCAGCCACCTAGGTGGTGGCAGTTTTGGATGTCATTACTCATGTGGAATTCAACAAGAACAAAAGCAGAACACAACAAAAAACAAGGCAAAAATCAAAGGTTCAGAGCTCTGAAAGAGCTGAGCCAATATTTAGAAGTTCCTAAAGAAGGTATTAGGAAAAAAAAAAAAAACGCTGTTGCATCCTCCTACCCTGCATGCCAACCAGCAGCTGCAGCTCACTCTCTCCAGATGCCACTAGGAAAATAGATACACTACAATGTAACAGGAGTTGAGATCCTGGGGGAACCAATTAGATTTAAGTTACTTTCAAAATTCTACAGGAGAAAAAAAAACTTAGGAAATCTTGGCATTTGAAATGACATTTTACATGTTCCTCACCGGGCCTATGGAACACTACTCATAATGGCCAATTGTTGTGCTTTTCAGAGAAATATTGAGTTTTTTTTTACTAGAATAGAATTTTTAGCTAGTAAAACAATCTTAGATTCAGAAGGAAGAATGTGGCACATCAAATCTAATAGATACCCCTTTACCTTTGAAATTACAACTAAGACCAAGTTCTGTGGCAGATATTTGCTAAAAAACCCTGCCCTGATGGCTAGCTGAAGGTTGTGTATGACTTTGAGATTCCTAGTTGACTAGCAAGTCTTTGAGGATAGCTTGCTACAAGGCCTGAGAAATTTTCAGAGCTATACAAGCTCCTCAATGACCTGGTGATAAGTTGTGGCAGGAGAAGCTGGTGTTGAGATGGAAGGAGAGAAACCCAAATGGGGCTACAGTGTCTCCCTGATGACAGAAGCATGCCTGGGCTTTAGCTAATGGTAGGAAGAGAGACCCAGGTATCCCCGGACTGCTGTGTCTCTCTAGAGCTCACTCTGCTAATGTGGTGGCTAAGTTCAGAGTAACCTTTGCTAGTTAGATGCAAAGCACATGCATCAAAGACAACAGAACCAAGCAAAAAGCAGTGGGATTTTACAGAGAACAGTAGTAGTTGTGTTTCTGAGAGGCTCTTCTTTATTCTAGGATGAACCAATCACAGTGCCATCTCCAAAGATGACTGGAGTACCAACAAGGCTCCCATGAAAATCCCACTCACTCCTTCCCCTCATTTTCAATACAGTACCAAAGTAGTTGGGTCTAAGAATCCAAAAAAGAGATAGTAAGAAACATGGCCTCTTAAAAACTATTCCAGGATGGGCAAGAGAGATGTCTTAGTGGTTAAGGCACTTTCCTGTGAAGCTTAAGGACCCAGGTTTGATTTCCCACTACCCACATAAGCCAAATGCACAAGGTTGTGTATGTATCTGGAGTTCGTTTGCAGTAGCTAGAGGCCCTGGCATGGCCGTTTCTCTTTCTCTCTCTCTTTCTCTCAAATAAACAAATAAAATATTTTTAATAAAAAAACTGTTTCAGGACTACTAGGCAAAGACAACCTATTCTTCTACAATGGAGTTAATTATCTGAACCATATCTCGTCAAATTCTACTTCCCAGTGGAAAGGGTAATAATTTCCCTGCTTCTGGATGGAATCCAAGTCTATAAATACATGTTCAATACCTACTCAACCACTGAATCATGTCCCAGAGAACTAAGGGAAGAGAACGCATATTTTGCCTCCAGATATTACCCTCACTTGAAAACGGTGGATGACCTGGGGAGCCCAGATTAAATGTTTTGTACTCTGTAAGGTTCTCCTAACCGAAGACATCTCACATAAGCACATCTGTCCTTTTGTAGCTTCAGTTTCAGCCATTGATGTAATTGTTCTTTTCCCCTTTAAATTCTTTGAGAATTGATCATTTAGTGACTGATAAGAGCAATGTGTGTCATAAACTGTGAAGTCCTTGGCTCATATGGGAGAAACAAGTTTCTCTATTATGGAGGCACATAAAGGACTTCTTCTAGCTATATCTGATAAGGCACTAAAACTGAGGTATCAAAGGGAAAGAAGAGCAGATCCAAAATAATTAAGAAGATGAGCAAGAGTCTGATTCTCAGGATGTCTTCTAGCATAAATATGAAAAGGTGCCACAATCTGTTAGCATTGTTAGTAGTCATAAAGGGCATGAAAAGTTCATTTAAAATAGCAGCCACAATCCCAACATACCTCTAATTTACACTGGTGGGAGTAACAACTAGGACATGATCACATCTTTGTTTTTGAGGCCCTGGACCTCCTCTGAGGATGATCACCCTACAGAAAACAGGTAATCTTCAGAAGCAGCTCAAGTCCCATGTGTGTATCACACTGAATGATATGACGACTCTGGAGAGAAGAAAGGATTCAGAGCTAAATGGAGCTGATGTTGCTTTGAGCTTTGTAGCTATATTCTAGCATAGACACTGACAAGCTACATCTATGATTTTTTTGGAAAAATATTTTCCCTAATTACAATATGGGAATACAGACATAGTACTCAGGCAAAAGTCATCAGAGCTAAATAATAGAAATATATACACTTGAGCTTTGATACGTTTTTCAAGGAAATAGTATATAAGATGTCTCTGTAGAGCAAATATCTTTTAGAAATTACTATTCCTTAAGCATTTCCTTTCATTTTGGCCTCACTGTTTGAAGCATGCTTTCTCAATTTCTCAGGATCCCCAAGGTCATTGTCTCTGGTGTTTGCTTTAAACACAACTTGGTGCCAAAGAGTCTGCTTCAGATTTCAAGTTCACTCAGATGACACTTTCCCACACTCTTCATATTTCCTCATGTCCAGATCCAGTCCATCTACATGTTCTGTAAGAACTTTCCCTCCTCAGTAATTTCAAACAGTGTCCTTCTTGCAAAGTGTCCTTCTATTCCCCTGGGTAGGTGGCTGCCAGGAAGGCAGAGGAGAGGAGGAGCTTGCTGATGCTAATGAAGCCTCTGTGCAGGACTCAAAGGGAACAGTGAAGAGCTAAGCATGGGTTCTCTGGGGAGCCCAGGTGAGCAGTGTCAGAGCACAGCTGAGAGTCATTTGGGCTCTAGCCTATAGCAGGTATTCCAAGGCCTGAGCAGTAATCTGCTAATGGCTTACATAATGAATAAATGAGTCACCATACTTGGCAATGCAGACTCTGAGTTATGTGAGGCCTTGCTTAATTCAAAAGGAAAGTCTGAAAGAAAAGTATTAGGTGATGACAGATCTATTTTCGTTAAGGTGATGGTAGCAGAATAACGGTTAATGAATTATGGACATCTGCATTCCTTTGACATTTCCATCTGACTTTAAGACTGTGAGCTCCACTTTGAGTTTAGCTAGTGCCTCCCAGGCAATCTGGAAAGAGAATACATTGGCCTGGCCCATTCTGTTTCAGACAAGCTCTGCTCAGGAGTTACAGAAGCTTACCCCAGACTTTCAGAAAACTCAGAAGGCAGGCAGACAGATACACACACACACACACACACACACAGACACACACAGTATAAACATGTAGAAATCTTCAAGCCAGTAGTGCATGCCTATAGTCCTAGGATTGCATGAGTTCAAGGCCAAACTGGGCAATAAGTTCAAAGCCAGTCTAGACTATAGAGTAAGATGTTCTCTGTCTGTCTGTCTGTCTCTCTCTGTATGTATATACATATATATATATATAGATAGATAGATAGATAGATAGATAGATAGATAGATAGATCAATAATTATTGTAATGCTCTTTCCAAACTCATTGTCAGTTCATTTCTATTTTCTTGCTTAATAAGGCAAAAGGAGGTTCTAAAGTTGGTTCTGAATTTTTGCACAAAAGATCTGGGGTTAGTCCTTAACCATTTCCCATTTAGAGTTACATCACATTCCACAGTGTCTTACTCATTCAAACATGATTTCAAGGAGTCCACACCCAGGAACTGAGTTTTCCTGTGTATCTACTGGGGAGATTGAGGAGGAGAGGTGACATCATGGGAACAATGTCTATCTTCTCTCCAGTGTCAAAAATGTTCTGCTAACTTCTAGTCCAGCAGCCATAAATGATCATTGGTCCAGAAAAATCACATTGAAAATATCAAACGAGTGCCACTCCAGCCACAGAGAAATGTGGGGAGTGTGACAAGAAAAAATTATTTTGGCAAAATGGAAGCATCACAGAGGTAAATATTACCCATGTAAAAACTATGTCAATACATGTCCAAACAGAATGTGTGCCCTCCCTTGTGGAACCATATTCTTTGGAAAACTGATATACTAGTATGACCCCTATAATTAGATTTTAGATATATACTTTCCAACTAGTATAACAGATACTTTCCCTCCTTATCATTTATATTCCAAGCATCTGGTATCATAGTTCATACATATTTGTAAACAAAAAATATCTGTAAATAAACAAATGAAAGATTAAACTGAACAGTGAATAAGAGTGACTATTTGATCCAGGATTGTCTCTAACTAGAACAAAGAATACTCCTTTTCCTGAAATAGTTGTGACTGGAGATGGTTAACACTGTTAAACTGGGGGTAGAACATGTCTGCTTGGAAGATTAGGTATCTAGGATGCTTGAGCACTTAAGGAATGAGTGCTGTGGGTGGTTACATGTGTATGTAACTCAGTTTCCTTGGCTCCTTACTCTATACATCTTTTCCCTTTGTGCATCCACAAGACCAGCCTGTGTCATGACTGGTTTTCCCTTGATTTAATTGACTCAATTAAAATTATTATACTAAAATGAGATTTTTCTCATTTTAAGTCCCTAGAGGGAAGGCAAGGCAGAACATATGACTTGATATGACCTCTGAAGTGCTGCCAACAACCTGGGATCAACATGCTCAATACAATGAATGCTGGATATTCTATAAGGCCTACTATAGACAAGGTCCTGCTTCTTGCAAAAGTTATGGTTGGTGAGAGGTAAGATAAATAATAAAGCCAATAAAGCAAAGTGAACTGGGACCTAATCTGAGCATCAGGAGGTCTTCCTAAACAAAGCACATTTTAGATTTTGACCTGAGAGGAAGTAAAACTTTCCAGGTTAAAGGGGAATGTGGAAAGAGGAGGATTATTCCTGGAGATAAGAGAAAACACAAAGAAAACAAACAATAAAAAGAGCTGGGTCATTGTGCACAGAGACATTGCCTCTCCCCCATAATGATGGCTACTCCCACAAAGCAAGACCAACAATCTCCACGGGGGGGGTGGACAGGGAGAAGGCTAATGATGGTACCATCATGGCTATATACACACTATATACATAACTAATAAAAAAGGCAAAAAGAAAACAGTAAAAAGGGAGAGTTTAAGTGAGAGATGAACTCAGGACTCCGCTACTGTATCCCAAGGGCCAAGGAAAGCCACTAAAGGTTGCTAACAAGAGAGTGATAGTCAGATTTAAGTTTGTAGAGACAGTTGTGTTGCACCTAAAGACACACAGATGTAGGAGTTCTATTATTGGGGTAGCTGCAGTAACAAGCTGATCCTCAACATTTTCCTTTAGGCAAGAAGACGTTGGCTGCCAAAAGAAAATGCATTGTGAGGCTATAAGATCAGACATGTAGGAGTCATGTGGGATGCCATTTCCATACTAAAGGATATACTATAAGGATAGTAAGGGTGACATTGAAAATGGAAAGTAGATGGGTTCAAGAGAAGACAGAACTAACAGATTTGACAAGATAAGAAATGTTTAAGTTTTGAGTTCTTTTTGTTTAGTTTTTTCACCTATATGATTTTTGTCATTTTTCAGACATTTTGTTTTAGTGAGAAAAATGAACATAGAAAACACACAAATGAATGTGTATACTTGTGTTCTGATAGGAAAAAATGTATTTGGAAGATAAAAATAAAAAAGACCAAGAGGCTGGATTTGCCCCAAAGCTGAAGTGTGCCAACTTGTGGACTCTGAAGCATGTGGCAGTCTGAGCAGCAAAAGGCTCTTAGTATTAGACCTGGAGATCTGGCTGGCCACAGCTACTAATAGGAAAAGGGGTGTCAGAAAGAAGAAAGTAGGCATGGTGGCACATGCCTTTAATGCCAACACTCAGGAGGCAGAGGTAGGAGGATTGCCATGAGTTTGAGGGCACCCTGAGACTACATAGTGAATTATAGGTCATCCTGGGATAGAGCAAGACTCTACCTTGAAAAACCAAACAGGAAGGGAGGGAGGGAGGGAGGGAGGGAGGGAGGGAGGGAGGGAGGGAGGGAGGAGAAAGAAGTGGTCAATTTAGACATTTTAACTTACAGTACCTGAGAAATAACACTCATGACACTTCTGATAAGCAGATGCTTGAATATAGGTTTCAAAAAAAGTAACTAGGCTCTAGATAATCCAGCTCGGTCATTGGGTAGTCAAAATTCAGTAGCTTCAGTAATATATTTAATTATATTTCAATAGGTAATCCAAGAATCTCAGATGGGAGAAGGAAGGACATTTCAGAAGCCTGCTGACTAGCAGCATCCATTCCACTCTACCAAAGAGAGGAAGTTAAGAGCAGGGCACTTATAGGAGATTTTTATGAAGAACACTGCAGGAAAGGAAGGGAAACAGCAGCATTAGCCTTGTTTCCAGGATCAAGAGTAAAGTGGGAAGCAACAGTACAAAAGCTAGGAAGGCATGAAGATGAATGATGATGATCCAGGCAACTATAAAGCCCGAGACAAACTTCAGAGCTCTAAAGAACACCAAGGTAAGGGGAAAAAATCCTGCAAAGAAGAATAACGGGACAAGTAAAACTAGGAGATTGTATCAGATGAACAAATGCAGGAAAGGTTACAAATTTAGCCATTAAACATTGAGCCATCTTTGAAAAGCTGACACATACTGGGTACCTCAAATATTTAGACAAAAATGGACAAAATATCATTTAAGGAAAAAATGGTAAAATCGGTACTGGCAAAAAACCTGATTTTCATTCCCATGCAAACAGATTGATTGCTTTAGGGCTATGTACCATTATATTCATCTTTTCCATTCCCTTTTGTGTCCTTAAATAAACCTTCATAAAAAAATGGATATTCCGCATCAAAATTTTATACGATCTTATATACTTATGAACGTATTAACAGAATTAAATTACAAGGCTGGCTCTGTGTGCACCTGCTCACAGGACTCATGACCAGCACTTGTACAATTATTCAGCTCTGTTTCAGTCAAGTCTTCTTCTCCCTGTACTTCCACCATAATCCTCTTGACTCTTGTTGGGAAGACCAAATAAACAATACAGATCCCTGTTACATTTTAAGCTCTGCTCCATTATTATGAAATAAAATGAGTCTGTAGCCTAAAATATTCAGACAGGAATACTCATGCCCTTCCCTGGTTCTCAGCTAAGAAGCCTCAGCTAGAAAGAGAGGAACCCAAGATCATGTTGGTGCATTTCAAAAAGCAGAGCAGTGCCCATCAAGCTATGCTATTCCCTCTCTTTACAATATCAGGTCTTTGAGGAAAGAAGAGGATTTTGAGAGTTTTCTTTGGCAAAGTAACAACCATCCTTGCTTATAAATAAGTTTGAGAAAAGAGATAAGCATTTTTATATTTCTTTTTTTAACATATTTTTATTAGTTATATATATAGTTTATATATAGCCATGATGGTACCATCATTAGCCTTCTCCCTGTCCTCCCCCATGGGTAATATGGGTCTTGCCTTATGGGGGTAGCCATCAGTTAGGAGGGAGAGGAAATGAATCTGTGTATAATAATCCTACTCATGGCTCTAACAATCTTTCCACCCCCTCTTCCACGAATTTCCTTGAGCCATGCGGGTTCATTTTAGGTGTATTTCCGTGATGAGGTTTTGGGAGTCTCTGTGTCTCTGGATAGCTGATTTGGTAGGGGTTGAGTGGTTTTTGTGTCAATCTCCTTCACCCTTGTGCTGGTACCAGGTTCACCGATAAAGCAGCACTCTTGCTCATTTCCCCTATAACTCTATGGCTTCAGCTGGTGCCTTGTTTAGGTGCAATGAGCTGATTCTCTCCTCAGGCTCTGCATTCCTCTGAAAGAGAGAAGCAGATTCTCCAACACAGCGTGAGGTCAGTGCAAGATCCATGGATAACCATTATTATTTTAGTGAGAGTTTAATAGGTATAGGCCCTCTTGTATCGCACTATTGGTGGGAGCTTGATATTGGAGGGCAGGCTCGTTTTTGGATATGGTTCTGGCTTGTTTCCCATTTCCAGGTATTCGTTCCATTCCACTGAGAGGATCCGTTAGTCAAATCAAGAGCAGTTGGTAACCCACCATGGCTGTGTGCCACTACTGCACTTGTGTGAGAATCACGTCAGGTTGTTTGCTGCTGAGTAGTTTAGACCATGAGTTACTTAGACAGATGTTGGTTGTTTTCCCCCAGTCACTTAGGTAGCGCCTTCTGGCACTACACAGGCTAATTGTCTGGGGACTGATGTTCTTCCAAATTCCAGCCAGGTCTCTCCATGTTCCATCCAAACAGCATATGGTGTCTTCAGCAGTAGGGTCTTACCAATAACCTTTGGTGGGTCATCAAGTACTGTGACAGAACTCTGTCTTCCTTTGGGAAACCTTGTAGGTCTCACTAGATCTTCCCAGAAAGTACACAGAGAGTAAAGAGAACAAAATGGGCAAATTCTTTTACTTGCCCAGCATAAATTAGTGAGTTCAATCTGACCACGTAACTATTTATAAGCATGTCTCACACATCACAATACTCAATAAATATGAATTGAAGATAGTAGCAATGCTTTAGAAACTGATTTGGGGATATGTACTGTTATATTCATTTTTGTTTTGTTTTTGTTTTTGTTTTTTTGAGGTAGAGTCTCACTCTAGCCCAGGCTGACCTGGAATTCACTATGTAGTGTCGGAGTAGCCTCAAACTCACTGCTATCCTCCTACCTCTACCTCTCAACTGCTGGGATTAAAGGCATGCTTCACGATGCCTGGCTTTGTTATATTCATTTTTTTCCTTGCTTAATATTTACTTGCTAAATGTCACTCATTTGGCCATTCAGTAGCACAAAACATGGATACTTTATTCTTTTTCTCCTCTTCACATTGTAATACATGTCAGATATGAACTGAGCTACTGGAAATAGCTTTCCAATTAGCAAAATTTGGGAGATACTAGCCAATATATACAAGCAAAAAAAAAAAAAATACCTTCCAGACATGGCTTCTGAGATGAGATTTTTTTTTCTCCCATCAGCTCCAAAATCAGTTCTTATTACTACTTGTACAGGGTCATAATTATTCAAAGCCTATCAACTTCCAATCTTGTCCATAAAGTATATCTACTTACAAATAATGAAATAATGTATGAAGCTGGAAAACCTCTATCAAAATTAAGTACATAGCTTGAAGTAAACTCTAGAATCATTTGACTAGTATAAGCAAGAGTTGCAGGAGGGCAGGAGTTGGGAATATGATGTGTATACAGCCTGTGGAAAGTCATAGGTAGCTGTGCAAAAGAATTTGTGAATGCAAGTTTCATTACTTGAACATTGTATCTAATGCTTTCAGGTGGCACTGGGACTAAAAAATCCCTGAACTTCATTTAGTCAGATCTTTTTTCTTCTCTGTCACTCTCCTAAAGGACACAAGTCAAGTCCACCATTGCTTCCTCTTCTCAAGATACTTCCATCTCCCTATCCAGAGAACTGAAGCTACTCAACAATACCACTCGTCTTCCGGCACCATCCATCATTCTTCATAAGTAATCACCAACAAGTCTCTCCTCTGCCCCTGCTCTTTCCCTCAGCCACGCCCATCATAGTTCTGGTCCCTAATATACCTCATCTAAACTACTACAAAAATGGCTAGTGATTTCCTTGCTTATAGAATAATTTCTCTAAAATCAATCTTACTCATCTTTGATAAGAAGAAAAAAAATCTATCTACAACACGAATCAGATGGAATCACACCTCTGCTTAAAACACTAATAGTATCATCAAAGAATAAGTCAACATATATTATATGGCAGAGAGAACTCTCCAAAAACCATGTGCCTTACTATGGCTACAACCTTATACTGTACCTCTCATATTATTTATTCCTCTACACACACATACTGGCAAGTTCTTATTTCTGAGGCTTTGTCCCAAGACTCTGTATTCCTTAACACCAAATCCTACTTTCCTTTGATATCTTCCTGCACTCAGGTTTATTAATGGTCACTTCAGGGAAGCAAGCCAGAAAACTTACTCTCAGACTGCTCTAAACTTTATGTAACTTTGAATAAATATTAATACTTCTATATGATGACCTATTTTGTATCACTGAGTAATCAGGCATAAATAGGACTATGGAAAGGAACAGAAGAAACAGAGTTAGACTAAAATACCCATGGACATTTTTTGTATGATGAAAGTAGAAAAATAGTAGCTCCTGAAATAATGGTATTGGAATAAGTATGTAGAAAAACATAATTGATAATCCTTAAAAACTAAATATTCTTAAGTACTAGAACCTCCAATTTTCTGAATCAACCAGCCATGTAAGATGTACCTACCAGTACAATAGTGGCACATAGGTTATCAACTTTAACCAACTGTTCTCTGATTGTATATGAGGCCTGTTCAGTGACCGGGAACTCACGCCTGGTACTGAGAAACAAATCAGAAGTCTATGGCTTGGAAGGCCATAGACCCTAAAGGGAAGCTTTCACTGTTCTTTGGCTAAAAGGAGAGGTTATGCCCATCAAAAAATCTTCTAAATGTCTATGTTTAACCCTTTTTATACATGTTACTCTCACTCTTGGCTACAGAATCTGCTTTTTACAGATGGTGGCACATTCCAGGAAGACCCAAGATGCATTAATAGGATAAAAAAGAAAGCCAATTGCCTAGCAAAAGACAAGTCATCTCTATCACACCCACTACAGCCCATGGAATATTACATAGAAAATGGCAATTTAAATATGAGTGCTAATTTCAGTGCAAGCCTGAGAACCTCCTCTAGGGAGACAACAGTCGATAGTGTGAAGAGACTCAAAACTCATCAAAGCAGAAAATTAGAGGCTGCCAAGTGCTCAATGCTAATGGTGACATATAACATACCCACAAAGGTTCAGGGAACATGGTAAAAGGGGATTAGAATGTAAGACTACAGGAAGGGAAGATGTATTCTGAAGAATTGTCCCTTAACAGAAACTGATAGGTACATTGACAACTCCACAGTGATTATCAATAACTCCATTTCAGGAGGGCCCTCAGGAGATGGGGGTGGGAAGGAGAGGACATAAGAGTATAACCTAATAGAAATATGACCAATTTGCAATATGTTCATATATTAAAGTTACCAATATTTTTTTAAACTATGTTCTTCCCTAATTTTAAATAAATTGTTTTAAATCATAGAACTAAAAGAAAAAGTATAAAAGACAATTTCTATAATCCAGAGTAAATAAAGTTTTTTCAAGAATGTCTTTTAAAGTCAGAAACTACAAAAATTGATACTTTTAGTGAATTAAACAGCTGTTCAATTGGGGAAATATCTAAGGATAACTGAAAAGACAGTAGTAAAATAGGAAAAATGCCTAGCACCTACTTTTGAGTTACTTGATCACCTGGAAGAGGGCTAATATTTCTAGCACATAAAGAACTTGGATGAAAAAAATACAAAAAAAATGTGATCCTCTTTTTAGGAAAAACAAAACAAATGATATAAACATTGTTGCAATCAGGTTTGCATTGCTGGCAGAAAACACTTGACCAATAGTAGCTTGTGGGAAAAAAAGGTTTATTTTGGCTTATAGATTCGAGGAGAAGCTCCATGATGGCATAAGCAGAGGGTGGACATCACCTCCTTGCCACCATCAGCTGGACAACAGCAACAGGAGAGTTTGCCACACACTGGCATGGGAAAACTGGTTATAATACCCATAAGCCCACCCCCAACAGTACACTACCTCCAGGAGGTTTTAATGCCCAAATTGCCATCAGATGGGGACCTAGCATTCAGAACACCTCAGTTTATGGTGGACACCTATATAAAACTACCACATTCCACTCTGGCCCCCATAAACTGATAACCATACATGATATAAAATGTAATGCACTCAGACCAACTTTTAAAGTCCTTGTGGTAGTTTGAATATATGTCCCCCAATATATTCAGTGTTTTATTAGTTATAGTTTGCATCTGCAATCACCTTGCTAGAGGCAATGTCACTGGGGGCCGGCCTTAAGATGTTAATGGTGGGCTTGAGATTCCATTGTAAAGATATGCAAATGTGCCTAGCAGGATTTCCTGAAGTGTGCTGTGTGACCTTTTGGCTGTAGTTTTGCTCTGTGTGCTGTGGTGGCTGGTTGGCTTTCTCTCTCTCTGTTTGGCCCTGTGAAGAGCAGGCTGCTTTTCCTGCCTTTATGGAACTTCCCCTGGATCTGTAAGTTTCAATAAATAATATCCCTTCCTCCATAACTGTGCTGGGTCTGGAAGTTCATCTCAGTGAACCTGAAGCTGTTTGCTACAGTCCTCATAGTTTTTAATCAATCCTAATGATGTTCAAACATCTTCATAATCCAAGGTCTTTTATCTGAGCCTAATACCAAAAAAATCCTCAAAAAAAAAAACCCATAATGGCATAGAATAAACACTCACACTACAAAAGATGGCACTGGGCATAGTAAAGAAATATTCAACCAATATAAGATTTAAACAAGGCAAATATCAAACTCTCTTGCTCCAAGTCCAACAACTCTAGTGACAAATCTCCAAGTCTGATAATTCTGACCAGCAAAAAGTCTCTGGAGGTCCAATTCTGCCCTTCCAGCTAGGCTCTCACAGTCCTGGAAAACTTCATCTGGGGCCAGAAGCTCTCCTTAGGAGCTGTCTCGTGGTCCCAGCATCTCCACTGCGTATCCACTGCAACCCATAGTCCATCCTCACAGCTCCATAGAGTCTCCATGCAGGCAATCCAGCAAAGCTGCTTCACACTGCCCATGGCTGTTTCCAGAACACAAGACCATGCTGCAAATTCAATGACCCTCTCGTTCTTGCACTTCTCATACTCCACCATACCAGGTGGGATGCCAATTTGTTAATGCTGGGGAAAATAAAGCAGACTGAAGAACAGGATATTTCTTCACCATTCAGACCCCTCCAAAAGTCTCTGCATTCTTTCTGTCACCACAATGCATGTCAGCTGGCCCAATTGCAAAGGTTGTAATCGTTCACACAATTGTAGCTAAATATGCAGGAGTTTCAGCCCAAATATTTTATTTTTTCTATGTCATATTCCTCTGCTCACACCAGTCCATTTCTACACAATGCATCCTTGCACAAATTCACAAGTCAGGGGCATAACAGCAAGCCTCTCACACATACTGCTTCTACCCAATCCACGCAAAGCTCTTTCTCATCCTCAGAAGCCAAACCTCACAGCCCATAGTTCTTAGTGCATTCAGGTCTTTCAACTCTGAGCAGAGTAGTCCATAAAGCTGTACTTACAGCACAACAAGGCATTTCTTAAGCCAAGATTTCAAATTCATCCACATTCCACCTACAAAGCAGTTCCAAAAGGCCAAAGCCACACAGTCAGATTTATAGCAGCAATAACACCACTCTCAGTACCAACTTTACTGTTGAGTCAGTTTCACATTGCTGGCAGAAATCATCTGACCAAAAGCAGCTTTTGGGAAAAAAAAAAAAAAGTGTTTGTTTTGGCATATAGACTCAATAGGAAGCTCCAAGATGGCAAAGGAAAACAATGGTATGAGCAGAAGGTGGACATCACCACCTCACCAACATCAACTGGACAACAGCAACAGGAGACTGTGCCAAACACTGGCTAGAGAAAGCTGGCTATAATAGCTATAAGCCTGTCCCCAACAATACACAGCCTCCAGGAGGCTTTAATTTCCAAATTTCCCTCATCTGGGGACTAGCATTCAGAATACCTAAGTTTATGGGAGACATCTGAATCAAACCACCACAGACATCTACAGAAATACCTACAAAATTATTTGAAATTTTTAAACTTTGAAATGAAAAACATTCAGAGTTACTGAAGGTGTGGGAAAATGGGCACTAAATATTGTTGACAAGAAAGCAAACTGGAGGGGACAGACCAGCTGAATTCCAGCTACAAACAGAACCACAACATTGTTAATCAGCTGAGCATGGGAGTTTGACCAGATCTAGACTCTATTCCTGGTCTGCTGATGGGGAGGGTATGGACCAGTTGAAGGCCAGTTACAAGCAGGGCCAAGCCACTGGGAATCTGTGGGAGTTATCCATTCCTAGTATGCTAACTGGGAGGGGATGGACCAGTTGAAGGTCATCTGCAAGCAGGGCCATGTACCATCCTGGATAGGGCCTGAGCAGGGGTTTGCCATTCTGAGGTGGCTGGCTGCCTGGGAGGGAACCAATCAGGTGAAGGTCAGCAGTGAGCAGCATCCAATTAGGAATCTACTTCTCACACCCACCTTGTAAGTACCCCTCCAAAAAAATTCTGTGAAGACAGCTGAAGCAGAGGGCAACCATTTACCAGCCCCAGCACCCAAAAGAAGCTTGGAGCTGATCTCATTCCAGAAAACCAGACAGCAAATAAGACTGTAAGAATAGTTCCCAGCGTGGACACCAGAAAAGTCAGGCCTCCCAAGATGTTACCAGATTTTCCAGGAGGTGGCACACACAAAGTAGATCCTTCTCAGGCTCAAGTGCACCCACCTCAGCCTAGTGGATAGACTTTAATCCCACACCCACCTTGATAAATTTAGACCAGTCCACACAACACAAGCTATACAAGAGCTACCATTGCTGCATCCTTAATGAGACAACTGAGATGGGCAGACCCAAAGGCAAAACAGGCAACAGGGCACCCAGCAAAGGGATTCCTGCCAAGATTATCTAGTCCCCCAAGGGAATCCTCCAATGAAAGATTAGAGGAAACTCAAGACATAGAAGCCCAAAATGAAATCTCAGTAAGCATCTTAATTTGCCTGAATGAGACCATGATTTGAATGGGAAGAAACTGGCCAAAGAGTAATCAGGCACTCCAACAATTGTTCAAGAAAATGGAGGAAAACTGGCAAAAACAAATCAAATTATAAAACAGAGGCTGGCTTGATGAATTGGAAGAAAGGCACCAAAAAGAACTCAAAGGAGGGCTGAAGAAATGGAAGATAATTAACAAAAAAACTCAACTTAAGGCTGAAGGAAACCAAAGAGAACAGAAAACCATACTCCTTAGTGTAATAAAATTGAAGATAATCAAAATGAAATAAACAGATTGTTAAAGGAATCTGAGGAGAATCAATGAATAAATGAGCTCCCAGGCCAATGGAACAAGCTCAATGAGGACATATCCAAATGCATGAAGGAACTCCAAGAAATAATAAAATGGTCAAATCATGATGTGAAAATGGGTTTTTGTATCCTTTAAGCTCCAAGAGGGTAAGGGGTGAGGCATGTTTAGGGGCTGTGAGTTTGTGGCACCAGCATGTTTGTGTGCATTCAGGGCACCAGCTTGCTTAGGCCTGTGCACTCTGGGATGGTAAGGGGCACAGTGCGTTTGGGGCCTGTGTACTGTAGGTGGGTGAGGTGATGACCTGTACACTCAGGGTGGATGAGGGGCAAGGAATGTTTTGGGCCTGTGTGCCTAATCCATGCTACCCGTGCCTGGTGGTTCCCCATTGACACCCTGAACCTCCTAACTCAGAAGATTATTTGGCCCTCACCCATCTCCTATGCCAAGCTATGCTGCTGGCTACCTGTCTCTGCTTACCAATGCCCCTATATCATCTAATTCCACACCAAAGCTCCAGCCTGATCTACGGACTCTGGTGCCCCAGAATACCCTCCCTGTCCCTACCACCATCCTCACTGCTAGTACCTGCATACTAGTATGCCCTATGGACCTTGCACCTACTTCAGAAGGGGAACACATGAATATCCAGCAACCACCCACTGGGGGATACAAGTGAGTCTTCTATAATCTGCTCAGCTGGGGACAGTTAGGAAAGGAGGAGCAAGTGCATCTGCCCCTGAGCCCCACAGGCAAGGCCCAGCTGTGCTCATGGGCTGAAGAGATTCCAGACCTCCAACCAATCTCCAACCACAGCTCTCATATCAGCCACCAGTCAAAGTTTCAGGCTCATTTTCAGCCTCCACAATCCACACATATGTGGATACAATGATATCCCACTCCAATCCAGTTCAAACCCAAGTCAGAATACTCACTGAACATGCTGCAAGAGATCCTACTTTCTTCTTCCTTAATAAAACAGACTTTCACCCCAAGATGGGTAGACACGCAATATGGGGGGAAAAAAAGAAACAAACTGAGAGATCTCTACTCATGTTTCCTAGCCACACAATAAAGGTGTCCAATGAAAACATAAAGGAGACAACAGAAATTGAATCCCAAAAACCAAGAAATGAACTGGAAGCAAATCATTAAAAAAAAAAAAAAATGGACTGGAGAGATGGCTTAGCAGTTAAGTCACTTGCCTGCAAAGCATAAAAACCTAGCCAGATGCACAGTGACGCAAGCATGCAATGTTGCACATGCACTACAAAGGGGTGCACATATCAAGATGCCCTAGCATTCCCATTCTCTCTCTCTCTTTCTCTCTCTCCCCTCTTTATCTCTCTCTCACACTCAAAATAAAAAAAATAAAAATACTTAAGAAAAAACAATAGCCACATAAATTAAATTGAGTAAAATCACCTCTTACAGCACAAAGCTTTCATCATGAGACTTAACTTAATTGAAGAAAACCAGAAAAACCTCAAAAGGGAGATAAAGGAATTGAAAGTCAATCAACAAATAGTACTCAATAACCAGCTGATTAAGTTTAATGGAGATATGATTAAATACAAGAATTAATTCTAGGAAGCATCAAGAAAATCAAACCACAACCTGAAACTTGAACTCAAAAGGGATGAATACAATACAAAAAAAATGCAAAGGAAAATAAAAATCATATAGAGCTTGTAAAAGTCTCCCTAGAAACCCTTACTAACAGAATTGATCATGTGGAGGACAGAACCTCAGACATGGAAGAAATGATTTGGGAGTCCAAAAACTTTGATAATTTCAAAAAAAAAAATCATGCAAACAGATGAGAAAATTATGAGATATCCTAAAGCAACCAAACATCTGGATCATGAGTATACCATAAGGGAAAGAAATTCAGGCCAAAGACATGGGGAACATATGCAACAAAATTATTGAAGAAAACTTGCCTACCATCTCAAAAGAGAGACCCATCCAGATATAAGATGCTCACAGCACAGCAAACAGACTGGAACAAACAAGAAACTCTCCAAGGAACATCACAGTTAAAACTGTAAATAACAAGCTGGGTGTGGTGGTGCACACCTTTAATCCCAGCACTGGGGAGGCAGAGGTAGGAGGATCACCATGAGTTAGAGGCCAACCTGAGAGTACATATTTAATTCCAGGTCAGCCTGGGCCACAGTGAGACCCTATTTCAACCCACCAACCCCCCCCCCAAAAAAAACCTGTAAATAACAAGAACAATGAGTGCTAAAAGCATCAACAGAGAAACAGCTCAAAACATAAAAAGGCAATCACATTTGAATTACCTCAAATTTTGCAATGGAAAACCTGAAAACCAGAAGGGTTGGGAGGTAAAACTTCAAAGTCGAAAATTCTCTGGCTAACAACTGAAACTACTGTACCCAGTGAAATATCCCTCATAATAAATGGTGAAAGTAAAATTTTCCATAATAAAAGCCAGATTTTTGATTGTATGAGCACAAAGCCAAATGTAAAGATAATAGTTCAGAGAACACGCCACACAGAAGAGTTGAACAACCAACCTCAAGAGCCTACAAGAGGAAGAAAACAAGAGTCAAAACTAGAGCATTCATGAAAATATTCAAAGCCCAAGAAAGCACCAAACCCCATAAAGCCTCCAGCATGACAAGGATTAAATTGAACCTCATAGTTATAATATCAAATATTAATGGTCTTAAGTCACTCATCAAGAGACCCATGTTAAAGTGTGGATGAGAAAAATGGACCACTCCACTATCATCAATAGACAGATCATCCAAGCAGAAAACCAAAAAGGAAATAATAGAGCTTAACAACATTATAGAAAAATCAGACCTAACATACATCTACAGAAAATTACACCCTAATTCTACAAAACACACATTCTTCTAAGTTGTCCAATGAATCTTCTTCAAAATTGTTCATATGTTAGGGCATAAAGCACATCTCCATAAATTCAGGAAAATTGATGTAATTCCCTGCTTATCAGACCACAATATGTTAAAGCTACAAATTAACAAGAGAAATAGCAGAACTTACACCAGCTCCTGGAGACTGAATAACAAACACACTATTAAACAATGAATGGGTCAGGGAAAAAAATCAAAAAGGAAATTTTAAAGTTTCTAGACCTGAATAATAATGAAAAGGCAACATATCAAAACCTATAGGACACAATAAAAGCAGTCCTAAGGGAAAATTCATAGCACTAAAATGCCTTCATAGCAAAGACAGAATGATCTCAAATTAATAATGTAGCCATCCTCCTAAAGGCATTGGAAAAACAAGAACAATCCAACCTTAAGAGTTCCAGATGAATAGAAATAATTAAGATCAGAGCAGAAATTAATGAACAGGAAACTAAGAAAACAAGAAAATTGATGAAAGGAAGAGTTGGTTTTGAATATATAAACAGGATTGATAAACGCCTGGCCCATATGATGAAAAAAAAAAAAGAGAAGTCTCAAAAGATAGAATTGAAAGATAAAGGTCACAACAAACAACAAATATGAGTGAAATTGGAAGAATCATCAGGGGATATTTCCAAAATATCTATTCCACAAATTTGGATAATGTGGAATAAATGGATTAATTCCTAGTCACATACTGCAAAACATAATTAGCATATAAATATCCTAAGCAAGCCTATTACATCCATTAAGATTGAAAATATAATCAAGGAGCTAGAGATATGGCTTAGCAGTTAAGCACTTGCCTGTGAAGCCTAAGAAGCCCAGTTCAAGACTCAATTCCCCAGTACCCATGTAAGCCAGATGCATAATGCACATGCATCTGGAGTTCATTTGCAGTGGCTAGAGGCCCTGTGTGCCCATTCTCTCCCCCTCTCTCTGCCTCTTTCTCTGTCTGTCTGTCTGTCACTCTCAATAAATTAATTAAAATAAACAAAAAAATTTTTTAAGAAAATGTAATCAAAAACCTCCCCCCAATGAAAAGTTCAGGACCTGATGGATTTTTGGCCAAATCTTGTTAAACCTTCATAAAAGAACTGAAACAACATTTCTCAACCTTTTTCACATAATTAGAGAACAGGGAATGCTCCCTAAGTACTTCTATTAAGGTAAAATCACACCATTACCAAAACCAAACAGAAATATAACAAGAAAAGAAAACTCTATATCCCTGATGAATTGAGATGCAAAAATCATGAAAAAAAAAAATCCTTGCATACTGAATTCAACAACACATCAAAAACATTATCCACCTCAATCAACCAAGCTTCATCCCAGGAATGCAGGGGTGGTTCATTATATGAAAATCAATTAGTCTAATATACAATATAAATAATCATAAATAAAAGAACAATATGATTATTTCAATTAATGCAGAGAAAGCCATCAACAAAATACAACATCACTAAATGATCAAAACATTGGAGAGAAGGCTGGGCGTGGTGGCGCACGCCTTTAATCCCAGCACTCGGGAGGCAGAGGTAGGAGGATCGCCGGAAGTTCAAGGCCACCCTGAGAATACAGAGTGAGTTGCAGGTCAGCCTGGGCTAGAGTGAAACCTTACCTCGAAAAACCAAAAATAAAAAAAAAATAAAAAAAAACACTGGAGAGACTAGGCATGGAGGGATGATATCTCAACATAATGAAGTCTATATACAGAGCACATAAAACCCAAGTAATACTTAATGGGGAAAGATTCAAGGGGTTCCCATTAAGATCAGAAAGAACATGTGGGGGGGCACACTCTCCACTGCTCATCAACATACTGGTAGAAGTAATAGCCCAGGGTCAAGATGGTATCTGCTTAACCATGCCCCACCTCGTGGGGAAGGAAAGGCAAGATGGGCGGGGATATTAGGGTCTGTAGATCCTAGCTGACCTCCAGTGGGAAGGCATGGAGGAGTAAAGTAGGGAATTCGCTGAATCCCATGCTCTCAGATATCCCACCAGTACCCCAAACTCAAACAGCAGTTCCAACCACTGTGCCACCAGGTTCCTCCTGCACTTCCTGCAGACTATGTGGAACCAGGCCAGCCACCAACTATTCCTTCCTCTCTCTCTCAGCTCTCCTACCCCCTCCCACCATTTGGATGTTTATTTTCCCTCCCCCTTCCCACCACTGGGACCTTCGTCCCAGTCTGGACCACAGTCCCCGTGCCACAGACCAGGTCCTCCTAAACTACCAGCAGACTACATGGATGCAGGCCATCCAGCTAACACTCCCCCTTCTCCCTCAGTTTTCTTCCCACTTCCCAACACTGGCCCACACTGAACAGTATCTATGGATCCCTTACCCCTCCCACTTCACTGTGCTGCCAGATCAGCAGCAGTACCATCTCCCCACCCTGCCATGTCACAGACTCCACAGTCCCATTCACCCCTGCTTCATAGTGCCAGTGAACTCTGCAATCTCATCCACTCACCCTGCTGCATCACAGGACTACTCAATCCCATCTTTCCCCCCTTGCTGCACCGCAACAACAGACGACATTGTCCCATTTACCCCTACCTCCCCCCATCCTCCTCGTCCTATAGGGCCAGCGGACAACACAGTCCATTACAATGAACCAATAGCCAACAAGCCCCTCCATTAGTACTTCAGGCCCCCAACAGAGCCATGCAGACTTCTCCCATCTGAGCAGACAGGCCCCACTGCCAACAAAAGCTTAATCTAGTCAAATATAAAAGGTAATAATCACTGAAGACATTTCAAGGGTAAACTACAGCTTCCTCCTAAATTAAATAAGATTCATACACTGTGATGAGCAGACCACAGCACAAAAACAATAACATGAAAAATCAAATGCAAGTAAATCCAACAAGGTTGCCCAGTACCACAATGAAAGTCTCTATTCAAAACATAGAAGAGACAACAGGATCAGAACCCCAAAATGAAGATATACGACATGCAACCCAGCCAAGCAAGTAGCAGAACTTGCAGAAAATGAACAAAGGTCCAATAATTATATGAATGCTATCCTTGTCAGATTAGATCTAATAGAAAAGAACCAGGAAAGGTTCAAAAAAACAGTAAAATGATCTGAAGTAGAGTGAAAAGAGGACCTCAATGATCAGCTGGCTAAGCTCAATGAAGACATAAATAAATGCAAGGATGAATTCCAAGAAGCATTAAGAAAGTCAGAAAATGGGACTGGTGAGATGGCTTAGTGGTTTAGGGCCTGGCTACTAAGCCTAAGAACATCCATTAGATTCTCCAGGTGCCACATTTAGCCAGATGCAGTGATGCAAAGGTGCAATGCTGCACTTGCCCACAAGGGGGCGCACACATCTCGAGTTTATTCACAGTGGCTGAGAGGCCACTGGTGCACCCATTCTCTCTCTCTCTCTGACAAGAAAGAAAGAAAGAAAGAAAGAAAGAAAGAAAGAAAGAAAGGAAGGAAGGAAGGAAGGAAGGAAGGAAGGAAGGAAGGAAGGAAGGAAGGAAGGAAGGAAGGAAGGAAGGAAGGAAGGAAGGAAGGAAGGAAGGAAGGAAAAAAAGAGAGAGAGAGAGAGAGAGAAAGAAAGAAAGAAAGAAAGAAAGAAAGAAAGAAAGAAAGATCAGAAAATGACAGGAAAAGGGAACTTGACAGAGGGATGGATACTATACATAAAAAGAATAAAAATTAAAAAAAAAATAGAAAATAGAAACCAAATTGAACAAGTCCAAACCTCTATAGAAGCTCTTCAGAATAGAGTCAGTCATGTGGAAGACAGAAACACAGAACTGGAAGACAAAACAGAAGAAACAGTCATGAGTCCCAAATATTGAATAAGTTCAAAAATTTTTGTGAACAGAACATGAGGGAACTGTGGGATACCCTAAAGTGATCCAACATTTGAACCATGGGAATACCAGAAGGAGAAGAAATCCATACTAAAGTCATGGAGAACTTATTCATCAAAATTATAGAAGAAAACTTTCCCACCCTCTCAAAAGAAATTCCCATCAAATTACAAGAAACTAACAGAACTCCAAATACACTGAACCAAAGGAGAAATTCTCCAAAACATAGTATCATTAAGACTGTAAACATCAATTACAAAGGAAAAGTCCTAAAAGCTGCTTGGGAAAAACAACACTATATATATATATATATATATATATATATATATATATATATATATATATATATATATATATATATATATATCACCATCAGAATTACTTCACACTTCTCAGTGGATACCCTGAAAGCCAAAAGGGCTTGGAATGGAACACTGCAAAGTATAAGAACATATGGCTTAGAGCCAGGCGTGGTGGCGCACACCTTTAATCCCAGCACTCGGGAGGCAGAGGTAGGAGGATTGCCATGAGTTCGAGGCCACCCTGAGACTACATAGTTAATTCCAGGTCAGCCTGGGTCGGAGTGTGACCCTACCTCGAAAATCCAAAAATAATAATAATAATAAAAAAGAACATATGGCTTCCAACAAAAGTACCCTTCATAATAGATGATGAATGGAAAACTTTCCACAATAAAAGTCAGCTCTACAACTATATGACCACAAAGCCAAACCTACTTCAGGGAATTCTCCAAACACAAGAGTCAAACAACCAACCTCAAATGTCTACAAGAAGCAGATCACAATAACCAAACTCAGAGAAGGAAAAAAAAATACAAAGTCCAAGGAAAGATCAAACCACATAAACCACCACAATATGGCAGGGATTAAATCAAATCTCTCAGTTATTACCCTTAACATTAAAGGCTTTAATTCACCCATCAAAAGGCATAAGCTAACAGGGTGGCTCAGAAAATTAGACCCCTTAATCTGCTGTCTTCAAGAAACCCACCTCACCACTAAAGACAGACACCTCCCCAGGGCAAAAGGGTGGAAAATGATATTCTAAGCAAATGGAAATAAGAAACAAGCAGACACTGCTATACTAATATTGGATAAAATAGACTTCAAACCAAAAGTAATCAAAAAAAGACAAAGAAGGCCACTTCTTACTTATCAAGAGAATGATCTAACAAGAGGATATGACAATCATTAATCTTTATGCACCAAATACAATTCATAAAACCTACTTTACAACAAAGAAGAAATAAACACCAACACCATCAGAGTCAGGGACTTGAACACTCCACTATCAGGAAGAGATAGACCATCCAAACAGAAAATTAACAGGGAAGTAAGAGAGCTCAACAACACCATAGAGGAATTAGACCTAATGGACATTTACAGAACATTCTACCCCAAATCTACAGAATACACATTCTTCTCAGGATCCATCATGTATCCTTCTCCAAAATAGATCATATACTGGGCCATAAAGTCTGCCTCCATACATTTAGGAAAATCAACATATTTTGCTGTATGATATCAGATCACAAATGCTGTAATGCTAGAAATTAACAACAACAGATGTGCCAGGAATCCCAACAGCTCCTGGAAACTGAACAACACGCTATTAAACAATAAATAGGTAGTGGATGATATAAAAAATAAAATTACAAAATTTTAAGAAGTGAATGACAATGAGAACACATCATACCAAAATTTATGGGATACAAAAAAAGCAGTCCGTAGGGGAAAAGTTCATAGCACTAAATACCCTTGCAACAAAGAAAGAGAGATCCCAATTCAATAACCTAACCGTCCATTTAAAGACATTGGAAAAACAGGAAGAATCCAACCCCAAAATATCTGATAAAATACTTCAAACCAAAAGTAATCAAAAAGGATAAAGAAGGCCACTTCCTACTCTTCAAGGGAATGATCAAACAGAAGCACATCACAATCATAAATATATATGTGCGAAGCATAGATGCACCACAATATATAAAACAAAATCTACTGGACAACAAACCAGAAATAAGCACCAACACCATCATATTCAGAGACTTCAATATTCCACTATCATCAATAGACACATCACCCAAGCAGAAATTCAACAGAGAAATAATAGAGCTCAACAACATCATAGATCAACTACACCCAACTGATTTTTTACAAAACTTTCTACCCACACTCTACAGAATACACATTCTTCTCAGCAGCCCATGGAACCTTATTCAAACTGACCATATGTTAGGCCATAAAGCATGCCTTCATAAAGTGAGGAAAACTGAAGTAACTTCCTGCATCCTATCAGATCACAATGCTTTAAGGCAAGAAATTAACAAAAAGAGACACATCAAGAACTCCACCAGCTCCCGGACACTAAACAACACACTTTTAAAGAATGAATGGGTTGTGAAAGAGATCAAAAGAAATTGTAAAATTCCTAGAATTGAAGGATAATAAATACATAACCTACCAAAACTTCTGGGACACAATGAAGGCAGTCATAAGGGGAAAATTCATAGCCCTAAATGCCTTCATTATAAAAACAGAGAGATCCCAAATGAATAATCTGACTGGCCACCTAAAGGTGTTGGAAAAAGAAGAAAAATCCAATGCAAAGAGCTCCAGGTGGAAAGAAATAATCAAGATTAGAGGAGAAATTAATGAATTGGAAACTAAGAAAATAATTTTAAAAATAGATGAAATGAAGAGCTGGTTCTTTGAAAATATAAACAAGATTGACAAACCCCTGGCCAAATTATCAAGCAAGAAAAAGAGAGAAGTCTCAAATTCACAAAATCAGAAATGAAAAAGGAGACATCACAAGAGATGTCAATGAAATAGGAATAATCATCAGGGCATAGTTCCAAAATCTATACTCTATAATATTAAATAATCTGGAAGAAATGGATGAATTCCTAGACACATACCACCTACCAAAACTAAACACAGAGAAAATTAATTGCCTAAACAAACCTATCACATCCATGAAGATTGAAAAGGTAATCAAAAACCTCCCCAAAAGAAAAGTCCAGGACCAGGTGGCTTCTCAGATGAATTCTATCAAACTTTCATAGAAGCACTCAAACCAATTTTTCTCAAACTATTCAATATAATTGGAGACCAAGGAATCCTCCCCAGCTTCTTTTATGAAGCTAACATCACCTTAACATCAAAACCAGACAGAGATGCAACAAGGAAAGAAAATTATAGGCCTATATCCCTAATGAACTTAGATGCAAAGATCCTGAATAAAATCCTTGCAAACCAAATTCAACAACACATCAAAAGCATTATCCACCTTGATCAAGTAGGCTTCATGCCAGGGATTCGGGGATGGTTTAATATATGGAAATCTGTCAACATAATAAGCCACATAAATAAACTGAACCATAAGAATCACATTATCATCTCCATTGACATAGAGAAGGCCTTTAACAAAATACAACACCACTTCATGATCAAAACACTGGAAAGAATGGGCATGGAGGGTTTATATCTCAACACAATAAAGGGTATATATAAACCTCCTAAAACCCAAATGATACTTGATGGGGAAAAACTCAAGGAATTCCCAGTGATATAGAGAACAAGACAGGGGGTCCCACTCTCACCACTGCTTTTTAACATAGTTCTAGAAATACTAGCCCAGTAAGACAGGAAAAAGAAATAAAAGGGTTTCAAATTGAAAAGGAAAAAGTTAAATTAGCTCTATTTGCAGATGGCATGATCCTATATATAAGTGATCCTACAGTCTCCATCTCAAAATTTCTAAAGGTGATAAATTCCTTTAGCAAAGTGGCAGGATACAAAAATCAATGCACAAAAATCAGTAGCTTTTTTATTGTTTTTGGTTTTGGTTTTGGTTTTCTGAGGTAGGGTCTCACTTTAGCTCAGGCTAACCTGGTATTCACTAGGAGGTCTCAGGGTGGCCTTGAACTCACGGCGATCTTCCTACTTCTGCCTCCCAAGTGCTGGGATTAAAGGCACGTGCCACTACACACACCATCAGTAGCTTTTCTATATGCAAAGGACAAATATACAGAGAAAGAAATCAGTGAAGATACCCCATTTTCAATAGCAACAAAAAATTAAATACCTTGGAATAACACTAACCAAGGATATGAAAGACCTATATAATGAAAACATAAAAACACTCATGAAAGAAATAGAGGAGGTCTTGAGAAAATAGAAAGAACTCCCATCCTCCTGGATAGGTACAATTAATATTGTAAATATGGCAATTCTACCCAAAGCAATATACAGAATTAATGAAATACCAGTAAAAATACTAGGATCATTCTTCACAGACTCAGAAAAAAAATGATATCAAAATTCATATTTAACGGCAGAAGACCTCTGATATCCAAACATATCCAAACATATCCTAAGCAAAAAACTATCCAAACATATCCTCAGTAAAAAAAAACTATTTCTGGTGGTATCACCATATCTAATCTAAAGCTATATTACAAAGCCACAGTGACAAAAACTGCTAGGTACTGGAATTAAAATAGAAACATAGACCAATGGAACAGAATTGAAGACCCAGACCTTAAGGCAGCAACTATAGCTGCTTGACATTTGACAAATGTGCCAATAATGTAGACTGGAGAAAAGACAGCATCTTCAATAAATGATATTGGACAAGTTGGATGACCATATGTAGAAAATTATTTAAACCCACTCATTTCACCATACACAAATATCAAGTCTAAATGGATCAAAGACCTCAATTTAAGACCTGAAACTCTTCAACTACTGGAAGAAAAAAAAAGTAGGAGGAACTTTCCACAATATATGAGTGGGGAAAAAACTTCCTGAACAAAACCCCAGTAATCAAGGAAATTAAACAAGCACTTAACCAATGGTATCTCATGAACCTAAAAAGCTTTGAACAGACAAACATTCCTTAAGCAGAGCGAATATATTACCCAGTAAATGGGAGAAAATCTTTGCCAGCTATACCACCGACAGAAACCTAATATCTAGAATCTACAAGAAATTCAAAAACCTAAACAGTAAAAAATCAAACAACCCACTCACAAAGTGGGGCAGAGAACTGAATAGAAAATTCTCAGAGGAAAAAATACAAATGGAAAACACACACTTAAGAAAATGTTCAATATACCTAACCATCAGTGACATGCAAATTTAAACAACTATGAGATTCCACCTTACCCCAGTAGGATAGTAAACATTAAAAAATCAAATAAAGCAAACATTGGCTAGGATGGGGAGAAACAGGAACCTTCATTCACTTGTTGGTGGGAATGTAAGATGGGACAACCACTATGAAAAGCAATATTAAGGCTCTTGAAAAGGTTGACTATAGAGTTACCAACAGACCCAGTTATTCCTTTACTGGGAATTTACTCTAAAAGTTCCATGCCTCAGTTCAGAGAGATTTGCTCAACCATGTTTATAGCTGCTCAATTCATAATACCTAAGAACTGGAATCAACCAAGTTGCCCATCATTAGATGAATGGATAACCAAGATGTGGTATATCTACACGATGGAATTCTACACAGTAGTAAGGAAAAACAACACAATGAAATTTGTAGAAAAATGGTCAAACTTGCAAGAGATCATTCTCAGTGACCTCACCCAATCACAGAAAGACAATCATTGCTCGGTCTCACTCATCTGTGGCTCCTAAACTGGATCAACCCGAGTTGCTGACATACCTCATAGGCATCTTGATGACCGGACAATAGGGAGGGTGGGGATGGAGTATAGGGTAAGGATTGGGGGAGGGGGGAGGATACAAAACTGGACCCAAATGGCACTGTACCATAAAATCCTATATCTTGAAAGACAGACTAAGAAATTGAACCATCATCAGGTCCTTAGAGGGTACACTTGCCCTGTGGAGGCTATGATGAAGACTAACCTTAATTTTCTCCTGTTTCTCTCTATCTCTCTGTCTTTGTCTCTCTTCTTTCTCTTTTATATTACCTATCATTTTCTTCCTTCTTCTCCCTTTGGCGCTGGCTTGTAACTCCCAGTACCAGGATGCAATTAACATCCACAATGATTAGACAGACCTACAAGGTTTCCCAAAAGAAGACAGACTTCTGTCAGAGTACTTGATTACTCACCAAAGGTTAATGGTAATACCCTAGTGCCAAAGTCACCATATGATGTCAGTATAGAACATGGAGAGACCTGGTAGGAATATGGAGGAGAGCCAGTCCCCAGAAATTTAGCTCATCTAATGTCAAAAGGTGCTACATGAGCTACTGGGGGGAAATGGCCAACATCTGTCCAAGCAACTCATCAGCAAACAACATGACATGATGCTCCCCCAAGTGAAATATTGGCACAAAGCCATGGTGAGTAACCAACTGCTCCTGGATTGGCTAGCAGATCTGCTCAGTGGAACAGAACTCATATCTGGAACTGGGAAACAAGTCAGAATCATATCCAAATAATGAGTTTGCTGTCAAATATCAAGCTCCCCGCAATCTTGGACTACAAGAGAGTCTACACCTATTAACCTCTCTAAACTAATAATGGTTATCTCATTTATCCAGTACTGACTTTGCTCTCCATTGGAGAATCCGCTTCTCTTTTTCACATGAATGAAGAATCTGAGGAGAAAATAAGCCCATTGCGCCTCACCAGGGCCCCAGGTGAAACAATAGAGTAATTGTGGAAATGAGCAAACTTTTCTTGGTGAACCTGGTATCAGCACAAGGGTGAAGAAGATATACACAGAGAACACTCAACTCCTACCAACCCAGAGATCCAGAGACACAGAGACTCCCCAGGCCACATCACTGAAGTAGACCTAAAACAAACCCAACAGGGCTCAAGAAAATCCACAGAAGAGGGGGCAGAAAGATTGTTAGAGCCACAGTTGGGACATTGTGCACAGAGACATTGCCTCTTCACTATAACTGATGGCTACCCCCACAATGAATGACCCACAATCCCCATGGGGTTACTGGCTTCCCCAATGAGGAGGGTCCCTTCTGAGGCAACGGACAGGGATGAGAGTAAAGATGGTACCAACGTGGGCTGTTTTTTCACTGAGTATGTATGTAACTAATAAAAAAAGAAGTACTAGCCCAAGCAATAAGACAGGAGAAAGATATGAAAGGGGTACAAATTAGAAAGGAAGACGTCAAACTAGCCCTATTTGCAAAGGACATGATCCTATAAGTAAAAACCGAAATTACTCTACCATAAAACTTCTAAAGGTAATAAATTACTGCAGCAAAGTAGCAGGATACAAAATCAACACACAAAAAAATCAGTGTACTTCCTGTATGCACAAGACAAACATTCAGTGAAAGAAGTCAGTCAGGCTGTCCCATTTTCAATAGTCACAAACACAACACACACACACACACACACACACACACACACACACAAATAAAATACCTTGGGATAACACTAACCTTGGGATAACCAATGATGTGAGAGACCTATATAAGAAAAAATAAAAACAGACAAGAAGTAAATTAAGGAAAACATGAGAAGATGGAAAACCCTTGCATGCTCCTGATTAGGTAAAATTAATATTGTGAAAATGGTAATTCTACCAAAAGCAATATACAGATTCAACAAAAAGCCAATAAAAATCCCAGCATTACTCTTCTTCACAGACACAGAGAACATAATCTCAAAATTTATATGTAATGGCAGAAGGTCCTGCATATCTAAAAATATCTTCAGCAAAAGAAAACCTTGGGAGGTATCACCATACCTGATATAAAGCTATACTACAAAGCCATAGTAACAAAAACATCATGGTATTGACATAAAAACAGACGTATAGACCAATGGAACCGAACTGATGACACAGCTTTTAGTTCAAGTAACTACAGCTACTTGATCTTTGAGAAAGGAGGCAACAATGTACACTGGAGAAAAGACATCGTCTTCAACAAATGATGCTGGACAAATTGGATAACTACATATGAAGAAATTGAAACTAGAGCCACTCTTCTCACTATGCATAAAAATCAACTCCAAATGGATTAAAGGCCACAGCATAAGATCTGAAACTCTCAACCTATTGGATAAAAAAAGAGAGAGAGAGAGAGAGGAAACTTTCCATGACATAGGAGTGGGGAAAGACTTCCTAAATAATACCCCAGTACCCCAGGAAATTAAACAATTAACCAGTAGGATCTCATGAAGCTAAAATGTTTCTGTATAGCCAAAGATGCAATAAGCAGAGCCAACAGACTATCAACAGAATGGGAGAAAATCTTTGTCAGCTACACCACTAACAGATCTTACATCTAGAATCTACAAAGAACTCAAACAACTAAGCAATAAAAAAATTAAACAATCTACTCAAAAAGTGTTGCAGAGAAAGCTGGGAATTATGGCACATGCCTTTAATTTCAGCACTTAAGAGGCAGAGGTAGGAGGATCACCATGAGTTTGAGGCCACCCTGATACTACATAGTGAATTGCAGGTCAGTCTGGCCTCAAGTGAAACCCTATCTTGAAAAAAAGAAAATGTGGCAGAGAACTGAATAGAGAATTCTCAATGGAAGAAATACAAATGGCTAATACTCACTTAAGAAAATGTTTAACATCCTTAAATATCAGGGAAATGCAAATAACTATGAGATTCTACCTTACTCCAAAAAGGATGTGAGAAAAGAGGAACCCTCATGCTAATGGTGAGAGTGAAAACTTGTAGAACCATTATGGAAATCAATATGGAGATTCCTGAAAAAAGATGAAAATAGAGCTACCAACTGACACAACTATTCCTCTCCTGGGCATCTACCCTCTGCAGTGTTACACTCTTCACTGCAGAGATATTTGCTCAACCCCTTTTATAGCTGCTTAGTTCACAATAGCTAAGAACTATTAGATAATGGATGGATAATGAAGGTGTGGTACGTATATACAATTGAATTCTACTCAGCACTAAGAAAGACTAACATAATGAAATTTGTAGGAAAATGGGTGGACTTGAAACAGATCATACTAAGTGAACTCATATAAGCAAACAAAAAGACAAACACTACAAGTTCTCCCTCATCTCTGGTTCCTAAAGTAAAACAGCTTGAATTGCAGGCATACCTGGCAAGGAAATCAAGAGATGATAGGAGGGGCAGAAGGGTTTGGCGAGAAGGAATGGGAGGGTGGGAGCACATATACACAAATCCAAACACTAAATGAATTGGTGCCATAGAAACCTTCCTCCTGGATAGCAGACTAAAAGATATAACCTTCAACAGGAACACAGAGTAATTATCTGGTAAGAAGGGCTCTGGAAAGGGTAGGATCAAACCTGATCCTAAATCATTCAGCTCTGGCTTATAAATCCCAGTATCAGAAATATTGAATTATTGATCAGAGAAACTTACAGGGCCCCCAAAACAAGACAGGTTTCTGTAAAAGTACTTGATTAACTGCCTGAGGTAAAAGGTAAGACCGTATTCCTGAAGACACCACATGCTGCCAACACAGAACATCAAGAGACCCAGTTGAATCTGGAAGTCAGTTCCCAAATGGTTAGCTTGTATAGTACCGAAAAGCACTACATAAGCTTCTGCAAGAAAATGGCCAACAACATTGTGAGCAAGCACAGGACCCTGCACTATGAAAGCAACCAGGCTGACAAGAGGTACACATCTGTACAATAGTGGCACACAGCCTAGGTGGTAACCAATGGCTCTCTGATTGGCTAAGAGATCTGCTCAGTGTAAAGGAACCCATAGCTAGAACCAAGATTATGGAATCCAATGAAGAGCTCCTACTAGTCTTTGGCCAAAAGTAAGGCTATAATCATCAAAATCTCTGTAAATTAGCAATGCTTAGCCCCTTTAACCTATCCTGATCTCACTCCCCATTGAAGAATCTGTTTTTCTTCAGCAGTGAGAACCAAGGATAACCAAACTCTATTTACAAGAGAAGAATAGAGAGCTGACATCCTAGTAGGAGAATAACCACCCTGGCACAGCACTTAGGACCCAGTGAACCAACAGAGGAATTGAGATGACAAAGAGTGCTGCTTCTATGGAGAGCCAGACAACCTGTGCCAGGTTGATAGAGACAAACACTAAGGACACTAAAAATGTACCAATGCAGAAATTCAGGATCTGTGGAGAGCTCAACACCAAAGTATACTTAAAGCACACCCAGAAAGGCTCAAGGACTTTGGGGGAACAAAGGGCAGAAAAAAATGTGAGAGACAGGTGGGGGATGGAATATCCAGAGGCACTCTTCCCACCCTACCAATGAATAACTTCTGCTCTCACAAGGCATAACACAAAACTCCATGGTAAATATCAGCAATCCCACTAAGAAGAGCCCTCAATGGAATGAGGGCAGGGGGAAGGGAAATGATGGCACCAACATGTGATGTATCCATACAAAGTCTCTACTTAATATAAATGAAAAATAAAAAATTAAATATATAGCACTGATTCTCTGAAGAAAAAGAAGTAAAAGTGGAATTTAAGCAAGAGATGGAAATGCTGAAGAAAAACATAACAGAAAACAGAAATGCAATAACCCTCCTGAAAGGATCCCAAGAAAGCCTCACCAACAGAATAGAAAACATGGAGGACAGAATTTCAGAACTCCACATATGTCAGAAGAATTATACCAGGATTTGAACACCATTGTCAAGTTAAAAAAACTGTGAAAATAGAACATGAGGGAACTTCAGGATACCTTAAAAAGACCAAATATTTGGATCATAGGTATACAGGAAGGAAAAAAAAAAAAAAAAGATCAAAGGAATAAAGAATATCTTCAACTAAATTACTGAAGAAAAATTTCTGAACCTTACAAGAGGGAGACCAATCCAGGTACAGGAGGTACACAGAACATCAAATAGACACTAAACCAGAGAAGAGACACCCCACATCACATACTTAAAACACTAAACATGAAAAACAAAGAGAGAATACTAAAAGCTGAAAGAGAAAAACAGCTCATTACATACAAAGGTAAACCCATCAGAATTACCTCAGACTTCTCCATGGAAACTCTAAAAGCTTTAGTAACTTGGAACAGAGTATTTCAAATGCTAAATGACCATGTCTACCAAACCAAACTACTATACCCAGCAAAATTATCTTTTATAATAGAAGGGATATAAACCAACTCTATGATTACATGAGCACCAAGCCAGCCCTACAAAGAATACCACATGGAATATATCACACTCTGGAGTGGAACCAATATGTACATAAGGACAGGAAAAGAAACAATCAAAATTAGATTGGTCATAAAAGTATTCTAAGAACAAGAAAATAGCAAACTCCACAAAACCTTCAACATGACAGATTAACTCACATCTCACAGTTATAACTCTGAGCATTAGTAGGCTTAACTCCCCAGTGAAAAGACACAGGTTAACAGGCAGGATCAGAAAGCTAGACTCATCCATTTGTTGTCTTCAAGAAACCCATGTTACCATTAAAGAAAGAAACAACCTTAGAGTGAAAAGTTGGAAAATGGTATTCCTAGAAAACAGAAGCAAGGAACAAGCAGGAGTGACTACACTGATTTCTGACTTTAAACCAAAAGCAATCAAAAGAGATAAAGAAGACCAACCCATACTAATTAAAGGAACAATACAACAAAAGGATATTACAATGATGAATTTATATGCACCAAACATAGGGGCACCTAATTTTATAAAGTAAAATTTATTAGACAATAAAAATACAAATCCCAATATAATAATAGGAGAATTTAATACCTGTCATCAATAGATAGCGCCTCTATGTAGAAATTTAACAGAGAAACAATGGAGCTAAACAACACCATAGATCAAATGAACTTAACAGACATCTAAAGAATATTCCACCTTAAATTCTACTGAATACACATTCTTTTCAGCAGGTTATGGAACTTCCTCCAAAAGAGACCATATACTAAGGCATAAATCTTGTATCCACAAATAAATCACTTAAATATTCATTTGAAGGCACTGGAAAGACAAGAACATACCAACCCCCAAAGTACCAAATGGAAGGAAATTGTCAAGATCAAAGCAGAAAATCAGTGAATTAGAAATAAAGAAAATATTTAAAAATTGATGAAACAAACAGCCAGTGCTTCAAAAAAGCAAACAAGGTTGATAAACCAGTGGCCAAACTGATCAAAAGAAAAAAAGGGCTGGAGAGATGGCTTAGAAGTTAAAGTACTTGCCTGTGAAGCCTAGGGACCCATGTTTGACTCTCCAGATCCCATGTAAGCCAGCACACAATATGACACAAGTGAACAAGGTCACATATGCACACATATCTGGAATTTGACTGCAAAGGCTAGAGACCCTGGTGGGCCAATTCTCTCTCTCTCTACCTCTCTCTCTCTCTCACTCTCACTCTCTCTCATAAAAAGAGAGAAGACACAAATCAATAACCTAAATGAAGGGCTGGAGAGATGGATTAGTGGTTAAGGCACTTGCCTGCAAAGCCCAAGGACCCAGGTTCAATTCTCCAAGTTCCACATTAGCCAGCTGCACATCATGGCACATGCATCTGGAGTTTATTTGCAGTGGCTAGAGGTCCTGGTATGCCCATTATCTGTCTCTCTTACCCCTCTGTCCCTCTGTCTCTAATAAATAAAAAATGATGAAAATTTTTTTTAAAAGATTATAAATGAAAACAGAGACATCACAACTGATACCAATGAACTTTGAAGAACCATTGGGGTATATTTCAAAAATATATATTCTATAAAACTAGAAAACCTGTATTACATGAAACTCGAAAACCTGGAAGAAATGGATGAATTGCCTGACTCATACCAAAACTAAGTCTAGAACTTCTTAAACAAATTCATTACTTCTAATGAAATTTTAAAAGTTAATAAAAAGCCGGGTGTGGTGGCACACATCTTTAATCCCAGGACTCATGAGGCAGAGGTAAGAGGATTGCCATGATTTTGAGGCCACCCTGAGATTACATAGTGAATTCCAGGTCAGCTTGGGCTACAGTGAAACCCTACTTCTAAAAAACAAAACAAAACAAACAAAAAAAAGTTAATAAAAACCTACCAACAAAAATAAAAAATACAGGCCCAGATGGATTCACCACTGAGTACTACCAAGGTTTCTTCATTCAAGAACAAAAACCACTTCTTTCCAAATTACTTTGCATGATTGGGAAAACAGGACTGCTCCTAAACTCCTGTGAAACCAGTGTTACTCTAATACCTACTCTAAACCATACAGAGAACCAACAAAAATAAAAAATTATAGACCGATATCCCTAATGAGTTTAGACCAAAATTTGTTAATAAATCCTTATGCACTAAATTCAAGAACATATCAAAAGCATCAGCCAACTCAATCAAGTAGATTTCACCTCATCAATGCAGGAATGGTTCAACATATGGAAATCAATAAATGTAATTCACCACATAAATAGATTTAAACACAAGAATCACATGATTATTTCAATAGATGCAGAAAAGGCCTTTGATAAAATACAATACCTCTTCATGATTAAAACACTGGAGATACCAGGTATGGTGGCACATACCTTTAATCCTAGCACTTGAGAGACAGAGGTAGGACTGTGGTGAGTTCAAGGCCAGGCTGAGACTACATAGTGAATTCCAGGAATTCCAGGTCAGCATGGGCTAGAGCAAGACCCTACCTTGAAAAACAAAAACAAACAAACAAACAAAAAACACTGGAGAGATAAGGGATGGAGGGAACATATCTCAACATAATAAAGGCTATTTATAATGCACATAAGGCCCAGATCATATTAAATGGGGGAAAACTTGAAGCATTTCCATTAAGGTCTGGAACAAGACAGGAGCACCAACTCTCATCATTGCTTTTCAACATGTTACTTGAAGTCTTAGCTCAAGCAATAAAACAAGAAACAAAAGGGATGCAAATTGGCAGGGAAGAATTCAAACTAGCCCTGTTTGCAGATGACATGATTCCATATATAAGTGATGCAAAAGAGTCCACCAAAAATCTTCAAACGGTGATAAATTCTTTCAAAAAAGTGGCAGGATACAAAATCAATACACAAAATTCATTAACCTTCCTATATGCCAAAATAAATATGTGAAGAAAGAGATAAGAAATGCTATCCTATTTTCAATAGCCACAAAAAAATTCAATACTTTGCGATATCACTAACCAAAGCAGAGAAAGACATACAAAGAAAACATAAAATACTGAAAAAAGATATTGAAGAGGATATGAAAAGATGGAAAAACCTCCCTTGATCATGGATTGGAAGAATTAATATTGCAAAAATGGCCATCCTACCAAAAGCATTATACAGATTCAATGTAATTCAAATACAAAGTCCAGCAATATTTTTTCACAGAGATAGAAAAGTATAGTCTCAAAATTCATATGGAAGAACAGAAAGGCCTCAGATAGCCAAAAATATCCTCAGCAAAAAAAAAAAAAAAAAAAAAAAAAAAAATTACATCTGGAGGTATCACCAAGCCTGTTTTTAAGCTATAAAAAAAGCCGTAGTAACTAAAGCAACATGGTACGGACACAAAACCAGACACATAGATTGATATAAGGGAATAGAAGACCCACATTGAAATTTAAGCAACTACAGCTACCTCATCACTGACAAAGGGGGCAAAAATACACAATGGAGAAAATACAATATCTTCAACAATTGGTGCTGGAGAAATTGGATAACCACATGTAGAAAAATGAAATTAGATCCACTTCTCTCACCCAGCACAAAAGTCCACTCCAAATGGATTATGGACCTCAGTACCTGAAAACTCTAAAAAATCTTGAAGCAAAAACAGGGAGAACATGCCATGATATAAGTGTAGAGAAAGACTTCCTGAATAAAATAGCACAGGAAATTAAATCAACACTCAACCACTGGGACCTCATGAAACTAAAAAGCTATTAAATGTACCAACAAGAAACAATCAACAGAGTCAATAGACAACCCAAAGAATGGGAGAACATTTTCATCAGCTACACCTCCAACTAAGATCCAATAACTAGAATCTACAAAGAACTCAAAAAACTAAACAATAAAATAATCAAACAAGGGCTGGAAAGATTGCTTAGTGGTTAAGGCACTTGCCTGCGAAGCCTAAGGACTTAGGTTCAACTCCCCAGAACCCATGTAAGCCAGATGCACATGGTGGTACATGCATCTGCAGTTCATTTTCAGTGGCTGGAGACCCTGGCATTCTCGTTTTTCTCTCTCTCTCTCTCTCTCTCTCTCTCTCTCCAATAAATAAAAATAAATAAATAAACAAATCATCCCAATCAAAAAAAGGGGGGAGTAGAAATTTGAACAGAGAATTCTCAAAGGAAGAGAAACAAATGGCCATTACACACATTAAGGAGATGCTCAACATTTTTAGTCATCAGAAAAATGCAAATTAAAACATTTCTAAGAATTTATCTCACTCCACTCAAGATTGTATACTTCAGAAAACTCAATAACAACAAATGCTGGTAAGGATGTGGGGAAAGAGTAGTCCTTGCTCACTGCTAGTGTGTGTATAAACTTGTACAACCAGTATGGAAATACGTATGGAGATTCCTGAAGAAGATGATCTGCCACTTGGCATAGCTATACCACTCCTGGCCATTTACCCTAAAGACTCCATTCTTTACTACAGAGATACTTGCTCAACCAGTATGTTGTTCAGCAGTGGTTGGTGCTCTATTTACAAAAGCTAGGAACTAGATCCTGGCACGGTGATGCACACCTTTAATCCCAGCACTCAGGAGGCAGAGGTAGGCAGATTGCCTTGAGTTCAAGGCCACCCTGAGACTACATAGTGAATTCCAGATCAGCCTGGGCTTAAGTGAGACCCTACTTTGAAAAACTGAAAAAAAATAAAATAAAAATTTTAAAAAAGCTAGGAACTAGAATCAGCCCAGATGCCCATCAACTGATGAGTGAATAATGAAAATATGATATATATGCACAATGAAATTCTACTCAGTGGAAAGGAAAAATGAAATAATGAACTTTGCAGGAAAATAGATGGAGTTAAAAAATGTCATTCTAAGTGAGGTCACACAGGCAAAGAAAGATAACCACATGTACTTTCTCATATGAAGTACCTAAATGGGATAAATTGGAGATGAGTGCAAAGGCTACTTAGCACCAAGAATATGGGCATAAACTGAGGTGAGACTAGTAGAGAGAAGAAATAGGAAGGGACAAAATATCAGGAGTAGGAGGGGCTTGAAGGAATAGGGGGGAGGTAGGGTGGGTAGAAAGGGAATAATACAAAAGTTAAGAAAACATGAATCAGTTCCATTAAAAAAACCCTCTTTCTTACTAGCATTGTACATGATATAATCACATAATATAAAAGAGGAGGGGAGACAGTCTGGAGAGAAAGTGAAAAAAGCTTAATTTTAAGGCCATGGATTCTGGCTGGTAAATCCAAGGACCAGAACTAGGTTACCACACCCCCCAATCTCATGACAGTAAGCTGCTGCCAGGAAGAACCATGAGGTCCCTAAGAAAATATAGACCTTTGCCAGAACACCTGATTATCTGCAAGAGTTAAAAAGTATGACCCTATTACTGAAGACATCACAGGTTGTGGTCACAGGACATTGAAATACCATGCTGGAATCAAAAGGGAAGCAAGCTCACTTCTGGCTAACCCTCATTATGTTCGAGAGCCCTGTTAAGAGCTGACAGAGGACAACAGTCACCAACAGCACAGCATGAATAAGCAGGGGACACAACAGACTATGAAATCAATGAGCTGCTCAAGAAGTACACAGTTGTACAATAGTGGCACACAGCCTCTATGAGTTCTCTGATTGGTAATGAAGCCTGCTCAGTGGGAGAGAACTCATATTTGGTACAAGAAAAACACGTCAGAATCCTATGGTCTGGAAAGAGTGGGTTTTCCCATCAAAAATCTCTCAAACAACTTCACATACCCCTTTAACATAAGCTGTTCTCACTCTTGGTTAGAGAATCTGCTTTATTTTACAGGTGGCAGAGAAAACGAAAGACAGCGAAGACACATCAGTGAGTCAAGAAGATAACCGATTTCCCACTGCAAGATTTGCCACCTCTTCTACATCTGTCAAGTCTCAAGAGAACTTGTTGTGGAAGCAGAGCCATGAACACTGCTCTTACTGCTAGCCTAACAACCAGCTCCAAGTTGATGGTGGCAGACATTATGATCAATCAAATCCTATCAAAACAGAAATCCAGAATCTATAAAGAACTCAACACTAAATCAGACTGCCAACAAGCTTCCATAATTCAGGGAACATTGCATTGTGGAAGATGGGGCAGAAAGATTGTAAGAGTCATGAAGGGGGTAGGAATACCCTCAGACATAGTCCCCCACTTAACTTCCATATGAACTGAGGCCTTCATAATCCCAGTGAATACCATAACCCCACTGAGGAGGGCCCCTAGCGTAATGGAAGGCAGGGTGAGGGGACAAAAGAGTATAATAGAGTATAATCTGCTATAATATACATATGTAATTAAATGAAAAATTTAAAAAAGAAAATAAACTGATAATATTTCTCAAAAAATAGCTTTAACATATGAAAAATTATAACCCTGAATTTTCACTGTGTCTTGGCAAACAACATAAATGTCCATTATCAATAGAGACCTACTAAATCAACTTAATATCTCCTTTAACATTGTATCAAATTATATTATCTAACAATAATAGTATGTACCCATCAAAGTCAATAACATACACATATTTACAAAGAAAGTTATGTATGTTATAATCTTTTCAAATTTTGATGTAAAAATAAATACAATTCTATTTTAAAATAGATATGTTTATATGCCCAGAAAAAAAAAAAGAGACAAACAAGAATTCTTGGGAGAAATTTACAAAGATGTAAAATCATTATCTCCAAGAGGTAGAATATGAATTCTTTCTTCAAATCTTTTTTTTTTTCATATCTAATTGTTTTTACAAAGATCTTGAATATATTTATATTAAGAAAACATTATCAACAATTGCTACTTTTAAAGAGTATACAAAAGGAAGCAAATGAAAATGTGCTAATATTGAATGTCAGAAAGGGCTTCCATTAATTACACCAACCACAAACAAGGAATTCTCAAAGTCCATCCTCAAAAAGTTTCCCACATCCAATTTTAACAGGATGCCACAAGGCCACCTACAATCCTGTCTGAATTAACACTAACAATTTCCTTTGCTTAATCCTTATACGTAAGACACCTGGCTACTATTCTAATTCTAATTAGATAAAAACAAAAATGAGTGCTTGGTTTTCCATAACTAATCAATTTTATAATACAGGAGGAATCTTCTCTCACTCTCTCCTCCCATTCTGTTCTCATTTATGCAGCTTTAGGAAAAAAAAAATAACAAGCAAAAGGTTGGAAGACCTTTAAACCTTAAAGGTAAATCCATGAAGAGTTTACCAAGACATGTTATAAGTCTATATATATATATGTTTCATGCTTATTTTTTTGTTAATGTCTATGATTAGCTAATAGTTCTCACAAAAACAGATGGGTATCAGAATATGGATAGAAAAGGCAATAGACAAAATGACAACTATCTTAGCTCTAAGTTCTAGAAATTTCATTATTTAGTAACAGCTTAAGCTCATCATTTTAAAAGTAGGGTTTTATCAGCCATGAGGAGTAGGGGAAGCTAGCACTTAGTGACTGGTATTTCTGAGAACAAAAGAGGTAAAAGTTATTTACAGTGACCTTTTAATATTTACCTTAAAGCTGCTAATCAGATGTAAATTGTCACCCCATGGATATGCATAATCAACTTTATTCCCTTTGCTAATTGAGAAATAGAGCTGTTAATGTCAAGAAACATTTGAAAAATGTGCCAAGCTTGCTCAATGGAGCAAGTTCTTTTTAAAAGTCACAGTTTCCATATGGTGAAATCATGGAAATTAGACTTAGGGAAAAATGCAAAGGACTAATTTGCTATGGTGACAGTCTATGCTGGAACAAAATCCATCTTAACCCCAAATTTTGGAAATCTAATCACTTCTTGTGTTCAAAAATAATCCCCTCAGCTCTATAAAAAATCATTCCAGTGCCTCCTTCCAAAGTTCCTCTCATGCTGAGTCCACATTTCCCACCTGGCAGTGTTTCCCCTTAATGATCACTGTGCCAGAACTCAGAGTCACCCTGGTTCCTACAAGTTCTCCTTGTAACTGAACTCTCCATTGGCTTTGTTTGTTTGTTTGTTTGTTTGTTTGTTTGTTTGTTTGTTTGTTTGTTTGTTTGTGGTAGGGTTTCACTCTAGTCCAGGCTGACCTGGAATTCACTATGTAGTCTCAGGGTGGCCTCGAACTCTCGGTGATCGTCCTACCTCTGCCTCCCAAGTACTGGGATTAAAGGCATGAGCCATTGGCTTTTTGAGTTTCCATTAAAAATGACCACCAGAGGGTAAATCTGTCTGACTTCAAGTCTGTAAAAAGAGGACAACATAGTCCCTGGGGTGATAGTTTGAAACTGCTATTGTCTTTATAGTACCAGATGTGGAAATAGCATGATTTTAACATATTGCTAAATGAAGGGGAAAGGCAAATGAAATAGTAACTGACACATGGCCTGATCTGCCCTCTTATTTCAAGACATACCCATTTTTACCCTGCCTCAATGACTCTTGTTTGATGAAACCCACAATTACTCCCTTATCTTTGAGACAATCATTGCCAGAAGATTCTTCCTCTTAAAACAGCTTGATTAAAATACTCTCCTTACTCTCTGATACATTTTATCTTTACAATAATGCATGTAATAAATTAAAGCCACCCTCAAACACAAGCCCCAAACATTCTCCTGTGATAGGCACAGCAAGCAAGTGTTGTATTGCTAGTGAGATAAAAAACACAAGCAGCAGAGTGAGGACTGCAGACACTAAGGGGCTCAGCACCACAGCACCCTTCAAAGTGCTTGGAAGTGGACAGTAGTGAGGTATTTTAGGAGCAACAGAACCCTTGAAAGATAAAGCAAAGACTTTCCTTGAGCCTGCAGTGGGGAATCTGATTCTGCCTATCTCTTCATCCCTATAGGAGTCCTCACAGCCTCCACATTAACAGAGGCCAGAAATGTCAGAAGGGTCTGGTCTTTCCTTATCTTTCTTTCCTAAAATAGATAATTAGTCTCTTCCAGGAAGGATTATTTCCTTTGCTAGGACTAGAATTGGGACTGATATCTTTTGCGGAAGATTAAGATTTCTAGAAGATATCACTTTCCAAGAAGTGTCTGGACATCTGACATGGGTACTAGACTGACCAGCACAGCCTATCTACAGTAAATTCCCATAAAAACCCCAATCAGGACACCAGGCTGGCTTTCCCATTTCCAGGAACCCCATCCTTCTTATATCAGGAGCTCTGCCTTCTTTCCTTATATTAAGCTCTATAATAAAAGTCTTTCTAAATGTCACCCTTTGTGGTCTGTGGATTTTATTCATTGAAATTCATAAGACAAGAACCTGGAGACCACTGAGTCAGTGAAAGTTTTGTATGACTTTGACACCTTAACTACTGAGCTAAGAAAAGTTTCATCACTTTCAAAGACATCCTACATTTCCATATCAATAGTGGGGCTTAACTCTGAACTAGTCCATACTTCAAACTTATGTTATCCCAAGGCATCTTGTAGACATAAATAGTTCTCACCTCAAATGGAAAAATAGTTTATTCTATAGCCAAAAATGAGTGACCATGATTCATACTGAATGAGTGAACATGGATTCATACTGAAGAAGAATAGGAGAAAGCTAGCTTCTCTTAAGCAATTTTATTTAGAAATTGAGGCTAAGAAAAAACCAGGAGATGCCACCCCACATGCCACCTTGCCCTGGCACAAGAATAAAACTCTTGGCAGAAATGGAACTAATTTCTCATCAAGATAGACAACAATGCATCCTACTGTCTATCGTCTAAGGCACTACCTAAACAGCCCAGGTGGGCTGGCCCTGGGGTCTGCCCTCCATATCTATAAACCAATCCAGTCTTTGCCTTCCATATAAAGGCTCTCATCTTCTTCCTGTCTTTCCTTTTTTCTCTCTGTGCCTTACTCTGTGCTTAGTGGGTGGGAGCAGAGCATAATATTGTTTCTTGGTCTGAATAAGTCTCTGTCTGCCTCTGTTTCATACCTTGTGGTAACTTCTCACTTTAATTACATATATGATTTCCCCCTGGTCTCTGAACCTACCCCATGCATATTTCCCTTACACTCCAAATCAACCATGTGGATGCTTTAACTAACTCTAGGCCTGTGTCTCTAAACTCAGGGTAACTATGGGTACAACTTTCTTTTCTCCTTAGGATTTCTCATTTGATATTTTCTCTACTTTGATATTTTCTCGCTGTTATTCTTCCTTATGTCATCACCATTTGCTCTTTTAACTTTCTTCCATGGGGAAAATCAGGGTGGAAGCTATGGTATTCTTTTTGAATCTCCATACACAAGTTCCTAAATTCTATCCTCCACGTACCTGTGGCTCTACTCCAGTCTTTCCCTAAACCCTCAACTTTTCTTAAATGATGAACTATGAAGTATTTTCCTCATGACAGCATGTTTCCTACTTCCCACATTTATGACTTTTTTCTAGCCTTCTTCCTAGATTGCCATCTTCTTTAAATAAAACCTACAATTTATTTCCCCCCAAAATGAACTTAATAATTTATATTTTATCCTTCTTGAGTTCGTCTTTATCAATTCTTTGTTAAAGATAGGACAAAACTCAAACTCAGGGTTCACAAGTTTGAGGGACTCCTGAATCCCCAAATCCTGAATCGATGTTATCACAGATACTTTGTACCAATGTGGTAATAGTTTTATGATATTCTTGTAGTTAGAAAAAAACAAGTTATAAATCAAGGCATTTTTCAAATGCTTTGGTGGAAGTACTAGGCAGCCTGGTTATAGAAAGAGAGAGAGAGAGACAGACAGAGAGAGAAACCTAAGCTAAAGCCCTCAGATGGTATCTGATGACAGTCTTAGCCTTTGGGTTGGTGGTTGGTAGAGCTAGTAGGCTGTTTATACATTACAAAGGATTTACAAAACTGTCACAAGGATTAGTTCTAACACAAAGGTGGGCAATAGTGTCTATTAAGGGGGTTAAAAACAGTCCAAGATAGTTTGACTCTAGACCTGCAATGTTCAAACTCTCCATAGTCAGCTATGCAGAATCTTTAATGAAGGTTTGTTTTTTTACCTGGAATCTTCAGTCCACACCCTTCAGAGCAACATGTTCACAAAAACACATCTGATATAAAGTGACACTCTGAGAAAGCAACGTCATTAGTGGAAGAAGCTTGTGTTTTGAGAAATGGTTCTTATTGCATTCCCACCACATACTGCAGGTGCCTGAATAGTTACTTCTCTATCAACTCTGATTACCTCATCTACAAAGTGCTTTAACTGACCTGCTTAGTCTGACAGCCTGTTTGATGCAACAGAACATATTCAAACATTTTTAATGCTCCATTTTTTACTTGACTTTTTAGATATGCCTCATATCATAAATACTCCTCAAATGTGCAATTCATAGCCTTTTACTATATTTACAGACAACTATCATAGCCAGAGGTTTAGGGCAAGAGTCCTGGGTTCAGCATCCAACAGGATAAGCTCTCCCATCCATACAAATATCCAAGTAAACAGCACAGTAGTGATGCAAAGTAAAGAGAAAATGTAATCAATGTATAGGTAAGAGAGCAAATAAAGTGGTCCAGTACCTCTAAGTCCATCTTCAGAGAACTGATATGGTCTTTAGATTTCAACAGAGGAAAATTAGGACAAGGGACAAGAGGTATCCACACTTAAGCAATCCTGGTCAAAGTATACTCTCCTTATTATCTCAGTTCTGGTTCTGCAAGGTGATCCTAAGGAGTCCTTACTGTTGGTGTAGTTTGAAAGGACAAATATAATTCCCCTTAAATGACAACTTGTGCTCCAGGGACAGCCCCATTCTCATAGATGAGTACCCTCAACTTGGGGCTGGTCTGTCCTCTGAAGCTTTGTTATTCCTAGATTCTAAGGTCGTAGCTGGTTTAGTATAATGACTTAACTCTGTGTCCTCAGCCTTTGTGGGGGGTGGGATATGTTACTATATTACTTTATTTTCTCATTGTGTTGATTCAATGCCTGACAGGAAGCAATTTGACAAGGAGGGATTTATTTTGGCTCACAATTTAGGGTACAGTCCATTTTGGTGGGAAAGGCATGGATGCATGAATATGAGGTCCCCATATCACCTCTCCAGTTTGGTGACCCAAACAAATGAGCCTGTCTGGGACATTTTTCATCCAAACCACTGCAGGACGATAGGCAGACACCTCTTGAATTTAGAACTTGACAATGCAGAGCCAAGCAGGAGTATAACCCAAAGTCAGGGAGATGGACACAATGTGAAGCCACTGATGTTAGGATTTTACTTGGGCCAGAGTGTAGAGTCAGGGCTTTTTATATATTTCTATTGTTTTTCAAAAAATGTAGCTTCTATATGCCTGTGATACTATCACCAAGATCTAACTCCAGAACATTTTCATCATCTTCAAAGAAAACTCCATGCCCACTAGGAGTTACTCCCTATCACTCTCTACAACTTACCATAATTATTACATTTTTATAGATTTGCATATTCTGGACATTTCATATAATAAAAGGTATCATGTGATATAAGCCCTGTTCATTTAGCATATCCTATTCTTTGTTCATTTAGGATTTAGCTTTCTTCATTTAGCATCAAGGATGCAACATGTAGCAGTATTACACTACTTTTAATATCTGAATATAACTCCACTGAATAAATACACCACTCTTTGTTTATTCCTTTATCAGTTGATGGACATTCGGGTGGTATCTAATTTTTTAGCTATTATGAAACAATGATAATGCTATTATTAACATTTGCATTCATCATTATATAGAAGTACATTTTAGTTCTCTAAGAAACAAACCTGTAGAAATGCTGAATCATACAACTGTATTTAACATTTTGATAAGATATCAAACTTTTCAAAATGGTAGTACCACTTTCTTTGCTATTTGACCTTGCTTCATGTCTTCTTTGCTTTCTGGCTGTGAAAACTCAGCTGGAGAAAAATTGGTGCTCACAAAGATATTTTTGACAGGGTGGAAAATTTTTGCCATTGTAGGCTAGTATTGACACAAGTAAATGCCTGTTTGAGGACCATAGAAGTATCTCTGTAGTACTCACATCAAGGCAAACCATGCCAGGCAATCCTTGCATGCATTCAGTAACGAATTTAGGATAATAAGTGTGGCTCAGCTCATCATATCACTAAACCACACACACACACACACACACACACACACACACAGTTTTCACTTTAAAAGACAATTCAATAGGCACAAATAGTGACATAATACACGGTGCAATTTTAATTTTCTAGAAGAATTTCCAACCAGGGTTATATTATAAGGAAGATTTTGGGAAACAAGACTTTCTTGGCTCTTAACGAATGATAAGATTTTTTGGTAATTTGATTATGAGAGAAAGAATGAATTGGCATACCAGGGCCTCCAGCAACTCTAATGGAACTCTAGACATCTGAGCCACCTTGTGCACATGTGCAACCTTGTGCACTTGTGTCACTTTGTGCACCTGGTTACATGGGACCTGGAGAGTCAAACATGGGTCCCTGGGCTTCACAATCAAGCACCTTAACCACTAAGCCCTCTTTCCAGCCCAAGAATGATAAGCTTTTAAAGAACTGAAAATGAGAATGAATTGTATCCAAAATAGGAAACTATCTAAACAAATGCAGAGTGAAGATATAAAAATGAAGGGTTAAAAACAGAAACCAAGGAAACTGGTAGGATAAAGCAACCCTCCACAAGTGGCTGAATATGAATGTGAAATAAAATGTGAAATAAAATATGTGAATATGAGCCGGGCGTGGTGGCGCACGCCTTTAATCCCAGCACTCGGGAGGCAGAGGTAGGAGGATCGCCATGAGTTCAAGGCCACCCTGAGACTACATAGTGAATTCCAGGTCAGCCTGGGCCAGAGTGAGACTCTACCTCGAAAAACCAAAAAAAAAAAAAAAAAAAAAGTGAATATGTGATGTGAAATAAAAGATTACTCCTCATTTTGGACACAGGACATGGGGAATATGACTGCACCATTCGCAAAAACTATAGGTCAAGTCTAGAGGAAAAGCTGAAATTAGAGAGGAGGCAATGAATTCCATGTTAACCTTATATTAAGTTTGATATACGAGGGAACATCCAATTGGGATCTTCTAGGCAACCAAAACCACAGAATTTGAGCTTAAGAAAAATATTTCCTAACCAGAAATAGGGGCTCAAACCTATAATCCCAACTTCAGGAAGCTGAAGCAGGAGGAGTGCCATGAGTTCAAAGCTAGCCTAGTCTACACAGTGAGTTCAGGGCAGCCTGGGCTTCTGACTAAAATTAAAAAAAAAAAAAAACCAAGTAAAGAAATAAAATAGAAATCTATTCCTTAATGGATGTCATAACTACCACCTTCAGAGTGGAAGATAAAAAGAACAGCAGTTTGTTATTACTGCCTGCACTAACAGGACACTGCTGGAACTAATGAGACCAAGTGAGGCAGGGTCAGGGTTATATTAGTTACTTCACTTGTTGCTGTGACCAAATGCATAACAGGAAGCAGCTTAAGGAAAGAGTTTATTCTAGCTTGTGTTTTCAAGGAGATACATTCCATTGTGGCAGGGATGGCATAGCAGTGGGGGCAGGACAGCTGGTCACACAGTCACAGTAAAAAAAAAAAAAGTGAACAGGAAGTAGGGCCCAGCTGTAGAACCTCAAGGCCTGCCCTTAGGGGCCCACTTCCTCTAGCAAGGCTCCACCTCTGAAAGGTTCACCACCTTCACAAATAGCACTACCAGCTAAAGATCAAACATATGAGCCCTGTAGGGCATTTTACATTGAAACAAAAACATTGCACCCCTGGTCCCATAGGCCCATGGCCATTTTATGATATAAAATGCCTTAGTGCAACTTCAAAAGACCCTATAGTTTTTAATAGTCCCCACACTATTCAAGAGTCCAAAGTCGTTTCTGAGACTGAAGACATTCTCTTTACTATGATTCCCCTGTAAAATCAAAACATACATGGTATGCTTCCAATAAATGATGAGTAGACATTTCCTAAAAGGATAAATGAAGAAACAGCAAGGAAAGATTAGATTATAAACTAAAATCCGCTGGGGCAATAATCAAATCCTGTAGTTCCAATGGACAATAGACACTATATCATACTGATGATGTAAATATTCCATGGTCCTGGCATCTCTAACATCCAAAAGCCATTGTAACTTGCTTTATCTTAGCACTTCATACAGTAGCTTCTTGGCATCTCGTTACAGGGCTACAACCCTGCCTCACACTGCACAGCTTCAGAGGATCTCTCAACCCAAGGAGTAAGACACCATGACACACTAAATCTTGTATTTTCCTTTTCTGTAAAACAGAACCACATGGGCAATGATGCCAAGTTCTACTGCCAACTTTAGTTAGAGCTTGACACCTTGGCCCAAAGCTGCAGTGTTGTCTGCATACCTTGATCACTGAATCTGTAGAAACACTATCTAGGCAGTTGTTTGTAAGAAGGAATCCCTTCTGTTCATTGTTTGTTCAGGATTTCTGTTTCAAAAGATTTTCATTATCACGACTTAGAGCTTTCCATCATTGAGGTCTTGCTCCATTTATTTATTTATTTATTTATTTATTTATTTATTTATTTATTTATTACAGAGAGAGAAAGAGAGATTGGGCATGCCAGAGCCTCTAGTCACTGCAAATGAACTCCAGACACATGCACCATGTGCATCTGGCTTAAATGGGAACTGGAGAATCAAACCGGGGTCCTTAGGCTTTGTACCTTAACCTACTAAGCCATCTATCTCTCCAGCCCAGGTCTTACTCTTAAGGAACCTTTTCTATTATCTAAGTAAAGAGAGAAAGGCTTCTATTTAATTTTATTAATCTCTATAACATTATTATAGATACTTGATTTGGCTGCAGTCTCCTTTCAGAACTTTAAACTTATTCACACACTTTTCTCTAAGCTTCACTTTATCCATATCTTTTCACTCTTTCGTTAGATCTGAATGAAGAGCAGTAAGTAGTAATCATGACACAGACTCATTGCTGTCCTGACATGAAATTTAATCCATCAAACACATTAATACATTACTGTTAAATTCGGCCTTAGGACAGTTAGAATGAAGCAAGATGCCCTGCCAGAATACATGCACTTCCTCTAGTCCAGTTCTCAATAGCTCTTCCCTTCTACAATTTCCTAAGCCAGACCTCAACTGTCTGCTTTTCTCTTGGCATTCTGGAATGGCTCATTAACCTCTGCTTACAGTATTGTAAGACTTCTATAGCCCAAGGTCCAAACTCTTCCACATTCCCCCTACAACCCTGTTCCAAAAGCTTACAAATCACATGGTCAGGTTTATCACAATAGTGACCCCTCTTCTTGGAACCAATTTTCTGTATTACCTTCTCATGGCTGAGGAATGTGGAAAGCAAAGGGAAGTGGGGGCCAGGGGTAAAACCTCAAGGACTGTCCCAAGTATCCCACTTCCTCTAAGCAATGCTCAACCTCTCAAATATTCCACAACCTTCCCAAATAGTGCCACCAGCTTGAGACCAATTATTCAAACACATGAGCCTATGGAGAGTGTCTTACGTACACATCACAACAGGGGTGAACCTTGAAGAGTCTGTCCAACTACAATGTTCTCAGGGGCACCATAAACTCAGGCTTAATCCAGTCAGTATGCAAAGGCAAGAGATTTAATTTAGCAGTTGAGGCATGACATGACAGAGAATTTTCATCACAGAGCAAGTGGCCTGCTGCTGACTCAGAAGGTAAAGGGGAGCTTGTCCGGCACTAACAACAAGGTGGGTCATTAGACCAGTTCAGTGCACAGAGATGAAGTTTTAGGAAGGTTTCGGTTCACATGAATAGATAGGCCGCTGGGCTCTAGGGGATGGAGAGAGCTGCATGAAGGTAGGGATAACCAGGGCTCCCCTCTCTTCACATATGGTCTAGGAAAACAAGACTAATTTGGCTCACACATAGTAATGTAGATGAAGCTCCTGAGGTTCTTTCTGCCCTGCTCTGGAATGACTCACAGAAGAAAGAAGTTGAGTTTGCAGGGTCAAGGAATGCAAGGATAGAGCCTTACAGAACATCCACAATTATCTGGGCAAAGATAGAACAGGGGAAAGATGACAAGATAGAGAAAACATACAAACAACATTGAGCATCAGAAGGCATGACTATGATGCAGAAAAGGGACCAGAAAATGAATAGTCAAGGATTTAAAGGACAGAGACAAATCACCAGGCAATCCTTGAACCTCACTGGTTTTCGCCAACAGTTCAGTCTCCCAACAGTAATGTTCTATCATAAATAATGCTTTGCTTGTTAATCTATTTTTTAAACCCTCTTTTTTGGGGGGAATCAAAATGAATGTCAAGGTCTATATAAATGCCATTTGAAAATTATATTCAACCTAGATCTAAAGGCTTTGTTAAAAACAAACAATACAAATTATATGAAGCTGAAAATAGAGATTTCCAAAGTCTACAATTCTTAGAGAAGCCAGCCAAAATATCAGAAATTCCACAGAATGTAAAAGCATGACATACATTATAAAACAGAAAACTCAGTGGTTATGAGACAGACTGTGAATTCAAGTTTAAGCAATTAACTACATTGTTAATACATCTCTATGCACCCCACTTGAACACACTATGCAATCCAGGCTTACCTGAAACTTGCAATCCTCCTGCCTCTATGCTTGATGCAAGATTTGGGGGGTCAGGAGTGCTCTCCCAAACTGATGAGCCCCAACTTTTAGGTCCTTATCCTATTTTTAATTTATAAAATGAACTCAAAAGGATAAATTATGAATTATGAGTTTATTTTGGAAGAAATCATAATGTATGAGATTTATTTAAGGGAAATTGATTTCTAGGAAAAGGCTGGCACAGTTCCACATGCATGTGGAGGATCTGACATAGAAGCCCCTTCAAATAACACACCAAAGGAAATAGTGAAAAATGCAGAGGTCAAAATTAACTATGCATGTAATCTAAGTGAGAAGGTACATCCAAAGCATGCCACCAAGAAGACAAGCAGAAAAAGACCAAAGTCAACATCCATATTCTCTCATTCCCAGTGAGACTAGTCCCAGCCCTTACATGAATGCTCAGGTCTGGACACAGGGCAAAATTAGGAGAGCAAGACTGTGCCATGTGGGTAACCTCCTTTATGTGGATAAAATAGCCAATCGGGTGAATCTCATTACACAGGCTCAGCTGTATAAGCAGAGACCTGACTAGTTCAGATTCAAGGGGCTTTGCGGGGGGAGGGCAAGATCTGATTGACTTGTGGACTCAGGGTTGACCAAGAGAGGCAGAGCTGAGGAAGTGCAAAGTTCCCGCTGGGCTGTCACTGGTAGCCATCTTGGAGAGACAGACTCAAACACAAGTTTCAGTTTTATAAGAATGGCATCTCCTTGTTTCCTCTGGACTTCTGTCCATAACTGGCTAAAGCAGTCTAGCTTTCTCTTTTCTCCTTCACTTCCAGAGTTTTGGGATTAAAGGTATGTGCTACTACCTCTGGCCATTAAAAAATATATCATTTGAAAAAGTAAATACTGCAATTTTAATATAAATAAAACCTCACATGAACAGTTGTTTTCCCCCTCATATTTTGAGGGGAAAAGTAAGAGTAGAAATCATCTTAACTCCATGATCAAAGAACATTTCAATCAACACTATACTTTTCACTAAATTACAGGCTGAAAGCTGCGAGCAGCACATCTCAAGTCTTTGGCACTTCACTAAAGATATATTTATTCAAAACAGAATGACTCCCAACAATCCTGCTCTAGAAAGAGCATGCATCACAGATGCTGAAGAGTTCTTCTCACAGTTTTAACCTTTGGGAGGTAATGCATAGTTTACAACCCAGATACTAGTATACAGCCTGTGAAAAAACAATTTCACAGTTTAACAAGCAATTACTGCTTTGGCACTTGGAGGCCTGACAGACAACATTTCAGATAAAGAAGCAAAGAATGCATCCTGGGTGCTGACTGCCATAGAACTTGGAAGCAAGTGCACAATGACTCTTCCTGGAACCTGCATGGACATTGGAGAAAACAGCTCAAAAGTTAAAAATTCCCGGTAGGTAATTACTCCGCAGGATTAATCGGGCCTTCTGTGTGGCATCATCTAGAAAAGCTGGTGTGTGTGGGGGGGTCCCTAATGGAACACTGGGGCATAAGTTTAGAAATAGCTTGAGGAAAAAATGTCATTCATGCTACACACATCACTTCAAGTGACTAGAGCAACTTCTGGTTCTGTTCATATATCTTGAACTGAACTGCGGGCTATACAAAGTACCCCCCCCCATGCAGGAGGGAGGAGCAGAGTTATTTCCACCTATGATGGAAAAATAGTCAGGTACTACAGCAGTTGCTCCTGGAAACATACATTCCAGACTCTTCTTAAAAGTTGATCCTTTTCTGAATACTGAAGACTTTACATCAGGTTTTTTGAATGTACTGAAAACCACTTGTGAAAGATAAGATATTAAGCCATTTCCGAAGGGAATCCAACACTGGAGATTATTTACTTTGCTATAATTACTCCAGCACATAGGGGGATTAGCTCTCAAATGCTACTAGGTTTGCATACAGATATTTCCATAATGAAGAAGAGTTGGTTCATGTTTTGAATACTTAGGACTTAGAGCATGCACTACTACTAAGGAGTGAACACTGGTTCATATCTGTGCAAAGAATAATTATCAACATCAATTGTTCCTATCTGCACTTCTGTCTCATAATTTGTTTTTAAAACTAAAAATGTTAGAGTCAATACCAAATTAAAACACATCTATATATTAACAAAATAATTTGAGTTTCATAAGTCTTAGATTTGAAATGAGATGGCAAGTCAGTTAACATCTATGATAAATGAACAATCTTCTAGAAGAAACAAATGGAATTTTAGAAATTTATCCTTTAATTTCCTGGGTTTCAGTATGAACTGTGTCATGACTTTAACTGAGACAAACTTTATTACTAGAAACATTTTTTAAATATTGTGTCAGCTTTAAAAGCTCAGGTTAAAAGCCCTGTTTTATTATCTTTTAGATAAGGAAGACTTAGAATTGAGTGATAATATTTGTATGCTTTTTTAACTTTTATTTTGAAATAATTACCAACTCAAAGCAATTGTAAAAATAGTACATGCGTTTGTGTACACTTTGCTCAACTTGACCCAAAGACATTTTGCATGGTCACCAAGGCCTTAAAACTACACTAGTGTAGACTCTTACATAGACTTTAGGTCTTATTCAGATTTTACCAGCTTGGGAACACACTTGTGTGATTGTGTATATGTATATGTATATGTATATGTATATGTATATGTATATGTATATGTATAGTTCTATACAATTTTGACCTGTGTATACATTTGATGATTAGCACCACAATCAAAATACCATATTCTTCATCTGCACCAAGGAATTCCTTTATGATATCCCTTCTACTCCATTCCTGTCCTTTGATTACCATAAGGATGCTTTACATCTTTGTAATTCTGTTAGTTTCAAAAATAAGTAGAATCACACATGATTAAGCTGCTGAGATTGGATCTTTAGATCTACCTAAAGTTGTAGCATCTAGTTCACTTGTGTCCCTTCCAATGACCTTAGGGATTGCTAGCATTTTGATGATCATAATTCAAAGATGTTTTGGTTTTAAAGGATTGATAATAACCCCTCAAGTCCCAAGCTAAATAAGAAATCAATAAAGCAGAAGGCAGGAAATGAAGGTGTCAGCATTTGATTGCTCCAGTTCATGGGAGAAAATGGCTTCATAGCTCTTGCCAGAAGAGTTGGCAAATGCTTTTCTGCAGGCTTATGCCAACTCACTGGGAGAGGTAGGCAACTACTGACCAGCTGATGAACTTGAGAATATGTGTCCCCTATAATTCATATGTTGAAACTTAATACTAAGAGATACAGCCTTTGGGAAACAAAAACCCCTCTCAGTAAGATTAGTGGAGGCAATCTTATCCCTTCTGCCATATGAGAACAGAGAGTAAGTACCAAAGATGAAAAAACAGAACCTTCACCAGATAGTAAATATGCTGATGCCTTGACCTTAGTCTTCCCAGCCTCCAGAACTTTAAGTGATATATTTCTGTTGTAATAAATTACATAGGTAAAGGTATTCTGCTACAAGAGCAGAAATAGGCCAAGGCAGGTAACCTAAAACCCTGAAGAAGAGTAAGTCAGGCGATAGAAAGAAGTGGAAAGTAGTCTTTTCACACTCCTCCTTCCTTGGCCACAGTGTACCAAACTGCCCCTCTCCAGAAACATGATGATGGAATAACTACCTCATGCAATAATCCAGACTTTTTTCTTTTATCCCATATTTTGTCATTGTTTATCAACCTTACTTGTGAGTAATAAGAAGTCTGGCTAACCCCCTACGGGACACGACTTATGAAGGCCATAAATACAGGCAGCTTCAGACAGTGTGCATAGATAGTGCTTTTAGACTTCTCTGTGAATATTACACATCCTTCTTTGCCAGAAATTCCAGTAATAACCCATTCCTAACTAACTTCTATAGAAATCTCAATAATCTTTCCACCAGATTTTTTTACACTTATCAACTAAACAATTTTAAAACAAATATATAATAAACATGATCTAATAGGAGGGAAGAGCACTTGCCTTCAATTCTGAATTAAGACTCAGATCTGTTTTCCCCTAATATTCACTAAAAAAAAAAAAAAAAAAAAAAAAAAAAAACACCGACTGTGAAATCACACTGTGTTTACTAATTTTCTATCAGTCTTCACAGAGTGATTTCTTAATTAGGTTCTCAGCTTTATATTTCTAAAAGCAACCTTGTGTCTTCAGGAATATATTTTAAAACAAGCTGTGCAATTTATGACAAAACTAAAATAAGCCTACATATCCCTTCTTCATGCTGAAACTTTAAAAAATAAATAACTCTTTGGTAACAGAGAATTAAAATTCTAAAATGCCAAATGACAGATATAGTAAAGGACAAGGATGGATCCACCACTGTGATTTACTTTAATAAGAAAGAGTGTGGATAACAAGTGAATTAGGTTATTCATGAAGAAACTTGTTAAAAGATAATGTGTGTCTTAAGTTAGAGAAAATTACATAAAGGATAAAAATTGAATACCTTTAAACAAAAAAAATCTTGTGAAGTCAAAGGAAATCAGAAAATAGAAAGTGAAAAAGGAGAAACTAGTAAATATAAAACAATCCCAATAAAATCATTCTAAACATTTAAACATAACAATCAAGACCTTCACAGGAGTTCCAACCTCTAGTAAAAGTAGACTAACTCTCCTGCTTAAAAAAGTTAGGAGTGATACACAATATATGAAAAACAACTCTGAAGTCACCAATAAGAAACCCAATTAAGAAGGGAGCTGACCTTTGCAAGAATCTGTCTTGGGGACAATCTGCCTTTAGTCATTTTTCCCCTAAGGGAAGCACAGACAGAACTACAGCACAACAAAAAGCTTGCCAGGTAGTCCAATACTTGAACATGAATCTCTGGCTGCTTACTTCAATATATATCCATACATGGCAAGACTCTAAAGAGGCCTGGTGAAAACCAACTTAAGAAAGTCCCCAAAAGAAAAAACACACACAAACTCTAGCAATTGCACATCTCAGGGGAGTCAAAATTCTCAGGTAAAATCCTTTGAACTTAAAGGAGGCTTAGGGGTTTTAATGTGAATCCACAGAAGGCTCACACATTACAGGTAATTAACATTCACTCTAGGACTAAAGGCAAAACCAGAAAAAAAAAGTTCCCTTAACTAAGCCTAATCCTGACCCTCTCCAAGTTTAATGCAATCAGCTAATAATGTTACTGCAGCTCCAAAATAATGCAGACATAGTATAAGGAGGACAATATAATCCAAAGTATCTATAATTATGTTCTCAACAATATGGAAGTATGGCACATACGCTAGACAAGAAAATAAGAAAATATCATAAAGAAAAATTTCAACAATGAGCAAGCAAAATCTTTTAAGTAACCGTAATAAGATCACACAAATCTACAAAAGAAATTAAAGCAAAGAATGACTCGATGGGGCTTTAAGGAAAGGAATCAAAACCACAGAAAAAATACCATACAAAGGAAATCCTGAACTAAGAAATACACTGTCAAAAATTAAAAATAATTAATATGTTTATTATTAAAGCAGACTATCAAAACACTGAGGGACAATACAAGTGATCTAACATATTTATAATTAGAAACTCCAGAAGAGAGAAACAAGATTGAAGTAGAAAAGCTACCTAAAAACATGATGGCCAAAAAAAAATCTTACAAATTTGTTAAAAACAAGGACAAATCCAAGATAAGTAAAAAGAAAATCACATCTAGGTAAACCCCAGTCATACTGCTAAAAAGTAAATGAAACACACAAATGATGGTTGCTTTATCATTAGAACAATGAAGGACTGGAAAAGGAAAGATACTAACATGAGATTCTATATCTGGCAACAAATGTCTTTTAAAAATGAGAGTAAAGTACAAATATGTGAAAATATGTAAATCCCTTACAGCAGACCATGTGAAAAGAAAATGTTCTCTCTCATATGTGGATCCTAGCTACAAATGTATATACTTGTGTGTGAACTGGAACCAAAAATTGGTAGCAGAAGCCAGTAAACTGGTAAAAGGCTATAAGGGAGGGAGGAGAAGGAAGGACTTAAGTGCATGGTATTGTACATATGTAAGTAGAAGAACAGATTACAAGGAGGGGAATGGCCTAAGCGAGGCCATGGGAAGAGAATGAGTAAAAGAAGGGCAGGGGGAGGGTCAATCAAAAGTCAAGATAGTCTGAATAAGACTTATATAACCTTTTTTTTTTTTTTTTTTTTTTTTTTTTTTTTTTTTTTTAAATAATGGCACATCCAGAAGCTATAGACAGTTACTAGAAAATTTTCAGTGCCTGGGATAGAATACCTTCCAGTGAGTTGTTGGCCAAAAAGGTCCCCGCAGCCTCCAAAACATTAAAGGCTCTTGACAAGGCCCTTGGTTTCCCTTGAGAAACAGATGGTAAGAGCCTATTGCTGAAGATATCTCTTGCCTGAGAGGCAAGGTCACTGAGAAAGCAAGCTGGTGCTGAGCAGAAAACCTTCTCCCTGTAGACCAGCCAAATGAAAGCTGGAAAAAGCTACACTGCATGCAGCCATATGGGAGACAGAAGTCATCAGCAATGAAAACAGTGGACACTGGAAAACTCAAGTTTGGCCAGACAGGCCCAATGACCAAACGGGGGCAATAGTGGCATGTCTGCTCTTGGGGAAAGCAACTGCTCCCTAATTGGACTGAAGGCCCCCTCTAAGCGAGGGAATACATGCCTGGTACTGAAAAAAGTAATCAATGAGCCTTAAAGGGATATAGCCTGCTCTTGTCTTGCTAGATGTATATATTATTCCCACCAAACTGCCCTGAAAGCACTACACTTAATGTTCATATTCACATATTAATGCTACTCTTACTTATGGTTAGAGAAGCTTCTCTTTTCAGAAGGTGATGACCACTGGGATGACCCAAAAAGCAACACAGTGCTGAGAAGAGGGGACGGAGGAGTGTCCAGCACTGAAACATCTCTGTCACACCCTCCAAGGCTCAGGGTCCATTGTGGAACAGGGGTGGAAAGAATGTAAGAGCCAAAGGAAGGGTGTGACTCCTTACAAAGCAACTGTCCAGACAGAAATTGGCCTTCATATCCATGACCTCGCAGTACCTACCAATCAATACCTTCTCAAGACCCTCATAACAGGAGAAAAAGATGATGACATCAAATTAAAAGAGAGACTAATGGAGAGAGGGAGGGGATATGATGGAGAATGGAGTTCTGAAAGGGAATGGGGGAAGAGGAGGGAAATATCATGGTTTTTTATCTGTAAGTATAGAAGTTGTCAATTAAAAAAAATTTTTTTTAAAGAATGAGTCAGAAAATGGGGTAGTGGCCACTGCTGTATATGGGAAAATGAAGGAAAATGGAAGCAACTAATATATGACAAATATACGGCCTCTTCAACTTCATTTTTAAGTCAGTTGACCAATGCATAAGCAATAATAATACTTGTAGATTTTGGTAACATGTGTTTGAAAAAAATTATAAGGAGTGGGGAAATGTATGATCCTGAGGTTATTTCATCAGATTAATCCAAGTTGTTTCTATTCCTTCTTTCTGTATGACTCTCTCTCTCTGTGTCTCCCTCCACTCACTCTCTCATAAAATAAATGCATAAAAAGAAACAAGGAACAAAGACATATAAAAAGGAGACAAACAGAAACCAAATAGCAAGATTTGACACTTAATATAAACTTCAATATTTATATTAAATGCACATAGAATACACTCCAATTATAGGGCAGAAATTATTAAACTAGATAATAAAGCAACCACCTACATAATGTATAAAAAATTAACTTTTGATGTAAAGACTTAGGTTGCAGGGGGAAGGACAGAAAAATGTACAAACATAGAAAAGCCAGGCAATGGAATCACTCAAGAATTCCATCAACAGGTGAATGGATAAAGAAAATGTGGAGATATATATATATATATACATTTGGAAACAAAAAAACCTCAAATATCTAAAACAATTTTGAGCAATAAAAATAAGGCTGGTGGTATCACCATACCTGATTTTAACCTATATTACAGAGCCATAGTAACAAAAACAGCATGATACTGGCAAAAAAACAGACATGTAGATCAGTGGAAGAGAATAGAGGACTCAGATGTAAGCCCAGATAGCTACAACCACCTGATCTTCAGCAAAAATGCCAAAAATATTCACTGGAGAAAAGACAGCCTCTTCAGCAAATGGTGCTGGGAAAACTGGATATGTATTTGTAGAAGGATGAAAATAGAACTTTTTCTCTCCGTGCAGAAGAATTATGTCCAAATGGATCAAAGACCTTAATATCAGACCCAAAACTCTGAAATTGCTAGAGGAAAAAGTAGGGGAAATCCTTCAACATACTGGTCTTGGCAAAGACTTTGTGAATATAATCCCAATCACTCAGGAAATAAATCATGGATCAACTGCTGGGACGTCATGAAATTACAAAGCTTTTGTACAGCAAAGGACACTGTAAACAGAGCAACCTACAAAATGGGAAAAAATCTTTACCAGCTATACATCTGACAGAGAATATCCAAAATATAAAAAGAACTCAAAAAACTAAATAATAAGAAATCAACCCAATTTAAAAATTGGGCTATGAAACTAAATAGAGTTGCCAAAATAAAAAATACAGATGGCATATAAACATCTAAAAAAATGTTCTACATCCCTAACAATCAGAGAAATGCAGATTAACACTACATTAAGATTCCATCTCATTCCTGTCAGAATGGCTATCATCATGAAAACAAATGACTATGAATGCTGGTGAGGATGCAGAAAAAGAGGAACCCTTCTACACCATTGGTGGGAATGTAATCTTGTCCAGCCATTGTGGAAATCAGTGTGGAGGTTCCTGAAACAGCTAAAAATAGATTTACCATATGACCCAGCTATACTACTCCAGGCATATATCCTAAGAACTTGTCTCACTACCTTAGAGATATTTGCTCAACCATGTTTATTGCTGTTCTATTCACAACAGCTAGGAAATGGAACCAGCCTAGATGTCACTCAAATGATAAGTAGATAATGATGATGTGGCACATTTATACAATGGAGTTCTACTCAGCAGTAAAGAAAAATGAAATTATGAAATTTACAGGAAAATGGATGGATCTGGAAAGGATTATAATTAGTGAGGTGACCCAGGCCCAGAAAGCCAAATGTCACATGTCCTCTCTCATATGTGGATCCTAGCTACAAATGATTGGAATTCTGTATGAGTAGGAAAAATACTCAGCAACAGAGGCCAGCAAGCTAGAATGGGGATATAAAGGAAATAGAAAGGGAGGGAGTGGGGGACTCCCACTCAAAACAGGATGGTATTGTATATATGTAAGGAGAAGGACAGATTAGTGGAGGTGAAAAAGCCTAAGTGAGGTCAGGGAAAGAGATTAAGCAAAGGAAAGGTGGAGGGAGGGCTAATAAAATCTAGGAGGATATAAATAAGTCATATGGAAACCTATATTTTGGACAACAGAACACTCAGAAGCCATTTGTTGGTACGAGAAAATTTTCAGTGCCAAGGACAGGATACCTTCCAGTGAATTCTTGGCCAGGGAGGTCACTGATACCCCCAAAACATTATAGGCCATTGCTGAGGCTCTTGAATTCCCACCAGGAATAGACAGTAAGATCCTATTGCTGAAGACCCCACATACTTGGGCTGCAGCTGGAGCTGAGCTGAAAGCCTCCTCCAGGTAGACCAGCTGAAAGAAAGCTGGAAAAAGCTATGCTGCATGCAGTTCAATGGGAGAGAGGGAAATCACCAGTGGAGATACTCAACAGTGGACACTGCAAGCCTTAAATTTGGCCAGCCATGCCAAATGAGCCAATAGGTGTAATAGTGGCATGTCTGTTATGGGGGAAACCAACCACTCTCTTCCTGGACTGGAGGCCTGCTCCATGGGAGTGAAAAAATACCTGATACTGGAAACCTGCAATAGGAATAGTATGAGCGTAGGGGTGTAATGTCTGCTGGCAAAATGTATATATACTATGTTCAACAAACTGTGTGGTAAGCACTTCTCTTAATGTTCATCCCCATATATTAATGCTACTCTCACTTTTTGTTACAGAAGATGTTTTTTTTTTTTCAGATGGCAGTGACCTTGGGATGACTCAAAAGGCACCGTGGTTCTGAGAAGACATGACATAGGAGTGCTCAGCACTGAAATATCTCTATCACATCTTCCAAGGTGGAAGAGGTGACAAAACAAATGTAAGATCCAAAGGAAGGGCAGGACTCCTTATAATATGCTCCTCCAGACACAAAATGGCCTGGATACCCATGACCGCACATTGACTGACACTACCTACACAAGACCATCATAATAGGAGGAAAAGATGATATCAAAATAAAAGAAAGACTGTTTGAGAGAGGAAAAGGGGTATGATGGAGATTGGAGTTTCAAAGGGGAAAGTGGGGGAGGGAGGGAATAACCATGGGTTATTGTCTACAGTTATGGAAGTTGTCAATAAAACAATGTCAGAATTTAAAAAAAGGAAAAGGGGAAACATATACATTGTAGCAGACAGCTTCAGGTTCACTGGGATGAACTTCCAGACCAGGCACAGTTATGGAGGAAGGGATATTTATTGAAGCTTACAGATCCAGGGGAAGTTCCATAATGGCAAGAGAAGTGGCCTGCTCTCACAGGACCAGGCAAGAGAGAGAAAAGCCACCAGCCACACAGCACAGCACACTTCAGGAACTCCAATTAGGCACACTTTGCATTTCTTTACAATGGAATCTCAAACCCACCATCACACCTTAAGATCCGCCCAGTGACATTGCTTCCAGCAAGGTGGCTGCAGATGCAAACTATAAACTAATAAAATACTGAATATATTGGGGGCCATATATTCAAACTACCACATTTCGGCCCTGGCCCCCAACAGATTTAGTCCTTGGCCTCCAATAGATTTATAACTATCACACATTGTAAATTGTATTCAGTCCAATTTCAAAGGTTGTCATAAATTAAGATAGTGAGTCCTGTAAAATCAAACAAGTTAAATACTTTCAACATGTAAAGGCACAGAGTAAACATTTTTAACTGTATAAGGAATAGCAAGGAGAGACTAGAATAATGCAAACTCAACCACCATCAGCAATCAAACTTTTGTAGTTCAAGTTTAATATAACCAGAGACTGACAGTCTCCAGGTTTTCCAATTCTGCCCCTCTAGCTGGTCAGAGTAGCCAGGAAAAACTTCAATCCCAGGCCAGCATTGCATTCCATGGTAGCCCTTGCATAGTCCTGGTATACCCAAAACATCTTCAGGTCTCCATGCAAACCACGGTCCATCTTCCAAAGGCTCTTCCAGCCTATAAGGGCCTCACGCCCTACCTCATTCTGCATCTCAGCAGCGGCTCCTGTAACCGTGTGCAATTCATGACTACTCCATGCATTTTTCATGCTTCCAAAATTAATACCAAAATTAATAACACATGTATGAACATGCCACGATGAGATATATGACTTTGCGTATTTAACTAAAAATAAATAAATGAATAAATGAGTGAAAATCAGCATTAACTTATTTTTTTTAAGTTAATGTTGCTGTAAAATACTAAGCAAGCTACACTCCATACCAATGACTGGTACCAGAAATAAATAGATGTTACCACACAATAATGAAGGTTTGTTATTGTAACTAGAAGACCACTTTTTGTACAGTATAACAATTCAAACTGTGAACACCTAAGAATTTTAATTTATAGAAAAAAAATGGTGAAAATAAGAAATAGAAACATTCACAGATAATTGGTGATTTTTAACATTTTTGCTTAGTGGTTAAAGGCTCTTGCTTAATATGTACATAATACTATATTTCATAAAGTGTAGTTGATACAAAATTCACCCTTATGAAGAACATTTAATAATATTCAATAGAGAGGGGGGACTGAGAAGATGTTTCAACAATGTGCTTGCTTGTCATGCCTGTCAGCTCCTGGTTCACTTCCCAAGCCATCTGGTTAAACCATACTGGCAGCAGAAAGAGGCCCTAGCATTAAAATAAAATAAAAATTTTACATATATATATATATATATATATATATATATATATATATATATATATATATATATGGTATGACACAGAAATGTATGCAAATAAATACATAAAACATTTTAAATGTTAAATAGGAGACCGTGTATTTAAACATGAAACACTCAATAAATTTTGAAAAAATCATATAAATATTGTCTGTCTTTAAGTCACTTAAATAAACCAACAATATAATTTAGAAATGTTACCTCTTAAAGGTGTTTGTTTCAAATATTGGAAAATTAAACAATATGTTTCTAAATAATCCATACATTCAATAAAGAAATCATAAACCAGCCAGGTGTGGTGGCACATGTCTTTAATCCCAGCACTTGGAAGGCTGAAGCAGGAAGATAGCCATGAGTTCAAGGCTACCCTGAGACTACAGAGTGAATTCCAGGTCAGCCTAAGCTAGAGGGATCCCTACCTCAAAAAAAACCCAAACACACACACACACACACACACACACACACACACACAAAAGAAATCATAAACCAAGTTTAAAAACATAGTAGTAACTGGGACTGGGGAGATTGTTTGGTGGGTAAAGTACTTGCCATACAAAGATCTGAGTTTAGATTCCCAGAACCCACATAAAATGCCATGTGTGTGTGTGTGGGGGGGGGGTACAGGCCTGTCATTCCAGCTGGCTAGTCTACCCCAAAAGGTGAGAGACCAATGGGCGAGTACTAGGTTTAGTGAGAAACTCTGCCCCAAAGAATAAGGAGGAGAGTGATAGAGTAGGACGCTCAAAGTCAAACTCTGGTCTCCACACATGCAAACACTGGTGCATATGTACCCACACACACACATATGAACAACCATACACCCACATACACCCATACAGTAAAAAAAAAAAAGTAAAATAGTTAAAATTGAATAATGAGATTTGTCAAAGTAATCAAATTATTAGAGGAATTTTTTCAGTTTTTAAAACTAATATTACAAAGTAAGAAAACCAATATGCTGCCAAGCTAAGAAGAAAAGAAGCAATAAAATAAAGCAGAATAAAATGAAATAGAAAAGAGACAAGTAGGAGCTAGGGAGATGACTCAATGGGTAAGAGTGCTTGCCACACAATCATGAGGGCCTGAAAAGGTTTTAGACCATCTTATTTCAATGGAAACAGCTGGCTGCAGCCCCACACATCTACAACACCAACCTTGAGAGGGGTGGAAACCAATATATCTCTGGGGCTTACTAGTCATCCAGAATAACTGAAAATAGTAGCTTCAGCTTTAGAAAAAGACTATCTTAAGAAAGTAATAGACTAGCCAACTATAGAGGAAGACACCCAACATAAACCCCCTCACGTGTGAGAGACAATGAAAGAAGTAACCCAAAATTTATTCTCAAAAAGTAGTAAGAGGGCTGGAGAGATGGCTTAGCAGTTAAGGTACCTGCTTCTTAAGCCTAAGAACCCAGTTCCAATCTCCAGGTCCCACATTTAGCCAGATGCAAATTGACACAAGGGTGCAATGCCACACTTGCCCACAAGGGGGCACACACATCTGGATTTCGTTCACAGCAGCTGAGAGACTGCTGGCGTGCCCATTCTCTATCTATCTCCCTCTCCCTCTCTGTATCTCTCTGTGTCTCTCTCCAAAAATAAAAAATAAAAATAAAAATAAAGTAGTAAGAGAGGACTGGAGAGATGGCTTAGCAGTTAAGGCACTTGCCTCCCAAGTCTAAGAACCCAGGTTGGATTCTCCAATGCCCATGTAAAGGTAGATGCACAGGGTGGCACATGCTTCTGGAGTTTCACTTGCAGTGGCTACAGGCCCTGGCATCTCCATCTCTCTCTCTCTCTCTCTCTCTCTCTCTCTCTCTCTCTCTTTTTCTGCCTCTTTATCTCTCTCAAGTAAATAAATAAAAGTAGTAAGAGAAAAAAGGACAGTATATTATCAAACATTTTATTATAATCCTCATATCTGAACATATGAACATTATAAAAAAATCATAAACCAAAAGCTCTCAGAGAAATGTATGGTTAAGCTAGGTCTTTTTTCAATTCCCATCACTTAGTCTTGCTCTAGCCTACCACTCTTTCTGCCTGGGAACTTTGAAGTGCTAAGTTCCTGAGCATTTGCTTCTCCGAGTTCTATCACACTTGTCACAATGTAGTGGGTACAAAGCTCGGAGGTAAGAAGCTCACAGGTGAAATGCAGAGATGCTAGAAATACACTAACTTATAAGGTACTAACAAGACAACTGGTTAGGCCTCCATTGACACAGAAATCCAAGTAAGGAACCAGCAGGACCTAACATAGCTTACCAGGTATGGATAGTCTCTGGAAATGTATACATGGACATGTATTAACCAGGGGCTGTGAGACTGGTCAAAATACTAAAGACTATATACTTTAGACTATATTCCTTCCCAATCTGTAGCCTATCCAAATGAGTAAGTCAACTCTGGCTTCCTCTCTGAGGTGGGTAGAGAACGTGTCAGAACTCACATCCTGTTTCTGAGACATAAGGGCAACATTTGTAAATTTCTGGAATTTTCAAATATAAAGAAAAGAACTTACAATTGATCTAATCTACTCTTCCAGGACATGTATTTAAAAGAAAAATCAAGATTTATATCTCTAACTGTAATCATTCTAAAAGCAAGATGGAGAATTAATAGTGTTTCATTTGGGGGAAAACTGTCTAAAGTTAATATAAATTACTTACACTATTATTGAAAAACCACATATATAAAGCTGATGTTTCTCTCAGGACTGTGTTTGCAGATTTATAGACCCTATGCAATATAAATGAGAATAAGGGAGCAATGATCTTATCCAATATTCTCATGCTTCACAGAGCAAATAATCTATATACAACCCACATTCTCTCTACTCAAGCTGCCCTGGACTATAGTTGCTCCCTGAATCTACAAGGGTCTATACTGCCATCCCTCAGGGCCTTAGCACAGTTTTTCCCTCACATAGAAGCCCTTTAAGTACCTCTATCAGATTTTTCTATTACTGGCTACTTAAACATAACCATCTACTGAGAACTTTACCCAGGCTTCCCTTATATCTCAGTGGTACAGCTTGCGAATCCCTACAGATATAGGTATAGGAAGTGTTTCAGATTCTGCATTTCTTTTCAACTTTGGAATATTTGCATTCATATAATAAGATATATTGGGGATGGGACCCAAGTCTAAACATAAAATTCACTTGTTTCATTATTCAAATACCTGACAGTACTTTAAATAGTATTTTTAGTACAGTTGCACTTTGACTGCAACCTGACATATGAAGTTGGTTGTAATATTTTCAATGTGTAGCATCATGTCAGCACTAAAATAGTGTTCTAGTTTGGAGTACTGCATGTTTCTGACCTTTGAGTTAGGGAGGCTTAGCCTGCATTAACCTGTGATTTCTCCACTAGGTGGGACTGGCATAGTGGACATGACTTGAACTTGTGCTCCATGAGGTCTAACAGGGACCTGTGATATGGAGTACGGACATCATGCATCCTCTGTTTCTTTCTACTTAGTTTGCATGTGGCTTTCTCAGTGCCCCAGGAAGACTCTGAATTCTACATGTGGGGAATGGAGCAGGACTCCAAGCAAGGACAGGGTAACCATATCCCATTTGTGAGTCACCAGAGATACTGACAGCCCTAAGAGGACATGCCTTCCAATTTCATAAGAACTTGATTTGCATGCAGATAAAGAAACAAGATTCTAAATGGTAGCCAATCACATATCCCAAAATCACAACAGAATACAAGGAAAGATGGGTGTACCCACAGCTTTTTTTTCCTTCCAATTCTTCATTTGTCAACAGTCTAAAGGTAGAGTGTCAGGTGCAGTGTGGCTACATCATGAAGTGAAATGAAGATAACTGAATTGCATTGTTCTCTTAAGAACAGAACTGTATCATTTCAGAGGTTCCACATAGAAATTTAGTGCCTTCATATTTGCATTTCAAACAAGTATTGTGCAATATGAAGATAAATTTCAAGCTAATAACTTATTTTTTTCTTTACTTTGAATTGTATTAAATAGCAAATAAACTTAAGTGAAGAGATGTCAAAAATAATGCCTTTTTACTGCATTTTGAGGAAAGGGCTCCATGTTTGCATTCTTCACTGGACCCTGAAATGAGGTGGTCAGTCCTGCCACTAAGACCACAAAGTACCCAGAGCACAGGGCTTCTGCTTCAATCATCACAAAGTACCCAGAGCACAGGGCTTCTGCTTCAATCATCACAAAGTACCCAGAGCACAGGGCTTCTGCTTCAATCATCACAAAGTACCCAGAGCACAGAGCCTCTGCTTCATTTGGTTTTCAGGAAGCACTTTCTATATATGGGACATAGAATAAGCAGCAAAAGATTTTAGAAGCCAAGAAAAAACTACTCCAACTTTCTCCTCTGTGTCACACAGACAATACCTGGGTTATTAAGCTGAATTCTAAGCGCCAAATTTGGAAAGGTACATAGAGAAAAACTCCTTAAAATGTCCTGGATTCAAACTATTTTAGCAGCTTGTTAGCTATGTAACCAAGCAGAAGTCAAGGTAACCTTTGTCAGCCTGTTTTCACTTTCACAACTTGAGATAATAGGCTGTGACAGTTTAATCTCTATTGTCAACTTGATAGGAACAGAAATCAAGTAGAGAGAAATGCCGTCTTTGTGAGGGCATTTCCAGGAAGGGTCAACTGGGTGGAGGGTGCTCTCCCTCCCAGAGCATAGCCTTTCCTGTGGCAGTCTATATGTAAAAAGGTTCCAGGCAAAAGTGTCCCTTTTTCTGGGCTGCATATACTCCTTGCCAGGGAGCATATCTATTCTGATGCTGCCATTTTTCAATGACAATGGAACCCAACTCTCTTCAGCTTTCCAGGGTTGGACTGAAGGTAATGGGTCCTCCAGGAATCCTCCAGGCCTTCACGGTCAGATTGGGACTACTAAGGCGTCCAGCCTCATGGGCTGTAAAGATAATGGGTTCTCAGCCTCCTCAGTGTGCATTGTTGGACTACCCAGCTTTTATTTTGTAAGCTAATCAAATAAGTCTCTTTTGTCGTATAGATTCATTCTAGAAATTCAGTTCATTCTACAGAACCCTGATTCCTCAGGTGATTAAAAAGACAATAGCAGTGAAAAGCATTCTGCAAATGCTCTGTATGCTAGTGTTTATGACACTGCAGATTAGCTGAGTGTTGGACGGCTTCATAGAAGGGCCAGCAGAGGTGAGAAGACCTAGGAGATGCACAGCCCACAAAGTCCAGCAATTGATTATCTGTCACAAAGAAAGCAGGAGATTTAAGAGTGAAGGTAGGGGCCAAAAATACCTAGGGAGGAAAGAGGCAAGATAGCACACAACATTTTCTGCTACCAAAAAGTAAAGGTATATAAGGAATTATGAACCTGAAGAGAAACAGGAAGAAACTAGGAGCTTCCAGCAACCACACAATCAGCAAGGATCAGGCTCCAGCCTGAGGTTGCTGGGAAGAGCTTCTACTTACTGGGCCCTGCCTGAACCAGGAAGAGAAGAACTATTGAGATGGGATTTTGTGCTCACACAGGCCTTAAAAAAAAACTCAAAAAACTTGAAGCAGAAGACAACAGGGACAGCTTTCACAACCTCCTCTCCCCATACACCAGAACCAGGACCACTACTGGAAATCTCAGGATGCCACGGAGTCCCAGTCATCCCTCCCCAACACAGCATCCAGCACAGCTGATCTGAAGATCTGATCAACCTAACCAGCTGAGCTGAGCCCACAGGGCACCAAAGAGGGAACCAGATTTACCCTCAACATAGCTTATCTTTTCAGATGGCAATGATCCCTGGGGAGACTCAAAAAAGTCATCAAGTGCTGAGAAAAGATAGTGGAGTGGTCAGCACTAAATGGGACATCTCTATCCCACCCTTCAAGGCTCAGGGATCATTGCAGAAGAGGTGGCAGAAAGAATGTAAGAGCCAAAGGAAGGGGAGAAAATGCTTTGTAAAGCTATCTTCCAGACAAAGTGGTCGTGGTACTCATGGTACTCAGTAACCAATGCCACCTACACAATACCTGCATAATAAGAAGGAAAAATTATAACATCAAAACAGAAGAAATACTAGCTGGAAAGAAAGGACTCCATGGAGGGGGTATAGGAGAAGGAGTAAAAGGGAGGGTGGTAGGAGGAGATTATGAACATGGTCTATTCATCTACATTTATGAAGGTTGTTAATAAAAAATTTTAGAAAAGAGTAAAAGGTAGGGCTGAGGATATAGCTCAGTGTTGCCCTGTAGAGTCATAATACAGAGATAAGCAGGTGTACATGTCAATAATTTTAGCACTTATGAGGCAGACGTAGAAGGGCCATGGCTTGTTCAAAGCCAGCCTGGTCTACATAGCAAGTTCCAGCCACAAAGGGAGCTTCAGAGTGAGGCCCTGACTCAAAATGAAATAGGCCTAGGATAGACTAATGGAATAAATTTGTAATATGGTAGAAAGAAAATATGAAGTGGAATTTCTCAACAAGGTAAACATGGACATGCTTGGGGAGATAGTAAACACCTGGTCTCTTGAGGGAATGTAAAATTACTTAGTGTAGTTTTTAAGAAAGATAGAGAATTAGGTAAGGACTGGATATAAACTAATAATGTTAATAGTGGTGGTAAATATTATTTCTTGACACTTCTTAAATTCTAGACATTATGAAAGGCATTTAATGTACATTATGTTTTTTTAAATCATAATAACAAATCTATGAGGTAGGGGATATTTCTTTTTTTGTTCTTATGGTTAGTGAAAGTAAGAAGGTTAATATACTCAAGCCATACCTTTTTACTAACACTGAATTCAGATCAAAGTCTAAGATCTTGAAAAATTGGACATTTACCCAAAAGCTAACAGAAATGAGAATGATTAAAAATCTCATGTGTGAATGTAAGATTCCACAAATAGCATCTTCAGTTTCACACAAACATAGCACCATCCATCTGGATCATGAGAAGACCTAAAAACTACACTATATCTGTTCAGGACGATTACATCACTGCAAAGCAGAGCCTTAAAGCATCAAGTAGACAAAAGAAAGGTTTGTTATGTTCCAGTGCATCAACATGGGTACTGAGTTGTCAGCCTTCCCCCATCTGTTCCAGTGCCTAGATAAACATTCCAAGCTTCAGCATTCTGTCTCCAGAAAGATCCTTGAACATAGATCTTGGCCTCCATCTTGTCAGAGCACAGGGAAGCCAGACTTGTCAGACAGTAACTTTGTCCTATTTGCAGATGTGCTGTAAAGCCTTTCATATGTAAAGATAAGTCTAGGAAAGCTGTATTTGGTCACTGAGAAGTATAGCAGGTATGAGAGTAAGATGCTGTTCTGTTCCCTGGCACTTAAGCCCAGAACACAACTAAAACCAAGATCTGTAAAAATAACATTGTAATGTTCATTTAAATATTTCCATTTTCAAAAAAAAAATATTTACTTGGGAGCTTTGTGAGTATTCTGTACATTACATGTTAGGTTTTTCTTGAATGACATTACCACAAATTTCAATTGGAAAGTAAGAACTGGAAGACAGCTGACCCTATTTGCTATTCCTGAAAGCACTTCAACACATCTTCTTATGTTTATTTCAAACAGGTGACCAAATACTACATGAGAAAATGTATTTCTAACACGATTTTTCAAAAATGTTTGAGGGAAAGAAGTGACTCACTGGGGACACTCAAAATTGAAGTGAGATGATATCACAGATACATAAGATCCAAGACTGCAGCTGTTTCTCTTCTTCAAGTTGGTGGTGACATCTATACAAATACCTTGAATCACTCACACACATACACACACACACACACACACACACACACACACACACACACACACACAAGAATTATATAAAACCCTCATGCTACAAGTAGGAAGAAAATGATCAAAATCCCCAACATTTCATTTCATTAGGGTAAAATTGTCCAAATATAGTTTTGCCACTGAAAACATTTTTTCTTGACTCTCTGATCAGCAGTACACCACCTTATCTTTTCCCATCACCAGAGCAGATTTTATATTTGAAACTACATAATATATTACATTTTATAGCTATCTATTTCAAATAGTAGAAAAATGCCCACAGAGCACAAGTCATACATGGCATCACATTAGCTCTTTTAAATAATATTGTGAACACTAGGAAAAGATTCTAGGGATCCATTTTTCATGTTCCTTTTGCTATTGCAAATGGAAATGCCTACTTTGCCTCTCTTGTCCACAAAGGGCTTCTATGCATGAGAGGAAGCACATGATTATGCACAACAGGAATGGCCTGCGTTCCCAGAATCTAGAATGCCGAGTTCAAGGCAGCCTGATCCTCCCTGATGTGCTCCACCTCCTATTTGTTTGCTATTTTGCATCTCTTTGTGTCTACCTTTGACGTCTGATTGATTCATCAGTGCCTCTAACACACTGGTAGAGACAACAAAGGAAGTTCCCATGGTTCCTTTGCTTTCCTCTCGTCAAGATGATCATTCCATACTGGTAAAATAATCTACTTGTTTGCCTGGTGGACTACTGTATTTATTTGTGTATCTTTCCTGACTAACACATAACAGAAACTCAGCTGATATAAAGAATAGGGATTTAACAAGGTTAGTCATTTGCCTTTGAATTGTAACCTGATGATAGGTTTTGGAAGAAATTAACCAGAAAAGTAAAATGAACCAAAACAATCTGGAATTTTTCCAATTCATATTTATCTAATTCTTGCTTCCTCAAAAGAAGCTCTTTCTCCCTACCTGTCTCCTTTTTGTTCTTCCCCAGCTCACTCATATGCTTGCCCAAGTGAACTCTTCTTACACACATTCACACACAATGTAAAGAAATACTTTACATTATTTAGTTATCATTACCATGTTGTGAATGTAGCAACATGTATGGGTAATGATTTTTTTTAAAAACCTCTCTGACATTACTTTTCTTCTTTGTTTGTTCTTTTCATCTTTTTAAATTTTTTAAATGAGCATTCAAAACAACAGGTTTTATTTGTTTACAGCAGAATTTCTTAGAGATGGTGATGTATTTGGGACTATCTAAGAAAAAAGAGAAATAGCAGCATTTCTCAAGGTTCATCTGATGACTAGCTCCCATGGGGTTATGCGTCACATTTATTCTACAAAAAAAGCTAGAGGAAAATGGGCTATATATTTACAATGCCATCATGCACATTTGTGAAGTGTTTTGTCAAAAGGCAGGGAAGAGATCATCTATATTGTTTTCAATGTTAAGCAGAGGTACATAGAATGTCATTTAAATCTGCCTGGGAACTAAAGTTAGAGAAAAGTTTCTGCCCTTTAGCTAGTCAAGTTCCTGACTTTGTTTATTTGATTAAGAACAATGTACAAAAGATCAGGGTCTGGGAAGATGGCTTAGAGTTGAAGGCACATGAATGCAAGGCCTTCAAGTCCAATTTCAATTCCCCAACCACACACAGAAAGCCCAATAGGCACTCATTTGCAGCAACAAGAGACCCTGGCTTTTCCATACACACACACACACACACACACACACACACACACACACACGAGAGAGAGAGAGAGAGAGAGAGAGAGAGAGAGAGAGAGAGATGAGAATGAGAATGAGAATGAGAGAGAAAGAGGAGAGAACAAATAAAAAAATTTTAAAGCATTACTGAAGAATTGTTTTAACCAACTGTTAGCCTACTCTGCTATAGTCAGAACTAATTTCTCTTCATCTTTGAAGCCCTTATTTAACTTCTTTTCATCCCACTACTCCATCAGCCTCCTTCATAGGTCCACTCTGATCTTTGTGATCAACTTTTTAGCTGCCATAAATGAGTGAGAGCATATGTGATAATTACCTTTCTGTAACTTATTTTGCTTAACATAATGATGTCCAGTTCCATCCATATGGCTACAAATGACAGGCTTTCCATTCTTTCTATGACTTAATAATATTTCACTGTGTATACATTCCACATCTTCTTTATCACTTCATCCATGGATGAACATCTAGGTTGATTTTCTGCGTTAGCTATTGTGATTATTACCACAAAAACCCAATAGCTCAAGAATCTCTTTGGTATAATGAGTTTACTTCCTCTGGAAATATAGCCAATAGTAGTGCTGCTGGATCATGTGGTACTTATACTTTTAGTTTGGGAGGATCTCCATACCTTTTCAATAATGGCTAGACTTAGTTACATTCCTACTACTAGTATGTAAGAGCTCTCCTTTTGATGCATTCTTGCCAGTATCTGTTACTTTCTGTCTTTTGATGACAGCATTCTAACTAAAGTAAGGCGATATCTCATTTCAAAAGGACTAGAAAAGTGTAAAATTCACAAATATAAGAATAATTAATACTTAAGGAGCTAGAAGGGTTTTTAACCTTGATTTAATCATTATACCTTGCATACATGTGTTGAATTACCATAATGTGCCTCTGTAAAAATGTAGAAATGTTACACTTCAGTTAAAAATAATATTCACGGGCTGGAGGGATGGCTTAGGAGTTAAGGTGCTTGCCTGAAAAGCCAAATGACCCTGGTTTGATTCCCTAGGACCCACATAAGCCAGATGCACAAGGTAGCACATGCGTCTAGAGGCCCTAGCATGCCCATTCTCTGCCCCCCTTTCTGTCTCTCTCTCTTCCCCTCTTTCTATCAAATAAGTAAAATAAATAAAAATAAAATATTTTGAAATAATATTCACAAAATCCATGACTTAGTTCAGATCCTTTATTTTACATATTGGACAACTTGAGGCCCCCAAACTTATCTTTTGTGCCTGAGGCACTTCACTAAGAAAATGGCAAAACCTAGAGTAAGAGATCCTATATTTAATAATATCCAACATTCCCCAAAGTTATGTGTACTCAATATGTATTTGGGATATAATTATATATGCTAAGATGAACTATCATATCTGAACAAGTATCTATATAACACAGATTAAAATACCAATCTTCTGATTAAATTATAGAAAACCTATTAATTCCTATTTTGCAAATTTATCATTTTAGATAATTTAGCTAGGTCTAGGTTAACATTTCCCTTGCATTATTTATGAAGAAGGAATATGTCTAATATAAACATGATTAGCATTGGAAATACTAAACATTGGTTAGTATCTTAATAGCAACCCACCAAAATCTCATGTCTTTCATCTACTTTCCAGCTCTTTATTAAAACATTTGTGTAACATTCTGCATTATTTATATCTTTAAATATATACTGGCACTAAAATACACATAATAATAGGATCCTGGTGCTAGGGGTAAAACTCAATGGTAAAGTGTGTTCTTGACATGCTTGAAGACCCCAGAACCAAAAAGAAATAAATAAGACCAGCTTTGAGTTAGCATTGGGTATTCACTATCAAATGTTTCCCCAATACCCTCCAAAGCCATTGTTTTTTTCAAAGTGAAACCAACTTTTCAAAATTAATTCCAAGGCAAAACAAGCCACATTCAGGAAGACAAATATCTCATATCCTCTTATAAAGGAAGAACTAGGTTGTCTTTGAAAAAAACATGAAAATAGAAGTAAAACTAATTGGGAAAGGAATGAGACCATGGGGGGGGGAGAAGGAAGACAAAAGAGAGCAGTACATTATATACATGTATAAAAATGTTACAATGAGCTGGGCGGGGTGGCGCATGCCTTTAATCCCAGCACTTGGGAGGCAGAGGTAGGAGGATCGCCATGAGTTCAAGGCTACCCTGAGACTACATGAGACTACATAGTGAATTCCAGGTCAGCCTGGGCTAGAGCAAGACCCTACCTCGAAAAAAAAATAGTCACAATGAAACCCATTATTTTGTACAATTAATATATGCTAACAACTACAATTTACACTTGTATGTTAAAGGCTATTATAAAAAAAGAAAATGGCATGACAGTAGTCTGAAAATAAGAATGTCACTCTTATGGAATGAATGAAGATTTATCTTTACTAAGAAAATAGTTTTTAAAAAAAGAAAGGAGTAAGCTGGGTGTGGTGGCGCATGCCTTTAATCCCAGCACAAGAGTGGCAGAGGTAGGAGGATCGCTGTGAGTTCAAGGCCACCCTAAGACTACATAGGGAATTCCAGGTTAGCCTGGACCAGAGTGAAACCTTAACTCGAATAAAAAAGAAGAGAGTAAACTTTGTACCATGTGGACAGAATCCCCTCTGGGCTATCTGGGCTATCTCTCCCCTCTCCCTCAGGATCTGCTTTCTGTTCTGTTCTATGGGAAATATCTGCATTGAGGGGGGACCACACCTTATTCTCTCAATGAATCCCTGTACTTATGTGGTGGCAGGGGGAGAAAATTTGTTCCGCTATCACAATTGTAACCTACTACCCATGTGTTAATGATTCTCATAACTGTTACTGCAATGGTCTAACTTAAATACTTCTGTAATGAAGCATCAAAGAGAGGAAAGAAGGAACAGAAAGGAGGCAGTAGTTCCAGGGCTAGTATCTATTTATAGCCTGACCTCAACTTCACCCATAACTGTGATATTTCACTTTTGTACTCACTCTCAGTTGTTAGCAGCAACAATCCACCAGATACCTGAACAAAGACTTTAGGATTTAGTCTATATTCCTCAGCCACCCTCAGAACTTACACGTGATTAATCTTCAAGATCTGCTGCTATTTCCAAAACCATTTCCATTCTGTCATGTTTTGTTTGTTTTATTTATTGTGTTGCTTTGGCCTATATAATTCAAAAAGTTTCCTAACTGGTCTGCATTCCTTTAGCTTGTTCTACCACCAAGTCCATCTTCTATTGAAGAAACAAATTCCCAGATCTGTGTCAAACATAGAAGTGGTTTCCTCACTCAACTCTTCCATCATATCACCTATGGGACAAAGCCCCCACACATTCCCTTCTGTATATTTGTTTTAGCCTCAGCTTCCTGCCAGATCACCATCAATGTGCCTTACCCTGTGTGGTCCAGGACCACATGCATCTTCCTTCAATGCCTACAGTTTCTGACTGGGGTGATTTTGCTACTGCTGTTCCAGTATTCTCCCTAAAACTCAGCTCAGTCTCACTTCCCCTTTGTCCTGGACTAGCCTAGTTACCCATCTCCATTACTCCTGACACCTTGCAGCTGCCATTCCTCTTTCACACTGATTATTGATTCTTTCTTTATTGTTTATCTCATCTTCAAGGGCAGAGACCATGTCTTTCTCACCTGTGTTTGCCCAGCTTTTAGCACAGTGTCCATGCAATGGACATTCAATAACTGCCTGCTGAATAGATCAAATGAGCCACCAGTGAGGACAAGCACAGCCTCACTAAGCCCACTTTCTCTCTGGGTTCCTGTTCACTCTTGAGAACCTTTGCCAATTCTAGGTAATGGCTCTGGGTAATCATATTAAGTTGACTTACACTGGAGATTACTCTAATTTAAACTATACTAATCTGTCTGGACTTTCCAAGTCAGCTTTAATTAAAGAGGTTTTCTCTGTTGAGATATTTTAAATAGAGTATTTTTTGGACTGAATTATTCTGATATATACATTAGTTCTCTGCCACTTTCCATGGTGTCAACCTTCTAAAGTAAATGACAGTGTTTTTAATTTTTTTCATTTCCCAATGAAGACATTTCAAAGCATAATATTACAGCCACCTGTTTTCCCTCAATCATAACTCCTTTCTTCAGCCAAACCATTTTAAGTTTTGTCCCAGTCCTATTTTTTCTTTAGGAATAATTTGAAAGAAAAAAAAAAAAAACAGCCATTCTAGAGTGAAAGGAGATTGGAAGTGATTAAACCATATTCGACATGGAAGGTGTAACTGCTTTTGGCTCAGAATAACCCACATAATTCAAAAACTACATCCAAAGTACATTTCAATTTAATATCTAGCTTAGTTTTCTTTATGGAATCACTGTCTAACCAGCTTAAAGCAAAGGAAAATATTATGCCATTAAAAATCTGAAGCTATCACATCTGAGCAAATGCAGTCAGTACAATATTCTAGCAGAACATCACAATTATTATAATACATAACAACAATAAGTACTTCTGCCACTGGGTCCTTGGTACTACAAAGAAAAGAAAAGAAGCTTGCCCCATGGGCTTGTAATCTAAATTAAACAAGCAGTATGAGTCATACAAGTTTCACAGGTGAGAGTTAATTAACATTTTATCCCAAGCAGAGAAGTAAAGGGGAGAGAAAATTAAAATCAATATTAACAGCATCAGAATTCACTGCAAACATTATAGGAGTCATTTATATTATGAATGTAATTTAACAGGCCTGATTTCTCCCCACCCTCACCTTCCGGCTTCTGCATCTAATGGGCTCCATCTGAAGTACTTATGTTCAGGTTTGTGTGTGATGCAGTCGCATTCAGCCAATGGGCAGAACTGTTTGAAGACACAAGATGGATAAGATAAAAACAAGGGACACACTTGTTTTATGACTCAGTTTTCTTTAAGGCACTTATCTACCCACATTCCTTATAACTAAGAGCACAATGGCATTAAAGACATTGAACCTATGGCTATCTCACACCGTGTTCAAAAGTATATACCCTCCAAGCCTTATAACCAAAGACGAGTATTTGAAATTGACGTATAAACAATTTAAACCTCCATAATTGAATTCTCATGCAATTAGATTCATATTCTACCAAGTAATTGAAAAATGTCTATCAAGTAACTATAAATACCAAATCAGCCATCTACTAGTTTTGTTAAATGTGTAAAATTGAATTAAGTTTTTGTTTTTTTGTTGCTGTTTTGAGGGGAGTTTGGTTATTATTGTTGTTATTGGTGATTTAGATACAGGATTTCATGTAAACTAGCTCTGCCTGGAACTTTCTATGTTGCTGTGGTGGTTTGAATCAGATGTCACATGTAAACTAGTATGTTCTGAATATTTGGTCCCCAACTGATGGCAATTTGGGAGGTGGAGCCTTGCTGGAGGAAGGTGAAGGCTGTTATCACCAGCTCCCCTCGTCAAAGTTGGGCTCACTCTCTTGCCACTGTTTTCCACTTGTTGCAGCAGTAGTGATGTTCTGCTCAGGCTATGCTTTCCCCTGCCATCGTGAAGCTTCCCCTCAAGACTGTAAGCTGACATAGGGCCTTTCCTTCTATCAGCTACTTTGGGCTGGGTACTTTATCCCAGCAATGAGAAGGTAACTATACCAGTAGCTAAGGAAGACCATGAACAACTGATCATCCTGCCTCTATCTCCAGGGTACTAGAATTACAGGCATTCGCCACTACACTTTGTTTTATGTGGTAACAAGACTGAACCTAGTGCTTCCGGTATGCTAGGTAAGAAACCTACTGTTGCAGTCAGGTTTGCATTGCTGGCAGAAATCACCCGACTAAGAGCAGCTTGTGGGAAAAAAAGAGGTTTATTTTGGCTTACACGCTCGAGGGGGAAGCTCCATGATGGCAGGAAAAATGATGGCATGAGCAGAGGGTGGACTCTCTGGTCAACATAAGGTGGACAACAGCAACAGGAGAGTGTGCCAAACACTGGCAAGGGGAAGCTGGCTATAATACCCATAAGCCCGCCCCCAACAATACTCTGCCTCCAGGAGGTGTTAATTCCCAAATTGCCATCAGCTGGGAACCTAGCATTCAGAACATCCAAGTTTATGGGGGACACCTGAATCAAACCACCACATTCCACCCCTGGCCCCCATGATAACCATACATGATGTAAAATGCAATGCATTCATCCAACTTTAAAAGCCCCCATTTTTTAAAATCAATCCTAATGATGGCCCAATAATCCCCATACTCCAAGGTCTTTTAACCGAGCCATAATACCAAAAATAATCCCCAAAAAAACCATAATGGCACAGAATAAACATTCACACTGCAAAGGATGACATTGGGCAAAGCAAAGAAATATTCAACCAATACAAGATTTAAAACAACCAGGGCAAACGTCAAACTCTGTAATTCCAATCCAACAACTAGTCAGTGACAAATCTCCAAGTCGGATAATTTTGAACAGCAACAAGTCTCTGCAGTTCCAATCCACCCCTCCAGCTAGGCTACTCATAGTCCTGGAAAACTTCATCTGGGGCCAGCAGCTTTCCTCAGAAGCCGGCATCTCCACTGGGTCTCCACTGCAACCCACAGTTCATCCTCATGACCCCATGGGATCTCCATGTAGGCATCGAGCAAACCTGCTACACACTGCCCATGGCCATTTCCAAAATACAAGACTGCGTTACAAACTCAATGACCCTCTCTTTCCTGCATTTGTTATACTCCACAATACCAGGTAGAATGCCAATTTGTTAATCCAGGGGAGAATAAATCAGACTTTGAAGAACAGGACACTCCTTCAGCATTCAGGCCCCTGCAAAAGAGTCTGCATTCTTCCTATTGCCCCAGTGCAGGTCAGCTGGCCCAATCTCAAAGGTTGTAATCTCTCAATTACAGCTGAGTGGGCAGAGTTCACCCAAAGATTTCACTTTTTCTGTGCCATATCCCTCTGCTCACACCAGTTCATTTCTACTCAAAGCAACCCTGCACAACTTCTCAGGACACTGGCATAACAGCAAACTTCTCACACAAACTGCTAGCCCAGTCCAAGTAAAGCTCTTTCTCACTCTCATAAGCCAAACCTCACAGTACATAGTTCTTACTGCATTCAGGTCTTTCAGCTCTGACCAGAATAGTCCATTAAGCTGTACTTACAAAAGGCCAAAGCCACACAGTCAGGTGTCTAGCAGCAATCCTACTCCTCAGTACCACTTTACTGTTGCAGTCAGGTTCACAATGCTGGCAGAAATCACCCAACTAAAAGCAGCTTGTGGGAAAAAAGAGATTTATTTTGGCTTACAGGCTCAAGGGGGAAGCTCCATGATGGCAGGAAAAACGATGGCATGAGCAGAGGGTGGACATCACTCTCTGGTCAACATAAGATGGACAACAGCAACAGGAGAGTGTGCCAAACACTGGCAAGGGGAAGCTGGCTATAATACCCATAAGCCCACCCCCAACAATACGCCGCCTCCAGGAGGTGTTAATTCCCAAATTGCCATCAGCTGGGAACCTAGCATTCAGAACACCCCAAGTTTATGGGGAACACCTGAATCAAACCACCTCACCTACCAACTAATCTATATTTCCAGGCCCTGAATTAGTTTTAAACATTGAAGAGCCAATAACACAAACTACTCTTAAGAAAAAGACACGGGCTGGGGAAATGGCTTAGGAGATAAGGCGTTTGCCTGCTAAGCCTAAGGACCCTGGTTCGATTCCCCAGGACCCACATAAGCCAGATGCATAATGCGGCACATGCACCTGGAGTCCATTTGCTGTGGCTGGAGGCCCTGGTGTGCCCATTGTCTCTTTCTTTCTATCTGTCTCTTCCTCTCTCTCCCTCTCTCTCAAATAAATAAATAAATAAAAATTTATTTAAAAAAGAAAAAGACAATATATTATTTCTTGAAAAAATATTGAAATATATTCCTCATTAAATCTTGATCCAACATTTTCTTAAATGAAATCCCCAAAAATTAATTTGTTATACCTGAAAAGTTGAGATGGAAAAGCATGGGTCCCAACAACGTTGCCCATTGATGTTTCTAGACATTGGCCCTCAACCACTAACTACTCCCCGCTATGAATGCAAAACAAAGCAAATTCCCCACTTGTCCATAAGACTGCTCTTAATGTGGCAAAAATCTATGTCCAGGCTGACAGCTCACATCACTGACACTAAGAGCATGCATGGAAAGGATAGACCACACCTAGTTGGCTGGACCAGTTAAAAGGTACATCTTATTGACTTGTCCCTTCCTGGAATTCTCTGTCCATGCCTGAAAGCTATATTTCTTTTCATTAATATTTTATTTTTATTTATTTATTTATTTGACTGAGAAAGAGGGAGAGAGAGAGAATGGGTGCACCAGGGCCTCCAACCACTGCAAACAAATTCCAGATGCATGTGCCCCCTTGTGCAATTGACTAACGTGGGTCCTAGGGTATTGAACCAGGGTCCTTTGGCTTTGCAGGCAAATACCTTAACCACTAAGCCATCCCTCCAGCCCTGAAATGTATAGTTCCATTCCTTCATATACCCATTCCGGGTAAAAGTGGGAATATTATGAGATTGAAAAACAAAACTATAAGGATTTCATACAGTCCAAATAATTCTGTACCATCCACATGGAGAAATAATACCAATAACAAAACTGCAACAGATAGATTAAAAGGTACCTTCTGAAACTAGAACAAAGTTCAAACAGCAATCACTATATGAAAAAATGCAGCAACTCTGCTATTGTAAAACACCATCAGCTCAGTTATTTTTTCACACAAAGAACTAAAAGATAATAACCACCATGCACAAACAAATCTTGGGCTTTATAAACATGTCAGAAGTATCAAAAGGCATTAGAGTAAGCCACATCCGATGTGGTGATTTATCCCTGACTTTGTCTGAATGCTCCAAAGAAAACACGGAGACCCAATTTTGCAATACACAAAAAGTAGAGTCCTTTCAAAAGCTTTCTCATCTTTCCTTGCACAACTGCCCCCCCTACACACACACTACATATACTGTTTGGATTGCTGATCTTCCACTCAAGATAAAGACATTCAGAATCTTCAACACAATTTTTATCAGTTAAATTGTGTCAATCAAAAATGTATGTTGAAGTACTAACATTTGGTAACTGTGAATCTAACTTTATTTGAAAATGGAGTCTTTCAACATGTAATCAAGTTATGATGAAGTTATTAAGCAGGTCTTACTCTAACATGACTGGGGTCCTTATGAGAAAACAGCCAGCTGCTCATCAAGTAGTAGTCCTTAGGAAACTAATACAAAGTTCTCTCATCCATGTTTTTATCCTCAAATAGGAATGCGCAGAAATTAATCCTGATGTGTGGACTGGCCCAAAGGATAAGATCCTTCACATCATAAACCCTAATCTATAATCAAATGGGAAACAGAAAAGTTGTGATACAATTCAACTCCTTCAAGCAAGAAAGAATCACTGGAAATTGTTGAGGCCACCCTCAACTGCAAAAGCACCAACAGTAAGTCTCTCGCCCTTTTTCTTGTTTGTTTTTCAGAAAACCATATCTAAAGAACTTGTTGTACCATCTGGAGGCATGAGCACATAGATGACAACTCCATGTCATTTAGTAAACTCTTTCAATGACATCACTAGCAAATAGGGGAATGGAGTGTTTTCACAGATGACACTACAGTAAAATGTGATATAAGAGATCCTAGTTTGCTTAGTTTGGAACAAGAATAGAGAAATGTACTAAAAGCCAAAATTTGAGAATCTGTTCATTTGTATTTTTAGAGATCTGATAATTTTACAAAGGAGAAAATTTTTGCTTAAGATACATCTGTGATATACCATTGCCAACCTTGCACTTGGCAGGCTTTCTACCTGACTGCAATTCACATGCCACTCAATCTCCAAAGGGGACAAGATTATTTGTTTATAATATGCTTTGGATAGCCCAGCTTAAAACTAGTTTTGTTTCAGATGAAAGAAAGAAAAAAGGAACAAACAGAAAAGAGTGGGGAGCCGGGCGTGGTGGCGCACGCCTTTAATACCAGCCCTCTGGAGGCAGAGGTAGGAGGATCACCATGAGTTCAAGGTCACCTGAGACTACATAGTGAATTCCAGGTCAGCCCGAGCCAGAGTGACACCCTACCTCGAAAAACCAAAAAAAAAAAAAAAAAAAAAAAAAAAAAAAAAAGAAAGAAAGAAAGAAAGAAAAGAGTGGGGAGGAAAAGAGGAAGGAGGGATGATGAGGGAAGACCCTACTTTGATTCATCACAGTTCATCCACCTATAGGGAACATTCTCCTATACTATAAAATATCAATAAAAACTCAACATTTAAATATATTAGAAAGCATGACATCTAAGCTAGTAACTGCTCCTTTAAGGACCATGATTACAACTTGGGTTTTATGTTTTTTTTTTTTTAGTAGACATAAAAAATTCTTCTGTGCTACAGATAACAAAGCAATAATATAATCAATAAACCACATTATTTACCAAACTGAAACAATAAAATTTATCCCCACTCATTTTACACAATGTAAGTGCCTGTAAAATCAGGAAGTATAAAAGTAAGAGAGAAACTTGGAACAAAAATAAAATGTAAGAGACAAAAGACAGTGCAGAAAACAAACCTCCAAGCTAGAAAGACAGTCAATATATACCTCATATACAATCACACCAGGTCATTCAAGGTTGAGAATTAAAACATCAGCCCTTCCATTTTATTCTAAGCACAGCACAGACAATGATGGGAAGAATCCTTGCTGCCTCAGACTTCCCGTAAAATGCAGCATTACAGAAGGTAAAATGAACAAAAGAGAATGATGCTCAAAACCCATTTTCAGGACTAAGTCCTTCCATTTCCCTCCTTTTATTGATTTTTTTTAAATCCACTTTGCACTCTCTCAGTCAGCTTGGTTGCAGAGAACATCATTTAATGTACTTTATTGATTCAATTGTACACATTTATACTTGTGTAGAAACTTTTGCTATAGTGCATTTATTGATCTTTTAATTATTAATGTAGGCCACAAAATTTGAAGAGCTTTATTGTAAGTATTTTTTATTTTCCTAAATTATGACAAAGAAAATTATCAAACATTGTCAGCAAAGGAAGCAAGGTAGCTTGCTTATTTATCTTAAAAGGCTCATCAACAGATTATGCTTCAAATGTGCTATCAAGAAAAACCACTGAATGAAGCCAGGCATGGTGGCTCACATCTATAATCCCAGAACTAAGGAATCAGAGAGGATATTCACCCAGGAGGATGGGGTAGAAGGATCATTGCAAATTCAAGGCCATCCTGGGCTACAGAGTGAGTTCCAGATCAGCCTGGCTAGATCTGGACCCTGCCTCAAAAAAAAAAATATATTGAATGAATTACTTTTTATTTTTTAATGAAATATTTTTAAAGTTTTTTTTTAATTTATTTATTTGCAAGCAGAGAGAGAGATAGAAGAAAGGCAGACAGAGAGAGAATGGGCACGCCAGGGCCTCTGGTCACTGCAAACAAACTCCAGATGCATGTGCCCTTATGCATCTGGCTTACGTGGGACCTGGAGAATCGAACCGGGGTCCTTTGGCTTTGCAGGCAAACGCCTTAACAGCTAAGTCATTTCTCCAGCCCATGAATTACTTTTTACTTCTGGAAATACTGTAACTGATATGTCTTCAACTTGCCACTGGGAATAACAGGCAAGTGTCCAGTTCAGTATGGCTATGCTTGATCACATAGAGCCACATCAAGTGAGGAAGGTTTCTGGCAAAATTGCCATAGGTTTAATGTCCTGTGCTAACAGTTGTGGCAAACTGAAGTGACACATCATCTGAGATCACATTATTCATCTTACATTATTCTCAATTCAGTGTCTCATCTATAGCATGGTCCTTGACTCACAGGGAAAGACACATTCACACCCAGACACTTTGTAAAGGATTAACACTTGGAAGGGATTCATCACAGAGGAAAGTCTAGGTAGGAAACCATGAAATAGACGTAAAGCTCTACTGAAGAAGTGTCTTTACTAGAAGTAAAAGAGATGATGTGAAGTCCATATTGAAGATACAGTAGAACACAAAGATACTAAGTTCAAGGTAAAAAGAGATGGAACTTTGGTTGTCCTATCCCATATAACTTCCTTCTCTGTCTCACCCTGAAATATCACTTTTGCCAGCCCCAAATATAGTTAACTGAATTTGAATGAATCAAATGAACCAGAAGATATATTCCTAACTTCAGGCTTAATTCCATTCTGTACTTAGTTTTTGTGCAATAGTGACCAGCAAATACATTCCCATTGCATCATGCGCTTTCCAATATCAAGGCAACGATGTGTGTAATAAAGTTGAGACACCTTAAGAATAAGGGATCAAATTTGGAATGATAACTTAAATTGGTATTGCTGCTTTCTAGGCTCCTTTAGGTTTTCTCATTCCTAGGCAATAATAGAAAGATCTGCCACGTCTGGACCAAATGGTCATGAATGCTAACAGAGGAGCTACTTGCCTCAGAGCTCTGCATAAACACCAGATAGCTGGGACACTGGCTGGACTAGTTAGTCATAGCAGCAGATTTTCCTGACCAAACTGGATCTCAGGAAATTATTTGCACTGCTCAGCAGTAAAAATGAATGCTAGAAAATCTGGCAAGTTCTACTCTCTTCCAAGCTTTGCTGTTCTTAAGTTCAAGGAGTGAATGCTTCTATTTCATTTAGCCCTTCATACAGGGCCTCCTTCTTACTCCATTCCAGATCCCACACAGCAGATCAGGGAATAGATCTCACTCAAATAAATTCTAGCAGAAAAACCAGGACTGTGCTTTTAAATTAGTGTTCTGTTTTTCTGAAGTTTCCACTTTAATTTAAAACGAAATTCAACATCATAATTAGTTTCTTTAAAAAATCCTCTGTATTTTGGGCTGGAGGGATGGCTTAGCAGTTAAGGTGTTTGCCTAAAAATCCTCTGTATTTTAAGTGAAATGGCTAGGAAAATGTTATTTAAAAGATGGCATTTTCTAAGTATAATCATAAAGCATTAAAAATGTCACATTATTTTACCTAAAGAATACACAGTATATGATACCACCTAGAGAAAAGTAATTTTATAAATTAGGCCATATCATTTTAAAGATAAAAATATTTAATCAGGTTTTCAACATAACATGTAGTCATACAGCAAAGTATATAGTCAAATAATATAGTAATTTATAGAAAAGTTTTTTAACATTAAAAGAAGAAACATGTACTAAAACATCTGTGGTTAGCTGCCTTTATTTCATAACATATATAGAGTTATAATGGAGCTAGTGCTTAAAGTACAACTATAAAGATTAATTGATAAAGATAATGTCAACTCCATTAAACATCGCATCTCTCATATACATTTAAATAGAAATGGAATTTTCAGTTACTGCTTTTCAGACAGAAGTATCTTTCAAATAGTCCTTTACTTATATGATATTAGAGATGTTTTAGAGAAAAAAAAAGGACATTAAAACTCTAGAAACATACCAAGATGGCAACTGATACTTCGGTTCTGTTAGTGTATTTTTCATGACACCCAACTACAGTAAGCATTTATGGATGATATATTTGCCTCAAAGACTCTGTAACCATCTCATATATTCATGCTGGTTTTGTATCAGTTGCTCAATTTATAAGAATGCTCATCACTTACCTCAACTAAAACTGTAAAGAAGAGACACTGCCTTTAATCGTGTCCATGTATGCTTACATAGTTCTTCCATTCTACTTTCTGTCTGAGCCTGATTTTCAACAAGCACCCAGGACCCTAACTTTCCATCTTCATGGCTTAGCAGAATTTCCCCATGATGGACAGTGATCATCAATATACAAAGCCACATTAAAAAAAAAAAAATCAATTTACCCACCATTTCTTCTGTCACCCAGCATTTCCTACATTCGAAGTAGCTAGTCAGATTAACTGATACCAGTTGTTCATCAAGCATATTACATAACTCACCATTCAACAAATCTCTAGTGTATGCCTATTATGTGCCAACATTTTCTAGGTACTGAGGACATATTAATCTTCAGCTCCAGACAATAACTCGTTTCTTCACCAGAGGTAACATAGTATCACTCTGGAGGCCCAGAAAAGCTCCATAAAAGCCAGTGACAGAGTTCCAGTTAAAACCTGAAGGCCTGAGAAACAAAGGAACCAACAGTGTATTGCTGATAGTCAAAAGCAGAAGAGAAATGCCAGGCAGAGAGATTTTACCCTTCTACCAGCTCTCTGTTCTTGGTCCTTTTTCAGATCTGATGCTGCTCACCCACATCAGTGAAGCCTTCTTCATTCTTGCATGCAAGTGCCAATATCTTCTAGAAGTAACATCACAGACCCTTGCTAGTTATTTGGGCATCCACAGCCCCATCAAGGTGTCATAGCCACTTGACCATCGCACCCAGAGAAGATGTGATGCTGACGATGCTCAGCCAGAGGGTGTGGGTGGGAATGGTGAGGCATTGTAGAATTTTGGATGTTATAACAGTTGAGCTGAGAGGGTCGTCTTGCTCTGAGATTGAATGTGGGTAGGACAAAAAGAATTAAAAGCTGATTCTAAAGTTTTAGGTTTTGAAGCCAGATACACTGTAGTTTTTATTTGAGGAAGACTGATAAGATTATTCAGTGTGCTGTATTAAAAATAGATGGGGAATTGAAATGAGAACAGAGAATTTAATTAGACTTTGATAATATCACATCAGGAATTTATTTGAAATGCTATTAATACTTCTTAAAGACAAAATTATTAACATCAAACAAATAATTTTGCAAAAGACAAGTTTCAGCACAGGTCAATAGAGAAGGTATTAGTGATCAGATAGGATGCAGGTACCCTTCAAATCATATTCCTGTTAAACATGTTCAATGGCCAACTAAATTGCTTCCTTTCCTATTAACTCAAACTCTTGAAGCTTCCTTTGTAGTATGTTTTCTAGTATCTTCAGCCTAGGGTATTCTTGTGCATAAATCCTCAAGTTCTATTGGTGACCCTTGAGAAGATAGATGGTCAAGGTACAACAGGCGGAGCTCATACTAAAAAGAGCCACAGGTCCTGAAGAAATGTCTTAGTGGTTAAGCACTTGCCTATGAAGCCTAAGGACCCCAGTTCGAGGCCTGATTCCCCAGGACCCACATAAGCCAGATGTACAAGGTGGCGCATGCATCTGGAGTTCATTTGCAGTGGCTGGAGGCCCTGGCATGCCCATTCTCTATCTATCTGCCTCTTTCTCTGTGTCTGTTACTCTCAAATAAATAAATTAATTAAATAAAAATAAATGATCCACAAATCTGGGTGTGGTGGTGCATGCCTTTAATCCCGTCATTTGGGAGGCAGAGGTAGGAGGATCACCATGAGTTCAAGGCCACCCTGAGACTACATAGTGAATTCCAGGTCAGCCTGGACTAGAGTGAGAACCTACCTTGAAAAACCAAAAAAAAAAAAAAAAAAAAAAAAAAAGAGCCACAGCAGCCCTAGTGAGACAGGTAAAGCAGGAGGATAAGGACTGAAACACAACATGCAGAGGGAAACAGGTACTGCTGCTGGCTCTGCCCCTGTCTGATTAAGAAAGGATTTGTTGCTTGAAACTATTGGCTTCCACTCCCTTCTCACCTAGAAAATATTTTCACTCAGTGAAAATTTACTACATCCACAGGGCATAAGGAATGACATTAGCTAATGTTCCTTTCCAGTTAAAGCATGGAGGCTTCAGGGCTTCTCTGAAGACAGGTTCTGGTCAATTCTGCACTGGTTCTGAGAACCTGTTATACAAACAGACAAAAATAGTTTTGTTCAACACACTAATAAGCCCCTAGAGTCATTTTTTTCCAATGAACCAACAGCTAATAAGGAAGCTGTGCCTTCCAGCACTGGGATGTTCTGGGGAAAGGAAGCTAGGAGAGCACATCAAGTATTTTCAAGGCACATAAAGGAGGCTGTAAATTTGTTTCCTCAGGTTTGCAGACAAGACAAATAGCAAGCATGATGCTAGAGTGTGTAGAAGAATGGAAGACATGTGATGAACCACTGAGAACAGATATTAAAACAAACAACCCAAGTGTAAATACGAACACTATTTGCTTCAATTAAGTCTAAGCTACAGGAGTACGAACTTTAATATTTCCTCAGTGTACAGCTCTGCTAGTGCATTCACCATTATTAAAGTATGTTTATACAGGGTTTGGCTTTTCATCTATTATGGAAAAATTACATCTTGCCAACAGCACTACAGAGACCTAAACAGTAAATCCTCTACTGACCTTGAACCCAAGCTAAAGCAAATAGTCACTCTCCTTGGTGCTGAACTGCCTGAATAATATACTGCATAAGTGGCTGTGAATATAAATTACATCTACAATGCATCTTAGCATTGTAGATTATCCACAGTCTTTTCAGAAGGCAGTGCTTATAGAGTCACCATAATGTGAAGGAAATTCCAGAGAACTCACTCCTTATGCATTCATTCACAAAGGATGATCATTTGCTTATGAACCCTGAGAGTCCTGGGCCTTGAGCCCCACAGAGGACACAGCAAGGTGAAGATAGTCTTTGCTCAGATGAATTAACACCAAGGAAGGGAACATGTTCCTCACATGGAAGTTGTCCAAAAAGAGAAGCAACCATGGCAGGGCTCTTTTAATGGTGAAGCACCATGACACAGTAAAGAAAGGAGAAACGTGAGAAAAAGGCAACAAGATCAACCAAAATAGCAATATGGTATTTCCAGGAAAGCCATCAAGAAAATTTATTAACATACAAAAGTGCCAACAAGGAAAAATGTAAAATGATCATAAAATCTTGTATGTAAAAAGTGTGGAAGAGAAATAGAGAAAGCAAAACCATTGTGTGTGACAGAATTATTGTTCAGTTTATTTTAAAATTTCCTTTAATCATTCCATTAATGCACATATACTATCATTTTTAAAGCAATTAGAGATTGGATATTTGGGTGTAGTCACAATTGTATTTGCAATGGTAAAATGAGAGCCCTAACCAGACAGTAGTTAACCAATCATACTAAGTTAGGAGAACACAAATGAGAAAGTTGTATGAACATCAGCATGGGAGAAGGTGAGTCATGAGGTTAAGAAAAAAATCATGGTTCATCCATAGAGTGCTTAGAATAAGTGAAAGGGTTTCTGAAAGAGGAAAGAAAAGAATTGCCAGAAATGTGAACTGAGAATTGCCTAGTAGCAGTGAATAAAATGGCACAAAAAAAAAAAAAAAAAAAACAGGAGGATAGTACACAGAATTTATGAAGGGACTCACACTACTTGGTCAATTTAGCAAAAGCCAGTGAAGTACAAAAAAATTGGGCTCCAAATCCATTAACCTGAAATCCATTTTCCTCCTTCCAAACAGCAATGTGAACTTCAGAACGGTTTGTCTGCCCTTAACAAGTTTAGCAAATCTAAGCTAAAAAAAAATTATCAAGTTTATATATTATATTAACCTGTGTCACAATATCCCAGATGTTTCCAGGAAGCGGAGCAGCTAAACTGGTCAGTTCCTGGGATGGATCCAAGGATAACAGGCTGGGAATGTTGACAAAAGGAAATAATGCCTTTAGGTATAAAACACAAAATTATTGGCATTTCCTCTTGTAGCCACATCACAACCACAGAATGGTGGCAGTTTCTAGTCTGAAAGTGGATATAACTCAAAGAATTGTTAAGGTTCATTTAAAAATATATCTGTTTATTTAAGAGAAGCAGAGAGAACGAGGAAGACACCGAGATAGAGAAGGAGAGAATGAGTGTGCCAGGTCTTTCTGCCACTGCAAAGGTATTCCAGATGTATGTGCCACTTTGTATATCTGGCTTTATATAGGAACTGGGGAACAGAACCCACACCATCATCCTTTACAAGCAAGTGCCTTTGACCACTGAACCATCTCTCCAGTCTAAGACTGAGGTTTAATGACAATGGTAGCTGATTTTCTGACACAAGGTTGACAGTCAATAACTGTTTCTGAATGAATAAATTAGCCAGCATATTATGGTACCACATAGCCCTATCATTGGGCAGGAAAAGATTGTAAGAAAACAATATTCTACTTGATTCTACCCCTGTATAAGATCAAGAAACTTTTATTGTCAATATCCCCTAAAATTGCTGCTACTTTTGTTATTATTCTTCCTAGACAACAAAACCAATCATGATAGCCTTACCAGCACTTGTACATTTGTTACCAACAGAAACCACAGATATCGTCATACCTCATTGCAATTATTGCCAATATCTTAAAATGTTATCTATGCTCACTGCCACTTTTAAATTACAGAGGTCATTATACCACTACTAGATCTAATATAATATGATAGTGAAGAAGTATGTAAATTGCTATAACCTAAATTTATATTAATAATTTAATGACCACTTCAACATAATCACTTCCTTGCCATTCTAGGTATTTCTTGCTTTCACATACTTCACTCTCAGGAACAGACTATAGACTCTGGAAATTTACCAAAGAAGTCCATGGCACTAACAAGGCTGAGAAGCCCTGATCTTGACCATCCTACCCAAGCATGGAAAGCATTATGCAGCACCAAGTCCAATGCTTATAATACCTTTAAATGTACAGATAAAGACACTATTTGAGAATCTGCAACTATTCTAATATGTGTGATTTATTTATTAGAAATATATATGTGTCTGATTTATTTATATATTTATAAAGTTCAAAACTAATGATATAAGTTACATAAAAAGCATGCAGCTTATACAGCAGGCTAACTTGAGTCATTTGTATTACCTTTAGCATAGGGTTAAAAGCATAAAATTAGGCAAGGATTTAGCTTTGAATCTTATCTCAAATTTACTTTCTAACTTGCCAGTATAAGTCTTGGTTTTCTCATCTACACATCATGAATGACAATATCTCCCTTAAAACATTAGTAAGAGAATTGCTTAATACAGAACACTATATACGTGAAGTACTGAGCACAGGAACTGAAATAGCAAATATTCAACAACTTGTAACAGTTACTGTCATTTAAATTATAATTCACATTTAGTCTTTAATATGATTTCTTTAAAACACTGTTACCAAGAAGCACATAGCTTAAGACTGGGGAAATGGCTGAGTGGGTAAAGGTGCTTGCTTGCAAAGCTTGTTGGCCCAGGTTCATTCCTCAGTACCCAGGTAAAGCCTGATACAAGAAATGACATATATGTCTGGAGTTTCTGTGTTTGCCAGAAGCCCTGGGGTTCCCATATGCTAATACATACCAATAAATAAGTTGTTGTTGTTGTTTTTCAAAAAAGAGAGGCACTTAGCAGATTTCTTCAGCATACCAGCTCTGAACAACAGACTGTGTGGGGTTGAGTTTTACTCTACCTTTCAAAGCTCTGTGACTCTAGGTAAGTTACTCAATTTCTCTTAGATTCCATTTCAGAAATGTAAAAAGAAGGAAAACAACAAAATCTATCTCTTAGGATAACGATGCAGGTCAAATTAGTAAGCATATGTGAAGCACAATAAAAATGCCCAGCACACAGCACTTTGTAATTATCAGGGATTATTATCAATGGTATCCATGTAATAGTTTTCTATCAAGTTATGTAAACTCCTTTGAGTATTAGTGAAGACTTGTCACACATGATATGAAATCATCCCTGTTTAAATGACACTGTTTCCATGAATAAACTTGATGTTCATAAGGAAAAGGAGAACAATGCAGTTACAGTTATTTCCCAGGAATGACTGAAAGACTGTACATCTTATGAAATTATAACCAAGTCAAAGCCTGTGAAGGAATGACTATGGTTTGAAATGTTCCTTTTATGGTACAGATCTATGCATTATATGGGTAAACTAACTTCTGTCTTTTACCTTTAAGGAGGTACATACAGGAGCCTCTGAGGCCATACCCAGAGTTGCCTCAGCAAAAGAAACCATGGATATGCTGGGCTTCATGACAACAGCAAGGGCCAGGTCAGCATAGCTAGAGAAGAGACTCACCTGTTTCCCAGCAAGCAACTAGCCTTGATCCTCACCTGGCAATTAGGATACTTTAACTTAAATTTAAACCTGTGCACTGATCTCTAAGAATATATTGCTGTTTTTTCCAAATGTAAAATAGCAGTAAAATAATGAGAACAAACACTGTTTCTTTCCATCTTTATAGAGTTGAGTAATTGCTTCATCATCACAGAAAAATTATGAACTGAAACTATCTTACCTTTATGATGATATTTCCCTATTTTGGCTTTAAGGACTTTAAGAACTCAAGATTCTTTGCTACATGTAATATCAACTCTCCCAACATGTAAGGTAATGAATATTCAAATCCTATTATGACATATACCTCAATTTCTTTGTATTCTCAAGTTAATGTTCATCATCATCCTCATTGCCTGTCAAAACTTCACATATTGGATGGAGGTTTTTAATTATAACAATTTTAAATTACAAACTATTATAAACTGGCACTGTTAAAAAGTCAGAGGCAATGAGCCCTTAAGTTTCTCCAAATGCACAGAGTGATATCCCTTGGAGACACTGTTTTCCAACAAACACGAATAAAGGCTCATTCCAAATAGGGAGAAAAATAGGAAGCTTTCCCTCATGACAGGAAAACAAATTTTAGTCCAGATTTAGTGTCCAAAGATGATCAGGCAGTGGAAGTAGGTACAGTGGCACCAGGTAGATAGGAACATTGCAGGGTACCACTCTTTAGCACACATGTCTGCACAACTATTTCTAGCTTTTATAAATGATGCCCAAATCATACAATTCTAGCTAAAGAAGAACAACTGCCCTTGTAACAAGGGACTCTGCAAAGCAACCTAGCAAGAGGGGGGCCTCATGCTCGTGCTTGGACCACTGTTGCTCAACCACACTGAGATACTTCCCAACTTTCCACTTGACTAAGCTGTGTTCTCAAGTCCATTCTGATAGTGTTTTGCAACTTCAGATTAAGGTGAGATCTCTCATCTGTAATATTTTGTCAAAGGACCCTTAAAGTAAGATTGACAAATGTGCCCTGTAGATCAATAGGTAACAGGAAGACAGGAAGAGACCCAAGAACACAATATCAGGTATGCTACATGGTTGGCATTTGATAATCAATTTTCATATAATTGAATTTCTTTGGAGACTATTCAAATAAAATAGTATCGCAAGAAGTATTCATATAGAACTCTTACCCAATTGAGTATGATCTTCTTTTTTTATTTTATTTATTTGAGAGAGAAAGAGAAAAAGGCAGAGAGAGAGAGAAAGAGAAAGGGTGTGCCAGGGCCTCTAGCCACTGCAAACAAACTCCAAAAGCATGTGCCATTTTGTGAACCTGGTTTACGTGGGTCCTGGGTAATCAAACCTGGGTCCTTTGGCTTGGCAGGCAAATGCCTTAACCACTATGCCATCTCTCCAGGCCCAAATATTTTCTTAACTAAAATTCTCCATTTCTTTAATAATCATATGTATTCATTATGGTGTGAGAATAATCCTCCTTGAACAAACAAGGCCTGGTATTCTCCAAATTAAACACCTTTAGTGGCTCCCCTGTGTTCACAGGCTAAAATCCTAATACTCCACAAGCAAGAGCTCTATGGTCAGCTCACTCACTTTTCATGGGTGCCAGAATAATACACTACTCTGAGAAGACCCTATAATTTTACACACACCCACATCTCTCATCCCTTACACTCACTGCCCCTGTACCTAGAATATTTTGTCATTCAGCACCTTCAACAAATACTTGCTCATCTTTCCAGCTCAGGGAAGGATAGTTCTACTTCCTTTGTAAGGAAATGTGCCCACACAATGCCCTGTGGCACTTCTACTCTCCTAGCTGCCACTGTACTTGACAGCACTGGTACTAATAACTTTATGAAGAATAATTCATATAAATAAACCTCACATTTTAAAGTGTAAAATTTCCTAAATTTTGTCATACTTGTAAAACCAACATGTTAAGAAAGACCACAAACATGCCCACTTCCTCCATATTTCCCATGGAGTTTTGTTACCTGTGTCCCCTTCTCTGTCTTCCAATTCTAGTCTAGCCACTACTTCCTTTCCGATATTACAGGTCATCAGTATTTCCCAGAGGAGGGAGTTATGCACTATGTAATCTTTTTATCTTTGCATAATTATATTGAGATCATCTACATTGTTGCATGAATTAATAATTCATGACATTTTGCTGAATAGATTCAAAATGGGTGTGGATTTCCTTCTGATATGTCTTTTCTATTGTTGGTTGGGATTTGGGTTGATTCACATTTGTGAATGTTATAAAGAACGTTTCTGTGAAGATTCATACACACATTTTCATAAAACACATGTTGTTTTTTTTTTTGCCTTGGGTAAATATGAAGGAATGGGAGGGTATAGATCATGAGGTAGGTATATACTTAAGAAACTGCCAAACACGTTTACAAAATGGTCAGAGCCATTTTGCATTCTTATTAATAGTGTGTGAAAAACAGTTCTATTTCCTCTATGTCCAAGTCAATATTTAGGGACTGTTTCAGTTATGGTCTCTCTAACATATCTATTGTTATTTCACTGGAACTGAATATGCATTTTCCTAATGGCTAATAATATTTAACATCTTTTCATGTGCTTATTTACAACCCATATTATCTTTTCTAGTGATGTACTGATTCAGATCATTTAAGCATTTTAGTGGGTTGTTTACTTATTAAATTTTGAAAGTAAAGGTTCTGGTAAAGATGGCATCTACCTAACCACACCTCACCTCACCTCATGGGAAAGGAAAGGCAAGACATTTAGGGTTAAGTGGGATTTTTAATGGTTTGCAGATTCTAGTAGACCTCCAGTAGGAGGGTGTGGAGGAGCACAGTAGGGAATCTGCTGATTCCCATGCTCTTGGAGCCCACCAGCCCCCCAGTCCCCTCAAGCAGCCATTGGAGCTGCACTCCCAGCTATAGGTTCCTTCTGCACTAACTGCAGGCTAAGTGGACCCAGGCCAGCAAGCTAGGATTCGCCCCTCCCTGCCCCCGCAGAGCTCCACACATGAACCCCTTCCCACTCACTGCCACAGCTACGTCCCCCTCACTCCCCCCATCCTGTGCACAGACCCAGGCCAACAGGCTAGCTTTCGACCTACCCACCCCGAACTAGGCTTTCCCGCCCCAGCTGACCAGATGGCTTCTCTGCTGAATTCTATCAAACCTTCATGAAAGAACTGAAACCAATCTTTCTCAAACTATGACACACCTTTGGAGAACAGGGAAAGCTCCCCAGCTCCTTCAATGAAGCTGGAATCACCCTAATACAAAAACCAGGCAGAGATGCCACAAGAAAAGAAAACTATAGGCCTATTTACCTGATGAACATAGACGCAAAGATCCTGAATAAAATCCTCACAAACCAAATTCAACAACACATCAAAAGGATTATCCACCTTGATCAAGTAGGCTTCATCCCAGGAAAGCAGGGATGGTTCAACATAAGGAAATCTGTCAATGTTATATACCACATAAACAAGCTTAAACACAAAAACCACATGGTCATTTTAATAGATTCAGAAAAGAGCTTTGACAAAATACAACATCATTTCATGATCAAAACATTGGAGAGAATAGGCATGAATGGTTTATATCTCATCATAATAAAGGCTATATAAAAAGCTCCAAAAGCCCAAATAATACTTAAAGGGGAGAGACTGAAGTAATTCCCATTGAGATCAGAAACAAGACAGGGGTGTCCACTCTCACCTCTGCTCTTCAACATAGTACTGGAAGTCCTAGCTCAAGCAATAAGACAGGAGAAAGAAATAAAAGGGATGCAAACTGGAAAGGAAGAAGTTAAGTTAGCCCTATTCACAGATGACATGATTCTATTCATAAGTGAGAGAACCTCCATCTCAAAACCCTTAAAGGTAATTAACTCCTTCAGCAAAGGAGCAGAATACATAATAAATGCACAAAAATCAGTAGTCTTTCTATACACAAAAGACAAAGACACAGAAAAAGAAATAAGCGACATTGTCCCATTTTCAATAGCAACAAAAAAATAAAATAAAATACCTTAGAATAACAAGGATGTGAAAGACCTTTACAATGAAAACATAAAAACACACAGGAAAGAAACTGAGGAGGACTTGAGAAAATGGAAAAACCTCCCATGCTCCTGGATGGGCAGAATGAACATTGTGAAAATGGCAATCTTACAAAAAACAATATACAGATTTAATGTAATGCCAATAAACAATCCCAACATTTTTCTTCACTCAACCATTGAGATCTCATGAAACTGAAAAGTTTTTTCACAGACAAACATACAATAAGCAGAGCCAATAGATTACCCATAGAATTGGAGAAAATTTTTGCTGGCTATACAACTGACAGGGGCCTAATTTCTAGAATTTATACAGAACTCAAAAACCTAAACAATAAAAAGTCAAACAACCCACTCACAAAATGGAGCAGAGAACTGTACAGGGAGTTCTCAAAGGAAAAAATACAAATGGCAAACACACATTTAAGAAAATGTTCAGCATCCGTAGTCATCAGGGAAATGCAAATTAAAACAGCTATGAGATTCCACCTTACTCCAGTAAGAATTGAAAACATAAAAAAATATAATGAAAACAAATGCTGGCGAGGTTGTGGAGAAACAGGAACCCTCATTCACTGTTGGAGGGAATGTAAGCTGGTACAACCACTATGGAAAGCAATATGGAGACTCCTGAAAAGGTTGACTATAGAGTTACCAACAGACCCAGTTATCCCTTACTGGTCATTTACCCTAAAAGCTCCAAGCCTCAGTTCAGAGAGATTTGCTCAATGTTTATAGTTGCTCATTCACAATAGCTAAGAACTGGAACCAACCCGATGTCCATCATTAGACGAATGGATAAGCAAGATGTGTTATATCTACACAATGGAATTCTACACAGCAGTAAGGAAAAATGACACAATGATATTTGTAGAAAAATGGTCAAACTTGGAAAAGATCATTCTCAGTGAACTCACCCGATCACAGAAAGATAATACTTGCATGGTGTCACTCATCTATGGCTCCTAACCTGAATCTGCCTGATATGCTGACACACTTAATAAGCATCTTGAGGACCGGAAAATAGGGAGAGTGGGGCGGGAGGGGAGGGTAAGGGTGGAGAGGTTAAAAACTGTACCCAAATGTAAATTGTACCATAAAATCCTATATCCTGAAAGACAAACTAAAAGGCTGAAACTGCATAAGGTCCTTAGAGGGAACACCTGATTTACAGGGCCCTAGAGAGGGTATGATGAAGACTAACCTTAAGCTTCTCCTGTTTCTCTCTCTCTACCTCTTCACTCTTTTTCCTCATTCTCTTTTACATTACCTATCTTTTTCGTCCTTCCTTTCTCTTGGCACTGGCCTATAATTCCCAGTACCATCATGCGGCTAACATCTGTATGGCACAACGCAGGTCAGGCCCTAGCCAGGCTGCCTGCTAGAAGAAACCAGGAAGTGGCTTCTGTGGATGTGGCATCCTGCACAGGCCTGGCATGACAACGGCTACAGTCCCATGCTCGCAAGCAACCTGCTGCGAAATGATCTGCCCAGAGACAGGCTGTCATTGGTCACAAGAAGGGAACCACCCCATATAACGATTGGCCAACCAAACCCTTAAAACCCCCTATAGTTCCTTGAATAAACGAGTTTGCAGCAGCTCACTCTCTGCCTGCTTCCACCCAACTCCCGGAGTCTGTGTCATGACTCCACGCCTCTCACTCCCTGCTCAGCGGAGACCCTGCCGTCCCTCCTAGGCTGACCCTTGGAGGGACCCCAACAAACATCCACAATGAGTTGTTGATCAGAGACACCTACAAGGTTTCTCAAAAGAAGACAGGTTGCTGTCAGAGTACTTGATGACCCGCCAAAGTTTAATGGTAAGACCCTACTGCTGAAGACACCATATGCTATTGGTATGGAACATGGAATGATCTGGCTGGAATCTGGAAGAGAGTCAGTCCCCAGACAGTTAGCTTGTCTAGTGCCAGAAAGTGCTACATGAGTGACTGGGGGAAAGTGACCAACAACTGTCCAAACAACACATTATCTAAGCTACTAAGCAGCAAACAACCTGACGCGATGCTCACACAAGGGCAATAGTGGCACACAGCCATGGTAGGTAACCAACTGCTCTTGATTTGGCTAACAGATCCACTCAGTGGAACAGAACCCACAGCTGGAACTGGGAAACAAGTCAGAACATATCCAAAGATTGAGCCTGCTCTCCAATATGAAGCTTTCCCCAGTCATGGGCTATAAGAGGTCCTACACCTATGAAATTCTCTCTAAAATAATAATGGTTATCCCATTTATCTGGTGCTGACTTCTCTCTCCATTGCAAAATTTGCTTCTCTTTTTCATATGGACATAGCACCTGAGGAGAGAATCAGCCCATGGCACCTCACCAGGGTCCCAGATGAAACCATAGAGTAATGGGGGAAATGAGCAAGAGTGCTGCTTTCTTGGTGAACCTGGTACCAACACAAGGGTGGAGGAGATAAAACACAGAGAACACTCAACTCCTCCCAAACCAGAGATCCAAAAACACAGAGGTTCCAAATATCTCATCACTGAAGTACACCTAAAACAAACCCAACATTGCTCAGGGAAATTCACAGAAGAGGGGGCGGAAAGATTGTTGGGTCATTATGCACAGACATCGCCTCTTCCCCATAACTGATGACTACCCCTGCAATACACGATTCACATTCCCCAACAAGGAGGAACCCTTCAGAAGGAGGAGGACAGGGAGGAGGCTAATGATGATACCAGAATGACTGTATATACACTATCTACATACCTAATAAAAAATAAAGAAAAAGAAAAAAATTGAAAGTAATTTATGTACTCTGAAGTGCAAATTAGATACCTGATTTTCAAATATTTTTCCTAATCTGTGCCTTGTCTTTGCATTCTCTTAAGACTAAAGAACAGAATATTTTTGATGATGTCCAATATATTGATTTGGATTTTTATGAGTTGTGTTCTTGGACTAAATCTAAGACTTATAATTTTAGGTGTTGCAGTCATGTCTAATCTATTTTCTGTTCAGTCTTTCTTCTGCCATATAAGGAATGACTCAGTGCTCAGAACCTTTCTCCACCAAATTGTCATTGCATCTTTGTCTACAATCAGTAGTTTGTACATGAGTGGATCTATATCTGGCTCCCTCATCTGTCACAGTGACCTATTTTTCTATCATGACACCAGTACCATGTTTCTTTGATGACTACTGCTTTGTAAGTTTTAAATCAGGCAAATTTAGTGTTTCAGCCTTATTCTTTCCCAGAACTGTTTTGAGTATTCTAGGTTCTCTGGATTTCTGTATCATCTTTTTAGATTCATCTTTTCAATTATCAAAAACTTCTGACTCTATAGATCAATTTTGGAAAAACTCACATTACAAAGTTCTCTAATATTTAGGTCTTCTTTATTTTCTCCCAAGAATAAATATTATATAGTTTTCTGTGTGCAGATTTTACACCCATTTTTTGGCAGCACTGGGGACCAAACCCAGGAGTGTACAATACTCAGCACACCATCCAGTACTGAAGTACATCCCCAGCTGCATCTCTTCTATTAGATGTCTTACTATTTCATTTGGTGATACATAAATGACACTGTAATTTCAGTTTCTTGTAGTTCACTGCTATTATACAGTAATATATATTCTACAACCTAACCAGAGGACACTGGAAGTAAGAATTGAAGGACAAAGGAAGTTGAGCACAACCACTCACATGAAAAGGTATGCTACAGAAACATCTGCTGGGGGTCAGATGAGAAGCAAAGATATTCTCAGCACTTCAGTGTCAACTGATAGTTGAGTGAGCCTTTAAGCCCATGAGTCAAGTGATTTGGGGAAAATATACAGATGCATTGCATAAGGTATCACTGTGTGGAATGTGAAGCAGAGCCCTCCCTCACCACAGAGGAACTCAAGGAGAAGAGCGTGCCTCATCTTTCTTTTGCTCTTGATTGTCTTGGGCTGGTTCCTGCTTCTTTTCCTCATCCTGTTATGATCAAGTTTCCTAAGTAGTAACCCAGACCTGACATTTCAGCAATGTGACTCAAGTTGGAACATTTCTTCTATCTACTCGCACTTTGAATGGGTAGTCTTTGATCCTTGATTCAAACTTCTATACCTTATGGTGACGACTGCAGACTTAAACCTGCTGCAGTTCCTGTTGAGCTGGCATCCCTCAAAAGATCTCCACTCAGCTTTTCAGTATGTCCATCCTCTCGTTGCATTTATTATCCACAAAAGAAAACTAAGAGGTCACATGGTCTGCCACCCTTCACACCACCAGAACTCTTATCTGTTCAGAACATAAAAGAAAGGAAACTATTGTTGCAAACCACAGAATACAAACCACTCCTCTGTTCCACACAGCACAGAAAACAGCAAAGCATTTTCCTAATTGGAAGGCTTTGAGGTTGAAATGAGCATTTCAGGCACCTTCCTGTCTCCAGATGATTATCACCGTCAGAAGCATCATCTCTTGAGTGAGAAAGACATGCTATATAAAAAGCAGAGAGAAACAGATACCATGGAAAGCAAATTACCTTCAGAGAATGAAATGTAGTCAAGTTTTCCAACCCTGCTTCTTTTCTCTAGGCTGGTATACCACTCACTTGGGAGGCCTACTTTACTCAAACATGAGTACTCCCGCAAAGTTCTAGCCAGTGTTTCTAACCTCCAGCAGGACAGCTAAGAATGCATCCCAACACATCTGTAGATGATAATGTCACATCATAATGTAAAAATGTTGGCCATTCTTATATCTAAAGATTCTTACATGTGCCCCTTGAACATAAATTATTGCCCAGAGCCCTAAATGTCTTTCATGTGAATATTTTTATTGTTTTAAAATAACACAGTGTGAAATTAGAAAACATCTTTAATCTAAGTCAAAAATATATATCTTTAAAGCTACCATGCAGAAACAACTACCACACATAACATTTGGTATATACTTGCCCATGTTTTTCTCCTCTGTTACATTTTCAGGAAATTTGAATTGAAAATATCTACAATTACTTCCTAAGTTGCCAATAAGAAAATGATGGGAAGATACTGATTACTTTGGGATGTGATCTTAGTAAAACAACAGAATGAACAAGAACATCAAAACAAAAGCTATATGATAATTATGATATGCACCCAAACCAACTGCAGCCAGCCTTTAGTTTTATTACTACAATGAACTGTTAATGAGCAAGCAGAAAAATTCCTTGCTAAGAAGTATCCACACTGAGAAAAATTTCACTCAACCCAGTCTGCAGGCAAAGTTCTCAAAGTCCCAGAATACATGTTGCTCAAATACTTGGGGGTGGAGAACCAAAAATGAGTCAAAGCCACGTTGTTCCTGGTAAGAAGGTACCAGGGGTCCTGAATGAGACACACGAGGGGTGGAAGACACCACATACACCACTTGTCATTTCCATGTGCAACCACATCTCTCAATGACCTGCAAAGCTTCAACAGGTATCTTGTTACTGCCTGTTATCCCTAGTTTCTGGCACTTAGGAGGGACTTGTTCAATTTTAAGGGCTATCCCAGAAGCCATTTAGCTTAAGTTATACAGGCAGAAATTCATCTACATTACAAAAACGATGAAAAATAATCCTCTCTAATTATAACAGTTCCACTATGATTTAAAGAGAAGCAATTGTGTATTTTAGGAGGCAAATGCTCATAAATGAGCTGGATAATTTTAGGGCTTTGATCTAACTGCACAACACATACATACACAGAGAGACAATTAGAGAGAGAGAGGAAATAAGAGAGACTTTCAAACACCAAGCTTTTTTCTTTTCTTTTCTTTCCTATTTTTTATTTGAAAGGGGGTCTTGTTAAATTGCCCAAGTTGGCCTTATGCTTTCAATCCTCCTGCTTAAGCCTCCCAAGTAACTGGAATTGCATGCATGTACCACTATACTTAGTACCCACTTGAATATGTCTTTCACTAAAATAAGTGTATTCCCAAGGTTAGTATGTGTTTGGAAGAAGTAAAAGAAACATGTATACTAGTAGATTAATTGCAAAATGGCTCACAACTCTGCTCCTTGCCATATCCATGCCCGTTGACATCTCACTTTGGAGCTTTTCCCATTAATATATGCTCCTGTGGTAGTGTGAATATATGGCCCCCAATATATTCAATGTTTTATTAGTTATAGTTTGCATCTGCAATCACCTTGCTAGAGGCAATGTCACTGGGGGCCTGTGTGGTGGTGGGTTTGAGATTCCATTGTAAAGATGTGCAAAGTGTGCCCAGTAGGAGTTCCTGAAGTGTGCTGTGACGTTTTGGCTATAGTTTCGCTCTGTGTGCTGTGTGGCTGGTTGGTTTTTCTCTCTTGCTTGGATCTGTGAAGGCAGGCCAGCTTCTTCTGCCATTATGGAACTTCCCCTGGATCTGTAAGCTTCCATAAATAATATCCTTTCCTCCATAACTGTGCCTGGTCTGGAAGTTCATCTCAGTGAACCTGAAGCTGACTGCTACAGCTCCCTTGAACATGGACTGACCTCATGACATGCTGTAACATATGAAATTCAGGGGAAGCAAAGGATGCCAGATCTAAAGGCCTTGTCTGACTAGCCACCAAGCCAGTGTGCTGGATGATAAGAGACATCAGTCACCCTCATCATTCTAGCTGACAGCCAACCATCAGACATGTGAGTGAGGACACCCTAGACAAGCCATCCTGGTGACACTCTTACATGTAAACACTGGTATATGACATTTTACCAAGGGAAACAACAAGATAACACTACACACCTATGAGAGTGGCTATAATACATGAGACCACAGCAAATATTGGTAAGAATGCAGAGAAACAAAATTATTCATACATTATTGGTGAGAATATTAAATAGTACAAATATGGTAGAAAATGTTTCATAAGTTTCTTATAAAATTAAATACATAGCTACTCCACCAATTGCATTACTGGGTATTCATGACACACAAACAAAAACCCATGCTGCAGAAAAGCCTCTATAGTTCATAACATCTTTACTCACAGAACAATCCAGAAGTCTTTCAATAGATAAGTGGTTAAAAACCTAAACACTGAGCTGGTGATATAGCTCTGTGGTAGAACACTTGCCCTTGCCTAACATATACAAAGTCCTGGGTTCCATCCCTAACACGGCAAATAAAAAGGGTGTGTGAACTGCTTAGCAATAATGTAGAACAAACTATTGACACAAGCAATATTTACATGAACCACCAGGTAGTTATGCCAATTAAAAAAATCCCACTGGGCTGGAGAGATGGCTTAGCGGTTAAGGCACCTGCCTGCTAAGCCTAAGAACCCGGTTCCAATCTCCAGGTCCCACTTTTAGCCAGATACAAAGTGACGCAAGGGTGCAATGCTGCACTTGGCCACACGGCAGCGCACACATCTGGATTTTGTTCACAGCAGCTGAGAGACTGCTAGCGCACCCATCTCTTTCTCCCTCTCCCTCTCTGTCTGTCTCTCTCTGTGTCTCTCTCCAAAACTAAATAAAATAATAAAAAATCCCACCCAAAAGGTACATGATGTATTTATATAGCATTTTTGAAGTGACAAAATTATAGAAATGGGGTTAGGGAGGTCACAGATGGGATGGAGGCAAAAAGAAAGGAGGGTATAGCTATAAAAGAGCAAGATGAGGAACTTTGTGGTAATGGAAAAGTTCTGATCTTGACTGTCAAAGTCAGTATATTAACTGTGATTTTATACCACACCTTTGCAAGATATTGTCATTTGAAGGCATAAGGACATAAGACATCTATCTATTATTATGTGTTCTTTGGTTTTTCGAGGCAGGGTCTCAGTCTAACTTAGGCTGATCTGGAATTCACTATGTAGTCTCAGAGTGGCCTCAAACTCACAGCAATCCACCTACCTCTGCCTCCCAAGTGCTAGGATTAAAGGCTAGTGCCACCACACATGGCTCTCTCTTTTTTTTACAATTGACTATGAATCTATAATTATCTCAAAATAAGTTTAATTTAAAACAATTGAATGCCCAGGGGCAGATTACTGAACCTCTCTAAGCCCTGGTTTACTTATGTAAAAAATGAGGACAAAATAGTTCTTTTAACAGGACTAAAACTAGATAACTAAATGCAGTGTTTATAATACTCTTAAAGAATAACTGTTAGTCAACAAATATTAATTTTATAGATATTATTTGAAGTAATAGTAATAAAAATAAATTTACACAGTCTAATTAATAAATTTTAAAAAATATATTTAAGCCGGGTGTGGTGGCGCACACCTTTAATCCCAGCACATGGGAGGCAGAGGTGGGAGGATCGCCGAGAGTTCGAGGCCACCCTGAGACTACATAGTGAATTCCAGGTCAGCCTGGACCAGAGTGAGACCCTACCTTGCAAAAACCAAAAAAAAAAATATATATATATATATATATATATTTAAAGTAAAACCCTTTCTTGGGGGCAAGACAGCAAAGCAGCTAGGAGAAGCTCATGGTGGCAAGGTGATACACTAGTAAACAAGCTGGACCAGATAAAAGGAGACGCACAAGATACTATAGAATAAAATTAAGGAGGAATGTGTCAGAAAATTAAGTGAGTGGAAATCTGACCAGGGAACTGATTACTATGTACAATACATTGAGAGATAATTAAACTTGGATTCCAAGAAAAATAAAATCTTGGGAGTTATATTGGAACTTAATCCCACTGTACTTGTCGAACTCTTGTGCTACTGAAACAATCTTGACCATCCCCTCATAAAGAACAGTCTTTGGCTTTTAAACTTGTAGTGATGAAGAAGCCTTGCAGAATAAGATGCAATTGTTAAAATATATCAAAGACTAACATCAAAATTGTGTGATAAGAATATTATAAAGTGTTGTTTCACAGGGTTAACCCTGTTTATCATCTTAGAATGAGAATCAGTGATAATGCTTCAGTATGTAGACAGGTATATCATATATACATAAATATAAATATATAAATATTTATTTAAGGTATTTATTTCTTGGGTAGTGTCTTAACCCATCCTGACTAAAGGATAATAAGGGTGCACCATATTTAAATACATCTATTTACTGAGAATCTTGTTTGTGCTAAGCACCATCTTAGACGCTTAGTAGCTATAACTACATCTTAGATGCTGTAGCTGTAACCACAAGCAAGAAGAACATAGTCTTTGACTTCATACAGCTTTCATCCTATCATGATAGACAAATATTTGTTTATTAATCATGAAATGTACAATGAAGGTGGTTATAGAGCAGTTACTGTAATATCTCATAAGATTTGGAATCACCTACTCAAAAGTTTATTAAATATGATTTGACTATCCCAACAATACTACAACAAGAATATGTTCCTTGATATATTATTTTAAGATAAAATCTTACTCTAGCCCAGGCTGACCTGGAACTCATTCTGTAGTCTCAGGCTGGCCTCAAACTCATGACAATCCTCCTACCGTCTCTGCCTCCCGAGTGTTGAGATTAAAGGTGAGCACCACCACACCCAGCTTTGCTTGATATTTTGGGGGGCGTTAAGTTATATCAACAAATCCTTCATTCATCTGCTATTATGAAAGAACAGCTTGACCTGGCTAAGTGCATTGCCTAGAAAGCTAGAGTACATTACTCTTAGCTGGAATTTTATTTTAAATTTCTAAAAAAACAAACCCTTCTAAATTGTAACCCATCATGTACTGTCCTGCATTGCTATAATAGACTAATTGCACTGTTCTCAGTGGCCCTGGAGATCATTATGAATGTCAGCACCATGTATCCATGTTGACGAGATTTTGAACTCTCCAGAGGTGAGAAGAGGAACAGAGTTCTCTCTGATGCTCCATGCTGCCGTCTGTCCATATTCTCCCCTCCACTTCCTATAGTCCAGGGCACACAACAGCACATCTCCTCCTACATAAACATCCCTAGCTCAGAGACACACTGCTGCCTTTAGAGCCCACCTATCCACTGGTACTTGTTCACACTGACTGATTTGGCTGTCATCGCTTTCTTCAGCTAGGTTGTATGCTTCATCTTATATTTCATAACTTAGAACAAAAATGAGAATTTCCATGGCAACCCAACCAATAGGGATCACCATATAGAACTTTAGCATTAAGAGCCCGTTTGCCCAAAACAAAGTTCAAATGTGTGAGATTTGTGGGAAAGATCCTCAGTAGGCCAAGGGGTATTAGGTTTTCTTGCAGAATCACAAATATCAAAAATCAGATAAAACAAACACCACCTGTCTCATAGTGAGCATTATGCCCACAGTGATTATGATAATGTCAAATTTTTCCACTAGAAAGAGTTAGAAATACTTGTCCTTTTTATATTTTATTTATTTATTTATTTATTTATTTATTTATTTATTTATTTATTTGCAAGGAGGAGGAAGACAAAGGGCACACAAGGGCCCCCAGCCACTACAAACAAATTTCAGATGCATGTGCTGCTTTGTACATCTGGCTTACATGGATACTGGGGAATCAAACCCAGATCGTTACACTTTGCAGGCTACTGTCTTAACCACTGAAACATCTATCCAGCTCCATTTTATCCTATTATCTCATTTATTTTCTCCTAATCTCTTGATAAAGTTAAAGACCAGTCTAATTTTTAGTACTTTGAGGTAGAACCTAAGGCCACCAAGCTTCTAAGTAGACAAATGTCAACAAAAGAGGTCTGAGGGTCTTCCTGCCTTCCACCCCAGTCTTCTTTGTAGAAAACACTTCCAGAGCAAAGAAATACATGAGATGTCTAATGATCCTGTTATAGTTTAGGCAAAAAAAAGCAAATTCTTCAGAATTAAGATCAACAAAAAAATTAAGATAAAAAAAATTATTTATTATCAACAGACAGAGAGAGAAAGAGGCAGAGAGGTAGAACAGGTATGCCAGGACCTCCAGATGCTGCAAATGAACTCCAGGTGCATGCACCACCTTATGCATCTGGCTACGTGGGTCCTGGGGAATGGAGCCTTGAACTTAAGCTTCATAGGCAAGTGTTTAACCATTAAGCCATCTCTCCAGTCCAAGATCAACAAAAAATTTAAAAGATGTTTTCATCCTGAAGAAAACTATGTTTTATATGAAAGCACATAGAAAGTACCTGAAATTTTATAAGGTAAATACCCTCATTTGTCTATATCACCAGATAGACTTGAACCTAGCCCAACACCTTGAAATTGCTTTAAATCAATACAGTGACTATCACAGCACTTTAGGTACAGTAGGGAAAACACACCATTCCATGACAGTACACATTTCAAAGTCATTCTTTTAAATATTTTTATATATTTATTTGCAAGCAGAGAGAGAAAGAGACAAAGAATGAGTATGCCAGGTCCTCCAGCCACTGCAAATGAACTCCAGATGCATGTGCCACTTTATGCATGTGGCTTATGTGGATACTGGGGAGTCAAAACTGGGTTGTTAAGCTTTGTAGGCAAGTACCTTAACTGCTATGCCATCTCTCCAGCCCTCAAATAGCCACTCTTATGACTGTCCCTCACACAAATGAGCAGACAAGATTGTTTTCATATGAATTTTTTTCTCCTTTTGGACCATCTCCCTCTATTTGTCACAATTCCTGAGATTCGCCTTCTGTATTAGTCAGGGTTCTCTAGAGGAACAGAACCAATAGAATAAATTGTATTAAAAGGGAATTTATTGGATTAGCTTACAGCAGTCCAACAATGGCAGGTTGCAGGCCCGAGAGTCAAAGAACACAGGAGTTGCTCAGCCCACCAGGCTGGCTGTCTCAGCAGACCCAACCCAGCACTGAAGGCCTGGTGGCGTCCTGGAGAGACGCTGCTCTTTAGTCCATGCTGGGTTTCATTCCATACTTAAAAGCAGCAAGCAGCACCTGCAGCCAGATGAGAGGAGGGGATACTTTCCTTCCCAGAGCTTCCTTAGATAAAACCCCCCTCCAAGAGGGGCTGCCCAGTCTGGGGGAAGGGCTCACCCTGGGGGAAGGACTTCCTCTTTCAGATAATCCTTCCTGGAAGCAACCTCAGAGACCCACTTATGAGAAATGTCTGTGCATTCCTAAACAGATCAAGTTAACACAAAACTTAACCATCACAAGTCCACCCCTTGTCAAATTGACACTAAACCAAATCTCCTTACATCATACTTAATTTCTAGATAAAGACAGTAACAAGGTCATAATTCTGCCTAACATGATATCCCATGTACAACCAGAAATGCACAATCTTCCTCCCAAAACAAAGCAAGATTCCTTGAGGAAACCTTAGTCTCTAATATAATAGGTCAAATATGAATCCAATAGCAGTTAATTAGCAATATGATCTTAATCAGTATTAATTATCTAATAGAGAAATAGAGGAGAACAAAAGCATCTTAATATTGATATAGATATGTACAAACATTCTTAACAAGGTAGGACAGAAACACTCATGACAATTACAGTCCTAATTTTGTAACTGGTCACGTGGCCTTAGCTGGTATTTATAACTGCCTTCTTTCTACTAGCCATTCTGTATTTCCTCCACCTTCAGCAAGCACCTCAGCAGGTCTTGGTTCTCTACCTAGAGGGGTGACCCATACATTCATTCCTGAAGGATCTGAGCCATTTATCACACTGCCTTGATTGGATTGTTGCAATTATCCATTGACTTCAATTACAGAGCATAGTAACACCAAGAGATGCCCTAAAGGATCTCCTGCACTCCAGACAATATTCTTTCTTACCTCCATTGTGGATGAGCAGTCCAATTTCCCCCTGGTGGTCTGGATCAATCACCCCACTAACACTGTAACTCCTTTCTCAGCCTGTGCACTCAAGGGCATCAGGAGCCCAAAGTTGCCAAGGGGAAGTCTTAGCTTACAGTTCAATGGAATGTTCTTTGTGTCTCCTGGCAAAAGCACTCCTCCCTCTGGAACCAAAACCTCTAGGCCAGCAGAGCGTAAGGTTGTGGGAACAGGAAGCAAAAATTTGGCTACTGGGTCACTTGGGGTGATGGTAAGTGGTACCATTCCCATTTCCACCCCTTGATTCCTGGACCCATGAATCCGGGCTATAGAAGAAACAGCACCATATAAAGGATGCTGATTCAGAGCATATACAGCCTGCTGGAGGACACTCTCCCAAACCTCCAAGGTATTGCCACCTATTTGGCACTAAAGCTATTTCTTTAAAAGGCCATTCCACCATTCTATCAAGCCAGCTGCTTCAGGGTGGCGGGACACATGGTAAGACCAGTGAATTCCATGATCAAGAGCCTACTGCTGTACTTCCTTGGCTGTAGTGAGTTCCTTGGTCAGAAGCAATGCTGTGTGGAATTCCGTGATGGTGGACAAGGGATTCTGTAAGCCCACGGATAGTAGTTTTGATGTCCTATTATGTTTCCATGGCTGCTAACTGATATCTTCCCTAAAGAAGTAAGCAATTAGCAATTATGATTTACAGAAAACTTTAGCGGAAACGTTGCTATCCTAGAATAAGCAAATGTCTTTTTAGATAATTATGTAATTGGAGTGACATAACACAATACCATGTGAAGACAAATCTAGGAAGATTTACATGTATGATCATAGACATGTAAGATTCATGGAGACTTTGTAAGCTAAGCATACAAGAATGTGTCCCATTGCTGAATAATTCCAAAGAAAATTCCATATTTGTCACAGAACTCCCTAGCAGCACATTTTAATGTTTGCCTCCATCACCACCATCATAAGCACCTATTTAAAACCTGACTACTGCAGCTTAATAGGCATGATATTTATTCTAGCTTTGCCAAAATAAGGTTGGTGATGATATAAAGAGGGAATGTAGAGGCTCTCTTGTATCTGGTACAGCTGAAGAAAAAATTCCCCAAACATACCTTAACCCTAATCCCAGCCATAGCCTTGAAACAGTTATGAAAACATTCTCAGCCATATTAATAATTAAAAGGGTTGGGTTAACAAAATTCTTTAGATGTTGGTGAGAAACCAAAACACTGCTATAACAGAAGCCATTACACTCCACAAGAAAACATCCTTATAAACACAGCTGAGAAGTAAGCCCACTTGCACTAGCACAACCAAGGGCCAGGATAACTTCAATGGAAACACTTTACTTGAAAACATGAAAAGAGTTACACTAGATCTTCTTGTTAGCAGGGGCAGAGCAGACAGCAACATTAATGCGAAATGTAAGAGCAGATAACAGCTGATTTGAAAAGGGATTGTGTAAATCTAGTTAAAGAGCAACTTTAGAAGATTATTTTCAATTATAGAGATAACATCATTGTTCTCAGGGGGAAAAAAAGAAAAGGTTTGTTCTTTGCACCACATACAATGTACAAAACCTAACAAAAATGCCTGCTCTCAAACAACACTATCAGCTAACAGCTAACATACCTTACCTCCACTTTGCCCTCTTTCTTTAAGTTGTTTTCCTAGCACTTCCTCATCTCTGTGAATATAACATTATTTTTAACCAGTAGAAATAGCTGAAAAATGTCATCACCTTCAAATTAATTGCTCAAGTGTTTGTATTTGTAAGGATTTAATACATATACCTGTGGGATCTCAAAGCTAGGATGGGGCATGCAGTAAGAGTACACCAATAAAACATGTTAGAACTCTAATTAAATGCATTCAGTGTGTCAAGTGAAATTCCTAGTTATCATATGCTTCAACATGGCTGAATTGAAGGTACTCAAGAAGTCAGGTAGTTAAGGGGAAAACCTAAATAAACAATAGAGAACCGAATACGCAAAAGAAACATCAAAATAGGAGGCAGAAAATCCTGTGTCTTCATTACTATCATTTATAAGCTATGTGACTATTAAGCAGACAGCTTCAGGTCCCTGAGATGAACTTTCAAATCAGTCACAGTTATGGACGAAGGGACATTTATTGGCACATACTGATCCAGGGGAAGTTCCATAATGGCAGAAGAAGTTGGCCCCCTCTTAAAAGACCAAACAGAGATAGAACCCCAAGCCAACCCCCCCCCAAAAAAAAACGCATACCACACAGCACACTTCAGGAACTCTAGGCAGAACTCAGGCACGTGTATATTGATAGATTGGAATTTCTAATCCATCACCACCACACCTTAGGGCTGTACCCTAAGATCCACCCAGTGACATTTCCTCCAACAAGGTTGCTTCAGATCTAAATTACAAACTGTAGTAAAATCCCAAATATATTGGGGGCCATTCATTTAAACTACCACAGTGACCTTTCCAAGCCTCATGTCCCTGGCCTTTCCACATGTTCTTAATGCTGTGGCCACTTTCCATTACTTTCCTCAGACACCCTGTGGACATTTGTGCCTCTGTGACTCAGCATGGAACGATCATTACCTTTGATCCCCTTTGGAGCCTACGAATGGCACCCCATCTCCTCTGTTAGCTCCCACCTTTCTGTGAGCTCTCGCAATATGGTATAACCATCCCCTTCCTGACACTGGTCACACAATCTTATTTATGAAGTACTGTCCACTTGATCTTGTGGTCTTCATGCTTCTGGGCAGGGATCTGACCATCTGTGTTCATTCCAAGCTGCTTTATGATGAAGAAGCACACAATGAGAGATCAATCAAAGAAGGAATGGATAAGAAATTCACTTCACCAAATTTCAACATCATCACTTTTAAATGAGTAATCATGTAACCACTTTGTCAGAAGTCATGATGATCAAATGGTGACATGTGTCTTTTCACACTGTTAGGTCACTATAAATGCACATAATAGTTGTGATACAGTTATACTAAAAACTCAAATCATGGAGTTAGGATTTAGCAAAATTGGTTGTGTCTTTGCCTACTATGCATAAAGGCCTGGGTTCTACTCCTAGCACTCATTAAAACTGGGCATGGTGATACATGCCTGAATCCCACCACTTAGGAGGCAAAGGTAGGAGGATCAAAAGTTTAAGGCCATCCCCAGATACATAGTTAAAAGGCAATGTAGGATACATAAGACCAGACCACAAAAATAAGTAAGAGAGGCTGGGGAGAAGCCTTAGCAGTTAAAGGTGCTTGCTTTCAAAGCCTGCCAGTCCAGATTGAATTACCTAGCCACCCACATATAGCTGGACACAAAAAGTGGTACAATGGGTTGGAGAGATGGCTCAGCGGTTAAGGTGCTGATGTCAAAGCTTTAGAACCAGGGTTTAATTCCCCAGTACCACATAAAGCCAGATACACACAGCAGGACATGTATCCTCATTTGCAGTGGCTTAGAGGCCCTGAAGCACCCATTCTCTCTCTATCTACCTCTCTCTGTCTAATAAATAAAAATATTTTTTAAAAGTGTCTGGCATTCATTTGCAGCAGGAAAGATCTTGGAGTACACACACAGGAAAATAATTTTTAAAAATAGGCACTGAGAAGATCGCTCAGTGGATAAAGTACTTCCCATATAAGCCTGCATACCTCAGTTTGGATTACCAAACATTAAGTAAGAAACACCAACAAAAAGCTAGGAGCTATGGTAAGCTTCTGTACTCCCATGGTATGATGTGGGGTAGAAACAGGAGAATTGCCTGGAAATTCACATACAAGCAAGATTGACAAACACAACAGTGAACACTGAGAAAGAGTCCCTGCCTCAAGCGAGCTAGAGGAATTAAGCCAACCTCAGCCAGGGACAGAAATGCGGACTGAGAGTTCTCAGTAACAGGAAGAAAAGGATGTCCCAGCTGCAAGTTATCATAAGCTCATTGGCCCATCATTTGCCTGGTTGCAGCTGTATTCAACTCTCAGCTCACCCAAAGAGGTTCACACTTCCGTGGTGCCAAAATGAATGTCTCTCTTAAAAAAAAAAGTCCAACTGCAAATAACTCTCTAATCTGCACCCTTTCAATAACACTGAAGTGCACTTCACCAACACAGAGCGTGAGCATCTTGAATTAGCAAAGACTATTTTTAACACATGAAGGATAAGATATGAAATTAGTTTCATAGGGAATGAGAACCTTGGAGATTATTTACTTTTCCTTAATTACTCTGACTCACCATTAATTTGGCTTTCCTGGGGTAATAAATATTTCACACTAAGATTTTGATACTAAAGGGATATGGGCACGAATCTGGAGCTTTGGAAGTCTGAGGCAGTACCCTCGTTACTGAGACATGGTTACCCTCACTGGACATCGAAGGCCAGTCACGGATGTACTGCTCAATGACATGTTCAATTTTTGGGTCATTTCAACACTGGGATCAGAAGCTCTGCCTTGAAGTAAGCAGAAAGCCAAACTTTGCTCAGCATCTGTTTTGCTGTTTTATGTTACAGACAATAACCTCACCAGTGCTCCCACTAGCTCTCAGCAACGGACCCGAGTGTAGAAGAGGAAAGTTTAGACTGTGCATTGAAGAAAGTTTCTAATGAACAGTGCAATTGGCCAAGGGAGTCAATCCCCTACAAAGGTGACTAAGGAGATACTGCAGCAAATACTCCTTAATGGGTTCATTAGCGCATCAGTGGGAAGGAATGCACTCAGCTCTCACCAAAGCACTCACAGTGAGCAGGGTTCTGCCATACACAGCTGGGCCCTTGCCAAAGCTCTTTCCTCCCATGGCTCTTAATCAGTTGTCCATTGGCTGACACCACAAACACAGGCAGTGCATAGCAGCCAGCAGGAGCCTGAGAAGAGCAATCCACTTGCTGCCAGATGCAATATGAGACTCACTAGGACCACTCAATCTGTCAGAGCCCTCCAGCTCCACCTGGCATTCAGCAATTAGAAAAGGGAGGAGGAGGGAGACTAAGAGCTGGGGCCTTGCTCTTGGCCCACACTGGCATAGAACTCTTCCATACTTTAAATGTCACAGGAACTGGCCCAGTATTGCATAGCTCCACTCCAGTGAGCATAAGCCATTATATTTTCTACTAGCTCTGATAAACCCATGCTTCTTTTTAATACATATATTTTCACTTTGATAAATTCATGTTTTTATTTATAAATTGTCCTTTTCTTTTGTATCTTTTTGATTGAGATTTTTGGCATGACTAGTCCATATCTTTCTAACATTCTTAACCCAAATAAAAATAGCAGACATATTCAGACACCTGCCAAACTCTACTTCTCTATCTTGTAATCAAATTTCCTGTCATGGACATGGGTTTCCATGATGAACATGTCTAGTTTGACCAATATTAATATTTCACCTTATTTATGCCCTTAAAACACTTGGACATACATATACTTTTTATTGTTCATTTATACCCCTTGGCCTCTTTCCATGAGTTTCATGACAATGAAAACTGCCAATATGCAGTTATTTCCTGCAGGCAAGCATGTTTCTTTTATTGTTACTGGATCAATTTCCTTTGTTTCCTGTCCAGGTCATACACTCTATTTGAGCCTTTACACTTACCAACATTTTTATAATTTATGCTTCTCAAGTGTATCTTTTCAATGGTTGTCTCACTTTCAATACTCAGCACTGTAGCCCTTTCCTCTGTGTCATCAGTTAAACTGAAACAAGTTGGTATTAATAATCTCTATTTTAAAGGCAAAAGGAACAATCTGGAACACTCCACCAATAATGACTGTGGACAAGGTTCTTAGCCTGTCTATGTTGTGGTTTACTCTTATTGACATAAACAATTGCTATGAGGATTAAATAAGATAGCACATGCAAACACACTGGAAAATACTCAAAAGACCTTAGCCATAATGCTGAGGCCTTCTGCCAGGCTTCCAAATGACCTTCTTGTTCGCATTAATAAAGACAACTAAAAAACAGCATCTCTGCACCAGGCCCCAGAGAGAGTGTCATCCAAGCTTTCATACATATTGCTTCAAAAGGGTAAACCAGGTACACAAAGCCTGGCCATTCCAAAGCCTGATATCTAGCTTAATTTTTTCCCATAAATTCAGCTACCAGAATTTAAGCAAAACTATAGTTGAGAGCACAAGTCAATGCATAAATGGCTATTAGGCAGAAGCACTTTCAACCATGACTCACTTACCTTTATTTCTCATACTGTGGTGAAAAGGTGGAGAATAACACCTAGTACAAAGCCAGCATTTGCCAACAACCACACATGTGGGCATTCACTGGCTTCCTATCAGTCAGTCTCTGGACTGCTGCTGGTAGAATAAGTTCCTTTGTGCTTTTTTCTTTGTCTTACAAGCAAGACATTCTACCACCACAGCTTTGGCTAACCCCAAATGATGTCACTTCAAACTTTTCTTATATCCAAGATTCTGCTTGTATGCTGAAGCTCCACTTAAAGATTCAGAGACTGGAGAGATGGCTTAGTGGTTAAGGTGCCTGCCTGCTAACCCTAAGAACGCTGGTTCCAATCTCCAGCAGTTTCAATCTCCAGGTCCCATGTTTAGCCAGATGCAAAGTGATGCAAGGGCGCAATGCCACACTTGCCCACATGGGGGTGCACACATCTGGATTTCGTTCACAGCAGCTGAGGGACTGCTGGCACACCCATTCTCTATCTGTCTTCCTCTCCCTCTCTGTCTGTCTCTGTGTCTCTCTCCAAAAAATAAAAATAAATAAATAAATAAATAAATAAATAAATAAATAAATAAATAAATAAATAAATAATAAGGCTGGAGAGATGGCCCCATATTCTATTTCCCAGCACCCACATAAAGCCAGATGCACAAAGTGGTACATGTGTCTGAAGTTGATTTACAGTGGCAGAGACCCTGACTCTCTCTCTTTCAGACTGCCTCTTTTTCTATGTGTCTCTCTCTAATAAATACATAGATAAATAATATTTTTAAATAAATAAATAAAACTCCCAACAGGCAGTTAAGAGATAGTAATGTATAATTGGCAAAAATGTGATGCTATCAGACATTTTCTCTCTCCCATAACTGATGGATACCCCCACAATGCAAGACCTACAATCTCCATGGGGGAGGACAGGAAGAAGGCTAAAGATGGTACATCATGGCTGTATACACACTATATAAGAAACTAATAAAAAATTTTCAAATAATTTTTAAAAGTGACACGAAGATAGCTTTTAAATTGATAATGGCGAAAATATAGCTCAAGGAAGATATATGTGTAAATAAACAATGTGTATTACTATGGAAGACTCTACCATTTATCTAACCCATAGTTTTTACTATGATATAAAATTACATTAAAAAAGTAATATTGTACTTTACAATAAAGTTAGCTAAACTATATTTTTTTAAAGTCTACCCAAGGTCATATATGTGTGCATATATGTATGTATGCATATAATAAATTTAAATCATTTTTGTGAATTTGATAATAAAAGCTTATTTTAAACATTTAAAAAGATGTGGTGCTATAACTTGGATGGCTTATCGCTATTAAAATTTCAAATGGACATAACATTTTGATCCAGCAATTTATTTAATAAAACGTACCACCCAAAACAAATATTTTTTAAAGTTTGCCCAAATAAAAAATAAAGCCATTAGTATGAAAAATACACATTTAAGTATACTTGAAACAGCAATAATTTCTAGAAATAAAAAATGGAAAGAAATGTCTATCAGTAACCTAGAAAAAATCCCAAGAGACACACCATCAATAGCCTATTCAGCAAAGCGTTGCCCCTTCCTTGCTGACAGAACGCTTAATTTCCTCTACCTATGCCCTACCTCCTAGAGGATCCACCATCCTAATAGCGCTGCAGGCAGAGAAGCAAGCCTTCAACACATGGACCTTTGGGGAATACTCAAAATCCAAATCCACCAGTATTTTTCAGTGATTTCTCACTAAATGCTACTTTGCTCTAAGAATTGTGGTTCTCAAAATTAATGACATCAGATAAAATATTCAGTCATTAGAAAAATATTATATACAGGGCTGGAGAGATGGCTTAGCGGTTAAGGCGTCTGCCTGCTAAGCCTAAGAATGCTGGTTCCAATGTCCAGCGGTTCCAATCTCCAGGTCCCACGTTTAGCCAGATGCAAAGTGACGCAAGGGCGCAATGCCGCACTTGACCACAAGGGGGCGCACACATCTGGATTTCGTTCTCAGCAGCTGAGAGACTGCTGGCGCGCCCATTTCTGTCTCCCTCTCCCTCTCTATCTCTCTCTGTCTCTCTCTCTCCAAATAAATAAAAAATAATAAAAAAAATTTAAAAAAAAAGAAAAATATTATATACATACATGTATACATAAATATGTTTATACTGTATTATAAATATGCATATACGTGCACACTGACATAAAAAGATGCCTATGGTTTATTTAAAAAGATAATGTTGCAGATAGCAGATTCATTAAAAATCCCATATGCATGTGAACACACACACACACACACACACACACACACCAGAGACTCAGAAGCATGGCATGCCTGGAAGAATTTTACTAAAATGTAAACAGTGGTTGTCTCTAGTGGGATCTCTGAGGAATATTACTTCCTTTTTTGCATTCTTTTATAGTACTTGCTCTTTTATAAAGACATGCATTTTGGTGAAGAAAAAAATTAAGCTTAACAAAAACCTGGCTGTTTACTGATTCTTTCTGTATTATAAAATAAATTGATACCTTTGCCTTGAAACTCTCTCCAAACTTAAGCATTCCAGGGGAAAAAAATATCAAAGAAACTAGCTAGACACTAAAATATTATTCCATTATAAAATTCCATGATGAAGCAATGGACCCACTTTTAGAGCTGAATTTATACATGTTGAAAAAGAAACATAGCCAGAGCTTTCAAAGTATCATTCTAGAATACTGGGAATAGCATTAATCAAAATGAAACAACTTCTTACAGAAACTGAGCTTCATCTCCTGAAAAACGAGGACTCCTTGTAGGGGAGGGGAGAGGCACAGGCTAAACAAGAGCATGCGGCATTGTAAGGACTGAGGAGGTCACTCAAAAGCTGCAGAAGGCAGCTGGATATCTACACCCTTCAGTTGCAAAGCCTTCTTCTCGGTATCTCAAGCCCTTCCCTGGTATTAATGGCTTCAAAAAAACAAGACTAAATGCTCTCTGGGATTTTCAGTTCTAAAATAATTGTTGACACATTTAGTATACATTGTTGGAGCACTAATATCTTCAGCCCAAAGATTTTTTCAGTGCTGCAGATTCAGGCTATATGCAACAGATCTAAGAGGCATCACTGCGTTGAGAAAATCTACTGACGATAAACAGAAAATAGAATTCAAATATGAAATCTTGATTTATTTGTGAATATTAATACAAAAAAACCCTCTGGATTCTGCTCATTGAGTCACCAAAACAAGTCAACAAAGACAGGATAATAGAAGGGGGACTAGTTAGGAAGAGGAAGGAATTCAATGAAAGGGGGCAAGAAAGGGTAATAGAGGTAAATATGGCTAAAATATACATACATGCATAAATTTGTCAAATATTTTTTATATTTTTATTTACTTATTTATTTGACAGAGAGAGGGAAGGGGAGGTATGGAGAGAGAGAGAGAGAGACAGAGAGAGAGAGGGAGGGAGAATGGTTACACCAAGGCCTCTAGCCACTGCAAACGAACTTCAGACACGTGCGCCCCCTTGTGCATCTGGCTAACGTGGGTCCCAGAGAATTGAATCTGGGTCCTTTGGCTTTGTAGGCAAATGCCTTAACCACTAAGCCATCCCTCCAGCCCTCAAATATTTTTTTTTTAATTAAGAAAGGACTTAAGGGGATGGCATTGTATATATGTAAGTAGAACAAATTACTAGAGGTGGAAAGGACTAAGTGAAGTCGGGGAAAAGAGACTGAGTAAAGGAAGGATGGGGGAGGGTTAATCAAAATCTAAGAGGGGGGGAAAAAGAAAAAATCTAAGAGGGTATAAATAAGTCATATGGAAACCTATTGGGGGGGGGGCAATTACACACTGAAGCCATAGACTGTTACTAGAAAATTTTCAGTGCCAGGGAAGTTTACCTTCCAATGTGTTGTTGGCCAGGAAGGTCCCTGATGCCCCCAAAACCTTATAGGCCATTGCCAAGGTTCTTAGTTTCCCACCGGGAATAGATGGTAAGACCCTACTACTGAAGACTTTACATGCTTGGGCTGCAGGGTCACTGAGAAATCTTGCTAGAGCTGAGCTGAAAACCTCCTCCCTGTAGACCAGCTGACAGAAAGCTGGAAAAAGCTATACTTCGTGCAGCTCCAAAGGAGAGAGAGGTCATCAGTGGAGACAAACAACAGTGGACACTGCAAGCCTTAAATTTGGCCAGCCAGGCCAAAGGAGCCAATACATGCAATAGTGTCATGTCTATTACAGGGGAAACCAACCACTCTCTAATTGGAATGGAGGCCTGCGGAATACATGCCTAATACTGAAAAATCTATGACGGGGGAAGTCATGAGCCCTAGGGGTGTAATGCCTGCTGGTGTCTGGCTAAATGCCTATAGTATGCTCACCAAACTGTCTAGTAAACACTTCTCTTAATGTTCATAGCCATATATTAATGCTACTATCACATTCGGTTAGGGAAGCTTCTCTTTTCAGGTGGCAGTGACCTTGGGATGACTCAAAAGGCACCATGGTGCTGACAAGAAGGGACGGAGGAGTGCTCAGCACTGAAACATCTCTATCACACCTTCCAAGGATCAGGATCCATTGCAAAAGAAGTGGCGGAAACAATGTAAGAGCCAAAGGAAGGTTAGGACTCCTTACAACGAACTCTTTCAGACACAAAATGGCCTGGATATCCATGACCTCGCAGTGCCTAGCACTCCTACACAAGACCATCATAACACAAGGAAAAGATAATGACATCAATGATTGAGAAGGGGAGGAGATACAATGAAGAATGGAGCTGTGAAGAGGAAAGTGGGGGGAAGGGATTATCATGGTTTATTGTCTATAATTATGGAAGTTGTCAATAATAAATTTAAAAAGAAAAGAAAAGAATATGAGAGCTATAAGATGGTTCCATAGTGCATAAGAATAAGAAACAGGAGGGTGAAGCTCAACCCTTGGCTGCAATTAGGGACCATTTTCAGTCCTACACAAGCAGCATGAATGAGGAGGAGACTTGAGTAAAATATATATTACCCGTTGAGAAACAGTAATGTAGATAATTACAAGGATACTTCCTTCCAGATAGTCAACCTTCATTGTCTAATTCTGTCTGGGATTATTCTACTTGTCTCCATAGCTATAGTTACTATTCCCATCACTTGTTCCAGCCACCACTATCATCTATCCTTAATAATATTTTGTTATTATTAACAGATAATTTCTAAGTTTGTTCTCTTGCTTTATGTCTTTCCCTTTCTAATCCCTTTCTCCATAAACTTGCCAGAAATCTCATATACACTAAGATCAGATCAGATCACTTCATCTACAACCCATCAGTGGCTCTTAATGAGTATAGTGTTTCCATTTGCAAAGATGAAAATGCTTTACAATAGAGACATGTGGTACTTGCACAACTGTGAATGTTCTAATGAAACTGAAATGTTCACATTCAAATGATTCATTTTGTGTTATATAAAGTCTCCTCAATTTAAAAACAAAGAAAAGCAAAACCTTCTTAAAAGATCCCCTGGAACTTAAATCTCAAGTCCACACTATGGGGTAGAAAGGCTGGTTTTACCAAGCCCTAACATGCACAGCTCATCAGCCTCATTCTCATCCATTGTCCACCCTCACTCTCTGCTCCCCAGCAACATTAGCTATTTTTCAGTTTCCAAAAAACAATCTTTTTCTGGACATTATACATGAGACTCCCCACCTAGATAATCTCAACCACCTTTCAGGTATTAATTTATAAATTACTCTCCCATAGAGGCTCCCCTGACCACTGCACCCTTATTATACCCTTGTAGAAAACTTGGTCTTTTCCAAGTACTTATCATGAGTTTCAATTATATAATTATTTTGTGTTTGCTTAATGTCCTTTCCAAAAAGCTATGGACTCCCAGGAAGCAAGGAATAATGATTATTTTGCTCACTACTGTGTTCCCAGCATCCAGTGTGAACTTGGCACAATAAATACCTATTCATTTGGCAGAGTGAATATCTAGTATGCTTTCCCCAGAAACATTAAATCTCTACTACAAAATAAATATCTAGCTAGTTTACAATGCTATGTGAGATATAAAATACACATGTCAAAATTAATTATCAATTATGATAACAGTCAGAAACACACACAATATAGAGTGCTTTGACTGATGTGCAGAAAACAGCTTCTCTAACTTCCAAACACCTGTTTTATGTTACTGGTCAGAATCAAGTCCCTAATGCTTATGAAATTTCCTCTTAAACAGCCTTGCCTCATGCCACTTCACATTGCTAATAGGGAAAGAGAGTGCATCTCTACAGAAAGATGCAATTGAAACTGGTAAAGGACAAGGCTTTAGAAATATGTCACAAGAAACTCATAGTTGCTTTCACATACACAAGCAAAGCTTTCTTGAATTAAAGTGCATAGAGAATTACCAGGAAAAATAGGATCTTGAACTCAGTAAGTTCTGAGAGCTAACGAGAGGAAAAAGAAACTAAGGGAAAAGGGGAAGTCTCACAACAGCATATGTAAGTGGTCTTTTGTTACTAAATAAACTGTTCTTTGGTGATTACAGGTGTGCAGCAATATATTTTTCCAACTTTATACTTATATTAACTAGAAGCCTCATTTCCATGAAGCTGGTGTGTCTTAATTGTTTGCCTTACCCATTTAAAACAAGCTTATTTTCCATTTTCAGCTAACCCAGAGACACCTAGTCCACAATTCTCCATCCCAGCACTCACCACTTTTAATCATTATGGAGAAACACAGGTAAGCTAGTCGTCTCACAGGCAGGGTCCGAAAAGGTCCATCTGTTCACAACTGTGTGCACCAGCCCACAAAATATTCCCTAACCCCATTTTCACTGCAAGGGCAGGAGAACACATTTATTACCTATGCCAAACTCTATTTTCAATACTTAAATTCTTCTTTTACCAGATCTTTACATTTTTCTAGGTTCCAGTTCTGTACATCTGGTGGTTGTAAGACACTACATGTACTACAATGGTAAAGGTACTGCTTATTGCAACAGAGGACACAGAACAATGTAAGGTTTGTGTGCTCTTTTGTACATCTCGGCTGAAAATACCTCTACTTCTTTTCTTGATGGGGACTCGGGTCCCAACTCTCCAGAAAAGTGATGAAACAGCTCAAAGACCAACAGGGTATCAATGAACAAGACTGTTCTTGGAGGAGGAGTGATTAAACTATCCCTGCACTGCCCCACCACCATCGCTAAGGAGCTCTTTTTGGTCCTTCTTCAAAGCAGTATGAGTGACCACATGGTGGCCCCAGCTCTGGGGCCCTCTGAAATGTCTCTTTAACTGGTTTTGTACCAAAAGAGGCTATGTGAGTCCTGTTTCCCTCTTTCTACGATGTTCTCATTAATGTACTTGCCATTGTTTTGGCTGTAGAACCATATACAACTCGGGGAGCTGAGTTGGAATCTGACAAAACATATAAAAAGTAGAATGCCAGCCAAAGCAAACCCTGAGTCATCAGTGGCCTGAGCTATAAGCTCAAGCACACTCAAGAGTGAGTCATGAGACCAATGTGTTAATACATTAAGGACATGACACAGAGACATGAGGTCAATCTAAACTTCTGGCAGAAAACCAGACAGGGAAAGTTAGTAAAGGAGAGGTTGAAAGACAGAAAAACAAAGATAATAGAAGAAATTGCCAAAATGCCACATACAAAGAGAATTGTCTCAGAGACTCTGAGACAAGGAAGAGAGATAGAGATTATTGGGGGCAGCAGTGAGATTATAAATGCATGCTCACAAGATTCACATCTACTCCATGCTTTGAGGAACTGAGGGATGTCTACCTAGGAAAGCAGAGATCTCTCCAAGTCTTCCACTGTTTCCGTGATGAGGATAGAGATAACCTCATGCAAGGTAGTCCAGAGCAAGAAGCCACCCACCTCCCTACAGAGACCATAACAGGAGGTAGGTCATTAATGAACAACCAGAACGAAAAAAGGTCTGTGAAGCATGAGTGTGGTGACAAAAGAGGGGTTCCTGCCACCAGCGATGCCACCCAAAAGTAGACCAAAAACGGCACCCTGGTTTTTTGCTGTTTTTTCTACTGTCTCCAGCCAGCAGACTGGAAAGTCTGGGGAAGCAAACTATAAGCGTGAGCCCATACTAAACAGAGAGGAAGAGCTGCAGCAAGAGACAGGAAAGGAAGTATTCAGTGAAAAGAGGAATCGTCATCATGAGCTTTTGTAAGCAAGCTTCTAATACAAAAGACATACCTTACAAGGTCGCCTTTACTGTCACCCAGTGGCCACAGGAGTATACAAAGTGAAAGCATTACCTGCGGGGCAGCCCCTAGACCTTCCTGTCATGTTCAAGTGGCTCCTGATAACACTTGGCAGAATTTTAAGAGTGGGAAGGCATCTGGGAAATTTAATTTTTAATTATGTTTTTCTTCAGTTACAGGTACGCCAGTACTAGACTAGGCAAGGAAATTTTTAAATTCTAGAATGAAAAAGGATATAGCTATTAAATTTTTTTAAAGTCATATATAGTTGTATACATGGTAATCTCAGCACTTAAGAGGCAGAAAAAGGAAGACTTTGTGTATTGAGGCCAGTCTGAGCAACAAAGCAAGTTCCAGGTCCTTTCTTAAAACAACAACAATAATAATAAGTAACATATATAAACACATGTGTGCAAGTTAAAGGGGGGGTCTGAGTAAGATTAACAGAGTGCATCAGCATCTACATCCTAGTTATAATACTGTAGTATATACAATGTTTTTATGAGATGCTATCTTTGTAGGATCTGAGCAAAGGAGTACAGAGTCTCTATGTTGTTTCTTACAACTACATGTGAATACACAATTATCTCAAAGTGAAAGGTTTAATATCCTATAATAACAAGACCTCTTGCTTTTCATTGTGATTTTCTCAGAGTGTCTCTAACCTCTCCCACCCTCAAAATACTCAGTATCTTTACTGTCATAATGCTTTCTTCTCCCTGCTAATCAAATCCGAGAGCACTCTTTGCTAACCCATTCCTCAAAATTTAGTCTTTTTGTCATTGACTCAAAACTACTTTTGCAAAAATAAGATGATGTTAGGCTGTTCATTTGATTATTCAGCCTTCACATTTCTCACTACAGACAGAGTCAGGATCTTAGTATTCATACTATACTAATTAGAAGGCTGCCCTATCTTATTTCATATCATCTAACAAGCTTTAACTTGCTCATTTCATAATTAAGCATTTAATTCAAAACAGTTCTCTTTGTGGATTTATGCCTTCTTTCTCCCACTCTCTGTACCCCTTGATCTCCTTTAGGAGCTGGTGGCCTAAGAACAGGCAGGAAAACTGCAGTCAAAAGCTGGGCATTGTGGCAGAATAGGAGGAGAAAGCCAGCCCCACCCCAGCTACCACTCATTCACTTAAGCTAAAATACAGGCTATCAGAGCAGCAGGGAAAACAATAGATGTAAGTGCACAGAATCATGCTTGGTCTTCCAGAAAGTGACTGTGGCTGAACATCACTTCTTGGCCACAAGCAAAGGAGAAATAAAAATCGCTGTTCATTACAAGATGGACAGGCATCAAAAATATCTCTCCAATTCTCTACAAATCCACAAACCTTTCCTGTGAAATTTAACTTCCTTTCTTCCTCTAATGATCTGATGGTGAATTATTTATAGTCTTCAACTTATTTTTGTCTTCTTTTATTTATGCCAAAATTGTACAATTTAGAGATCCAGACTGAGATTACAAACCAAACAAAGAGAAGAGTCCTGACCTTCCAAGGTGCCACTTGTAAAGGGCAGAACAGGATAAAAAAAGACTGAAGCTTCCTTTGGGGGATGCCAGTAAGTTAACTCACCACATATCATAGGTGGCTGTGGTGTGTGAGTTGCTCCACAGCATTCTGTCCAACTACATCTTCATCCCCAAGCTTAAATATTTATCACTACCTGCCTGGGCACTGCCTCTTCCCAACTGGTCTCATTGTCCCCAATTCTTCCATTAATCCATTCTCCACATATCCACCACAGTGATCCTTAAGCTCCAAATACAAAACATAGTACCCTCATCTAAAGCCTTTAGTAACTCTCTTTCATCAAAGACTGGGGTTCCCAAACTTGCCTTCTTATTTTTTAAAGGCATATGCTATCATTTCTCATGTTGAATTCCACAGAAGCAGACCTTGAGACAGAAATTAAGGGCCAACCATATATTCAAGAAGGAATCTTAGGAAGGGTTAGTACAGTTGGTAGAAGAGACACAGCTGCTAAGACAGGTTAGCAGACTACCTCTGTGAGTTACTGAGGAGCAGCTTTGAGGTGGAAGCCTGGAACACAGAGTAGAGCATCCATAATGGTTGTTATCACATTCCAGGGTGGAGGACACTAGGGTACTACCAAGCTCTTTTCTGCCATGGCTGAGGGCAGCTCAAGGCCACTATCTGTGCTGCCCATATGTGAGAGAGAAAGCCCCAGGTCAACAATAGAAGATTATTTGCAGTATTCTATAGTCCAGTTCTGGAGCATGGAGTATCAGGGTGTATGCTAAGAGTGATCATGACCACTCCACCAGGCCACATCCCGAAAGATTCCCATGCAGTGGGTTTGGGTTGGACCTGGAAAGCTGTATTATAACAAACACTTCACAGGAATCCTGCGAACAAGCAGATTTGAGAAATTCTGACCAATCTCGCTAGTTCAAAACCCGTGGTGTAAATCCACGCTGACTTTGTGCACATTGCTGGAAACAAAATGTTCTCTTCCATAATTAAATTTATGTATTAAGAATCTTGGGAGCTGGAGAGATTGCTTAGTGATTAAGGCACTTGCCTGCAATGCCAAAGCACCCAGGTGCAATTCCTCAAGACCCCCATACGCCATATGCACAAGGTGATGCATGCATCTGGAGTTAGTTTTCAGCTTCAGCAGCTGGAGGCCCCGGCATGCCCATTCCCTCTCTATCTGCTTCTTTCTCTCTTTTTCTCTCTTTCTCAAATAAATTAAATTTATTAAAAAAAAAAAAGAGAGAGAGAGAGAGAATCTTGGGCTGGAGAGGTGGCTAAGCAATTAAGATGCTTGCATACAAAGCCTAATGACCCAGGTTCAAGTCCCCAGTACCCATAAAGCCAGATGAACCAAGTGTCACATACATCTGGAGTTCATTTGCACTGGCTGAAGGCCTGGAATGCCCATCCCTGCTCCAAATTACTACAAAGAAATAATTTTTAAAAAAATTTTTAAAGCAAAGAATTTCTATGGACCCCAGAGCCAAATACAGTGCATTTCATACATACAGTAAATGCTCAATCAATTTTGTTGAATAATCCCAAAAGAAGGAACTAGCAAGAACCCTAGACCAAAAAACAAAATGGACTTTTTCTAATAAATAGTAGCTAGAATTCACTATTAAAAGACAAATATATATTAAATAACTAATATATACAAGGCACTCAGGAATCAGTCCAGAAAATTTTAGGTTAAATGAGCCTCATCTGAAGTATTTGGGACAAGAAGTGTTTGGAATGTGACTTCGAGATACCTATACATACATAATGAGATATCTTAGGGATGAAAACAAATAAGAACATTAATTCATGTAAGTTTCAGATCCACCTTATACATGGAGCCTGAAGGTACTTTTTTGTTGTTGATTTTTAAGTCAGGGTCTAGCTCTAGCCCAAGCTGACCTGGAATTCACTATGTAGTCTCAGGTGGCCTTGAACTTACAGTGATGCTCCTATCTCTGCCTCCTGAGTGCTGGGATTAAAGGTATGCCTGAAGGTAATTTTACACTATCAATTTTAGTGCATGTGCATTTTGACTGTAACCCACCCCATTACATGAGGTCAGGTAAGGAATTTTCCATTTGTGGTAAAATTTGGTGCTCAAAAAGTTGAGGATTTTGGACTATGGACTTTCAGATTAAGGATCCTCAGCCTGTACTTTTACCTCTTAGTAGCATAAACTTTAACAATACTCTGCTGATATGTAGCCATGAATATAGCTTGTGATCCTCTAGAGTTATCTGCAGAGACATGTCCACTCTCCCTCTGCAGCAGGATAAAGAAGGCCTTTTTCCAATGGCACCAGATACCTGGGGTTATGACTTCTTCCAATGATTTTAACGTGAGCACCTGGTATTGTAGTGGTGACTCCATGCTCTGATCCTTAGGGGCACGATGATTTGAGAGGCTTTCTACGTGCACCAAGTGTCCTCTTGCAAATGACACCAAAACCAAGGCTCTGGCCACTTGAAGTCATTAGAGACCTTATCTATGACTTTTCCCACATATTGGGGATGTTAACCACTGACCTTTGGCTCATTCCAGTCTGAACAGTAACCGTAGGGCCAGCCAGTTTCACCCTCTATTACCAACTAAATAAAGCATTCCTTTGGACTAGCCACCATAACTCTCATTAAGCTGCTGTGGCTATTAAAGAGTTATTCTATTTGTGAAAAGTTCAATAGACTGCGTGTGACTTTCTACATTGCAAGAAGTATATTTCTAAATATCACTGGTTAAGTTATGTGGTTCATATTTTTAACAGAAAACTATTATAAAATATTGTCAGCATATATGGAAAAATATTTTAGAAAGTAAATTCTATTCTTCCTATGCTACATTATGCTACACTTTTGAAAATCTAAACATACCATTTTATCTTAAATATAACCATATACAGATCTCCCAAATCATTTTTTCAGCCTGCCCTTAAAGTGGGAGTTAACTTGGCCTTCAGCTCCATATATATGGAGGTATGCACATAGGTAACTCTAGTTTTGAGAATGAGAGGAGATGCTTTTCCAGCAAGCCCAAAGGATAGCAAGTGGCAGGCTGCTGATACATTTACTGCTTGTTTTTAGCAATTGTCCTTTTGTAGTGGGTGAAAGTTTATAGGTTATAAGAGCAGAATCTGACAGAAGGAAAGTGAAGATGTAAATACCTGTTATTTAAAGCTTCTCTTTATTATAGTTTTAAAAAAAAAACAATTCAAGTCCACCAGCATTCTATCACAAGAATGTAAGCAGCAAGCAGAAATAAGAATTGTATTTGTGCACACATATAAACACATTGTCTTAGATATTTAAATAAATAGGAAAGTTAACTAAATTTCAAGATTCCAGTGGATTAAATGCATGACTATCAAATACTTAACATCAAAACAAGTACTTGTCCTGGACAAACTACATTCATACTCAGTGGAAAATGCTTTTTATTTTTGTTTAGGTTTTTTTAATATTTTATTTTTATTTATTTATTTATTTAAGAAAGAGGCACAGAAAGAGAGAGAGAAACACACACACACACACAGAGAGAGAGAGAGAGAGAGAATTGGCACACCAGGGCCTCCTGCTACTGTAAATGAACTCTAGATGCATGCACCATCATGTGCATCTGGCTTACATGGGTCCTGGAGACTCAAACATATGTCCTTAGACTTCTCAGGCAAGTGCCTTAACCACTAAGCTATCTCTCCAGCTGTAGGTTATTTTTAATCGGAAAGTTCACTTGAAATTTTCCAAATAATTATTCTGTTTGAAAATCCTCCTAGCTAGAACAAATTAATAGCAGGCTTCTAAAACCAGGTTAAACATGCTACAAATCAATTTATTCACTACTAAAAATTTGCTAAGGTGTATCTTTTCAGGTGAAAATGCCTCTTCAATGATACTTAACACTGTTTCCCCAATCAGTTCAATTTCTTTACTCAAGGTGTTGTACTGAAGTTAAGCGCTTACTTTTGAAATAAGTAGCAAGTAATTGGAATACTGATTCCTTAATAACATAAGGAAGTACAAAATGTATCGCATGTGGAATGCATTTCCTAAGTTCAGAAGAAATATTTAAATCATGCATATGTGGCCTGATTTTGCCAGTCACTTAATGCAGCCATAATCATTTTAAAATTAAAGAGCAATTTATACTATGACCTTTCTCAGAGACAGAAGCCTTATACTCAACTAACATCCTCAACTAACAAGCTTTATGCAGCACCTCTGGAAAGATGGTTTGATAAAACCTTGGAAAGAATGTGTTATGCAACAGTATGTTCTGCCTCCCTTAAAGATTCCAAACCACTTGTATTGTAGGATAGGAGGCTGCAAATTCATGATTTACTCTTGCAGGTAGACAACCCAACCCACATAGTCTTCAGTCTCATCCCTATTGAAAATGTACATACCGTGCTGAAGTGCACTTCCTGTGCAAGCATGAGGGCCTGAGGCTGCCTGAATTCAAATCACCAGATTCCACATAATACAGGTGGGTGTGACCACCTGCCCCTGTATCCTCAATCCCAAGGGAGCGGAGAGACCGAAAAATTAATAGAGCCCCATGTTTCAGTTATCTTCACATTGCTGGCATAAAACACCCAACAAAGCAGCTTGTGGAAGAGAATGGGTTTATTCTGGCTTACAGACTTGAGTGGAAGCTCCTTGATGGCAGGGGAAAATGATGGCATGAGCAGAAGGTGGACATCACCTCCTGGCCACATAAGGTGGACAACAGCAGCAGGAGAGTGTGCCAGACATTGGCAGGGGAAGCTGGCTATATAATCCATAAGCCCACCACCAACAATACACCTTTTCCAGTAAGCTCTAATTCCCAAATTGCCACCAGCTGGGGACCTAGCATTCAGAAACATGAGTTTATGGGGAACACCTAGTTCAAACCACCACATCCCACAAGCTCCAGAAATCACAAAAAGGGAAACTCCAGCTCAAAAACAAGACCAGGCAGAAGAGCAACCAAGCAGAACACCCAAAGTTCCACTCCAGGCATCACACAGGAGCAACCCACAGCTGCAGGCAAGTGTATGGACACTGTAAAGGCACATACATGCCATACACCACATACACACACACACACCCCACATTATACACACAGGCAATAATAATAATAATAATAATAATAATAATAATAATAATAATAACACAATTCCCATACCGAAAGGGGATTATTATAGACTTTCCACCGTCACAGCAAATGTCTGAGCTTCCAAATACTGGGAAAGAGGTCCAATTCAGAGACTGACAACAGAGTATAGTATTTGCAATGCAAGAAAGCCTAGGGGCCACAACTGAAAAATAGTACTGTAGTAGGCCTCCTTATTTAATTTTGACTGCACATTTTATGTAAATAAAGAACAAAAGAAAGAATAATTCAAAGAGGAAACTGGTCAAGTGTTCCCCAGAGGAAGACATTCCCAGGTTGTCTTTGTCACCAGGGTTGAGTTACATCACTGTGCCTCAGTACCATTTAACATTAAGCGGTTAGGCTGAATATCAATGTCTACTTCCCTTTTAGCAGTAAAAGCCTGCCATCTACTTAGGTATCACAGACAGCGCAAGACTATAATCAAATCAGAGCACCTGACAACAGCAGAAAGTATGCTTATGATGTCAAATGACTTTGAAGAGGAGAATAAGAAGGGTCCAAACAACTTGCCCATTTTGATTTTTCTGTTTACAGTAGGCTTAAGAGAGCAATCAAAATTATATGCTCCATTTCATCTAACAATAACAACATAATTCTTATTACAACATAAATTTAAATTTCTTTTAATAACATTCAGGAAAAAGAAATATCTTCACCTTTTTAAAATGAACCTTAGTAGATATATCTTGTGGAGGGTTGCAATGGTTGGGCTACAGTGTGAGTATCAGGATGTGCAAGCAGCTGTCACTGCTTTGTTTTTCATTCACAGTAGGTGGTTGCCAGGCAACAAAATACTATTGTCTGTTTTCATGATCTATTGGCCAATTCTACTAGTGATAATGCTTTCTACTGTTTAAAACAGGGCCACCTTTTGTACAGGAAGAAAGGAGCAAAATTTTTAAGGATGATTTTATATATATGTATATATATATATATATATATATATGTGTGTGTGTGTGTGTGTGTGTGTATTAATATATTGGTTATACACTAAAATTACATATACAAGGGTGTACTATCATAAATACATGCCTTTTACATACATACATATGTGCTTACGCCATAATATACATTTATTTCCTGTCTACAAATCCATCTAAATTTGGTCAGCCCACAACCAGCATCCAAATCCACAAGGGCAAGTCAAAACATGAACCAGAGAAATGAAAACAAAGAGTTATGTTCTCAACAATAGCAATGGTTTCTGATTTGTTAGATGAATCCAACTCTGCTCCTTGAATAACAAGTCCTCCATACAAAAAAGTAATTCTACCTCTTATATTACAGTAAGTGGAAAGCCTTTACCATCTACTTCCGAGTTCTCTAGCATTTTAAATGTTATTTTGCTTTATATCATATGTTATCAGTGTGTCCAAAGATAATTCAAGTCGTGTTGTTGTTCACACCTAAAAATCTAAAATTTTATTCATCTTAAAAAAAATTGAATTGTCCTCCCTGAAACAGTCTCATGTGATTCCCCACTTTGTTTTGATATACGTCCCTGGGGAATTACAGTCATGCTATGTTACTCTAGCATATTTTGCTAGCTTACAAATAAAATAACACACAATGTACTCCATAGAAAGTTGTAAACATTAGCTTGCATCAGTTGCTGCTTGTTTTGCATTGACAAGGTTTCTAAAGATAAGAATTACACTATTCTTAAGATGTACAGACACAACATCTAAACAGCCTGAAGGAATTAAGGCTTGAAAAGGCTAGAGGCAACGATGCTTTGAAATGAAGAGAAATCACGATCATTTATACATATGTCTGGAAAGGCCCTAAATAATGCCAGTACAATCTATGGATTTCACACAATGCTCATCCGTCTTTTCTTGCAATATTTCAAAAGCACTTTAACTATTAATGCATCCCTCCAGAGGAATGAAATTCATTACCGTTTGTAAATCTACGAATTATGAGAAGTGGGAATAATCAGTACACATTACATGGACAGACATTACTACTATAAAGTCTCCTATCAAAAGTGCAACGCTGGCAAACAAACGCAGTGTTAATTATGAATTAAGTCATAGCCCAGATTACTACTTTTCCAGATAGAGGCGTCTTCAGCAGAACGCACCCACCTCTCCAATCTGCCTACAGGGATTTCTCCCCCCACCCTTCCTTCTTCCTTAACTTCATATGCTCATTCATCAGGGTCTCCCCCAACAATTAACTTCCTTTCCCCTTTCTCTTGTCTTCAGATCCCTTAAAGACCTTTAGCTCCTTTTCCAAGCCACCAGACTCTCATCTACAGCCCAGTTTGTCATGCACCTTTCCATGTGCACTTGTTTCCCTCATTCTCCTTGATGTTTTTAAAAATCGCTACCACAAAACAAAAAGAGTCTTGGTAAAATTAGATTTTTTGAAAAATCATGTTATAGAAAGGAGAGATTAAGAAGTAGGGAGCAAAAGGAGAGTGTGCAGGGAGAAAGGTGGCTGCGCTTCTACACCCTGGGACACTGGGTTCTGACAAAGCTGGGCTTCCCCACCTGTCGACCCCACTTCCCCCATGTGCTCGCTGCGGGATGACAACCACAACACTGCAGAACCACCCCCCTCCAAGGAGGCGGGGCCATGCCTTTAGCCAATCGAGGCCCGCGATCCCGGGTGTCCAACCTATGGGGTGGCTGTGGCTGTGTAGGGGGAGGACGTGGGGTGGTCCGGGAGGGGCCGCGTCCGTGGGAGGCACGCACGTGTCCAGAGAGGCGGAGAACCCCCGGGCGCCCAGCTGCCGAGGTGCGGGCTGTGTCCCCTGACAGCATCATAGTCCAGCTGCCCAGTACCTTCGAGCAGAAGCGGGCAGGGCGCGCGTCAGCCAAGGAAGACCTGTCCAAGGTGTCCGTTCCCCGCTCTAGAGGGACAGACGCAAACAACCACAATAGTCCCGGACGCAGACCCGGAGAGGAGGAAAGTTTCCAGCCCTCGCCAGAGTGGGGAGCGCCCAGGCGGGGCGGGTGGGTGGCACTCTGGGGCGCAGGGACAGCGCAGGGCCGCGCTAGCCGGGCCGCGTCCCGGTGCGGTGGGTGGCGCGGGCCGCGAGCGGAGGAGGGTGCGCTGTCCAAGGTGCAGGGAGGCGGTTGGCGCGGGGCGGGCGCGGAGCCCGAGCGGACACCGGCTGGCCGGCGGGCGGCGAAGAAAGAACAGCTGTCTGGGGCTCTTAAAAGTGATGGAGCTTGAGCTGGGGTACGGCGGCGAACGGCGCAGGGGCTCCCTACACAGCTCCCTAGCAGCCTCGCCTTTAGCTCCTTACCCCTCCCCGTCACCGTCCGGGGCCGGGCCGGGGGCGGGACCCGGCGGGGGGACGCGGGGCTTCGAGCCGGGGCGCCCCGGGGATGCCGCGGGCCGCGGACAGAGCGACTTACCTGCGGCCGCGGTGCGCGGATCCTCGGAGCCGGGAGCCGGGCGCGGCGCCTCCTCGCCTCGGCGTCTCCTTCTAGTCCGCTTCGGCCGGACTCTGTCCCGGGCTCCGAGCTGCCGGACGGGGACGGGCTGCAGCCGCCGCCGCAGCAGCAGCAGACGGAGGACGCCCCGTGGCGGCTGGAAGCCTGTGTGAGTAGCAGCGCCCGGGAGAGTGCGAGCTGCTCTGGGGCGCCGGAGACTCCGTGGCTGGGGCGCGCGGCCGTGCGCACGCGCGCCTGCCCGTGTGAGGGAGGGAGGGAGGGGAAGGGAGAGAGTGCGCGCGCGCCCCTGGGGTGGGGGGGGTCGGCAGGGAGAGGAGGGGGGAGAGGCCCAGAGATGCTCGCAGGGACCGAGGCAAAATTCTTGGCCCCCGGAAATCCGTACAGCTGTGGAAAGATTGGAAGCGTGTCTCGCCCGAAAGAGCTGCCCGCCGGGGGGCGACGGCGGAGGGGAAGGCGGCGTGGCTCGGACTCCCACTCTGGCTGAGGCCGGCGGAGCGCGCAGCCACCGAGGCGGCAGAAGCGGCTCCAGCAGCCGATGGTCGCGCTGCCTCCCTCCCCACCGCCGTCCCCTGGGGACTGGCCGAGGCCACTCGCTCTGGCCACTGTCGCCGTTTGCTCTTCCAGGATGAATGCCTAGGGACCCCACGGTTGCCATGGCGACCTTGGAGGCGCCGGGCCGGCGGACGGGCGGAGCTGGGAACCCCAGCGCACGTGGCCGGCCTCAGGCTGCAGCGGGGTGCGTGCGGCTAAAACCACTGAGCGCGGGCTAAGCTCGGGCCCCCAGCAGAGGATTTTGAGAGCGAGTGGTTGCGATCACGTTGCATGAAATGTTGCCTTTTTGTCCTCCTTGGAGGCCTTGTTTTCTTCAAAGTTGCCCACTTCCCTTGTGAACGTGCCTCCTCTTTGTTCGGATTCCGCTAACTGTGCAGGCATACAGCGTGAGTCTTTCAACACGGTCTCCCTGGTCCAAGAACTCCACCCTCCTCGTTCTTCCTCCGAGACACATTGTAATACCATCGGAATAAAATTTAAATTTTTAAATTTACATATCTTGTTTCTTAAAAAATACATCGGCCTAGTTAGTGGTATACTTTTCAATGCTTATTTGAATTCTGAGTACAATTTATTAGACCAGGAATTTCTTTAAGGGTTGTAAAGTCAATATAGAGTTGAAATGCCCTTCCTGGAAGGAATCCTGCACACCACGGATGTGTTTTGCATTCTTTTGCATGCCCTCCAGTACTTAGCACTGTGGCACTGTACATTGTGTGTTCTCTATAAATGTTGAATGAATGACATTGTTTTCTGGCTTCACATATCCCGAAGGCAAAGACTTGGATACTGGGAATGTCATCTCCATCCCACCAAGCTTGCTTGATTTAAACTTAACCCAGTTCCCTGTGTGAAGGCTATTTTCCCTGTGACTGCCAGGGCACCAGGGCAAAGAAAGAGGAAGGAGAGTACTGACCCATTGTACACACTAACCAAGATTCAGGCAAAGAGCCCTCAGAAGGGAACTCAGTGGTATATGCTTGCTGTGAGAAGGTGAATTTGGCTTTATTTTGTTTGGGGGAAATCTAACCTCCCAAGACATGAAATTCACAAGTCGCCATTAATTTGCAGTTTACACATTTTCTGTAGCAGAGGGCAGGAAACGAGTTTTAGGAGAAATGCATGTTTCTAACAGCTGGTCATGTACAAGCCTTTCTCTTGTAAGGAGTACTGTTCCATGGACACTGGCCAATACATGGAAGGTCACCCTAGACAGTTAATACTGCTTTAGCATGAGGCAATCTTGTTATTTCTACAGTCATCCTCTTAGAATCAGAAGTCCTCAATTTCACATTCCACGCTGAATTTCAATTCCTTTGAACTCAGTCTCTCCTGTGAGCTGCCTCTCTCTTCACTAATAATATCACAGCTGTGAAAAATAACTGAAATAAAGTGAAAATTAAAATGGATTTATTTAGGTGCTGCCAAATAAATCCATTTTGTGTTCTCTAGTAGGGGTCCCTTTAAATGACTTCTCCACTGTCACTCACTCAATTTACAGTCTTTTTAAAAGACATTTGTTGTGACATGGGAATTCTTATGCTTTTTTGTTGTTATGTTGGAATATTAGATACCTAAAACTTTTAATTGAAAGAAAATTTTGAAACTTGTAAACGAAACCAAAAAATGATATGCAAAATGGACTTCTGACAGCCAAACTATGAGTGTGGCTAAAATCGTTCAAAATCATTTCCAAGCTTTATTTTCCTTAGAAAGTTGCTTTTAGAGTTTCAACAGTTTCCCAAGTACTTGTTTTAAATACTTGGTGATAATAAAATGGATAACTGAGAGACTTTCTTTTATAATGTGATTATCAGTTGAACTGAAAATCAATAGCACATTTCTAATGGGCCTGTTGTTCTTATTAAAAAGGGAATTATCCTTAATGTCTGTGTGTGTGTGTGTGTGTGTGTGTGTGTGTGTGTGTGTGTATTTCAGTTTGCAACAGTGCAATAAAGTAGTCAAACATTAACTTCCTTGAGAATACAGGACTGTGAAGGTTCAGGGTAAGGAGGAACACTTGAAGTTGATTGGATTGTATCTATTCTGTCCATTTAAATTTTGTAAAATGGAAGAGTTCCACCTCTGAAGACAAACAAACTTAGGCTGTGAGATGCACCACGACTTCTGAGGTCAACTCCTCATGCTAAGCGTAGATTGCCTCAAGTTCTTTGAAGTGAGAAGGGAGGGACCGTTAGCTGCTGTGGATTTTAGTGGCTGTGAGCACACATAAGAATGCAGGTAATTTTCCTCATAATTAGTTCTCAGATCATTTAGTCCACTAGTTTTAAATGATAAAAAAACACCTTGACCTGCACCTGAACATCGCAGTACAGTGGAGCCCTGAACAAGGAGCAGCCTCAAGTTCCCATGGTTATACTCATACTGTCTGCATTGCCTTACTCCGGATACATCCCAGACCAGCTTAATTCTGACAAGATGCCAGGCATCCTTAACGTTAGCCAAGGAGCACAAGTTTCCTTGTCAGTCACCATGCTGCCACGCAGGATACAGTTAGTATGTTAGGTACTAATCATTTTAGTGCTGGTAGAGATACAGATTTCATGAAAGCTGAAAACAAAAGCTATGGATCCTATCTCTAGGAAAGTTTACCTATACATATACAAAAATTTTATGCAAAAAAATGAGGGAAATATGGAAACATTTTCTGGAGCTCGGGTTAAAATTCACTCTTTGTGTATTGACATTATAAAATAATAAGAACAAATTGGTGGGGCTTGGGGCTTGTTAACACCCTATCTTTAAAGATGTATTTGAATGGCAACAGGAAGTTGCATACATAAGGCTATCAACTAAACAAGTATTGAGTGTCTACTTCATAATCAGTTCTGCTTGTCATGCTGACTGGTGCCAGTAAAGTATAAAATGAGACCTGTTCACCTTTAAGTCTACAGTTTAACTGTCATTATTTTTGAGAATAAAAAGTGAATATATGCAAAATGTATCACTTGACTGGGTGCAATGAACTTCAATTTGAGTTACCAGCAAGACTCAATGGAGCTATAGACTAGACTATACTAGAATCCATACTGACCCCACAAAAGAATTTGCAGAGTCATCTATGTGTTTTGATATCTCTATATCTGCAAAGATTCAGCAGTCTATTCATGGATAACTTTAACGTAACATTTTATGAACACATCCTTGAAACTTTTTAAAAATTACCTTATTTCTTTTTCCCTTATTAACACAGACAAATTTTTGTTAAAATAATTTTACAAATTCAACTCCTTTGTTCAACTCATTATAAAAATCTAAAGTAGGGCTGGAGAGATGGCTTAGTGGTTAAGGGGCCTGCCTCCTAAGCCTAAGAACGCTGGTTCCAATCTCCAGTGGTTCCAATCTCCAGGTCCCATGTTTAGCCAGATGCAAAGTGATGCAAGGGTGCAATGCCGCACTTGACCACAAGGGGCGCACACATCTGGATTTCATTCTCAGCAGCTGAGAGGCTGCTGGTGCACCCATCTCTGTTTTTCTCTCCCTCTCTCTCTGTCTCTCTCAAAAAAAAAAATCTAAAGTATAGAAAAGCAGTAATCTACAGATACAACATTTTCAGTGGTTAAAGCAGTATTACATGGATTCCTATCACTTAGTATAGGATGGCATTGGCATAAAGCCAGTTACTTATTTAGGCTTCTTGAAAACTAACCATCATGGACTGAACACTTTATAAACCTGCCCCCTCACGTATCTCAAGACTTATAAAACAAAGACTCTCTGTTATTCCCATTTGGCTTTTCCAGAACTGGTTTTAGTGTAGGCTGAGATGACCAGATGATTCTCCATCATAAGATCTGCATTTAAATCCCAACCCGGCCAATGGCTTGTGATGTGACCTTGGACACCTCACTTAATGACCTTCAGTTGCTACACCTGTTCAGTGTGAATAATAACACCTACCTCATTGGTTTAAGAAAATTACATGAAGCAACATGAGAAAGGTCCCCTGGCACTGTAAAATCTTGGCTCCAAACCAAGTGTGTGGCAGGAAATTGGAACACAGACATAAATGGAAGCTCCTGTGGAAATTGTAGAAAACTTTGTTGCATTGTAACATTGAATTGGGTTGATGGTTCCCAGGAGTCCTTACAAGGATATTTTAAGAAAACCACTGTCAACCAAAAGTTGGCAGAAAGTGGTGTGTGCAGGAAATTGCAGATTCTAGAGGTGCTACAGTTCTATAAATTCTACTACAGTGGCAAAACCTAAACCTTTGTGTACATTTGTTTTTAATTAGATGTTTTTTTCTGTCACAGATTCGGCTTCTTCAATGATGTTTTGTCCTGATAGCCTAACTATGCAAACACTCATTTTACATTAATAGCAACTTTAAGAATTCCCTATTTAAAAAAAAAATAGTCCACTCCCTCTTTACACATATAACTTAAAAGTATTTTAAAATGCATTAACATTACCTCTCAAGGACCAACCACAGTTCATAGCTTAATATAGACCTTTGCAGACAATTTTAGATATATGTATTTTTCTTTAAATGTCATTCCAGTCAATAAGAAGCTATTTAAATGCCATTATTTTAGCAGAAAAAATATTAAGTGCTTTCACCAAAAAAATCAAATTATTTATTTCTGTTCATACTCATTTTCAAGATGAGCTTCTTACTCAGCAAGTCCTTGGAAACAAGATTTTAGCTAGTCATCCTTGAACCCTTCCATTTTTTTTTTTTTTTCTGCTCTCACCATTTCTAACCATGATTCCTTTCTAATGGCCCTTTAAAAATTTAATTCCACCTTGTGCTGACGTGTTTTGGAGTCACAAGCCCTGCTCCTTGGCCTCTGGCCATTCTGTGGATGCTTTGCATTACTTAACCTCCACCCTCAAAGGAGGTCTAGCTCTAACCTTGGATATGGTACTGCACTCCCTGATGGAGGAGAAAAGAGTCTTGATTTCAATAAGTAACCAAAACAAGGCCGGCTGGCCCAGAGGTGGTGAATTATGTGAATGCATGTTTTATGCAAACATGCTACAGGCAAATAAAGGTGTTCTAGTTTGCTTTTAAGGATCTATAAATAATCCTTAATGATGAATGCAAATGACTGCTAAAATTTGAATAGAATTTCCTTCTTTTGCAATTGATATACTCGCACACTGTTTTGCCTAGGAAGCTATCATTATTAAGGAAAAGTACACCAAAGTTTACAATTTAGCCAACTTACTACCTTGTTGATGACAACAGTTTCCCAAAATAAGACTACCTCAACCCAGCCCATCCTACTCCACAAATCAAGGAGTATAAGACTTCTGGTGTCTTCCTTCAAAGGAAAACGAAAGATGGAAGCAAAAAAAGAGGTGGGAGCCGGGCGTGGTGGCGCACGCCTTTAATCCCAGCACTCGGGAGGCAGAGGTAGGAGGATCGCCGAGAGTTCGAGGTCACCCTGAGACTACATAGTTAATTCCAGGTCAGCCTGGACCAGAGTGACCCTACCTCGCAAAACCAAAAAAAAAAAGAGGGAAGAAGGAAGAAAACAAAGTGGGATCGTCTTTAAGTGTGTACAGTCTGTAGACTACATATCCTATATTGTGAAGTAGGAAGATTTTAAGTCAGTTACCATCCTGAATCACAATCCATAGAGTGAAAACAATGAGATAAAGTATATGAAACAAGTTGTCTTTTGGAAATTGTGTGCCAGGCATAACAATAGGGACTGAAGAGTTTGGGTAGATGCAAAATAGCTGAGGAAAAACCCAGGAGCTGAGAACATGTCCATAGAGTTAAATGAAGGGGCTAGTCACATTTAGAAGACCAGTGAATTTCAGCAACAGAACAGTAACTGTCTTTGTGAAGGATTGCTTATCTGTACTCTTCCCTATGCTACAGCAGCAAGCTTATCTGTGTAGGTACATGGGGTTGAGAAAAAGCCTTGGAGAGGAAGAGATACCAAAGTCTTTATTGAGATATGCTAAGGACAGAGCATTGAACCTAAACAGTGAGACTAGAGTGGGAAGAGAAAAATCTGCTAAACAGGATGAAGCCAATGATCCAGAATCAAGCTCATGGGCAGTGCACAGACATGGAAAGCCCTTCAGTAGAATGCTTGGCTAATAAGCCACAGAGTCTACTTCCATTTCCTTGGATTTCATTATTTAAAAAAAAATCAGGCTTTAATATAATAAAAATATATTTGACTAGAATAATAAACACCAAAATAAACACCAAATAAACACCAAAACATGTTTTCAATTTAACTACTTTGATGACAGTTCTGCTAAAATAAAACTTGCAGTATACCCTTTAGTTTAATCTTCACAAACCAGAGTCACCAGAATATATAATGGCAAAGTTATCAATCATGAAAAAATTAGATTTATTATTAAATTGAACTGGATTTGAACCATGGGGTGTTGCTTTCCCAATGAACTTGGGTGAGTTTAGTAACTTCACAAAGCTTCAGTTTCCTTAATATCTACCTTTCAGTGCTTTCTGTAAAGATGACATGAAACCATACTAGGTAAACACATCTTTCTTTTCTAATGTTGACATGTGCCGAAGGAGTCCTGGGAGAGTAAGATGTTTGAGCCTCTCATCAACCAAATAGACCAGTGAGATAACATGTCTGCTTCTCTGTTCCTTCAAAATGCCAGCTCCATCTCCCTTGTTCTGTCAGTCTGACTAGCAGCTTCTCTGCTCATTGACTCTACTGCACAGACTTGAGAGCATCTACTTTTTACCACCAATTCCCTCCTTTCACATGCCTCCTGAATCTAAACTGCCATCTGCATAAAGAGAGTTTTGATCCAGATGTAGTGATGCACACCTTTAATCCCAGCACTCAGGAGGCAGAGGTAGGAGGATCACTGTGAGTTTGAGGCCAGCCTGGATTACAGAGTGAGTTCCAGGTCAGCCTGGGCTAGAATGCTATCCTACCTCAAAAAAAGTTGTAAAACAAACAAAAAAAAAAGTGTTTGGGGGCTGGAGAGAAGCTCAGCAGTTAAGATTCTTACTGTATAACCTAAGGACCCAGGTTCAGTTCCCCAGTAAGTACCACATAGAGCCAAATGGACAAGGTGATACATGCATCTGGAATTCATTTGCAGTGGCAGGAAAACCTGGTGCGCGCTCTCTCTCTCTCTTTCTCTGCCTCTTTCTCTTTCTCACACTCTCTCAAAAATAGTAAATAAATAAATAAAAAGTATTTTGGAATTTAACTTTGCAGGTTTATTAATATAAGACAAAGAACAGCCAAACCCATTTTCTTTCCACCCTTCCTGTTCAACTCTGCCCATATGGTCACCTGTAAGATGTCATCTAGTATGGATTTGTCCCTCAGGTAAGATGAGCATACATTACAGGTTTGTATCTTGTGTTATCCAGCCCAAAACACTCAGTGAGATTCATGTCATAAAAATCACAAACTTTTAGAAATAAATTTATTTTCCATCTTAAAGCATTCCAAAAGTCAAGTTTTCACACGCACACACAGGTTCTGTGGGATTTACATTTCTTAATCCATGTGAGAGATATAATCAAAATATAAAAAGTTTACTGACAATGAAAGTTACTGCATCCAAAGTGAGTTAGTGAAAATGATTTTGGAATTACCTTCTCTGAAGCTATGTCTAAAGGAATCTAAATAAAAAGTGCTTATGTACAGTACACCCTAAAGCCAGATGTGGATACCAGAGAAGATCCTTCCTGGTCAGATGATATTCTGAAGTTAAAGAATGCACTCCCAGACTGTGATGTAATTGGGATATGATTCCAGGAACATTTTAGCAGTCTTATTCCATGATGTTTATAAATGACAAGTGAAAAGGAAAGGAGAATTAACTGTCAGCAGCTGTTGTAGTGAGATGATCTACATTTTAGATTTCTAGGAGACACTTGTCCAGGAGAGAAGAAATAAGACTGTTCTTACTGTGGTTAAAGAGCTCGTGTATTTTCATTGTAATCAAAGAGAAAGGAATACATACAATGGGAAATACTAGCCTACTCCAGGCACTTTTGCAGTAGTTGTGTTTCTCCCTGACTTGGCCACAAGGACATGTAGTAACCTGGTTTTGGACTAGAAGATGTTTTAGGATTCAAGGAAATCACCCAAATTTCACTGACAACCATGCTTAATTATTTGAATGTGTATGTGTCTTATTCATTTAGCCTGTCATACAAGAGTTTACTGGAATCCTATTTAATTCTTGGAAATGAAATGTTAATTATGACTTTGCCATATTTTCCTCTAAAGCCATTTCACCTTCTTTTGGGTTTCACTTACACTGGACTATGTACAGCTAAAAGAAAATAAATAAGTGCCTCAAAATTTTTAGGGAATGCTGAAGCAAGGCTGTCTTCTGAGAATCCTTCACTTGCAAATTTTAGAGTTCTTTCTTGGCTCTTTATGATAGCAGTTTATTTTAGATGGATGATTGATTTATATAAAAATGGAGAACACATGAATCTGAAAGTGATAAAACCAGGGTTCACTTAAAGTTGTAGTTTTAACATATCATTTTGCTGATTCTTGCCTCAACCTTTTCAGTTCCAGACTAAAGGTAATGATGATATCCATATCAATAAGTTATTGTGAGAATTAAATTGCTTTCATAAAATGTTTTGTAAAATTTAAAGCATATAAATGTTAACATATTCAGCAGTATTGCTTTAATTGTCAATATTTTGAATATTAAATATGTTAAGGTTAAATAATAGTATTCTAGCCAACCATAAGCTAAACTACTTGACTTAGTTTATTGGGGAAAATACCTCCCTTGAAAAGCAAATTGCTGTTCATTTCATACCTATATGGATGTTTCCAGATCTAAGCCTCATTAAATTGTAAAACAGATAATAAGTTGATCAACACATCTGTAGGAATCATCTGCCCTATTTCTCACGTATTCACTTCTTTTTATTCAATTTCACTTCTTTTGAAGACTTTGTATTTTTCTCCTGGTTCTATATAATGAAAGTTATTATTTATGCAAAATTAGCAAATAAATATAAGAACTATAGGAAATGATTTTCCATCAAAGAAATGCTTAGGCCTGCAAATGCATGAAGAATCATCATGGAAATTTGTCTATTTTGAGTGTTTTCTCATTTTTTTTTTTTTTTTTTTTGGAGAGAGAGACACAGAGAGAGACAGAGGGAGAGGGAGAGGAAGACAGAGATGGGCGCACCAGCAGTGTCTCAGCTGCTGCGAACAAAATCCAGATGTGTGCGCCCCTTTGTGGTCAAGTGTGGCATTGCACCCTTGCGTCACTTTGCATCTGGCTAAACGTGGGACCTGGAGACTGGAACCACTGGAGATTGGAACCAGAGTTCTTAGGCTTAGGAGGCAGGCACCTTAACCCCTAAGCCATCTCTCCAGCCCTTCTCATCTTTTTTTTTTTTTTAATTTATTTTATTTATTTATTTGAGAGAGAGAGAGAGAGAGAGAGAGAACGGGTGTGCTGGGGCCTCTATCACTGCAAACAAACTCCAGACACATGTGCCACCTTGTACATCTAGCTTACGTGGGTCCTGGGGAATTGAACCTGGGTCCTTTGATTTTGCAGGCAAGCCCCTTACTGCTAAGCCATCTCTCCAATCCTTTTTATCTTTTTATCATGCATATTTGCCCAGTTTAAAGCCACAGAGCACAAGTGCTGTCTAATTCTATTTGTAAACCAGTGAGAGAGCATTGCCAAGAAGCAACAGCATCCAAGTGAGGTGAGTAGGTAGAAATGATTATTTCTGTCTATTTCAAGGTGAAAAGAAAATGGATACTTCACAAAGCTCAAAGCATTCTTATATAGATTATCTTGTTTATATCATACTGATGCCCTGAGAAAGCTAGATCCAGCAATTTTACAGTTATCTTCCCTGTTCCACAGCAGAAACTGGATGTAAGAGGTTAGATGCCTTGTTGAAGGACGAGCAAGCCTGTAGCACAGGTAGAGCAGACAGAACTTGCAATATCTCTACCACATGCTCTTCTTAGCCAGTGCTACAGAAACTTCACGCACTTCTTGTGGGTCTTGGACATGCCGAGAAGCACATCTGTTATGATACCTTTGTCATCAATTGCTGTTATGGTGATCAAGTCAGCAAAACTCAAGTCTTAATCACTGAAACCATGACAAGTCCTGGCATCCTTGCCACCCAGGCTGCTGCTCAACCCATAAAAACCACCCTATGTTGTTAACTTCCTGTTACATTTACTGGAACTTGTGATGACATTTTTCAATGCAGCATTCCTCACTTTCCCCTCTGTCAAATGCAGCTACTTGTGTTCTATAGTTTCCATAAGAGACTTAATTTTAGCCTGCACATTGCAATAAATGGAAGAGTCTTAAAAAGTTAAACCTTAGGGCTAAAGAGATCACTTAGCAGTTAAGGCACTTGCTTGCAAAGCCTAAGGACTCATGTTTGAAACCTATCTAGATCCCATGTAAGCCAGATGCACAAAGGTGAGGCAGGCCCAAGGTTGCATATGCCCAGTGTGTGGCACAAGTGTCTAGAGTTCTATTGCAATGGCTGAGGGCCACTTCTCTTTCTCTCTCTCTCTCACTCTTACTCTCTCTCAAAAATAAATAAATTAAACTTGTCATCTCATTAGGAAAATGTATGATTTGCTCTCTGCTGAAATCTTAAAATCTTCTCAGTTGTCCAGAAACCCCCATACCAATACCAGGCCAGTCTACTTAGTCTTGTCATCTACTCATGCACAGAAGAGTTACAAGACATCTGTGCCTCACATTGATCTTTGAAGAGTGTTGGGCACCAAATTGTTTTTTTTCAGTAAGAGAGTGGGACTGGTTCAGAGTAATGAAGACAAAGGTGTGGAAATTGCACTGTGTTCCTCAGTGACTGCTTTCCTCAGATGTGGCAGGAAACCATCACTAACTTTAGTAGCTATAATAGATTTGACTGAAGATGTTCATATATTAGTTGTAGGAATACCCTACAACCCCTGGTTGTGCCAAAACCAAATGACCATGTATATTTGATATGTGGACTTGCTGAGGGATGAAATCAACATACTAAGCATCTTTTGTACTCACACTCACTTTTGAAATGTGTTACCATCTTTCATTTATTTATTTATTTATTTATTTATTTATTTATTTATTTATGGTTTTTCGAGGTAGGGTTTTGCTCTAGCTCAGGCTGACCTAGAATTCACTATGTAGTCTCAGGGTGGCCTCAGATTCATAGTGATCCTCCTACCTCTGCCTCCCCAGTACTGGGATTAAAGGCATGTGCCACCATGCCCAGCACCATCTTTTAGTAACATATTTAGATAATTTTTTTTTCAAAATAGTTCAAGGAAACCAATTATACTTATTGTCTTAATTTTCAGAATCATAATTAATTCAAAAGACCAGCAACCCTTTCCCATTTACAACTCCCTCTCAAACATCCATTTTGTTGCAGTTCTGCTAGACTCATGGCGTTTTTTCTTTTTTGTACTTTCTAGAAAAACTAATCATCCAGAAGAAAAGCTTATTTAAAGTGAACACCATATAATAAAACTAATCATCCAGAAGAAAAGCTTATTTAAAATGAACACTACAAAATATGTCCTAATAACATACTAAACAATCATAAAATATACAATTCTGGATTCATTAATCCAGCCAGTATTAAGATCTGGTAATTTTATTATTTAAAATTTTGTCTTTAGAGGAGGACAATGGATCCTTTACCATGAATGTAAAATCAAAATAATATAAATAAAAAAAATATATATATATATAAAAAATTTTGTCTTTAATAAAATTATCTAAGAGTTTAAATAGTTTTGCAGCTTTTATTATCAAGTCATGTCTGAAAGAAAATGGAGAGAAAGTGGGTTTCAATCCCCTGTCCCATGACCTTTAATTCTCCTTTATGCTTGTTTTCTTTCTTTCCCTTTAATTTTCTTATACTGATTAGCCTTATACTAGCTAACATTTGTGAACAAGGCACAGAAAATACAACCATAAGTATATGTGCAGTACATACAAAATTTCCAATATGTTTTATATTTATTTGCTGTTCCATTGTCCAGCTCCATTAATTTATGTATATACATATAATACATATTTACACTAGCTAAATAAGTAAGCATAAATATATTAATATCAGCCAATTTGAAATTTAAAACCTAGAAAAACACTTGTTAGATTTTATTCACATGTGTGTTCATTTTCATTAAGAGGGTTGAACACATGAATGGCCTGGAAACAATGGGAACCTCTTACCCTTTGTTATTTTTTGACTATGCAGGTATATTTCACCATACTTCATATTTTCAATAACATTGTTTTCTGAACTACTAAGTGTATGAATAGATTTGTTGTCAAGTGATTCTGTTGTTATTTCTCTAAATAATCTTTAAAAATAATAATCCATGATTACTTTCTTGTTAAAATCCAGATGTTCAAGGGGTAAGTTTTTAAGGGTCCATTTAGTTCTGAGCTAATTTTTAATCAGGTATTGAACATTACCCACATTTTAGTTATTATGATAAAATATACCAATCACTTTCTATAGGGCATGGGTTGTTGTTCTCATTGTTTATAGATGACAAAACTCTGCTGCAGCAAGGTTAAATATACTCCCAAGAAAAGAAAACTAATAAATGCTAGAGTCTATCTAGGAAAACAGAACTGTTGGTCATCAAGGCCTATGTTCTTCTTAGTATGTCATATGGCCTCTCAAATTCTAAAACCATCAACTTTTTAGAGACATGTATTCGCACACACATATGCAGAGAGAGAGACAAGGGGGCTCTTTCTTTTTAAAAAATAGTCTTGAGGGCTGGGGAGATGGCTTAGCAGTTAAGGCACCTGCCTCCTAAGCCTAAGAACACCGTTTCCAATCTCCAGGTCCCAAGTTTAGCCAGATGCAAAGTGACACAAGGGCGCAATGCCGCACTTGACCACAAGGGGGCACACGCATCTGGATTTCGTACTCGGCAGCTGAGAGACTGCTGGTGCGTCCATCTCTATCTGTCTTCCTCTCCCTCTCTCTGTGTCTCTCTCCAAAAAAAAAAAAAAAAATAGTCTTGATTTCCAAAAAACAGTTGCTTGGAAGACCATGAGTACCAGTGGTAAGCTTCTGACATTTCAGTGTAGACCTGTCTTAGTTTTAACCTTTACAGAGTCTTAATTAGCACTGGGCCAACCTTGATGAATCACTGTTGCTCTTAGTACAATAAATATAATTTGTGAAGGAGACAGTTTCCCACTTTCTGCATCTGTAAAAAGTTGTGTCATCAGGTATAAAAACCAACAGTAGATTTAATATGTTATTTACTTCTATAATAAGAGGAACCCTTATTATTCCTGAGGAATAGACTGTATTTGGTGATACTATAATAGATAGAAGAGATAACAATTGAAATGCTGAATGCATTAGAACCACAGTATGCTGCAGGCCAATTAAAATTGACAGCCAAGAGAGGCAAATACATGTGATAAATATAGAAACTTCAAGTTGTTGTTAGGGTGCCTTTTTTCTTCTTGCTGCTTGGTATTCTATCTTCCTTCTGGAAATTCCAGTTCATTTTGTTAAATTTTATGCCTGGCTTCTGAATTGTCATAAACTGAATGTTCTGACAGATAATAAAATTTTAATTCATATTATAATATGTTGGCACTTTGATATATTTAGTGCCCTGATGTTAGGAAACTTATCACTAACTAGTAATACTAGCTTTAGAAGGCAATCTATAATTTCACAATTTTAAAACAAGATTGGAAGAATAGACACTATAGGAAACATTTCAGCCATGTGTTCACCTTTCTTCATTAAGTTCATACTGGCAGCTGAATAGGAGACTCCAGGGTACAGCAGCTTTGACCTTCAATAGTAAATTATGCTTGCTCAATTGCTCAGTGTTTCTCTGAAGTCCAGGAAGCTTAAACATATAGGTTTGATGCTAATAATGAGAAATCATAGTAAATACCCATCCCATATGTTGGGACTAATCATATTACTAATGGAGATTATGGCATTTAATTTTATGAAGTTCTTAAAAAATATTTTGGGTAAGACGTGCCTGACTATAAAAGATAAAGCTTGCTAAAACATAAACAATATACCATTTACTGAGTATCTACTATGTATCATGCATTGTATTGGATGCATTATTGATCTAATTTCATTTATCACAATAACAAGCTGGAGTAGTTCTTATTATCACAATTATACACATGTTAAAAACTTGCCTGGGGGGCTGGAGAGATGGCTTAGCAGTTAAGGCATTTGCCTACAAAGCCAAAGGACCCTGGTTCGACTCTCCAGGACCCATGTAAGCCAGATGCACAAGGGGCTGCATGCATCTGGAGTTCATTTGCAGTGGCTGGATGCCCTGGCATGCCCATTCTCTCTCTCTCTCTCTCTCTCTGTCTCTCTCTGTCTCTCTCTGCCTCTTCCAGTCTCTCAAATAAATAAATAATATTTAAAAAAAAAAAAAAAAAAAACTTGCCTGGGAAAGTTCATTATTGTAGCCAGGGCCACCAGATTAAAGCTGGGGCTAAAACTCCAAAGCATACATCAAGGACATACATCTATTGCATATTATTTATTTCTCAATTCAAAAGATATTGTAAAGTGTTTGTTTATAAATGTGTTACATGTGTTTAAAGGAATATCATTCGGGAACCTAGAACAGCTAGGTGTGATTTCCATATAGACATGATTTTATTTAAACACAAGTGCAGTTCTGGGAGGTAACAGATGATGAACTTCCATCTTTTGTAAGGAAATAGTATCTGTACTGTGCAGGTGAGGTAGGTCGAGGAGGAAAAAAATGAACAAAACCAGCTGTCCTGGGAACACTGAAGGAAAAAAATCAATTTAAATGCTTCCTGCTCTCAGACAAGATTAATAATCCTTGGGCATTTTTCCATGTAATAACTTGTAACAGAGTCATTCAATGTGGCCTGGAAAAGACATAATGGTTGGGCCCCTTCTAAGTTGTGCTTTTTAAAACTGGAAAGCAAGTCTATACAATGTTAAAAACAAACAGGTTTAGTGATGGTGCTAGTCTATAAATTAATTTGTAAAAGGAAGCAAACAGTGCCATCTACTGGACTTTAATGGTCTCCTTGTGGATCTTTGCAGATAACTATTGTATGTACACAATACATACAGAAAATACATCGTCTATCATGAAGACTTTAAGCTATTTAAAAACAATTGAGCAGCTATGTTTATTTCTTCACGAAGACACTCTAGACTATCTATTAAGAGTATTAAAAGAAATATTCAATAAAAACTAAATAATTACATTCAAGAAATAAAACATGACATTTAAAAATAGCTTTCTAAAATGAAGGTCTGACCATTTTACATCCCCAAGAAAAATTGACAGAAACCTCCACAACTTTGTGAACTAATTCATTTCCTCTGCTTAGATAATGGCTCTCCTTTCCAATCTCTATCTGAGCCACATCCAGAGGCTAAAATATTTCCTTCTTGGGCTGGGGAAATGGCTCAGTGGTTAAGTCACTTGTTTGTGCAGCTTAAGGACCCAAGTTTGATTCTCCAAGTCCCATGTAAGGCAGATGCACAAGGTGGTACATGCATCTGGAGTTTATTTGCAGTGGCTGGAGGCCCTGGTGCGCCCACTCTCTCTCTCACTTTCACACACACTCTCTCTTCCCCCACACTGCATCTCAAATAAAGATAAATATTAAAAATTTAAATAAAATATTTCCTTCTTTACAAGGGTGGGGAGAACAACTTTCTTGTGGGGAGGCCATAGCCGACACAATATGCAGAACTACTCAGTCTATGTTTCCTACTGGTGGGAAACAAAGGACTTGTATCCATTTGTTTTACTTGGATTCAGTTTTTGCTATTGCAAAATACCTGAACTGTGCACTTTGCAAAGAAAAGAAGTTTATTTAGCTCACAATTTTGCAAACTGAAAGTAGAAGCCCTATTAGTTTGGTCTCTTACTAAAGTCTCATTGGCTGAGCTACATCCTAGCAGATGGCATCAGAGTGGGAGCACGAGAGAGCTGATAGGGCCAGTCTACTCTTTTATAAGGAGTTTCTCTCACACCATTAACTAAGGCATTTTGCAAAATCACCAGCAGTCTTTTCTGAGGGCAGTGCCCCCCAAAATGTAACTAATTTTGTTCATGTGTTGAAGGTTCTGCCACTGACCAGTGTTGCCTTTTGTGGGACCAAGCCTCAAACACATCAACCCTGGGGAATATATTAAGATCATATCCAAACCATAACATGGTTGAATGTGTTATTCCTAACTCTCTCTTTGAGAGGTCTCAATACACTGGATCACCTGGCTTTTTCTACTTGCCAACTCACTGGCGCTCAGGATGGCTCATTCATGATCCACCCTCTGGCCACAGTGTGCACCCAGCACAGTGTTCCACCCAGTACAGTGTTTCTCAGATTGTGGTTGTTATATTTGCACCATCAACTCCACCTAGAGAGCTTATTGACTGTTCAGATTCGTGCTCTGAACTCAATACACACTGAATCCTAAACCTCTGCTTGACCCCCAGGGATCCGTTTATAGGCTATGCTTAGATTCCATGGCACAGGTTGATAGGCCTGACAACTATCCACTGCAGCCTTTCCTTTGAAGATTGTTCTAAGCAACCCCTGACTATACACATAACATTTTGAGATGGACCTGGGAAAATGCTTGTGAAGCTGTTGGGAAGCCCGGGACCATTCCTACAAAGAAAGGCTTCCGACCAGAAAGCAAAGAACATTCACTGGCTGACTCCTCACTCACTGCCCATCCTTCCTGTTGGCATTCCGCCTCCTCTGCAGAATCCCTTCTCTTTTTTCCCCATCTGATTCCTTTCATTAACCTAATCTTGATGGGGCATGTTGGTGGCAGCTAATCTCTTCCAGAACACTAGGTTTTAATTAAGTCAGGCACCCACAGAGTGGCCTGTAAAGTCTGGAAGCAAAGTGTTGTTTTGTTACATATTGAAATGCAATGGAGTAGATAATTTATTCTATATTCAGTTATGTTTTCAGGCCTGGTATTACTTCTTTAAATCAAATGTCCACTTCCCTAGCCTGGTAAAAGCTCCAGTTCAAGTGTGATTGCAGCACAGCACAGGGAACAGTGTGGAAGTTTGGACACAGCCTTTGTCCCTGAGCCTTTGGTGACAGTTGATTCACTGGAAGCATCGCCTGTCCTGGAGATGCTGGTGCATACCATGAAGCCAAGGAGCAGGAGCAAACCAGATGTGTCCCTGACTTCTCCTCCTCACCCCAATCCCCAGTGCTAATGCCACCCTATATACAGCCAATTCCTCCATGAAGCCCTGCTCAGTTCTATGCCCACTGTGAAGCTTGTCTGTCACCTCTTTCTCCATAACCTTAGCAAATATAGTAAGAGGCCGTACATAACAACTGGCCACAGACCACTTTGAGGTAGTTCTTAAATGGTTTTGTAGAACAAAGATATAAAGAAAGATGATTCAGGAGAGAAAATTTGCAATGTGACATAAGTATTGTCATTCACTTTACAATGATTCTTTCTGATTCATTAGAAATATGCTCATGAGCAGCAGGGACCATATTTTATATTTGTTTTTAATGTCCACAGTATCTTCACAGAGTAAGTGTGTTCAGAAAATATTGGCTCATTGGATCCAACATTTCCTGTCACATCTCTCCTCAGGAATAAGTAATGAATGGAAATTCACTGGCGTGATCATAGGCTCTCTTAATGCAGGATATGTTGTGTCTTCTATAGATTTGGCATTGCAGAGTCACAGATTCAGCCCCTCCTCAGACATGTCCTTCTTTACTTGGGGATCTTAGAGTCCTGCCATCCCAATCACTCACATTGACTCATCCAGCCTTTTCTTTTCTACATAAGTATAAATAAATCTCTTTAAACAAAAGTTCTGTCCCATTTCCCAGGGTCTTCTGAAGCCATAGACAAATCCTCTTCTAACTCACTGTTGGTGCAACTATGACAATGGATCCTAACACCAGCTATTCAGTAAGTCATGTAGCTTTGTGAAATGTTCATGCCCACTCCCTAAGCAAGTTTGAGTCAATTGGCTTGGAATATTGCCAAGGATTCAATGTTTTAAAAATTCTCTCAAGTGATTCTAATGTCAGTTAAAATTGAGCACACTCTACTTTTTGTTTTATATTGTGATCAGCTAATAAGTTCCTATTTTGCCTTTCTCTTCAGATTTAAGCCACAGACCTACCTTAAAATTGAACTATTAAAGATTAATACATGCAAGTGTAGACATATGCAAAAATAAGCAGGGCCATAGACTAAAATAAAACCAAATAAAATTACCTGAATGCAATGTACAGAAGTGTTAGTCTACCCTGCTTCTGTCACATTGTTGAAATAAGTAGAATCCTCAGCTATTTTAATATTTTAAGACTCAGTATTTCCCAAATGAGTTCAAAACTACCTAGTTCATATATGAATTATAAATTGGTATGAAACAAAGTTCTGGCATAATAAGAGAATTTCTGCCAGTGTTCTCTTTCTAAGCATTCCTACCAACCTCTCTAACTAGAAAAATGAGAGTCAAGAGATGTGCTTTGCTCTGAGAAGAGGATGGTGTAGAAGCAATCTGGAGCATGGACTCCCACTCAGATGTGCTGCGTGGCCGAAGATGCTGCCAGCAATCGTGTCGAGCAGGGTTTTCTGCCCACTCTGCACTACTGCCAGAATTTTAGATGTTAATTACCATTGAGTACAATAATGTGGGATAGATTCCAGCCTATTACTATCTTTTACCTTGCACACAAAGTGTCTGGGGTAGATATGAATGGGTAATAAATATATGTGTGTAATGGACTTCCTTATAATAAAATGATTCACTTTAGGGCAGAGTATTTTCCACATATCATTTGAAATTGTTTTATTTAATTAATTATATTCCATGCTTCTAAAACCCTAATATTTCTGTCAATAATTAATGGAAATGATAATGACATAAAACTCTACACATCTACCATTTAATTTATCAGAAAAAAAGAGCTGGCATGAAATGTATAATTTGTTTATAAAATGTGGTTTTGAAGTATTAAAGAATGGGCACTTCTATCTGCCAGTTTCACTGAATATGTCTTCATGAGTGTATAGGGAGCTTTAAGGACAACTGCAAAGGAACTTACAACTACTTGAAGGATGTGCTTGGAAGGGTAGCATCAACTATTGACCTAAAACTGGTATGCAACAATTTCATCCTCCCAAAATACATTCTCTTTGAGCTGAGAATGGCTATTTCTTTATTCTGTTCTACCTTCCCTGCATTTTGTTTCTGTTTTGAGAATTTTAACAGAATTTTCTAGATTTTGTTAACATTGTAAAAACTCAGAGATTTGTAACTGAAAAATCAAAAACATTCAACAAATCAGAGAGGCAGAGTGAGAGACAGAAAACACAGATGTGTGATTCTTGAGATACCCCCAACCATGCTGCTTGCTTTTTAATTTGCAGAACCAATTTCTTTGTTCTTTTTCTTCATTAACTAAACATATCAAAGTTGACCCAGCAGCACATAATAGCTCTTTGGAGATAAAGTGGACACATTAGCCTCATATACTATTAAGTGTGGAGTCTTGTTCTTCTGAACTATTATTAATACCGGATAAGCACACTGGTAAGGGTTGTGTTTTTTCCCAGGAACAGAATAAAAGATTTCCTTGCTATCTTTTGAAATTTAACAGAAAATAAATAGAATATACAATTGTCAAAACATGATCACCTGCTACTCGAGCAAGGACATGGAAAAGTCTGGAAAGCAGATGACAAGTAGAAATCAACTTTGTGACTAGAATGGCTAGAAAACTTCATACTACTGATGAATTGAGAATGAAAGGGAACAGGGGAGAGATAAAGAGAGAGGAGAGAGAGAATGAACCTATGAGGCCAGGGGAAGAAAAGAAGAAATTTCCTTCTCCATTTGGCTCTACCAAAGAAAACTGTAAGGAAGGCCCTGTGGTTCGGGCCTATAATTCCAGAAATTCAGAAGGCTGAGGCAGAGGGATCCCAAGCTCAAGGCTTGTTTGGGCTACAAAAGGAGATCAAGGATAGCTTGGGCCACTTAACGGAGTTTTAATGAGGTAGTGATGCATGCCGTTGATACCAGCACCACAGAGATTGAGGTAGGAGGAGCATGAGAGTTTGCGGTCAGCTTGAGACTACATAGTAAATTCCAGGTCAGCCTGAGCTAGAGCGAGATCCTACCTTTAAAAATAAATAAATAAATAAATAAATAAATAAATAAATAAATAAACAAACAAACAAACAAGAGCTGCAGAGATGGCTCTGCAGTTAAGAGCACTTCCTGTGTAATCTTGAAGGCCTGAGGAGGCCTGCGAGACTAAAGAGGTCAATCCCCAGGAGCCATAAAAACAGCCAAGTGTGGCCATACACATCCATAACCCCAACCCTGTGGTGAACAGAGATCAGAGAATTGCCAGGGCCCGCAAAGAGATAGCAGGCTTCATAATCAAGACGACTCCATCCCAACTAAGAATGGGCACAACGAAGAGGGACACCCAACATTTACCTCCACCACTGCAGATGAGGGCAGTCACATTCTGCCACTGGTGAATGCACAGGTTGCTGCATGGCCACATGCACATGCAAACAGCATACCACACACACACACACACACACACCACCACCACCACCACCATGACCACCACCACCATTACACACACATATGCAATAAAACTTAATGCAAAAGAATAACAATGAAAAATGCAAAAATGGCTTCAGATTCAGCTCAATGGTAGAACACTTGTTGACATGTGTGAGGTTCTAGGTTTAGTATGCAGTACCACAAAAACAAACAAAAACATTATTTTTCAACACTTCAATAAAAAACAGAAGGCATTCTTCATTGGAAATCCTATTTATAAGATTACAAATTGGTTAAAAATCATCATTTCCAGCCGGGCGTGGTGGCGCACGCCTTTAATCCCAGCACTCGGGAGGCAGAGGTAGGAGGATCGCCGAGAGTTCGAGGCCACCCTGAGACTACATAGTTAATTCCAGGTCAGCCTGGATCAGAGTGAAACCCTACCTCGAAAAACCAAAAAAACAAACAAACAAAAAAATCATCATTTCCATGCTGGGGCTGTAGCTCAGTTGGTTGATTGGTTACCTAGTATGGATAAAGGCAGTTCTCCAGCACTGCATAAACCAGGTATGGTGCCTCACACCTGTAATCCCAGAATGTAGAGGCATGATGATCAGAAGTTCAGCTACAAAGCATGTTCAAAGCCATCATGAGATACATGAGACCCTGTCCAAAAAAAAAAAAAAAAAAAAAAAAAAAAAGGAAAGGACAAAAGGAGTGGGGAGGGAAAGGAAGACAAGTGGAAGAAAGGGGAAGGGGAATGAAAATCATTCCTTCAGCCTCTTGGTGGAAAACAATTGACTTATGCTCCACAGCAACTATGCTAAGGAAGTCCAGAGGAATGTACTAGAGTAGGAAAGCAAAGTGGAACAAAGAAAACCTTCGCACCTTACAGTAGCAGAAGACCAGGGCCCTGTGGTCTACAATTCCAGGGACAGCACTGATTCTAGAAATACCATTTTAGCAACTACAAACAAACAGTCTCACAAATAGGTTTCTCATCAGTCCCTTTGGAGTAAAATGTAATTTCTGACTCTTGAAAGCCTCACCAATCCAAAACATATTATTGGTTCGGGACTTTGCACACAACCAAGTGAATAGTAGAGAGGAGCCAGGTTTGAGCTGCCTATTGAGTGAAAGGATCTGAGCTGGGAGCAGCAGGGGAGGAAGAGCCAAGAGGTCATTTGGAAGGCATCTCACCAGGAAATGGCACACATTAGAGTTTCCTGGTAGGAAGGTATTTGAATAATCTAAAAATGCAGAGAGAGGAAAAAAGAAGGGAGAGTAGGGAAGGGGAAAGGAAGGAAGGGTAGGAGAGAGAAAGAGATTATAATGGTTTTTGAGATAGAACTACAAACAATAGAAGTTAAGCAAATAAATAGGCTTTGCTGTTTCCTCTCAGCCATTCTCCTCCATTATTGTGGGAGGACTAGGATGGGGTGATACCACAAGCAAAAATTTAGAAGACAGCAGTAGGTACAGCTTTCACTATCTACTCCTGGTACCCAAAGGAAGCCAGGAGTCAAACCTCCAGATTTTGAGGGGTTTCAGGATGTCTCCAGGAAGGTTGTTTACAAACATCAGAAACAAAAATTCCCAGGCTGTTTCTTTTTATATTTGAGAGGCATAATGAAATGACATTAACCCATTGTCTATACTTAAATCTATGAATAATAAACAAGTACTTCAACTTGATATTTGACATTAAGAGAAATTTTCAAAATTTTAAATTACTGTCATAATGTTTTTCATGTCTTAAGGCTTACAAAAAAGAAAAAGTGGGCTGGAGAGATGGCTCAGTGGTTAAGGTGCTTGTTTGAAGAATCTAACAACTGAGTTCAATTCCACAATACCCATGGAAAGCCAGATGCCCAAAGTGGCACAATGCATCTGGAGTTCATTTGCAGTGGCTAGAGGCCCTGGAATGCCTATTCTCATATTCTCTCTCTCTCTCTCTCTCTCTCTCTCTCTCTCTCATCTCTCTTTCTTCTTGCAAATAAATAGAAATATTAAAAAAAGAAAAAGAACTGATTTCTTATAGGCTTTATATCTTGCTCCAGTGTTAGCAAGCTTCATTTAACATGAAGTAGTGGATTGTTCAGCTGAGAGTTGCTTTAGGAAGATGGGCTGGCTTTAATGACAAAGGACACCACTTCTTTGAGGCTGCATGTTTTGAAAGCACTATTATGGAATTGTAAGTAAAACTATTCAGAGACCAAAAGCATAATGTTGATTTCACATCTAAAAACCTTGAGGAGCTAGAAATAATGGTGTAGATCCTCAGAGATATTTCTCTTTCCTTCCTCTCTCAGTCTCAGGAAATTCCTAATTCAAAGATTCTCTTTTTCCTTCTCCATAATGGTTTACCCACATATGGGGTGATATGGTTGTTTCTAGCACACAACAGCTCTGGTTTGAAATATTCAATTTTGTCTTTTTTCATCCAAATATTGCCCATCAACTTAAAAGACATCTCATTTTATTCTTTCCCGTAAAAATGTGGACATATATTGGTGCCTCCTTACATTCACCCTTTCTGGTCAGCTACACTGTTTCATCTGTTTTGTGTCTTAATGGCACAAGAGAGTATAAGAAAAAGGAACAACATTAAATGCATGGTATGTTGTAGGGAGATGCAGTTAGTAGATAAACAATTGCAGAACAAATGGCTCAGAACCCTACCAGCTGGAAAACAGTCAAGTTACTTATTTATGTGGTACCCTTGCATGTGTCTGATAATTCTTAGACGTCCAATCTGCCTATAATCTGAGATGTTGAATATAGTTTTAAAATAAAAGAACAGTCACACATGGTGGCTTCCTCCTATAATTCCAGCACTCAGGAGGCAGAGGTAAGAAGATCACCATGAGTTCAAGTCCAATCTGGCTACAGAGGGAGTTATAGGTTATCCTGGCCTACAGTGAAACCTATCTCAAAAGTAATAAAATAAAGAGCTGAGTTTAGTGAAGCACACCTTTAATCCCAGCACTCAGGAGGCAGAGGTAGAAGGATCACTGTGAGTTCAAGGACATCCTGGGACTAACAAAGTGAGTTCCAGGTCAGCCTGGGCTAGACTGAAACCCTACCTTGAAAAAAATTAAAGAAAACAAAATAATAATAAAATAACAAACCAAACAAGCTACTGCTGAGGCATTTTTAAGTATAACCTTATCTTGTATACCTTTATATTTATAACTACACTACCATAAAACAGAAGATTTATTTAAAATAATGCCCCGGTCATTTTATCAAGCTCTAAACAAGCCTTCTCTTGACCCTTCTTTCTATCCCATAAATTATTTTTGTACTTCTAGCAAACTTATCTCTTAAAATGCACAAAGAATATCATACTTTTTTTTTTTTTACTGATAGAGCTGATTGGGGGATATGTCATATGATATTTGGTCCAAAGCATTTTTGTATCAAATTTATTCCTAAAATAACAGCCCAGAACACACTTGGTTTTCAAGCTGTCTCATAGGAGAGTCAGGAGCTAAGCCATATTCCAATCCACAAAAATTAAATAACTCTTCTATTTGAGAGAAAAAGATAGGACAGAGATAAACTGGAAATATTCCTCTCATAACTTTACATTACTGGAGAGGAGTTTGGACATGTTCTTCACTTTATGGAAATGTAAGTCATGGGAAATACCCACTAATCACCCCCCCACCCTCCTACCATATTTGCTCCCATTCCTGTTGTCTCAGAGGCCTGTCTAGTCTTGGCTATGCCACATCCAGTTGCTAACCCTGATGCTATTGGCATATACTCACTGCTTAACCACCACTGGCTTCTGCCTCACCTTCAGTCCCAAGACCATAATTACCAACCCAGTGATCCTTTCTCACCTTCTCACTCTTTTTTTTTCCTTCTCTAACTTCTCAGCTCTCAAACTTTGAATACTTATTGAGTGGTTAGAGGAGTAGGTCATACACTAGGCTTTGAACACTAAATTTCTTTCATACATATCACTGTTTCTATTTGTACAAAAGTTCCCTCAACACAGGAGTTGACCATAGGCATTTCTAAAAATCAGCAGTCATGTAAAAACTGCTTTTTATGGGGTTGGAGATATGGCTTACCAGTTAAGGCACTTGCCTGTGAAGCCTAAGGACCCAGGTTTGATTCTCCAGTACCCATGTAAGCCAGATGCTAAAGGTAGTACATACCTCTGGAGTTCATTTGCAGTGGCTGGAGGCCCTGGAGCACCCATTCTTTCTCTCTGCCCCTGCCTCAAATAAGTAAATGAATAAAAGAATAAAATATTTTTTAAAATCTTTTCTACTAATGAAGTAGAAGGATAGGAATTTAGGAATAAAAAGTGATTACACCTTACATTTGAATACCAATTATGGCACATACTAGTTATGTGACTGATTTCTGAGCATTTTATTAATTTCATTTAAAAAATTGGGAATTAGGGCTGGAGGGATGGCTTAGTAGTTAAGGTATTTCCTGAAAAGCCAAAGGACCCAGGTTTGATTCCGCAGGACCCACATAAGCCAGATACACAAGAGTACACACATCTGAAGTTCATTTGCAGTGGCTGGAGGCCCTGGTGCACCCATTCTCTCTCTCTCTCTCTCTCTCTCTCTTTCTCTCTCGCTGTGTCTCTCTCATAAATAAAAATATTTTTTAATTGGGAATTAAGAGTAGCATCATGTATTGAATCTTTAATGCTAAGCACTAAAGTATTACTGTTATTATCTTGTTTAATATTATAACAACTCCAGGAAGTAAATCCTTTTATTTATCCTTTATAGATTTATTTGTGTTTCATTTTTTTTTTTGCATGGTTTGGTTGGTTTTTGTTGTTTTGTTTTGAACAGCATCTTATTATGTAGTTCTTGCTGGCATGGTGCTTTATAGATTTAAAAACTGAAGTTTAATGAATGCAAGAAATTTGCTCAGTCATATAACCAGTAAGTTTGGAATCAAATCTAGTAAAACACACTAGAACTCGGGTTTCTGTAACTCCAAAGTTAAAGCACTTACACCTGTATAGTTGTATCACATAACAACTGTGAACAAATTAAAAACATAAATGACAATCTGGAAAAAATTTGCTACTTTTATTACAAACAAAAGATTATGCTGAGCTGAGGTGAAACATGCCTTTAATTCCAGCACTGGGGAGGCAGAGCCAGGAGGGTAATTGTGAGTTTGATGCCACCTGAGATGGCATAGTGAATTCCAGGTCAGCCTGGGTAAGAGTGAGACCCTACCTCAAAAAAAAAATAAATAAATAGATTATTCTGGCACCAAGACAGCCATATTGACCAATGGGGTAGAATAGAGTACTCAAAGATGCCCTCACATTTATGGTCAAATGAGTTTTGACAATTGTGATAACAAGATTTAATAAAGAAATGAGTCTTTTCCAAAAATGGGGCTGTGAAAACTATATATACATATCTGCATAGATGATATATGTTGACTGTGTGCCACTATATGTTGGAAGAATGTAATTTGTATGTTGATGGTTCTGGGCTCACAGTTAAGAGACTACTTTGAGTCTCAAAAGAGATTTTGTCTTTTGACTTTTGAAATCGGAGTAAATGCATTTTCATCACTAGAAGGCCATGAACCTATGAAAACCAGGGATAGAGTGTGGTTTAAATGAGGAACTGCAAAAGAACTCCAGAGGTATGTACCACCTTGTGCACATGGATACTTCATCCCTTGTAGGGAGTGCTACTAAGGAAGTTGGTGGACCCTTTAGGAGGTAAATCGTTACTGGAAGAAATGAGTAACTGGAGAGTGGAAAACTTCATAGCCCAGCCCAACTTCTTGTTTACCCTTTGCTTTCTGACTGTGGCTGCAATGTGACCAGCCAGTCTCCTATTCCTGCTGTCATGTCTTCCTGTTATGATGGAGGGTATGAGCCAGAATAAATGCCTTCCTTTCTTAAATTGCTTCTTGTCAGATATCTGTTATAGCAATGAGTTAAGAACTAACACAACCTGCAATGCAATGTTATACAGCCTTAAAAGAGAAGGAAACTGACACATGCTAAGGGAAATAACCCATACACACAAGTGCAAATGTAATGTGATTCTATTTATATGAGGCTTTCTAGAGTCATTAAACCTATAGAGACACAAAGTCAAAAGTTGGTTTCCAGAGGCTGCAGGAAAGCAGAATGAACAGTTATTGTTTAACAGCCCAGAGTTTCAGTTCAAAATGAGATAATCAAGTTCAAACTATAAAATAAATTTAGAGGGGCTGAAGAGATTGCTTAATGGTTAAGGCGCTTGCCTGTGAAGCCTAAGGACCCAGGTTCAATTCCCCAGTACCCATGTAAGTTAGATGCACAAGGTGGAGGTGCATCTGGAGTTTGTTTGTGGTGGCTAGAGGCTCTGGCACACCTATTTTTTTCTCTCTTTCTCTTTCTCTTTCTTTCTCTCTCTTAAATAAATATTTTGATTTATTTAAAATTTAAATTTAAAAATGTATTTTTAAATAAGTAAATTTAGAGGTCTGGAAGAGGGAACCAGGTCAGAATCCTATGGAGACAAAGATTATGCTCTCCAATGTCAAGCTCCCACTAGTATTTGGCTAAAATAGGGGTTATATCCATCAAATTATACCTAAATTAATAAGTCTTATCCTATTTAACCTGTGCTGACTTCACTCTCTTTTGGAGCATCTGTTTTTTCTCTTTTACAAGGTTACAAGACCCAAGGAGATAAACCACACATCACACTTCATCCAAGCCCCAGGTGAAACCACAGAGGAATTGGGGAGATGAGCCACAGTGCAGCTTCCATTGTGAGCCTCATAATAAGCACCAGGGTAAAGGAGACATATGCTGAGGATACTCAACACCTACCAAAGCAGAGATCCAGAGCTCTTAAGTGCTCATCAGTGAAGTAGACTTAAAACACACCCAACATGGCTTATGGTCTTTGTAGAAGGGGGGACAGAAAGATTGTAAAAGCCACATGTTGAGTGAGACACCATGTCCAGAGGAATTACCTTCTCCCAACAACTGACTGCTGCTCCCCCAACGCACAACACATAACCCACAACCCCATGAGGAATTTCTATATCCCCACTAGGAGGGATCCCAGCAGAAGGGGGCAGGAATGAGGATAAGGATGGTACCAATTCATGATGTATCCATGCTAAGTATGCCCATAATTAATAAATAAAGAACAAATGGAAGAAAGGAGAAAAAAGAAAGAAAATAAGCTATGGAAAGCTCAGGGTTGTACCAAAAGGATATAGAAGCCATCAACAATACTAATGTTGTCATTGATTAAAATCCAGGGATATAATGCTGAAAAGCTGACTATTTATATTTGAATGCTTCTAGGACATGGGCTTATTATCTGTAAATTGTGAATTAAAGTGAGAGAATCAAGTATCATTTATCTCCTCTTGTCTAACCCTGTTTCTGATTTTGACTTTGATGTGGATGAGTTGATGATCAAACACAATTTCTCATTCCTGGTTCTGAAAACCAAATAAAAAATCTATGGTTTGGAAGATCACAGGCCTTAGCAGAAGCTACTACAGTTCTTTGGCTAAATGGATATGTTGTGTCCATCAAATTCCCTTCTAAATGTTTGTTTATTCCAATTGATTAATGTTGTTCTCAGTTTTGGTTAGAGAAGCTGCTTTTTGCAGATGGTGGTAACAACTGGGGAGATCCAAGTCTTGTCCAGCTGATAAGTGACAGCTGAGTACTTAGCACTGCATGAGACATCGCTAGCACACCTGCCAGGGCTCAGAGAACATTGTGGAGGAGGTGGCAGAAAGAATATTAGCACTTCTCTCACCATTTGCCAGAAAAGTTCATTTTTGGTGGTGCTATGGATACTGGGAAGTCTCAAAACTCATAAAAATGTTGAAAACAAGAGGCTCTTGAGAGTTCAGTGCTACATGTGACAACTCTATCACACACTCCAAGACTCAGAGAACACCATGGAAGAGGGGAAGGAAAGAATGTAAGAGCAGGATAGTGGGGAGGACACCTTGAGACAGTGTCCTCTTGATATGAAGGGACTGGTGCATCCATGACCTCACAGTGGAGGTTGCCACCTCCATAAGACTCGCACAATATTGAGCGTTTTGACATATATGATGGAAGAGTGTATGGCACAATGCAGATCTGGCCCTAGCCAGACCACATGGCTGAAGAAACCAGGAAGTGGCTTCTGTGAACATGGCATTCTGTGCAGGCCTGGCACAACAACAGCTACAGTCCCATGCTCACAAGAAACCTGCTACGAGATGACCTGTCCAGAGACAGGCTGTCATTGGTCACAAAAGGGGACCACCCGATACAATGATTGGCCACCCAAGCCCCTTAAAACACCCTGCACTTCCTCGAATAAACGAGTTTGTGGCAGCTCACCCTCTGTGCTTCCTCCCAGAGTCTGTGTCGTGATTCTGCACTGCTCAACCCCAACTCAGCAGAGACCCTGCTGTCCCTCCTGGGCTGGCCTTAGGGGGGACCCCAACAGAGGAGAGGGGGGAAAAGAATGTGACATCAAAATAGAAGATGGACTTTATGCAAAGTGGAGGGAGTTCATTGGAATTGAGGTGAAGAGGGGGAACTAATGGGAGTAATGTTAGGGGATGATCAAATTACAGTATGTTCATATCTCTAAATTCTCAATAAATAAGTTAATAAAAATTCATTTTTTCCATACAGGGATAGAATCCAAGACCTTGCTCATGTCAAGCAAGTTATCTAAGAACAGATTTATATTTCCACACCTTTTTGTACTTGTTCTTTTGAGGCAAGGCTTCACTAAGTTGCCCAGGCTGGCCTTGAATTCACTCTGTAGCTCAAGCAGGCATTGAACTTGAGATCCTCCTTCCTCAGCTTCCCAAATAGTTGCAATTACAAGCCATTAGACTTGGCTGAAAAATTCTTTATGTAATAATCACAGCAATTAAAGAAGCTTCTCATCTCTGAAATGTGATCTACATCATAGTGTCACTATGCCTCACAATAGATTATCATGCCTCACAATAAATTATCAGAAAATGTTAGTTTTACAATTATTATTTTTAATTTTTAGCTCATTAGCATATATTAATTTCACATCATAACGACATTTTCAAACATGAACATATTGTATGTCTTGATGATATTCATACCTCTTCTACCCTCTCTTGCTAATCTCCTTTCTTTTGCCAGATAACCTTATTTCTACCTGCATGTATTTTAATTTTTTGTGTGTGACTCAGCAAATTTTACTCAGGTTATTTATTAAAGCAGGGAGTTGTGTACAGGAACATGAGTACCTTACCTGTGGCTATACTACTGAAGAACCTGTCTCTCCTTCTCAACTGTAAATCCTCTAAGGGAGATGGTCCTTGCCCTCCCCCTCTGGGACAGTGTTGATGGGCTCGGTCTTGTGCCAGTAATTATAGCTGCTGCGATTTGAAGAATGCAACAGGTATGTGATACATTTTTTCTGATGGGGGTAATATAGTTAGGGCTGAGCATTCAGCAGTTGCTTATTCTCAGTACTCAAACCAATTATAAGTCTTTGCAGTCACCACTGAAAACTGCAAAAAGAAACTTCTCTAACCAAAGCTAATCCATGGACTTAAACATAGTTATTGAGAAGGCAGTTTGATGAGTACATCATGTCCGTTTAGTGAAAAAAGAACAATAGCTTATCTACTAGTCCCATGACCTCCCTAGCTAAAGGCTTTTGACCAGGTTTACAATAGCAAACTTCCCTCCTATGGGGTGGCATCGCATCCAATCAGAAAGCAGTTGTAACAGAATTGCTCTTATTGCACCAGCGGTTATATCTTGCCTGGCTGACCATTAGCATTGAATGCAGGGTCTACAGCTAAGTAAGACTATTGATGACAATTCTTTCCCAGCAATCTGGCAAGCATTCTGGCAGTATAAGAGCTAACCAGCACGGATAAAGTTTCCACCCAAGTAACAGCTTCAGTTCTCTGTGTCCTGAAACTAGAGCAAGTGACATCTCCAGCAGCTAGTTCTGATGGACAGACAATGTAAGTAGCAGTTTTCTATAGTGTTTTGGGGATCTGGTATCTTTAGGGCCTTCCTGAACAACTGTAACTACTCTTTTTGAACATGTTCTAGGAAAACCACACACGCTATTAAGAATATTCTTGGGCTGGAGGGATGGCTTAGCGGTAAAGGCATTTGCCTGCAAAGCCAAAGGACCCAGATTTGATTCCCCAGGACTCAAATTAGCCAGATGCACAAGGGAGCACAAGCATCTGGAGTTTGTTTGCAGTGGCTGGAGGCCCTGGTGCACCCATTCTCTCTCTCTCTCTCTCCTGCCTCTTTCTCTCAAATAAATAAATAAAAATAAACAAAAACTTTTAAAAGAGAATATTCTTGAAATATGTGCTCCTATTTAGAACAATATTTAACTTCAATGTATAATATTGACATCGTAAATTAAATTTAATTCTCAAATATTGCATGCAATTTGCTTTCTATAAGGTCAAAGATAAACTAGTAAGAAAAATTTGTTAAATGGTAATAAATAATGACTCCACCACTATCCAGCAGTTTAATCCTTTGTATGCCAAAAAAAATCTGTCATTAAACAATATAGTATAATCACCATAAAAATCCTTGTAAACTCACATTGCATTAATAGAAACCTCAGTTCCAAATACAAGATTAAATGGTTCTCTTCTACAAATTGCTGATCAGAAAATACCTTATTTTTATGACTTTTTATTATGGATCTTTTATAGGATATCAAGGCTGAATATACTGAAAGAGATGTGGCTAGGACAGTCAAATTACTTGAACTTATGCCACATATGTTGTGACCAAAGAACTGTTCAACCAGAAAATATTGCCTGGTCATGATATGTCTTAAATATCTTTGAAACACAACTTATAGTCACCTTTTCAAAAACATATTTAGAATGTATTATTCAGAATATTTAAAATCTACTTTTCTCTTAAATTTTTCAGTGAGTTCATAGTTTGTCAATACACCTATTTACAAATTCTTTTTTTATCTGTAATAAATATTTGGATGTTAATTTTTTATTTGTACCACCCTAGTATCCACTACATTAAATAGTAGATTTAAAACTGTATACATTTTCAGGAAATTTGGTGTTTTTAAATTTATTTGCCTAAGTAATAACATATGCCTTAGTAATTCTATAGTTAACATCATGTAATACACATATTTGAATGTTAAACAGTAAAATAAACCTACTTACTACATGTAATCAATAAAGTGTAGCTTACTTATTGGCTACTCACTGTTTTTCCCTTTTGCTGTGTATGTTTCAGTGAAACCATAATTATACGTGTGTGAATCTGAAAGTCAAAGCATGTGGGCAATCTCAGTGCCAATGAGCATGGCTAAGGATACTGCTTGTGCCCAACTCAGAAAAGTACCAGAAGCCACTTGCCATCAGCTAATGGAATATTGTAATTGTAAGGGAAAGTAAAGAATCTTTAAAGGTAATATAAGTAGAATTATTTTCAGTAGTGTAAAAATATGAGAGACCCAGACAGCTAGTTTCCTAGATGATTTTGTCACAGATGTAATTAGAAAAGATATAAATTATGCCATTTGGAAAAAGCATATTGAAATAATAGATTCCATAATCATTTCTAATCATATAGAAACAATTAAACAAAGTGAACTGCCTGAAATCATTCTAATTTTCATTACACTTATGACTAATTTATAATAGTAAATTCAGAAAAAAAATCTCTTTATTTTTAATGACTTCATTTTTATTCCCATACAATCCCATTTTTGCAGCATTTTCAGAGAATTGACGACAGTTTTCTTTGAAAGTATGGAGCATTTTACAGATGTTTTCACTACACAAAACTCTTTAGAAGTATGGTTAACATGTTTATAATGCAAAAACACAAAAATATTTTTAGTTTTTTTATTTATTTATTGTCAAGCAGAGAGAGATAGAGAGAAGAGAAACAGACAGAAAGAATGGGTGCTCAAGGGCCTCCAGGCTCTGCAAATGAACTTCAGATGTATGCAACACCTTGTGCAGTTGGCTTTATGTGGGTACTGGGGAATCAAACCTGGGTCATTAGGCTTTGCAAGTAAGCTCCTTAACTTCTGAGCCATATCTCCACCCCCAAAAGCATTTTTTTGTGTTTTTTGAGATAGGGTTTCACTCTAGCCCAGGCCTACCTAGAATTCACTATGTATTCTCAGGGTAGCCTTGAACAGAGATCCTCCTACCTCTGCCTCCTGAGTGCTGGGATTAAAGGCATGGGCCACCATGCCGGCTAAAGCATATTTTTGACAGGTTAAGCATATCTGTTTTCATTAGAACTACCTAAATGTGTTACTACACTTTTCAGAAAGGCATTTTAAAAAATTCTTTTATATTTACAAATGTCCATATATTTTGGTTCAAATTATAAAATAAAGTATTTTGTGAATAATCAAGAAAAGATTAGTTTTCCTATTGTTTTGGAACATTTTAGGGTGTTTGTATGTGTGTGTGTGTGTGTGTGTGTGTGTGTGTGTGTGTATGGTTGGAACCCAGGATTTCACTCATGCTGGCATACTGGGTAAGTGATCAATCACTGAGCTATATATCCACAGCTTTATGTTCTTTTCTAAATTACATATCAATATTATATTTTTGTTGATATGAACTTATGTCAAATTCCAAAATTCCATAATGAAGGCCAAATTTTGATCTTTATTTATTTTTATGTGTGTGCATTTCTATGTGTATGTGTGCACCTGTGTGTAGGTGTCTTTGTATGCAGGTGCACATATGTTTACAAACTAAAGGATAATTTGGGGTGTTATCCTCAGGAATGCTGTTAATCTCCTGTGAGACAGGATTTCTTGTTAGCCTCACCAATTGGACAAGACTAGCTGGCCAGCAGGAAGCAGAGATCCTTGTGTCTTTACCGCCCAAGATTACAGGTGTCATTATGCCCAATATTTTACATAGGTGCTAAAGACCAAATTCATATCCTCTTGCTTGTAAGGCCAGTACTTTACTGACTCAGCTTCCTTCCCAGCCCCATGAAACTCATTATTATAAAGTTCAAAGTTATTTTAACCTATTTTAAACAAGAAATGTTTAAAGAAGAATGTCTTAAAAAGAAATGTAATAAGTTGCCTAATATGCAGGCCAACTTTTGAAATCTAGAAATCTAGAATTTTTTAGTACTTCTAAACCCACCATTGCATAAAAATTGAGGCATGGTAAATGGTATTTCATCTTTTTTGTTGTGTTGTTTTTCTTTTTTGTTAATTGACAGCATCTATACTTATAGACAACGAGCCATGACTATGACTATCTCCCCTCCCCCACTTTCCCCTTCACACATCCACACTCCATCATATCCCCCCTCTCTCTCCATTAGTCTTTCTTTAATTTTGATGTCATCATCTTTTCCTCCTATTCTGAGGCTCTTGGCAAGGTAGTGTTGGGCACTGCAAGGTCCAGGGTTTCAAAGCCAGTTTCTGTCTGGATGGTTGCATTGTAATTATACCTACCCTTTCTTCAGCTCTTACACTTTTTTCTGCCACCTCTTCCACAATGAACTCTGAGCTTTGGAAGGTGTGATAGAGATGTTTCAGTGCTGAACATTCCTGCATCACAACTTCTCGGCACTATGGTGCCTTTTGAGTCATCCCGGTGGTCACCGTCATCTGAAAAGAGAATCTTATGTAACCAAAAGTGAGAGTAGCATTAATATATGGGTATGAACATTAAGTAAAGTGCTTGCAGGACAGTTTGGTGGGCAAAATATATGCATTTAGCCAGACAAGAGCAGGCATTACACTCCTAATGCTCGTGACCTCCCCCACCATAGGCTTTTGATTCGGTTTTCAGTACCAAACATGTATCCCCTCCCATAGAGTGGGTCTCCAGTCCAATTAGAGAGCATTTGGTTTCCCCTATAAGAAACATGCCAATGTTGTACCCATTAGCTCATTTGGTCTGTCTGGCCATACCTGAGTCTTGCAGTGTCCACTGATTTCATCACTGACGGCTTCTGTCTCCCATAAGGCTGCATGCAATGAAGCTATTTCAAGCTTTCTGTCAGCTGGTCTATACAGAATGAGGTTTTCAGTTCAGCCCAAGTTTGATTTCTTGGTGACCTTGCAGCCCAGGCATGTGGACTCTTCAGCAAAACGGTTTTATCATCTATTCCTGATGGGAAACCAAGAGCCTTGGTAATAGCCTGTAATATTTTGGGGGCATTAGGGACTTCCATAGCCAACAAGTCTTTGGAAGGTATCCCATCCCTGGCACTAAACATTTTTTAGTAACAATCTATTCTTTCTGGGTGTGCCATTATTCAAAAAAAGTAGGTTATCATATGGCTTATTCACAATATCCTGGGTGGAAAAATTTATTGGGAAATTCTAAAATTCAACTGAGCAATATACACATTCAAATAAAACCAGATCAGAGTATGCAAGTGTGGGGATTAAAATAAACAAATAACCTTATAAAACCAAAGTCCCTAGAGGTGTGTGTAGCCCTACACCCTTAATCCTATCAGCGTGGAGGTTCAGATATCTGTTCTGAAATTGGTTCCAGGTTAGCCTGGGTCTGAATCAGACCCTGCCCCTACTAATGACAGAAGCAAAAGACAAAGGCCTTATAAATCTAAATGCATCCAAGGCAATAATAGTCAACCCCCAAATACAGTTCAGTTGAGAATGGTAAAGCAAACCAAGAACATGTGACTTATAACCAGCCCTGACATGGAAAGAGATATTAGTACTTCCAGTGCAGTCCTACAGATCTGCTTTTTTGTCAGTTGGCCACAATTCCTTTTGGTGTGGCTTCCAATCTCACCAATGCTGTGTGCCCACCTCAATCCCTCTGTGTTACACTGTGGATATAGTGTTCTGATCAGCTGTGCTAATTAAATTGCCCTGCCACTGGGGGCTAAATGAGTTCTGCAGAGGTTCATGGTGCTAACAATTGTGGGATAGGAGAGTGCAGGAAGCCTGAGTTGTACTGGAACTCTTCACATGGTCCTGCCTGACTTCCTTCAGTAGCTCCTCAGGTAACCTTGCTATCTTCCCTTTCAGCTTTCTTGACTTTGCGAGGAGGCTGACGTGAGTGGAAAATCCCCTTGCTTGGTCTCTGCTCCTGTACCTTGGTTCTGGGCTGGGTGGGCACTCAGATCCATGCAGATTAGGGCCACAAATGCCTCACAGGATTCTGGCCACTTTTCTCCTTTCTAGAAGATCTTAGTCTCTCCTGCTTCTCCACTGTGACCAATAATAACCTATACATCTTCACTTTTCAGAAGAAGAGTGAATGTTGCTGTGGTTTTGCTTAAATCTCACCGTAGGCTGGTTTGGTGTGACTACTATGCAACCATCTTACCCAGACATCCTTGGTATTTCATCTTTATTACAGCTGTAACCATTGAAGTTGATCCTGAAGGCCTAACTGTAGTTGACACCTACATGTAGGATGAGAAATTTCAGGCAAAGAGGATATGCAAAAATACATACTTACATGAGAGGCAGAATTTTATTGTGGCTGAATTATAATGTTTATTAATTATGTAGGATGGGATAAAATGAAGATGGATTGGTAAGTTGCAGATAGATTTTTAAGTGTTTATTATTTACTCATGAAATTTATTTTGTGTGCCTGGAAGGGTTTGTTTTATTCTTTGTAGAAGAGACATTGCATGCTCAATTTTTATTCAAAAAGTACTCAAATAGAAGTATTAACAATAAAATTGAGGAAAGACTTAAGACAGTAATACTGGGAGATTTTTGGTAACAAGAATGAGTTGAATGATTGACTGTTTTTTTTATTTATTAATTCATTCAACATACATCAAAGCATCTATTATATGCCAGATGTCTGTGGCTAGTTTATATGCAGAGGGGAATAAAATAGGAACTTTCAGATTTTAATGAGTAGAAACAACTATGAGAACTTACACTTGCTTTGAAGCAAACTTCAAAAGTCACCTCTCCTTATAATCACTCTTTTCTGTTGGAATTAATTGATCTTTTTAATTTTGTGTTTCTGAAATAAAGTAAGAGCTTTGTTAAAATTTTCTGTTACAGGATGTTTTACATTTAAGTGTTCATTATGTGTATGTTGCCAACTAAGTCATCATCTGGACAGAAAAATAATGGTGCCATATTTATTTTTGTAGTTACTAATGTAGAGAAGGTATAACATGAAGGTGCAGCATGAAAATTGTTTAGAGTACTTCATCGTCAATTCCCTGTCTTTGGTTCTAATTCATATTAGTCATCATCTATTTAAGGTAACATAAAGAAAGTTGATATTCAAGATTTGCTCCCATTGCTGGCCCCAACGTTCATAAGTTTATGACATTTTGTAGCAGTTTAAAATTATTTATGTATGTGTGTATACATCTGTACATACATACATACATACATACATACATACATACATACATACACTATCTGTTTTGAGGACTGGCAACCTTAATATTTACAAATGTTTTGAGTTTAGGGGAAAGGAGTATACTGATTTAATACTTGGTTTAATACTGATAAAATCATTTTATAGCACTAATGATTATTTTTGAGAAATTATTCCTAACTTTTTATTTTTATATAGCAAAATCATCAGGGATGTTTGAACTTATTGTTGAAAACAGACATTCTTAAAGGTGCTATAAACACTCTGAAGCAGTGACAGCCAATCATATGCTTTGGGTACTTTACCTTTATCCTGTGGGTCCACATTGCCCTGTAATAGTCTGAGTTAGTTGCTCTTGAGCTATTTCAGACTGTTACTCTAGTGTTCTTGGACCGTAGTTGGAAAAAGAAATGAGTAAGTCTGACAGCTGATAATTTTAAAAGATGGAAAAGACAGGGGATAACTTGAGAGACCCATGTTGATAATGTGAGGACATGTGATCTGCAAGCATATACATGATATACATTTGCTCTGCCCCTGTCTTTGTCATCTGGGATGAAAACAGCCAAAGTATTTTTCCAAAATATTGCCTTTTTGTCTGCTTGGATGAATATTCTAATAAATCTGTCTAAAGTCATAGTATCTCAAGACAGTAGAAAAAAGGCCCTAAGCTTTTAACTTAGAGTTCCAGAGACACACTGCATCTATAAAATTTATTATTTATAATAACATGGTAATTGCTAAGGACATTAATGTCAAAAAGATTAATAATACAAAATAGTGTTTTTTTAAAAAAACTTTAAAGCTAATAGTGTGTTTTCTTTATTAATTAGAAACTTTGTTGCATGAACAAATCATGTGTTGGTCCCATCCCCTCGTCCCCTCCCCCATTTCACTGAGGGCCCTCCTTGGTGGCATTACTGGTATTAACCATGGGATTATGAGTTATGAATGCAGCAGTCATTGTGGGAGGAGCAATGCATCTCGGTTCCCCTTCCAACCCTCTAGCTCTTATCATCTTTCTGTCTCGTCTTCCACAATATTCTCTGAGCCTTGGTGGGTGTGTTTTAAGTCTGCTTTAGTGTTGAGTTCTCATCAATTTCTGGATTTCTGCTTTGATACATTTTGAGTGTCCTCAGCATCTATCACTATCCCTCTAGTACAGGTTGTCAGCTCACAATGAGAGCAGCACTCATGCCTAACTTGTCATTTCCTCTGTGGTGTCACCTCGACCCTGGTTTATGTGCAAGAGGTGGCTCAGCTCATGATAGGCAGTCAGCTAGCTTTTCTTGTTGGATTTTTGTTTTTACCTGACTTCTATACAAAAGAAAACAGAGAGTTTTTCAAGAAAGAGTGAGAGTAGCATGGATTAAAAGAGGATAAACATAGTTAATTAAGAGACATATTGATCATTGTAGCTACTCCTTTTGGCCAAAAGCTAGTGGAAGCTTCCTTCTGGAGAATATGGTCATCATTTCCATAGGATTCTGACTTTATTCCTACTACCAGCTATGAATTATTTCTCACTCAATGAGCCTCTTAACCAATCAGACAGCCAATGGTTACCTACACAGTCTGAGTGCCACTATCACATATGTGTGTACATCTTATCCAGGTGATTGATTTTGTATCTAGCCGGATCACAATGTTCATAATGTTGGTGGCCAATCTCCCCCAACAGCTCAGGTAGCACTTTCCAGCACTATGAAGGCTAGCCATTGGGAATCTGGCTTCCTTCAAAATTCCTGTGTGATCTCTCCATGTTCTGTGTTGGCAGCTTGTGGTGTCTTCAGCAATAAGGTCTTACCTTGTTTTAAGGACCTGTTATATCTCTCTGACCAACATCTTACTATGGGATGAAACCAATTTCTGGCACTGGAAATTGCAAGCCAGAGGCCATGGTTTTAGGATTAGGCTTCCTCCTGCCCTTTCTGGGGCCCTTCTACCCTGCTAATCCCCCTAACTCATACTGAGGTAGTTTGCAATCCAGGAGAAAGACTTCTTCAGTACTAATTTAGGTTGGCTTATTTGTGTGTAAATCTCCCCTATCCTCCCTTTACCCTCCTCTCAAGATCCCGCCATCCCTATCACCTGTCCCTCAAGTTGCCTGTCAAGTTCATCTGCAACTCAAACTGTTCTAGATTCGGAACCACATATCAGAGAGAACATGCAGCATTTGTCTTTCTGTGCTTGGGTGAGTTTGCTTAGTATGATTTTTTTCCAAGTCCATAATTTTCATGCAAATTTCATTATTTTATTTTTCCTTAGTGCTCAGTAGAATCACATTGTGTATATGTATGACATTTTCATTATCCGTTCATCAGTTGATGAGCATTAGAGCTGATTCGAGTTCCTAAGGTATTGTGAATACAGCAGCAACAAACGTGGCTGAGCAAGTATCTTTGTAGTAAAGAGAAGTCTTTAGGGTATATGCCACAGACTGGAATAGCTGGATCAAATGACAGGTCTGTGTTCAGCTTTTTGAGGAGTCTCGATATTGATTTTCCATAGTGATTGCACAACTTTGAACTCCCACCAATAGTGGATGAGAGTTCCGCTTCTCTGCATTCTCACCAGCATTTGTTGTCATTTGAGTTTTTGATGATTGCAATTTTGACTGGGATGAGATGGAATGTCAAAGTCATTTTAACTTGAATTTTCCTGGTTGCTGGAGATGTTGAACAACATTTTAGGTGTTTATTAGCCATTTAAATTTCTTCCTTTAAGAACTCTTTTCAATTCCCTTCCCCATTTTTTAAATTAGTTGTTTGATTTTTTTTATTGCTTAGTTTTTGTGGTTTTTATAAATTCTAGATATTAGACTTCAGTCAGACTTTCTCCCATTCTGTAGGTTTTCTGTTGATGGTTTATTTATCTGTACAATAGCTTTTGAGATTCACAAAATTCCAGTAGTTGAGTGCTTGTCTAATTCCCTGGGCTACTGTGGTCTTATTCAGAAAATTCTTCCCTATGTCAATATCTTGAACTTTTCTGCCTATTTTTTCTTCCATTCAAGTTTCAGTTTTTATACTGAGGTCCTTGATAAATTTGGATTTTTGTGCAGGGTGACAGAAGAGGGCTCATGTTCATTCTGCTACATCTTGCTATCCAGTTTTTCCAGTACCATTTGTTGAAAATGCTGACTTTACTCCAGCATGCATTTTTGGTCCCTTTGCCAACGACCAGCTAACTGTAGTTGGAGGAATTTATACCTGGATCTTCTATACTAATCCATTGATATATGTGTCTTTTTGTGCCAGTACTGAGCTGTTTTTATTACTGTGGTTTACAGTATGTCTTGAAATCAGGTATGGTGCTTCCACCAGAGGTATTCCTTTTGCTGAGGATACATTTGGCAATCTGAGGCCTTTGGTGCTTCCATATGAATTTTGAGACTAGTTTTCCTAATTCTGTGAAGAATGCTGCTTGAATTTTGATTAGTGTATTGAATCTGCATATTGCTTTTGGTAGGAAGGCCATTTTCACAATATTAATTTTTCTGATCCATGAACGTGGGAGGTCTTTCCATCTTCTCATAGTTTCTTCAATTTCTTCAGAGTTTTTATGATTTTTATTGTGTAGATCTTTCACATCCTTGGTTTGAGATATTCTAAAATACTTAATTTTTTTGGTGACTATTGTAAATGGGACTGACTCACTGATTTTCTTTATATGTTTGTCATTGGTATATATACAGAGGCTACTTTTTTTTTTTTACTTTTATTTGAGAGAGAGAGAGAGAGAGAGGCAGAAGGTGAGAGAAAGAATTGTCACACTAGGCCCTCAGCCACTGAAATCAAACTCCAAATGCTTGTGCCACCTAATAGGCATGTGCAACCAATTTTTGTGTGCTGATTTTATATCACTTCTAGGAATTTTTTCGTGGAGTCTTTCAGATCACTTATGTAAAGAATCCTGTCATCTATAAATATGGCTAGTTTGACTTCTTCCTTTCTAATTTATATCCATTTTACTTATTTCCCTTGCCTCATTACTTGAGCTAAGACTTCAAGTACTATGTTGAAAAGCAGTGGTGAGAGTTCTTACCCTATCCTGTTCTGTATCAATTGAAATGATCATGTGATTCTTTTCTTTAAATCTATGTGATGTGTTATTTTTATTGATTTTCATATGTGAAACATCACTGTGTCCCTGGGATGAAACATTCTTGATTAAGGTGGATACTTTTGATATACTGTTGTATTCAGTTTGCAAAAATTTTACTGAGAATTTTTGTGTGCAAGTTCATCAAGGATATCAGTCTATAACTTTCTTTTTTTGTTGGGTCTCTGTCTGGTTTAAATATTAGTGTAATGCTGGCTTCATAGACGGAGTCAGGAAGTATTTTTTTCTTTTCAATTGTGTGGAATAACTTGAGAAATCATTGTTTCAGTTCTTCAATGAAGGTTTGATAGAATTTGGCAGTGAAGCCATCTGGGTTTGGGCTGCTGCTGCTGTTGTTGCTGTTGCTGTTAGGAAGCTTTTAATTACATTTTCAATCTCATTTCATGTTATAGCTTAATTCAGGTAATTAATCTTTTATGGGTTTAGTTTTAGTAGGTGGTATAAAGTTCAGGAATTGATCCAATTCTTTCAGACTTTCTAGTTTTGTGGAAATAGTTTTTTGAGATGCATCCTGATGATACTCCAAAATTCGTTTATTTCCATTATGACATCTCCATTTTCATTTCTAATCTTGTTCATTTGCATTTTTTTCTTTTGAACACTTTTACCAGGGGTTTATCAATCTTATTTGTCACCTTTTGTGTCTAGCTTACATGGGCTCTGGAGAGTCAAACATACCTTCCCTTTTTGGTAGAAGAATGTGTTATATGTTATCATGGATCTTTTTCCCACAGTATTTTTTGGCATGGCTCCTAGTCTGCCATCTTCATCATCCATCATCAGAAGTCCTTAATAGTGTACTTTTATTGTTGTACTAAATACATGTAATGAAGTTTGTGCCTATTGGCTTGCTCTTTTTTTATTAAAGCAAATGAATCGTATTAACATTGCACCAAACTGGAGAGAGACAATGACTATATTTCAAAGGTTTTCATCATTTTTCTTATTTCTTTATTCCTTTGTTATGAATGTGGTGGTGGAATTTTGGCTGCTGCTGTTCACGGACTTGATCTGATGAAATAGGAGCAGAACAGTCATGGTTTTAAAAATAGGTATTTCAATATGTGATGACTTTTGTGAGGTGCCTTAGTTTGGGATTTCCCAGAGTCAACTCCCAGATGAAGATTCTTAAGTTATTTGTTACTGAAGTTTTCCCAGGAGAAACCAGTAAGGCAAGCAAGACCAGTGAGGAGAAGAGAATCAAAACTGAAGTAACATCCTTTTGTGGATGAAGCACCTGCCTGAAAAAGCCTTAGGAAGGTACAATCCAGATGAGAAGACTGCTTAGGAAGGATTAAAGTAGATCTGACAGGATCTAGGCAGAGCACTGACTCTGTCTGTTACACAGTGTTTCTGAGAAAGGACTTTTCTATGAAGCATTTCAAAGGAAAGGTACATTCTCCAGCACAAGCCAGCTGTAAGTAGAGAAATGTTTCCAGTGTTTGGGATCTATCCTTATGCCAGTAGGTTCCTCTCTGGAATTATAAAAATGAGAATTGAAGCTTAAAGACTGCAGTTTATGACAGCTCAGGGACAGAAATAGGGAAGATGTGAATGAGGAAGTGACATTTTTGATGCAAAGAGACAAAAGCAACAAGAAGGAAAGAAAATCGTTATTAAGAAAGTACATTGAGGGCTGGAGAGATGATGTAGTGGTTAAGGCATTTGCCTGCAAAGCCAAAGGATCCCCGTTTAATTCTACAGGACCTACATAAACCAGATGCACAAGGAGGCACATGCATCTGGAGTTCATTTGCAGTGGCTGGAGGTCCTGGTGTGCCCATTGTCTCCCTCTCTCTTTCTCTCTCTATCAAATAAATAAATAAATAAAATATATTTTTTTTAAAAAAAAAAAAAAAAAAAGCCAGGCGTGGTGGTGCACACCTTTAATCCCAGTACTTGGGAGGCAAAGGTATGAGGATTGAAAAGAGTTCAAGGCCACCCTGAGAATACAGAATGAATTCCAGGTCAGCCTGGGCTAGAGTGAGACCCTACCTCAAAAAACAAAACAAAACAAGACAAGACAAGAAAAGACAAGAAAAGAACCTGCATTGAACCTGAAAGGCTCTGAAGAGGAATATTCTAATAAAAGGTTATAAAGAGGTTGACTCACTCTGAGTGTCTTGTACAGATCTGTAGGACCCACAAATTCAAATGAAAACTCAAATCCAATATTATCTAATTGCCCAGCAAAGTCAATAATACACATAAGGGATTGTGGTAGTTTGAATATATGCCCCCCTTAGACTCAGGTGTTTTATTAAAATTGAGTTTGCAGCCTCAGCCCCTATCAGGCAGACTCGTCCTACAGGGCATGTCATAGGGGTGTATCACCTGAATTCCAGCCCAAAGGTATGCAGAGAGGTTGGAAATCTGCCTGGTCCCTGTTTGCTGCCAGATTTTATGCTTGTTGCTTTTTGGTGTTTGCTGGCTGATGGTTTCTCTCTCTGCTTGGATTTATGAAGGAGAGCCAGCTTATTCCACCATTATAAAATTTTCCCTGGATCTGTAAGCTTGAAAGAAACTCCTTCCTACCATCTACCATAAGCTGTGTCTGGTTTGGATATTCATCCCAGCAATGTGAAGCTGTCTACAAGAGGGATCCTCACAGAAGACTCAATTTAAGAAATTAAAAACTTATAAAGTGTCTATACACAGGCATTATGGAAAATGTGAAGAGAAAATCATGTAAAACTCTCAGCCAAGTAGATGTGGTGACATCTGTGCATGAGTTACTTAACACTAGGTCATGGGAGACAAAATACCTTCACATTGCATGCTTGCTACTTTTCTTTTTGTCAAATATACAAAGAAGTTCTATGAATCCAAGAGCATGATTTTCCAGAGCACCTTGAGGAAGCTTCTTTTCTGAGCCTGTATGTGTCTATCCTGTGTAAAATAATTTGAGGGAGTAATAAATGAAGGCAGATGAAGTGGATGGTGTGTCTTATTTTCTTTGAAAAAATTTGAAATTTACCTTAGACTGACAGTGAATTATCACTGCCTCTAAATTACCCAGTGATGCTACATGACTGAGCAAACTGGAAAAATGCTGTAATTTAAGTGTTTTATTCCAATTTTGACATGACTTTTATTTCAGAGAGCTTTCTAGGTAAGCAGCCTTTTAAAACTATCACACAAACTCTGGGCTTGCTTTTGAAACCCATCATCTCATTAATTAAGAGGCTGAAGTCTCATTACTTCATGTCTGTCTTCACTGAATTATGTAAACAGCAAGCCTGTCATTACCAAATCATATGCTGTTTTTATTTTTCTAGAGATCCAGGGCTTACAGCCATCATGTAAATGCAACAGTACAGAAAATAAAAAGCAGTTTGGAGCATCCCATTCTTAGCTATGCCATGAATAACCTATTCTGCTATTAGTATCTGTTTCAATTTAGCTTTTTCTTTTTTTCTTTTTTTTATTTTTTTGGTTTTAGATATAGTACAGGAACATTAAAGAAAAGATGTTGTATGGTAGATAACATGATAAATCAGACATACTCCTTACATTGTCAAATTTATCAGCAAAGAAAAAAGCATTTCTATTATATTTATATTATAAATTCAAATAATGTAGGTTATTTGCAATAGGCACAAAACTTTCAGTTTCTGATCAGTAGCTTCAATAATCATTAGCTAATGAAAAATAAAGTATTTATAATGCTTAAAGTATGAGTAACTGAAATATGAGTAACTAGCAAATCAAAATTATACATTCTTCTGAATCATAGACTACCACTTATGGTAGTCCCAAATCACGAGTATTATGAGGCCTTTAGCCACCTTTGTGGATAACTGCAAATACCATGATCAGTGTAAGGTGATAAAGAACTTCAAGTTTCATTTGTGATCTCCTACGAAAACCTTAAAAGTCTTCAAAGCAATTTTTATAAACAGAATTCCATTTTCCTTAACCAAAATGTTTCCAGACACTGACCATCATTGTGGCATTATTTATACATTTAAGCACTGTTTATCTTTAACCATAAATATTTTAGTCAAATCCACTTTATGTGTATACTCTGTAAAATGATACCTTAGATATCCATTAAATATAGAAATATTTGCTCATTTATAGTTAAGTTTACTCTTAGAAGTATTTTTGGGGAGTGCCACACAGATTAAATAAGGCTTTGGATTTCAACTTTGCCCCTGGTTGAGCTATGTGATTGTGTCTTAGGCAAGTCACATAACTTGTCTGAACTTTAGTTCACCTTTGTGTAGATCATAGATAATAATATAGGTCTTAACCTTTGTTTGATAATTAAATGAAATAATATATGCCATTTGTCAAATAAGGCATAGCATATTTATTCAAAACATCACTCACTGTCTAGTGTTAGTTTTGAAAAATAGCATGATTAATCACTTTTCTGAAAAAGATATATCATAAAAGATAACATGCAAGAATCATTTTTAAATATTTTTATTTATTACTTATTTGAGAGAGTATGTGAAAGAGAAAGAGGGAGACAGAGATAGAGAGAGAGAGAGAGAGAAATGGGTGCTCTAGGGCTTCTAGCCACTGCAAACAAACTCCTCATGTATGTACCAACCTTGCACACCTGGCTTTATGTGGGCACTGGGGAATTAAAGCTGGGTCCTTAGGCTTTGTAGGCAAGCATCTTAGCTGCTGAGGCATCTCCCCAGCCCCATAAAAATCTTTTTTTTTTCAAGGTAGGGTTTCACTCTAGTCCAGGCTGACCTGGAATACACTATGTAGTCTCAAGATGGCCTCGAACTCACGCTGATCCTCCTACCTCTGCCTCCCAAATGCTGGTATTAAAGGTGTGTGCCACCATGCCCGGCCCATAAAAATCATTTTTATTAGCCGTGAAAATATTCATGATGGCTGACATAACTGGTTTTAATACATACAATCTGGTGCTCCCCATGGTATTTAGAAATAGGGTTTAAAAATTGTTATCAAGTGCTGGAGAAATGGCTTATTGGTTAAGGCACTTGACTACAAAGCCAAAGAACCTAGTACCCACATAAAGGCAGGTACACAATGTTGGCGCATGTGTCTGGCATTCGTTTGTAATGGCTAGAGGCCCTGGAGCACCCATTCTCTATCTGCCTCTATCTCTCTTAAATAAATAAATAATAAAAATATTTTAGAAATCATTATCTCTTCCTATTGATCAACCATAATTTTCCCATAGACTGCATATGTTGGAAGCTACGATTTTGAGATATTAATTGGAGGGTTTTTTTTTTCTTGCTGCTTCCTTGCATTTATTACATTTTCTTATTTCTACCATGATCCACTATGAGGTAACGTAACCATTTCCAGAGCAGATGCTGGGCTGTGTGGGTTTGAAGCCACCAAAACTTCCGTAAATAAACCCCTCTTTATTTGTACACAGCTTCATGTATCCAGGAGAGACACTGCAGACAACTAAGAATTCACTTGTTGGCTTTGTGCTCCATGTTAGGATATTTGAAGTTCACAGTAGAAACAGTATCTTGAAATCATAGCTTTACAAGATTTGATATTTTGGGAGATAAAAAGAAAACTTGCTAAGCCTTCAAAATAAAGAGAACCATGAGCATGTTTATGTCAGAAATCAGAGCCTGGAAGAATCTACCGAGATAGTACCTGGTCAGAATACCCAGAGAGGCGATTAAATAGGATCAGAAAAGACTGGGCCCAGACAAGGAAGCTGAATGCCATGGCTAGAGGAAGCAGCTGCAGGGCCAGCTCAGCCCAGGCAGAATGCTGGGGCCAGTGAGGTCAGAGAATGGCACTTGGACCAGAAACTTACCCTGAGGACAAAACAACTTATGATCCTAAGGGTCAGAATATTTCTAAAGAGAATGCTTGCTTGCCCTAGAGGCAGTTTTAAGCTACAAGCCTCTGTGAGACAGACTGTGTCCTAATTTGGATGTGATATGCCTTGAGGCTCATGTGTTGAGGGCTTGGTTTTCTTGTGATATGGCTGAGGTGGTGGGGCCTTTAGGAAGCAAGGCCTGGTGGTACTTTCTTGGGACTTCCGGAATTCTGTCTGCCCTCAGACAGAATTATACTAGTTCTCCTGGAGCCCCAGTTAGTTCACAGTAGCTCTTTGACTTACTTTTTTTTCTTTTTTTTTTTTTTTTTGAGAGAGAGAGAGAGGGGGAGAGAGAGAGGAAGAGGCAGAGAGAGAATGGGCAGGCCAGGGCCTTTTCAGGCGCTGTGAACAAACTCCAGGCATGTGGGTCCCCTTGTGGGCATGTGCAACATTGAGTGCTTGATTCACTTTTGCATCTGGCTAAACGTGGGACCTGGAGATTTGAACAAGCATTCTTAGGCTTCACAGGCAGGCGCCTGTACGGCTAAGCCATCTCTCCAGCCCTAACTTCTTATCTTGAAGTGTAATCTGCCATTCCTGCTTGTGATCCACAATGATGCCATTCACTATGAAGTGATGTAGCCCTGGCCAAGGCAGGGGCTGGGCTTGTGGACTTCTAGCAACCAAAACTTTGGGCTAAATAAACTTCCTTTCTTTATAAGTACCTAGCCTCAAATATTTTCTTGCAGCAATAGAAAAGAGACTTAATACCAGAGCCGATGTGAGTTATATAGAAATAAAATAAATATAATAGTTTTCTAACTTCAGACTTTATGAATATGGTGAGATATTTTATCTACTAAATCATCAAGCTTGGGATTGTTTTAAATTTAAGTTCTCTTCTTGTTGTTTATGTTTATGTTATGTTTATGTTGCTGTTTGAAATAAGCATCTCACACTGTAGCCCAGGCCGGCCTGAAATTCACTGTTACACTGGACTCATAGTACGACTCCTGCATCAGCTTGCCTTGGGGCAGGATTACAAGCATCAGCCACCACATCCATTTCTTCTTGATTAATATTAAAGTCTCATTCAAATAGTTTATCAAAAATTTACAATAGGTGTATCATCGAAAAATAAATTGAAAATTATTTTCTCAAATATGGCACATTAGCTGAAATAGACTAAACCTACTTACTATCTCCCTTAATTTTAAAATGAAATTTCAGATACATAACTGTAGGGCTCTAGTTTGACCTGACTTCAGGGTAGGTCTTAAGTTGTAACTGTATGGTTGCTTCAGGGAAGCCTTGGCCTGCCATGGTTTCCTATTAGACAAGAGGTTATTAAAAAAAAAAAAAAAAAAAAAAAAAAAAAGCATTAGAGTGTTATGTAGATCCCAAAGCCCAGACCCTGGTTCTGTCAGCAGTAAGAATATGCTTGAATACGTTGATGGTAATTTAAGATAAAACCAGGTGCACTAAGACTTGGATGAAAGGCACTCTTTTAAAACCTCCTCCCTCCCCTCTGAGACACAAGTTATAGGGATCCACTGGTCTCTGTCTTGCTGCTACGCTGGACAACACCTCTGACCCAGGATGGCAGTGTTGACCTAGCTATATTTACATCTATGTCTATCAATATCTATGAAATTGGTTTCTTAGCATCTTCCACCTACTCATCAGTTTTTTTCACACTGAGCTTTCCTAAAACAATAATTCAAGGCATTACTGATTTTGGACATTACTTAAAAAGAGGTTAGGAAACCAGAAGTTTTCTTTTTTAAGATGTAGCTAAAATTCTGAACCATAAGAATTCTTAACATGCAAGTTATGCTAACAAATATGCATATGCTGTGTATTTGGTTCAACCTCATCTCCAGCTGAGCACAGTGAGTAATCTGAATTTAACCATTTTCAGTGGTAGCTGTGTTTCTGAGTCATGGAACAAAGCTGATTATGTAACTGGCTAAGCTATTTGAAGTGTTAACCATAGTAAGCCATGATAAGCCATGCTAAGACTATTAATGTCAGACATAATGAGATTACTAGTATCAGGTTTTATATCAGCTCCACACTTACTGAACGTTAAGCGCATAGAAAGGTGAGGAGAAAATGAATTTGAAATATCTTCTTGATGTTGCTGCTTTGAAATCATTTAATTCTACAAGTGAATAATTTAAAACTCTAAGCTTAGTAATTAAAATCTTCTTTTTGTTTCTATGTATTTGAGTCAATTCAGCCATTAAAGAGAGCACTTTGATCTTAAAGAGTGATTGATTTATTGCCAAGGACATATTTGCCTTCCAATGAGAAAACACTAGTTAATACTTCTTTTAAGACCATGATTGTATGTTTGCCTTATGTGATGTTATGACTTTAATTTAGTCCCAAAATAGGAATATAGAATTTCTAGATTGAAAAGTGAACACAAATTTTATGCATTGTAGCACTTTAAAATATGTTACTTAATGACAAGGGAGAATTATGGCTATGCCTGGAGAAAAGAAAAAAGTGAATGAAATATTTGAAGCATTAAATATAAACCATTGTTGTGAATATTAATATTTATGGGCTACTATGAAGCAGTTATAAAAAAGCGAGGGCTAATAAAAGTTTGAAACTGACAATGTTTTTAATATTTCAACAATTTAAATCATTGAAAATTCAATTGTTTCTTTTCTTCTAAATTTTTATTTTGAGAGTATTGTATTAATTCAACATTATAAACAGGACTTTATGAGTATAATACATATTTGACTTAAACTATTCTTCCATAAGCATTGCTATTGTCTACTTAGTGCTATCCACTATAGGATTGGAAGGTGTCAATAGATAACTGATTCAGAAAAAAATGAGAGAAAGATACAGAGAAAGAAAAAAGAGAAAGAAAGAGAAAGGAAGAAAAAGAAAAAGAAACAAAGAATGATCATTAAGACAGGTTTCTGACACTGAGCGCTGGTTGTTAAGAATCCAAAGGATTTTCACAGTGCTCTGTTCCACCGTGTTGTTGCTTGGCTCTGTATTCCACACTGTCCTGCCTAAATGTTACTTTTTCATTCCAATGCACTTTTTTAGTTCAGTCACAGTTTTTTCCAGTTGCTGGATGTTCCATTGCCATTGTCGCCTATTTGACTGAAGCTTGTTCACCTGACAGTGCAAACGCTTAAGAATTGCATCATATCTCTTATGCTGTACCTGGTAAAAGAAGACAGCACATCAACAGTGCTTGTTAGAATACAACAGTAAATGACATAAAAGATATTCTGTTGACTAGAGGAAAGCACTTGATTAGAAGCTATACATTATAGATAGTGATAATGTATAAGCATCCAACATATTGTATGTTAGATGTACTGAGAATTTTCTACATATAATTAACTTCTCATCATATCTTATAATGTGGATATTGTTACCTTCATCTATGGATGAATAAACTTTAAAAATCATAGAGTAATTTGACCAAGATTTCATGGCCTTCCTTTATGGACATATATTGGTATCTCATTACAGAAAATAATTATTTTTAAACAAAATGATACAATGATAGAATATGGCTGGAGTGGGCTGGAGACATGGCTTAGTGGTTAAGACACTCGCTGCAAAGTCAAAGGTGAGGCAAGTACAAGGTTGCACATGACCACTAGGAGGCACAAGCATCTGGTGTTCAATTTCAGTGGCTGAGGGCATGCCAATTCTCTCTCTCCTCTCTCTCTCTCTAAAATAATAATAATAAATGCTTTTCAATATATTCAATTTCTTTAAAGATATATATTCATTATACAAAAATCTATTATTTTTGTTTATTAAGTGATAACCTAGCAAAATATATTCATAAAATATGATCATCAAGCATATTTCTAGATGTATAGAGTCTCCTTAGAGGAATTCTAGATGCCAACCACAGCAGCTATCACAGCATGTATTAATATTTCTGAATAGTGCATACCCATAAGGAAGGCTTGTGAGAAATACAGCACAAAAAATCTGAATTTTAAAGAAACAAATGTCCCAATCTCCTATCAAGTACTGTCTGACAAGTATAACTCATTGAGAATGGCTCCTCCAGCATGCAGTCAGAACTCAAGAGTATTCCAACTTATTTGATTGACTTGATTTTCATGTTCCTTACCAACCTTATGAAAACATGGCCTCCATTAAGGTAGTTTCCCTTCAAGGAGAAGCAGCACTGTGACTGACATAAATTATCTGGTCTTTCTGGAAGTTTTGCTTATTGTTGTAATAAAATGGCTCCCTACCTCTGGAACACTAATAAGTTTCTAAGTTCATAAGGCCAAAAGGCAGTTTTGGTCCAGAGGTAACTTCATGAAGGCAAATGTCACCATGTGGCTTCCAAAAGGGCATTTGTTTAGCTTTTGCTGGTAGGAAGTTGACTTTGCAAACTTGAATACCATTAAAAGCTAAGAATGTAGTACCTTTACAGAGGATAAAATATTTTTGCCTGTAGGAAATGCATGTTTGCTAGCGAGGCAAAAATTAGAACAAGAGAATGAGATGTAGTATCCCAAAACACACTGACAAAGGATCAAGGCCCCCTAGGTTACCACTGGTCTCATCTCCTGTTTACTTTTGCTTCATTCCCTACACTCCAGACAACTGCACATCTATTCCCTAAGCCCAGCATATTCCCACCTCAAGAACTTGGCACTTAATTTGCCTTTGATCTGAGAGCATTCTCAAATATTTATATGACTGGCTCCTTCATGTATTTCAAGTTTTGCTAAAAGAAACTTTCTCAGTAAAGCTTTTGATGGCTGCAAGATCAAGTGTTTCACCTCATATTATGTATGACATATCCATCTTCTCTGCTCCATTTCTTGTCCTTAACCCTATTCTTGTTTGTTTGTTTGTTTGTTTGTTTGTTTGTTTGTTTGAGGTAGATCCTTTCTACTTCTGCTTTGCAAGTGCTGGGATTAAAGGCATGCATTACCATGCCTGGCTCCTGAACCCTATTCTTAACATGCTATGTGTGCTACCATTTTTATGTCTTTCTCTCCAGTTATAACTGGAAATTCCAGAAGAAGAATTTTCATTCATCTACTTTGTCACTCTATCTTCAAAACCCAAAAATAATTGGCAGATGGTAGGCATTCAAATGTGTTGAATGAATTATTGAATAAACAAAGGGGCAGTTTTTATAGCCACCTGCCTTAGAATTAAACTACCTTAAGAGCTTTAAATTAAATGAACTGCTACTCTGTTTTGAGAAGAATGTATGTATAATGTATGTCTGAATTCTGTATTAGTCAGAATTTAAGTGTATATGTAACACACTTGTGAGGTATTTACAGTGGAGAAAATGCTGCACTTAATACTTGAGCTCCATTACTTTCATTTGAACATTTCATTAAACATCTCTGCATGAGCTATCTAATCTAAAACACTTAAATGTTTTTATGGAAGTGAAAATGCAGATGTGCAAGTGGCAATGTCAATGACTTCTGACAAATTTACACACCCTTGTTGTGCAAACCCATAGATCATTATAGTATATATGGAATTCTATTGGGCTAGCCAGTGTTCTGTTGCTGTGACAAATACCTAAGCAAATCAGGTACTTTAGCTCATAGTTTCAGAGACTTCAGTCTATTGTGAGTTAGCTCTGGACTAGCCTTCAGGAAAGGACTCTTTTGGTGAGACCCTTCATACTCAATGCATAAAGTCTAATATATAAATATACCATGGTTATTTATCCAATCTCCTTTCTATAGCATTTGGGATATTTCTATTTGGGATATATTAAGAAGGAAGCCACTATATGGCTATACAAGTATTTTTCAGGCACACATTTTTTTCATTTTTCTCACATAAATGCATAGGAGAGTGTTGTAGTCAGGTCCACACTACTAGGATAAAACTCCAAAGAGTAAACTCCATGCTGCTGGGATGAACCTCCAAACCAGACATACTTTACAGAGAAATGGGATTGAGGTTTACAGATCCAGGGGAAGTTCCATAATGGTGGAAGAAGTTGGCCCCCTTTCATAGATCCAAGCAGAGAGATGTACCACAAGCAAACAGCATAAAACCTGCAGCCAAAACAGCAGGGAACCCTGGCAAAGCTCAAGTGCTCTATAGACCTTTGAGCTAGAAATCAGATTTACCTCCAGGGCCACCTCCTCCAGCCAGGCAGCTGGAGATAAGCTTTTTAATCAAAACACCCTAGTATACTGGGGGATATTCAAACTAGTACAGAGAGGAATTGTTCAGAGATACAATAGGTGTATGTTAATCTTTTAATATTTTAGTGTAATAACATTTTCAGTTGTTAGTAAGATAATTTACTAGTTTCCTTAGTCTTTTAAAAATTTTTAAGGATTTTCTTAGTTCATTATATCCATTATTATACACATTTTTGTCTTTTATAATGCTTACCATACCAGTTTTCAGTCTTTGTCTCAACTTTTGAATCAAATTGTCCTTAACTTTGAAATTTACTTTTATTTATTTTATACTAACTATTCCCTTTGCTATGAGTAGCACTTTTTTCTCATATGTCTATTAGTATTTTAGTATTAATTGAACAGTGTGCATATTTTGTTATCTCTAGATTTTGTTGTTGTTTTTACTTTCTAAAGGTGTTGATTTTTTTCATTCTAACAGTCAGCTAAATTACTGCAGGGTTATTCTGAACTAGTGAAAGTCTATTTCATACATGGTAGCATATGCTTGGTAGATTTAGATCTTCATGTTCATATAGTTTTTGTCTCTGTTCTTAAGTTCTGTTTCTGGTTGTAATGGTCTGAGTATTTGAGCCTTTAGTTCCCAGCTGGTGGCATTGTTTTGGGAAGCCATGGAACATTTTAGACAGGGTACCTACCTGGTGGATATAGGACACTAAAGTTCATAGAGTGGCCTTGTTTCCATCTCTGTTTCTTGTGTGTAACCATGATGTGAGAAGTTCGAGCAGCATATTACTGCTGTATGAACACAGGCACATCTACCCTGTTATGAAGGACTGCACCTCCTGAATTGTAAGCCAGAATAAATCCTTCCTCCCTGAAGTTGTTTCTGCCATGCATGTAGTCACAATGAGGTAAAAAATAACTAATACAGGATGCCTTTAATACTAAAATTTGGCAGTAATTGCCAATATAGGTACTCTAATTGAAAGATTCTGAAATCTCTATTCAATTTATCCATATTCTAACTATTGTTTCCAAATTATGCTTTTTGGAGTTATGTTCCCCATGGACATGCAGTTTAAGGAATAGGCAAGGCTTTGAAGAGAATTAATAACCCAGTCTGAGGGTCCTAATTAAACTAAATTTAATACTTAGCCAAATAACATCATAGGGAAGGGAGTCTATTTTTAAAAAGCTTAAAATTATTTCAAACATATTGTTAGTTATGTTTATAATTATTAAGAGAAAGCATTAAGTAATAGAAAACAGAACTTATTTTATAATACTATTATACTAATTCTTGGTGCAAAGAATGGTGTTTATTCCAACAGCACTTTTAATAATGAAAAATTGGAAACTGATTAAAAGTTTATCAGTTATAGCATGGTGATAACATTATAGTAATACTGTGGGCAATTTTGTACCAGTTGAAAAGAATAAGGTGAACCAATATGTACTTAAATAAAAAGTCTATCAAGAGAGATTACTGATTAAGTAAATCAGTTGCAAAATTAAATGTGTAGTCAATTTATATAATTTCCTATTCATGGCTTGTTGGGATGTTTGTGTGTGTGTGTGTGTGTGTGTGTGTACCATAGTAAGAGGAGAAAGTGATGAGAAAGTGTAATACAATAGGAGATGATTTCAAAGTAACTATAACCTTCCTTATAATACTTTAATATTTATTAATAAGAATATATTTCTAGAAATGAAAAGCATTTATTTAAATTTATTTGAGAGCAACAGACAGAGAGAGAAAGAGGCAAAGAAAGAGAGAGGCAGAGAGAATAGGTGCACCTATTCCTCCAGCCACTGCAAACAAACTCCAGATGCATGTACCACCTTATGCATCTGGCTTATGTGGGTACTGGGGAATTGAGCCTTGAACTGGAGTCCTTAGGCTTCTCAGTGCTTAACCACTAAGCCATCTCTCCAGCCCATGAAAAGCATTTTAAAATATGATTTAGACTGTCCAACAGACCTCCTGGATTCATAACTTGTTCTGTATACTCCTATATGTTATTTAAATTGATACAATTCTATAAGTGATTATGAAGATTTAAATCAAAACACACACACACACACACACACACACACACACACATATATATATACACATACACACACACACACATATATTGTGCTTGGAAAACATCAGGAATTCAAAAAATACTAAAAGACCTAATAACATTTAGGTCTGTTACCTAAAATGGAATAAGTTATTACCATGTTATCTAGCTATCTCCTTGAATAATTCGTATCTGGTAATAATTAGGTCACCTTTTTCCTTTTAGTGATCTGGGTTTTTTCATAGGATTGGCTCTATAATCATTTCTGTTGCTGACAACAATAAATAAATGTATTTGTCAGTTGTGTAGATGCATGTTGTATGCCACCAAGCAAAACTCACTTTGTTTGTAACCTGCAGTAGCTCTGAACTGCACTAATTTTCCTTTACCTTTAAAATTTTTAGATCAGACTATATAAAATTTAGATAAGAGTAAGCCATCAATGTTTAACACACTGTCTGTTATCACAAAATATTGCTTGCAGCATTCATTATTTACTAAAAACATCTTAAATATTCTAGTTTCTTCTTAGAGTTGGCAAATAACACTTTTTATGCTTTGAACTAAAACTCACTGAGCATTGCTTAATGCTTTGTATTTGAGGCTTTGTGCTTGTCTGCTTTGTATTGTGCTGCCTCTATTTTCTGTCAGTGACTCATAGCTTATCACTATTCTCTCTTATCTTTAGCTCCCTTCTTCTAAAATATATAAAGCCAGAAAACAGACATGAAAAGAAAGGCATAGAGGATAAATATTTGGGAAATTTTTTAAAATTCAGGTATGGCCTAGAAATACTAAAAACATTTGTTTAGCAGAAAAAATTAAATTCAAAAGCTATTTCTATTTTCTTGAACCACAAATGTAAAAGCAATAGTAACATAAAAACCAAAATATTCAATGCACAAATGTTTGAAAGCATCAGGGATTAGAACAAAGAATGCTATAGTTCAGACAAAAACTAAAATGACTTTTCAACTGCCCCAAGGCCATAGTTAAAGATAGTCAAAAAGGACAGAAGAAAAAATTACTCAGGTGAAATAAGTAATAAAAATCTTCTGACCTGGGTCTCTACCCAGCCTCTTCCCCAATCCCGACCCCCACCTACCTTCTTGGACTCCTGGTCCCATCCTTCCCTGTCTCTCTCTGCCCTGACCCCACTCCCCAAAGGGAAAAAACTGGTCATAGTGCTGAAAATAAGTGACTGATGAGTGCTCAGCCCTAAACAGGACATATATATCCTCCCCCATACACACAGCCAGGGCTCAGAGAACATCACAGAGCAAGGGCAGAGTGAATGTTAAAGCTAGAGGTCAGGGAGAACTGCTGTGGAACTCTGTTTTCCTGAAGTACAAGGCCAGTGCACTCATGAGCAGCTGAGATTACCTGCACATGATGGGGCCAGTTTACATTCTGTTCTTTATAGCAGACAAGCTTATGAGGCCACTCCCATCCCTGAAGAGCTAATGATAATAAATGGTTGCTGGAAGATTCAGAGTCATTCTCTTTAGTGATATAGCCACTGGTAAGTGATGGAAAGAAAAGGGGTATACCACCAGTGCAATAGTGGTGCCTAAGTTATATGGGTAATCAATTGCTCTCTGATAGGACATGAGACCCACTTAGTGGGAGGGAATTCATGCCTGGTACTGAGAAATATGTCAAAAGCCCATGACTTGGAAGGTCATAGACCCTACAGGGAAGCATCCATTGTTCTTTGGCTAAATGGAGAGGTTATGTCTATCTAAACCTCTCTCTCTCTCTCTCTCTCTCTCTCTCTCTCTCTCTATATATATATATATATATATATATATATATATATATATCCCCTTTGATACATGATGCTCTCATTCTTGAGGTGGCAGCAAATACCAAGGAGACCAAAGATCCATCAAAATGATAAGAAGAGAAAGCTGAGTGCCTAGCATGAAAGGAAGAATTTAAGTCAAAGGGTAGGGAGGCAAGTTGTGAGGATTTGTCGTTCCCATAGGAATAGACTGGTGAATTCATGATCCCACAGTGAATATTGAAACCCACATTGAGGGAGGTCCTTAGTGGGATAGGAGTGGGGAAGAGGGGACTAAAAAGGATAACCCAATGGGAATACAATCCATTAATATTATATTCATGTATTAAAATTCCCAGTGGAGGGCTGGAGAGATGGCTTAGCAGTTAAGGTGCCTGCCTGCTAAGCCTAAAAACTCTGGTTCCAATCTTCAGGTCCCACGTTTAGCCAGATGCAAAAGTAATGCAAGGGCGCAATGGCACACTTGCCCACAAGGGGGCACATGCATCTGGATTTCGTTCACAGCAGCTGAGAGGCTGCTGGCACGCCCATTTTCTATCTGTCTTCCTCTCCCTCTGACTCTCTCTCTCTCCAAAAATAAATAAATAAATAAATAAATAAATAAATAAATAAATAAATAAATAAATAAATAAAATTCCCAGTGGAACTAAGGGTATAAGAGTGGGTAATATAGGGTGCATAAGATCAAAATGCAATATATATGTGTAAGAAAATATCAAATAGCAAACAATTTTTAAAAGTTTGTAGCTTCCTAAAGATAAAACAAAAAAAATCATTGTTTTGGTAAGTTTACTTATATTACTGATCAATTCCTAGCAAGCAGTCCTTGAAACTACTGGGAAAAAAAAAAGTGTTATCAAGTCATTAATGTGATTGACTGCATTAGTCCGTGAGTTTATAATTGTCATGAAGAATCTTTGCTTAAATTTTCTTTATAAAATATTGTGATCAGGTTCACAACTACTTTAAAATATATTAAAAGTAACAGAGGGTTGGAGAGATGGCTTGGCAGTTAAGGCATTTGCCTGCAAAGCCAAAGGATCTGGGTTCAATTCTCCAGGACCCACATAAGCCAGATGCACAAGGGGACACATGCATCTGGAATTAGTTTGCAGTGGCTTGAAGCCCTGACACGCCCATTTTCTCTCTCTCTCTCTCTCTCTCTCTCTCTCTCTCTCCGCCTCTCTTTCTCTTTTAAATAAAATAAATAACTAAATAAAAAATATTTTTTTAAAAGTAACAGAACTACAAGTAAAACAAAGGATCTTAATATAGGAATCATTATGGAAGCTCAAAAGTTACTATATTTCAGGGCAAGAAATATATGACGAGAACATTAAAGAATGAAAATCATAATTCTTCACAATCTATCATTAGTGGCCACTTTTAGCACAATTTACCCTTTGAAATACCAACATAAAATTTTATTTATTTGCATGTATGTCTATGTGCATGTGCATGCATGTGTGCAAGTATATGTGTATTCACAGGCACACCAGGATCTCTTGTCCCTGAAAATAAATGCCCATCTAAATTAAAATTGAGCAGGCTCTCTCTCTCTCTCTCTCTCTCTCTCTCTCTCTCTCCTCTCTCTCTCTCTCTCCCTCCCTCCCTCAAAATAAATAAGTGAATAAAGAGACTAGAGAAATGTCTTAGCGGTTAAGGTTCTTGCCTGCAAAGTCAAAGGATCCATGTTCCATCCTCCAGTTCCCACATAAGTCAGAGGCAACATACATGTCTGGAGTTCAATTTCAGTGGCTGCAGGCCCTGGCATGCCAATTCTCTCTTATAAAAAATAAAATAAAAACTGGGAAGGCAGGCTTTGCAAGCAAGCATCATTAGCATCAAAGGCATCTCCCTAGCCCCAACTTAGACTACTATTTCTGTCAAAATGGAAAGTTCTTCATGTACCTATTTGTGGTGGTTTGAATGCATAGTCCCATACATGCAGGCATTTTTTTTTTAGCTTTTATTTTATTTTATTTATTTGAGAAAGGGAGAGAGAATGGGCACACCCAGGCCTCTATCCACTAAAAACAAACTCCAGATGCATGCACCACCATGTGCATCTGGCTTATGTGGGTACTGGGGAATTAAAGTTGGGTCCTTTGGCTTTGCAGGCAAGTGCCTTAACTGCTAAGCCATCTCTATGGCCCCATTTTTTAAATATCTTATTTATTTGAGAGAGAGAGAAAGAGAGAGAATAGGTGAGCCAGATCCTCTAATCACCGTGACCCAGGCATTAGGCATATTTTTGTAATTTTTTTTTTATGAGTGAGACAGAGGGGGGCACACCAAGGCCTCCAGCTACTCTGATCAAATTCCAGACACATGTGCCACCTTATGTGCATATGCAACCTCACATGCTTGTGTCACCTTCTGTGTTTGGCTTACATGGGACCTGAAGAGTCAAACATGGGTCCTTAGGCTTCATAGGCAAGCACCTTAACCACTAAGCAATCTCTCCAGTCCAACTCAGGCATTTTTGGTGAAGATTAAACTTCCTACTTAAATTTCTAGCAGCCTGCTGGAGGAGGTATCACTGGGGGGTGGATCTTTGAATCCAGCCCTTCTAGGTGTAGAAAGCCATTTTGAGCTCTTGCTGTTTTGTTGCTTGCTGCTGCTGTCAGCTGCTTTCTCTGCTGTGGATGTCAAAGTAAGCCAGCTTCTCCCGTCATTGATGCTGTTTCCCCTGGAATATGTGAACATGAAATAAACCCCTTTCTCCGATAAGCTGCTCTTAATTGGATGCTTCTCCCAGTTATGGAAGGTAACTGAGACAGGAAAATTAGTACTGAAGAGTGGGGCTATTGTGATGAATCTAACATGTGATTTTTGGTCATCTGGAATGTGTTTACTGGAGGTACTTTGGACTCAAGAAGCCTTGCAACGCTGTAAGCTGAGCTAGGCAGGCTATTCTGGTGAGGGTTTGAACATTCTAAATGCAGAGAGAATTGTGGACTGAGAGGCTTGGTTTATGAGCTTTCATAAGCTAAGGGGGAAAAGAGAACTTTGTTGCAACTGGGCTGCTGGCATAAAGGATGGCTTCATTTTTATGCCCATGCCTTTGAAATTTGATCAAGGTTGAATTTAAAAGTAATGGACTAGAGCTGGGCATTGTGGTGCACGCCTTTAATCCCAGCACTCGGGAGGCAGAGGTGGGAGGATCGCCATGAATTTGAGGCCACCCTGAGACTACATAGTGAATTCCAGGTCAGCCTGAGCTAGAGGGAGACCAAAAAAAAAAAAAAATGGAGTGGTACACTTGGCAGAAGGTATGGAATGGAAAAATATAAAAGAAACCCAGTTTATCATGGAAAAAATTGATGCAAGTTTGAAGCTACTGGCACAGAGACTGGTTTTAGGTTACTTAAGCTACATCTGTTAAGTCCATTACCACCATTAAGGGTTGGTGGCCTGCTTTGCATTGGAAAAGATGTCTGAGGGTGAAATCCACCCGTGGAAGGCTCAAATGAGTAAGAATACAAATTCTTTTGATGATGGTGACTAAAAGAAGATTTCTAAAGAGCTTCCTGCTCTTTGACTTTTTCCAACACCACCACCCCCTCTGGAGTTTTCCCTGGACTGCTCAACTGAGCTGGAGGAGTGTAATCAAAAATCCAAAGACTTTCATCGCTGATTATGGATGCTGGACGTAAAATGAAGATGTTTGATGTTTACCTGCTGGTTATGATTTTATATTGGTCCAGTCTCTCCTTGTTATGCCTTGTGGCCATGGATTGTTTACTCTGTGTCATTATGTGTTACAAGTATGTAATTTTGTTTTGATTTATACAGGGCTCACAGTTGAGAGAAAGTCTTAAATCTTAGATGAGACTTGGGAATTTTGAACAATGTTAAAGTTAGTAAAGACTATGGGGACTGAAAGTAATTTGCATTGTGAGATGGTCATGAGTCTATGGGTGTCAGGGGCAGAATGTATGGCCCCAAAGACTCAAAGATTTTTGATTAAGATTCAGCTTATACTTAAGTATCCAGCAGCTGGCTGGAGAAGGTGTTACTGTGGCTAGATACTTGAATCTAGTCCTACTAAGTTTAGATAGCCACTTTGAGCTCTGGTTGTTAGTGCTTGCTGCTGCTGGCAGCTGTTTCTCTCTGCTGTGGTACTAATTTGAACCAGCTTCCTACTCCATTGTTGGTACTTCCCCTGGAATATATAAGCCTAAAATTAACACTTTCCTCCCATAATGTGCTTCTGGCTGGATGTTTGTCCCAGTGACAAAAGGTAATTGCAACACTATTCTTCTTGGTAAGTACAACTAAGAAATCTAATCATCAAATTTAAAAGTAACACCTGAAGTTTCTGAAAAGTTGGAGAGAACAAAGCAATATAGCTAAGGAATTTATGACCTCAAGTAATGGCATACATTTTTCTTCCCCCTATATATCAGAAGGATTATAGTGAAGATAGCAATCTAGAAGTGTTAATAAATACAGTTAAGGGTAGGTGTAGCAGACAGCTTCAGGTTCACTGAGATGAACTTCCAGACTAGGCAAAGTTATAGAGGAAAGAATATTATTTATTGAAGCTTACAGATCCAGGGGAAGTTACATAATGGCAGAAGAAGCTGGCCTGCCTTCACAGGACCAAATACAGAGAGCAAAATGCCACAAACAAAAGCCACACAGCACACTTCAGGAACTCCAGTTGGGCACACTTTGCATATCTTTAGATTGAAATCCTAAACCCACCACCATAACTTAAGATCCTCCCAGGGACACTGCCTCCAGCCAAGTGGCTGCAGATGCAAACTATAAACTAATAAAACACTGAATATATTGGGGGCCATCAATTCAAACTACCACAGTAGGGTCACAAGGAAAGTCTACTCTCTTTATCCAAATAGTGAAGAAAATGGCAGCCTCACAAGACAGAAAATGTTCAGGCAGTTATTCCTCTACCCAAGACAAATAGCATAGAACAAATGACCTCTCCACTACTCACACCAGAAAAGATCCACTGAAGAGTCTAACCTTTTGTCATTGCTAGCTATACTGAAGTTCTCCAATCTACTTGCTAGGGTGGTATCAGAAGGCTAATTGGGGAGTCATGAGTTTTAATACCTTCTGGACAGTAACAAACCACACCTTTTGGTGTATATGCAGCCTGTATGGATCTGCTCAACTTTTATCTTCATTAATTGACAATAATTCCTGTCCTTGCAGAAAAATCAGAGGAAAACTAGTAAAGTAGCAACTTTTGTCCATATCCAATGGAAACAAGGCCATGTATAGTGTTGGTGGAGGCTATGTGTGGAAGAGTACAGGACCCTCCTAATCCAGGACAAGGGTTATCAACAGAGTCCTGGAGGCCAGCCAACAATTCCACTCCTGGCGTATAGTAACAAGCAGCCCTTACCCCTCCCATGGGGTTCAATGGAGACTATCAAGAAAATATGTACTTCAACTATCACCTGGAAACAATGAAGATCAGGAAAAAAGTTAATTTTTTTTCTATTTTTATACAATCTATACACTATCTTATTATTTATAGCACTTTAATAAATTGATATGTAAAACTATCAAAAGTATAAACAAAAAACTAATTGATATTAATTCCTAATAAACTATATGAGGAAATCATGGTATTTCTTACTGAAAATATGTGAAAACTAAAGATTCTATCTTTAAACTCACAAATAATTTTCTATTAAGTCAAATTAATCATAAACAAGTTAAAATATACACCCCACTTTCCAAATTAATGTCTTAAATGTAAAATTATTTTATTTGCCATGAAGAGGAAATTTCCCATTTTTTTCTCTCTTCATCTAAACAACCATGACAGAAATCTAGGGTAGCATCTCAATGCTTAAAGAAACCAATTTCACCTTAATTTTTTTGTTATTTTTTCTTGAGGCAGGGTCTCACTCTGTAGCCCAGGCTTTCCTAGAACTCATTGTATAGCCCAAGCTAGCCTTAAACTTATAGCAATCCTCTTGTCAAATGCTGAGATTACAGGTATGAGTCACCACACCATCCTCACTTTCAGCTTCTATATTTGTTGTTGTTATTGTTTTAAACTTGACTCTGCAAATATAAAATCAAGGTTTTGAGTAACAATGTTTTCCATCCATTCTTCTTGAGTGCCCAGCCTCTGCTCTCGAAGTATTAAGTAAGTACCAAGTGGGTAATAAAATGAGGCCTGAAGAATTCCAAAGAATTCTACACTACATTTTTTAAATATTTTATTTTTATTTATTTATTTGAGAGAGAGAGAGAGAGAATGGGCAGACAAGCACTTTAACCGCTCGGCCATCTCTCCAGCCCTAAACTACATTTTTTGACAGAGTGTTGCTATATAACCCAGGCTGGCCTTAAACTCTTGACTCTCCTATCTCTACCTCCTAAATGCTAGGATTATAAAGGTATACCACACCTGGCATAGACCAGATTTTAATGAGAATATGTGCTTTGTTTAAATACTTCACATATTTGAACATGAGGGGTAACTCTAAATATCTATTGTTGATTTGTTCTTAATTTTATTCTTCAGCTATTTTGAAAATCAAGAATAAATTATAGAAATATCAATATATAGCATAGGCTTAAAAAGTAGTTTCATAAAACATTTAAGTAGCCGGGCGTGGTGGCGCACGCCTTTAATCCCAGCACTTGGGAGGCAGAGGTAGGAGGATCGCCTTGAATTCAAGGCCACCCTGAGACTGCATAGTTAATTCCAGGTCAGCCTGGGCCAGAGTGAGACCCTACCTCGAAAAATGAAAAACCAAAAAAAAAAAAAAGTATAAATAAAACTCACCTCTATTTCTTTTCTTAATTTTTCATGTGTTTTTTTCTCTTCCTCAAGAAAATAAGTTTTTTCTACAATAGATTCTTTTATAGTTGTAATATTATTCTTTAGCTTTGAAATGTCCTCCTGTACGTTTATAAAATTTAAAATATGCACATCAAAAACAAATACTCAATATAAAGCTAAGATTTTCAGTGCTTCTAGAATTTAAAAACAACCAGCCAAATCAAGATTTAATTTTGAAAAGTAGGATTAGAATATGAATAGAGGATAGAGAACTTGTATTCAAACAAACCAACCTTGCATTTGAAAGCATAAACTAAAATCAAATGAAAAAGAGACATAATGATGGGGGTAACTGCCTGACAATAATGGAATAGATTTTTTTTTTTAATTCTCTGTAGTCTTTGAAGAAGAGAAATGCAAAAATGCTTAAGGTATAATTATCAATTCAGATTGTTTTTATAACACCATTAAATATATTAAATTGATATGGTCTGGGATTATTGGCATAAAAGCTAGAACCTCAATATTTTTTATGAATTATACTTTCAACAAATGGATTGAGCACTGTGATTTTATTTGATCATATATTTTTATAAATCTGCAGAGGATCTATAAATATCTTCTTTATGTAATATAGTTGTTGCCTACCTCACATAATTACTCAAGTGTTTTTTAATGCTTTTGTGTCTGTGTGTATGGGCACATGTGCCATGGCACACATGTGGAAGTCAAAGGACAACCTTAGGCATCTGTGCTTCCCCTTCTTTGAGATGGTGTCTCTTGATTCTGTAAAGGAAGTGTACTATAAGACTGCAGAGGAACTAACCACACTAGCTGGTTCCATCTTCCATTCTGGTTGGCAGATTGGGAGCACAGATGCATGTGCCACTTTGCATCTGACATTACCTTGCTCTCTGCAAGCAGTCACCTTTAACCTATGATCCATCTTTCCAGGCCCTACTTACTCAAGTTGTTTTTATGTTTGTTTGTTTGATTGGTTGTTTCATTTTTTGAGGTAGGGTTTCACTCTATGCCAGGCTGGCCGGAAATTCACTATGTAGTCTCAGGGTGGCCTGGAACTCTCAGCAATCCTCCTACCTCTGCCTCCTGAGTGCTGGAATTAAAGGCATGCACCATCACACACAGCTAAATTTGTTTTTTTTATTGTTAATTGTAAAAATAATTTCTGAATATAGTAGAACAGCTATGGGTATTTGATTAGCCATTAACTTATGATTTACTTGATCTACTTATGAAATAAAAAGTTTTAATAATTAGTAATTCAAACCTGTAGTTGTGTTATGTGGTTTCCTTGTGGATTTTGGAGATCATGTGTAAGTTCTTCTTTCATTTTCTTCAGTTTTTTAATGAGATCTTGTTTTTCATGGAGTTCAGTCATAAATGACCATTTGCTTTCTATCTCCCCTAAGCTACCTTTATGTGCTTTTATCTTTTCATAATATGCATTGTATCTTATCATTTGCTCCTCAAATTCTTCTTGGGCTGTTTCTGTATCAAATTTAAGCTTTATATTTTCTGTGTACAGGGTCTTAATTTGAGCTTCCAGCAGTCTACAATGGAGTTTAGAATCCTCTATGGCAGCATCTTGTTGATAAATTTTCCTCTCTGTTTCTTTAGTTTCTACAGCAACAGCTGTTCTTTCTTTTTCAAGTCCATGAAGTTCATTCTGAAATATATTTCAACATTATCAGTATAATCATGGTATTCAGTGTGATATGAGTCATTATTCTGACCCCTATTACCTGTAGAAAAATTGCTAACATAAATGTATATATTTATAAGAGATAGAAAATTTGATTTATAATATAAACAATAGTACACAATTGTTTTGAACTCTCAGAAGGGTTCTAATGTTATTTATTTCTTATATTTTATATATATATTTAATTCTAAATTTTAAAAGTCTATCATTTTAACATCTTGTGTAAAAAGATAATAATTTTAACAATTCTTTCTCAATCTTAAAACTCCCTTCAAATATAAGGCTTCCTCATTGTGCAGTCGGTATAATTTCCTCTTCTTTTTATGTATATAAATCTTCAGGGATTCACATCCATATGCACATCTTGAGCAATGTATCTGTTGATTGTTCACAGAATATAAGTGGTTCCTGATGCCACTATCCATCTCAACTTGATCATGTCCAAAAATCAGACTGTCTTCCTCCTTTCCTAGCCTATTTCCTCCTCTTCTTTTTTTATCATCTATTTCCTCTTCTATCAGCTATCTATTGTCAGAACCACAACACTTCAGTAACATACAACTAGGTATTAATCATGGATATTCCTGGGAGAAGCTGGGGTTGTCTAGGGAATCCATGTTGATGAGAGCAGTGGGGCATTGCTAGATGGTTCCGCTGATTTTGGATGGTTTGCAGAAATGACTGGCTGAGGTACCTGTTTTTAAAATGGCTTTCAGAGAAAACTATTTCAAATTTTCTTAAACAGGAAAATACATAGTCATTGAATTCTATGTCTTGGTAGTTTTTTTTTTTAATTTCTTATTTTTATTTATTTATTTGACAGAGAGAAAGAGGGAGAGAGAGAGAGAGAGACAGAGAAAGTGAGAGAATGGGAACGCCAGGGTCTCCAGTCATTGCAAATGAACTCCAGATGCATGCGTCCCTTGTGCATTTGGCTAACATGGGTCCTGGGGAACTGAACCTTGGTCCTTTGGCTTTGCAGGCAAATGCCTTAACTGCTAAGCCATCCCTCTTTGTCTTTGTAGTTTTTTAAAAAAGCACAAATTATTCCATGTAAAACTACATTATTGGAAGCAATTTACCCATGTAAAAGGTAAAAGTGAGGGAAGAATGGTACAAATGAATTGCTGATGTCCTCCACACTTGCATTATTATTCTGACAATATAGATGATAAAACTGAGGTCCTGAGATGCTAAGTAGCAAAGGTAGCACAAGTAATAAAATATGGAATCCTGGCTTTAAATATAGGAATGCTTGAGCCTGCAGTTCTGTAATTTTTCTCTTTTCTGTTCTTTTGCCTTTGTATGTGGTGTGCATGTGTGTTTATATGTATGTGGATACATGTGTATGCAGGTGCATGTGCATGTAGAGGCCAGAGGTCAATATCAGGTTTCTTCCCCAATCATTCTAGCCAATCATTAAACCTTGGACAGAAAGTCACGGAAACCCCTGATTTATAATTAATGGTCAGAAGCATGTGCCTGACAAGTGAAGTGGGGGCAGTTTCATTGAGCTGAGACATTTTACTTGTGAGGTCTGTTATTAACTCCAGGCTGATAGTCTCAGAATTCAACTGAACTGTTAGGATCCAGTTGGTGTGTAGAGAATTATAAATTTGGCTGTTGGTGTTGGAAAATATCTAAGACTTCTGACATTGTTCTTCAAAAGTATTTTTAAATATTGTAGTTTTTTTTAAATTTTCATACATCTTTTAGAATCAGCCCATCCATACTCACAAGAAAGCCTGCTAGGATTTTCATTGAGTGTTTTTAATGTATAGATAAAATTGAATAACTGGGCTTGGAGGGATGGATTGGCGGCTAGGGTGTTTGCCCGCAAGGCCAAAGGACCCAGGTTCATTCCCCAGGACCCACATTAGCCAGATGCACAAGTGGGCGCACGCATCTGGAGTTCATTTGCAGTGGCTGGAGGCCCTGGTACGCTCATTCTCTCTCTCTTCCTCTTTCTCTGCCAAATAAATAAAGAAATAAAAATAAAATAAAGAGAAAAAATTGAGATAAGTAATGCATTAATAATATTGAATGTTCTGATTCATGAAAATGATGCAGCTCTCCACTTTTTAGGTCTTCTTTAATTTTCCTCTTCAATACATTGCACTGGCTAATATGAAAATTTTAGAAACCATTTGCCAAATTTATTCCTAACTGTTGAATAGTTTTGGTCCTACTGTAAATGGTATTAAATTTTTAAACTTTTGATAGTCTCTGGCCCACATATAGAAATACAATAGCCTTTTAAAAATTATTAGTCTTATATCTTATGACCTTTCAAAACTCATTATTATCCTTAATTGCCTTTTCATGGATTATTTGGCGTTTCTCTAAAGATAATCATGCCATCTGGGACTAAGAGCAGATTTACTTCCTCCTTTCTCCTCTGGATGCATTTTATTTCTTTTCCTTGCATGAGGCACTGACTTGAACTACTGGGACCACTTTGAATAGAAACAAGAGCACACGTCCTGCCATATTCCTGATCTTTGGAGAGAAACATGACATCTTTCAACTTGGATGTATGGCTACCTTCAGGAGTTATACAGATGATCTTTTTTTAGATTAAGAATTTCCCTCCTATTCTTAATTTGCTGAGCATTTTTGTCACTAGTAGTAGTAGACTGTAACATATGCTTTTTATATATCTAGAAGTCTCTTTCTACAACAAAATTTTCACTGTAATTTTACTTAAAATCCATTTAGATCTTATCACTTCTAGAAAGATCAAGGCTTCTTATCCTATTATATAGTGTCTGTCATCTCTCAAAGCATGTCCTATGCTATATCATCCCTAACTAAACTATTTTAGACCCCTGTGAATTTTCTCTGGAGTATCATCCCCTAAATCTTTAAACCTATCCCAGATACCAAATAATTCAGGTAAAGTCTAGCTGTCCTTTAACGCTCACTTCTTTTATGATACTCCTTGTGTTAAATCTATTTTAGGGCCATTCTAATGTTGACACTACTACTATATATGTGATTTGTTTATTTCTTTGTCTTCCTCCCAAATAGGTGATACGAAATATAAGAGTAAGGACAATGTTTAGTAAAATACTTAAGAGAAAGTAAGCTCTCAATATAAGTAAAGTAACATCTGAAGTATTGTAAAACTAAGATACTATATTACATTTGATTTTTAAATACATTCTCTTTTAGAAGCAATTAATAAAATGCAAATATTTACGATATCCATATCACCTCATCAATTTATAGTCATCATATGTCCACTAATACATTAACACTTAAAACCAATGTCAAAATCAATCCCTGTACTGTCTACCAGGGCCCCCAAAATGATACCTTACATATGTTTTCAATGTTTACTCTAATCCTCATAAAAACCTTAGCACAGGCTGGAGAGATGGCTTAGTGGTTCAGGCACTTGCCTGCAAAGCCAAAGGATCCTAGTTTGACTTTCCAGGACCCACGTAAGCCAGATGCATAAGGGGGTGCATGCATCTAGAGTTAGTTTACAGTGGCTGGAGGCCCTGATGTGCTCATTCTCTCTCTCTCTCTCTCTCTCTCTCTCAAATAAATAAAATATATTTTAAAAATATCTTAGCACGTGACCCATTATCTCTGTTTTACAAATGAAGAAGCAGAAACACAGACAAATTCAATTGTAGAGCTAAAAACTGCAAAGTAGCCTTCAAAACAAGGCAGTTCAGCTCCAGAGCTTATTCTTTTCGTTTTTATGACATATTTAATAACAATTTTATATTGTTTTCATTTCTCTAGTAATATTCACAAATGTAGTTATATTTAATTATGTTGTAGACAAAGACCAAAATGGCTCCCATGTTCCCTGTAGAGGGATTATGAATAAATTATACAATAAAAAAATCATAAAGGGAGGCTACTTAAGATGTAAAGTGACAACTAGTGATTCACAAGCCATATCTGTGACTGGCTTACATTGTAATCGTCCTTAAATTCATGGTTTTGGAAAACAATTATCATACAATGGTGAACGTACAATGATTCTACATTGTATTTTATATACTTATACTACATCTACAGTGACACTGTGTAGGAGTATAAGATGCTCCATAACCCTGGAAAACTCATATGGACTTTACTTGGAGAAAGCAGAAAAAATTGAGGGAATAAATATGAAATTGAAAATGAAGCACCAGAGCCAGGCATGGTGGCGCACACCTTTAATCCCAGTACTTGAGGGAGCTAGAGCTAGAGTAAAATTCTGCCTTGAAAAACCAAAAAAGAAGAAGAAGAAGAAGAAGAAGAAGAGGAGGAGGAGGAGGAGGAGGAGGAGGAGGAGGAGGAGGAGGAGGAGGAGGAGGAGGAGGAGAAGAAGAAGAAGGAGAAGCAGCAGCAGCAGCAGCAGCAGCAGCAGCACCAATAAGTTACCTTTCACTAAAAATTATGAAGAAAATAGATATTTAAAGATTATATAAAATTATCTACCTGCAAATGGAACAGAAGTTTTTTGTGTTTTTCTATTTCTGATGTTTGTGAATGATGCTGTTTTGCAACTTCTTCTACAGCATCAGTTAATGAGGATGTGTCTTCTTTACCCATAGCTAAAAGAATAACATATATAATAAAAATTAAATGCAGATACTTTAAGAAACTAATATTTCTTTATATAAAATCAAGAAAAACTTGATGCTTTTTACTCTTAAATAACTAAATTTAGGGCTAGTAGTCTCCCTTTCTAACTCTAAGCAAAAATCAAGGCCAAAGGCAATAATAATTCAAGGTTGCCTACAGCAATGTTATGCCAAGTCCTTTATAAAACAGTATAAATATTTTGATTGCCTTAATTTCTTTTATCCAGACCACTCGAACATATCCTATAATTACAGTGCTACTCTAATAAGTGAATAGCAATTACAGTTGATGAATTTTCATTCTAGGCCTGTCTTTTCAAATTATATATAAACACTGTATATGCTTATTTCTGGTTAACTATTATTGCTTCTTTCTATTCTGTTACCAATTATAACACAAATAGCCTTTCATTCTACTTTTTTGGGGTTGCTAATCTTTCAACTATTTAGTTCTTATGTCTTCTTCATTACCTTCATTAGAAATGCCTTCAGTCTTCCTTCCTCTGTTGCCTGACATTCTTTGTCTATGATTCCTTTCCCCTGGTTTAGTTCACCTTCCTTATTCCTACAAAACAATCTGTGTTGAAGATGTTTACTTCCTGTCATCCATTCATGAGCATGACAGCTAACTTTTAAATACAACACGAGGGATGGTAGGATTTTTATCAAGAATAGTAGTAATTATACTACAATGGTTAAATGAGATTTTGGAAGGAAAGTGGAACTATATTTAAATCTTAGTTATCAGCTGTTATGATCTTTAGTAAGCTGCTTCTTTTCTTCTGTGTCTTCATCTGTGAAATACCACAGGCCTTTTGTAATATTTAAAGATATTACAATATTGCCTTATGCAATATGTTATATATAATGCAGTATTTTGCATGTGCTGAATAGTCATTATGGATTAGTATCAGGAACCTCCACTACTATGCTGAAATAGATATTGAAATAATAACCAAAATGTGTCAGAAACAATTCCAAGAATAGTTAGCAATTTTTGCCATGAGTACAGGATATACAGAACATAGCATTTCTGTCCATTGTTATTTTGACCAGGGTTAAGTTCTAAACAGTTTAAAGTCATATTTCAGTCTATCCTTTATTTAGGAATAACTGAGAAGGTAAAAGAACAGATGTTTTCCTCCATTGAAAGATGAAGAGTTGTCCAGTATAAGATGCTGCACTGGCAAAGTTAAGGGCATTGTCAACTTGAAGGAAAGGATATCTGACTTTGACCTCCCGACAGAAGTGATACAAGGTGTGGTAATTTGAATATATGGTTCTCAATATATTCAGTGTTTTATTAGCTTGTAGTTTAGATCTGTAGCCATTGTTTGTAAATATATTTGAAATTGTAAGCTGCCAACTCCTACTTAACATTTGTACATAGATTTTTCTAGTTGACTACCTAAGAGCCAAGATTTTTACTGAATCCACAAATGTTTCCAAACTGTACTAAAGTAACAATAAACTTTGAAAGTCATAAAATGTGAACTATTACCCTAATAGTAGAGCACAGGTAAGAAAGTCTCTACATAGAAGTCTATAATACCAGGCTAGAGGGATGGCTTATCAGTTAAGGCATTTGCCAGCAAAGCCAAAGGACCTTGGTTTACTTCCCCAGGACCCATGTTAGCCAGATGCACGAGGGGGTGCATGCATCTGGAGTTCGTTTGCAATGGCTGGAGGCTCTGGCGTGCCCACTTTTTCTCTCTCTCTCATTTTCTCCCCCCCTTCTCTGTCAAATAAATAAATAAAAATAAACAAGAAAAAAGTCTGTAAAACCACTGTCTTTCCTAAAGATTTAGCACAACCATTCATACTCTAGTTACATGTGCATTCTAAAATAAAATTTAGATTGAAACATGATATATTAGCACAAAGAAAGAAAACCAAAATGAAGTTGCTCTTAGGTAAGAAGACTGAAATCAGGGGTGGAGAAATGATTTAGCAGTTAAGGTGCTTGCCTGTGAAGCATAAGGACACAGGTTCGATTCTCCAGTACCCACATAAGAAAGATGCACATGATGGCTCATGTGTCTGGAGCTTGTTTGCAGTGGCTGGAGGCCTTATCATGCCTCCTATTTCTCTCTCTCTCTCTCAAATAAATAAGTAAAATAGTTGAAAAAAAAAAAAGAAGACTGAAATCTATCTAGAAATACATTACACAGCTAAAGAAATACTGTTCCATCTATGTCCTTTCCTCCCAACACACAGACCATCTTAGGTTAGTACTAATGAATCCAAACCTTATATTCTCTAGCATTTTTGTTTGAGTTTCATGATCACACAATCCTTAATTTTATCTGCTGCCTTAAGAATGCATGTTTTGGGTTGGAGAGATGGCTCAGTGGTTAAGGCACTTGCCTGCAATGCCCAAGGACCCAGGATGGATTCCCCAGTATCTATGTAAAGCCAGATGCACAAAGTGGTGCATGTGTCTGCAGTCTGTTTGCAGTGGCTTTAGGCACTAGCACACCTATTATCTCTCTTTTTCTATATGCCTCTTTCTGCCTATGTCAAATAAATAAATAAATAAAATATTTTTTTAAAAAGAATGCATGTTTTTATTTTTTATTTTATTTATTTACTTATTTATTTTTGGTATTTCAAGGTATGGTTTCACTGTAGCTCAGGCTGACCTGGTATGTAGTCCCAGGGTGGTCTCAAAATCTTGGTGATCCTCCTACCTCTGCCTCCTGAGTGCTGGCATTAAAGGCGTGCAACACCATGCCAGGCTGAATGCATGTTTTTATAAATTGACTAATTCAACCAACTGCAGTGGTAAGTGCTTCTATTATGCCTACATTGTGCTGGACACTGTTCTAAGTTCTTAGTTTTTTAAAAGCATTATGTGTGCTTATTCTATGCCAGGTAGTATTCTAAGTACATATATGAACTCATTTGACTCTATGAAGTAGATATTTTAAGTTTAATATTTAAGGAAAAGTGTGATGAATTGAAACAAAACGATCAAAGAATTTGCCCAAAGTCAGATAGCTATTGAGATGTGATCTGAATTCAGGTATTCTGTTTTCAAAGTTCATGCCCTCAATGCTTAACTATGCTAGACTACCAGACTATATATAGTTGTCTTTTGTTTTTGCATGAATGTGCATGTTCTCATGTGTGTGGGCTCAAGTGTGCATTCATGTTTGTGGAGGCCAGAAGTTGATGTTGGGAGCCTTCCTTAGTAGCTCTCCACCTCAGAGTTTGAGATAGGATCTCTCAATAAACCTGGAGCTCACTGAGTTGGGCTAGACTAGCTAGCCATCAAGTCCTAGAGATTCTCTGCCTCTGCCTTCCCAGCACTGGGATTACAGACATGCACCACCATGCCTGGCTTTTATGTGGGTGCTGGGGGTCTGTACTTGCATTGTACGTAAGTCTGTGTGGCAAGCATTTTCCTGAATGAGTCTTCTTTACAGCCCCAACTTTTTAAATGAAGAACTGTATCTATACATAACATTTCTGAATCAAACTGTTATTTACCACCTCCTTTTTGTTCTGATGCTGGGAATTAATCCCAGAGTCTTGTGTGCTAAGCACACATTCAACCACTTAACTTCTTCCTTTCTATTTCACTATTCCCATCAGATTTTCTTCTTTGGGGAACTATTTCAGTCCAGTGGTTTCAACATATCTTGCATGACTAAACAGGAAACCCAGTGAGTTCTTCATGTTTTTAAATTCCTCCTAGCCAATTTCCCTTCCTCATGAGTCCAATTTTCTCTTGCTTTCAAATGAATGTCATTTGCACAATCTACCCAAGATGCTATGGATGTTATTCCCATTATACTTCATATTCCTGCTGTCCTATCTACAGGAAAAGCTGCACTATGAAGATTCATCTCTACTGAGCTTGGTAAGTCCCTAAATTTGATGCTGTATTATACTCCTCCAACCATCCCCTGTAGTGTCTGAAACTCAAGGTCCATCTTCAACAAGGTCTATCTTTGTGAAGCATTATTCCTGTTTCCTATTACTACTGTCCAACTATTACTCTTCTCTTCTATTTAAAAGCTTCTATATATTCCTTGAAATGTATGCTATCAAACTAGGCTTTACCTCAACTCATGGTTATTAACTGGCATCGAATCACCCCTCCTCACTCCTGGATCATATCATCTGATCCATTTGTCTATCACTGCCCCTCTTTCTTCTTTAGAATTTCAACATCCACAGAGGTGGTACAACTAATATTCTGGCCTCTCAGTTCCTTTGTATCTTTTCTCATCCATCCTCTCCAGGCACCCACAAACTATAACCGCACCTCATCCATTACTGTCTCAATGACCTTTTCATTTTCTAGGTCATTCCATCCATTGTTTTGACTGTAATAGCTATTTTGTCACACCAAGGCTGCCAATAAGTTGAATAACTTTATATCAGCCCTCATCTCCTGTCAAGGAATGCAAAAGAAAGCAAGAAGCACAAAGGAATGAAGAAGTTGTTTTGTATTCACTGTCATTTCTCTCAGCTCTTTCTCTGACCTATTTCCCTGGTAAAACCTCAACCACTTGTTTTACTTCAAGTAGCTCAATATGCTTGAAAAGGCACCTCAACCATGCTTCAGTCTCTTTAAATTCATGATGATGTATCAAGTGGGCCCTTGACTGTGGGCTTTCGAATTTGCCAAATCTCATAGATGATTATTTCACTTCACTTCTCCTGTCTTCAAATCTGCCATCTCTCTTTTCTTACTCTTTTTCATTTGATAACCTACTCACTTATTTAAATGTTAATTGAAAATGCCAAAACCGTTAGTGAACAAGCATCTGTTTGTCTTTCTGCAACTATACTAATATACAGGTCTATTTTTTGCTTGCACAGAGTAATGTCCTTTGTCCTATGGAAAGAAACTCCTCCACTTTGGTACTCCTTTCTCACAGCCTCAAGAATATTACTTTGAATGTTGCCATGGCATAATTTCTTAATTTACCTGGTCATACATATAATTCTGAATGACTCATTCAACCACCAGAAATACCACCTTGCTTTGGCACTATTTACACTATTTACAGCAAAGATGCCTACTACCAATACACTTTCTTTCATTTCACTCTTTGTTTTCTTTCTTTTGGTTTTTCAAGGTAGGGTTTCAGTCTTGCTCAGGCTGACCTGAAATTCACTATGTAGACTCAGGGTGGCCTTGAACTCAGTGATCTTCCTATCTATGCCTCCCAAGTGGTGGGATTAAAGGTGGGTGCCACCACGCCCGGCCTCTTTTCACTCTTTTGAGCCCACTAGAATAAAGCATTCACCACACTGCCTTCAAAGCCCTTCTGTATGTAATATATGAGCTCCATGTTGCCACATTCAAAGAAAAAATTCATATTAATTTTATTTGACCTACTGACATCATCTGATATATTTGATCATGACTGCCTGTTTTTTTGCTGGTTCTTTTTCAAGGCGTTCACTTATTAAAGTACCCTACAGCTCATTCTTTACCTTCTTTTCTGTTACTCATTATATACAGCTATTCCATCCAATTCTGTGGCTTCAGAAGCTATGCATCCCCAAATTTAGATCTTTAGCTTATGTAGCATTTTCGAGCTATAGACTCAGACCACATTGTCTATGCCATATTCTCCCATGGGTTTCTAACAGGCATTTCACCTTCCAAACTAAACTCTTGGTTCTGGTATTCCATCCATTGCCACTACTAAACCTGCTCCTTCATAGTATTCTCTACCTCAGTAAATTACAAGTTCATTGTTGTAAAGGTCAAACACTCTATGGCACTCATTATCAGGAAAATCTCTGGAAAGATGTAAAACCCAGGACAATTTAGCCAGACTTACCCAAGATAACCATAAAAAGAATTGTTAGTATTCATAGGCCCTTTGGGAAATCTTTAATGGCATCCCACAAGTAGGCTGTCAAGGCCAATGCCTTACTTACCCCACCTAAGGGACAAGGTAGACTCCTCTCTTTTACTTTCTTTACATGCTGCAATTCTTTTGATAAAATTTATTCATCTACCTTTCAATTATATTGGAACCCACTCATTCCTTACCACTCCCAAATACTGTGTTAGCAAGAAACCTTCCCTGACAACTCTTTCTAAAACATGACCCTAATATTTCACATTCTGCCTCCTTAGTTCTTTTTCTTAAATCATTCATTACTACTGGCATCTTTTTACATTTTTTTCATTTTATATATCGTTCAACTAATGCAAGATCCATGAGGGTCAAGACCTAGAAATGCAGGAACATAAAAAATGTCTAACTGCATTCTCTGTACCCAATCAGGAACAATGTTCTGCTCATGCTGACATTACGGCCAGACTTTGATGTCACCTTCCTTTTAGATGGCATCTCATTTAAGAATTTTTGCTTGACCCTTCTGGTGAGATAAGATCTCTCCTTTTTTGTACTTTTTTGTATTTATTATACTATGATAGGTAACAATATAGTTTCCAAAGTAAGACAGAGTTCGTTTTGCATCCAGTTGTGACATTTACTAAACTATTACATCAGTTGTCTCTAACCCAAGTCTCATATTCCTTGTCTGTAACATGAAAACAATAAAATAACCTGCCTCATCAGCACTGCTGTGAGGAAGATGCATGAAATGAAAAAATGCAAGTAAAGAATTCAGCAAGTTTCTGCCACATAATGAGTATTCAAAAAATTCTTCTCTTTTTTTTTATTAAGTTTTTTGAGGCAGGGTCTCTCTCTAGCCCAGGCTGACCTGGAATTCAGTATGTAGTCTCAAGGTGGCCTTGAACTCATGGCAATCCTCCTACTTCTGCCTCCTGAGTGCTGGGATTAAAGGCGTGCACCACTACACCCTGCTTTTTTCAACAAATTCTTATTCTTGTAACTTTCACCATTTTATACTATCTTTCCCCTTAGACTATAAACTCTATGAAGGCAAATGACATCTTATTCATATTTATAGTCCCTAAAATATTTGATGATGTAATCAAAAGTGAAGGAAATTGATTCAAATAATAAGAAAATAACGGGTACATCTGTTCTCTATTTCTGAATCAACATAAATTGGAGAACTTATACATGACTTTTATTTAACCTATTCATGAAAGGATATCTGCTGTAAAATAGGAAAAGTTTGTTTTTTTCTTGATATCTATAGAATGGAAAAAAGAAAATCTACTGCCATCTACTGGTAATTTGTTAAAATTACCTAAATGAATGTAATACTGGACTAAGCTATACAAGTTACTTCCAACCATGTTTTGGAAGGAAGTTAGAACATTTCTAGAGTCTTCCAAAAAAAAAAAAAAAAAACCTGTAAATCAAATCACTAAAAATGAACTATGGGGAGCTGGGTAATGGTATATGCCTTAATCCCAGAACTTGGGAGGCTAACCTGAGATATATAATGAAACCCTGCCTTAAAATCTTAAAAAGAAAACAACAGAATTATATTCTATGCTGGGTCTTAGAATGTGATTAAACTAAGAATTATTCCCTTCTTTGGCCAGGCAATGAGATTAAAGTTTCAGGATACTTAAAACAGAAATTACCTTCTTGTTGTTGGGCACAACACCCAACCAGAAGCAGCTTATTGGCGGAAATGATTTATTTGTCTTATAGTTTAAAAGGGAAGTTTTTAAATTAATTTATTTATTTTATTTTGAGAGAGAAAGAAAGAGGCAGGTAGAGAGATAGACTAGGCATGCCAGGGCTTCTAGCCACTGCAGATGAACTCCAGATACATCTGGCTTACATGGGTGCTACAGAATCGAACCTGGGTCATTAGGCTTCACAGGCAAGTGCCTTAACCACCAAGCCAGCTCACCAGCCCTCAAAGGGAAGTTTTATCATGGCATGGAAAGCATGGCAAGGATAGATAGCAAGGGATCATATCTTGGCACATCAGCTAGGAGAAGAAAGCCATAAGAGTGAACTCTGGGCTAGAGTAACTGTAAAATCCTAAGGCCTGCCCACAGTGACACACCTCATCCAGTAAGGCTCTACCAGCTGAGAATAAAGTATGAGGCTTAATCATAATCACATGAGACTATGGGGGACATTCCACATTCAAAATGACAAAAGAATCACTGGAGTTTATATTGTTCCTTACCTCCCTGTTCAACACAGACAGCATTCTTACATTACCTATGCTACTTCCAGTTTTCTATCGAAAGTGTATCTCATTTTAGAATAGATAGAATGATTTGTTTATAGTTGAAATTCAATCTTTAAAGGATGTCCTGACAACTCTTTCAAAATGGATTTTACCTCTGGAACAGAAATTATAGGCCTTTATTGAAATCAAGTCATAATTTGTCTCTCATTCAGGACACTAAGGATATAAGGTATTTCCCCTCCCCCCCCCAAAAAAAAACAGTAAGCATGATTTTTACACCAGGAACTTTGTCCTAGGATAAATGGTGGATCTAAAAATATAAGTCCATTTCATACCCCTCAGAACTTGTGAATATGGCTGTTTTTGGCAAAAGGGTCTTTGTAGATGTAATTAAGTTAAGAATCTTAACACAAGATCATCCTTTATTTAAGCTAAGCCTTTAATTAAATCACAGGTGACAGAATTTGTAGACAATGCCCAGACATTATTTCTATTTCTATGTGTAAAAATAAAACCCTGACAGATGACCTGCAGCAAAAAAATGAGGAAACCAGTGCATTATCTACAGTAATTATCTAAGAAGCCAACAAGTTATCTATGAACCAGACTTGGTGAAAGTTAGGGTACTATTTCAAATAACAATCCAAGAAGTCAAATTATAACAGTACCAAATAACCAGTACCTGATAGGTGACTGACATTTTACCTAATTCTTATCCTTATTTCCAACTTGGGACCAACTTGAAGAAGCCAAATATTTATCCATAACCAATAATACAGCATTCCTCCTCATTATTATTGAGCCTGCCTGCAGCTTCTCCATTTCAGTCCTCCAGTCATGGTACCTACTCCCCTTGCCTGCCTTTCTCTAACAAAATGAATATAATGGTGGCTGTGTCCCTTACAAGCTCTAAATAAGTCTCTGCTAGCTCTAATTGGCTGGACTTCATTTGTTTGTACATGTATCTTTATAAGAGAAAGGTAGAGAGAGATTTGAGAGTCAGAGACACAGGGAAACCCATGTACATATAGACACATAGATCCCCAAGTCATGCAGCCTGAGGCAAGGCAGGCCTGGAGCTTCAGAAGATAGAAGATATAAAGAGCCATCAAATGGTGCAAGGTTATGTCAACACTTCTGTTTCACCATCTGGTCTCCATAACTGTGAGAAAACAAATTTTTTGTAGTTTTTAAGTTATCCAGTTGTGGTAATTTGTTCTGGAAGCTTCAGGAAACCTAACATGAGCTTTTAACGAGAAAACTTCATATTTTATATGGTCTTTTCTATAAAGATCCATTATCCTTAGTGTAAATGGCTTAAAAACAACTGTTCTGTTTTTCAAATTCTACCCTTTTCCTAAGATTTACATTGCAGTGTAAGAATGTGTAGGGATTTCCCAGTGGTTTTCTCTTAACAGTCAAGCCCTCAAAATGCTCTAAGCTTCTATGATTCAGTCTAATAAATGACAGGTACAGTTGTTTTCTTAGCCTATCCCCACTTGGCTTCTTTTTTAGTCCTTTGTAAATCATAAGTTGCTAATTCCCATATCATGCCCAATGATCATGGCTAGGGAACTACTCTTTACCAAGTCTGCCCAGTTATGTTCTACAGGCTCATTTGTACAATCTTATTATGAAATACTTGTGTTTGTTCCCAAAACTGTTCATGCCAGTTATACTTAATATTGTGCTTTTGTAACTTAATTAAATGTTATGTAAACTAATGTAGTATAGAAATAATTTTTTGATTCTTAAAAGCTATGTTTAATAACTGATACAGGAAAGGATGTGAGGGGCTGGGAAGATGGCTCAGCAGTTAAGGCATTTGCCTGCAAAGCCCAATGACCCTTGTTCAATTCCCTAGTCCCCAAATGCAGATGCACAAAGTGGCACATACATCTGGAGTTCCTTTGCAGTGGCTGGAGGCCCTTGTGTACCCATTCCCTTTGTCTCTCTTCTCTCTCTCTCTCTCTCTCTGTTTGCCAATAAATAAATACTAAATAAATAAAGGCTAAGAAATAACTTAAAATATTATAAAGAATAAATCTGTACTCAGATTAGTTTATAAATGCCCCTTTAAATTATTTTCTCTCAAATGATAAAAAAGTTGAGAAATCTTTGCTGATAGTTTAGCTGTATGGTTTATGTAAGAAATACACAGCAGAACTCAAGTAAATAGACCATGTGCAAAAAAGACCCTGAATTTTCTCAACAGATTGGCAAATGAGCATATAGTCATGTTAAGCTGAAAAAAAAAATTTAAAGCCTTATTATGTTTTTTTTAGTTTTCTTTGGTTATAAATTACATTTTTCCTTTAAAAACACTTTAGATATAATTAACACAGCATAACATCCATCCATATGAAGAATACAATTCAATGTCCAACTGACTTTTTAGTTTATTTCTTGGATATGGGTCTTGGCTGTACCAATGAGAGGACTTCTTGAGTATGAACAAAATGCTAAAGAAACTATTTTGATTGGTGAGGGAATAGGGTTTCATGGAAAGTTGTGTTTGAGCTCGACCAACCTGAAGCAGTTAAACTACTACACAAAAATAAGTGTCCTAAATACAACAAACAGCAAATGTAAAGAATATGCTTAAGTAGCCTATTCAAAGAACAGCCTCTATTTGAATAGCTTGGAAATAGGGCAGTCATTCTTTTCAGACTTAATTATGTATCTGAATCATACATAGAGATTAAAACAAACAGGCAAAGCAAAACATGTCCAGGCTTGATTCCTAGAGATTTTAATTTAATATATAGCTGGGCTGTGGAGTCATTATGTTGTTCTTGCTATTATTATTATCAATTATTATTTTATTTTTTTATTTTTACTACAATTCTACTTGTGATTGAGAATCTCTGGAGGTATAATGAGAAAAGAGTGAGAGTTAAGAGATGAGTCTAAGTCAGATGGTGAGGGAAGTGCTATGCAAATACAATAAAACAACTTCCCTAACAACGCCACTGGAATTTTACTGCTACAACTGTTTGCTGCGTGAGAGTACCTGACCTCTCACAATTGTGCATAAAAGAAGGGATAATGTTCTAAATTTGCTTTGTAACTAAAAGACTTCTATTTTTCTTAAGATAATATAATTAACCTAAAACAACTTCAGGGTTGAGCATGTACCTTCTGTTCAGGCGTATTATCTAGCCCACAAGTTTATTAAAAATGCCCAGTGATGGGCTAGAAAGATGGTTTAGCAATTAAAGCACTTGCCGGCAAAATCTAAGGACCCTGGTTTGATTGCCCAGTGCCCATGTAAGCCAGCTACACAACAAGATGGTACCTGTGTCTGGAGTTTGTTTTCAGTGACTAGAGGTCCTGGGCACCCATTCTTTCTCTATCTGCCACCCCCCCCCCAAATAAATAAAAGAAAGTATTTTTTTAAAATGCCACAGAAGGGCTGGAGAGATGGCTTAGTGGTTAAGGCACTGGCACGCAAAGCGTAAGGACTCATGCTCAACTCTTCAGGTCCCACGAGAGCCAGATTACATAGTGATGCAAGCATGCAAGGTCACACATGCCACAAGGGGGTGCACGTGCTTGGAGTTTAAATTCTTTGGCTGAGGTCTTGGTGTGCCAATTCTCTTTCTCCCTCTCCCTCCCCCCCCCCCTCCCCCTCCCTCTCACACTCTGGCATGAAAAAGAAAGTCAGTCTGTTGGGTTTGCCTCAAAAAAACAATGCCCATTGCAAATACAAATTTACAAAAAAAAAAAAAAGTCCAGCCAGGGACTCTGAAGAGCAGATTTTTTTCTGGGCTGGTGTTCTCGGTCTGTAGTCAAATACAGGCAGGTGCACACTTAGAAGAGCTCTTCTAAACTCCCAGATAGCTAAGATTCTTTCTCATTCAAGGAAAAGAGTTCGGAGCACTTATAGGAGCTCCAGTGAGGATAATGGGTCCTCACCCTCCATCATAGACATGTCTGCAAAAGCATCATTTCTCTAGCTTTTTGAAGAGTGGATATTTTTCCCTTTACAGTACGTGATTTCCATATTATAGCTGCTCAATATTTGTAAAACAGTTAACATTAAATTCTTGGGAGATAAAGACACTAAATTGTGACATTATGGTGTAAGATTTACTGCTTGTTGTCATGTTAGGGGCACATTTTTAAAGGGTCCTATGGGACATCTGTGTTGTGAAGAGGAAGTCAAGAATGTTGTTTACCAGCAGGAATCACAGAATCAGCATAGACACACAAAAAGAACTAGCCAACTTGTTTCTGGAAACTATCCAAACACCGTCCCAAGAGGCTCCTTACTTGAACCCTAGGTTGAAGGAAGTTGCCAAGAGCTGACTAGACTGGGCCTCAGAAACCCAGTGTCGCGATCACACCGCCCGACAGCGCAGCGCCCGGTCCTGGGGCCGCAGCGAGGCCGACTTCCAGCTTGTTCTCCAGAGCGCTCCGGGCCGCCGCCGCCCTCAGCCCCTTCCCGCTGGCCCGCGGTGCCCGCCGCCCTCAGCCCCTTCCCGCTCCCCTCAGGCGACGCGCCTGCCCGCCTTCCTCCTCCTCAGGGGCGGGTTGCGCCGACCTCTTCCGGGCCCGACCTGCCGGCCTCCCGCAGCTGACCGCCGGGTTCCGGGGCTCCGGCAGCCTCGGGGCGACGACGCGCTGCGGACCCGGCCGCGCTGACCCGGAACTGGGCGGGCGGCGGGCAGGGCTCGGCCCGGGAATCCCCGCGCAGGGCGCCGGGCGCGGCTCTGCACGGCGGGGCCTTGCGCCAGCCGGCCGACGGCGGGGTTTCCACGCGCTGTGCCGCGCGGCAGCGCGTGGGCCCCGGGGACACGCTCGTCCGCCGGCCGGGGAGGCGTCTGCGCCCTCCCGAAGTGCCCGCGGGCGGAGGGGAAGACCGGGGGCCGGGCCGCGGCTCCCGGACCCGAAGGGGACGCTGCCCAGGCGCGCCAGGCCGTCGCTCGTCTTTCATTGCTGGTGGAAACGGGAACCACCCCGGGAGCCGGCGGGCCTGGCGGCGGGCTGCCCCCAGGCCGAGGCTGGCGTGAAGGTGAGAGAGCCCGCCAGTCAATCCGAAAGCATCTCTCCGACTGGTTTCGGGATCATTGCTGAGTGTGGGGTGCTGTTTACATCCTGGAAGGGGGCATTTGTCTCCTCAGTGTTTCTCTTCTGAAAACTGCGATTTGCAAGTGCACTTCAGCTTAACATCCGGAGCTGAAAACCTTGGTGTTTCATTGAGGGGACATGATCCACTATGAGGCATCTTGTAATTTAAAAACAGGGCTTGGGCTGGAGAGATGGCTCAGTGATTAAGGCGCTTGCCTGCAAAGATAAGGACCAGAGTTTGAATCCACAAGACCCACATAAGCCAGCTGCACAAAGGGGCACATGTATCTGGAGTTCGTTCGCAGTGGCTAGAGGCCCTGGTTGCGCCTTCTTTCTCTTTCTCTTTTTCTCTTTCTCTTTCTCTTTCTCTCGTCTGCTTGCAAATAAACAAAGCACAGGACTTGATGTGTCAGCAAGTAATTTCATACTTTGTTGCCAGAACTATTCTGCTGGAAGATTACAGTTACTCTCTCACAAAATAAAAGATGGCTTTGCTGTAATTGTCATGTTTCCTTTATGAAGACTGCGTTAGCTTTCCCAGGTAGCATCTAGATTTGTTTTGCTTAGTTTTTTAGACACTGAAATTCCATTTTTTTCTTGCCCACAACGAATTTCTGTTGTAACTTGTAAGACAATTGATATAATTTTTAATGTTACTTATGCTAATTATTTTTCTTTTCAAATATTTATTTATTTATTTAAGAGGGAGAGAGAAAGGGAAAGAGAATGGGCACGCTAGAACCTCTAGCCACTGCAAATGAACTCCAGACCCATGCGCCACCATGTGCTTCCGGCTTACATGGGTCCTGGAGAATCAAACCTGGGTCCTTGGCTTCACAGGCAAGTGCCTTAATCGCTAAACCATCTCTCCACCCATGCTCATTTTTCTTTACAGGTGATTTATTTGGCACAAACGTGTTCTTTTAAGAGAATCACACAGTACTGAAAGATGGTGGAAGCAGTTTTGATTGATCTCTTTGGTTTGAAATTGATCTCTCAGAAAAACTGCTCTCAGACACTGCTGAAGACATTGAGTGCTATCCAATACCACCATGCCACCAAGGCCAAGTTCCTTTGCATAATGTGCTGCAGTAATGTGAGCAGTGACAGAGATAGTGAACATGATCCTTGGGAATTGGAAACAAGAAATGGATTACCAGCTCTCTTGAGAGAATTTGAGACTGTTAGAAAACCCAGCATGGCTGCCTCTTTGTATACTGTTAAACAAAAAATTGATGAAAAAAATCTGAGCAGCATTAAGGTGATTGTACCCAGGCACAGGAACACATTAATGAGGGTGTTTATTGATCAACTCTTCACTGCAGTTTACAATTTTGAGTTTGAGGATTTACAGGTGACTTTGAAGGATGACCTTTGGAAACAGCTCACTGAAATAAACGCGATCGAAGTCCAGAATGAAATAGCAACATACTTGAGAAGCCTGCCAGCACTGAAAGGAGAATTGAGCATTATCACATCTCCTTTGATTCCAGGTATATTCGGCACTCTTTGCTGTTTTTATTGTATGCATAAAAATCCAGTCTTTTGTCAGAAGTTACTCACTTCCTTTCCCCCTTTCTTTTGAATGACTCTTGCAGTGTGCTTATTAGTACCTTTTGCAACATGGGAATGTCATAGATGGCCTTGTGGTTCCGCAGTGTCCTTCAGAGCCACTCTAAATAAGCAAATTTTTCTATGCAAATTCAGCTTTAAGAGAAATCTCAACCTTCCTTAAAATGAGATTTCTAGCCTGGAAAATCTTTGATTTAGAAATTCTGAAACCTCAGCTCATTGACATTTTGACAGAAGTATGAGATTTAAAATGTCACTCTTCCTTTTGGTTAAACAGTATTTTTTGTGGGCTACATGCTATTGTGTATAACAAAGACAGATAAAACAGAAGATGCCATTTGAAGAGCAGAAAATCTCATATGGAAGGTAAAACAAACATCAATATGTAATGAGAACACATGCTAGAGTGCTATCAGAATTAGGAGCCAGATAAATACTTGCAGGTTGAATCAGTGGGGAAGGTCCAATGGAGAGCCTGACTTTTATAATGCTTTATAGTCTTTTTTAAGAACATCTTTAATTTTTATTATTTATCTTCAATAGATACCTTCATACATGGATTTACTACAAGAACAGGTGGGATATCTTATATACCCACTCTTAGTTCATTCAACCTCTTCAGTAGTTCCAAACGGAGAGATCCTAAAGTAGTTGTTCAAGAAAATCTACGTAGGTTGGCAAATGCTGCAGGATTTAATGCAGAGAAATTTTACCAAATAAAGGTAAATTTTTGTTTAATATTTTGAAATATTTCAAGTGTACTTTTTACTTTGTTAGTACACAGATTTTAAGTCCTTAAACTTTTGCTTCTGGTGTTTCACCTGTTTATTTTAGGATAACACTATAGTTATTTTTGTCCAATTTGTATATCATTGCCAAAAGGGCAATTATGTTAATAAACGTATTTATATTATCTGGATATCCTCATTCTAGAAATATAGTTAATTCTCAGAGAGTATAATACCATTGTATTTTTTATATAAAAGAAAGGTCCCTAAACAAAAAGGATAACAAAGGTAATAATAATAATAATTTAAGTGAACATTAGGGAGAAGTAGAATTATGGAAAAATATCTTGTTCCTTCCAGAATACTATCTTTACTTGAGTCTGGGAAGAGGAAAATATTGATTTGTAATTTAACATTTTTCAAAAGAAAGTAAAATTTACATTTTGTGGAACATGCTTTAAGTAGAAATTACTCATCTTTAGTGGAAAGTATTCATGATTTGAAGTCTGTTTCCTATAAGTAAAATATGCATTGAATATTTTATCATCAATAGAGTATAATAGTAATACTTACTGAATTCTAGTAATCTTTGTGTGTGTATGTATAGGTACTGTATGTTCATGTGTATAGGCATGTTTGTATGTGTATGGGTGCATGTGTGTGTGCAGATACTCATGTATGCGTGTAAACATGTGTGCTTTGGAGGCCAAGGTCAATGTTGGGTGTCCTCAGTTGCTTTCCACCTTATTTTTTTATTTGTGTGGGAGGGGTGCGTGCACATGTGTGGATGCATGTTTGTATGTGAGTGGGCACATGCATATGAAGCCAAAGATCAACATTAGGTGTCAAATTCAATTCCTTTCTGCTTTATTTATTGATGCAGGATTTCTCACTGAACCCAGCTCTCACCTATTCAGCTAGACTTGATAGTCAGCTGGCCCGAGGTGTCCCCTCCTCTTTGAGTTCTGGAATCACAAGCGCACACCACTACACTTGGAAGTCACATGTTCTGAGGGTCAGAACTCAGGCCCCCATGCCTGTGCAACATGTGCTTTACTGATGAACCATCTCCACAGACCCACCTCCTTATTTTTTGGTATAGGGTCTCCCTGAATCTAGAACCACTGATTCAGCTAGACAAGCAAGCCAGTAACTCTTAAGAATCTACTTGTCTCTGCCTGCCCCATTACTGGCATAAAAGACATGCCTCACATCATTATGTGGATGCTAAGACTCCAAGCCCAGGTTCTCATGCTTACACAGTAATCACTTATCCACTTAGCTATCTTCCCAGCCCAGATGCTAGTAGTAGTATACTGGTTATATAATTGTGTACTGAAATGAGTACTTTCAGAAAAGTTTATTTATTTATTTATAAGAAGTCTTATTTCAAAACCTTTTTCTCACACATTTCATACTAGACTGATCATGCCAGTGATGTCTGGATTATGGGAAAGAAGGAGCCTGAATCTTACGACGGAATAACCACAAATGAGAGAGGAGTCACAATAGCTGCTCTTGGTGCTGACTGTATACCTATAGTTTTTGCAGATCCTGTGAATAAAGTATGTGGGGTTGCTCACTCTGGTAGGTACACTTAATCAATTATTTAGAATTTTACGAATTTGTAGTACAGAATAAGTTACATTTTTTCCTTATGATCATGGGAAACAATGAATTGCATTACTTTGTGGTAGAGTTAGCATGCATTCTAGGAGCAGATATAAACACTATAAAATTCAAATTATATGAATCAGACTACAGTTCTGTAAAGTGCAATCTAGGTTTTTAAGCTAACTGCCAATGTCTCCAAGCAAGATAGTATTAATATTTTGGGAGGGATAATCGTATGGTACTATTTAAGTAATCTTTAGCTTTTGAAGTTCTTAATATGCATAAGCACCCCAGGCATTATACTAATTAAAGAACAGCTCTCTGTGTTTTTTTTCAAAACAGTCCCTAGTGGCGTGTCACTGTCTCTAGTTTAGAACCTTTTAAGTCCAGGCACCGGAGAACAGGAATGTTAGGTGTGTTCTAGAAAGGAGTTTACCCAATAAAGCAGCATGAATAAAAGCATTTAGTTCAGAAAAGTAAGCCATATTTGTCTTGTTTCCATAAGTGGAAAATCACATTCAGCATAAATAACTAAATGTATTTAACTTTAATTATTAGCTGAAGATAAAAGCAAAGAAGTATTTCCAGATGCTTTGTTGTATTAAAGTTAAATTTAGCTTCTAAAGGAATTTTAGACTAGTATTTAGAATATTCAGTTATCATTATTTTATGTAAATGAGAGATGATTTTTAAATTTCTTTTTACTTATAAAACTATCTTGCTATATAGACCATAAAAAAGGGGCTTAGTTTTCTTTTTACCTAGCCAAACTATGGAATTGGATGAGAAGTCAAGTTTACTATATAATAATGTTAAAAGTAGTTTAAAATTTGCACCTGAGGTCAAAAGTATTGTTATTTGTTACTTCTTAGGTTTTGAAACATTTAGTTTTAAGGTAGCCAAGATTTATTCAAAATGAAGTTGTAAATGTGAAGTTTTATGTCATTAATAAATAAACCTTGAAGCAGAATATAGTTGGATATATTACATACTCATTTTATCATGTATCAACAAATCTAAAATTCTTCTATGGGTTAATGTAATAAATATTTTAACCAGATGTGTATATGTGAATTTGCATGTGTATTTGTGAATCTGAATGTGTTGGTGAGGGAATAATTAAAGGTTTCCATAGAAGAAAGGTGCTCCTCTGTGTAGAAAAGTCTTGACAATGTCACCTTTCAGCTTAAGGGATCTATACCTTGTTGCAATTCTCTGAAAATTATTGCCTAATTTTTCAAAGGTGCCTCAAAATCAAGATGTTAAAAAAATTCCCATATTTTTCTTATTTTTATTATGTTTTTCTTATTGAAATCCCATCTACTCACAAAGCAGCTCAGATTTTCATTCTTTTCCTCTTTCCCTAACCACACACTCAGTGAGTGACCAGTGGATGCTGGATGTCTCATCTGAATATTTATTGCCTTCATCCTTTCTTCCTGTCACCTGGAAAGATACCTGAGTGCTTAGCTTTAGACTGAGAGGCATACCAAATGGTGAAGGAGATAAGGAGGCTCCTTAATGACCATCTAAATTGGCTGTTTATAACTCTGATGTAGGGCATAAAAAAAAATTTAATATTCCTGGGGTTTTTGTCTTTGAGAAGTAGTAGGAACGGGAGTGAAGAAAATGGTTTAATCTTAAAACTCTTCATAGAATCCAGTGAAGCCGAGAAGTAAAACCAGCCTGGCAATAGTAATCTGAACAAGTGTATAAAAGGGACAGTTCCTTTGAATAAATTCAAATTTGTTTATAAGAGGAGAGGTGATAAAACTAACTATAAACTAGCACTGAGAGAAATTAAAGAAGCAGCAAATTTGGGAAGAAGTGTCATGTTCATGATTGGAAGACAGTAAGATAATATTGCTCAAAGTGATCTATCTATACAGTTGGTGTAATCCCTACCAAGTCACAAGGAATTTTTAATAGAAATAAATCCCTTCTAAAGTACTTATGTAATTTCAAGTAGACCTGTGTGGTTACAGCAATCTTAGAAATAAGTTGCATGATTTCACAGGTCCTGATTTAAAAATGATTTTCAAAGCTGTGGTAATCCAAACAACATAGTCATACTGAAGAGTACATTAACCAATAAAATAGAACAGAAAGCTTCAAGTCTCATCCAAGTGCTTTTCAGCAAACGTGCCAAACCATCCACTGGGAAAGACAGTCTCTTTAAACAATGGTGCTGGGAAAAATGGATATCTACATGCTAAGGAGTTTTCATTTCTTTTTAGTTCAAAAATAAGTCAAAATGAATCAATGACCTAGATTTTAAGAGAGAACTATAAAACTCTTAGGAAGAAAATCAGCAGTGTAAGTCTCCATGACTTTGGATTAAGCGTGTTTTTTTTTTTCTTTTTTCTTTTCTTTTCTGTTTTCTTTTCTTTTTTCTTTTTTTTTTTTCTTCAGTTTTTCGAGGTAGGGTCTCACTCTAGCTCAGGCTGACCTGAAACTCACTATGTAGTCTCAGGATGGCCTTGAACTCATGGTGATCCTCCTACCTCTGCCTTCCCAGTGCTGGGATTAAAGGCGTGTGCCACCACACCTAGCAAACATGTTTTTTTCTAAATATTTAGCACAGAAAAAACAAAGGTAAGCATAGATAAATTGGACTTCATCCAAATTAAAAATGTTGTGCATCATATGTCACAGTAGAATGTAAAGGCAGCCCATATAGGTCTATCGCCATACCACCCTGAACATTCCCGATCCTGTCAGAAAGGCAGCCAGTACGATGGAAAACATTATTTGCAAATCATGTAGTTCACAGTCATGTAAAGAACTCTTAAAGCTCTATAGTGAAAAAACAACAGCTGGATTAAAAATGGGCACATTAACAGATATTTTGTCAAAGATATATGCCAATGGCCAAAAAAGTCATTCAAAGGTATTAAGTTAGAAAAATTATAACCAAAACTACAATTTCATCTTATATCCATTACAACAGCTTCTATTTAAAGCACTAAAGAGGTAAGAAATTCAAACCTTGTTACACTATTGGTGGTAATATAAAATGATACAGCCACTATGTAAAAATGTGGTGGTTCCTCAAAAATTTAAAAATAGAATTATGATGTAATCTAGCAGTTCTACCTCTGAATGTGTGTCCAGAAAAAGCTGATCTAGATCTAGAGATGTTTGTACATTTCCAGCAGCATGATTAACAATATGCATTAGGTAGAAGCAACCTACCTAATGAATAATTAGCAAAATGTGGTACATAAATAATAGAATATTACTTAGCCTTTAAAAGGTAACTGAAAAGGTTGGGGAGATACCTCAATCAATGAAGTGCTTGGCTTGCAAGCATCAGCATGTGAGTTTGATCCCTAGAACCCACATAACAGTGCCAGGCATGATGGAGCATGCTTGTAATCCCACTGCTGGGAAGGCAGAGACAGGACAATCCCCGAGGATCATTGGCCAGCCCTAGTCTGGCCTATTTGGTGAGCTCTAGGCCAATCATAGACCTATGTCAAAAACAGATGGATAGTGTACCTGAGGAATGACACTTGAGGTTGTCCTCTGAACTCTACATGCATGTGCAGCCACACACCCACATATGAACTTGAGTACACATGAATACACACCATACATACAAAACACCATACATACAAAAAAGCAGAGGTTAAAAAAGGACAAACAGGCAATAAGTTCTCAAACATGCTAAAACTAGATAAAACTATATACTAAATACACTAAGCCAGTCACAAAAAAGACAAATTCAACTGTGATTCCACTCACATGAGGAACCTAGAGTAATTCAAAATCATAGAAATAGAATACTGGTGGTCACCATTGACTAAAGAAAGAGAGAAATGAGTTTATGGATATAGTTCCAAACTTGTAAGATGAAAGAATAGAAATTGATTGTATAACAGTGCAAATGCTAATACTGAATTGTTTGCTTAAAATATTTTAAACATATGTTTCATTGCCATCATTAATAGGAAAGAGAGAGAGAGAAGAATATAATCCCTGTGGATAGTAAACATATAGAACATTTTAAAAAGGAAATTTTAATTAAGATGCTCTATATTGTATATGTAATTTTTTGTTTTGTTTGTCAAGGTGGGGTCTCACTCTAGCCCAGGCTGGCCTGAAATTCACTATGAAGTCTCAGGATGGCCTTGAATTCACAGTAATCCACCTGCTTCTGCCTCCTGAGTGCTGAGATTAAAGGTGTGCCCCACCATGCCCAGCTGTATATATAATTTTAATGAAGCTATTAACTTTATAATTTATTATATGTGGACCTTGATAAAATACTGCTCATTTTTAACTTAGACACAAATTCAATTGAAATCTTATATTTTAACTTTCTTTGTCTTCTTTTCTTCCTATTTTCCAGGCTGGAAAGGTACTTTGTTAGGTGTTGCTATGGCTACAGTGAATGCTATGAAAGCTGAATATGGCTGTAGTTTGAAAGACATTATTGTTATACTGGGACCTTCCATAGGACCTTGCTGTTTTACTCTTCCCAGGGAATCAGCAAGTGCATTTCATAATCTTCATCCTGAATGTGTACGACTGTTTGACTCACCAAATCCGTATATTGACATCCGTAAAGCCACCAGGTATATTTGATTTCAATGTGTCTGAAAAATAAGTTTTATTATTATTTATTATTTCTGCAAGAAAAATTTCTTCAGAGAACAATTAGTAATAGCACAATTCAGGTGATAACTATTTTAGCAACTGATATACACATACAGAAAAACATCTTAAATTTTTAAATTTGAAATCTGTCCCCATGTTTGAATTGCAAAATATCTTGTCTATTGTCACATATTTATTTAAAAATAAAGGAAGTGGGCTGAAGAGATGGCTTAGTGGTTAAGGCACTTACCTGTGAAGCCTAAGGACACAGGTTTGATTTCTCAGTACCCACATAAGCCAGATGCACAAAGTGGCACATGCATCTGGAGTTTGTTTCCAGTAGCTGGAGGCTCTGGTGAGCCCATTCTCTCTCTCTCTCTCTCTCTCTCTCTCTCTATCTATCTCTTTCTTTCTTTATCTCTTTTTTTGCATTTATTAATATATTTTATTAGTTATTACTATGTATTTACATATATAAATCACACATATTTGTGTGTGATTGAAGAAAGATATTATTGGAGCACATGACAGAACATCCCTTTCAGAAATTTTCAAATGAATAATATAGAAGAAATGAGTATATTAGAAACTCACCTTTAAATAACCACAGCAGTAACTTGAGAAGGCATGATATATAATGATACACTTGTTCATGATTAACAGTTTGAAGAAACACAAATATTTTTATAGTTTCAAGGGATCTCCATAAAGATGGATACCAATCATTAAAAAAACACAATGACTTCATAGAATTAAAAAGTACAATGTCAATCAAATGATCAAAGTTATAATATCTATTTATCATACAGATCAACATTATGTACTTTTGAAACACTTCAAAGATAAATGGATATGTTTTATGTCATCCTTGAAAAACACAATGAATATCCTTAATGGACCCAAGAAAAACAATGTCAGACCCAAACTAAGTGTATTTAAAATAATATCTGATCACCATTCATTTTTTATATTGCATGCATACCTATGAATGGTATATTGGCAGGTGCTCATATTCATGTGGGTGCATAGCAACTTGTGTGCACAAGCATGTGGACAAAAGAGGTCAATGTTGGATGTTCTTGTCCATTGGCTCTCCATCTCATTCTCTGGCATAATGTCTCTTTTTTTTTAATTTAATTTTTTTATTGACAACTTCTATACTTACATACAAAAAATGCATGATATGTCCCTCTCCTGCCCCCATACCCGTTTAGAACTCCAATCTCCATTATATCCTTTCCCTCTCTCCATTAGTCTCTCTTTTAATTTGATGTCATCATCTTTTTCTTCTATTATGAGGGTATTGCGAAGGTATTGCTAGGCACTGCAAGGTCATGGATATCAAGGCCAATTTCTGTCTGGACAGTTGCATTGTAAGGAGTCATACCCCTTCCTTTGGCTCTTCCATTCTATCCGCCCCCTCTTCTGCAATGGGCCCCGAGCCTTGGAGGGTGTGACAAAGATGTTTCAGTGCTGTGCACTCCTCCATCCCTTCTTCTCAGCACTATGTTGCCTTTTGGGTCATCCCAGTGGTCATCACCATCAGAAAAGAGAAGCTTGTCTAACCAGAAGTGAGAGTAGCATTAATATGTGAATATGAACATTAAGTGTAGTGCTTTCAGGGCAGCTTGGTGGGAATAATATATACATTTAGCCACACAAGAGCAGGCTTTATACCCCTAAGGCTCATGACCTCCCCTGCCATAGACTTTTGCTTAGGTTTTTCAGTACCATAGAGAGGGCCTTCAGTCTAATTATGGAGCAGTTGGTTACCCCAAGAGCAGACATGCCACTATTGCACCCGTTCAGTCATTTGGCCTGTATGGCCAAACTTGAATATTCAGTGTCCACTGTTTTCACTCCTGATGACTTCAAACAAATAAATAAAATAAAAATATATTAAAAAAACAAAGAAAGAAACAGTTTGGCTTTAAAGAAATCTACTTAGCCTTCATATAGAATGGCAGGTATGCACTTCAGTCATTCTTCAGGTAAATTATCCTAAAAATAGCAAATTATCAGGAAACATCTTTTGAAATATATAATACCTAATTAACTATAGGAGTATCATTCTTGTTAAAAGGTAGTAGATTATATATATATATATATATATATATATATATATATATATATATATATATCCCCATGAATTTTTGAATTTATAAAATTTAGCTTTTTATCATCTGTTGAAAATTATTTGACACGCCTTTATTCCTAGCACTCTGGAGGCCAAGGTAGGAGGATCACCATGAGTTCAAGGCCACCCTGAGACTACAGAGTGAATTCCAGGTCATCCTGGACTAGAGTGAGACCCTACCTCAAAAAAAGAAAAAACCCTGAAAATTATTTGTCATTTTGACAAATGAAAATTGATGTTTCACTTGTATTGTTTTTCTATTCCAGTCAGCAAAAGCATACCCATAAGAATCCTGTCTTATTTAATATAGAAGTAGAAAGTATTGAAGTTGATTCTTAAATATAACTTGTGAAATTAGTATCACTAATTTTAGTCATACTGCACATTATAAATCTTGAATGGAGAAACAAATTTTCTGTGAAAACTAGTTAGTAAGAGAAAAGGAGAAGGGAGCATTAGATGATTAAAAACCATACACTATGGAAGTCAAGCGATACTTGTCATAAATATCCTAGCAACTTTAGAAATTTTTTAAGTAAACACTTAATTTTCAGTATAATATTCTATATCCAAATAATATCTGCAGGGCAATATGGAAGTTTGTACAGTTCACATTTGAACTTAGGTGATAAATAATGATAAAAGCTGCCATATGGTGACTACTTCCTGTTTCTAAGTGAGTAACAATTTATGCTGTTCCAAGCAGGTCTTTCCTGGAACTCTCACACAAATAGCCATCCTTTTGTCATGTTGCTTCGGGTATCAGTAAATAAACTCTTATTATCTTTTGAAAAAATCCTTACCCTAAGGATTCTTCTAGAACAAGGAGGAATACTTCCACAGAATATTGAGGACCAGAACCATGATCTCAACCTCTGTACATCCTGCCATCCTGACACATTTTTTTCCCATGTTCGAGATGGCCCTAACTTTGGTACACAGATTGGCTTCATCTCAATCAGAGAATGAGGTACAGAAGATTCTCCCCCTCTACTGTTGCCCTTTTCTCCAGCCTTTCTCTGCCCCTCATTCTCTCTCTCCCCTTACTCTTAGTCTTTTCTATTTCTCATTTAATAAAACTGATTATATTTAATAATATTCCTTCATTCCTATAATAATAAATTGCTACATGTAATGATACAATAGTATCATTTTAAGCAATAAACTCTGTAATGAAGAATATCCATTCCTTTTCCTAGTTAATGAAGAATAATTAGGCAGATTTATGTTAAAAGTATCAAAATAGGGGCTGGAGAAATGGCTAAGCAGTTAAGGTGCTTGTGAAGTCTATGGACGCAGATTCAATATCCCAGTACCCACGTACAGCCAGATGCACCAGGTGGTGCATGTATCTGTAGTTCATTCACAGTGGCTAGAGGCCCTGGTGCACTCATTCATATTCATTCTCTCTCTCCCCTCCCTCCCTCTTTCTCTCACTCAATTAAATGAATAAAATATTTTTTAATTATCAAATAATCTATAAAAATGTATATATCCTTATCTCTGGTATGTACTTAACATGTGCATTTCCTATTAGAGCATTGACAGTGGTGAACAAGAGAACCTGCCTCACACAAACTGGTAAAGATCAGCACCCAAGTTGTCTTCTGAGTTCCACACACATGCTATGTCACATGCACACCCACACTTACACAGACACACACATGCACATCATGTAAACTTGCATACACGCAAAGATTGTTTTAAATATGATGGCTTTTTACACATATAGAGTGTTTCATGTCCATGATTTAGGACTGGCTTTTTAGAAAATATCTAACTTTCTCTTTTTTTTTCTTTTAACTAAATTAATATTATTTTTAGTCTTTATAATATCTTTAGCTTTTTAATATGCAAAAATACAATAACAGACTATATGAATGTTACCTTGGTCTCATGCTTTATTTCTGTGTATTACAGGTTCTTGACTGGGATTTTTGCATAATGGTTTCCTGCCTTCTTCTACACTGACTGCAAAAGCAAACTTTAGCTGTTTGATATACATAAAGCCAAGAGAATTACGAAAGAAAATTAATCCCTTAGGGTATACGTTCACTGTTAACCAAAACCAAATGATCTTGGTTTTATTCTCATGACAACTGACAAAAGAATCAGTATGATATTTTACCTATTAAAGTTATTTATAAAGTTTGTTTTCCCAATTTATTCCATAAAATAGGAATAGGTTTGTTAAACTCATTATTTTTTAGATACCCTCATTTTTCCAGGTATTGTGTTAACTATAGTGCATCAAAATGAGTAAGCCTTGGGCTACAGAGAGGGCTTAGTGGTTAAGGTACTTGTCTGCAAAGCCAAAGGATCCAGGTTCAAATCCCTAAAACCCATGTAAGCCAGATGCACATGGTGGCACATGCATCTGGAGTTAGTTTAGTAGCTAGATGCCCTGGCATGTCAATTCTGTCTCTCTCTCTTTCATAATAAATGATGATAAAATATATTTTTAGGGCTGGAAAGATGACTTAGTGGTTAAGGTGCCTGCCTGCAAGCCTAAGAACACCCCTTCTACTCTCCAGGTCCCACATTTAGCCAGACTCAAGTGACGTAAGCGCGCAATGCCGAGCTTGTCCACAAGGGGGCACTCATGTCTGGAAATCATCCACAGTGGCTGAGAAGCTGCTGGCACGCCCATTCTCTCTCTCTGCTTCTTCCTCTCTCTGTCTCTCTCTCTCAAAAAAAATTTAGAAATGAATATGACTTCCTCTTTGAGTCTAATGCACTGGAAGAGAAACATAATCTTTTTTTCTTTTTTGAATATTTTATTTTTTATTAAAATAAAAAATATGTTTCATTATGGAATACATAAATTTGTTGATCCTCTTCCTACACTTGTTACCCCCATCCACTGCCCCACTTGGTACCCTCCCACCCTCTAGCAGCAGCCTCTTTTTTCACTTTCTTGTCATCTGTGTTTAAGTTCCTATAACCCTTCTTCCACATTGTTTTTTCCATGTTGTCAACCTCTTTCTAGTTTAGGATTTGTTCCTATACTCACACCCACATATAGACATAAATGTAAATATTAAAATCTTGGATACACATATGCAAGGGGTCATATGGCATTTGTCTTTCTTAATTTCGTTTGCCTCATTTAATACAATTACCAGATCCATCTATTTTTCTACAAATTTCATTTTTCTTTATGACTAAATAAAATTTCCTTGTGTAGATATTTGTACAATATTTTCATTGTCCACTTGTTGCTTAAGTTATTAAGGGTCAGAGCCTGGGTCCTAATATTCCCAGTAGGTCAGGATCAGCCAACATCCTTAATAAATCAACAACAAAAAAAAAACAATAGTGAAAAACAGAAAAAGGAGATTTATCCAATATGATCCATATTGGTAAGAGGAACAAAGAGACCCAGTGATTCTTTCCCTCAAGGCCATATTTGGGTTCTGACATGAGGTTTAGATTTAAGTAGAGGGTCAGAGGTGTTGCATTGCTTAGTAGGTCCAGTCAAGGTCTAATCTTGTCCATCTTTGTCTAGTTTCCAGTCTCTCCTGTAAGGTGGTCTAAGAAGCTGACAGCACTGTATGAAATCTTTCCCAGACAAGTTCACATTCTGGCTGACAGTAGACTTTAGTGTTTTCCTTTTCCCAGCATGAGATTCCCATGAGAAATCTTATTCCTTGGGGTCCATTGTTTCAATAATCTGATAGCCAAAGGAAAGAATACAAGTATCTCTTTAGAATACCTTCATTACTGTTTGATGATTATACCTTCCTCTATTGATAGACATTTAGATTGATTGTATTTCCTTGCTGTTATGAGTACAACAATAAAGATGGATGTGAAAGTATTTCTGTGCTAGATTCCTTTGGGCATATGTCCCATGAGTCACATAGAAGCTCTGGTTTTAGTTTGTTGAGAAACCTCCATATTGATTTCCATGATGCCTGTTCTGGTTTACAGTTCTGCCAGAAATCAATAAGGGTTCCTCTTTGTATTCATCTCTGTTTGTTGTCATTTGTTTTCTTGAAGATAACCATTGTAATGGGGTAAGATGGAGTCTCAGAGTAGTTTTTTTTATAAATATATATTTTTTATTTATATTATTCTGATTTTACATTCATAGTATTGGTTCCATTGTCCTCCTCCCTGTCCTCCCCTCTTCCAAAGGGACCCTCATCAATGGGGAATGTGGGTCATGCATTGTGAGGTTAGTCAAGAGTTCTGGGGCTATGCCCCAGTCTCTGTGCATAAAGCCCCAACTTGTGACTCTAACAATCTTTCCGCCCCCTCTTCCGCGAGTTTCCCTGAGCTACATTGGGGTCATTTTAGTTCTGCTTCAGTGGTGAGGTTTTGGGAGCCTCTGTGTCTCTGGATATCTGGCTTAGTTGGAGTTGGATGTTCTCTGTGTTTATCTCCTTCAGCCTTTTTCTGGTGTCGTGATCACCATGAACGCTGTATTCTTGCCCTTCCCCTGCGTTGTTCTATGATTTCAGCTGGGGCCCTGGTGAGGAATGGTTAGCTGATCCTCCCTTCAGGTTTGTTGTCCACCTGAAAAAAGATAAGCAAATTCTCCAATGGAGAGAGAAGTTAGTACTAGATAGAAGGGATGACCATATATGTTTTGGAGGGAATTTTATATGTGTTGGCTCTCTTCTAGCCCACATTTGGTGGTATCTTGATCTTGGAGACTGAGCTCATTTTTTGTACATGGTTTTGACTTATTTCCCAGTTCCAGCAATGAGTTCCATTCCACTGAGTGGATCTATTAGCCAAATCAAGAGCAGTTGGTTACCCACCATGGCTGTTTGCCACTACTGCACTTGTATGAGCATTACGTCAAGTTGTTTCCTGCTGGGTATCTTAGACTGCAAATTGTTTGGACCAATGTCGGACATTTTCCCCCAGTTGCTCATGTAGCACCCTCAGAGTAGTTTTAATTTGCATTTCCCTGATGGCTAAAGATCAGTCTGTAAAATACTTACTGGCCTTTAGCATTTCTTCTGAAAAAAAAAAAAAAAAAAACTATGTTCATTTAATTAGCCCATTCATTGACTGGGGATTTTTGTATTTGATTAATTCAGTTATTTGTATATTCTAGGTGTTAACTATTTCCTTTGCTTTGCTTTGCAGAAACTTTTTAATTTATGTAATTTAATTTGTACTATTCCCTGTGGTTTTGGTATCCCATACGATCTATCCTGTATAGAAATTTGTCTATGCCCAATCTTGAAGTGTTTTACTTATATTTTCCTGTAGTGATTTCCAGTTTTAAATTTTGAGTTGATTTTTTTTTTGCAGGGTGAGAGATATGTATCTAATTTCATTCTTCTGCAGTTGGATATCTAGTTTTACCAGCACTAACTGTTGAGCAGGATATTTTCCCCTTTATTTCTTTATGTGTTAACATTTTCTGAGGAGACATGCACAAACATCTATTCACCACAGATAATGCACCAATGTCAGGCCAAAGGAACAATTCTACCAAAGTCCAACTTGGAAAACCATTAAGTTTATTGGGCTTACATACAGAAGTGTGAGTCACCCCAGTACAGTTACATTATCACAAAGTCCCACCCACCATCATGGATCATGACATCATGGAAACTGAATCATAGATTACTACTTTCAGTTAGCATTCCATTTTTTCAGTGAACATTCCACTTTCCATATACTCTAGCATCTCCCAAGATCACTTATATCTGGAGGAGACTACCAAAGGAAGTAATGGCTAGAATCCCAGATCAGGAGCCTGTAACCCTGCCCTCCCTTCTGCTGAGGAGTATTCATAGCTGCATTATTGCTATCACTGTATTGTCTTGTTCAATTAATTGCCATGGCTACCACACCAAGATAATCTTCACTTCAAGATGGCAAGAAGATAATCATGTTATACCTGAAGGAAAAAATACCTTACTACAACAGTCCTTTATTCTTTTCTATTGATCTTATGTGTCTGTTTTCTGCCAGTACCAGTCTTTGTCACTATGTCTCTGCAGCATATTTTAAGGTCTGATATTGTGCTTCTTCCAACAGTGTTCTTCTCTACTCAGTATGACTTTGGCTATCCTTGGCCATTTGTCTTTCCATATGAAAAATTTAAATTATTTATTTATTTGTTTATGTGTCTGTTTTTATGGGTGTGCAACCTTCCCCTCTAGCTCTTTGAAGCTTGCCATTTGAATTTTGGTAGGAATTACATTGAATTTACAGATTACTTCTAGTAATATAGCCATTTGCACAATGTTAATTCTGCCAATCCAGGAGCATAGAAAGTCTTCCATCTAGTGTCTACAATTCTTGTTTGTCAGTATGTTCATTGTTAGTATACAGAAAAGATTTTTTATATATGTTGATTTTGTATCTTGAAACTTTATTGAAAGTATTTGTGTGTGTGTGTGTGTGTGTTTTCAGATAGTCTGTGGTAGTTTGAATGTCCCCCAATAAACTCAGGGTTTTTTTATTATTAAGTAAAAAGCTTTTTTCCAGCCCCCTGGCTAGAGTAGGTGTCAGTGGGAGAGATCTGGATTTCTAGTCTAAAGTATACAGAGTGCTTGAGCTCTGTCTGGGTTTCCTGCTGTTTGGCTGCCAGTTTTTTGCACTTGCTAGTTTTTTGCACTTGCTGGTGGTGCTCGCTATGTGGTTGTATCCCTTTGCTTGAATCTGTGAATAGGGACCAGCTTCTTCTACCATCAGTGGAACTTCCCCTGGATCTATGAGCTTCAATAAATCCTTTCCTCCTAGAAACTCTGTCTGGTTTGGAAGTTCATCCCAGCAACATAGAGCTGCCTACAACGTAGTCTGTAGGGTTTTTTGTTTTTTTTTTAAATTATTTTTTTATTTATTTGGAGAGAGACACAGAGAGATAGAGAGGGAGAAAGAAATGGGCGCGCCAGCAGTGTCTCAGCTGCTGTGAACGAAATCCAGATGTGTGCGCCCCCTTGTGGGCAAGTGCGGCATTGAGCCCTTGCGTCACTTTGCATCTGGCTAAACGTGGGACCTGGAGATTGGAACCGCTGGACATTGGAACCAGCATTCTTAGGCTTAGCAGGCAGGCGCCTTAGCCGCTAAGCCATTTCTCCAGCCCTGTCTGTAGGGTTTTTTAAGTTTAGTATTCTAATAGGGATAATTTAACTTCTTCTTTTCTGATTTTTATCATTTTTATAACTTTCTCTTAGTGCTGTAGCCAAGACTTCAAGTATTATGTTGAATAAGAGTGCGAATAGACACGTTATCTTGTTTCAGATTGCAGAAGAAATGCTCTTTATTTCTTCATTTAGTACAATGTTGGCTATAGTTTGATCATTTGTTATTTTGAAGTAGCTTCCCTCCCTCCCTCCCTCCCTCCCTTCCTCCCTCCCTTCCTCCCTCCCTCCCTCCCTCCCTCCCTCTGTCTCTTCCTTCTTCCTTCCCTCCCCTGCCTCACTCTGTCCTTCCCTTCTTTTTTTTTTTTTTTTTTGGGCAGCCTCACTACAGCCCAGGCTGAACTGGCATTCAATCTATATCTCGGGCTAGCCTCAAGCTCATAGTGATCCTCCTTTCTTAGTCTCCCAAGAGCTGTAATCTCAGACAGCACAGCTAGCTCTGAAGTGTTTTCCATATATTCCCAGTCTCTTCAGGGCTTTTATCATGAAGGCATGTTGAGCTTTGTCAAATTACATTAGTGCATCTACTAAAATGATCATGTGATTTCTGTCCTTAAGTTTATTCATGTTGTATATCACATGTATTGATTTGTATCTATGGAACCAGTCTGATATTCCTAGAATAAAATCAACTTAGTCATGGGGTCATAGTATATGATCTTAATGTATTCTTCAATGAGAATTTTTACATCTGAATTCATCAGGGAAACTGGACTGTAGGGTGTGTGTGTGTGTGTGTGTGTGTGTGTGTGTGTGTATGTGTGTGTGTGTTTGGGGGAGGTATGCCATAGCACAGGTTGGAGGTCAGAGAACAACTTTGGGTTAGTCCTTGTCTTCTACCTCATTTGGGGCAGGGTCTCTTGTTTCCCACTGTGTTTGCCAGGCTAGCTGGCCCATGGGCTTCCTGGGTTTCTCCTGTCTCTTATCTCCCATCCCATCAGAGGAGCACAGGAATCACAGATGTTCACTTTTATGTGCAGCCTTTCCTGAGTTCTGAGGATCCAAAAGTAGAGCCTTATGCGTGTTATGCAAGCTTTTTGTCTACTGAGCCCTTTCCTAGTCCGATTTTTCTTTTATGTCTTTATCTAGTTTTGGTATTGGGGTAATACTGGCTTCACAGAATGGGTTTAGTAGTATTTCTTCCCTGTTTTGTGGAACAGTTTGAGAGGTATTGATGTTAGAATTCCTTATAAGAGTACTAGGATTCAGCAATGAATAGGTCCAGTCCTGGACTCTTCATTGTGAGGAGACTCTTAGTTATTGTATCACTCTTACTGCTTGATAAGGTTTTTTTCAAATTGTCTTTATCACCTGAATTCAATTGTTTAAGATAATATGTATTTAGGAGTTGTTTCCTCTAGGTTTCTAGCTTGTTGAAATACAAGTTATTACAGCATCCCCTCGTGATCTTCGGGATGTCATTGATGTTTGTTGTAGCACTCCTTTTCACCTATAACTCCTCTAAATTAGGTCATCTCTGTCTTTTTCTTAGTTTGGAAAAGAGTATGTCAATCATATGAATCTTTTCAACAAAACATCTTTTTGTTTGAATCTATATATTGTTCCTTTAGTCTCTATTTCATTATTTCTCTTTGAATCTTTATTATTTTTTGCCATCCACTGGGCTTGGGTTTGGCTTCTTGTTTTTCTGGAGCCTTGAGATGTATCCCTATTTTATCTATCTAAGGGTTCTCTGGTTGTTTTTAATGTTGCTATGAGTATATCTATGAGTTTAGATATAAGATTTTCTTGGCTGTGTCCCAGAGGATTATATAGGCTGTTCTATCATTTTCATTTGACTTTTAAAAAAATTTAAATTTTCATCCTTGATTCCTTCAATAACCTTTGTTTATTGAAAAAATGTATTGTTCCAACTTCCAGTACTTGTATATTTTCTTATGTTTATCTTGCTGTAGATCTGTAATTTTAATTCCACTGTGGTCTGATAAGTTATAAGAAACAGTTGTAATTTTCTTCTTATATTTGTTAAGGCTCAATCTTGGCCTGTAATATGATCAATGTTTGAGAAGGTCCCATGTGCCAGTGAAAAGAATGTGTATTTCCTATCAGTTGGATGGAATATTTTGTGGATCTCTATTAATCTTGCTGCTCAATAGTATATTTTAGCCTTGAGATTTCTTTGCTGATTTTTAGTTTGGAAGACCTATTTATATACGATACTGAGATATTGAAATCTCCCACTATTTTTGCATGAATATCTATATGACCTTTTACAAGTTTTAATTTGCTTTTATATGACATATTTGGAACATAAATATAGTTGCAATATCTTCTTGATTAATTATTCCCTTTATTAATATGTAGAGACTATTTCTTGAGTAGTTTTGGCTTGAGTTTACTTTATTAGATATAATTGTTACACCAGCTTGTTTATGCCTTCCTTTTGCTGGTACATTTATCCCCATCCTTTGACTCGTACTAGTTTTGGGGAAAGATGCTAGCTAACTGTCTTGGAGGCAACAGAATGTTGAAGCCTACTATTTAATCTGGCCCATATCTTTTATTTGAGGAATTGAGGGCATTTGCATTTAAGGATTTCATTAAAAGAAGTTTATTTCCTATGATTTTGTTACTGGATGTTCTAGTAGATTGAATTTTTGGCATTTCTCTCCTCACGCCCTCCCACTGATAGTGTTCTGGGTTTGCTGTGTTGAACAAGATGGTTCATCCAGGCTCTTCTTTGTTAATCTGTTTCTCTCAAGGAATGTATTCTGTGTTTTTCTTCCTCCATGTATAATATCCTTTAAGTATTTTTCTGCAATGCTTCCTCACCACAAATTGCCTTAACTTGTTTTTGTCTTGAAATATTATTATATCTGTCTTATTAAAGCCATTTATTTACTTTCAGGGTTTGAAATAGTTCCATGTTCCCCTGGCTTTTGGTATTGCAAATGAAAGATCTAGTTTTTTGATATTTCCACCTTTGTATGTAAGTTGGGAGTTTTTCCCTTAGAGAATTTATTATTTTTTCTTTGCTTTGTATTTTTGACATTTTGACTGTGATAGATTGTGGAGAGGATTTTCACTGGTTATATCTATTTGGGTTTGAAATAGCTTATTGTTTTTTTTTTGTTGTTGTTGTTGTTTTGTTTTGTTTGTTTTGGGTTTTTTTTTTTTTTTTTTTTTTTGATTTTGCAAGGTAGGGTCTCACTCTGGTCCAGGCTGACCTGGAATTAACTATGTAGTCTCAGGGTGGCCTTGAACTCTCAGCGATCCTCCTACCTCTGCCTCCCGAGTGCTGGGATTAAAGGCATGCGCCACCATGCCCAACTTGAAATAGCTTATGTTTGATGTCAGATTCTTTCACTAGGTTTGGGAAATTTTCTGATATCATTGAAGAAATTCCTTGTTCCTTTTGCCTTTATCTCAGATCTTTCTTCTACCCCGTGAACTCTTCGGATTGTTTTCTTGAATGTAAATGAAACATCTTGGAAATGTTTATCTGTCTGTCTGTCTGTATGTATGTGTGTGTGTGTGTGCATGTGCATGAATGTACATGTCACAGTATATATGTAGAGAACAATGAACAACTTCAGATATTGGTCTTTGCCTTCCACATCATTTGAGGCAGAGTCTCTTGTGTTCACCATGGTAACTGGCCTACAAGCATCTGTCAGACATTTCTGACTTTGCCTCCCTTCTGATCATAGGCATTCTGGGATTAGAAACACTTACACTTCAGTGTCCAAGTTTATGTGGATTCTGGGAATCCAAAATCAGATACTTACACTTCTGTAGCAAGCACTTTATCCACTGTCCCATCCCCAGCCACCTTTTTGTTTTCTTTCTATCTGCTTGAATGTATATTCTTTCTACTTTGTCCTCCATCCCTGGAATTTAATGTTCTGCTTGGTCTTGTTTGTTGATGGTGTGTTCTGGATTCAGAGTCCAGAGTGGTAAACATCACACCATGGAACCAACATGTATTGATGATTTCTTACATGCTTTTTAATTGATTGATTGTTCCATTTCCTGAATTTCTGTTTGGATCTTTTTCAGTGCTCCAATGTCCTTGATAAACCTCCATGTTTTTAAATTTCTTCCTAAGATAAACAATTTCTACAACTAAAATTTAATCATAATAGCTTTAAAGATCTGTAGAGGAAGGGTAATTCAAAAGGCAGGACAGAGAAGACATGACAGAGAAAATGACATGTTATATGGGCCTAGAAGTTGTATAGATTTTGACAAATGAACAGCCACAACAGAGAAATAAATCACCTTGAACCAGGGCATAAGACTGAAAGCTCATAACATAACTGAGAGATAAAACAGTGCAAACTGGAGTTGGGATTGGATAAATGGGTTGGAAATATATTAATAAGGACCCCAAATTTCATGTCAAATAATTTAGGATTTATTTTTCAGGCATTGAGTAGACTTCAAGTAGAGGGGTTATTTTAATGTTTATGGCACCTTATTTAACAGGATGGATTAAGATTTTGAGAGATAAGAGGTTAGATAACAGGCAGTCAAAATATTTCAAGAAAGAAACAACAGACTCAATGGAAGCAATAAAAATTAAAATGGAGATGAGGATAGGTTAGAGAGACATTTCAGAGGTGCAATCACTAGATCCTGTTAATAGTCTACTGGATCAAGTTGGATAATCTGGACAAAAAATTAGATGAGTATGAGATCCAAAGATGGAATCTCATACAACTTCATTGGAAGATTAAGCTGCATCAGTAAAAATAATTTAACCATAGAAATAATAAAAACAAGGTATTATTGTTTGAAATTGGTGCATAGGTATGGAAGGTGCTCAGAACTCTTAAGGAATAAAACAAAGAACTGAAAAGAAGCTAGTAAATTTACTCAGGTAGTGGTGGCTGAATCAGATTTTACTATGCCAAAGAAGAGGGTATATAAGTATCAGAACTTCTTTGACAGTATTTTCTTGGGAAGTGAAAAGTTAGGCTGTACCTTGAAGAAAGAGATTTTTTTTTTTTGAGTACTTTTAAACATATTTGTAGGCTAAAGAGAAAAAATTGATAAGCTTCATTTAACTTGGAAAAATTATAAATTTTAGTGTAAGTTGTTATGTTGCATCTTAAAAAGATTTTTTTATTTCATACATATATATCCTATATACATACATATTTGGTATTGATAAAGTATGCATATATATATATTGCCTCATTTTACCTTTACTGATAGTATAGAATATACAAGTCAGGGATTACTCTACTCAAATAAGAAACTGAGGCTCTTATTTGTGTGTTTTTGTTGTTTTTGTTTTTTTAATAATTTATTTTTTAAATTTATATTATTCTGATTTTACATTCATAATGGTGACTCCATTATCCTCCTCCCTGTCCTCCTTCTTCCAAAGGGACCCTAATCAATGGGGAATGTGGGTCATGCATTATGGGAGTAGTCAAGAGTTATGGGGGGATAGGCCAAGGCTCTAACATTCTTTCTGCCCCCTCTTCCACGAATTTCCCTGCGCCACATTGGGGTCATTTTAGTTCTACTTCAGTGATGAGGCTTTGGGAGCCTCTGTGTCTCTGGATATCTGGCTTAGTAAGAGTTGGATGTTCTCTATGTTTATCTCCTTCAGCCTTTTTCTGGTGTTGTGATCCCCAAGAACGCTGAACTCTTGCCCTTCCCCCGCATTACTCTATGGCTTCAGCTGAGTCCCTGGTGAGGTGTGATTGGCTGATCCTCCCTTCATGTTCATTGTCCATCTGAAAAAGATAAGAAAATTCTCCAATGGAGAGAGAAGTTAGTACTAGATAGATGGGATGGCCATAGATATTTTGGAGGGAATTTTATATGCGTAGGCCCTCTTCTAGCCCACATTTGGTGGTATCTTGATCTTGGAGACTGAGCTCATTTTTTGTACATGGTTTTGACTTATTTCCCAGTTCCAGCAATGAGTTCCATTCCACTGAGTGGATCTATTAGCCAAATCAAGAGCAGTTGGTTACCAACCATGGCTGTGTGCCACTACTGCACTTGTTTGAGCATTACGTCAGGTTGTCTCCTGCTGGGTAGCTTAGACTATGAGTTGTTTGGACAGATGTAGCATCCTCTGGCACTAGACTAGCTAATTGTCTGGGGACTGACCCTCTTCCAGATTCTGACCAGGTCTCTCCATGTTTGGTCTCACACACCTATGCTATCTTTGACAGTAGGGTCTTACCATTAACCTTTGGTGGGTCATCAAGAACTCTGACAGAAATCTGTCTTTTTTGGGAAACCTTGTAGGTGTCTCAGATCAACAGCTCATTGTAAAAGTTAACCCCGTGCTGGTACTGGGAGTTATAAGTCAGCACCTAGGAAGGTGAGGGAAGAAAAAAATAATATAAAAGAGAAAGTGAGTATAGAGAGGAGAGGGAGAGAGAGAGAGGGAGAGAGAAGTGAAGCAGGAAAAGATTAAGATTGGTCTTCATGATGTTCTCTCCAGTTTCCTGTGGTTCAGGTGTTCTCTCTGCAGGCCTGCTGAAGGATCACTGTTTTAGCCTGTTGTTCAAAAGAAAGGGTTTTATAGTATCATTTCCTTTTGAGTCCCTATTTGTATCCCCCCACCCTTGTCCTCCCTCCCACCCTCTCATTCCCTCTCACCCATACCCTCCCTCCATCCCACCCTCTCTATTGTCTGGTCCTCAGAGCGCTTATTAGGTTTGGCAGCATCTCAGGTGGGTTCAGGTTAGGAGCGACAGATAAACCACATCTAATGATGGACATCTGGGTTGATTCCAGGTCAGCCTGGACTAGAGTGAGACCCTATCTCAAAAAACAAAACCCATAATTGTTAAGAAATAGTGGTACATGTTGAGAATGACTAGTAAATTTTCTAATTATTCATTTTATTTTGTTTGAAGTTTATGAATTGGCAAAGTACTAGGTAACCAAATTTTACATATGTACCATAATATAATTCAAACCATATGGGAGGCATATGCACATTGTCTTCATAGTGGAAGCACCAAAAGTTCAATTCTAGAAAACCCAGTCATTTAATTTATCAAGAAAAAAATCATGTGACTTAGTTTCAGAGATGATTAAAAATCTTGACAAGGCTGGAAAGATGGCTCAGCAGTTAAGGAATTTTCCTGTAAGACCGAATGACCTGAGTTCAGCTCCCCAGTATCCATGTAAAACCAGATGCACAAAGTGGCACACATGACTGGATTTTGTTTGTAGTGGCTAGAGACCCTGGTATGCCATTCTCTCTCTTACTCTGTCTTTATCTCTTTCTCTGTATTTCTCTCTCTGCTTGCAAATAAATATTTGCTTTTTAATCTTGACAAAGTTCAACACACATACTTGACTCAAGGAAAAAAGAAGAACAAGAGGGAGAAATATGAAATATAATTTAGTGATATATAACATGAGTCAGCCAGACCTTGTTGTTTGTCCATCTGCTACAACAGGAACTATTCCTTCCACCAACATTGAGTCTGACTATCCACGCTTTAGAACTAGCTACCAGTTTATAAGAAATACGGGAGAAGAATGACTACGTTAAAAGATACCACAAATACTAAGTGTAGGTGAAGTGATTCACTCTTTGTAAATGGTCAATAGTGAAAGCTTTAAAAAGAATGGAAAGAGTAAGTTAGATTAAATGAAGTTTGTGGGTCGAGGCTGCCTGCCCTGCTCAGCTTCCAGGTGAGTATTCCCTCTGCCTGACATCATTCACTAGAATAGGTAGAACTCTAGCCCCTTTTATGCCTGGGCTTAGGACCAGGCCCATTTGGTACTAGTCCCAATCCTGGCACCCACCCTGAGGAAAGATGGCTTTACAAAGCCCTCCTAGGACATTGGTCACACTTTACAGTGCACCCAGCCCAGACCTCTGTGAAGATGTAATAGGCAACATATCTTCTAATGTACCCAACCCAGACCTGCAGATAGACTGCCAGCCAACCAGGCACTCCCTGATCAAGGCTAACCAGAGCATAGGCTCCACTTGAGCATCTATTGTTGCATTTTCAGCAAAACAAGGGATTATTTCCCAATGGACAAAACCCAATACAAAATAAATAACACAAGAAACCAAGGCAAGATATCCCCACCAAGAATGTTGAGTCATAAGGATGGAAAGATGCCTCAGTGGTTAAAGGCACTGCTTGTAAAGCCTGAAGGCCTGGGTTTAATTCCTCAGCACCCACATAGAGCCAGATGCACAAAGTGGTACATGCACCTGGAGTTAGTTTGTGACCCTGTAAGTCCCTGAGTACCCCTATTCACTTTTTCTGTCTACCTCCCTCTCTCTGTCACTCACTCACTCTCACTCTCAAATAAATAAAATACTTTTTAAAATGCCTAGACCCATAAGGATGCCTCCAATGAGAACTATTTTGGGGAAACTCCAGACAAAGAATTTCAAGATGCAATTATGATAAGCATGTGCAACAAACTTAATGAGAACCTGAACAATTGCCTGAATGAAATGGAAGAGAACTAACAAAATAACTCAATAGACAGAGGAATGAATTAGATGAATTCAGAGGACAGAATCAAACACCTGAATGAATTTCAAAAAGGCACAGTCAATGAAATGCAATGAAAAAAATTAAACCAAAGGGAACACAATAAAAACTGAAATACTGAAGAAGAATCTCTTGGATCTCAAAAATGAAGTAACTCAGAAGCTCCTATGAAAGCCTCACCAACAGAACAGATCATGTGGGTGGCAAGCCATCAGGGCTTGAAGACAAGGAAGAGGAAATAGACTAAGAGGCTAAAATCTCAATGATAAGTTCAAGAAACATACAAACAGAACATCAAGGAAATTTTGGACACTCAACAAGACCAAACATTCAAATCTAGGGCTTACAAAAAGGGGAAGAACTATAGGCCAAGAGCATAGAGAATATTGTCAACAAAAAGTTACAATGGAATATTTTCTGAATATCACATCCAGAGACAAGAGGAATATTGAATACAAGTGGACAAGACCAGAGAAGAAATGCCCCATGTCACACTATAGTTAAAATACTAAACACAGAAAACAAGAGAGCACTAAAAATTGCAAGAGAGCAACAGCTTATCACTTACAAGGGTAAGTCCATCAGAATAACATCTAAGTTATCAATGGAAACTCTAAAAGCCAAAAGGGCTTGGAATGGAGTATTTCAAAATTGTAAAGGCCATGTCTGTCAACCCAAACTACTATACCTAGCAAAATCATTTGTCATAACAAAAGGTGAAACAAAAACTCTCCATAATAAAAGCCAGTTTTCTGAATATATGAGCTCTAAGCCAGTCCTTTGGAGAATACTGGATAGAATACTTCATACTGAAGAGAAGAACAAGCATACTCAAGAGGCTAAAGGAGGGAAAACTAATTAAAACCAGAACAGTTATTAAATCAACTACATCACCTTTTGTCCAATCAAAAGGCATAGATTAACAAGCATGAAAATCAGATCCTTCTACGTGCTACCTTCAAGAAACTACCTTGGGTTGGAGAGATAGCTTAGCGGTTAAGTTGCTTGCCTGAAAAGCCTAAGGACCCATATTCAACTCTCCATGTCCCATGTAAGCCAGACGAACACAGTGACACAAATGAACAACACCACACATATGCACAAGGTGGCACGTGTGTCTGGAATTTAATTGCAATGGCTGGAGGCTCTGGCATGCCAATTGTCTCCTGCTCTCCCTGTCTCTCTCATTAAAAAAAAAAAAAAAAAAAGGCAATTCCATTGGCCTTGCCTCAAAAAAAAAAAAAAAAAAAAGAAAGAAAGAAAGAAAGAAAGAAAGAAAGAAAGAAAGAAAGACAAACGAAAAAAAGAAACTTACTTTACCACTAAAGAAAGATAATACCTTAGAAATACCTTAGAGTGAACAGATGGAAAAAGATATTCCACTAAAATGGAAATAGGAAACAAAACAAGCAGGTGTTATTATACTAATATCAGACAAAATAGACTAAACTAAAAAGTAATCAAAAGAGATAAAGAAGGAAACTTTATACTCATCAAGGGAACAACTCAATATGAACATATTATAATCATAAATTTATATGCACCAAACACAGGTGCACCAATATTATAAAGCAAAACATACTAGATATTAAATCAGACATAAATCCCACCACAATAATAGTGGGTGACTTTGTTATCCCACTACCATCAATAAACAGATCATCTAAACAGAAAATAGAAGAAAAACAATAGAGCTAAGCAAAATCATAGATCAAATGGACTTAACAGACATCTACAGAACATTCCATCCAATCTCTACAGAATACACTTTGTTCTCAGCAGCTCATGAAACATTCTCTGAAATAGTTCATATATTAGGACACAAAGCAAGTCTCCACAAATTTAGGAAAATTGACATAACTCCTTGTATTATATCTGGCCACAATGCAATGCAACTGCAAGTCAACAAGAGAAACAGAAAATACACCAACTCCTGGAAACTGAGCAACACACTATTGAACAATAATGGGACATTGAACAATTCAAAATGGATTTAAAAAAATCCTAGAACTGGATGACAATGAAAACACAACATACCAATGACTTCACAGTGATTACCAATAACCCCTCTGAGCAGGGCCATCAGTGGAATGGGGTTGGGGTAGAGGGGGCATAAGAGGATTACCCAAAGAGAATATGACCAATTTGTAATATGTTCATATATTCATGTTCCCAATTTTTTTCTGAAAAAGAAGTTTGTGATTTCCACAGTAAATAACCTCCACTCATGGTCATGCAAGCAACCCTAATTTAACTCGGTGAGTTTTTTAAAGAGGCATGAAAGTAATGATGGAAGCCCAGCACCCACATGAAATGAATGGCTGTAATGTGGATTGTGGTTAGAACTCTAAAGAACTTTATTGAGATACTTGGAAAAATTTGAGTATGGGTTAGCTGTCGAGACCAAGGAATAATTGTTAATCTTGTTAGATGATAATGATGTTATAGTTATGTAAAGAATGTACATGCTGGGCTGGAGAGATGGCTTAGCGGTTAACGCTTGCCTATGGAGCCTAAGGACCCCGGTTCGAGGCTCGATTCTCCAGGACCCACGTAAGCCAGATGCACAAAGGGGTGCATGCATCTGGAGTTTGTTTGCAGTGGCTGGAGGCCCTGGTGCACCCATTCTTTCTCTCTCTCTCTCTCTCTCTCTCTCTCTCCCTCTACCTGTCTATTTCTGTTTCTCTCTCTCTCTCAAATAAATAATAATAAAATATTTTAAAAAAAAAGAATGTACATGCTGACACACACTGAACTCTGTAGGGATAATCTCATGTTTTATCTGAGAGTTCCTAAATGTATGCTTTAATAGTAATAATAAAGAAAAAAAGACAGATGATGTCAGTAGGGCAAAATGTTGAAAACCATAGAATCTGGGTGATAAGGCTTTAGACACCATTGTACAACTTCTTCAGTTTTTCTGTATGTTTGTAATTCAGTGATGATTTTGATTTAAAAATTAAGCTTGTTGCCCTGGTAATAATACACACATACACACACATACATATTAATTTTTAAAGCAAAAGGAGAATGTTGTTAGTTCTCTATTCTCCTATTTGCATGGTGGCATGTAAATGCCTCTGATTATTGCATATTTCTTTAAGCAGGGAGTATGAAAGTAACATGCTGTTTAGCTTAAAACAGAAAAGTTTCTATAATACATATTCATATTCACAAAATAGGGACATTAAAGGGTTACACCTTTCTGCTGGAATGACATTATGACTATGTGACTGTTTTAGAGAAGAGGCTGACTCTGACACTTTCTGTTGTATGGAATGGAATCTGGCAGCACAACTCTGATGAAAAGCTATGTGGAGTTTCCATTCTCTGGCATAGTAGAAATTTGTGGACCAGTGGGAGTTATGGTAAAAGTTTTTGGGAGTGGTAACCAGGTGGGTTGCCACAAATGCTCATGGGAACTTAGTTTACCACACAAAAAAATCTTTCCAGAATAAGTAATGTTTACATGCTTCCTAGAAGCTGTATTTGGGAGTGTCATATGCTCATATTTGAAAGTGTTATAATCCATTTGAGAGTAGCCCATAAAGAAGTTCAAAGAAAGATGGTGCTGATGAGGAGGAAGAACCCAAAGTCAGATGTGTTCAGTGGGGGAATGGGATTATCTTGGAGAAAAGTGGTTTCCATGGCAACAGGCTAGCACACAGCATATATGTGAAGTGCAAAATGCCACAGGGTAAGAAAAATCAGCGAGCTAATTGTTGGGAATAATCAGAAAACTGATTTTGGCTCAGTATGAGTACCAGGAAAAGCACTCGCCAATGAACCTGAGCACCTAGCATATTTGTATGTAGTATACTAAGAATGCAAAAACCCAGTTGTTGTTCATCCAGGCCACTTTTCAGAGTTGTGTTTGTAGCAAACAAGCTTGAGGAACACATTAAAGTCCTTTTGAGAAGAGCCTATTTTCTTATTATTCATTACAAGAGCTTAGCCTTCTCAACCCAGGACACAAATCTCTTGTATGGGTAGGATATACCTTCTATGGTACCCTGATGAAACTAGGGGGTCCAAGGGAAACATGAGGTTTCTGCTGCCCGAGAACAATAAATAATGGAGTTTTGTTGTTGTTGTTGTTGTTGTTGTTGTTGTTGTTGTTTCTATCTAGAGAATTCTGTCTTTTGCTAGTACCCACAAAAGTGGACATAGGCTAATTTATAAACTTGTAAGTAGGGTGAGATCAATAAATCCAAGGCTCAATAGAGAAGCCCAATAGTTAATGAGTTTCCTATGTAGAGGACGGGAAAACATACTAAAAAATAAAATATCAGATGATTTCTTTGGACCTTAAATGCCATTCAAATCACGTAAATTTAATTATTCTTCTTTAGAGAATACAGTATATAGGTCTGGACTTATCTACAGATTCTTGAGGAGTTATTCCAAAAACTGGATATTTCTGTGATCTCCCAAGTTGAGCAGTCAGAAAATCCCTACATAAACATGGCTTTATCTTTTCTTAAATGACCAAACTTCTGCACTTTGTATCAATATATCCCCCACTATGAATCTTTCTTTGCTTCCAGTTGAAGAAAAATTCAAATTATTATGCCAAGAATGTAATTTACCTTGGAATTCCTATCAAAGCTCTCCATACCCCAAAGAGTCAAGATTTGAATCTTTCTGGTCTCTGACTTGCCTTGGCAGCTCTGTCTTTTTGTTGTTGTTGTTTTGTTTTGTTTTGTTTTGTTTTTCGAGATAGGGTTTTCAGTCTAGCTCAGGCTGACCTGGAATTCACTATGTAGTCTCAGGCTGGCCTTGAACTCACAGCAATCCTCCAACCTCTGCCTCCCAAATGCTGGGATTAAAACCATGCGCCACCATGCCTGTCTCTCTTTCTGTCTTATTGTAAGTAAAGTACCTCTGAATTGCCTTGTTGGAAATTCATGGGCATAAATTTCATAAGCATTAATAACACCACCATTTAATGTAGTTAAAAGTACACATCTCATAATATTTTATTTCATTGCAGAAAGCCATTGACAAGGTTTATCAACTATAAAACTTTATGTTAACATCAGTCTGGCTTACAAATGAGTGGTGTCATCCAGTTTTGGTTCATATGGGTAGACAGTCTTCACTGAACATATGCTAAACTTAGTAGCATCATGGCCAGAACATCTTTGTTTTGCTTTTGCAAATGCTTTGTGTCGTGCAGACGCAGCCACTAGGTGGCAGTGTATGCTCAAGAATTCTTTCTGCCTCAAGTTACAGAATTTACCCTAACTTCGTAATTTTATCGAATGTTAGGACATTAAGTATTTTCTGTGTGTGCTGCTACTTACAGATAACTACTGGGGTTTAGTACTATTAACACATCTTGATGTTTACTCTCCTCAAACATGCAAATTATACTATCCCTCGCATTCTTCTAATCTCTCCCCGTTCCTGCTCTCATACTCCACTCTGAGACACACATGCCGTTCCCAATTTCCCTTTCCGTTTTCCACACCAATTCTCTTTATGAGTATTGTTTGTAATTTTTTATTATTTATTTATTTTATTGTTATTGACAACATAATTATAGACAATAAACCATGATAATTCCCTCCCCTCCCCCACACTTTCCTCTTTGCAACTCCACTCTCCATCATACCCCTTCCTCCTCTCAATCAGTGTAGAGCGAGAGAGCAAGACTAGGTGTGCCAGGTAATCGAACTCCCGACGCCTGTGCCAGCTTTGTGTGCATGTGTGACCTTGCATGCTTGTGTCACCTTATGCGTCTGGCTTAGTTGGAAACTGGAGAGTCCAACACTGGTCCCTAGGCTTTGTAGGCAAGAGCCTTAACCATTAAGCCATCTCTCCAGCCATCATCATCATCTTTACCATCATCATTATTATTATTGCTTTAGCCTGGTGATGGACTTTCTCCCCTTCCTGTGTTATTTCTTGAATAATATGCTACAGCCACAGCGTATTCAAGGGCTAGGCCACTGAACTCCCTCATAATAAACCTTGCATTCCCTCTGGTTCCGTGTCAGTCTAGTGGATGCTGGGCATTCATAGACTGTAATCTTAGGTAGTTACAAGGCTCCCTTTGGCTTAAATTTAGTCTGCTCCAAAATGAAGAATGAGGCCAATTAATTTTCTCTGTATAAACTTTATCTTCAGTTAAGAGAGAGGCACCTTCCAAGAAATTGTAGATCTAGTATGATTACAACCATGAAGATTCCCAAAAATACATATGGTAAAAAGAATATAAGTGGAATTATGATAGATTTTATTTCCTCTTTCTGTTGCCTGTGTAACTATTCTTGAAACATCTTTTATCTTTCTCCTCTCTATAATGAAAATTTCAGTTTCTCTGTATATTTTCCTAATTCTACAAGTTATTTAACAATATTTTGACACTTCCTTAAATATCCACATGGCAGTGGTTGCTGCTGATTATACTGGGAGATTTGGCTTATTTTCTTTAAGGAAAAAGAAATTTATTACTTTGGAATAGCTTTCAATGTTACAAAAAAATGTTAAGATAGTAATAAATCCCGTGCCTAATTTTATCTAACATCTTAGTTTGGTTCATTTGTTAAAATTAATGGGTCAGTGTTAATGCATTACTATTAACTAAAATCTGTTTTAGTTACTAATGTTCTTTTTACTCCAATCCAATATGTCAGCCTTTTCTAGGAACCCATCCTTATTAAGTTTAATCATCATGTCTCTTTGGTTCTCCTTGGCTGTGAGAGTTTTGTGACATTCTTAATTTTTCATAAATCAACTATCACAAGCTTGCATGTCTCTTCTGGTTGACCTTGTTATGCTGTGAGCCTATATGTTTTGAGTTAAAAAAATTTCATTAAAACCATTATATATATATATATATATATATATATATATATATATATATATATATATATATATATAGGGAGAGGGAGAGAGAGAGAGAGACACCAAAATGCTGAGACCTAGAAAGGTCTGGTAACTTTCTTTTCTTAACCTTTAAATAAGAGCAGTTTTCAGCAGAGTCGTGTCTTTTCAATTGTTTACTTATACAATCAACTCATTCATTCTACAAAACTTTTAAAATAACTCTTTAAAATCTGACACTAAGGGTTTCAAGCACAAATTTTGGGTTTGCATCATGTTTAGTCATTGAATGAAACATCGGGTAAACTGCCACCAGATGGCGGTAGTTTAAGGGCTGGCAAGGACATTCAGTGGGTAACTTGTAGGCAGCCCTTCATGTTTTCCTTAGACGTTGTTTCAAATCCAGATGCTAAGAACAGGTCTGAATGTATAGCTCAGTTTTCTCATTTTCTATAAAGATAGCACCAATCTATCAGCTCCCCAAGCAGAAGTATTTGAGTTCTCTTTTATTTCACTTTTCTTTTTTTATTTTTTGAGTCACTGCAAATTCAGATTGGCTCTCTCCCTCACTTTGACCCCTTTCACACACCCTGGAATCTAGCCACATCAGAGAACAAACAACCCACTGCGGGTCACTGCGCGTGAGTCTGCCCTGTGTTCTCTTTCCCTGAAATTCCTTCTTTTAAACTCTTTTGTCATAATCTTTACCAGTGCTTTGCAGACATGTGCATGGTCACTATTGTGATGGGCTGATGATATCATTTCATATGAAATGCCAAACTATATATTCTGTTTTTGTACCAGAAACTATCTTCTTCCTGCCTTTCCCTATTATAGAAAGTCTTGTGGTAAATGGGTATATACTCTATTACAGGTAATTGCCAGGCATAGTAGTGACCCAAGTATCAGTCTTATAGAAGAAGTCAAGAAAACATTGGTTGAGTCTGAAGATAACTCAAATAGTTTAAACAGACATAGGGTCAGATTACTCTGTATGGAAAGATGAAATAGCATGGCATTTCAACCTGATGCTGCTAGCATGAGTAGAAGCCATGTTCCATATACATAATAGCTAAAGGTCATATTAAAAAGAAAGGCACAGATCACATTAATGAGGGCTATTGAATGACATACAAAGAAGTTAGACCTCCATCCTTTTGGCATTAGGGGTTATTACAGGAGTAGAAAGGAGAATTCCATGAATAGATTGGCCTTTCAGACAGATCCTCCCTGGTTGCATGTGGCACAAACTGGAATGAAACAAAATCAGCTACATGGCAATCATAAACACTGGGTGGGTGGAGTTTAGGTCTGAACCAAAGTAAAAGCTATGGTAAAGGAAAGGCAGAGATGGATTTCAATGGCCCAACAGAATTTGGTGAGTAATCAGATGAGAGTGAGGTAAAGTCAGATGGATGACCATATGATTCCTGGCTTAGATCACTGGATACGTGGTAATGTCATTTATTAAAACAGAGGCTACATGGGTTGAACAGATCTGTGGAGGTGGTAGTCATTGTCTTGCATGTGTTGGGATGTTATATTTTATTATTTGCACTAATCAACTAATCGAAGGTGTGGTGCCACCTCTAATCCCAGCACCTGGAAAGCAGAGGTAGGAGGATTGCTGAGAGTTCAAGGCCACCCTGAAACTAGATACTGAATTCCAGGTCAGCCTGGGCTAATGTGAGACCCTACCTTGAAAAGCCAAACAAAAAATATAAATAATGTTTATGTTTTAGAAGGAATTAGGTACAATGGATCTACTGAAATAAACATCTCAAAAATTCTCAAAAACTTTGTAACAAGTACAACTTTTTCAACATTTAATAATTGGGACTCAATTTTTATATCTTAGAATTTTCACACAAATAAGTTTATACATCATTAAAGTGGTTAAGATATAAATATTTCAAGTAAAGAATCTAGAAAAAGAACTTAGTACCCACTAGAAAACCATGTAATGGAAAAGTGATGTTTTAAATAAGGTTTTCATAGAACATAGATAGGAGGTGAGGAACATTGTATAGGAGGTGTTAGAAAGGCTAAATGAGGGACAAGTGATCCCTTGGCAAGGCCGCAGAGAACTGAAGAGTCTGACAAAGGACAAGGAGAAGAACATTAGGAAAGATATCCATGATCAATCTTGGGCCTTCTGGGATAGTTTAACCTGATAGGATCTAGAATCACCTATGAGGGATGATGTTGATTAGGTTAGGCTCTGTGTATGTCTGTGAGGGCTTATCTTGACTAGGTTAATTAAGGTGGGAAGACTCAACTTTGGGAAGCACCATACCATGGGCTTGAATCCTGGACTGTATACAAAGGAGAGGGTTGGCTGAGCACCCTCATTCATTTTCTGTTTCCTCACTGTGCCAAAAGTGACTGGCCGGCTGCCTTAAGATCCTGCTGTCATGCCTTCCCTGCCTTGATGGACTGTAAACTAAAATATACCATTCCTCCCTTAAACTGACTTTTTAAAATGTATTTTGTCTCAACAACAAGCAACAACATTTTTTGATCGGTTCTCTCTGTGTAAGCCTGGCTTATTTGTATGCAGCTTTGAGTTTGTGCTCCTCTGTTTCGGCCTCCAGCGTTCTACGATTTACAAGCATGTGCCACTGCACCCAGCCAGCTTTGGCCTATTTCAATTAGTCTTTGGATTCTGCCACAGAATAACTAAATTGATTTGATAGTGGTATGATTCTTATAACTTCTCTCCTGTATCCATCTTCTATTCAGGATGTATTCTGTGATAATTTTTAAGGCATAATAGAAATTTCTACGTGTATGTTTTCCAGATTCTGTTTTTTCATTTCTTTCCTGGATTTTTTCAATTTACATCTCATTCTGAGTGTTAACTTCCCTAACCTTACTCCTGAAAGCTTTTAATAAATTTGACTACTACCTATTTTCCCTGGTTTTCATTTTTGGTAACATCCTATTTGCCTGTGAGGTCTGCATGCAGTCTTCTGAGGCCATGTAATAAAGTTCCCATTAGAATTAACTGTATAATAATGAGTTATTCCTATGCCATGTTCTTAAGAGCTATAGATGAAATATTCACTTGATATAAGGATATCTAACTGTGCCTCCTGCAAGAAGGCATTCAATATGTCATTTAGAATAAGTGAGTTTTACATAATAACCTGTAAATAATAAAGAATGCAGCATTTTTGTTTATTGTTAGAGCAAGAAATACAGGAGAGGTGTTACTCTGCTAGGCCAAGGTGCTTTTGCATTTTTCCTCTGCTTCTCCTTCAGTCAAAACAAGCTCTGACTTCTTGGAGCTCCAAGGTGAGGTGAGGGTCAGGGAGTTGACAGTAAACTCTGCTTTTCTGTAAGGGCTCCTGGCTCAGGATCTCACTTTGCCCTTTCCTAGTAACTGACGTCTGCTTTTGCTATTTATCTATAAGCAGGCATTCCAAATGATTTGAAAATAGTTTGTTCTTTAAAATTGGTAAGCATTCCTTTTAAATTTTGTTTATACTACTTCAGAACCAACTACCAATGCCACTGATATAGATTAAAACTTTACTAACCTTACTCAGGTGGTTGGGAAGATCTATATTAGTGACATTTTATTGTATAGGCAGCTATGTATGTCTTAGTGTTATATGAGTGAACTGAGAACTGTTGTAATTTAGATCTGGAAGAAAACATAAGAAAATGAATTCTGGGGAACTGGGAATATAGCTCAATTGGTAGAGTGCTTACCTAATATACACTAAACCCTGGGTTCAATCCCCAGCACCACATAACTCAGTATGGTGGTACACACTAGTAAGCTCAGTGCACTAGAGGTAGAGGCAAAGGGATCCAATGTTTAAGGTCATCTTTTTCACTATATAGCACATTTGAAGTCACCCTGGGGTACATGAAACCCTGTCTCAAAACAAATGAACAAACAAAATAATTCTCTGTAAACCCTACATTTATGCAGATGAAGCAATAAGAGAAGGGTAACTTGTTCTTTTTCATATACTCAGGAGACTAGCTCTATTTTTGAACACAATTCATAAATAGCTTCCTTTACAGACATAATTTGCACAATTCTATGCTCTGCCAAGCACACTGAATGTTACATAATGCTCTTACATCTATTAGATGTGTCTGATCATCTCACATGTCAACAGATACTTTGAAGGTAGAGCTTGCTTTATTTATCCTTGCATTTCTCATGGTACCTGCCCCAGTTACATCCTACCAACTGATACTGGATGGGACATCCAGCTACAGGCAGCCCTGATCCTACATTAAGGAAACAGGCTGGTAGGTCTCCATGGATGTGGCAAGTTTTCTTCTGTGACAAAACATCTACAGTTTCACTCATTAACCTTGTTTGGAGCCCTGCTGTCTCTCTTCTTTACTAGAGAGTTACAAAGCTGTGTTTCTGTGCCAAATCCCACTGTTTCCCCAACACAAACCCTACTCTCTCAGCTTTATGTGCCTCAGGTCACCTCTGGAGTTTTGGCATGCTGTGGTAAATCACACAGGCAGCCTGTAGCCACCCCACTAAGTGCTAAAGTTTCTTGCTTGGCACTTTTATAAATGGATTAAATTAGTTCAAAGAGTAAATTTGGACATTAATTATTTATTTGACAAACATTTATTGAGTACCTAACATATAGCATGCCAGAATGTGCTTTGGATGCTAAAGACATATGGCAGGGAATAAAACCAAGTATACCTTGTAGTCAGGGGTGGACACAACAAACCAACAAATGAATTATTATATAATGTAAGGTCACCACTAAAGAGTAAATGTGCGAGGAAGCATGAAGGAAAAGGAATAGAAAGTGATTGGAGACAACACTGCTTTAGACCACATGACCAGTGAGAAAGGGAGGGAGGCCTTGACAAAGACATTTTGGAATCATCTGCATGTTGTTGGATTTTACAGTCATAAAGTGAGTGAGGTCATCTGAATGATAATGTAGCTGCTAATATCATGTGTGTGGACTCAGTCCTGGGGCATTTAGAGGTACAGGGGTAGGAGACAAAAAAAACAGTGATTGATAAGCAGAAGAGGTTAATATTCTAGAAGCAAAATTTAAAAAAATTAAAAAGACAAACAACTAAAGAAATGTAAGACCTTTAGGTTTTACAGTGTGGAAGTAAACGGTGAAGTAAGCCATCACCATTGTACTGTGATTGAATGGAAGGGACCTGATAGGAATTATCCCAAGACAGAACAGGAGAACAAATACTCGTACAATGTACCTTTGAAGTTCATTTCTGCAAAGGGATCAGAAAATGGGCAGTACCTAGAAAGAGCTATGGGATCAAGACAAGCTTTTGTTTTTCTGAGAAAGGAGATATTGCAACATTATTTTTCATGGAACAACAAACAAAGATTTCAGACAAAAAACTGGTGATGCAAAAATGAGAGAGGTTACTTACTATATAGAGAAGAATACACATGGACCATATATCCTCCTGTAAAAATACCACAGACTCAACACACTTCCACAAGCACACATGACATTTCTGGTATGTTTTGCTTTTAAATCATGTATTAAAGTACATTAATAATAATATCATTAGAGAGAACTTCAGACCATGGTCTTTCAGTGAACTTAACAATATCTTAGTAAGTTATTTGCAGTGTCTAATTTCCAAATAACTTGAAGTGCCTACTCTTCAACACATAAGTAAACTATTGCATTATTGTAGTTAGACCAGTGTAATTAACAGCTTCCTTTCTCTGTAGCACTTCTAGTAAATGTTCCTTTTTTGTACTCTGAAGTAGACCCTTAGAGAAAACTTAAATGGGAAAAGTATGACCCTGTGAACAGAAAAACAGCAGTCTTTCCTGTTTGGGTTTTTCTCTTTATAGTACCTCAGTTCTATGTTCCCAGGAATAAATAGAGGTAGAAACTGACCTAAAGTCATATCTGCTTTTTACTCTTCAGACAGGATGAAAAATTAAATAATAAATAAGAAACAACATTTTCCAGATATTACTAAATCAGCCATGGTCCTCAAGAACTTGTATACTCTAAGTATAAACATGATGTATTCTCATTAATGTAAGACTAGAGATTTCTTGTTCTAGAAAAAGACATCAAGAATCCCCTGTTACAATCATTTTATTTTACAGCTGAATAAACTCAGAGTCCAAGTGGCTAAGTGATTCACATAAAGATGCAGAAGTGACTAGTGACTGTGTTGGGTGGATTTTTAAAATAATAAGTGAAGACTAAAGTAATAATAATGATCATGATGGCTGTTTCCATAAACTATGCTCTGTGCTGACCACTTTATATTCATAATCTCATTTAAAATTTAGAGCAACTACATTTGGCAGAAAGTGGAGTTCAGCCTCTTAGCTGACTTACCACCTTCATCACTTGTCTCTATTTCCTCTGTAAAACACATCAGTGTGCAATGTGCCATGTTGAATGTTTGGGGCACTTTGAAAATGTCTTTCCACATATCCAATCATCCTGTGCAAGCACAGTTTGTGTACGTGTCACTATAACCTGGGAACTTCTTTAAAAGGCACATTTTCAAACTCAGCCTATGAAATCAGAAACTCTTAGAGTGGGGTCCACAATTTCAACTTTGCAACCCTCCCTTCAGGTTAAATTCTGAGCACCACTACTTTAGATAGAGCAAAGGCACCAAATAGAAGATTCCAGACCTCCCACATACTACCACAACTATAACACAAAACAATATTGCACCATTAAGTATCAGTCCTAGGAATCATTACCACTGTTTCAGATTTTCATACTATTCAGTTTTCTCCCAGCAACATAGATGTGAGGCATGAGTAAGACAACAGATATTTATTGAGAAAAAGGTGGAAAAGTCTCAATGTGTCAAGGAAGCATGCTTAGGTTATTGTTTGGCATCTAAAGAAGATAAAGAAAAGAAAAAAAAATAAAAATTATGTGTTGTGGTTTGATTCAAGTGTCCCCCATAAACTTAGGTGTTCTAAATGCTAGGTTCCCAGCTGATGGAGATTTGGGAATTAACACCTCTTGGAGGCAGTGTATTGTTGGAGGCGGGCTTATGGGAGTTATAGCCAGTTCCCCCTTGCCAGTGTTTGCCACACTATCCTGTTGCTATTGTCCAGCTGATATTGGACAGGGGGTGATGCCCCCCTCTGCTCATGCCATCATTTTCTCTGCCTTCATGGAGCTTCCCTCTAGAGCCTGTAAGCCAAAATAAACCTCTTCTTTTTCCCCCACAAGCTGCTCTTGGTCAGGTGGTTTCTACTAGCAGTGTGAACCTGACTGAAACATTATGCTTTCTAAGTTAGAGCTCAGAGAAGCAGGCAGACTCAGCAGTGAAGACTTGTGAGCCACTGTAACAAGAGAGGGGTTTCTGTGGGTTCAAGTACATTATCTCATTAAGAAGATAACTATTTCTTCCACCTTTTCAGCATGTTTGTAGTTGAGGGGCAATCCCTTGGCCAAGTAATGGGCAAGCTCAGTTGAATTAGCTCTTAAGGAAAGGGGACTACAATCTTATGTTTTGGGTAGCCTAGAATGTCCTGTGCCCACTGAGGACCACAGGTAAAACTCAACTTAGCTTTCTCTCAACAAAAGCCCTGGTAAGTCCATCCTTCTTCTTTTCATGTACTATAAATCTTATGGAGTAGCATTGTGATTACCCTTCTAAAGTTACCAGGGAAACAGGAGGGTGAGTCTGTCCTTCAATGACCTCTAAGCCTAAATGCCTAACCTCCTATTCTCACCCATCAAAGACTTAGAAGTTATGTTTGTTTGGAAAAGTTGCTATGACTTAATTTTCAATAAACAGAGTTGGGAGGTGTGCCTAACGAGATGCGTTTGGGTTGTGAGGGCTTTACCCTCATTAATGGGTTAATGTAGACTAGGAAGGGACTTCCAGTCTCAAATTCAGTCTCCCACTCTCTCAGCCTCTCACCTTCTGCCATGGGGTTGTTAGCAGTTTTGAGAGAGATGGAATTCCTCAAGACTGGCTCTTGAGTTCATTGTCTTGTGACTCACAACGATTCACAAGTTCAGACATGGCAGAAGGACAAGTTAAGGAAGTTATATTATAGGAAAGAGAGCAAAGCAGAAAGATTCCATGTTGGAAAAGGTCCTGGGCAGGTACATCGTGTACAATCTACATCGTGACTTGGATCAGAGTTTCTTATAAACTTGAGGATATGAATTAGGCATTAAGTTGGCCAGGGAGAAGTGCAATGACACAGAATGGCTACAAGAATGGGTCTTACAGAGGGGCACTGTGAAGCTATTACTGTAATGTTTTATTCAACATTTGATTCTGGAGTACTGTAACAGTTCCAGTATGAAGTGGATCATCGTATTTGTTCTCAAGAATATATATGAATTTGAAAAACACTCACCAAACCCTACTAAGGCCAACTCACAGATACTGTATTATCATTTCTACATGAAGAAAGAAAAACTGGAGAGAGAAATATATATATGAGATAAAATGCGAAGTCCCTGGAAAAGTCAAAGGCAGGACAGGCATCTAATCATTACTAGCCTGGGTCATAGATTTTTAGGGAGTTTTAAAGGCACCAAAGCAAACCAAAGGCCTAAAGCTTGCATTATTGTGGCCTATTTGAGAGATTTTATTACTATGTATGATGCTGGGTTACGAACCTGGGTAATTTATGAGTATTGCAAAGGCTTAAGAAGCTTGGTGAGTTAGTTTTCATCTGCATTATTTTATATTGGAGGACATTTGTGCTCTGCTTCCACTCTACAGTAACTTTCATGCTGAGTGTTTGGGTCTAGATTTTGGTCCTCTCTAGATATTGGTATTTCTCTCTCCTTATCATTTATTTGGGGTTTCTGAACATCACAAGATGCATGATAGATCCTTGTAAACTCTAGATACCCTGCTCCTGTGTGCTTCTGCCCTTCTCCAATTTCCCTGTATCCCTACTCCCTGCTACTCTTTGTTTTTGTTTTTGGTTTTTTCGAAGTAAGGTCTCACCCTATCCCAGGCTGACCTGGAATTCACTATTTAGTCTCAGGGTGGCCTTGAACTCATGGCAGTCTTCCTACCTCTACCTCCCGAGTGCTGGGATTAAAGGTGTGTGCCACCACACCCAGCCCTGCTATTCCTTCTAACCTCTACCAAAGGCTCAGCTTTTCGGTGTCCACTTGAGTGAGAACATGTAACATTTGTCTTTCTATATCTGGGTTATTTCACTGAACATAATTATCCAGTTTGATTCATTTTCCTACAAATGACACAATTTTAATTTATCTCATTTCATTTTACCGTGTGTGTGTGTGTGTGTGTGTGTGTGTGTGTGTGTTGTTTTTCTGTGCGTTAGTGAGAGTGTATGCATGCATATCGAGGTCAGAGGACAACTTCCAGGTTTGTCCTCACCTGTCCACCTCACATGAGGCAAGGTTTACTCTATGGCTCTTGCTCTGCTATTCATTGCTGCACTTGCCAGGAGCTTCAGGAAATTCTTCTGTCTCCACTTCCTGTCTCACTGTCAGTGTCAGCATCCTGGGAATCCCACTAGGGTTCTGGCTGTGTTTTTAGTTTTTTTTTTTTTCTTAACATGGGGTTTGGAACCAGAATGTGGGTACTCCACCTTGAGCAATAAGTGCTTTATCTACTGAACCATCTCCACAGACCCAATTTCATTCTCTTTTTAACAGCTGAGCAAGATCTCATTGTGTTTATATACCACATTTTCATTATGCATTCATCTGCTGATAGACAAATGGGTATTATTTCCATTCTTGGCTACTGTGGGTAGTGCTGTTATAAAGGTGGGAGTTCAGTTATCCCCTTTGGATATATTGGTAGAAGTAAGATAGCTGGGTCATTTGGTAAATCAAAAATAGGGCTCAGGTTTTTATGTCTCCTGAGAAAGTAATTGTTTTCACAAAGGGAGGTGAAGTGGTGGCATGAGAATTTTTAAAATATTGTTTATTTATTTATTTGTGAGAGAGGCAGATAGAGAGAGAGGAAGAAAGAGAGAGAAAATGGGCATGCCAGGGTCTCCAGCCACTGCAAATGAACTCAAGATGCATGTTTCTGCTTGTGCATCTGGCTTATGTGGGTCCTAGGGAATTGAACCTGGGTCCTTTGGCTTTGCAGGCAATGCCTTACCTGCTGAGCCTTCTCTCCAACCTGGCATGAGATTTTTAGAATATATGTTTAGGAACATGCAAGCAGGCACCTGGTATAAGGCACTAGATCTACCGTGGTAACACATGCCTATAATCCCAGCACTCAGGAGCTGTAGCAGGTATATTACTTGCAAGCTCAAGATCAGTAAGGGCTACATAGTGAGCTTCAGGAAAATATGGGCTACAGAGTTAAGACCGTGTTTCAAGAAATAAAATCAAAACATATATGTGTGTGAATAATTATTTTTATTTTTAGAAAAATAAGTAATTGGAAAATGTATTGGCTTTCTCCCTTTGAATCACAAGGTGACCATTTTCTCATGGAATGAATTGTATGGAAAAGGGTAGAGAGAAAGAGCATATTCAGATAGAAATATTCAGCCTACTTCTGTGCTAATAACAGCTCCTACCTCATGGCTATTTTTAAAATCTCCTCAGCCTGCTTGAAAGGGCTGAGATTTATCAATTCAAACATTTCCATGATACAAATTTCATCTTTCTCCATCTGAACATCACATAGTTGCTTCTAACTCAAAAGTAATTTGGCTAGCTTCTTTATATATATATTTTTTAGAAATCAAAATTGTAAAAGTTTCCAAGATAATTTCTAGCATTTTCTCAATTTCAGTAAAAATAAGCTACTTCAATAATCAATTGCTAAATAATCTATTCTAACTAAATAGCTATTTTCTTTTTAAAGTATATTTTATTTATTTATTATTTGAGAGAGAGAGAAAGAGATGAAGAGAGAGAGGGAGAGAGAGAGAGAGAGAGAGAGAATGGGCACGCCAGGGCCACCAGCCACTGCAAACAAACTCCAGATGCATGCGCCTCCTTTGCATCTGGCTTATGTGGATCCTAGGGAATCAAACCAGGGTCCTTTGCCTTTGCAGGCAAGTGCCTTAACTGTTAAGCCATCTTCTCCAGCCTTAAGTAGCTATTTTCTTCATTATCCCAATGGGTTGCGGGATTATGGTACTGTTTAAAAAGATTCAGTCCTACAGGACACTTAAGTGACTTATACTACCTTATTTTAGAAATCAGATCCTTCTTTGAAAACCCAGCTGTGTTTCCCTCCTATAGAGATTAAATTACTTGTGTACCCTTTTTATTTTAAGGCATACTATTTAACTTTTTTCAAGTTTTCTTTCAACCATTTCACCCTGAATTGTAAGTATGATTCAACTAAGCTTATTATCATGCCTTTCCCTCTCTTTCTTCCTTTTATTTTGGGGAATTGGAGTAGTATGCCAATAACTTTATTTTCTATGAAGGAAACACTGTCTCTGTGATAAAGGTTTCTCATTTGTTTGGGCATTTCTAGATATAACTTAGTTGATTAATAGTGGTTGAATTTTTCTTTTCTCTGCGTAATCATGTCTCTCATGTTTTCCCTTTCTGTTTTCTTTCTACTTATAATTATTATGGATTTTACTCATCTAGCTTATGAAAAATATTTTTTTATTTATTTGCCCATATATGTGTATATGGGTGCATGAGGGTTTCTTGCTGCCACTAATAAATGCCAGATTCTTGTACCACTCTATACTTCTGGCTTCATGTGGGTACTGAGGAAAGAAACTGGGCTGGCAGGCTTGGCAACAAGTGCTTTTAACTGTTTAACCATCTCTGTAGCCGTTGCTCATTTGTCTTCAGGACAATTTCAAATGTAGTTCATTGTTACTTCCTTCTTTTGTCCTGTAGGGGAAACAGAAGTGGTTGTTAGATGGCAAGTATATGCAAATGAACACTAGAAGTTGAGGAGGATAAGCTGAGTATGGCGGCATCAAAGACAGATCCAAAGCTTTGGGGCTGATCTCAGGCATAGACTTGTTTATGGGCTCTGTTGTCTTTCCACTGAGCAGGTGGTTGTCTTCTGGAAAAAAAAAAAGAGAGAGAGAGAGAAAGAGAAGTAGCTGAGAAACAGAAAGAAAAAGCTTTGATCTTCCGTGACAGATTTTGCCCTTCCTCTAATGTTAGGCCCTAAGAGGCCCGGGCGTGAGGCCCAGTGGAACTTCCTGAGCCTGGCTAGAGTTTGATGACCTGTCTTTGGCCTATTACTCCCGCTTAGGAGTGACTCAGTAAGACCTAAGCCAAAACTGCCTCTGCCCAGCTACTGCTGATGTGGTGAAATACTATTGGCCCCTATAACTTTTTCCCATCCTGAGACCCCACCCTCTTTCTCAAGGCTATATAAACATCTTCCTGCCAGGCATGGTGGCGCAAGCCTTTAATCCCAGCACTCGGGAGGCAGGGGTAGGAGGATCACCGAGAGTTCGAGGCCACCCTGAGACTACCTAGTTAATTCCAGGTCAGCCTGGACCAGAGTGAGACCCTACCTGGAAAAAAAAAAAAAAAAAAAAAAAAAAAAAAAAAAAAAAAAAAAAACAACTGCCTGCTTCAACAAGACTCCCGACCCAGTGTGTTTTTCTGTCCAGTGTCTTAGAGGAGGGGGTTCTGGGTCGCCGACATTCACCATCCCGCTCAGCCCCAAAAGAGGGGCCGGCTGGACCGGCTCCTTCTTCAGCCCTACCTGCCGGGAGGAACCGGCACTCTAAGTCCAGGAGTTGAGAGATGACTTTATAAAGTGGCTGGCACAGAAACTGAGTCTAAGAGGAAAATCATAGTGTTGGTAAGTAGAGCAAAGTGGAAGCTGTAAAATCCACAGGGACAAGCAGGGACTGGGTCTTTTTTTTTTTCAGGATTTTTTTTATTACTTATGTACATGGTGTGTATACAGCCATGCCTCCTCCCTGTCCTCCTCCCTCAAAATGGACCCTCTTGTTGGGGAACGTGGGTTGTGCATTATGGGGGTAGCCATCGGTTATGAGGAAGAGGCAATGTTTCTGTGCTTAATGTCCCAACTTGTGGCTCTAACAATCTTTTCACCCCCTCTTCCGTGAATTTCCCTGAGCCATGGTGGGTTCATTTTTGGTCTACTTTAGTGATGAGGTTTTTGGAGCTTCTGTGTCTCTGGGTATCTGGTTTGGTAGGAGTTGAGTGTTCTCTGAATCTATCTCCTTCACCCTTGTGCTGATACCAGCTTCACCAAGAAAGCAACACTCTTGCTCATTTCCCCCATTACTCTATGGTTTTAGCTAGGGCCTGGTGAGGTGGGATGGGCTGATTCTCTCCTCAGGTTCTGCATCCATCTGAAAAAGAGAAGCAGATTCTCCAATGGAGAGTGAAGTCAGCACTGGATAAATGAGTTAACCATTATTATTTTAGAGAGAATTTAATAGGTATGGGTCCTCTTGTAGCCCAAAATTGGTGGGAGCTTGATATTGGAGAGTGTGCTTGTTTTTTGGATATGGTTCTGACTTGTTTCCCAGTTCCAGCTATGGGTTCTGTTCCACTGAGTGGATTTGTTAGCCAATTAAAGCGCAGTTGGTTACCGGCCATGGCTGTGTGCCATTATTGCACTTGGGGGAGCATCACATCAGGTTGTTTGCTGCTCAGTAGCTTAGACCACGAGTTGCTTGGACAGATGTTGGTGATTTTTCCCCAGTCACTCATGTAGCACTTTCTGGCAATAGACTACCTAACTGTCTGGAGAATGACTCTCTTCCAGATTCCAGCCAGGTCACTCCATGTTCCACACCAACAGCATATGGCGTCTTCAGCAGTAGGGTCTTACCATTAATCTTTGGTGGGTCATCAAGTGCTCTGACAGAAATCTGTCTTCTTTTGGGAAACCTTGTAGGTCTCTCTGACCAACAGCTCATTGTGGATGTTAACTGCATCCTGGTACTGGGAGTTACAGGCCGGTGCCAAGGGAAAAGAAGGAAGCAAAAGATAGGTAATATAAAAGAGAAAGAGACAAGAGAGAGAGAGGGAGAAAGAGAGAGAGAAACAGGACAAGATTAAGGTTAGTCTTTATCATCCCCTCTCCAGGGCCCTTTGATTCAGGTGTTCCTCTAAGGACCTGATGAAGGTTCAACCCTTTAGTCTGTCTTTCAGGATGTAGGATTTTATGGTACCATTTCCATTTGGGTCCAATTTTGTGTCTCCCCTTTCACCCATACCCTCCCCTCCCACCTCACCCTCCTTATTGTCTGGGCTTCAGGATGCTTATTAGGTATGTCAACATCTCGGGAAGATTCAAGTGAGGAGCCACAGATGAGTGAGACCATGTGACCATTGTCTTTCTGTGATTGGGTGAGTTCTCTGAGAATGTTCTGTTCCAGATTTGACCATTTTTCTTCAAATTTCATTATGTCATTTTTTCCTTACTGCCATGTAGAGTTCCATCATGTAGATATACCACATCTTGGTTATCCATTCATCTAATGATGGACATCTGGATTGATTCCAGTTCTTATCTATTATGAACCGAGCAGCTCAAACATAGTTGAGCAAATCTCTCTGATCTGAGGCATGGAACTTTTAGGGTAAATGCCCAGTAAGGGAATAATTGGGTCTGTTGGTAACTCTATAGTCAGCCTTTTTAGAGTCTCCATATTGCTTTCCATAGTGGTTGTACCAGCTTACATTCCCACCAACAGTGAATGAAGGTTCCTATTTCTCTACATCCTCACCAGCATTTTTTTCATTTGATTTTTTTGGTTTTGTTTCTGTTTTTCAAGGTTGGGTCTCACTCTAGCTCAGGCTGACCTGGAATTCACTCTGTATTCTCAGGGTAGCCTCAAACTCATGACGAGCCTCCTACCTCTGCATCCAGAGTGCTGGGATTAAAGGCGTGTGCCACCACACTGAGCTTCATTTGGTTTTTTAATGTTTGCTATCCTTACTGGGGTAAGGTGGAATCTCATAATTGTTTTAACTTGCATTTCCCTGATAATTAGAGATGTTGAATATATTCTTAAATGTGTGTTTGTCATTTGTATTTCTTCATCTGAGAACTCACTGCTCCATTTCGTTTGTGGGTTGTTTGACTTTTTATTGTTTAGGCTTTTGAGTTCTTTGTAGATTCTAGAAATTAGGCCTCTGTCAGTTGTATAGCCAGCAAAAATTTTTTCCCATTCTGTGGGTAATCTATTGGCTCTGTTTATTGTATGTTTGTCTGTGAAAAAACTTTCCAGCTTCCTGAGATCCCAATGGTTGAGTGATTGCTCAGTTTCCTGAGTTCCTGGGGTTTTGTTCAGGAAGTCTTTTCCTACTCCTATATCATGGACAGTTCCTCCTATTTTTTCATCCAGTAATAGCAGAGTTTCCTGTCTTATATTGAGGTCTTTGATCCATTTGTACTTGATTTTTGTGAATGGCTAGATGTGTGGATCAAGTTTCATTTTCCTGCATATGGTTATCCAGTTTGTCCAGCAACATTTGTTGAAGATGCTGTCTTTTTTCCAGTCTACATTGATAGGGCCTTTGTCAAATATCAAGTAGCTGTGGTTATTTGACCCAAATTCTGGGTCCTTTATTCTGTCCCATTTGTCTATAATCCTGTTTTTATGCCAATACCATCTTGTTTTGTTACTATGTCTTTGTAATATAGCTTTAGATCAGATATGGTGATGCATCCAGATGTGTTTCTTTTGCTGAGGATGTGCTTGTATATCCAAGGCCTTCTGCTATTCTATATGAATTTTGAGATCATTTTTTCTGTCTCTGTGAAGAAAAATGTTGGAATTTTTTTAAAAATATTTTTATATTTATTTATTTATTTATTTGATAGTGACAGAGAGGGAGAGAGAGAGAATGGGCACACCAGGGCCTCCAGCCACTGCAAACAAACTCCAGATGCATGCACCTTGTGCATCTGGTTTACATGTGTACTAGTGAATCAAGACTTCACAGAGAAGTGCTTAACTACTAAGCCATTCTCCAGCCCAGATGTTGGGGTTTGCATTGATATTGCATTAAATCTGTGTATTGTTTTTGGTAAGACTGCCATTTTCACAAAGTTAATTCTACCTATCCAGGAGCATGGGAGGTCTTTCTGTTTTCTCAAGTCCCCTTCAATTTCTTTCTGGAATTTTTTTAATGTTTTCATTGTATAGGTCTTTCACATCCTTGGTTAATGTTATTCCAAGATATTTAATTTTGTTTTGTTGCCAATGGGACAATGTCACTTATTTCTTTCTCTGTAGCTTTGTCTTTTACATATAGAAAGGCTGCTGATTTTGTGCATTGATGTTGTATCCTGCTACTTTCTCGAGGAGTTAATCACCTTTAAGAGTTTTGAGATGGAAGTTCTCGGGTCACTTACATATAGAATCATGTCATCTGTGAATAGGGCTAACTTAACTTCTTCATTTCCAATTTGTATCCCTTTTATTTCTTTCTCCTGTCTTATTGCTTGAGCTAGGACTTCTAGTACTATATTGAGAGCAGAGGTGAAAGGGCACAGCCCTGTCTTATTCCTGATCTCAATGGGAATTCCTTCTGTTTCTCCCCATTATGTATTATTAGGGCTTTAGGAGCTTTATATATAGCCTTTATTATGTTGATACAATCTGTCCATGCCTATTATTTCCAACGTTTTATTATGAAGTGATGTATTTTTGTCGAAATGATCATGTGGTTTTTGTGTTTAAGCTTATTTATATGTTGTATTACATTGACAGATTTCCATATGTTGAACCACCCCTGTGTTCCTGGGATGAAACCAACTTGATCAAAGTGGATAATGCTTTTGATGTGTTGTTGAATTTAGTTTATAGGGATTTTGTTTAGGATATTTGCATCTAAGTTCATTGGGGAAATAGGCCTGTATTTTTTTTTCTTGTGGCAACTCTGCCTGGTTTTGGTATTAGAGTGATGCTAGCTTCATAGAAGGAGTTGGGGAGCTTTCCCTGTTCTCTGACTGTGTGGCACAGTTTGAGAAAAATGGGTTTCAGTTCTTCCATGAAGGTTATATAGAATTCAGTTGAGATTCCATTTTGTCCTGGACTTGTCTTTTGGGGGCAGTTTTTTATTACATTTTCAATCTTGATGGGTGTGACAGGATTGTTTAGGAGATTAATCTGCTCTGAGTTTTGCTTTGGTAGGTGGTATATGTCCAGGAATCATCTATTTCCTCCATATTTTCCAGTTTTGTGGAGTAGAGGTTTTTTAAATAAGTCCTGATGATTCTCCCAATTTCATTTATGTGTGTTGTGATCTCTCCTTTTCCATTTCTAATTTTAATTTGAAGTGTCTCTCTCTCTCTCTCTCTTTTGCTTGATCAAATTTTTCAGGGGTTTATCAATCTTGTTTAGTTTTTCAAAGAACCAGCTCTTTGTTTCATCAATTTTCTTAATTGTTTTCTTAGTTTCCAATTCATTAATTTCTGCTCTGACCTTAATTATTTCTTTCTATCTGGATCTTTTTGGGTTGGATTCTTCTTGTTTTTCCAATGCTTTTAGGTGGATGGGTAGGTTATTGATTTGGGATCTCTCTGTGTTTGTTATGAAGGCATTTAGGTCTATGAATTTACTGCTAAGGACTGCCTTCATTCTGGCCCATAAGTTTTGGTACAATGTGTTCTCATTGTCGTTCAATTGTAGAAATTTTGCAATTTCATTTTTTATTTCATTCACTACCTATTTATTGCTTAAAAGTGTGTTGTTCATTTTCCAGGACCTGGTGGGATTCCTGTTGAATCTTTTGTTGTTACTTTCTAGCAATACAGCGTTGTGTTCTGATATCATGCAGGAAATTATGTCAATATTTCTAAATATATGCAGGGATACTTTATGGCCCAGTATATGATCTATTTAGAGAAGGTTCAATGGACTGCTGAGAAGAATATGTAATCTGTAGATTTTGTATAGAATGTTCTGTAGATGTCTGTTAGGTCTAATTGATCTACGGTGTTGTTGAGCTCTCTTACTCCCCTGTTAATTTTCTGTTTGGATGATCTATGTATTGCTGATAGTAGAGTATTGAAGTCCCTGACTATGATGGTATTTATGGTTATTTCCATTTGTTGTCAAGTAGGTTTTGTTTGATGAATTGTGGTTCACCTGTGTTTGGTGCATAAAGATTGATGATTGTGATATCTTCTTGTTGGATTGTTTCCTTCATAAGTAAGAGTGGCCTTCTTTGTCTTTTTTGATTACTTTTGGTTTGAAGTCTATTTCATCAGATATTAGTATGAGTACATCTGCTTGTTTCTTATTTCCATTTGCTTGGAATATCATTTTCCACCGTTCCACCCTGAGGAGGTATCTGTCTTTAGTGAAGTGGGTTTCTTGAAGACAGCAGATTGAGGGGTCTAATTTTCTGATCCATACTGTCAGCATATGTCTCTTGATGGGTGAATTAAGGCCATTAATGTTCAGGGTAATATCTGAGGTTTGATTTAATTCCTGCCGTAATGTGGTGATTTATGTAGTTCAGTGTTTCCTTGGACTTTGTAGATTTTATGTCTTCTCTGAGTTTGGTTATTATGATCTGCTTCTTGTAGGCACTTGAGGTTGGTTATGTGACTCTTCTGTGTGGAAAATTCTCTGAAGTACTCTCTGTAGGTTTGGCTTTTTGTTCATATAGTTGAACAGCTGAGTTTTATCGTGAAAAGTTTTTCTTTCACCATCTATTATGAGGGATACTTTTGCTGGGTAGAGTAGTTGGGGTTGGAAGCCATAAGTTCTTAGGGGCAGTGTTCCATTCCAGGCCCTTCTGGCTTTCAGGGTTTCCATTGAGAAGTCTGAAGTAATTCAGATGGGGTTACTTTTATATGTAATGTATTGTTTCTCCCTAGTTGCTTTTAAGACTTTCTCTTTGTTATCGATGGCTAGTGGGGAGGTTCCAGGTGGTGGGAAAACCTAGCAGGGGGGAGGGAAGGGGAACACTAGCCTGGTGCACCAAGGGGTGGCAAGTCCACACACAGAGGGACGGCAAGTGGGACAGCAGTCACGTGGAGGTCCCTGGTGGTGGGAAAGCCTAAGGAAGGAGGAATGCTGGCCTGCAGGTCTGGGTCCACTTAGCCTGTGGTTAGTGCAGGAGGAACCTGTGGCTTGGACTGTGGCTGGGACAGCTGCTTGAGATGATTGGGGGACGGGTGGGCTACACAAGAGCATGGGAATCAGCAGATACTCTACTTTGCTCCACTGTGCCTGCCCACTGGATGTCTACTAGGATCTGCAAACCCCTAAAAACTCCAAAGAACCCTAAAATCTTGCCTTTCCTTCCCTGTGAGGTGAGGCATGGTTAGGTGGATGCTATCTTGACTGGAAGTGGGACTGGGTCTTTCTATGGGAATGGAATATCATCCTATTGGAAGTATGTGCAAGGGGGCAGAGAGAAATGAGGCAGGGAAGAAATAGAACTATGGAATGTCTAGAATACTATGCTGAGGAAGCAGACTTTACTGTGAAGCACCTTTTTCACAGGTGCGACTGAACATATTTTAAAATTGCATTTTAGTTTATGTTTTTATATATCACAGAGAGAGTTTCAGCAACCGACACCCTTCATTAAATTAATATTTTCAATTTGAATGTTTCTATTTTGTTTTAACATGCTTATAGGATAAGTTTATAAAGTTCTTTTGGTTTTATAACTGTAAGTATTTAAAGTATAAGGAGTTTAAGCAGTTTTGGCTTTTATTAAAATAAAAGGTTATACAATGATATTTTTAAAATAAAATTCCTCTTAAGGGGAGTTTGTTAACTTAGAAATATTTGCCTAGGAGTATGAATACTATTCAGTGTTTCTTTCAAGGTTGTTCTGGATAACCCCAGTCTGTTAGAGGTTAATCTGAGCATCTTATCAGCTGAGCTGGGAATCTATACCTAAAATAGCACATTACATTAGATTTTTATACAGCATCAAAATAATTTCATAAAAGCATAACAGCTGAAAAAGTGATCTATTAAAAAAATGAAAAATTAAGTAGCTGGACTCTTTGGAAGACTCATGAACAGAACCTTTGCTATGAATTTTAACACCTCAAACTTTCTTTAGAGTAATATTGCTTTGGCCACTTCTATAGATTGCACAGGGATTAATGGTCACAGCATCCAGCAACTTTTCCTCAGGTCTACTCATTTAACATTTTGACAGAATCATTTGATGGTAATAAACAGAAGCATTAGTTGTTTTAAACATCAATCCTCCTGTCCTGCCAAAAGGTAGACCTATAGTGTGCTTTAACTAAAAAGACCTGAGAAACTCTGATCTTCCTTGCTTCAGAGTGACAACTGACACACACTTGACTACAAGCTCAGAGTCTATTTGTTGGTGAAAAGATAAGAACTATAAAGGTGAAAAAATTACAATTTCCTCCCAAACTGTTGTATCGGGATGTCTTTCAAAATGGTTCATGAAGCACTTAGTATACTGTGTTAGAATATGAAAATTTGTGGAAAACTGTATTTTTAGGATATTTTAAAACTGTAATCTAAAATATTGTTGAAAATTCAAATGTTAGTATTCTCAAAATTTAAATCTAATGATTAGTACCAAGTCAATAAAAAATTATAGAACTAATTGAGAACTAAGCACTTGACTAATAGATGAGATAAAAAGAAATTTAAAACACTTTGTGCATAGATTGTTGATCTTGAAATCTATAAAGCTAGAAGTGTTCATTAAGATAGTTTATTTTGGAAAAACCTATTGTGCTTTTTTATGGCAATGGAAGAATCAGAATCCAGATAATCAGAGAGCATTATCATAGCTTTGTTTTATAAAAATGAATATTAGTGTTATGGATAAAAGTTGTCAAGACAAGTTTCCCGTGTTACTACTCCTCCACTTTCTGCTATAACATCAATGACAAGCAGAATGGACAAAATTACACTAGCCACTAATAATGTCAATTTGTTAACACAGGGCCAGCAATCCTCCTAAAAACCAGGTCATTGGCATTGCATTCAGAATTGCAATTGGTAATCAATAAATTTCATGCCACAGAAAAGGCATGCCAAAGCTGCAACACTGATATAAACGAAAAAGCTATGTTTTCAAAGTCAAATCGTGAAGGCAATCCTCTCATGAAACATCAAGGGTGCGGCTGGTGGAGTTTCTGATTCATGGCCCCATATCCCTACTTCAAAAGGCATTGGTTTTATTTTCTGGCTGCATCTCCTATTGTCATAGCCTGTTGTGATAACAGGTACATGTGCCACTTTGCATCTGGCTTTAAGTGGGTAATGGGGAATTGAACCCAGGCTGACAGGCTTTGCAAACAAGCACTTTTAACCATTGAGCCACTTAAATCCTTAAATCACTTAAGTCACTCATTTTAAACCTATCTACTTTCATAATATATTGCACTAAAAATGCTCAAATTATGATATTCCTAAACACTCTTAAACTGGAACCAATAGGTTTTAATAAGTTGTGTCCCCCCCACCCCCGTTTGGTTTTTCAAGGTAGGGTCTCATCTAGCACAGGCTGACCTGGAATTCACTATGTTGTCTCAGGGTGGCTTGAACTCATAGCAATCCTCTTACCCCTGCCTCCCGAGTGCTGGGATTAAAGACATACACCACCACGCCTGGTAATAAGTTGTATTTTTATTTTATTCTGCTAATTTTTTTATCTCATCTAAGATTTTTCTTTGACAACTCAGTTTTTAAAAGTATTTTATTTATGTATTCATTTGAGAGGGAATGAAAGAGATAAAGAGAGAGAGACAGAGAGAGAGAGTAGGGAGTGGCCCAGGGCCTCCAGCCACTGCAAATAAACTCCAGATGCATGTGCCACCTTGTGTATCTGGCTTTACCTGGATAATGGAGACTCAAACTTGGGTCCTTAGGTGTTACAGGCAAGTGCCTTAGCCACCGAGCCATCTGTCCAGCCTGAGAAGTATTTTTTTTATTTATCTTTGTGTGTATGATATGCACATATGTATGAACTCATGTCTGTGAGTATGGGTATGCACATGTCATGGTGCACATGTGGAGGTCAGAGGACATTCTCAGGTGCCAGTCCTCACCTTCCACCTTGTTTGAGGCAGGGTGTCTTGTTCACTGCTGTTAGCTAGGCTAGCTGGCCTGCAACCTTCCATGGATACACTTTGCTCTGCTTCCCTTCTTGACATCAGAGTGCTAGATAGTCACACTAGTGCATCTGACTTTACACAGGTTGGGGGACCCATACTCAGACACCCCTCCTTGCACAGCAAGTACTTTATCCACTGAGCCGGCTACCTATCCCTTACCCAATGTTAGTTTCCAAATATTTGTATATTGTTCCAGATATATTTGTTCTTGATTTCTAATTCCACTTTGCTCAGAGAATATACATTATCTTATCTCAATCATTTGGAACATGATGATTTACATTGAATTGTGCCATATAAATACGTATATTTTTTCAGTCCTAATTCACCATTATTTCAGTACCTGCGAATATGTCTTTATTTTAAAAATAGCTGTTTTGGGGCTGGTGAGATGGCTTAGTGGTTATGGTGCTTGCTTACAAAACTCAAGGACCTAGGTTCGATTCCCTAGGACCCACGTAAGCCAGATGCATACGGTGGTACATGCATCTGGAGTTCATTTGCAGTGGCTAGAGGCCCTGACACACCCATACTTGCTCTCTCTCTCTCTCTCTCTCTGTATGTCTCTAATAAATAAATAAACAATAAAAATCTTTAAAATATTTTTAAAAATAGCTTTTTCAATGTAATGGAAAGGTGAGGTCATACTGAATTAAGCTGGATCCTAATTCGATGACTATAAGTGAAGCATTACACACATGGGAAATTCCGCATGGGGTTACATGTACAAGTCGAGAAATACAGAGGACTGTTGGTAGGCCCCAGAAGCTAGAAGAGATCTTCTCTCAGCACTTCCAGAAGGCACCAACCTTTCTCCAAGTTTTCAAAAGGATAAATTCTGTCACTTTAAGTCATTCAGTTTATTAGTCAACTTTTTCTTCCAGTCTAGGCAAATATCTGACATGGGCTGTTTATAAGGAAAAGAAGTTCCTATGCCTCACAATTTTTTTTGTTCCAGCTTCTAACGGTACCACCCAGGTTCTGTCTGTGGTGAAGGAGCTGTAGTGGATGGTCTGGGGCAGATGGTAGAGTCAAGTGATGGAAGGATCATAGTGAATGAGGACTTGGAGTAGGAGGGGCCAAGCTTGCTCCATTTATAGCACCCTTCTTGGGAGAACTACCAAAAGATACACAAATCTATTCTCTCAGAAGGGCAGATGGCAGAGTGGGGATATACAACACTCCCGCGACCCTAAAAAATGTGAAAAAAGTCTGATCCATGACTTCCAAAAGAGGCAAGGAGGATTTCAGACTCAATAGCACACTGTGAGAGATGACTGGGAACAAAAAGAAATGTTAAGTGTTAGCAGCAAACTCTGATCTAGAGCTCTGAACAAAGTGGTAAGGAAGGGGAAATTCCTTCCCCTGCTCTAGATCCGTAAACAAAAGAAAAGAGTCCCCTCTCCAAAAGAAAAGCCAGCAAAAACAGATGAAGCAGATGCTGAGAGACCACCCTGAGCCAGAGCCATGGACTACCTATCACACTGGGACCAAGAAGGAGATGCTGAGAGAAACATCTCTCTGCCAGGGAGAGTAGAAAACTACACAAGCACCTCTCCAAACCCCAAGGCCTCCTCCTCGGCTACCTTCACCCCACACATACTAGAGTAAACTACCTGGAGAACCACAGATCTACTTGGACACCCCAGGGGAGCTGACTTGAACTGATATTCGGTGAGCAAATGTACTCAAGCTAATGCCACAGACATTGGCACAAAGGCAACCCTTGTAAGATGAGAACACCCAGCTGCAAAGGTAAATGCATGTGGGGCGTGGCCACATCAGAGATGCAGACATTGACATCCTCAAGGGGACCACATGGCTCCCCAGCACACACAGAAGACAGTAGCTGACTGGGTGGAATTATTCTGAGTTAGCCACTCATTCTGGGCCAGGCTGGGAAATTCCTAAGGGAGGGCTCACCCTGCTGACACCTGAGTAGAAATTCAACCCAATAGGTAACCTGTTCCAACTCCACTGAGACATTGCACACCAACCAATCTAGTCTAACAGGTTTGAAATGGAGGCTGAAGCTGCTAACCCACCAGCAGAGTTAGCTCAGTGAGGGAACTCAGAGAGTGCAGTGAACCCAGCAACGAAAACGGAGTGATATGGACTGGTGCAATTAAAAAAAAAAAGACAAACACACACACACACACACACACACACACACACACACACACATATATGAAAGGAGAGAGAGAGAATGAGTATGGGGACCCAAGGCTTAGTGCCACTGCAATACAATTCCAGACACATGTGCCACTTTGTGCATCTGCTTTTTTGGGTTCTGGGAAATCGAACCCAGATAGGCTTTTTCAAGCAAGTGCATTTAGTCTCGAGCCAACTGTCTAGCCCCCTAATGCTTAAAAAAAAAATTATTAATTTATTTGCAAGCAGAGAGGGAGGGAGGGAAGCAAAGGGAGAGAGAGGAAAAAAAAATAAGAATACCAGGGCCTCCTGCCACTGTAAATGAACTCCAGATGCATGTGCTATGTTGTGCTTCTGGCTTTATGTGGGTACTAGGGAACTGAACCTAAGCCATTAGGCTTTGCAAACAAGCACCTTAACCAGTGAGCTGTCTCTCGAGCCTACTGATGCTTTTTTTAAATTTGACTTTTTTGTTTGTTTGTTTTTGTTTTTCAAGGTAGAGTCTCATTCTAGCCCAGGCTGACCTGGAATTCACTATGTAGTCTTAGGCTGGTCTTGAACTCATGGTAATCCTCCTGAGTGCTGGGATTAAAGGCATGCACCACCATGCCTGGCTAAAATTTGACTTTTATTTGTCTTTAAGTTTTTCTAAATCTTCACTCTTGGATAAACATTTAATTATTTTATTTTAGTTTTTATATTGCTCAATTGGATTTTATGACTGTTTTTTTGCACCTATTCTATTGTGTTCTCTCTACTAATTCTTTTATCTGCAACCCATATACTTTCCTTCTCAATGCTACTTAATTTTTTCTTTCCCCATCCTTTCCTCTTTTTGCTTGTTGGACATAATATTCTAAAGCTTAAATAATCTCTAAACTCTGCTTATCCTAACAATTTCCCAACTTCTTTGTTTCTTAGCCTTTTTGGAGATATAATCAAGGTATCTAATAGCTTTTAATAGCATTTTAATATTGTTTTTGTTTCAAATCATTGTTCTGTTATTGCTGTCTGCTTTTTCCCTCTAAATAGGAGTTGAGAAATAGTAAACTACAAGATGACCTACATACAGTAAAACAAACAAACAAACAAACAAAAAAGAATATGTAAGTGGGGGGTTGGAGAGATGGCTCAATGATTAAAGGCATTTACTTGTAAAGCCTGATGGCCTGAGTTTGATCCCTAGTACCCATGGATAAAGAAAACTTGGAATATATACTCTTGTGAAGTCAGAAACACAAAGTGGTGCACGTGTCTGGAGTATGCAGTGGCAGGAGGCCATGGCACCCATTCTTTTACTTTCTTTTCAAATAAATAAATATTTTAAAATAATATGTAAGGAACTCAAAAACTTAAAACCAAACAACCTAATCAATAAATAGGCTAATGAAATGACCAACCAGTTCTCAAATGATGAAGTACAAATGGCTAATAAACATATAGAAGAATATTCAACCTCCTTATTCATTAGAGAAATGCAAATTAAAACTAAGGTTTCATTCATTCAATTTCAGCCCAGAAAAACAGTGTATCAGTTATCTTCTCATTGCTTAAACAAGATACTAACCAGTTTCCAGCTTACAGTTTTGGAGTTTTCATCATGGCAGGTGCAGACAGCTGGTGTCACATCTTCACATCAGCACAGAGGAATTAGCAAGAGTGAGTTGAGTGCAGCAAATGGGGCTGGACAATAAAACCCCAAAGCCTGCCCCCAGTGACATTCCTCCTCTAGCAAGGCTCCATCTCCAAAAGGCTCCACCAGATATGGATTAAGTGTCCAAACACATGAGGCTGTGGGGGACAATTTACATTCAGACCACCATAGATGCTATCATTAAGCAAACAAACAACTACCACAGGTGAGAGTGAAAGGGAAACAGAAACACTTGTACGTTGCTGATATAAATATGAGCTAGTCCATCCGTTATGGAAATTACTATGGAGGTCCTTAAAACAAAGAATATAACTACCATAATACCCAGCTGTATCATTCCTAGGAATATACCTGAAGGACTCTAAATCAACCTAATAACAGATATTTATACATCTATATGTACTGCAATACTATTCACAAGAGCCAAACTATGGAATCAGCCTAACACATGAATGGATAAAGAAAATGTGGAATATATACATAATAAGTTTTTAGCCATAAAGAAGAGTGCAATTATGTCATTTGCAGTAAAATGGATGTAACTGGATATTTCCATATTAAGTGAAATAAGTCAGACACAAGAAGACAGCTATTGCATGTTTCCTCTTATTTGTGGGTCCTATATTTTAGACAGCTATGCAAAATTATCTTTCTGTTTGTGTATGCATAATATGAAAGCAAACATGAGACAGAAATGGAGGGCTTTAGCAGGAGTGGGAAGAGGAAAAACAGGAGGGTGAATGTGGCCAACATGCCTGATATATTGATATAAAAATGTCTTTGTGAAACCAATTACTATATACAAGGAATATGGAAATTAAAACATTTTTAAAAGACAATCTCACATTTCTAATGAACTATGGACCTGTCATTAGGCCTTATTTCTTAAATGTTCCTCAGAACCTTTCAATACTGCCACTCTGGGGACCAGCCCTTCACCACACAAACTTTGAGAGATCACAGCTGACATGTTTTATTAGAAAGCTAATATACCTAATAAAAATGACCCATATACATCTATAAAACCAACCATCTATCCAAACACACAAACAAAAAATATTTACTATACTGATGTTGGATGGATTCTTCTGCAAGATTAACTAGGTCAGGGATGTTGGTAGTTCTATTCAGATCTCCTATATCTTTAATGATCTGGGTGTAGTGCTGTTTATCAAGACATAAGTGTTGACATTTCCAGTTTTCACAGTGGATCTCTCTAGTTCTTTTTCAAGTATTATCTGCTTTATGATTGTGAAGCTTTATTACTATGTGCAAAAACATTTAGAATTGTTATGTGCTCTTGATACATCATTTCTCTTATTATAAAATTACTTTATCCCTGCTAATTCTCTCCTTTGAAATCAACTTTGTCAATCTATCTGATTTTTCATATCTCTAGTAAATTTCATATACTATGTAGCTGTTTTGATCTCTTACCAATTTGATAGACTCTGTTTCTACCTACTATAGTTAGACTAGTGTGTTAAGGTATTATTGACTTCGTCTATTTTTATATTTTTGAATTCAAGATCAGAAGAAATTAGATACTTTAGAAATTTGATAAGTACTACAAGAATTAAGAAATTCATGGGCTGGAGGGATGGCTTAGCAGATAAAGTGCTCCCTGCAAAGACAAAGGACCTTGGCTTGATCCCCCAGGGCCCACATAAACCAGATACACAAGGTGGTGCATGTGTCTGGAGTTCATTTTTAGTGGCTGGAGGCTGTGGTATGCCATTCCTCTCTCTCTCTCTCTCTCTCTCTCTCTCTCTCTCTGTCTCTCAAACAAGTAAAAAATATTCATAAAAATTAAATTTCCAAATTAAATCACTGTCTGTGGAGGTTAATCTTCATTGTGAACTTGTTGGAATTTAGAATCACCTTGGAAACGCATTTCTGGGTGGATCTATAAGGGTATTTCCAGAAAGGTTTAACTGAGCAAAAAAGACCCACCCTGAATGTGGGTGTCACTGTCCAATGGGCTGGGGGTCTGAACTGAATAAAAATGAGAAAGAAAACTATGTACCTGCACTTTTCTCTCTGCCTCCTGACTGCACATGCAACATAACCAGCTGCCTCACACTCCTGCTGCCAAGCCTTCCACTCTGTGATGAATTATACCCACCAACTACAAGCAAGAATTAACTCTCCCTTCCTTCAGTTGTCTTTGTCAGGCATTTTGTCATAGGAATAAGAAAAATAAATAATATACTGCCCAAATATGTATCTGACTCTGTATCCTTTTACACTTTGATTGTTCATGTGACAATGGTTATTATAATGTTTTTATAGTAATAATAAAAAGAATATTCTAATGTGATTAATGACAGTTATATCCATTATTGATATTGTTTTAATTTTTTTCAGTTACACAATTTATTATAGGAATGGTCATATACATTTTAAGGATATTTGTCCAATATGGGGAAATTGAAGTCAAATTCCCTTCATATATGATTTTGAGGAATTTTCCAAAAATTAGCCTCCTGCTCTTCACATTTCATATTTTATTATTTTGCCATGGATGTGTTTCCAGTGCCAAATGGGATGTTCATATAAATTCATGTGCTCAAGCCATGCATTTTCTTGTCAAAGTTTTGGATGAATTTTAAAAATATTTTATTTGTTTATTTTCAAGAATAGAGATACAGATACACACAGAGAGACAGAGCATGGGTGTACCAGTGCCTCCTCCAGCCACTGCAAACTCCAGTTGCATGTGCTACCTTGTGCATATGACTTTATATGAATGCTAGGGAATCAAACCTGGGTCATTAGACTTCATAGGAAAGCACCTTAACTGCTAAGCCATCTCTCCAGCCCCCTTGGAGAACATTCTATAAATCATTCCTATACCACAGATATAATTAATCATACATGAAAATGGCCATGAACCACATAAATGTATCACACAAAACTCAAACGAAATAAATCCTTAGAAATCTTAGAAAGCTGAAAAACATTTTACTTACATCCAAATTTTTTAAGTAAAATATGATGGAGACAAGTTGCAGTATTTTTAATGGTTTAATTTAAAGTTTATACACTTAATTTTGTTAAAATTTGCAGATTCTTTGGTTTTTACAAATTAAAGGTTTGTGAAAATGTTGCACTCAATAAATCTATCAGAGCCATTTTTCTAACAACATGTGATCCACATCATGTCTGTGTTATACTGTGGTGACTCTTAAACTAGTTCAAGCTATTATTATATCTACTCTGGTGATCTGTTACCCGTGATCTTTGATGTGACTATTGTAATAATTGTGGAGCACCATAAACTTTAATCAATAAAAGTGAAAATGTTCTAACTGCTCCACTGATTGGCCATTTCCTTCTTTCTCTTCTCATTTCCTAAAGCAAACAAAGTTGAAATTGGGCTAATTACTAACTCTACACTGACCTCTAGGTTTTCAAGTGAAAAGAAGATTATTCATTTCTCACTTTAAACCCTAAGCTAGGAATGATTAAACTTACTAAGGCATGTTAAAAGATGAGGTAGACCAAAAGCTAGACCTCTTTCTTTTTTTTAATAAAAATTATCCAGGTAGAGAATGCAAAGGAAAAGTGCTTAAGGCAAATTAAAAGTACTACTCCAGTGAACACTCAAATAATAACAGTTAAAAAAATGGTCTGGTGTGGTGAATCTTAATGTGGTCTGGATGAATGACCAAACCAAGCATAACATTCCCTCACACCAAAGCCTAATCCAGATCAAAGCCTAACTCTTTTTCAGTTCTCTCAAGATTGAGAGAAGCAAGAAAGCTGCAAAAGAAAAGCTTTAAGATAGCTGAGGTTGGTTCATGAGGTTTAAGGAAAGAAGCCATCTCCACAGCATACGAGGGCAAGGTGAAGCCTTGCAGGAGCCATGGCAGGTTATATAAGCAAACCTACTGAGATAATCAGTGAAGCACCTACGTCAAACAACTGATTTCCAGTGGAGCTGAAACAGCCTTAGATTGGAAGATAATACCATGTAGAAGTTCATAAGCCAAGAGAAGTCAATGCCTTGCTTCAAATCTTCAAAGGACAGGCTGGCTTTCTAGTTAGTGCCTAACGCAGCCACTGACTCCAAATTACACCAGTGCTTATTTCCATTCTGAATAATCCTAGAACCCTTGAAAATTAGCCTAAAACTCGTGCTATGTCTGTGCTTTATAAATGGAACTACCTAGACGACTACATGTCTGTTTTCAACATGACTTACTAAATATTTCAGACTCCATTACTAAAAAAATTTGCTTTCAAACTATTACTGCTCATCAAAAAGGCACTTGATCATCCAAGAGATCTGATGGAAGTGTTCAACAATATTCTCAGTCTCACTCTGTTGTTCTTTGCTGTATTTCTCTTGTCTCTGCCTTGCACTTTGCTGTGATTACAAAAGCCTACCAAAACTTCTGTTTGTTTGTTTATTTATTTATTTATTTATTTATTTATTTATTTATTTATTTTAGTGGGGTTTGAGGATTAAACTCAAGTACTCAGGCTTGAGTGGCAAATGTTCTATCCACTGAACCATTCCCCTACTCTGCCCAAGATTTAATCATTTACTGCAAAAACAAACAAGTATATCCATCTCATTAGTTTGCAAATTAGCTATTGTATTTTATAAATTATAAAATTATATGTGTACCAAAGAATATCTTGGGCTGGAGAGATGGCTTAGTGGTAAAGGAATTTACCTGTGAAGCTTAAAGAACCATGTTTGATTCCCCAGTAGACACGTAAGCCAGATAAACAAGGTGGCACATGGGTCTGGAGTTTGTTTGCAGTGGCTAGATGTTGGTGGCTGCTGATTTGGGTGGTGGTTTCTGAAGGTTGGGGGCTGTGTACACTTATCAAAATAAAATACCTGTTAGCTTTTCCATTCATGAAATATTTCTTTATGTCAGGGCTTCTCAAACTTTTTCCATTCATGACTCCTTTTTTGCCTGAGAAATATTTATACAGCCTGGGTGTAGAGGTATGTAAGATAAGTGTAAAAATCAAGCATTTGCTGATAATAGATCATAAATTTATTATAAGATATTCTTTAAAAATATTTTATTATTTATTTATTTGAGAAGGTTAGTATATAGAGCCAATAGTTGGTATATTTACCACCATTTTGGGATTAACAGGAAAACTCCTCGGAGCCTATACATTCTCCCTGGAACTTCATCCACTCTCACTGATTCAAATGCTACTGTTAATGAGTCCCAAATTGAAATCTCTTCAGCTTCGGACAAGTCCATTCCACAGTTTTGTGATATTGTTAGCTCAAGTGGAAACTCCTTCTTTCCCACCTGCCCTCAATTATTGTGAAGAAGCACCTTAAGAATTACCCATGGCTCCCCCTTCTCTGACCCTACCCTGTCAACTGCAGAACACAGCTTGGCACATAAAAGATGCAGATGGGTCATCATATACTAGGCTATCATATTATAATCACATCAAGAAGTGCTGCTGGAAGTCACGGTAAACATTTTGAATTCATGTCTTCAGCATTAGTATTCTTATCCAGGATCTCATGTTCCCTCTTGCAGGTGACCTCAATGTTCTTAACTTACTTCTACTTTCCATCTCACCACTCCTTCCAGTTGGTTGCTAACACCATGGCTCATGACTGGATTGAGCCCTTTGGAAATGGAACTCTGATCTTGGACAATGCTCCGCTGACCACTCTTCAAAGCCTGAAAAATGAAGTTCTAACCCCTCTATCCCTTTATCCTATCAAGGACAGGAACCAGGCCCATCTACTTCTCACCTTATTTCTTGCCTCTTCTCTGAAATGAACTCCTTTTTAGACATGCTTAGTATCTTTCACTTCCTTGAATGGCCCCGCACACTTATTTCCCAGATCTTTTCACTCTGAAATTTTAATCAAATGCCAGCCATAGTTACTGTTACATAGTTACATAAACTTTGTTTCATGTCTCTCTCCAATGACCTCTTAATTCATCTCATCCTGATGTTAGCATGTTCCTTTCAATCATTTCTCCAGCCTGCCAGGACAGTGACCTTCCAGAACCAAAAATTTTACCTTACTATTTCTTTCTTTAGACACATCAGTGGTATGATCCTTGTAACTTTTAGGACAAAAATAAAATGTCTTCACTTAGCAGTATCACCCTTGCTGAACTGGTCTGACCCACTAGGTCTAAGGTTTGTCTTTTATCACTACCTGGAACAAACTGTCTGCTAAGTTAAGACTCCCATAGTTCTCTAAACACTTTATGTCTCTGTGTTAAGGCACAAGCTCTGTTACCCCTGGACCATCTTCATGTCTCAGCTAAATGCCATTGCCACCCAGTTCCATTCAGACATTTCTCGTTCTGCTCCCGACAGTGACCATATCACATGGTCATCTTTCCGTCTAGACCACACACTTCTAGAGCTGTTCACACATTTGTACTTTCTACAATAGACATTGATTATCCTTACATTCTAATGAAAGAATTTGAAGTTGTTGATGGAGTTTGTGGTGTTAAGCTTCAGAAGATCAGGATGTGAGGGGTAAACTGGGCAATAATGTTGATGGCTTTGTACCTGTCTCTAAACACTTGAGGGTCCAGAGTCGAGATGTCCATCTGGTGGAGATGACACAAAACGGATTTCATATTCCTTGCCTGGAAGGTGGGGTGGGTTAGATGGTCTAGGCGGTCTTTCCATCCTTTGGCTTCCACCATTATTTTCTGAAATAAAATATTGCCTCATACTTATACCTGAGAACAGACTGGCATATTCAGGGAGTGCCACTGGAGTGAGGGAAGCATCAACTCCTCTCAGAATTCAGGTTTAGATTTATCTTTTGTAAGAATAGTGCCTTCCTTCTTTGTTGTTTCCTTTATTTCTCTGCAGGATCCTATTTCTGACCCTGTACATGTCACAATGTAGTAGTCAATGAACAATTTTTGTGTGAATCCTATAATGTTGTCTTAACCTAATTATGCACTTGAATGTGAAGTATACATTAACATTTTATTTATTAACATTTTATGTCACCTTTGCAGCCTTTATATTTACCCTTCATATAGATTTAATAAATGATTGTTAAACTGAATTTAATTGAATTCAATTGAAGCAACAGGTAAACAAATATGCATGACTAATCTACCCTAAAATAGATTAGCAATCTACTAGAGGTATAATAGAACGCAAAAGAAAACAACAAAACCCCTGAACATGGACCCTTGGTATACTTTGGCATACACAAAAGCAGCTTTAGACATGTGGCAAATTACTGGTACTGGCCAGTTAGGAAGGTAAGGATGACAATTATATGGTGGGAAGGTGGAGAGTGGCTCTGAGGATCAGAAGCAACATCACAGGCTAAACTCCTGTGTCCACAGCTGACCTCAAGTGGTCCTCAGAAGGTTCTGACACACAGCTCCACTACTGGCTTCCAGAGAGTGTTACAAACCGAAGGAATTCAGCTCATTGTTAACATTGGTCAAGAATCACTTAGGAAACACAGAACTAACAAGGCAAGAATTTCTGTCTCTTTTGCTGGCACCTAAAATTGAATTATCTGGCAATGGGAATGAACAGCAACTAGATTCCTAGGGAGAGGAAAGGTAGGCTTTGGTTTCTCCTCATTTTGTAGATATTTCAGTAGCTAGCAAAACTGCTCCTCTGTCTAGAGTATCTTCCAAGGAGCCCTTCATCTGGAAACCATCCCCATTTCCCCAGACTTACTTCACTGGAAAGGCCCTTAAAGGAACAGCATCTTGTTTGAAGCAAAAATAATTGCTTATCATTTTAGAGATAGAAAGATTTCCAAGAGGTCCAACCTAATAGAAATAAAGATTAATGGAAATGAGGAAAGGAAAAAGTGGTTGCAATGCAGAGGGGCAAACTGACTACTTTGCAATGTATCCTTTCCCTCAAAAAATTGAATAGGGCTAAGCATGGTGGTGCACACCTGTAATCCCAGCACTTGGGAGGCAGAGGTAGGAGGATCGCTTTGAGTTCGAGGCCACCCTGAGACTACAGAGTGAATTCCAGGTCAGCCTGGGCTAGAGTGAGACCCTACCTCAAAAAACAAAACAAAACAAAACAAAAAAAACAAAACAAAACAAAACAAAACAAAAAACAAAATTGAATAGAAACTTTGACAAAGCTATATTCAGCTCTGCTGGCTGGTCCTCTGTGAATGCTTGACAGAGGAAAGACTTCCCTGTGGTGTGTTACACAGGACCTTCTGCCATCTAGCTGAAGGCATTTTCTATGTTTCAGAAAGTCTCCAATCAAGGCTGCAGGTTTTTTTTTTTTTTTTTGATGAAGGGAATTATAGCATAGCTGTTCCACCTACTTTCCTTGTTCGCTACTCTACCAACAAATCAAAATTCCTAGGACATTGTTTCTCTCTTTGCCTATTCTCTCAAACACATGCTTCCATGAATCCTCCTCACATCTTTGCATGCATGCACATACATACACTTCTATATTATTGAAAATCAAACCAAATAGATGCAGAAGTAAACTCTGTCTTTTGTGCCTTTCTGTTCCAGTTATATTCTCAGTGCTGGGACAAAACACATAGCTAGAGTTGCTGGTGGGAGGAAAGGGTTTATTTCAGCCAACGGTCTTGAGCGGAAACTCTATGGTGGCAGGGTACAGCTAACAGAAACTGATCCTGGGCATCAATTTCTACAACAGCAGCTGGCAGAAAGCAGTAACAGAGGTGAGCGGGGCTCTGGTAAGGGGGAAGCTGCACTATTACACCCCAAAGCCTACCCCCAGAAACACACCTCCTCAAGCAAGGCTCCACTTCCCATATTGCTGGGGACCAATCATTCAAAACACATGAGACCATGGGGACATTACATCCCATTTTGCCCCTGGCCCCATAAACTCACAACCACCTCATGATATAAAATACATTCAGTCTAACTTTAAAAGTTTCTTTATTTTTTAATAAGTCCCATCACTATTTAAAAATTTCCTACACTAATAACTAACTTCTTAAACCCCAGATTTGAAGGTTTAAACTTCAGGGCCACCTAATGGAATAAAGACTTTTGATGTTATTGTTGTCTATCATTAATGATATCTATATCTATCTATTATCTATCTTCTATCTATCTATCAATTTAAAGTGCCACCAAGGACTGGAGAGATGGCTTAGCAGTTAAGGTGTTTGCCTGCAAAGCCAAAGGACCCTGGTTCAGTTCTCCAGGACCTACTTAAGCCAGCTGCACAAGGGGACACATGCATCTGTACTTTGTTTGCAGTGGCTGGAGGCCCTGGCACACTCATTCTCTCTCTCTCTCTCTCAAATAAATAAATAAATAAATAAATGAATAAATAAATAAATAGATAAATAAATTCAGTTTTCAAATGCCAGCAGCTGTGTAATTAATGCCAAAGGGTCATTGTAAACAATTTGTGGTACAGGGGTTCATTGCTGCAATAAACGAAATAACTGACTATTTCACACCAATGGTTAAATTGAAGGGAGCAAGAACTACCTGGAAGTACAGAGCTTGCTAAAATCAAAGCTAACCTCCTTGCTTTATAATTATAGTTTTCTTTCCAATGTGGAGATGTTGCCAAGGCAATAACTTGGCAATCTTCTACATGGCTGCTTTTTATATTAGTCCACCCAGACTTTACAGACCTTAATCTGTATAACACACCTATGCAGTCAAAAAGAGTAAAATAAATGTATTTTTTAGTCTTATTTGTACACAGTAGGGAAGAAACATTAGAGCACAAGTCTGTCTGGGTTTTTCTTTCCATCCCAGGACATGCTGTCAACAACCACCCTAGATTTTGATATGGCTTCAGGCTCTCAGGGTGGAAAGGTGGTGGAGGAGGGAAGACATCTAAAGGGTTTGCAAATAGCAAATCAGACCACACACAAATGATGGCCAGATTGTGAAGCCCTGCTAGAGAGATCAGATGGGAGGCAGGAGGCAGAAGGCCAAATAAAGCCAGAGCCAAAAAATCATACTTAGGAAAGCTCATGCTCAAAGCACATACAGGAACCAAAGAAGTGTTCATTACTGGACAATATGTCCAATGTCAGCAAACAGAAATGGCTTTGTGACTTTCTCTTTGTGCAATAGTGCTTTCTTATCCCCATTATGGGGGATTAGGATAGCACTGAGTTAAGGGAAGCTGATGGAATTTCCACAGCCTCACACCAGGAGGAGACAGGATAAAAAGGCATATTCAGATGTCTCTGGAGTCATAAGGCTTACCAATGTCATAAGATTGAGGCCCGTCCTGTGGTGGAGCAGGCAAATGAGGTATGTAGGGTGCGTAACTTCAGCAGGCATTCATTTGTAGGGAACAAAAATTCAGAGTCATGGGGCTCAGAGAGATGAAAGAACCCTGTCCACTCAGGCTAGATATGAGTGCAGTGCGAAACAGTGAATCTATGGGGTTTGTAGTGTTTCTTAAAACAAAGCTCATTATTAACATTCAGCTACTCCCTTGTGTTTACTAATATAGAATGGATGAAAATAAACTCTCAAAATTGATGTAATCGAAAAGTTTTGGTTAACACTATAGTAAAGACATTTATTTTTGTGCTTTTTCTAGCCAGAACATTCTAAGCACTATCTCAAGAGTATTTGTTTGCAAAAGAACACAGAGGAAGTTCCTGTGAGGCAAGGGCTTGCCAAATGTATTAATAATGAATGAGAAATGGCACTAGGGAGAAGGGGGCTTGCATGAACTATACTATACTTCTCAATATCCTTCTAATTGCAATTAATAGTCATAGGAACAAGTTTGTTTTACCTGATGTACTTGTTGGTACACTTTCTATAAAAGTAAGTCTACGTAAGTGCCCACAAGGTTTCCTTTGAAATACGTCATGTAACTTACACGGTATGGCTGCTCTCAACCAGGTAAGATGTTAGGGAAAGAACAAGACCGAAAGGAATGGTATAAAACTTAATCCAACCATTTTTAAAAGGACTTATTCTTTTTAAACTTGGGTTGATTGTGAAGATATTTTCAAAATCTAAATTCTAAGCCTAAATAAGAATTCTTCGGGTTTTCGTTCAAGAAGTGATTTTCTTACTTTCCTTTTCTCACTGGGCTCTACAGATTGGGTTCATGCCCCTTTTCTGAGGTTGTCGTCCATCATCAGGATGTGTAGTTGCTGACAATTTGCTTTAATAATTCACAGGGAGTAGACTCCATTCTGTGCTCTCCTTAGCTGGCTCAGTGGTGATGAAAAAGAAGACATTTAGTCAGTGAAATAGATCAGGAGGACTCTAAAAGACCCTCAGCATCCTGTTAGGGAAGGAGTTAACACCCCTGAGAACTTGCACAAAAGTGTAATGAGATATAGTAAGGAGCAGGGCAAGCTCTGTGGGGAAACCTTGTCTCTAGCAGGCCTGGTACCAACAGCAAAACTGCCTTCCAGCACCTCCAGAATGTCAGCTTGATTTACAAGGCTCTGCTTTTAAAATCATGAGAAGGGCAGTCATCTGCAGGACAAAATGAGATTCTAAATTCACACATGCAATTTGTAGTCTGGGGCATGTGTTTGATAATTGTGGTAGCGATGACCACACATTACATGAGCCACCTCACTGCAGAGGGTGCTCTTGACTTGTGAGTAGTGTCAGATCACAGGGCAGGAAAGAGCAGGCTGCACAGCCTCAGTTTCCTGGAGAAAGAGCCTCCCGGGGACAGCCCGCTGCCTCGTGTTTCTTTAATATTCAGTGTAACAAGTTCAGTGCCTGGCTCAAATCCCCAGTCTCCTTAGCCTAGAAGGGGCCCTCATAAAAATGCAGCGTTAGAGGATGAGATACCTCCTCCCTGCAGACATTCCTTCTCCGTCAGCAAACAACTCTGCAGTTCAAAAGCAACACAGACCATCATGTCCACAGCCAACTTCAGTACTTGGTTCCTCCCTTGAAGCCAATAACTGGACACACACCATGTGGTGGACACACCTCTCTAGATACAAAACATGTTTAGGTCCACGCAGAAGCCAAAGAATATAGAACAAGATAGATGAGAAAATCCTACAGTGGGCTTTGCAACTGAGCCAACAGCCATTCCACAAGGCTCCTTTATGTACATATACAACACACTCCCAGACTCAGCATCTCTCTGGTTCTCAGTTTGCTTTTGGCACTAGCTGTTTTCAAAATTTTTTCTACCTTTTATTTTCTTATGCCATTGTTAAAAATAAGCATGCTTTGGCTCTAGAAATTTAGTTTAAAAATTCTTTTATAGAGGGCTGGAGAAATGGCTTAGTGGTTAAGGCACCTGCCTCCTAAACCTAAGAATGCTGGTTCCAATCTCCAGCAGTTCTAATCTCCAGGTCCCACCTTTAGCCAGATGCAGTGACGCAAGGGCGCAATGCCACACTTGACCACAAGGGGGGGGGAATGCATCTGGATTTCATTCGCAGCAACTGAGAGGCTGCTGGTGCGCCCATTTCTATGTCTTCCTCTCTCTCTCTCTGTGTCTCTCTGTCTCTCTCTAAAAAAAAAAATTATTTTATAGAGTGTTATTTCCAACATATTACAAATTTCTCTATCTGGAAATCAGCTGGCAAATGAAATAACTTTACTTTTTCACTTTTTTTGTGGTAATAAAAATCAGATCCAGGGCCTTGTGCATGCTAGGCAAGTATTCTACAACCAAGCTACAACCCTAGGGTTTTTTCCCCCAATTTATTGTTTGTTTCCAGACTGGATCTCCCTAAGTAGGCCAGATTGGCCTGGAACTCACAATCCTCCTACCTCTTCCACCCAAGTGCTGGGATTATATGGCTGAGCCAACACGCCTAACCTCTGATATATTTATAACATATATACATGTAAAATGTACATAAATATATAGAAATTTACAGATATAAAATATTAACTGTGTGTGTGTGTGTGTGTGTGTGTTTCTTTATGCAACTAGAGAAAATTAGCCTGCTTCTTTTGGCTTTTGGTAACAAGTTAGCATCTGGTTTCCATATAACTGGTAAATAAACATAATCTAAAGATGAGCTTAAAGAACATAACTGTTCCTTTCTTTTTGTAAAATGCGATTTAAGGTTGGAGTAAAAGAGTAATTTCAGAGGATGTCAGAACTCAGACTCCAGTGAATTTAATATGCTAACATTTGGGTATTTGGAACTATAGCTCTAAGTGAGCTCCAGCCTTACACTCTGCTCTAGAAATTCTAGCCACCAAAGCCTAACTTTATAAAAGTCATCCGCTGCTTATTAAAAGTTATAGAGGGAGCTGGGAGTGGTGGCACACGCCTTTAATCCCAGCACTCGGGGAGGCAGAGATAGGAGGATTGCTGTGAGTTCGAGGCCACCCTGAGACTACATAGTGAATTCCAGGTCAGCCTGAGCTAGAGTGAGACCCTACCTCGGAAAAACCAAAAACAACAACAACAAAAGGTTGTAAAGGGTTGCTAGTTCAGTTTTTCTCCAGGCTGACCAACAGCACTGTGCTAGCCCTTGCCTTACAAAGTGAATGTTCTTGGCCTTTAAACTATCCTGACTCCAATGCATGAGATATAACACATGCCTTACTGCTTATACCCCCAAATATTGGCAAACTAATCCTAAAACTGTTTCCTTTTCTTTCCCCCCCCTCTTTTCTTCCTCCTTTCCTCCTGCTTGCCTCATTCCCCCTCTTTTCTACTATTTTCGAGTTTAGATGGCTTCCAGGAAGCAAATGACTTTGGGATATCTGTATCTTCTTTAAACCTGTGTGGTCTGCATTTCAACTCCAAAAAGACAGACTGATAGTCAGGAAGAAAGATATATCACTGGGTAAGGCAAGCCTGGCTTTGACTTGTTTCACAGCCAGTTATTGGCTATTGTAAATAATAGACATGTGCAAGTCTTTGTGAGCTTTGATTTCTTCTAAAACAGGAATGGCTCATCTGCCTCGTGAAGTTCCTGGGACATGGTGAAGGCAGAGCTCAGCAGCAGAATGCACACCGAGCATGAGCAAGACCTTGGAAGGTGTACCTGCACCAACAAAAGCTACTGGAGAATAGTGTGATGTCACGTGTCTTAAAGCATAAAGCAAATAACTCAGTTCCTCCTATCTTAGCTCCCATTCCCAAGAAGGCTATATATGGACACAGATTATGTTGGAATTGATAAAACTTCCTGTTACACTTGAGGCATTTAGAGCAGGTTTTATTTATCACTGCTGAGCAACTCTGATGGTCCACATGATGTAGTAATTTGTATTTTTGTCAAGGAACACACTGAAATTGTACACACTGAGAAGAGGCTGGTTTGCTGAGTGAGTCACTTATCTGAACCAGACACTGCAGCATTCTGGTTTCATCATCCTTAGCTCATCTTCATATCTATTCAGTGTGTGAAAAAGAAACTATATTTTATGAAAAAATACCCCCTACTAAATAAAAAAAAAAGGGAAAAACAATCTAAAACCAATCAGTGAATAGTGTTAATATAGAAGTAAAGAAAAAGTCAAGAAATCTTAGAAGTAATAAATAGTATAGAAAAGTAGCAGGTTGGGATAAATTATGGAGTGGGAATGCTACATAGGCAATGCCTTGGATCCATCCACAACGTGAAGGCCTTTACCATGTGTTCTATGAAGAAAGAAGGAACAGCAATTCACAAATGGTTTAAATACACTTCCCAGACTGAATCTGTATTATTGGCTATATAAATGAATGCATCCTTGGATTTATATAATTATGATTAAGAGTAAATTAAAAGTTTTTAACAGCATGTCATGAGAGAAATTCTGTGCTGTAATAGTATCTAGGATTTGGGGAGCTTTTAAGTGTGTCAGGACCTAAATCTTGAGAATTTCAAGGTCTTGGAGGCTAGAGAGATTGCTCAGTGGTTAAAGGTGCTGACTTGCAAAGGCTGATGGACGTGGTTCAATTCCCCAGTACCCACATAAAGCCAGATATACAAAGTGGCACATACATTTGGAGTTTGCAGTGTCAAGAAGCCCTGGTGTGTCTGTTGTCTTTCTCTCTCTGCTTACAAATAAATAAATAAAAATATTGCAAAAAAGAATTGCAGGATCTGTTATAATTATTTTCAATATTATGATAGCATCTATAATATACCACATTTGTAAAATGCTATTAAGCCACTGAGGCACTATTCCTGCAATATAAAGAAAATCTGTATCCTTAATTTCCTGTTCTATCAGGACTTTATAGCAACTATAAGGATGTCAGCAGTGGCAGGAGCTGCTGCCTCACTGCCGGTGGAACCCCAAGGGTTCTCTTTGGTGATCTCTACTCAGATGAAGCTGGGATTCTTGACATGGCTGCAGGAAAGAATTTCACAAAGAGCCAATTTGAGGCAGAAAGGGTTTTAACATAGGTTTAAGCATAGGTATTAATAAAATGTGCTTGGGAAAAAAGAATGTGCACACCTACGTGTGGACATGGATTCTCAGTGAATAGTACATTCCAAGGAAGGTCTTAGCAAAAGCCATTTATATGATTTTGGTGGCTTAGGTTGCTCATAAAGTTTCTAAGGGATCCCTCCCTTTCTCTCTCACTCCCCCCCCCCGCCTGTCTTTTCAGTAAGTAACATTGTAGGGTAGTTTGTGTGGGGTAGATTACTTAGGATTATAGGTTGATAGGTAAATCTATAGCTCGCAAGGGTTGCACAAGGGAGTAAAGATATATTTTAGTGTCAGTGAAGCTTATAGTGTTGTTTGTGAGATTCCTAGGAAATTACAGGTTTATATCTGGGAAAGGAGTAAGGCCATATCTAGAGGTCATATACATTTAATCCCTAAACATGGTTGGTTGCTATTTTGACATTCCTATTTGAAATCCTTCTGTGTAAAAGGAATATTATCTCTGTATAGGCAGCCTTCATAACAAGTTTTGTTAGTTGTGCTTGAATTCTTGATTCCCATCTAGCAAGAGAGTTCATCTCGATTCTGTGTGAGGGACCCTTTCCTTGTCTATGATGCCTCAAGTAAATAGTTGTTCAATGCCACTATATACAAGGCTCTGTGCTATAAAAAAACACTAAATGGACTAATAAGACATGAAGCCAGCCCTCTTTCAAGGAGGAAAAATACTGGCTCCATGATGCAAATAAAACCCTGAGAAATGAAAGGGTAAATTTTCTTGGGAAAAGAATATTGTTATTTATGGCTCAAAGGACATTATATTGGTCCATTTAAGCAGCTGTTAATCCCCTCATGAGACAAAAGGGAGAAACCATTTGAACTAAAAGCACAGGGTTAGCTAGCTATAAAACATGTGATATTTCCTAGACATGACCAGCAAATCTCAGCATCTTTGCTTGCTGTGAAGTCACTTAACTTTGACTGGATACTTCCTGTGGCTGTAAGGACTAATACAGTTACACATGTGTTTCCATGGGACATTATTTTTATTCCCTCATCCATCAAAAAAAACGGAGTCTCATTTTCACAAGCCAGTGTCAATAGAGACGTTTTGCACTTGAACTTTGTGGTCTTTGCAAAGATGGTCCTACATTCCACTGCAGTGTGAAGAGTTTGAATTCTCAGGACAATGCTTAAAATACAGGTTATGTGGCAGGAAGGTTGGCATTTCCTGTGCTGAAGGACAGAATGGCTTGTGTTTCTTGGAGCAGATTAAAGGAAGTAAATTTTGAGAGTGATTAAAATTTATAGTGATGCTAATTCCTTTGTTTCAGCATATGGAATCCTCATTTAGAATGCAACTATCCCAGGGAGGGCAATACATTAAAGTGCATTAAAGAAAAAGCCATCACAAGAGTGGCAAGGACTATTTTCATCGTGTGCCTAATGACTTCCACTGATTCTTGGATGTCTTTTCACAACTGCTTGAGAATTACTTGGAGTCTTGTAGAGGAGATATATCGGTCCCCTGAGAGGAGGTGCCTGTTCCCTTTTGTGTTGCCTACTGAAGGTGGAGGGCAAGTGTAGCATAGTATTTAAGTATATAATCGTCAGAGGGAAATCAACTTTTGTCCAGCTTCTCCTCTATGCTATGTTTTGCAAAGACCATCTCCTCAAGTCCTCCCTTCATTGCCATGCCATCCCTTAGCACTGCTTTGCTTTGAGATGATGTGTGTGGGGGGATGGGGGGTTAAATAATTGCAGAGGAGTAATTACAGAGAAATGGTAGAAAGCAGCAGAGTTCATCTCCAAACTTGACATACCTCATGTCAAACCTCATTAACCCAAGCAAAAGGCATGGACCTTATGTTGAATTCTGTTGAAAGACTTTGGTTCTGTCCTGCCAGGTTTTCTTGTAGAATTATTGTTCAAAGTAATTCGGAAGTTTCTCCATGAGAAGATATGGAAAGCATAAACTGTTAAAATCTTAGCAAATCTGAGACTTGCCACTGAGTAAAACTGGAGTAACAGCAGAACAAAGGCTATTTTCCAATGTGATATCCCAAAGAAGTATCTCATTTCTTTATGTCTAGCATGTTTAAAAACATAAAGTGGCTGGGCGTGGTGGCACACGCCCTTAATCCCAGCACTCGGGAGGCAGAGGTAGGAGGATCACCGTGAATTCGAGGCCACTCTGAGACTACATAGTTAATTCCAGGTCAGCCTGGGCCAGAGTGAAACCCTACTTTGAAAAACCAAAAAAATAAAAATAAAAATAATAAAAAAATTAAAGTGTTCTCTAACAAAGTTGAACATAATTTTAACATGTTTAACAAAACCTGTGCTTTTAGGTATTTACTAAAATGAGCTGAAAACTTATGTTTGCACAAACACTTACATGCAAATGTTTACTACAGTAACAGAAGGGGATCAGAATATGCTATTCCCCAAACATACCATTTTGGCATAAAGATTATTCTCAGCTAAAGGCAGTTAAGCTGCAGACATAGACATTCTCTGCCATCCTTCCTTCCTCAAAGTAGGGATAGATGAACCTCCTTGTGTACAGGTGAGCCTTTCCTGTCTCAGGAGGAAGAGAGAAGCTCTCTCCTCAGGTGAGGAGTCTGCATGAATAAATTGTACTCAAATAATACTCATCTTCCCTTACATTTGTCTGCATTTTACCTGTCCATAACTTGCTCTCCCTAGAAGTCAAACTCTTTTCTTTTGTTTTTATCACATCACTATATGTTAACAAGGTATATGAATCCCAGGTCTAACGGCCTCTTTGGATTTTCACTTTTTTTTTTTTTTCTGTGAAGCTCCTGTCTGCAAGCAAAATAAAGATAGTCCTTAATTTATCTTGATTTGACTTAGATCTTGTTTTAGTTTAGGACATAGTGAAAGTGAAATGCATTTGCACTACACTGGAAGTGTGATTCTGGGGATCCTGACAGACCACCTTTGGCCATCCACTGCCTTAAGAGTCAATCAGAGTGAGGCAAGGTGGTGAATCAGGAAAGGAATCTCTGCAGTATGGCCATACTGGGGAGGAAGAAGACATCCTTAGCCCTGTCTTCCCAGTACTGGCAATAGCTTCAGAATTGTGGAGGAAACACAAAAGCTGAGGACAGGAAAGAGTCAAGCAGTCTTGGTGTGGGCGGTCCCTCACCCCGATCTGGTTCTGCAGGGTCCAGCTTACCCACTGTAAGGAAGCAGTGAGTGATGAATGCTGCTGCTCAGCTCGCTCTCTCCTTTCTATACTGCCAAAGATTCCAGCCCAGACAGTTTCATAAGCCTTGAACTGAGAAACAGTGCTCGGTTACTCCACCCATTTACACTTACTTTTTAAGAAGTAACCCCTTTCAAGGCTTTTAGATCTTTTTCTGGTAATTAATTTCATACTTGTCAATAAAATAACTTTTTGTTTGTTTGTTTTTGTTTGTTTGTTTGTTTGTTTGTTTTTGGAGGTAGGGTCTCACTCTAGTTCAGGCTGACCTGGAATTCACTCTGTAGTCTCAGGGTGGCCTCAAACTCACGGTGATCCTCCTACCTCTTCTGCCTCCTGAGTGCTGGGATTAAAGGCGTGTGCCACCATGCCTGGCTTTATTTATTTATTAGAGACTGAGAGAGGGAAAGAGAGAGAGAGGGTGTTGGGCACTGCCAAGCACGGGCTGGAGCCTTCAGGAGAAGGACCTGAGCTACCGGAGGTAACAATGGCTCACCACCACCCCAGGGGGTGCGGAGAATGTAGCAGCCCTAGATCCTGGTCTGGTTTTGAGGCCAGTAAAAGTGGAGTGCCCCTTCTTCCTGAGGTCGTGGCATCCTCACCCCCTGTCAACCTAGTCCAGAGATGCCGTTGAGCAAGGTGGCTCGAGCCTTAGGCCCGGGACACCTGGATGATCCAATAGCCTTAGGTTTTGTTTTCCTTACGCCCCGTGACGTTGTGGGCCACTGCCCCAGTAAGTCCATCTCGGGCATTGGCAATGACCCCCTGTCTATTTATCTTGAAACAAAACCCCTAATGCATCGACCATTTAAAAGCCCTTAGGGTGGTCACCGACTCTTAAACTTGCAGACAGGTTTGTGTGCAGACCTTTGGGGAATCCCCTCCAGAGAGAGGCTCTCTCCTGGGAAGAAGTCCTCCATGTCATCCCCTGGATACTTTCTGGGGATTCATATGACCCAGACAGGCAGACCTACATAGCTTATTTAGCCAGGAGATGGGAGGTTCAGGAAGGAACCCCTCCCCCCTTTTCTCCCAATTGTAGCAGCTGTTAGGCAATGCATTGGCCCCCTCCAAGACCTCTCCCACAAAAAGAAATCAGATCATGACTCTGATGAGGAGAGTCCTGAGGACTGGCCAGTGGTACACCTCAGTTCCCTTGAAAAAGCAATAAAAGAAATTAGAAAAAATATGACCCCAAACTCCCCTACACCCACTCCCCTTTATCCGCCTTTGCAACCGTACCTGTCTCCTGATCCGGGCTTCCCCCGTCTGGACTCATGTTACAGAGGCCAAAAGAATCCCAACATGATAAACTCCCCAGGCCAGGATCCCCCTCCATTGCCCCCCCTCCCCACTTACAATCACAGACAACTATGTGAGGCCGGAGATAACAATAGAAAGGAAGGCATTCAATTAGGAAGTAGCAGCCTTTCCTGTTAATTTTCAACCAACTTGGGCTTGGTCCCTACACTGGTACCCCTTTCAAGCTGGTGATCTTAAAGAACTCAGACAGGCCGTTAGGGAGGATGGGATCCATGGACTAAGTCCCTCCTCCAGAGCCTATCGTGTTCCATTTAATACCCCCCAGGACTGGCGTGATATCTGCCGGTCCTTGCTGCCTAGTCCTCTGTTCATTCAATGGGAAGCCCTCTATAGAGACGAATGCCTCCAACAAATAAAAAGAAGCCAAAATCAGTGGCCCTTACTTGCAAAGCCTGACAGCCCAGGTTCAATTAGTCAGTACCTGCCTAAAGCCAGATGCACAGAGTGGCACATATGTCTGGATTGCATTTGCAGTGGCAAGAGGCCCCGGAGTGCCCATATACTGTCTCTCTCTCTCTCTCTCTCTCTCTCTCTCTCTCTCTCTCTCTCTCTCTTGCTCTCTATCTCTCACAGATAAATATTTTTGTTTCGTTTTGTTTTTGTTTGTTTGGAGATAGGGTCTCACTCTGGCCCAGGTAGATCTGGAACTTACTATGTAGTCTCAGGGTGGCCTCAAATTCACCGTGATCCTCCTCCCTCTGCCTCTCAAGTGCTGGAATTAAAGGTGTGCACTATAACACCAGGCCTATTTTTTTAATTAAATTATTGTTTTTATTGACTTTTATACTTACATACAAAAAAACCCACCTGATATTTCCCTTCCCTCCCCCCATTCCACTTTAGAACTCCAATATCCATCATATCCCCTCCCTCTCTCCATTAGTCTGTCTCTTAATTTGATGACATCATCTTTTTCTTCTATTTTGAGGGTCTTGCAAAGGTATTGCTAGGCACTGCAAGGTCATGGATATCAAGGCCAGTTTCTGTCCGGGCAGTTGCATTGTAAGGAGTCATACCCTTCCTTTGGCTCTTCCATTCTATCCGCCCCCTCTTCCGCAATGGTCCCTGAGCCTTGGAGGGTGTGACAGAGGTGTTTCAGTGCTGGGCACTTCTCCATTCCTTCTTCTCAGCACTATGTTGCCTTTTGGGTGATCCCAGTGGCCAGGCCTATTTTTAAAAAATAAATGTTATTGTTTTAAAATTTCATACATGTGTCTAACTATTTTGATCATATTCACCACATGGCCCTCTCTTATCCTCCTCCCAGTCCTGTTATATACCTTCTTCGTAACTAGTCACCCTTCCTGTTTTCATGTCTCTTTTGAGGGGAGGGGAAGGTCCACTGAGTTTTATTAGAGTTACATGGGGTATAGGTGTGTATAGATGCCCTTCCCATCCCCTGGAGATTTCCCTATCTCTCCATTCTCCATTCTCCCTCTCCAGCTAAGCAAGGAGGGAATATCCTTCCACTTTGAATATTTCTAACCTTCCTTGGGATACCAATTGTCCCTAAATAAATCCCACAATTCATAATTTACCCCTTTTGGAGTCTGTTTTCTAAATTCTTTGTTAAAATAAATAACCCAAAAGATGGGGATCACAGGCTAGAGGGACCTCCTGAGCCCCCAAATCCTGTATCAGCCTGATCCCATATTCTCATCACTTTTGCCAGCTATGCATCTCTGAAGTGACCTCTGTGCACTGCAGAAAGCTGCGAGAGAGGCTGAAAGGAGCAATAATCTATGAGGATAAACATAAATACTTAGACAGCAGCTTGAGTACATGTCCATTTAGCATAGCAATGGTAAGAGTGAATCAACTAGCTTTGTTAGGGAGTTTAGGGTGACTGGGCCCTGAAAATACAAAGCAGAAATGTCCTTAATTAGGTCTTCCCTTGCAATCTCCACTTTACTAGAGATCAGAGATCTCTCCTCTCAGTATCACTGAACGAAAAGAGTTACCTAGATCTGTCCTTCCATAAACAACCTGAGCCCCTCCCTGGGATGGAGTTCCCCTTTCCTAGAATTTAAATCTGATCCTGGCATTGTGATTGGTTTAGCTCAGCTCCCAAAATTACCATCATGGCTAGCCTCTTCCTAAGCTAGCACCCTGAGTGCACAACAATCAGGTCTCTGAGGCTCACCTGAGTCTGAAGATAAAACCCACTGCAATAAGGTTATAAATAGAACCTTACCAGGTGGGAAAGCCCTCCTTTTTTTTGGCTGTTCATCTCTCCTGGACTTCCAGGATCCTGGCCTGGTAAGCTTCAGATGAGGGGAGACCCTTACTCTCACATGGGCTCTCTACCTTCTCCTGCCTTTACGTGGCAGGAGCTCTCTACACTTTCTTCTCTTTCCTCTCTAAATCCCTTTTCATATTGCAGGCCCATGCTCACTTCCCACATGGGTTCTCTGGCCACATGGGTGTATCCATTTTCCCTTCTTCAGCTTGTGGATCCCCCCCTGTCCCTTGTATATTCCTGAATAAAATTGTAACGGCTCATAAATCATACTCTCGGTCTGGTTTATCTAATTCTTTGGTTAAAAATTCATACAAACTCAGGGTCTGGAGTTCAAGAACTTTTCCTGATCTCCAAAACCCCATTACAATGGTAGTAGTTTCTCTTCTATGGCAATATGAATCCTGTAGGCTTACAGTGCCAGGCATGAATTCCCTCCTGTACAGCAGGCCTCAAATCCAGTCAGAAAGAGCTTTTTTTTTCTTTTCTGGAGAGAGACACTGTGGTAGTTTGAATATATGTCCCCCAATATATTCAATGTTTTATTAGTTATAGTTTGCATCTGCAATCACCTTGCTAGAGGCAATGTCACTGGGGGCCGGTCTTAAGCTGTTAATGGTGGGTTTGAGATTCCATTGTAAAGATATGCAAATGTGCCTAGCAAAAGTTCCTGAAGTGTGTTGTGTGACCTTTTGGCTGTAGTTTTTTGCTTTGTGTGCTGTGGTGGCTGGTTGGCTTTTGCTCTCTCTGCCTAGCCTTGTGAGAGCAGGCCGCTACTTCTGCCGTTATGGAACTTCCCCTGGATCTGTAAGCTTCAATAAATAATATCCCTTCCTCCATAACTGTGCCTGGTCTGGAAGTTCATCTCAGCGAACCTGAAGCTGTCTGCTACAGTAAAGTGGTACCAGGAGTGGGGTGAGATGAAACTGACCGTGTGGATATTCGTCTTTTGCAACCTTTGTTTTGGAGGAATGGGCATGGACTTGGTGCTTGCAACTGAAGATGCCTTCTGGAGTGGTAAGCCAAGTTTTATGGACTATTCTGATGAGAGTTTGAAAATGCTAAGTGCAGATAGTACTGAACTTCGAGGCTTGGCTTATGAGATTTCTAAGGGGAAGGAAAGACTGCAGAGGACTTTGCTGGAACTGGGCTACTGGCATAAGGGATGGCTACGTTCTCTATCCAGGCCCAGAAAGTGTGATCAAACTTAAATTTGTAATGGACTGATGAGCTTGGCTAAAGATATCAGACTGAGATTTTAAGATTTTAAGTTGGAAAACCACAAGCAAGTTAAAAGCAGAGGCACTGAGACTGATTTTAGGTTACTGGAGCTGCTATTGTCAACGCATTAGCAATCTTAAAGAAGATGGAAGGAAGGTGGCCTGACTTGATTTACATTAAAACAATGGAGAGGATGCCTGAGGAAAGACTGTTAAAAATACAAACTCTTGGAAAGAGTTGACTGGAGAAGGAACCTACTTTTCAAGGCCATGATTTATTTTGTCCCTGGATTAAGAATATGGCTGTGTCCTACACACCTGGTATTAGTTTTGGAAATATAAAAAATACATAGAGTGATCATGAATTGCACACGGTTCAGGACTCACTATCTTAAGTTGATCAAGACTGTGAAAACCTTTGAAATTGGACTGAGTACAATTTACAATGTGTGATAGTTATAAATCTATTGGGGGCCAAGAGCTAAATATATTGGGGGCCAGGGGCAAAATGTGGTAGTTTGAATATATGTCCCCCAATATATTCAATGTTTTATTAGTTATAGTTTGCATCTGCAATCACCTTGCTAGAGGTAATGTCACTGGGGGCCGGTCTTAAGCTGTTAATGGTGGGTTTGAGATTCCATTGTAAAGATATGCAAATGTGCCTAGCAAAAGTTCCTGAAGTGTGTTGTGTGACCTTTTGGCTGTAGTTTTTTGCTTTGTGTGCTGCGGTGGCTGGTTGGCTTTTGCTCTCTCTGCCTAGCCTTGTGAGAGCAGGCCGCTACTTCTGCCGTTATGGAACTTCCCCTGGATCTGTAAGCTTCAATAAATAATATCCCTTCCTCCATAACTGTGCCTGGTCTGGAAGTTCATCTGCTACAGACACAGAGAGAGACAGAGAGAGAGGGGGAGAGGAAGACAGAGATGGGCAAGCCAGCAGCCTCTCAGCTGCTGTGAACGAAATCCAGATGCGGGTGCCCCCTTGTGGTCAAGTGTGGCATTGCGCCCTTGGGTCACTTTGCATCTGGGACCTGGAGATTGGAACTGATGGAGATTGGAACTGCTGGAGATTGGAACCAGCATTCTTAGGCTTAGGAGGTAGGCACCTTAACTGCTAAACCATCTCTCTAGCCCAGAAAGAAGCTTTTTATTCATACAACAGTCATGCCACTTTTGAACCAGTCCATTTCATCTTTATATTAAGTATACTTTCCCAGTCCTATAAAGTCATAGATTAAAACATTTTCCTGAAAATCCAGTATCAAAAAGTATCCTTCAATTTTTTTTACCCTTGAGAAACTGTGAAATAAGTTTATGAATTTTTATAAAATCAAAGAAAAGAATACTCATTAAGCACATATGATGTGTCAGGTTTTGCAAGTCTTACAGGGTAAGCAAAGAAGGTTCATGGTTAAAACCTTGTAGTGAAAATAAACTTAAGAACTAAAAGTTTAAATGACATTATAAGATGTATGGGATACTTCAAGGATGAGTATGAATATAAATCAGACTTCAAAATTCTTTGGGAATCAGCATATCAATTGATGATTACAAGAACCTTGGCTAAGGACTCGGACTTTTAAAAAAATGGTAAGTGAAAGAAACCTGAAAAGATATTAAATTATGGACCTTAAATGCTGGGCTAAGATTTTAAAACCTGATTTTTTTTTTTTTTTTTGGAAAACCTTTTAATTTTCATGTTGTGAGGAAGTGGAAAAATAAGAGCAGCATGCTGGGGAGGGAAATCCTCCAGCTATGTGTGAGAGGACAGAGAAACTGCAGAGGCAATGATGGGTTCAAAGGCCACTGTCATTTTTCAGATAGTTTAGTCACCTTATGGGTATAAGAATGGACATTCTCCTTCAAATTTGGTCCCAGTGTCTAGACTGATGCTACGATTCACACACACTAAGAGGATATGAAAAGGTTCCTAGGGAGACTGGGGCCCATTCTGAAGCAGCTGTGAAAACAGTGGGAGAGCAAGCAGGGAGCGTGGGGCTAGCTGGGCCTTTATGGACAGGCTATAGAGCACAGAGAGCATGAGTGAGGGCTCCTACATGTGCTATGACTCCTGTGTTTGAACTTTCTGCCAGTGCTAATGGAAGACCTAGCCAGGATTTCTTTTTTATTTATTTTTATTTTCTTTTTCTTTTTTTTTATTGTCAATTTTCACTATTATAAATAAATAACATAATATAAATAAACCAGGGTAATTCCCTCCCTCTCCCCACTTTCCCCTTTGCAGCTCTACTCTCCATCATATGTTTTCCCCTCTCAATCAGCCTCTCTTTTATTTTGATCAGCCCCTCTCTGAAGTACAGTGGAAGGTAGGAGGGGAATTACGTGGCTGGAAAGCTACCAGCACGTAAACATCAAGAAGGGTTCCAGACTTGATTATAGTGATAGAGTGTGAGAATGGTAAACTATGGAGGGAGGGAGCTACGTTAACATGAGGCAAGCAGTGAGTCCCCACCTCATGGGTCTGCATATGGGTATCAGATTGGGACACAGAACATTCCATTCATAGGACCATTGAGGATCTCTGAAATATTACAGAGGAGCTCTCTAGGGTTTTGAAATCAACATCCTAGCAACCCTTAACCTTTTACCCACACATTTATCTTTAAAAAGATTCTAATATGTTGCTCATGTTCTGGAGAAAGTGTTTTTCACTTTTCTTTTTAGATGCAAAGCTAAAGGGAACAAAATTGTAGGTTTTTATATTTTTGTCCTATCAATCAATATTGTTGTGAAAATAAGTTAAGATGCTCTCAGTTTCTGGGTATAGTTAAGAATCGGTCAGGAAACCACTTTTAAGCTCCCATTCCTGTCCTCAGCCCCAGATACTCTGCAAGAGAAGTCTTGCCTAGAGCTCAGGAATGTGCAGCACGACAGATATTTCTAAAGAACATTGCCGGTCATGTACCCAGCACGGCAGCAGATGCTGCAGGCTTCAGGCAAAGTCTAACTCAATCACCATCAGCGTGAAGCTGACAGCAGTGAAGCTGGGCAAGCAAGACTGAAGACCAGATTGTACTTCTGTTTACTTACTGCCCAGCGCTCAGATGTTTGCTCTGAGCAACAGCATTATGTACATTTTCTAATTTAAATTTCACCAACTCCAATCATTGCCACCTAACAGTGCAGAAAATTGAAGCTCAATAGGATTAAGTGACTTGCCTAAGTAATAGAGCCACAAAGTGGGAAAGCCAGGTTTCAAACCCAGGAGTATCTAAATCAGACTTGTATGATTAACCATGACACTCTGTTTGCTGTCAGGAGCCTGGTGCTAGCCTCACAATTTCACTTGAGTGGTGGTTGGGGTCCCTTGGCACTCACAGCAGGGGAAAATTAGACAGTTGCCCACTTACTTTTCTCATATTTTGACAGTAAAATAATGATGCTGATCTGCTGTCATAAGGGTTTTTGTCTCCTAGGACAGAACTTTCCTCACTGACAGACATGTCTGCAAGACCTGAGCCTTGTCAGTTGCTTCAGTGAAAGCGCATATTGTTTAGTGATTAACAACAGTGATTTCAAGAGGCTAAGAGAATGGAGGGTGGCAGGGAGATCATGAGTGAGGGAAGACTGACATTCCTTGGGATGGAGAGCCCAGACCACCTAGGACATAGGAAGCCCAGGTCAGAAAGATACTTATGATTTCTAAGTATGGTGGGAAACAGATGAAAGATTTTAGAAAGGTGACAGCCAGCATTTTGGCTAATATGCTGAGAAAACAAAAGCTTAAGTACAAAATTGAGTAAGAAGTTCATGCTGACCTCTGAATATCTTTAATGTATAAAAGTTGCTGATGGAGGAAAGAGCAAACAGGATGAATGTTTGTGTCCCCTTAAAATTCCTATGTTGAATCCTCACACTGGCTGTAATAGTTTCAGGATGTTGGGCCTTTGGGAGGTGATTTAGATTGTAACTAGGATTAGTCTCTTATAAAAGGCAGAGAATTCTCTCTCTGCTCTCCGTCATTTGAACATAAGATGAAAAGATGGCCAACTGCAGACCAGAGAGCAGGCTCTTTCCAGGCATCAGACCTGCTAGCTTCTGTTATATAACACCCCAGAAACGTGAGAAATGAATGTTTGTTGCCTAAGCCACTCTGTCAATGGTATGATTATTTTTGCAGTACAGGAAGACAGAGAAAAATTTATTTTATTTTTAGGCTAGATGAAACAGAAACTCAGATAAAATATTCTAGAAGTTCCTCTATTCCTCCCCAAAACTAAGTTTTCCGAGAAGATAAGATGTACTGAGAGGGCTGGAGAGATGGCTTAGTTAGTAAGGCATTTTTGCCTGTGAAGCATTAAGGACTCAGGTTCAATTCTCCAGTATCCACATAAGCCAGATGCACATGGTGGCACATTCATCTGGGTTTTGTTTGCAGTGGCTAGAGGCTCTGCCCTGGTGCACCCATTCTCTCTCACTCTCATTTCTCTCTGCTTGCAAATATATATATATATTTTATTTATGAGAGAGAAAGAAGCACAGAGAGAGAGAGAGAGAGAGAGAGAGAGAGAAAGAGAAGGAGAAAGAGAGAATGGGCACACCAGGAACCTCAGCCACTGCCAATGAACTTCAGATGCATGTGCCCACTTGTGCGTCTGGCTTATGTAGGTCCTGGCTGATCGAACCAGGATCCTTTGGCTCTTCAGGCAAACGGATTAACCATTAAGCCTTCTCTTCAGCCCTAAAATATATATATTTAAAACATTTTTTGTTTATTTTTTATTTATTTGAAAGTGACTGGCAGAGAGAGAGAGAGAGAGAATGGGCACACCAGGGCCTCCAACAACTGCAAACAAACTCCAGATGCATGTGCCACCTTGCGCATCTGGCTTACGTGGGTACTGGGGAATTGAGCCTCAAACCGAGGTCCTTAGGCTTCACAAGCAGGCACTTAACCACTAAGCCATCTCTCCAGCCTCAATAAAAATATGTTTTTACAAAAGATGTAGTGAGAGATATAATCAGAATTTGTACATTGTCTGATATTTTTCATGTGCATCTGTGTATGGTATGCATGTATGTATATATGTGAATGAACACATGTATATAAGTGGATGTGCATGCATGTGGAGGCCAGAGGACACTGCTCATCTCTTTTTGAGACATGGGCCTGGGGCTCACCAATTAGTCTAGACTAGTTAGCCAGTAAGTTCCAGGGATCTGCCTGTCTCCACCTCCCCCAGCACTGGGGTTACATTTAAAGGCACAGACCAACATAAATAGTATTTATGTACTTCTAGGGATGGAACTCAGGTCTTCATGTTTGCAAACAAGTACTTTACTGCCTGAGCTATCTCCCCAGTACCCTCTAAACTTTCCCAACTACAACCTCTCCCCAGCGTTAGCCATGTTGACTTTGAAGCCCTGTGGAACAGATAGGTGTTTAACACGCTGACAGCCTTTGCAGAAAATAGAATATGTAAAGTGTATTGTCCAAGTTGAAGAAAAAAAATTCTCATTTGTGGATGAATCTAGCTTTGGAGTTGTACTCCAGCTTGAGTTGGCACACCCTGTGCCAGAAAAAAAAAAAAAAATCTTATCTGGGATTACATGGCTCAAACCTCCTTGAAACTAGAATGGATGCTGGGTTCACAGAGGCCATGCTTTCCTCATATGCTTTCAACATTTCCTTGATCGCAAGTGACAGAAACTCAGCTTGGATTACTACAATGGACAAGAAAGAGTCTTTATTGTGAGGATAGAAGGATGTCATGGAAACTAAGGTGAGAAAGGTGACAGAGCCTCTGAAAGATCTGGAATTAAGTATCTGAAAACTCTTTCTACCTCCCTACCCATTGAGTGGTTGGCTTTATCTATATGACCGAAAATATGGCCATTGAAACATACTCTGAGAAGACCTCTAGGAAGAAAATGTGATTTTAATACTAAGCCCAAAATGCAAGAGAAGGAGCTTGCCTGAGAACCATTTGTGTCAGAGGAGGGCAAGACAAGACCCTCAGAAAAGCCCTTGGGAATGGAGAGGGGAACTGGCTCTCCTAGAATGGCTAAGGAATCACTTGTCTTCAGTCTTTGATGGGAGAAGAATATTAGGTAAAAAATCCCATACCTATTACATGAGAGATTTTATATATGTGAAAACCAGGTCATTTTATTAATAACCAACTGAAACAACCAAATATACAGAGAAACACTAAATCCAAGGAGGCATCTAGAATACAAGAAAATCCAATAAATATTGAATAAAAATTAGTCTTGTATTTTTCTTTCCACAATATTTGGGTAAACCATTTCAGAAAAGGATGGGCCCTTTGGCCTTTAAATAGATAATATGCTAATGCATACAAAATGGATTTTCCCAAGAGAAAGTACTTGCTTATATCCATGAAAGCCAAAGCTCTCTCAACAAACCCTTCTTCACCCACTGCTTATTTTCCATTTTTCTGTGTGGGAATTAATGAGGTAAGCTGTTTGGAGGACCCTCATGGTTTATTCTGGGGAAAGGATGCATTAGTCAAGGTTCCAAGGGCTTTCAAAACCAATAAGATGTGAAGAGAGAAAGAGAGAGAGAGAGAAAGAGAGAATGTGGTAAATGGAGAGAGAGAGAGAGAGAGACAATGTGGTAAATGGAGAGAGAGAGAGAGAGAGAGAGAGAGATCTTAAGGAACTGGGAACTGCTCATATAATTGAGGAGGTTTGGCAAGTCCAAATCTTCAGGGCAAACCAAAAGGCCAGACACTCAGGAAAGAGCTGGAGTTTGAGTCTGAAAGCAGTTTGCTTCCATAACCCTTTCTATTGAAAAGACCAGCAGTGTTGGTTATAGTAAGACTTTGAACTGATATGATGAAACCCACCCACATTATGAAGGATCATCTGCTTTACTCCAAGTCTACTGATTTAAGTGTAATCTCTTCCACCCTCCCAGCGACATCTCAAGGAATGTTCAGCCAGCTGTGTGATTATCAGGATACATCCAAGTGGACATATTAAGATCAAATGTCATAAAGGTAAAAGAGACTAGGGATTTAGCTCAGTGGAAGAAAACTTGCCTAGCAATTGCAAAGCTCTGGGTATGGTCCTCAGCACCAGAAAAAAAAAAAAAAAAAACATAATAAAGAGAAAAGAAATAAATAAAGGTAAAGTAGAAGACTATAAAGTCAAGATACAGAAAGGACCTAGAAAGTTGAAATCCATTAAAATAGTCTCATGTCAGCATGAGAAGCAGAAACAGTTGTACTAGAAGAAGGAGAGTTGGGCAAAGACGATCCTCCTAAGCATGACAATAAGTACATTTCTCAACATGGCAGTGGATTTATTTACTTATTTATTTAGACAAACAGAGAGAGAGGAGATAATGGGTGTGCCAGGGCCTCTAGTCACTGCAAACAAACTTCAGACACATGTGCCACCTTGTGCATCTGACTTACATGGGTACTGGGGAATTGAACTTGTGTCCTTAGGTTTTGTAGGCAAACACCTTAACCAATAAGCCATCTCTCAATCCTGGCAGTGGGTTTTACTGGTTTTGGAGCACGGCGATTATGTGTACACATGTGGAGAAACAAAAAAAGCCAGGTGTGACAGTTGTGGTGGGACACCTTTTCCATCCTGTGACACAAATGATCAATGACTTCTAACAGCTCTTTCTGGGGCTAGCCCATGCCTGGGAAAAGATTTCCTTGAGCAGGAGCACACAGGTACACCATGGTCTTTCTAGGTCATGTGGTGTTGTGTCAGGTGAGTCTTTGCAATATTTCTGAAGCCACACAAAGGCACAGAACATGAAAGATAGCCTAGGAGCATTCTACGTCCAGGGCTCAATGGATACATGTAGGGAGAGAAACAATTTAGTTCACTTTTGATCCAATTATTTAATGAAACTATTGTCTAAATATTTTTTGTAGTTATCATCACAGGAAGAAACTGTTCTCCATTAAAACTCCTATAGCCTGGTGCATCACACTTGTTGTCAGTATGTCTTCTTCTCATTTGCAAAGACCTTCATAAATAACGTACAGATGTCTGAGGACTTTGGATTGGAGAGTAAAGCAAAAAGATTGTAAAAAGATAGTTTCACCTGCATACCTAGAGAATAATTTTTGATTAAATATTACCAACAAATGTGTTTATTCTGCCAAGTCTTTGTGATCTTAGTTGTCTCTTTTTGTTTCTGTTGATTAGCTTTTTGCCTCTTGGTGCATATTTTCCTGACTATCGACCTTCCTCTCTCCATATATAACTCCCCCATTTTTGCATGTGTGTTTGTGTATGTGTATGTGCAGTGAAGGCCAGAGGTTGATGTCGAACACCTTTCTCAGTTACTCTTCACCTTATTTTTTGAGACAGAGTCTCTGACTGGTCTAGAGCTCACCAATTTGGGCTAGACAAGCTGACAGTAAGACACAGGGACCCTCCTGTCTCTGTCTCCCTGGTGCTGAGTTTACAGACATATGCAGCCATGCTCAGCATTATATGTGAATGTTCATATCTGCACAGAGGGCATATTAACTTCTGAGTCATCTCCCTGGCCACTTTCTCCCTTTCTTACAAACAGTTTTGTGCCTTCCAGCTCTCTCCTAGGCAATTGGTTTGTTGAGTGAGAGAGGCTCTAGGGTATAATCCAGAACATCTTTGTCTCCCTGTGTTGTTAATATTGATTGCCAACTTGATAGGATCTAGGAGACAAACCTCTGGGAATGTCTGTAAGGGAGTATGTACATTGGGTTTATTAAAGTGAGGAACCCACCTTAAATGTGGGCTATACCATCCATGGTGGCTTGAATGATTGGCCCCATAGACTTAGGCTTTTTTTTTTTTTTTAAATTAAGATTGGATTTGCAACTTGAGTCTCTAGTAGGCATAGCCCGGGTTGGAGGAGGTGTATCTCTGGTGGCAGCTCTGGAGTCCTTCCCTCCTAGGAATGTTCAAAGCAGTTGGAGGTCTGATTGTTCATGTTTGCCTGCTATTTGGTGTTGTCTCTGTGCTGTGCATCTATGGAAGTGAGCCAGCCTCTTCTGCCACCGGTGGAACTTCTCCTGGATCCTATAAACCTGATATGAACACTTTCCTCCCATCAGCTGCTTCTGGTTGGGTGTTTGTCCAGCAATGAGAAGGTATCTGCAAACCATCCTAGGAGCTGAGGTTCTGGAATGAGTGAACTGAGCGCCAACATTCCTCACTCTGTTTCCTGATTATGGTTGTAATGTGCCCAGCTACTATGTATAGCACAATGCAGGTTGGGCCCTAGCCAGGCTGCCTAGTCAAAGAAACCAGGAAGTGGCTTCTGTGGATGTGGCATCCTGCACAGGCCTGGCATGACAACAGCTACAGTCCCTTCTGCGAGATGATCTGCCTGGAGACAGGCTGTCATTGGTCACAAGAAGGGAACCACCCCATACAATGATTGGCCAGCCAAACCCTTTAAACCCGTTACACTTTGTGGAATAAACGAGTTTTCAGCAGCTCGCCCTCTGCCTGCTTCCACCCAACTCCTGGAGTCTGTGCCTGGTGAGTCTGTGCCTCTCACCCCCTACTCTGCGGAGACCCTGTGGTCCCTCCTTGGCTGGCCCTAGAGGGACCCCAACACATGTTTCTGCTGCCATGTTGTCCCCACTATGATGGACTGAACCTTCAAGCTGTGAGCCAAAATCAACCCATCCTTCCTTAAGGTACTTTTGTCACAGCAACAAGAAAAATAACTACTATAGTCCTTTCACCACCATCTTCAAGGGTCAGGCACCTCTCTCCATTCCCCTCTCTTGGCAACACAGATTCCTAATGAAGAAGCGAGAAGACTGGATTGCCTTAGCAATGAAACAGATCTCTCATGCCTAGTGAAAAGTCACAATATGAACAGAGAAAGGTGGAGATGAAGGCTACTGAAAGTCATGTAAAAATAAGCAGGAAGTGGGCTATGAACAGCATTCCTTCTGCATCCTGCACTAATTCATGACTCAGCAGAGGAGAAATCTATGAAATGAGGCACCCGCTGCACAGCTTGTGTTTCCACAGTTAGAACTGGAGAAACATGTCTTTCTTTTTTTGAGCTTAGCCTATATTTAACACTTGCAGGCAGTGGTCTGCTCAGGACTTTTAAAAGTATCTATTAATTGTGCTGCACAATGACATTTCCATACATGTATGTAATATATTTTCGTCATTTTTGCCCCTCTTGTTACCCTTTGATTTGGAGAACAGTCATTCAATAACTTATTCTGTGTGTGTTAGTGTTTCTTCTCTGTGACAAAATATGCAAGTAAAATAAAACTAAGGAGGGAGATTTATTTTGGCCAATGGTTTCAGTCCATCCTGGTGAGAAGGACATAGAAGAGCAGAACAGCTCACATCATGGTGGCCAGAAAAGGGGAGTAGAACAAGGGGGAAAGAATGGCTACAGAGTGGCTGGGCATGGTGGTGCACGCCTTTGATCACAGCACTTGTGAGGCAGAGGTAGGATTGCCATGAGTTTCAGGCCAACCTGAGAGTACATAGTCAATTCCAGATCAGCCTGAGCTAGAGTGAGACCCTACCTTGAAACCCCCCCCACCCAAAAAAAAAAAAAAAAAAAGAATAACTACAAGTGTTGAGCTTTCTCCTTCCCTTTCTTTTATTCCATCTGAGTTTCCAGGCCATGAGATGATGCCACCCAAACTTGGGGCAGATCTTCCCCACTTAGTATCCTCTAGACACATCCTGACAGACACAATAGGTGGTGTGCTTAACTTACCTCCAAGGTGTGTCTCAATGTAATCAAGTTGCCAGTCAAGATTAATTATCACAATTTACTTAGATTTTTCACTTCCTTCTCTTCCTGAAGTATCTTTCCCCATATAGGTGTCAGGGCTCTTTTAAGGGCTGATGCATGAAGACAAAAGCTTGCCTTGAACATGGTTAGCTGTAGTTCTGAACAGAAACCTCATTCTGAAATGGATTCAGAAAACAGGTTAGGCACTAATCTTGATACAAGCTGCCTGCCTGGACCAGTGGTGCAGAATGAAAAGTGAGAACAAGACCCACTTTTAAAATGTATCAGTTTGTGCCCATATATTCTCATGAGCTTTATCAATGAAGGAAGGCCTTTGCAAAGACAGTGGGGATCTGTCGAGGCTGGAGCACAGAGCCGTACCATGTAATATCAATACCATCCAGACAATGAGATTCTAAAGACTGAAGGAAATAAGTGTTAACTATAAAAGTTATATAGAAGGACTGGAGAGATTAACCACTTGCCTACAAAGCCTAATGACCTGAGTTCAATTCCCCAGTGCCTAGGTAAAGGCAATTGCACAAAGTGTGCATGCATCTGGAGTCCATTTGCAGTGGCTAGCAGCCCTGGAATGCCCATTCTCTCTGTAGCTGGGTGTGGTGGTGTGAGCCTTTAACCCTAGCACTTGGGATGCAGAAGTAGGAGGATCACTGTGAGTCTGAGGTCACCCTGAGACTGCATCATGAATTCTAGGTCAGTCTTGGCTAGAGCAAGACCCTACCTTGAAAAACAAACAAACAAAAAGTTACCTATGTGTACATATAATGTTACATAAATGCCACTGGAAAAGCAGAAAGGGGACTATTTGAAGGGAAGAAGAGGACCAGTGAGAGGGAAGGAGAGGTGGGGAGGGAAGAGAAGGTAACTAAGGGGCAAAGAACAAGGACGTATATGGACGAAAATATCATAATGAAACCCAGGAGTTTGTATGCTAACTTAAAAATTAATAAAGAAGAACTTGAAAATGTCACTGGATTTACTTTTCTGAGCTGATTATATTTCTTATGTTTAGGACTATTAATGTAACTGAGTTAATACAATGACAACCTCAGGTCAGTGTTTAGAAATTATAGCGATGTATACTTCAGAATAGGTATTTTGTATCTATATAGCTATATCATTCCTAAGTATGAGTAGTTTATATTTATTTGTAGTCAAGTACAATGCTGGTCCAGTTGCTTGTGAAAAATGAAGGGACATAAAAGGCTTTGCAAATAAGAAGTTGGAATATGGAGCTTTTAAAAGACTGACATCAAGGGCTGGACAGATGGCTTAGCGGTTAAGGTGCCTGCCTGCTAAGCCTAAGAACCCAGTTCCAATCTCCAGGTCCCACATTTAGCCAGATGCAAAGTAATGCAAGGGCGCAATGCCGCACTTTCCCACAAAGGGGCGCACGTATCTGGATTTCGTTCACAGCAGCTGAGTGACTGCTGGCGCACCCATTCTCTATCTGTCTCCCTCACCCTCTCTCTCTCTGTGTCTCTCTCCAAAAATAAAACAATTAAAAAAATTTTTTTAAAAAAGGCTGACATCAAAATGGAAATATCTTTTTAAAGAACATAGCCTTTATTAAAAATGAAGAACCAGGGCTGGAGAGATGGCTTAGTTGTTAAGGCACTGCCTACAAAGCCAAAGGATCCAGGTTTGATTCCCATGTACACCAGATGCACGAGGTGGTGCATGCATCTGTAGTTCATTTGCATCAGCTGAAGGCCCTGGTGTACCCATTCTCTACCCCTCTCTCTCAAATAAATAAATAAAAATTTAAAAATTTAAAAATTTAAAAATTAAAAAAAAAAAACAAATAACAGAGGGATGGTGTATTAGTCAGGGTTACAACTGTGCTCTCTGGAAATCAATTTCTCAGTGTTTGGGATACAGCTCAGTTAGTAGAGAAGGACCCAATCATATACCAGTAGGAATCCTGATTTGATTTCTTTTTTTTTTAAATATTTTAGTTTTATTATTTGAGAGAGATAAATAGGCAGGTAGAGAGAGGAAAAAGAGAGAGAGGGAGAGAATGAGCATGTTGGGGTTTCTAGCCACTGCAGACTCCAGATGCATGTGCCCCCTTATGCATCTGGCTTACATGGGTCCTGGAAAATGGAACCTGGGTCCTTTGGCTTTGCAGGTAAGCACCTTAGCCACTAAGCCATCTCTCCAGCCCAGAATCCTAACTTTTTTTGGATCCTTCCTTCATGCTTTTCATCCTCCCTCCCTCCCTTCCATCTTTTCTTTGTCTCCTACAACATTAAAACAAGTAATGCACATCCTAGGGAAGTCCTCCAAGCATGCATCACTGTTTCCTGCCATATCTTAGTAGTACTACCCTCTCTGAGCATCCATTTCCACATCCCATGTCCACTCAACCACTGTTTTGGCAGCCCTTCCAATTCGGTGGTCTTTTATCACCAAGGCTAATTCTCTGTTCTTTCCCTAAGTTACCTGTGGTAAATCACTTTCTACCTTGAGTTACTACTGTACCTTACCCATTCCTCAACTAGAGCCCTGCTTTGACATCATTTCTCTCTCTGTCCTTGGTCTTCCAACAGGTCTTTAGCACTTTCTCCAAACATATCTTAAGTGGTTTGACAGTATGTCTGGCTCATAACAGGTATTTGATTGGATAAATGCAAGAGGTTGTCAAGGATCCTTTCTGAAATCTGCTGAGGTTATATATCCTACCCGCATAGTTTATCATATGAAATATAAGATGCAAATAATATTTTCAGTGGTGTTTAGTGCAATGTGGGACTGTCATCCCAGGGTATCACCATGCCCTGTCCACAAATGGTGTGAAACACATTAGCTCTATGGCAGCCTTTCCTATATTCTGGCTCTGGCGGTGTTCAGTGAACAGCAATGCTGTATGTGGAAGGGTCAGAAGGGGGGCGGCAAACACTTAAGCCAGTGAAGTAATAGGTATGAACACTCCTAGTGGCTGAGTCTCTAAGCCACCAGCAGATGCTGCGCTTCTCATGAGACTTTATTTTCAAAACACACATGCAAAGATAAAATGAAGACCTTCAAGATGATGACCAGGGAGCATTAAAAGCCACCACAGCCACCACAGACTGTTCTGTTGGCATGTCCATGAAGTGGTCCTTGTTGGAAATGTTCCACAGAACAAGTAAGATGAATGCACTGTTAATTTTTAGGGATAGCATATTGATATTCTTCTTCTTCTTTTTTTTTTAATGAGAGACAGAGAGAGAAAGAATTGGCATGTCAGGGCCTCCAGCCACTGCAAACCAACTCCAGACTTGTGTGTCACCTTGTGTACAACCTTACACATGTGTCACCTTGTGGGTCTGGCTTACATGGGTCCTGGGGAATTGAACCTGGGTCCTTTGGCTTTGCAGGCAAGCACCTTAACTGCTAAGCCATCTCTCCAGCCCATATTTTTATTTATTTGAGAGAGACAAAGAGAGAAAGAATGGGCATGCCAGGGCCTCTAGCCACTGCAAACAAACTCCAGACACATGTACCACCTTTTGCATCTGGCTTACACGTGGTTACTGGGGAATTGAACCTGGGTCCTTAGGCTTTTCAGGCAAGCACCTTAACCACTAAGCCATATCCCCAGCCTGATATATTTAACTTAAACAACACAAATGCTATTTTGTTTTATCTAAGTTGAATTAAATTTTGTGTCCATAATTCCTAACGTTTTCTTTATTTTGAACATTTGCTAAGGACTCCCTCCCAATAAACAAGTTTTCATGTTGATTTTAAATGTACAATTAGGATCTTGCAGTGTTTGGCAAGTCTAGGTCTGGTGAATGAGAATATTGTAGGTTGAGATACTACTGTCAGAATCCTAAAGCAGACGATAGGATATTTGGGGGGATTAGTTCTTTTTATTGTACTTTTCAAGATTTTTGAAATGGTGGAATCCAATGCCAAATAACCTTATTAAACATACTTTGACTGAAGATTGACTAATTTCTATAATGCCTTGCTTCTAGAAACATGTATGATATGTTTTTCTTGCTTGGAGAAAACAGAACAGTATCTTTTTTTTTTTTAAATTTTTTTTGTTTTTTGGTTTTTCGAGGTAGGGTCTCACTCTGGTCCAGGCTGACCTGGAATTAACTATGTAGTCTCAGGGTGGCCTTGAACTCTCAGCGATCCTCCTACCTCTGCCTCCCGAGTGCTGGGATTAAAGGCGTGCGCCACCACGCCCGGCTCAGAACAGTATCTTGAAATGATATCTTCTCACAACATAGCTGGTACTCTTTCCTTCTTGGCTCCAAATAAAAATACAAACCTAACATGTCTCAAATATTTCTTAAAATACATTCTGACTCATCAATGAACCTACATTCCTGCTGTACATTAGATATATTAATATACACGTTGAATCCTCAGGGGATATCAAGTTGGAAAGTTGGTTACCGTTGAACCCTACTTAAACTATGTGGTCTCCACTTGTTTCTTTATGTTTACAAGCCCTTCATACTCATTGTACACAACTGGGTTGGAAGTAATGGTGAAGAACTCAGTAGCTCAGGCAACACAGAAGGAAAAGAGGCCTTTTGGAAGGAAATGGAGACCTTTATGGCCAGCAAGATAGAGAAGACGTATATTCAAATGAATTGGGATAGTTTTCTATGTGCTTATTGTGATCTAGAAATCATTTCTGTTGATTCTCCCAACCTCCATTTGTTCAAACTTCTCAAAGAATATCTTCATGGGAGCGATGGTGATGGGAGGAGAAAGAGAGTTTCAGGTTGGCTACATTGCAGATTCAATAACTGGCTGGAGAAGGCTTATACTAGCTGAAAAGAGATGATTGTTAAATACATTGGCATCCACTTTTGATTTTAAGCATTTGCTACTCTCTAGAAATGTTCTTAAGCTTCTTCTGCCTGCTTTACACTTCCTTTTTGATGTTTTTGTGGCCTTTATCTCTATTATTGTTATTTATGTACCTGCCTCTGTTTCTGGACCCAGAGATTGCAATGATTACACAGTATAGATGCTCAACAATGACCCTGGTAATAATGGTCACATAAGATGCATATCTTTACAGGCTCACATTAAAGCACTGAAAAGATAGTATTATATTAGCAGCACTGTTTCATTCCTCTATTCACTTAAATAACATGATGTGAGCTCCTATCATGAAATTTCGGGCCCTCTTTTTCTTCAAGAATTTCACCATTTACTTGGAGAAATGTATATGTAGTAACTTTTCTTTGAATATCTGTGTACCTTTCCATGTATGTTTTAAATGTGTCCACTAGATGGTTTGCTAAGTCATAAGGCAACTCTAGTATGCCATACACATACAAAAAAATGAAGGTCCACATGCCAATCATTAACAGCTTACTTCTGATGGGAAAGAAATGGATACACAATAGGGGCACATAATACTTTCCTTTTCCTTTGTACCATGTATATGGTCTGAATTTCCAAGTATGAATTACTTCATACTTAAGGAAAAAATTTAAAACTTGGTATAGTTAACACAAATTCAAAGATGCATTATGGGACATGAGCAAATAGTATGAAGTGTATGTATTTGATTTTGTAGATAATGACAGTCACATGTGGATTTTTTGTTTTGTTTTGTTTTTTCAAGGTAGGATCTCACTCTAGTCCAGGCTGACCTGTAATTCACTATGTAGTCTCAGGGTGGCCTCAAACTCACAGTGGTCCTCCTACCTCTGCCTCCTTTGTGCTGGGATTAAAGGAGTGTGCCACCACACCTGGCAACACATGCAGATTTTTTATTTATTTTGAGAGGGGAGGCAGAGAAAGAAGCAGAAAGAGAGAGTGAGAGAATGAGCATGCCAGACCTTCAGCCTGCTGTGAACAAACTCCAGATGCATCCGCCACATTGTAGAACATGTGTGACATTGCAGGCTTGTGTCACTGTGCATCTGGCTACATGGGACCTGGAGATTTGAACATGAATTCTTGGGCTTTGCAGGCAAGTGTCTTAATTGCTAAGCCATCTCTCCAGCTCACATGTGGACTTTTAAGCTGAAGGGTGATATGATACAAAAATATATTTATAGAAGATAACAGATTGAATTGAAAACTAGGTTGTACCGGTAAGAGGCTTACTGGATTAGTTATGATTTATTCTTTGTTCATATGCAAGGATTTTTTTTTCTACCTGGTTTTTGTTGAAATAACTTGGACTAGAAGAATGTAGGCTGAAGCACACAGGTTCTTAGTGTCTATAAAAACAGAGAGCTCAGACATGTGGTCTTTCCTTTCAGCTCTAATATCATCTCTACCTTACATCCTGGACTCAGTTAAGTTGGCAAAGAAGGCATGTAGTCTCATTGCAAGTCACACAGGTGAACATTTGTGCCAAAGGGAATAAAACTCCTGGTAGAGCCTGGTCTTGCTAGAAATGCAGAGATGGGAGACTTGGATAACCATGATTATCAGGGTACAATCTGGAAGTTGTCATTTGAGGGTGGTTTGTGTTGTACTCAGTGTCACTGGCTTCTAGGCAACTGACCAGGGCACTCTGAGTCATAAGGGTATTAATTTCTTCATCTAATGCCTTTCATATGGTGATAACCTAGCCTGGGGGGAGGTTCAAGTAAAAATTACTATGCGAGTGGAAGGTTGGTGGAAACCTAAAATTGTGAGATTTGATGTACATCATGTGGGGTTAAGATAACTCAGAAACTTGTTAGGTTCCTACAGTAAAAAAAGAAAACCAGGAAAGGGCTGGAGAGATGGCTTAGTGGGCTACTTTACCTGAATCAGCCTCTTGAGTCCACCAACCAGTCAGTTCCCTCCCTTACACACCTGAGTCTGATGGTGAGGCTCATCCAAATTGGATTTGGATCCATCTAAATTCATAAACTGCACATGTGAATCCCTCTCTCTCAGACACATGTGTAGGTATAGTCCTCCTCTTCTTGCCTCACAATCCTAGATTCTTGGCTCCTTTTCTATGAGTGGGATCTCTTGGTTTCTCCTCCCCCTTACCAGCCTGGTTAAAGGGAAGGATCTCTTTGTGTCCATGTGCTTTCCTGCCTTGCTACTTGTGTGTCTGTATTTAAATTCAAAGTTCCTTATTCTCTTGTAGTCATCTGACAGCCTTTTGTAAGAGGGATTTGTGGCTTGGGCTTTTGTGCCTTGGTTTCCTCTCTCTCTCTCTCCATTTCTTTCATGTATGTGTGTGGTCTGTGTGCCTTCCCCAGAAGCTTCTATCCCAGAGATGTGAGTGGTTGGTTAAGGGGAGATTTTTCTCCTTCTCCCATCTCCCTTTCCAGCTGTGCTAGGGGTACAATTTCTTTTGTCTTAGGCTTACCTGCTATCCTTCCCTCTGGATCCTTACTGTCCCTAAAATAAATCCCATAATTCACCATTTACTCTCTCTCAGTCCATGTTTCTAATGCTTTGCTAATTGGACAAGGACCCAAAAGTTGGGGCCCATGGACCTGGGATCTCTTGCATCTTTATGGAATCTAATTTTCCCTAAACTTCAAGAATCTCACATCAATACTAAAGAGATCTACCTCATTCATTCATTCATTCATTCATTCATTCATCTTTTCAATAAACAGTGCATTTATTCCATGCTCATGAAGGTCAAACACTGGGTAGAGTATTAGGAAGATAATGGTGAACAAAGACAGCCTTGATCCTTGTGTCTTTGCCACACTGCTCACATCCCAGCATAGGATGGAGATAGTAAAAGAACCACAACATAAATGCAAACCCCAAACTGTGAAAAGGCACTGAGGAAGAGGTACAAGATGAAATTACATATAAAGAAACTTGAGAGAGGAAAGTCAGAGAGGTTTCCCAGGGGAATAATGACTCTACTAAGCTCATTTCTCAAAAGTGGAAAAAAGAGCCTGGGATTCTGGGTAAGCTGTCTACTTCTTACCACTAAGCAAAAACTGACTTCCTGAGTCAGACTAAAAATGAGAAATCAAGGGCTCCTCTTAAACATGGTTCTGGATCAGTGAGATTTATGAATCCATGTTAGCACACAGAGGGCTAAGATGGCATTCCTTTAGCTACTGTTTGGAGGACAAAATGTAAGCTTTCCAAGAATTTAAAAAGAAAACAACAGGGAGACCCTACAACCTTTATTAAACTTCTGCTTAATATTTGTATAATATCACTGAAGTATAGACTTCCTTCCTGACACCTAAATATATGAAACCAAAAGTGAGTGATTTTCCCTATGAGCATTTTCTATAGCCAGCCCACTAATGTCTGTTTCCAATCATGTCCCAGTGTTTCAAGGCTGGCAGGATTTTAAGCAGCAGTTTCTTTTCACCAATGCTGCCCCCCTTATTCTGTTAACTGGTCTCTGTTGCTTCATGTTGTCTCTGACTAGAACTGATTCAGTTATTTAATTATAATTATGAAGAAATGTTGAGGTGTAAATCTAGATGCCAGGTAACATACTTGGCATTCTGGAACTCCAGGTTGGAATATCTAGCCATAACCAAGGGTACCATTTGGCACTTATGGACAGTCTCTGATTCATAAGCTCTGTCTCAGAAATGAGGGGAGCCAGCTGTCTGGCTCTAGTTATTAAACTCCAATGATTGCACCTCAGCCGTAGTGCCTTGAAAACTCTGCAGAATTTCCCAAACTAAGAGAAGGCTTATGAGTCAGACTGTTGGGGACTGTACCAGAAAGCACCTTCACTTTGAGGGAAATGTTTGGCTCACAAATCACACAAAATAAAATAAAACGCTATCTACTTAGGAGGAGTTATAAGGAGTATGGGCGTAGAGAGATATACAGGGATACGAATGTATGTGCACTTACTCACTATTCACCAAAGTGACTGGGAAGAATGATGGCTTCCAGGACAAATAAGTAACAATAATAAAAAAAATTAGTTTGAAATGTTTAACAGTCCTTGAAACCAGTCAGCACAGTCTAAGTCATATTGTAGTAGAATCACAAATTAAGCAGTGTTGGTTAGTAGTAAAATAAATTAAGCAACATGGGGAGGGGGGATATTTAGCTTAACAACTTGACCAACATGTAGGAAGAATTAAAATCATTCCAAAAGTAGTAGGACATGTTGATATTGAGAATGTGATAAATTCAGTCTTTTCTATCAAATAGATATCACCAATTGCTGCCCCCCTTATTCTGTTAACTGGTCTCTGCTGCACAGATAGTGGTCATACCTGTTTGTAACAACCAGATGTGATCCAGCTCCTAAAATGCCTAAAATGCTTTTGAGGTTAAAACTCTATGCTGAAACTTGTTATTGTTAACTTCCACTGACCTTCCCCTGACTCCTACTCTCACATTCGCTCTGCACCACTTAAATTAACCAGTCATGTATAGGTTTGTGAGGCTAAACTTCAGCCAATGAGGCAATGCCAGCACCCTTTTTAGGGACTAAAGGGCAGGCTGTCTTCCCATCCAGTGTGCCTGCTTAGCAGCTTTTGGGGCCACACATCCTTCTGCACAGAAGTAAAGTTGTCCTGTGGAAACACCTTCATTTGAGTGCTGGTCTCTCAATTTGTGACCCTATCATTGTTTCTAACAAATAATAGGTACAGTTTAACTGGATTTAGTTAAAATGCATATATTTTATACATAAATTGTGTTTTCACATTCATTGTTTTCTGTGACATCACTGCAATCTCTCTTTTTATGTACTGATATGAGTTTTTTTTTTATTTCTAGTTGAAACAAAACATGTTCATCAGAATAATTTAAAAATATATAAGAAATGACAAATTTAAAAGCAAAATTCACAGGGAAATTCCAACAGTGATAATTATTCAAACTTTTGTCAACATCACTGCAAGTACTTTAATATATTTACAAAATAAATATTGATCTAATAATTATTTACTTATTATAAGGAAAGACACTGTAGTGTATGTGTTGACAATCTGTTTTCATTTTTTTGCCATAGGAAATAACTCTTGACCACTTACCATTTTCTTTTCCCCCTGTTTTATTATTCAGGTTGTGATATCAATAAAGAGCTCAAAGAAGAGAAAGGAAGGAGAGAGGGAAGAGAGGTGACTAATTCACTTAAGTATCATGGAGAAGATTTTGGTTGAGGGCAGGAAAGGGTATTGAGAAGAGAGAACCTTCAGGAACTGTTACAATGTGAGAATCCAAGAGCAAGGTGAAAAGATGAGACACAGAGGATATTTTAAAATGTAGTGCCATGGGTTACGAATCATGCCAAGACTGAAATTGCTTTTGACTGCCTTTTAGCTTCTGGGATTTTTCTATGAATGTGACACTGGTGAGATTGGATCTAAATGAGATCTGGGATTTATTTGATTGACACACAATCCTTACTGTTTTCTCATTTTTTTTTTTTTTTGTCTGATAACATATCATGGAGATTCTCCTCAAACAACAAATGCAAGTTTATATGATTTTGTTAGAGAACACACAGATTTTTCTTTTATGAGTACCCCAATACTTTGTGTATGTGTGTATGCGTGTTCAGGAGTGTGCACATGCATGTGTTTGTGTGTACATGTGTATGGAAACCAGAGGACAACCTTGAGTACCACCCACTTCCTTTAAGACAGGGTCTCTCGTTGTCCTAGAGCTCACCAATTAGGCTAGACTAATTGATCCTCCTGGGATTACAAACATATGCCTCTGTGCCTACCATTTTACATGGATACGGCATCACCCTGCGGTCCTCATGCTTGCCTTGTGATCCAAGCACTCCCCTGACTGAGCCATCTCCCCAGCCCAATAACCCAATATTTTTAAGACTACTTACACATTGATGGATATTTCGGTTGTTCCTAATTATGCTGAACATCCTGGTATATCTTTGAATATTTATGTAACTAACTCATTGGATATATGCATTTCAAATTTTAGTACACAATGCCAACAAAATGTAATGCTCATTTACATTGTCACCACTGTATAAAAGCCCCACATCCATACAATCTGGTTCCTGTGATTTCTTGTTAGTGGTTGGTGGGGATTACCGTGATGTTGACACCATACCTACAGCATCGTCTAAAGAAGGTAAAATCCAGGGAGATGGGGGACTCTGGCCTAAGGTCTAAGAGCTGAGACACTCACTTCTGGCTGCTCTAGAGGAGTCATGAGACTGAGAACCAAAGGACAGTCTGCCTTTCAGGCCACGCAGAAGCCGATGCAGCCCAGAGGGGAAAGGAAGAAAGTCCAAACTGGCAAATAACACTAATTCCAGTCAAATCTATGGGATGAGATCATGCACACCACTGTGATGAGCTGACCTGCATAAAGTACCTGGCAAATCACTAGAGAGTAAAGCCCTCCTTGCGTCTGGATAATTAGGCCTGTATGTTTTAGGTAACAGAAGTGCGTGGGAGGGTGAGCATCATTTTAATCATGCATAACCTAATAGCCAAGTGCCTTGAAATGAAGCATTTATTGCAAAAAGCGCTGGCATGGGCCATCCTAATCAGGATCGCTTTTCCTCATAAGAGGCTGCTGAGGAAAGGCCAGAGCACCCTACTCCTCACTGTTCTGTAGCAGATGGACTGCAGGCAGGGCTCTTCCGAAGTCTGTGTCCCCAGGCCGCCTCTGACCTTGGCTCAGGAGGACTGTTGACTCCATTCTCATTTATGCTCAGTTTGTAAAAACACTGGTCCAGACAACCCTTTCTGAGTTTATTTTACTAGTTCAGGTCCTGTTGGACTCTTAAGGGTTTCATGCACCAAAACAGCTATGTTGAAGAGTGTACATTAAGTCCCTGCCTCAGCAATGCATCTGACTTGGCAGAGTTTCTGAAAATACAAGTGGGACTAAATTATAAATGGAGAAAGCATCAGGCCTAAAATAAACTATCATCAGACAAGAGATATCTCCTTCCATTTCCCTTTTTCTGGATTTGTTAAAAAAGGTACTGACTCAAAGCTTATTAGATATAGTGTGTTGTTTTAGACTTTCTAACAGCACTTATCTCAGAATTCCTAATCACCCCTAAGAAGAGAGGATGGACACATTTATCTGCTTGCAGAAACGCCAGGCTGAATCTAGCTTCTGCAGCTCTGCCTTGGGCATTCTCATTTGGAAGTAGTACATCACGGTCAGAATAGATCGAGGACTTCACAATTGGAGCATGACTTGTGTTGCCTGGTTACGGGACTCTCTGGAGATTAAAGTACCAGGATATGTGGATGTACAAAAACAGTAAACAAGCAAAACTCTTACTTGCCTGGTAATTCTTCTAGGACAGTAGGGCAGCTTGAAAGACTAAAAACCTATTGTGGGGAAGAAGCAGTTTCTGTTAACAGAAAACAAAGAATAGTGATTATTTTCAGCTATGTCTTCCCCCAAGAGGTAGTCTCACCATCTAAGACATGGTGAGTCTCACATCACTGTAATCTTGGGGACATTCAGATTATTCTACACATACCTGCTTGTCTACAAAAGCCATCTTGTACAATTTGTAGCACAAGAAAGGAGACTTCTAATTCACTGGTCTTGAAAAAGAAATAAAATAGAAATTGTCAGGTATTCCTAAGGAGGGCACTAGAAGATATGTGCTGGAAACTGATATGAAGGTAGAAGAGAAGATCAGAGGTGTAGACAGGTCTGTTCTCTTCTACTAACTAACCAAAAACTGCCTAAGGTCTGGTCGAATGACCTGCTTTTAGCTCAGAGTCATTGCTACTCATTTCCATATTCTACCCTAGAACAGACAGAAATCCAGAATATTTTGTTAAAAACCTTTCTAGTAGAGTTCTGGGTTAAATGTTCTGGTAAGAGAAACTGAGATTCAGAGGGCAGAAGGAGAAAGTACTTCTCTATTGCCACAGCTTTGGATGGGGAGCAGAAACCACCTGTGACTTCCCTCGTCTCTCATTCCCTGGAACACAGCTGAGGTCATCGGCAGTGGCTATGATCCTTGTAGCTCGAGACTTCCTGAAGTGGCCTCCTTAACTTCTGCTCTTTCATGACTACTGATGGTCATGTGAAACAAATTATCTGTATTAAATATATTTCCACTCAAAATACATAGAGTTTCTTCCTCTGTCACTTGTAATGAATAATGATGAATGGCATAAGGGCACAGACACACACAGAAACCCAATATTATGGCTGTTTATGCTAATAAATCTAAATGTTGATGAGCACCAATATATACCTTCAGTCATAAAAAAGTAGAGTGTAATTCTATCATTACAATGTTCAAAAGCAGACTCAGCTGTAACACTAGAAGTCAAGATAGTTATGATGCTTGGGAAGGACAGATGGAGCAACTGGGTGGGTGATGCATGAGGGGAGCCAGGTTTACTAGTAATGTTTTCTTTAAGGTGCTTTTGTTGGCTGCATATTTCTGTGGCAAATCACTAAGATCACCATAATGAGTATAGTCTTCTGTCTGTGAAAATTCAATAAATCTTATTATTGAAAAAAATGAAGACTGGTAGGAAATTTCTTTTTCTTAGTGCTAATCCTAAACGGGGAACTTAACGATTGAATCCAGATTTACTCTTTGACAGATGATACAACTGAGGCAAGAGATGAAGTCACTTGTTTAAGATCTGCTTTTGAGCCTTGTGTGTTTATAACCTGACACAATGCAAAAGATCCATAAATCAGGTTTTGTAGTTGTCTTCTTTTTCCATTTTTAATTGATAGTCAAATAGGAATAAACTCTGCCCAATCATAGATGAGAGGCATCATTCCAGGCTAACTTGTCATCTTGAGTATTACTTAAGAAATCTCAGACTCGACCCGGCCAGAATCTGGAAGAAGGTCAATCCCCAGACAGTTAGCTAGTCTAGTACCAGAGGGTGCTACACGAGCAACTGGGGGAAAATGTCCGACAATGGTCCAAACAACTTGAAGTCTAAGATACCCAGCAGGAGACAACCTGACGTAATGCTCATACAAGTGCAGTAGTGGCAAACAGCCATGGTGGGTAACCAATTGCTCTTGATTTGGCTAACAGATCCACTCATGGAATGCAACTCATTGCTGGAACTGGGAAATAAGTCAAAACCAGGTACAAAAAATAAGCTCAGTCTCCAAGAGCAAGATACCACCAAATGTGGGCTAGAAGAGAGCCAACGCATACAAAATTCCCTCCAAAACATAGATGGTCATCCCTTCTACCTAGTACTAACTTTTCTCTCCGTTGGAGAATTTGCTTATCTTTTTTCAGGTGGACAACGAACCTGAAGGGAGGATCAGCTAACCACACCTCACCAGGGCCCCAGCTGAAACCATAGAACAACGCAGGGGAAGGGCAAGAGTTCAGCATTCATGGCGATCACGACACCAGAAAAAGGCTGAAGGAGATAAACACAGAGAACAACCAACTCCAACTAAGCCAGATATCCAGAGACACAGAGGCTCCCAAAAACCTCATCACTGAAAAAGAACTAAAATGACCCCAAAGTGGCTCAGGGAAACTCACTGAAGAGGGGGTGGAAAGATTATTGGAGTCACAAGTTGGGGCATTATGCACAGAGACTGGGGCCTACACCCCAGAACTCTTGACTAACCTCACAATGCACAACCCACATTCCCCATTGATGAGGGTCCCTTTGAAAGTGGGAGGACAGGGAGGAGGACAATGGAACCAATACTATGAATGTAAAGTCAGAATAATATAAATTAAAAAAAGGAAAAAAAAAGAAATCTCAGACTCTCTGGTGAGATTTATAGGTACCATTGAAAAAGAATGTGTCAACCTTGACTTTGAGGTAAGATGGCAGGTTAAAAGCTGCTTCTGTGGGACATAGTGAAGGAGAAGTGTCAGGATAAGAAAGAATTGACTCTATTCCAAAGAGCAAGAAAGGCAGAACACCAGAAATTCACAAAGGCAGTGACAGAGGGCTGGAAAGTGCCAAGAAACTGGACAGTGGTACTGCGCTATGAAGTGAGCCAAGCGGAGCATGGCTCCAGCTGTGCAGCTCCCAGAGAGGGAAGGGGAAGATAGCCATATTCAAAAGGTAAACCAGGCAGCTTCAACAAGATGGGCTGTCCTACCCATTGGACAAGTCCTCAGCTCTTGCAAGCCTCAAATCCAATTGTTGGTTTTGGTAGGACAGTGGGTCATCAGTGTAGAACAGTTCCAGTCCATCGCTCCTCATAACATGCTGGACTGAGTGCCATCTTTTACAAATATTATTTATGGGCTTAGAGGTTAAGGCACTTGCCTGCAAAGCCTAAGAACTCATGTTGGAATCCTCCAGATCCCACGTATAGCCAGACACAACAGTGACACAAGCATGCATTGCCACACATGCCCACAAGGAGGCTCATTGTCTGGAGTTCATTCGCAGCAGCTGAAAGGCCCTGGCATGCCCATTCTCTCTCTGTGTGTCTTTCTCTCAAAAAAGAAAAAAATAAAAATATCATTATTTTGTTTTTTTCAATTTATGCAAATGTATTTATTTTACATAGGTTATAGTCTTATATCCCTGCACCATTTGCTTGAGGGTCCTCCTCAGTAGAGTCCTTGGTGTTCACCATGGGATAATTAGGGCTTCCATTAGTCTGTGAGGGGTGCTGTGCCTCAAGATATTTCTACTCACCTGTGGCTCTCACAATCTTTATGCCCCCTCTTCTGCAACAGTCCCTGAGCCTTGACAGGAGTGCTATCAGTTTGGTTTCATTGTTGAGTTCTCCGTAGACTCTGTATTTCGGTTATGATGTATTTCAGTTCTCCACAAACACTGTGGAGAACTGAAACACATCATTAGTACCATGCTGTTTTTATTACTATGGCTTTATAATATGACTTGAAATAAGGTGTGGTGATACATCTAGTTGTTTTTTCTTTCCCCCTGTGGATAGTTTTGGATATCTTCTGGATATGTCTCTTGGATACCTTCTGTTGTTCCATATGTATTTTGACAGTTTTTTCTATCTCCATGAAGTATGATGATGCCATAATTTTTATTGGTATTGCACTGACTCTATATAATACTTTTGGTACAATGGCCATTTTCACAATATTGACTCTACCATTCCATGAGCATAGGAGTTATTTTCATCGTCTCATGACCTCCTCTCCTCAATTTCTTTTTCAGTATTTTTATTTCACTTTCTTGGTTAGTGATATTCCAAAATCCTTAATTTTTCTCTGGCTATTGAAAATGTGACAGCCTCACTTCTCTCTTTCTCTGTGTGCTTGTCTTTAGCATACAGAAAAGCTATTGATTTTTGTGTGTTGATTTTCTTTTACTTTTTAAAAGCTATTTTGAGAGACAGACAGAGAGAGAGACAGAGAGAGAGAGAGAGAGAGAAAATGGGCATGCCAGGACCTTCCGCCTGCTGCAAATGAACTCCAGATGCATGTGCCCCCTTGTGGTTCATGTGCAACATTGTGTGCTTGCCTCACTGTGTCTGGCTATATGGGACCTAGAGATTCAAACAAGAGTACTTAGGCTTAGTATGGAAGTATTGTAATGGTAAGCCATCTCTCCAGCCCGTGTACTGATTTTGTATCCTGCCACTTTGCTGAAGGTGTTTATCATCTGTAGAAGCTTTTTAGTAGAGTTTTTTGGGTCACTAATGGGTAGGATCATGTTGTCTGTGAATAGGGCTAGTTTGATTTCTTCCTTTCCAATCTGTATCCTTTTTATACCCTTGTTGCTTGGGCTAGAAGTTTAAGTACAATGTTGAAGAGCAGTTATCTTAGGAATTCTTGAGTCTCTGGTCCCCACAGGACTAGGGTTATACACATGAGTGGCCATGCCCAGCAGTTTATGTAGGTTCTGGAGGCTTCAGGAGCCATTAAACCCTCATGCTTGTGCAGGAAGCACACTTACCTGCTGGCCATCTCTCCAGTCCTAACTATGCTTTTAGATTTAACAAAACCCTCAAATTTTATAATTTTACTAAGAAAAGTAAGTTGAGCATTTCTTAAGAACTCACTTACACTAATGATGTTAATTTGACTGTTTTCCACCACCTTGACTACCATTGGGCCATTTACAGAGCTGCCTGTTAGGCCTTAGAATTTCATGGGTCTCATGGGTCCATTGACTCAGCACTACTTTGGCTACTGTTGTTCCTGTACAAAATGGGCTGGATTTTGACTGACCTCCAAACGAACCTGGCAGTACAGGGGGGTTCACCAGAGGGCTACTTCCAAAAGAACTGCGGATGTTATGCTTAGCCAGCAATAGGAAGATCCTGCAGTCTTGCTCCACTTCTCTCTATCCTCACAGCGAAGACTCAAATTTCAATCTAATGTAAACATTCTAGATCCATTTTAACACAGGTCTGATTCTGTAATTTAAAAAATGTTGTATTATTATTTGAAAGCAGAGAGATACAGACACATTGAGAGAGAGAGAGAGAGAGAAATAGTATGGGTACACCAGGGCCTCCAGCCACTTCAAACAAATGAACTCAGATGCATGTGCCACTCTGTGCATATGGCTTATGTGGGTACTAGTGAATTGAAACTTGGTCATTAGGTTTTTCAGGCAAGCACCTTAGCCACAGAGCCATCTCTCTAGCCCCTAATTTTGTAATTTTTAAAATATGTTTTTATTTATTTATTTGAGATAGAGACAGATGGAAAGAAAGAAGCAGACTGAGAGAGTGAATTTGGCATGCCAGGGTCTCCTATCACTTCAAATGAACTTCAGATGAGTGCTCTACTTGGTGAATCTGGTTTTATGAGGGTACTGGGGAATTGAACTTGGGCCATCCGGCTTTGCAAGCAAGTGCCTTAACCACTAAGCCAACTCTCCAGCCTGATTTCACAATATTTTAATCCATTACTTTTATAGGTTAGACATGGTATGTGCTTTTGACCTTTTTGGGTTTTTCTAAGTTTACCTCTAGCAGAGTTCAGAAAAGATGCTGTGGTTTGGCTATGGTTTGTCACTGCCACAGCTCATGTTGAGGCTTGTGGCAATGGTAGGAGATGAGGCATAGTGAGAAGTATTTGGATCCTGGGAACAGAGCCCTCATGAATGGATTGACTTCTCCAGTGAGTGAGTTCTTGCTGGATCGGTTACAGTAAGTGCAAACTGTGAGACTATTCCTTGGGTGTGTCCTCTGTATGAGCCCTAGCCCTCCCTCTCCTATAATAAGTAGAAACAGAATAGATGCCCATGGCATACTCTTAGACTTCCCAGTCACCAGAACTGTGAGCCAAAATAAGCCTCTCTCTCTCTCTCTGTGTGTGTGTGTGTGTGTGCACGTGTGTGTGTGTACTGGCACACATGTGTGAGGGTGCACTGCACACCAAAGGACAACCTTGAGTATTATCACAGGTGCCATCCATATTTTTTGAGCGATGATCTGTAATTTGTCTGGACCTCACCAGGTAGGCTAGACTAGCTGGTGTGTAAGCCCCAGGGATCCAACCTGTCCCTGCCTCCCCAGCTCTGGGATCACAGGCACACACTACCACACCTGGCTTTTGGGGACTGAACTCAGGTCAGCATCCTTGCACAGAAAGTGCTTTACTCACTGAGCTATTTCCTGCCAACCAAAACAAACCTTTCTTTAATATAAAATTTACCTAGTCTCAGGTATTCTGTTATAGAAAAAGAAAAAGACTAAGACTTTTTATCTGTTCATTAAACATGTATTTATCGAATTTCACTATTTGCTTAGTAGTGGGCAAAGTGCTGAGTTTATGTAATGAATAAGACACTCTCTGCCCCCATGAAGTACATAACTGGTTGCAAAACAGTCATGCAAAATAATAGTTTAGTTTCAGGGTGAATTTTGGTACTGTCAAAAGCATATGATTTAGGTCCTAACTATAAGTTTTAACTTGTTTTCTCCATAGTCTTTACTGGCGATGTTCCAATGATGTTCATTGCTATTCTGGACAAATGAGTGCTGTGTGCCATAAAAATCTTACATGACTTCATTTAAATGTACCAAACTTAGACATAGTTTAGGGGTATCCTGAGTGCAAATGGTGAGAAGAATATACATATAGGAAGTAGGCAATAGGTTTATTCTAATGAGAAGTTCCCTGAGTAAGCAATTTTATAGAAAGAGGTTCCTATAATGATCATCCCTGAACCAAGTTTGAGAAAGCTGTCAGATGTTATTTTGCAAAGAAAGGTCAAATATAATGTTGAAAATGTTTAATTGCTACATGTCTATCATCTGACAATGCTTCAAGGCTAATAGCTCAGAGGTGGAAATTTAATAGCAGAATCTTTGGGATAGGCTTCTCTTTCCTTCCAGAACAGGAAATTCTATCTAATGTCAAGAAATAGCTAGTTTGTGTGTGTGTGTGCATGTTTGTATTGCATGTGTAGGTATACATATGTGTGTGCATGTATCTCTCTCTCTCCCCTCTCTGTATGCCAGATGAAAACCTCAGATATCATCTCCAGGAACATCATGGATCTTTTTTGAGACAGTTTTTCATTATCCCCGAACTCACCTATTAGACTATAGTGGCTAGCCAGTAAGTCCTAGGTGTCCTTCTGTCTCTGCCTCCCCAGGGCTAAGATTTACAGGTGCATGCCTCACCCATCATTTAATATGGGTTTTCGGCTTGAACTCAAATCCTCATTGAGAAATAAGCACTTTATTAACTGAGCCATCTCCTCAGTCTTTAGAAATATGTACATTTAATTATTTCTGATGTATTGTTAAGGAACACATTATCTGTCACATGTGACCAGAGACTTGAACAAGAGAATACATTATTAGTTACTCATGATCTTTTACCTAAGTTTTACTGCCTATAGACTATAACAGATAGGAATTTGCTTAAAAGCCCTGCTACATATGGAAAGTTCCAGGGACACTGAATAACCAAAACAACCTTGAGAAAGTACAAAGCTAGAAGACTTACATTTCCTGATTCCAGATCTTGCTTCAGAGAAGGACTAACCAAACAGTATAGTGCTTGCATAAGTTGCAGAGAATAGTGGAATAGGATAGAATCCAGAAATAAACCCCTGCTCATGTTGTCAAATGTTTTTTTTGACAAGGATCCCAAGACAATTCAACTGGGATCCCAAAACAATTCAATTGAAGAAAAATAAAAACACCTTTTAAAAACATGGTAATGGGGGAGCTGGCTCTGCAATTAAAGGCACTTACTCTGAAAGCCTGCTTACCCAAGTTCAATCCCCAGCATCCACGTAAAACCAGGCACAAAGTGGTACAAGTACCTGTAATCCCCATGCACATACAGTAATGGTAGGCAGAGCTACAGGTTGCAGTTACCTTCTTGCTGCTAGTAGAAAGCACCCAACCTAAATCACCTGATGGGAAGAAAGCAAATTGCTAACAGCTGGTAACCTAGCATTTGGAACACACGAGTTTATGGGGGACACCTAATTCAAACCATCACATTCTGCAATTATAATGCATTAGGTCCAACTTTAATTTCCATAGTTTTTATCAATCTCAATCCTATTCAATCATGTCCATAGTCTACAATCTCATAACTATTAGCCTGTAAAACCCAAAAAGAACAAAAAACATAATGACACAGAATAAACATTCACACTACAAACATTGGCAATGGACATAGCAAAGATACAAGTTTTAAAATGAGCAGGGAAAATGTCAAGTTCCATATATCCAAGTCGACGTTTCTAAGTAGTGACAAAATCTGGAGTTCCAATTCTACACCTCCAGCTAGGCTACTCAAAACCCCAAAGAACTCTATCTGAGCTTTTAAGTCTTCTTGGCAGCCATCCCATGGTCTTGGCATCTCTGCTACAACCCATAATTCATCCTTGTGGCTCCACTGGGCCTCCATGCAGGGACTTCCAACAACCCTTCTTCACACTGCCCATGGCCATTTCCAAAAATAAAACCACATTGCACACCCAAGGACCCTCTCTTTCCTGAATTGGTTATGATTCATAGTACTAGGTGGACTACCAACGTTTTAATCTGGGGAAAAATAAAACCAGCTTTGAAGAGCAGAGCACTCTTCTCCAAAGAGTCTGCATTCTTTCTGTTGTCCCAATGTGGAACAGGTGGTCCAATCTCAATGGTTATAATCTCTCAAACAATTGTAGCTGAACATAGCTGTTGTCTTTAGCTCAAAGCTTTCATTTCTGTTTTTTACCATATTCATGTGCTCACCCCAGTCCATTTCTACACTACACAACTCTGTATAAGCTTTTAGAACACAGAAAGATAGAATTCAGCAAGCCTCTCACAAAAACTGCTTCTAGACCAGTCCCAACAAAGTTCTTTCTTCCTCTCATAAGTCAAACCTCACAGTTAATAGTTCTTGCTGCATTCATGTCTTTCCACTTTAACCACAATGGTCCATGAAACTCTACCTTCAACACTGTAAAGTGTCTCTTAGGCCAAGGTTTCAAATACTTCCACATTCCTCCCACAAATCAGTTCCAAGTGGCCAAAAGGCATGCAGTCAGGATTCTAGCTACAATGATTCCCATTTTTTGTACCAGTTTTACTGTTGCATTTACCTTCTCCCTGCACATAGAAAGCACCCAATCAAAAAAAAGCTGATGAGAAGAAAAAAAATTATTTTAGCTTATAGGCATAAGGTTGAAGCTCCATGATGGCAGGGGAAATGATGACATCAGCAATGTGTGGGCATCACCTCTTGGCCAATATCAGGAAGACAATAGTAGGAGAGTATCTATACACTGCCAAGAGGAAGGTGACTATAACACCCATAGCAGACCCCAAATAACACATCTTCTTCAGGAGGCTTTAATTCCCAAATTACCACAAGCTAGTCACCTAGCATTCAGAATATATGAGTTTATGGGGGATACCTACTTCAAACCACCATACCATATGAATCCCAAAGTTCACAGGCCATCTAGGCTGGTTTTTCTAATGGAAAAACAACAAAAGGAGAGGACTGACAGATATGAGTGAATAAATAAAATGGAATAGATGATACATAGATAGATGATAGATAGATAGATAGATAGATAGATAGATAGAGATAGATGATGTAAAATGGTGTACTTTGGGAAACAATTTAGTAGATCATAAAATAATTCATTAGAGAATTACCAAATAACCCATGAATACCCAAGAGAAGGTAAAATATGTCCACATAAAGGTTATATATATATATATATATATATATATATATATATATATATATATATATATGTATATATATGGATAGATAGTAGCATCATTTATAACAACCAAAAAGTAGAATTCTAACACTCTAAATGTCTACAAACTATTGAATATGCTAAGTAACTAGTCAGCTGTTAGCAGGCTTGAAGCTGATTGAGGATGGAGTCCTTCCTTTCTAGCATCACTCTATTGTCACTGACCCTAGAAGTTCACTACCCATCATCTCTACTAATACAAACAAGCAGACAAATTAGAGGAAAAAAAGGGGGGGTTATTTAAACCTAAAATAGATGTGATAACCTGGGCAAAATAGAACCCTTTATGATGTGCTTATACCCCTGACTTCTGTGATAGATGAAGCACACATGCTATAGGTATCAACCCAAAGATTCCTGCATAGAAGAATGTTCAATAATGCCTGTCTAAGCTAGGATGAGCTCTCTTCTATGGGGCTTCTGAGAGATGCCAGACTTCTCCAGTAAGATTCTACGTGAGAGTGATCTATGCTGTGGGGTCATGGTTTTCTCCAGGCCTAGCACATCCCTGCACTTGTGGCCCAGGCATGCAGATGAGGCTTTGTTGCTCTCATCTCTTTGGTTCTGTCCTGGTTGTGATATTCTCTTGGACTGTCAGTTCCTGTTTTTAGTCCTTCTGGGATGCTGCCCAAAATCCAAAATGCTTGCTCTAAAATAATTTGCTTCATTCATAGCCACACTCCTCCTTAAAGCAGATTTCAAACTGGGCTTGACTCTCAGTCGATCTCTTTTTTATTAATTTAATTTTTTGTTGACAACTTCCATAATTGTAGACAATAGCCCATGGTAATTCCTTCCCTCCCCCACTTTCCCCTTTGAAATTCCACTCTCCATCATATCCTCCTCCCCTCTCAATCAATCTCTCTTTTATTTTGATGTCATGATCTTTTCCCCTTATAATGGGGGTCCTGTGTAGGTAGTGTCAGGCACTATGAGGTCATGGATATTCAGGCCATTTTGTGTCTGGGGGAGCTCATTGTAAGGAGTCCTGTCCTTCCTTTGGCTTTTACGTTCTTTCTGCCACCTCTTCCGCAATGGACCCTGAGCCTTGGAAGATGTGATAGAGATATTTCAGTGCTGAGCACTCCTCTGTCACTTCTTCTCAGCACTATGGTGCCTTCTGAGTCATCCCAAGGTCACCACCATCTGAAAAGAGAAGCTTCTCTAACCAAAAGTGAGAGTAGCATTAATATATGGGTATGGACATTAAGAGAAGTGCTTACTGGGCAGTTTGGTGAGTATAGTATATACATTTAGCCAGACACCAGCAGATGTTGTGCCCCTAGGGCTCATGACTACCCCTTTTGTAGGTTTTCAGTATCAGGGATTCCCTCCCACAGAGCAGGCCTCCAGTCCAATTAGAGATCAGTTGGTTTCCCCCATCACAGACATGACACTATTGAACCCATTGGCCCATTTGGCCTGGGTGGCTAAATTTAAAGCTTGCAGTGTCCACTGTTAAGTATGTCCACTGGTGATTTCTGTATTTTCCATTGAATTGCATGCAGTATAACTTTTTCTAGCTTTCTGTCATCTGGTCTACAAGGAGGAGGTTTTCAACTCAGCTCCAGCAGGATTTCTCAGTGACCTTGCAGCCCAAGTATGTGGAGTCTTCAGCAATAGGATCTTACCATCTATTCCTGGTGGGAAACCAAGGGCCTTGGCAATGGCCTATAATGTTTTAGGTGTTTCAGTGACTTCCCTGGCCAACAACTCACTGGAAGGTATCCCATTCTTGGCACTGAAAATTTTCTAGTAACAATCTATGGCTTCTGAGTGTTCCATTGTCCAAAAAAGTAGGTTTCCATATGACTTATTCATATCCTCTTAGATTTTGATTAGCCCTCCCTGAACCTTTCCTTTTGGACTGTCACTTCCTGTTTTTAGTCCTTCTGGGATGCTGCCCCAAATCCAAAATGCTTGTTCTGAAATAATTTGCTTCATTCACAGTCACACTCCTCCTTAAAGCAGATTTCAACCTGGGCCTGACTCCAAGTGATCTCTTAATTGAATGTAATAATCAATAAACTTGAATGGGAAAATTACATCTTTATTTTTCCTAATCTCTGATGGAAGTTTGTCATTTCCTCTGATTATGTAGCCTATACATACCGCAATAACATTGACAGTCCCTATGATGATCATAATTTAAAAATCATAATTTTATATCATGTTACAGCTATCACAGGTATTTCAAAATATTGTTTGTGACCATCACTACTTCAAAATGACAGTAATTGTTATGTCTGCCATGAATCATCTCATTTAGTGAATTAATAGAGGACTGAGTGAATTATTTCACTTTAAAGTACTTTAAGAGACTGGAGAGATGGCTCAGTTAGTAAAGTGCTTACCATACAGGCATGAGGACCTGAATGTGGATCCCTAGCATTTACATAAAAGCAAGGTATGGTGGCGAGCAATGATCACACTAGCACTGGGGAGGGGGGTGATAAGAGGATTTATGGGGCTGGAGAGCATATCTATCTGAATTGTTAGGCTCTATGTTTAGTGAGAGCCCCTGTCTCAAAATTAAGGTCGAAAGCAATTGAGGACAGTATGTGATGTTGACCTCTGGCCTCCACAAATACATTAGCACTTGTACACATCCACACATACACCCATACATATGAACATACATACATACACATGCACACCACACACATACACATGCTTGCAGAAATATAAAGAAAACTAAATTTCAATACAGATGTCTTCTACTGCAATACTATGAATTTTCTATGTGCATTAATACACTTTGTGAGAAGGTGTCTGTACTAGTTTTTATTGATGCTGTAATAAAATACTCAAATTTTAGTGGCTTAAAACAGTGGAACTTAATATCTGCATGCTATAAATTTCATAGACCACATTGACTGCCCAAAGGGTGGTGGTACAAAGGGTCAAAATCTCCTCTAACTCAAGCCCTGGTCTACTCTGTGCTTGCCTGGTCCTGGTACTCCTGCTACGTTGTGCTGGTCTCAGGCTACACCTTTGCAGTCAGATTGGACGGACTCCCTGTGAGAAGCAAATCCATTCCCTTCTTTCTCATCTGGGCAACCCCCTCTGCTGACCTCAGCACATCCTCCCTACTTCCCCTGTGCCTCTCTGTTCATCCACTGGACACATGTGTCCCCACCGTGTGCCTCCACATTGCTGCCCATCTATGGACTTTATTTCTGCTCTGAGTCATTTACTTTTCATTCCTCCAATTGGAATATAAGCTTCTTGAAGACATATCTGAGCCCTTTGTTATGCTTATCTATGGCCTGTAGCTGACTTAATCCAAACCATTGTAAAAATTTATGTTGTATTAAATGTCAAGTTGACAGGCTATAGAATTGTGTATTGTGCTCTGAGGTCTCTGAGAACTTACTGGTATCCCAAGGGTAAATGTCTAGTTTGTTGTGTGACAGGACCAGCATTCCCTAAAATGAAAACTAGAAGCAAGTAGAATTTAATAAAATTCGAGGGCTAAGACTGAAATGTGGAAAGAAAAAAATATATTAGAATGTTTCTGAGGTGGAAAGACAGTACAGTTGGTAAAGTACTTGCCTTGCAAGCATGGGAATCTGAGCTCGCTCACCAGAACCCACATTTTAAAAAAGGCTGGGGATGGTGGTGTGCATTCACAATTCCAGTGCTAAGGAGGAGGAGACAGGCAGATCCATGCAGCTTGCTCATCAGCCTAGCCTAATAAGTGAGCTCTAGACCATGGAGAGACTCTTTCTGAAAAGGTAAACAGTGTTCTTAAGGAACACTGGAACACTACACCAGGTTGTCCTCTAGCCTTCACAAGTGCTTGTACACACACACACACACACACACACACACACACACACACACATAACATTACTATTTTGGGCATGCAGCTAAAATTTATTTCATGACAAGTGTCCTAGAGCCCAGACTCTGAGCAAACCACATGTCCTGGGGAAGCCATGATCTGTCAGAGAAATCATGTGAACCTTAATGAAATGGGCCCATACCTAAGTGGGTATCCTTTCTTCATCAGCATTCAACAAACTAGCCATTTCCCCTTAGGGTACCAGAAAGCTCTCAGAGACCTCTGAGCACAATACACAGGGGACTGGAGGTCTGAAGGAGGACAGGCTGGATTTCTGAACTTATTAGTGAACAATGAAATCTTGACACTTTATACCCTCAACTGTGAAGAAAGGCAGCCTAGCTTCATCAAAAACTTGTAAGGCTCAAAACAGTTGTAAAAATTAAAGAATAACATGTGACTTTTGAAACTAGAAACTTAATGCCCTCCATTTTCATACCCACTGAGCTTCACATGAATGTAATCTGTCTCTATTTCTTTGCCTGATTTCTGTGTTATTTTCTCCAATAAAATTAAATGTAGCCCAATTATTGTTCTGAAAGTCAAAATACATACTTTTGGCCCTGTGAGTTTACCATTAACCAGCAGCATGATGCTGCTAAGTTATTCAACTTCACCTGCAAATGTTGTACAGATTTAGATGTCTGGGGCTCCAGGCACATAGTTTAATAGATGTCACTGAAAAACTATGGTATTCTGCATTTTAAATAAACACTGGCTGATTCTTACCATCAACAGGCCCCTGGATCCAAGAATTGCATTCTGCTGGTTCACCCTCCCAGTGAAAAGCTCCCAAGATCTTTACTTTTAAAATTGCAGGGCATCTAGGGGTCAAGTTGTGGACTTTGCTTTTTAGTGTTTAACAACTGGTTTGTGTAAGTGGTATCCTTTTTATCTGTAACATTCTCTTTAGAAAGTGACAATTTTCTCCCTTGAAAAATCAACACTGGGGATTTTTGTTTTGTTTTCTATCTCATTGCACTGGTGTAAAAACAAGTTCTTTTGCACAAAAACAAGTTCACTAAACATTAATCCTTTCAGCCAACTACTGAAGTTTTAATTGCACCTTAACATTGTTCTTCCAAGAAGTTTGACTAGAATATTTTTGTATGAATAAAACTCTGAAACTCAGGGTAGGTAAAAGAAGCAATGTCCCAGGGACTAGCTTAAGGTAAGAGCAGATAGAGTCGGCATGTTAACCCACAGGTGCAGTGCTCTTCCTATTCGCTGGGATTTAACTACAGAGAAAGGATGATCTCCTCAAACGTTTCTTCTGACAACTTTCATGCCTTTGGAATTTATCCATCTCCTTCAGAGAGTCTGAAATCCAAAGAGTTCATTTCTGTGCTGGCAAACTGAAGGTGGAAACTATGGTGGGAGCTATCGGGTCTTACATTTAAGGATAACAATCTTGTAATTTTTTTTCTGCCAAAGAAATTTATTAAAAATAAAAATATGTAAAATAGATTTAAAGTCTGCTTTGCACAAGTCTGCATGTCTGTACATGTGTTGAGTGAGTGTGCTCATCACAAACATGTTCTAAACTCAGGGTAGCATCTTATAGAACACAGTGAGAGGCCTGCAGCATTCTCTGCTTACCTGGCATGAGAGTGCAGAAAGATACAGAGCCATGCCTTGCAAGTGGCTGCATGTTCTTTTCCTTGATATCAGCCAGTCTGGTACGTTTAGGCCCTGGGGAAGCACTGGTGCAGAGGCTGAAATCTTCCTGGGACATACCTGTCAGGCTGATGGATAGGAATGCTTCTCAAATGTCTGACCACTTTGCCTGTTAGAAGCCTACCAGATGAAAGCTTTCCAGGCTGACTCCTCAAAAAACTCAGTGTCACACACTGGGAATGGGAATGGCTGTGGAGAGAAATGAAGGATGCAAGATTTGTCCACAGAGAGGATAGCATTAGTTTTAGATGTTTGGAAAACCCTGATGACTTGTTTGGTCTGATTTCTGTAAGCAGCAAAAGCAATTATCTTGGTGTCATCTTAATTACCTTCTGTAAAAAGGGGGAAAAGCTAGCAATGGCAACAGTTAATTTGCATTGTCAATTATTTTTCTTCTTTCTAGGAATTCATCTCACGAAGCCTATTAAGACCATTTGTGTTCCCTTAAAAATTAATTTTGTTAGGTTTATTCATTTCTTTTTATTTTTTTATTTAAGACAGAGACAAAGAGAGAGAGAATGGTTGTGCCAGGGCCTCCAGCCACTGCAATGAACTCCAGATGTGTGTGCCCCTTTGTGCATCTGGCTTACGTGGGGCCTGGAGAATCAAACTGGGGTCATTAGGCTTCACAGGCATGTGCCTTAACAGCTAAGCCATCTCTACAGCCCAGGTTTATTCATTTCTATATCTTCAGAAGATGTACTAACTCTGCCAATATTGAGCACGTGTGTATAGAGAAATCAGGGGGGTTTCTTTTGTTCTCTTTCTTTTCTTTTAACACAGGTAAGTTGTGCAGGTTGACATCATTTGTTTTGCTATCCATGACCATTCTCATTTAGGACTGGGTGCTATGCAGAATCAGAGGTCAAACTTGCATTGCTCTGAGGTGAAAGTGAGGAATTTGGGCAAACAAAATTTCAGAGGAGTTTTGCGTTCTTTCTTGTTCAGCACTGCCCTTAGCAGCAGCATCAGTTCTTCACTTAGCTTTGATTCGTTTTCTCAAAAAATGGAAACAGCAGTGTACCCTCCTCTCTCTTTTTGAATAAATAAATAAAAGGCACTTTCTGATTTATGTGTTTTACTTAATTCATACTCTGATAAAGGACAAGTATTCTTGCTTCACTTTCTTTATCAATTCATTCAATACCATTTCAGCACTATCTGAATAAGAAGGGGAAAAAAAAAGATGCAATTGAGAACAGTGAGCATGCCCAGAGAGTCTGGTGACTCATGGTGGTCAGCAGCACCAATTGCTTTCTAGAGCAAGTTGTGCTTGGAGGAAGACATGAGAAAATGTAGAAAAATTAACTCAAAACTGACTTCAAGCTCCTCTCTCAGTCTCTCTATCCTATAGTTTTAGATTCTCCTATCTTCATATGCTTGAATCCTTGAACTCCAAGATGGGCAGGAGATAGAGGCATTGCCTGGCTTCAGCTGCCCTCCCAGGTCATATGCCCAAATAAAACCACCAGAATCCTGTGCAGAGTAAGACTAGAAAGTTCTTTCAGGATCGATAGGAAAGTGAATTAATTCATTGGTCTTGACATATTCTTCCTCTTTAATAGCAAATGCAAAGCAGCATTTTGATACTAGAAAACAAACAATGGATCTGACATGAAGTCTGCTGGCAATGCTGTGAGCTCCTCGGCAGCTGGTAGGTAATGAGAGAAAGCTTAGAAAGTTCAGTGGACCACATCCCGAGCCTTTTGGCCCCACTAGCTTGGAAATGTGAACAGCAGGATTGTGATGACATAGGCAGCAGTCAGACGAGACGAAAATCCGGTTCCACTTGGAATTTGGCTGACCTCATCCTCCCTGCGATCTTCAGCACTTGCTGTGTTCTTTTAAATATAACAGTGAAGAAGGTTTTCTCTCTGCGTTTGCCTGGGGACTTTGGTGGACTCACCCTGATGAGGAGTAGACATACAGAAGAGCCAGGGCTGCATGGAGCTGTCACCCCCAGACCAGGAACTGAAGCTTGAAACAGCACACAGTCTCCTCATGTCTGACCTTCAGCTGCTGAAGCTGGGTTCTTTTTGAGCTTGCTGTGTTCTGGTTCACAGAGCCACGTTTCAGTATCATCTCTGCAGTATCATTCTGCTCATTCACACATTTTTCTGTGATGCCTTCAACATGCGAATAATGTAACAATTAGCAGCGCATTGTTCCTTAGAGATTGGAGATGTTGAATTATTATTGTTTGCTCATTTGAGTCAAAGGAGGTGTCTGAAGATCTGAAAATGTGGCATTAAATGTAACAGATGCAATTTGTCTTCAGAGATGTATTTGCTTGTAAGCTTTCATCTTACAACTCCTTTAGACAAGCAAATAGTTGCATTTTCAAGTCCACTCCTTGTGTTTATGTCATTCTGAGGCTCTTTTCCTACCTCTAGTGCCCATTTTTCTAAGTGAGTCTCCACTCCTTTAAGTTTTCACATTGGACACATCCTTTAAAGCTTCTGTCCTCAAGCCGGGCGTGGTGGTGCACGCCTTTAATCCCAGCATTTGGGAGGCAGAGGTAGGAGGATTGCTGTGAGTTCGAGGCCACCCCCTGAGACTACATAGTTAATTCCAGGTCAGCCTGGGCCAGAGTGAGACCCTACCTTGAAAAAATCCAAAAAAAAAAAAAAAAAAAAAAAAAGCTTCTGTCCTCCTTCAAACCTTGTCACAAAGCATCTTTCTAAATCTCTTCATGTTTAGTTGACTCAGTCAGAGTTTATTTGATGCCAAGTTAGAACAAGCGATGTGTGTGATTTCTGCTTCTTATCTGAAAAATTGCCTTGCCTTTCATTTAAGCTGGACTTTGTATCTGTCCCAGGTGGCCACGGATGTTTTCAGACATTACCATGAGGTTGAAAATCATGCACTGCCCATGGGAGATGATGTTAACAAAGTCTGATGGGCAAGTGGAGTGGGGTTGGTCAGAGTAAACTTGGAAGGGAGGAAATGAATGAGACATGAATACTAGAGGGTAGCTGAAAAGAAAGGCACAACCTTCATCAGCTGTATTACATTTTAAAGTTCCTGTTGAAATGCAATAGAGGACAATGGTAGTTCAACTCTCACGTCATCTGACAGATACTGGCCATTTCCTGCTTTGAGCTCTCAGTCCAGTTCCTACAGGACATGTGTCCTGTAGACATCAAGATACATTTAGAAAGTAATTACATCCTTAAAACACAGTCTCTAAAAATAAAACAAAATAAAATCCCATACTGAGGGCTGAAAGAAAGGCTCTTCTCTTAATGCTTAGTTGAAGTAGCTCCCCACACATGAGGCATTTTGTTCAGTTCTATTGAAGACAGATTGGAGAAATGAGACAGAGTTGGGCTTGAGAAATTAATTATTGTATCTTTCTGTCAAATTCTATAACACTTTTGGTATAAGATTAGATGAATGTCACCTGGGATCTAGGACCTGAGAGACAGCAGGGGGGAGAGTCAATCATTCAGTTTTCTTGGACAGAGGAAAGCCTTGTGTTATAAACATTCAGGGTTACAGAAAGAAAGGCATGTTCTCCCTTCTCATGGACACAGGGGCATCAGCCGATGCAGGTACAACACAACCATGAATAACAAGGTGCTTTATAACAGGACCTAATTGTATTCTTCTGGAACTTTGCCCTCATTGCAATTGTGAGATTTAATTAATCCTTACCCAGAGGTCAGTCTCTCCAAGGCAAATGCCATAGAAAGGCAAAGAATTATCTCAATGTGGATTATAGCTAGATGTAGCCAGTTTCTATTTTATTACCATTCTCAATTGTTTAGTGAGCTTGGCTAAATTATTTCATTGTATGTGTGCCTTGGGGCTTTCTAGAGCAAATGAAAAAAATGCATTATGGAATAAGCCACAAGTTTATTAAAATGGCTTTAAACAGTATGAATCTAATTTTCAAAAGAGGCTGTGATGCTCATATGTATATTTTATTCCCATAATTACTCATGCTCTGTACTTTAAGAATAAAATTTATAAAGATGTGTTCCTGCCTCATTATCCTAACCCCCCTCCTTGTATTCTCCTCTTCTTTTCTTGTCATCTATGAAGCAACTTTGGGGAGAGGTCTGTTGCTAACTGAAGATGTTAGGTAGATTTTGTCGTTAGCACAGGAACATGAAGGAACAAGTGACAGTAGGCATTCTCACAGAAATGTCTGCATTCTTATACCACATCTAGTTGGTACCATTCATACTCTGTTGAGCCCATGTCTTCATGAGCTTTGTAGCAGGTAAATGTTGAATATTTCTTCATGATCATGATAAACAGATCAGAGACCAAGAATAAAAGCAACTGATACATCTATTTTCTCCTTTTCTTTTTTTAAATGCAGACATATTTTATTGGCATATACTCCTTATACATAGTACTGGATTTCATAAGGAGATTTTCATAAACAATATAATGTACTTTGATCACACTCCCCTCCACTCCCTACCCTCTTTCTCTTCTCATCCCGTCCTGTTGGTCCTCTTTGTTCCCCCAGTTTCACTTCTATTTCCATGTCATATGGACATAGCTGATTTTATGTATCTTTAGAAAAACTAGGATCCAAAAATGAGAGAACACATGCAATGTTTGCCTTTACATGTTTTCTTCTTTTGTAATGTATATATCTGCTGTTTTATTTTGATTTATTAGAAAAACCTGAGAAGTCTAAAAAATGTCATTTTGGTTTATATAAAAATGACACAAAATTTTGCTGTTATTTTTTGATGAAGAAAATTAGTTATGTATGGTTTATTTAAACTTAAATGAAATATGAAGAGAAAAATTTTAAGTGGGGATAGCAGTGTTAGAACTCTTTATTTTTCTTTTTTTAATTATTATTTTTTATTGACAACTTCTATACTTACATACAAAAAACACATGATATTTCCCTCCCTTCCCCCATTCCACTTTAGAACTCCAATCTCCATCATATCCCCTCCCTCTCTCCATTAGTCTCTCTTTTTATTTGATGTCATCATCTTTTTTTTTTTTTCTATTTTTGAGGGTCTTGCGAAGGTATTGCTAGGCACTGCAAGGTCATGGATATCAAGGCCAATTTCTGTCTGGGCGGTTGCATTGTAAGAAGTCAATACCCTTCCTTTGGGTCTTCCATTTTATCCGCCCCCTCTTCCGCAATGGTCCCTGAGCCTTGGAGGGTGTGACAGGGGTGTTTCAGTGCTGGGCACTCTTCCATCCCTTCTTCTCAGCACTATGTTGCCTTTTGGGTCATCCCAGTGGTCATCGCCATCTGAAAAGAGAAGCTTCTCTAACCAGAAGTGAGAGTAGCATTAATATGTGAACATGAATATTAAGTGTAGTGCCCCCAGGGCAGCTTGGTGGGAATAATATATACATTTAGTCAGACAAGAGCAGGCTTTATACCCCTAAGGCTCATGACCTCCCCTGCCATAGACTTTTGCTTAGGTTTTTCAGTACCAGGTATGTATTCCCTCCCGTAGAGAGGGCCTTCAGTCCAATTATGGAGCAGTTGGTTACCCCAAGAGCAGACATGCCACTATTGCACCCATTCAGTCATTTGGCCAGTATGGCCAAACTTGAATGTTCAGTGTCTGCTGTTTTCACTGCTGATGGCTTCTGTCTCCCATATGGCTGCATGCAGTGCAGCTTTTTCCAGCTTTCAGTTGGCTGGTCTACAGGGAGAAGGTTTTCTGCTCCACACCAGCTTGCTTTCTCAGTGACCTTGCCTCTCAGGCAAGAGATGTCTTCAGCAATAGGGTCTTACTATCTGTTTCTCAGGGGAAACCAAGGGCTTTGGCAAAAGCCTTTAATGTTTTGGAGGCTACTGGAACCTCCTTGGCCAACAACTCACTGGAAGATATCCCATTCCAGGCACTGAAATTTTTTTTATAACAGTCTACAGCTTCTAGATGTGCCATTCTTCAAAAAAGTAGGTTTAGCCGGGCAGGGTGGCACACGCCTTTAATCCCAGCACTTGGGAGGCAGAAGTAGGAGGATTGCTGAGAGTTCGAGGCCACCCTGAGACTACATAGTTAATTCCAGGTCAGCCTGGACCAGAGTGAAACCCTACCTCGAAAAACGAAAAAAAAAAAAAAAAAAGTAGGTTTAAATAAGTCTTATTCACACTACCTTGAATTTAGATTGACCCTCCCCCTGCCCTTCTTTTATGCATTCTCTTCCCATGGCCTCGCTTAGGCCATTCCTCTCCCTGTAATCTGTTCTTCTACTTACATATGTGCAATACCATACACTTAAGTCCTTCCCTTTCCTCCCTCCCTTATAGCCTTTTTATTTATTTATTTGTGAGAGAGAAATAGGTAGAGAGAGAGACAAAGACAGAGAGAGGGAGAATGGGCATGCCAGGGCCTATAGCCACTGCAAACGAACTCCAGACTCATGCACCATGTGCATCTGGCTTACGTGGGTCCAGGGGAATCGAACCGAGGTGTTTGGCTTTGCAGGCAACCACTAAGCCATCTCTCCAGCCCAGAACTCTTTATTTTTCAAAATGTATGAGGGTTCCTGAGAGTGAATTTGCTAAAATAATTTAAAAATTAAAGTTGCCTTTTAGAAAGAGGAACTAATTCATTAACATGCAGCAAAGATAAATTTATTGAAAGTAAAGCCAATGAAAGCACAAAGTGAGAACATTCTACTTGAACTAAGATATGTGTGTCACTGGGAAAAGCATCTGACCAGAAGTAACTTTGGGGAAGAAAGGGTTTACCTTAGGCTTACAGAATCTAGGCAAAGCACCATAATAGTGGAGGAAGCTGGCTCACTTCAGCATGCATCCATAGTACAGAGAGAAAAACCAACATCAGCAAGCACAACAGCCAGAGTTCAAACTAGCTCTTTATACACCTTATGGCTGGACTACCACCATCCAGCTTCTGGAGACTTAAGTAAGAAGCTTAACTTTAATAATAATAATAAAAAAATCTCCATTCAATTTACATTAAAACCACCACAAACCATGACTGCATCAGTTTTGGATCAATGTTGACTAATGTCCTCAGAGGAAAAATACTTTTTTTTTTCTTAGTGATACTGGTCTTCTTTGACCAGATAAAAATGTCTCTAGTGGGTTGGAGAGATGGCTTAGTGGTTAAGGCACTTGCCTGCAAAGCCTAAAGACCCAGGTTTGACTTCCCAGAACCCACGTAAGGCAGATGCACATGGTGGCACATGCGTTTGGAGTTCATTTGCAGTAGCTAGAGGCCCTAGAAAACCCATATTCTCCTTCTCTCTCATAAACAAATAAAAATAAATTTAAAAATATTTTTAAATGTCTCTAGCATCTAGTGCTAGGTAAGAATATTTTAGTCATTTGATTTTTGTGTTTTATAAAATATTTTATCTATTACTCAAAAGCATACATTGAAAACTAAATATATATAATTCTTTTGTTGGTGTGGGTTGTTCTCTTCTTGGAATCATCAGCTTTACCTGGTACATCCCAGTTACATGGCCCAGGGGCCACAATGTTCCATGCACTCACTCACCTTTCTCTATGGCCCAAGAATGACCACAAGGTCTCAGAAAAGAGCAAACCAATGCTTCAAGGAAGTTCTGTTGTGGTTTGAATGTAAATGTCTTCCATTGCCTCAGGTATTTTTGGTTAAGATTAAGTTTTCTACTTTATCTTCAGGTGGAGACCTGCTGGAGCAGGTGTGTCAGTGGGGGCAAATTTTGAGTCCAGCCTTAAAGTGTATGTTTAGAGTCAGCTCATGCTGGCTGGTTCTGGCTGTTTTCTCTGCTGTGGGTGGATGATGAAGTGAGCCATCTTCTTCCACCATGATGCAGGTTCTCCTGGAATTTGAGATCCTGAAATAAACCCATTTCTCCCATGTGCTGCTTCTGGTTGTGTGTTTGTCCCAGCAATAAGAAGGTAAATGCACCAGGATCCTAGTCTACCTATGGAAGTATCTGCAGCAGCTGCCAAACTCTGTCTCCTCATGCTCAGGGAAAAAATTGTGAGACTGCTTGAACTAGTTCTCCACCCCATCTCTGACTTCTCTCTGAGGCTCTGCTCATATAATTCCAAGGGAATTTTTTTCAGATTTTCCTCTTTGTCCATCAAACTCAAATGCCTTTGTTGAAATTCTTTCTTTTCTTCCCCAGGCTAGTACTTCTCTATTTCTGTTAAGGGTACCACCATTCTCTTTGGAACAAAGGCTCACAACTTTGTCACCATCACTGATGCTGTACCCCTCCCATTGCATGCCCTTCACTCAGTTACCACCAGCTGTCAATTATACTTCTTCTTTAAAAAAAATAAAATTATTTATTTGCAAGGAGAGTGAGAGATAAAAGAGACAAAGAGAATGGATGCACCAGGGCATCTAGCGCCTGCAAATGAACTCCAGATGATGCGCCACTTTGTGCATGTGGTTTTATGTGGGTATCGGGGAATCAAACTTGGGCTGTTAGGTTTTGCAGGCAGGCACCTTAACCCCTGAGCTATCTCTCCAGCCCAAATTATGCTTCTTAATGCACTTCATAATCACACCATCCTGTCTATCCTACTGTCATTTCCTAGCCTGGCCTATGAGTGTTTCCTGCACAGATCACTGAAGCAACTCTCTAAAACGCCTTATGTTTGGACTCCTCCTACCTTCCCATATCCATTCTGACTGATCAGACATTGCCATTTGGTTTATTAAATATTAAAATATCGCTTCTGCTTGTCTTATTAACAACAGGTGAATGCTTGAGATTAATGGTGCCAGTGAGGGGAAGCATGGGAACCCCATTTGATCAGGCCTTCCCCCAACTCTTCTTAAACTAAATTGCTCTGTCAGCATTGGTCCTGCCATCAGGTGTTGGTGCCCTGTGGTCACAGGGAACTATTGAGGCCCTTTCCCCTTATGATTCTCATCCTGAAACAAGCTGTGGTTTATGCCCTGCCTGCCTTCCTTGTTTTTGTATCAGTCATGGCTCTGATCTAGGCTTCAAAGTCTTGGATATATAATTAACAAAGGCAGTGAAATAATTGGGACTTATACAAAACTAAATTGTAAATTAGGCAAGAAAGCACTCACCCAAAGAAGTCCCTTACTTCCAGGAAGAATAACCTCCTCTGGTGATGTCTTGCTCTAGTTGTCACATTTTTCCACAGCCTCCCCTCTGCCAAGCCTGGACTCGTGACATCCAAGCAATTCCAGAGCTCTTGCTGGAATCACTGAAAGACTTACTATTTTGCTTGACAGTCTCACTGTTGTCTGTTGAACTTTTACCAGTAAGTTCAAATGACAGCGTGAGGACAAAGCAGAGAAAAGGTTTCTGCAAACATCAGGAATCTTAACAATACAACATTCACTGTCAATTGCAGGAGCTTGAAACTCAAACAGGTTGGATCTCTGTGAGGCCAGATAGGACCTGGTTGTCTCACGCAGTGTAATACCATGGGCTTTGGCATTCCTTATACAAAATACTGCTAGTTTTCTCTGAAGCAGTTTATTGTGCTCAGCAGTAAGGCTGACGCACGCCCCCAGTTGGTTTCTGTGCCTTACTTTGGGGTAGGAGTGTCTGACCTGTGCTATCCACAGACACTGAGATTACTTGGCTACAGTCTTTCCCCTGGGTAGAGCTCCTGGGCGGAGCAGTTTGGACATGCTGACTGGCCCTTCTGCTGACTCTGCGTTATTGTGGTGAGATGCTTTGTTCATGGTTTCCCAGAGCCTTGTCCTTCCTCATCTGTCTCTGGAGGGAGGTAGCAAGGCCAGTACTGCTATACTCTGTCCTGTGAGCACTATCTTATTTCTCACAGTATTTCCTGCTAATCAAAAACAAAACAATTGCTACACCAAATCTCAAAGAAGCATAGCTTAAAATGATGCATCTATCTAGCCGGGCATGGTGGCGCATTCCTTTAATCCAGCACTCACGAGGCAGAGGTAGGAGGTTTGCCATGAGTTCAAGGCCAGCCTGAGACTACATAGTGAATTCCAGGTCAGACTAGGATAGAGTGAGACCCTACCCCCCAAACCAAAATAATAATAATAATATTAAATAAAAATAATGTATCTATGTAATGAAAAGCAGTTGCTAAGCCTAAAGGGTATTTCCAATTAAGCTCCCATGCATTTGCATCTCAGTTCACAGCAGTTGTATTCATTCGGCTCCCTCCTGAGGTTGGCACTTCAGCTCCCAGCTCTGACATCTACCTGTTACTCCTTGATGACCTACATATTTTCAGTTCTGAGCACACTGGTTCTGAGTGGCTTCTTCCCTGCTGCTATCCAGTATTTTTCTCCTTGTTAGTAATGTTTTCAACTAAAACCTAGAACTTCAGAGTAACCGCAAAGATTCCTCCTTTGTTTACCCCTGACATCTCAGCTGAGGCCAGCCTTTAAGGTTTGGGGGCTGGGGAGATGGTTCAGTAAATAAAACATGTGGCGTACAAGTTTAAGCATCCAAGTCCAGATCCCCAGAACCCACATACAGCCAGACCCTGTAGTACTAGTGTCTGTGATCCCAGCATGCCTGCAGTGAGAAGGGAGGTGGAGACAGGAGAGTTGCCTAGACGCTCACAGGCTGCCTGGGGTTTTTTGTGTGTTTACTGACCCTGCCTAGGTCCAGGCCCTCACTTCCTTTCCTTGGAATCACCTCCTGATTGACACCTTTGTCCTTAGCCTCATGTCCTTGCTCCACCCATTTCTCCTCAGAATCCTGTTGTGTTTATTCTACTTGGTCCCATGCCTTCGCTTCTGCCATCTTCACTGCCTGAGCTAGTTTGCATGTGAAGTCTCCTCATGGTCTCCTGTGCTTGTGATTAAGTATTATACCCAGTCCCCAGCTGGTGGCAATTTGAGAGGTGGAACCTTGCTGGAAGGGGCTGTCATGGGGACAGCCCAGCTCCAAGCTCCGCTCACTCAGACTACTTTCACCCAGATACATGACAGCTTCTCCCTCGTGCGTGCTCTTCCTTCCATGACGAAACTTCCCCTAGGACCTATGAGCGTAAACTAAACCCTCTCTTCCCATTAGCTGTTTCTGGCCACGTGTTTTGTCCAGAAAGAAGGAAAATAACTTTATACTACCATGAAAGCACTTCTCTTCCTGGAACATACCAATAAAAGTTTCTCAGAAATTAGCAACACAAACAATACAGGCCTGCAGACTGCTGTCCCTGGCCTGTGCACACCTGCACCGCCATCTCTGGCTGGCCCTCATGCCAGCATCTGGAAGACAGAGGCTCTTTTGTCCAAGCCACAGGTTCTTCCTTGGCTTGAAGCCTCACACTTAGTGTCACCATCTTCAGTGATTACTGGAAATGACTGTGATTCATGGCTAGTATGCCTTTATTTTCTCCAAGATCTAGACTATATCTGGTCTGAGCTAAGCTTCTTGTTCTGGCTGGAGTAGTGATTGATACATATTTTTGGAGAACTGGGGTTTTCCCCAAAAGATTGTAATTAATACCCTGAAAAGCACACATATACTTCCTTCTTCACAGCTGTTTGGAGGAAGGGCACCCCACCCCTTTCCTTATCAGAGACAGTGGTTAGCCTTTCTCTGCCTGGAACCCCCAGCATCCCAACCAATCCTGACATGTCCCAGTATGGACTTAGCCATCCAGCACAGTCATATTGATAGGTTTGTATGACTTGGAATAAAGGACTTAATATCTCTAGCCAAACTGACAGAATTTAGTTTGGCTTTATGTGAACACGATCTTGAAGCGATGGCACAGGGGCCTTAAATACAAAAGAAAGGAGAAGTAAAATCAGAAAAAAATTGTGATGGATAAGGGCAACAGTGATTCCATCTGTAGCTGTGAACATGGCAGGTGTTGATCTGCTCATGCAGAGGTCTCGTGGGATTAGAGTTAGTATGTTGAAGCTCAGCTGGACCATAGCAGCCATTGGAAGTGGCTAGAAAAAGTGCAGATTCCCAGGCCCCTGACCAATTTCAATAAAAAATGACTGGTGGATTTGTATATGAAATGTAAGTATCTGCACATTTAATACATTCTCCAGTGACGCGTCTGTGCAGTAAAGCTGGGGGACAGAGTTCCAAAAAAGGAAATAAACTCCTCTGTGAAAGAAGAAAGAAATCAAGGTCTGTGTAGGGCTTTCGTACAAATACTGACTATGGGGGGTCAAATGCCTTAAGAGGTTCCAGTTAACTGAAAACTAGCTTCCCACACACTAATTTCAGCCCAATATGACCCAAAATTTAGTCTTGCAAAGGTTAAATAAATGCTCTGGGGTAATTGCTTGAACTTTAAAATTGTTTTTTTCTTGGAACAGAGGTGGTGTTTGGGTAATGAAAGAATGGCTTCCACAACCTCAGAGACTGGGGAGAAGGGACCTTTAGTGAGGCTTATCTGTGACATGTTAGGGGAGCTGAGGCTGTTTTGATGCTGGTATATGGAGCTGGTGACTTCATGATTTGTTGTCTTTGATTTATGTTGATCTAGGGCCTTTCATGGAAAATCTCTTGTTCTTGGGTTTCCCTTACATTTAAATTGCTCTAGTTCGTACTCTATCTGCCCCATGCCCATGGCTCAGTATCTCCTAAAGGATTGTTTGTGCTGTTCCTTACTCGGACTCCACCACTCGGGCCCCATTATCTGCAACCCACAAAAACTGAAGAAGCTTGAGACATGACAGAGAAAGCTTCTTCCTGCTTAGGTGTGTTCTCCATGCCTCTCACAGTGTTGGGCCTCAGCTTGAGAAAACAGAACAGGCGAGAACTCCTCTGCTCAGGTGACACACATCCTATCCACAGATCCATGTGGCTCTGCACTAATTCCCATGGTAGGCTCTTAGGTTCTGACTTTCCACTGTCTCCCTCTCATTGTCCTGCACCCTGTCCACCTCCACCATACATCATGAATTATCTTTAACACCTACTCTTGTTCTCAGGCATTTCATTATCCTCCTGGCCAGCTTCTTGGTTAAATGGGGCAAAGATAATGAAACACATCCTCTCTTTTGACAATGCTGGCCTCTCTAGCTTATTATCCTTTACACATTTCCTAAATGGTCTATGAGAGGGGACTTGCAAACTTTCTTAGAACTACTCTGTCACTTCCTATTTTCTTTCTCATCATTGAGCCACCTAGTCTGGTCTGAAGAGGGAAGAAATATATATATACATGGAGAGAAAGAGAATGGAAAACTTTAATAACAGTTTAAAGATATTACCTTGTATTCTAATGAGATAAAAAGGGAAGAGTTTGTTTTCATTTGCCTTATATATTGCCCTTTGATACAAATTTCTAAAGCATATGAATATTAGATATGTCATATTTTGTTTCCAAAGAAAATGCTTTACATGTGGGATTATAAGAATGATTATTATTGCAGTTACCTTTTAGTCACTGGTCAAACATCTGACCAGAAGCAGCTTATGGGAGGAAATGGTTTATTTCAGGTTTACAGATTCAGGGGAAGTTTTATCAGGGCAGAAGAAGCTGGCTCACTTCCATAGATCCATACCAGAGAGACACAACCAACAGCCAGAAAGTATCAATAGCCAGAACTCCAGCTGGTTCTGGTTAAGGCTGAACTACACAATTCTCTAGCTTTCTAAACACCTTCTCTAGCCAGCTGCTGGAGATGTAAGTTGCAAGCTTAATCAAATATACCATAGGCTATGGGGTACCTACATTCACATTCAAACCACCACATCCCATCTCTGGCCCCTGTAGACTCACGATCATTTCACAATGGAAAATGCACTTAGTCCAATTTCAAAGGTTCCCATAATCTTTACCAACTTTAACAATGTTCAAAAGTCCAATGTCTTTTCTGAGATCCAAGACCAGCTCTTAACTACCAGTCCTATAAAATCAAAACACAGGTTATATATTTCCAACATATAATGGCATAGAGTAAAAATTTCCATTATAAAAGGCATAATGATACAAAATCAATAACCAATAGGTAAACATCAAACATTGACAGTTGAGTCTGACAGCTATAACCAGTGATGAAAGTCTCTGGATTCCAATCCCATCACTCCAGCTGGGCTGAGCAGCCTGGGAAAAATTCCATAGTGAGCCAGTAACACCCTATTGCAGCTATTCCACAGCTATACTAGATTCAAAGCATCTTTGGGTCTACCCTGAAAACCATGGTTCATCTTCATTGCACCATACAATGACAATTTCAACCCCATTGCCCATTGCTGAATCTGATCAGCAGCTGGAACTGGTTCATCTTCATATAATGACCTTACTGGGATTCCACACAGGGAGTTCAACCCTGCTTCACATACCAGAGGCCATTTCCAAAAAACAGAACTTTGTTGCACATCCAATGACCCTTTCTTTCCAGCATTTGTTATACTTTCAAAACCAGTTCCAGGAGATTCAGCATAGACAAGTTCTAAATCCACCAGGAAATCAACCTTGCCTTGAAGATCAGCATGCACCTTTACCAGTCTTCCTTCAAGCCACCTCCTTTCAATGGCTCACCCTAAGGGCATCATTGTTTCAATGCAAAGAAATTGTCCCACCCTTAATGGTGGTAATCTGCTTAACAATTGAAACTTCAGTGATCTAAAACCAATCGCTGTGCCAGTAATTTCAAACTTGATTGAATTTTTTTCTTGTGATAAACTATGCATCTTTCATATCTTTCTGTTCTATACCTTCCGCCAAGCACACCAGTCTATTTCTTTTAAATTCAACCTTGATTAAATTCTCAGGGAATGGGCAGAAGTATGCAGCCAGCCTTTCTGCTAGTATCTCAATGCCATCAAAGTTCTCTGTTTACCTTTTAAAAGTTCATAAGATAAACTTTCATAGTACACAATTCTCTGTGCATTTAGCATTTTCAATGTCTCACCAGAATATCCCATAAAGGTCTGCTTATAGCACTGCAATGCTTATCCAGTCCAAAGTACCAAATCTTTCCTCATTCCTCTTGCAAACAAGTTCCAAAAGACCAAAGCCTACACAGTGAGATTCATCATAGTAACAACCCCACTCTTGGTACCAGTTTTCTATTGCAGTTACCAATTTTCTGTTGTTTGGTCACCACTGAACCAACATCCAACCAAAAGCATCTCATGGGAGGAAAGAGTTTATTTAAGGCCTATAGATTCAGGGGAAGTTCCATCAGGGCAGAAGAAGGTAGCTCAATTCCAAAGACCCAAAACAGAGAGACATAACCAACAGCCAGTAAGCATGACAACCAGAGCTCCAACTGTCTCTGAACACACCTTAGGGCTATATTAAAAGATCCTCCCTGAGTGACACCTCCTCCAGCATGATGTTGGAGACTTAATAAAAAATACCTCGGGCTATGGAGGCTATATATTCATACTCAAACGACCACATTTCCATACTTTTTCTTCAGTATTGTTAGTCGGGACTGTGCTCAGAAAAAAAGGCCAACATGGCAACTGCACCCTTCAATGGCCATGTTCCCCACATTCCTCAGCGAGACTTGAGCCAGTGGTCTCAAGACTCCCTGGCCAGGCACCAGCCAATCCCATACCCCAGTTTTGACCTCTTAAGGAGGCCCCTGTTTCCTCCTGTCCTTGAAACAGTTACATTCCCAAGCCTTCCCCTGACTCCTGACTAACATGTCATCTTCCCCTGCCCAAGCCTTTAAAAGGACCTCCATGTTAGGTCCCAGGCACAAATTCCCTGGCCTTGTGCCTCGAGACCCATGAACCATGCCCAAGAGCTGTGCCAATAAACCTGGACTGCCTTTGCTAATCTGGTCTGATCTTGTTCCTTGTGTCAGTCAAGCCTTTCAAGTATAAGTGGAATAATGAGGTCACTAAATCCAGAGTCAGGTCCATATCCTTATCCTCTCATCAACCCCTGGGCTTTGGTCACATCATCACTAATAGAGGATAATTACGAACCTATGAAGTGGTAGTCAAGGTTGTTAGAAACTTTAAATCATTTTAAAGGATTTTACTAAGAGCAATTCTAATTTTTGCACAGTAATAAAGCATCAGTAGGCAGAGTGAGGATGACTTCTGAGAGTCACCACAGGCTTCTGGTCTCCTTTGCTTCTTACAACTCTATGGTGTCCAACCTGAAAGAAGGACATAAAAGCCCATAGTGTGTTAGACAACTTGGTGCAGATATAAACAAGGGATACTGGCCAAGGTGACTGCAGCCAGACATCCAGCATGGAATGAATCAGCGGAGTACATATGCTATAAACAAACTGCATAGTTTTTGGTGTCTTGCCACCTTTGCTATGACTGGAATAACTATCTGCTTAGGCTTGGTGCAGGCGGCCTGTCTGTGAAAAAAGTTTTGTCTACAAAGCTGGCTGCAAAGCACATACCTTATAATTATGTGGTTAGTAGAATTTGGATTTTCTTGTGCAGATTTGGTCCCAGGAATTACTGACCTGTCTTCCCTGGCACAGGAGATAATTGAAGATATGTGTCCACCCCATAACTCATGGCTTCTGGTGTCTGCAATCCTTACCATTTGGGCTTCTTCAGAGGTTTGAGAAGAAGTGGACAGATCTGCCATGTCTGTAGAGAAAACTCTTGAAGTCCTGGAAGACACTGCCAGGGAATGACTGAGATATTTGTAGCATGAGAGCAATGGCCATACTTAATGCCTTGAAGACCCGTCAAGATGCTTGAAGTGAGAAAAACCAATATGAGAATTCTGCTCTATGGAAGAATGCCTGGAGATGCAAATATGTAGTTTGGAGTGGCAGCTTCAGGGTGGCTCTTCTGAGAAAGGTAAGTCTGATTCTGAGGAGGTCCTCATCCTGCCTTGCGTGTGTGATCTATGGTCCTGAGGAAGACAGAGGTAGACAGCAGCCTCTGAACTTGAATGGTCAGGCCCAAAAGCAAAGGATTGAAATGGAGCACACATCCTTTACTCTGTACACCATGACTGAACTGTGTGAACTGGTGAAACAGTATCCACAGTGATGGGGAGAACCTGTCCCAGACTCATGAGTCTGCCTATGGGACAAAGGAGAGGATCATATATAGCTGACCCACCATTGAAATGAAAACACTGGAATACATGACTATATACCCGTCTCCAGACAATAGTTGCAGGTTTTACAACAGAACATGGGAGGACACACCTTAATGAGTTTAGCTTGTGCCCCAGAAGTTAGCAGTTAGCTGCTGCCCCAGGAGTATGGCACATACTGGGGAACTGCTAAAAACTGGGAATAGATGGACCATGAGCATAGAACAGATCCGGATCATACAGGAAATGGAAATGCAGTAGGGTATGCTTGATCCAAACTCCCCGGGGCCAGATGTTGAATGGTTTACCATCCATATAAGGGATTTGGTGCTAGCTGCAGGCCAGTTGAGCACTTTTGGGATGTTGGCTACCATTCTGATACCTTATGAGGAACATTTGATCCATAAATAGATGACTGCAATGGCTGTTTTGTATAAAATAGAAGAAAAGGAAACAGGACATCATCTGCAGTGGAAAATATATTTCAGCAAAGAAGCAAGGACCCCTGGTAGTTCCTTAGAAGGGAAAGGGAACATTCCAGCAAGTCTCCTGTACATAAAACTGGGTAGACATTATACTGGCCTGAGAGCTGCCTTAGCATTGTAGTGGATGTGAAGTGCAGGGCCTGGATTGTTTGTCAAATTCTTTGGTGTTGTCTGGTCTGGTAAGATTAAAAGGATCTCTTTTTCTTTTTATTTATTTATTTTTAAAAAATGCTGGGCATGGTGGCTCACACCTTTAATCCCAGCACTTGGGAGGAAGAGGTAGGAGGATCACCATGAGTTCGAGGCCACCCTGAGAATACAGAGTGAATTCCAGGTCAGCCTGAACTAGAGTGAGACCCTACCTCAAAAAACCAATAAATAAATAAATAAAAAGACTAACAGGATCTCAGGGACCGCTGTGGACAAGATCCATGCCTGTTCACAACCAATGACTATGAAGCAATTGCAAACTTTCATGGGGCTTTAGGGTATTGGCCCAAGTCTTATGGACTCTGTACACATATATAAGAAGGGGGCACCTGTCATTGGATGAGGAAGACTGAACAGGCTTTCCTAGCTACCAAGCATGGGGTGGGACAACCATTATAGACCATAAACCACACCCAGTCCTTCAAATTAGATGCCACTGTTGGCACAGCTGGAATGGGCTAGGGTTCATGGCAAAACGATGGGTAAATGCTGGGTGTCCATTCAAGTCTGGTCTCAGTTTTAGAGGAGAACATTAATTAGATATGCCTTTATAGAAAAACAGCTGGCCACCTACAGGACTGTGAATCCATCACCATACAGCCAGGAGCTTGTACAGACTGCATATTCTATCCAGGGGTGGGTAAAAATCCTGGTTGACCACCCCCCAACCAGAAGTAGCTCATATGCCTATACTAGCCAAGTGGGGAACATTCTTGGAACAATGAAGCATGCTTAGTAGCAGTCCCCTGACAGCAAAACTTCTGGAAGTCTTGGGACCTATAGAGTATGTAACACCCCTAACCTGGCTGTACCAACTGATGACTACAGAACCTAACCCTTATAAGGGAAGGTGCCACCCCCACTATCTGAGGCCTGGTATACAGATGGATCAAGCAGTGAACCATGGTGGACATGGGCAGCTGTGGCTATCACTGACACATTGTGGTTGAATCAGGGAAAGGACAAAACAGCCAATGGGCTGAACTACATGATGTGTACCCGGTAATAGATCCTTCTAAGCCTAAGAGGGTTAGCCTATGGTATGTTGTTGTTCCCTGTACTAGTGTGGCCTGTGGACTGAAGAGGCAGCCCTGTGGACTAGACTCAAGTAAGTGTATGTTGTCTAAAGTGATGAAGTGTAAGAAAGACCTAAAGGCCCAAACTACATTATACAACATGGTATAAATATAAGCAAGATGGCCTTGGCTGGACATCCAGCCCAGAACGAAGCACAGAGTGTATATGCTGTAAACAAATTACATAAGGATTTTGGCATCTTTCCACCTTTGTTATGACTGATATAAATATCTGCAGAAGTTCTGGTGCAGGGGGTCTTTCTCTGAACAAAGTATGTTGCATTTACCCAAGGCTCTGAGAAAATCCTTTGAATTCCTTGTGCCTTTCAATCTGCTATCTATGGTTGCAGAGCTCAGGCCTCTCAAACCACAGGCATCTTTAGGACCCTTCTAAATCCTTTGCCATGGGTTCCCTGGAACACCCCATTAGGGAGGCCTCAGACTTCGGATTTTTCTCAAGCTCTACTTTAAAATAATACCTTTTCCACATTTCATTTATTTTCCTGACCCCCCAATAGGTTTTTTAATAGATGACAGTTTTAGGAATATTTTACACACTTATATGTAAATATACATATACATGCATATATATATATATATATATATATATATATATATATATATATATATATATGTATGTATGTATGATATATTTCTCAGATGTTCTTCATGACTATAGTGATGGGATTGGAGTTGGTAGGGAACAAACATCAGGAAGGTGTGGGTAATCTTTGTAACTCCCAGGAGTAAGACCCTCTCCTTCACCAGAGGTTGCAAGGCTAGGGTAAGGCTAGAGAATATGGGGCAGCCATGAGGAGACTGGCCTAGAGTAAGACAGGGCAGAGCTATGGAGAGATTCTTGATGTACTATGGGTAGAAACAGGCTACGTGACCTAAGACTTTCTATTTCACAGCAAAGCTCATTCAAATGGAGTTGGAGGTGAAATACTGTCCTTTCAGCATAAGAAATCATTTTAGAATCACTTATATGAAATTTTCTTGAAGAGATGTGACCATACAGAGGGTGAGACTTTTTACTTTTTGGTGATTTTGTGTGTCTAATTTTCAGTTAATTCAGGAGCATATCTTTGTGGTAAGTACTTGAGAAGGGCTGTAGTAAACAAAGCAGGCCCGCTAGTGTTTCATTCATTCATGGGGTGTGGTGTTAACGCATTCCACCCCAAATGGAACATCTTTATGATTATGTAATCACAATTCTCTCCATGTAATCTAATGTTCCAGAGCAGTTAAACCATACAAACAACCCATCATGAAGAGAAATTCCATTAAGCTAAATATATTAAAGGTCATAACAATACAATTCCATATCAGTGAGAACATTATCATTTGAATTGGCCACTTGTGCTCAGTTTTCATTATTAGTATCATTTTTAAAAAAATTTTTGGCCTACAGGATATTGATTTGAGTCTGCTACAAAAAATCAAATTCAAATTGATGTTTGCTGCCAAGTACTGTCTCTTTGAAATTGAATCTGTTCCCCTAGATTTCAAAACTGATAGTGTACTCAAGAGTAATCATGTTTAATTTGGGGGTTGCCTAGAAATACCTTGTCACAAATTGTACTAGTCATATATTTCTGGAATCTAAATACTAGGCACACAAAAATAACAAATAAAATATTTTGCTCATGAATCTGTCACACTGTTAGGTGGGTCTACTGTCGTCAAGTCATCTACTCAATATGAGGGTGCATTGGGCATGTTGGTTTGGGGCTGATAGATCCACATTCGTGATGGCACACTCGCATCCATGGCATGCTGGTGCTATTAGTTGAGCAGTCAAGAAGTGAGCTAGGGGTCCTGTTTCTTTCCACTCGGCTTTCCTTACTATATGTCCTTGCATCTCAACCTTGAGCTGACCCTTCCCAAGACAGGAAGTGAAATCCACTGTCCAAAAGTAGAATAGTAACATGGTATCCTTTTTTCTGATTTTAGTTAATTAAGGAGTTGAGAGCCCACACTTACAAGAAATGAGTGTCAACCCGTCTCTCAATAGTCTTGTCAAAGAATTTCAGGGTTATATTTTAAAATGCCAGTGATACCTTATGTTGAGCAAAACAAGCCACACTTAGACAAATAACACTTTTTTTAATGTAAAAACCTACATTTAAATGTGTGTGTGCGTGCGTGCGTGTGTACATGCTTGCATGTGTGTGCAGGTCATGAAACTAGAACAGGTACCATGAGTGGACAAGGAGAGATCTCGTGTGTGTGTGTGTGTGTGTGTGTGTGTGTGTGTGTAGGTAGTGTTAATGGGATTCATGGGACTTTAAAGCAGAAGTGGGGATAGTGGGAGTGAAGAAGGGGATAGCAACAAGGTGCAGGAGGATGGGGGGGTAAACAGTGGGGTAGGAGGATGAATAAGAACAAAAGATGATTAACATTCCATAGTAAAATCCATTACTTTGTATGCTAACTTAAAATTAATAAAAAGAAAAAACACCAGTGGTTCAATCTTGAATCTTGCCTATATAAGTGCAATTTTACTGATACACTGAAATAACAATATCGATTTTGTGAGATCAAACATAGCTCAGCTTGTTTATTAGACATCTCCCTCGATCTTACTAATCTGGCTCCAGTCATTCAGCAAAATTCTTCCCCAGATGTGTAAATTCCTTTGGGACCAATGTTGATGAACCCTCATAGAACCAGGTGGCTCTGATCACAGTCCTTTTCTAGAATCTGGGTGACAGCCCCAATAGCATTCACTGAAGAAGTAAGAGCTCAGTAAAACGCTTATCAGCCAAGCTCTGCCCACTCCTCTATGGTATGAGAATGGCCCCTAACTCGAACTCTTCAATTCTTGCCAAAAATTTCTCCAAAGCAGTTCAAATGAAAGCTCTTTATGGTGTGGCCTCTTTGCTTCAGTTACTTGGAAGCATGACTGACTAAGCACATACAGAACATTAAGTGTCTTCCTGAGAAAACAATGGGGCTATTCAGTGCCTCCCTGAGAGGAAACACAACTCTTTCTTTTTTTGTAAATTTGGATCCCCTTCTGAAACAAGATTTCAGAGACTTTACAATTTGTGTCTCCTCTGTTAGGCAACATTGGGAGTGCCACACAGATGTAAGAATGGAGCCAGGGGCTTGGGGATGGTGGGGCTGTATTTCTTTGTAACAACTGGAAAAGTTTAACATGCCTTCCTGGTATGGTTCTCTCCATCTACATGTGGTGATAAACAGTGGATTTGGGGGGCCCAGCATGGTCTAGGATCGAACAGAAGACAAGGCACCATTGTGTTTTGCTCTTTTTGCTGTTTCTGTACTACAAGGATAACATCTGTGGCATCCTTGTGAATTGACATAAAGCAGTGCTAGATAGTCTGCGTGATTAACACCTGACATCCAGTCCCTGGAAATGTCACAGTCCTGGTGGGAGAGAGAAGGGGGACACACAATAGTACAGTTATTGTCACTGGTCTTTTGTGTGCTCCAAGATATCAAGATTTGCACGATGGGAAAAATCTTGCAACTCAAGTTTTTCCAAGGGGGGCAACCTTTCATTAGTCAGAGATGTATATGTTTGTTTTGGATCTTAAACAAGGAAAGTCAGTCTTTAACTCATAGAAGGCACTCTGAGCATGTGTGAAATAGCACCCTCAATTTGGTCAAGATTAGCTGATGCACATTTTCTGACCTTTCTTCTCTTGGATTGACATTCCCCTGGGGTGTTCTAGTCTTTGCACAAATAATGTCAATGTTAGGAGAGAAACCTGTTTGCTTTCCTTTGTGATGGTAGTGAAATATCAGACTCTCGGGGAAGGTAGAACACCCTGGTGTCATGGCTCCTTTTCAGGAAACCCCACAGGCAGTTTTTCAGGGGAACTGGAAAGAAACCCAAGCGGAAGTTATTGTTAATTAGTTTTGAATTAATGATTCTGAAAGGTTCATAATTATGAGTTACTGGTTCTTGGAGTCATACCAAATTTACTCATAACAAGAAGCAAATATTACAGCCTTTGAAATGCACTGTTCCTATATCTTCACACTTCAATATGCTTTGAACTTCCACATGAGCCCACATAAATGAAGTTACGTGTTTCTTTTTAACTTTATACATTTCTTTGTGCATTTCTATTTTAATCCAACTATTCTAAATAACAGATCTTAAAAGACAGAATAGGGCTGGAGAGATGGCTTAGTGGTTAAGGCGCCTGCCTCCTAAGCCTAAGAACGCAGGTTCAATCTCCAGGTCCCACGTTTAGCCAGATGCAAAGTGACGCAAGGGCGCAATGCTGCACTTGACCACAAGGGGGCTCATGCATCTGGATTTCGTTCACAGCAGCTGAGAGGCTGCTGGCACGCCCATGTCTATCTGTCTTCCTCTCCCCCTCTCTCTGTCTCTCTCTGTGTCTCTCTCCAAAAAAAAAAAAAAAAAAAAAAAAGTCAGAATATAAGAAGAGTTAATAGTTGACTTTTTAAAACAAGTTGTGAAGGAAATCCATCTATAATACCTGTTGTCTTGGTGATTGTACTTAAGGGTTTTTTTTCCACTGTATTCCAACATGAACTCCAAAGCCCAGAAGTTGCCTCCATGGTTCCATTGAAAATTCTCCTCAGACAGACATCTCTTTTGTCTGGATATAAACTTTTAAATTTTCTTTGCTTTACTATCTTCATATATATTTCCTATGCATTAAGGCTCTAGCTTTATTTCTAAATTATCTTTAAAAGATCATACAAAACTTTGCCTTACAGATTTTCACTTTTATTTTATCTACAATAGTGGCTGAGAATTCTGTTTTCTTGTGGCTAATTTTACTTTATCCTTTTTATTTACTTATCCTGACTATCATAGATTTACTTTCATTGACTTCCTAAATTGGGGTATTAAGTCTTTCCCCTGGACGTATCTGTCCTGAGTTTTCCCACTTTCTCCATATTCTCCCTCCACCACTACATAGCAAAGAAGTGTACACTTGATTTGTCTATAGACATGGCTTTGAAGATGCCAGTTTTATACTTATTTGATGTTGATTGATCAAATCAGAGGATAGGACAAGTAAATTAAGCCACAGGAACTATATGTCAGAAATGTGAACAATTTCCAGGACATTTACTTGGAATGTCTATGGAGAGTGGGGATGCTCATGAGTAAAGGGTATGGTGAAGACATCAGATGAATGATAAAGAAGGTTCCATTGCTCCATTGCCAGGGCTTTGAAAACACAAAACACCAATCATCAAAGGAATAAAGAACTTGAGAGTAAGGGGTGAGGGGTGAGGTGAGATCAGAAGGCTCTGGTCATAAAACCCAAAAGAAGGTGCAAATTCATCAACAATTATCTGGAAAGGGAAAGCTTAGATTTGACTAATGAGTATAATCTATCTAATAAGTATATATAAAAGCTATCTTCAGAAGATAAGCAAGAGGGAACTTGAACCTAGAACAGATGGGGCTTGAGTATGTTCTCTGCAGACTCAGCAAGGGGCTGGATTCTTTTCCTAAAGAGTAGAGAAAGTCACCTGAAACAGCAAGGCCTACATGACAAGGTAAAGGAGATGACGATGTCTGAAGATGAGACTCAAAGCTTTGACTATAGAAAAGAATGAGTGAGCCCATTGTTTCAAGGGGTTTCAGGCTTAGAGTTTTCACTGTTGCCTTCACTCACTTGCTGTATTTTGCTGTCCTCCATGCTCTGAGTCAGCTAATGTAGGAATTCCTCACTTTCATCCTTTGTTCTGTTCCAGCTGCTGAGAGCTCTGGAGATCATAATGATCACATGAAATGCTATATGTGGAAGCACCCAATAAACAGAAGACCATAGTGCATGCTGCCCCTCCAAATTAATACTGGTTTTCTCGGATGCCTTAATGCCTTTAATTCTCACCCTCTGGTTATATAAAGGTAAAATAAATCCACAGGGTGACATCATAAGATTTTAGGAATGATACATCTTTCAATAAACATTTATTGAGCATACACTCAGCTTTGGGGCCTAGGCTAAGTGCTGGGAAGAAGAGAGAATGGAAGCTATTATCTGTGCTAACAGGGGAGGTAAAGGCTTGTCAAACCTGACAGTCAAATCATCTCTATGCCAATTTAACTCTAGGGAAGCAGGCTCTCTTTCAAAAAAAGTTATGAATCTACAGATATGAATTCAAGTATAAAAGAGGAATTTTATTATAAGAAAATTACAAATTTGAAGAATATCATAAGCATCACAAAATTCAGAGCAGGGTTAAAACAACATACCATTTTCACCGACAACCTGTCTAACAAGCTAGTCTGTATATTCATTGATCTTTTTATATATCAATGAATTCTATATCTCTTCCTATAGAGAAAATAGAAGTGTGAGGCAGCTTTCCTCTAGCAGAACTCGCTGAGTTTTTTTTTCTAGCAACATCTATTTCTTTCTGTTTTTAAATTTATTTTTATTAGATATAGACATACTTAGTATGTAAACAACACATGTTGGTACCATTGCTACACCAGCCAGCTAGTGCCACTTAATGCTTTGAAGTAATAATGGACTACATAAATATAGGCCATGAACTCTAATTAGGTGTTATCTCAACTACCTGATCTGGACCCCAACATTCTCTTAGCCTCTGCGAGCTCCCAAAACCAATACAAGTAGAGAGCAGCAAGGATAACAGTATAAAGAGACACAACTCCTAATAATTAAAATAGATGGCATGTGCCAGTTTGACAAACACCTGTGACTTCATGAGCACACGTGGCATAGGTCCTTTAAAGGAGCCTTTGAAAATGAAGGACGATCATACATAAGCTTTCTAACTCCCATGTTAATCCACCCCTGGTGAACAGATAGGAACCTTAAAGTGAATAAAAGATCTCATCGTGATATCAAACTTTGAGCTGACTCTTGAAAGATAAGGCCACATTTTAAAGGAGGTCCAAGAAGGTATAATAAGAGGTCAAAGAAGGGAACCCAGGTGATAACGTCTTTACAGGGTTTAGTGAATCTCAGCCAAGGTCCATTAACTAAGCTTAACTATTATAACAGGTTCGAGCAGATAAAAACATGAAGAAGCTATTAGATTTGGCAGCTGAGAAGTCACGTGGTAACCTTTGTCAGTGAAGTCTCCATGATGCAGTGGGAGCCAAAACCTGATCAGCATGCTGATTGTGAATCGATTGTAAGAAAGATTCGTTTTCTTCAGGAAATATGCCTAATAAGGGAAGAAGAAGATATTACTGTGGTTAAAATAAACCTTGGGGATAAGGTGATCTTCATTAGTATTATTTTCCTCTGTGCATGCATGTGTATTATGTGCACATGTGTGTGCATGCATGTGGAGGCCAGAGGACAGTATCAGGTATCTCATGTTTATTTGAGATACAGTGTGTAAATATTTGACTGGCTGGTCAACGAGCCTCCGCCTCCCTCCTGCAGCGATCACAAGCACATATGGCCACATCTCTCTCTTTCTTAAATTAAGAACATACTTTGTATGGATACATCATGTGTTGGTACCATCTTTTTCCTCCTCCCTGCCCCCATTCTGGTGGAGGCCCACCTCAGTGGGGTTGGGAGTTATGTGTTATGGGAGCAGCAGTTACTGGGGGAGGCAATACCTCTGGGTATGACATCCCAACCTGTGGCTCTTACAATCTTTCCACCCCCTCTTCTGCAAAATTCCCTGAGCCATGTTGGGTGTGTTTTAAGTCTTCTTCAGTGATGAGCTCTTAGGAGCCTCTGGGTCTCTGCTTTGGTAGGTGTTGAGTGTCCTTAGTGTCTGTCTCCTTCATTCCGACTGATTGACAGGCTCACCATGGAATCAGCACTCTTGCTTGTCTCTGGAATTCCTCTATGGATTCAGCTGGACCATGGCGGAAATGCAAGGGGTTGTTTATCTTCTTGGGTCTTGCTACCTTCTGAAAAAGAAGAGCAGATTTTCCAAGAGAGTGAAGTCAGCATAGGCTAAATTGGATAAGCGTTATTAATTTAGGAAGAGTTTGATGGATGTAGCACCTCTTTTAGCCAGACTAGTGGGACTTGACATTGGAGAGCATAATCTTTGTCTCCATAGGATTCAGACCTGGTTCTAGATATGAGTTCTTTTCCACTGAGCAGATCTCTTAGCCCATCAGAAAACCATTGGTTACTACAAAGACTGTGTGCCACCATTGCTCTGGTGTGTACTTCTTGTCAAGCTGTCTGCTTCTGTATAGCTTAGATCTGTACTTGCTTACATGGTTGTCAGCCATTTTCCCCTTGTAGCTCATGTAGCACTTTCCAGCACTAGATGGGCTAACTGTGTGGGAACTGGCTGTCTTCCAGATTCCACCCAGGTCTTTCTGTGTTCTGTGCCAACAGCATATGGTATCTTCCAAAAAAAGGATCTTAACTTTTTACCTCAGGTGCTTTGACAGAATCTAGTCTTGTTTTGGGCAGATCATAGGTCTCTCCAATCAACAGCACAATGCATGTAGCACTGACTTCTGGAACTGAGAGTTATAGGTAAGAGCCAGAATTTTTTTATTAATTTATTTATTAGCAACAGGCAGACAGAGAGAAATAAAGAGAGAGAGAGAGAGAGAGAGAGAGAGAGAATGGGCACACCAAAGCCTCCAGCCACTCCAAACGAACTCCAGATGCATGCGCCCCCTTGTGATCTGGCTTACATGGGTCCTGGAGAATCGAGCCTTGAACCAGGGTCCTTAGGCTTCACAGGCAAGCGTTTAACCACTAAGCCATCTCTCCAGCCCAAGCCAGAATGCTTTTAGGTTAGGCTAAATCCCACCCTCTCCAAGACCCTTCTTTTCAGACACTCCCCCTATCCTCCTGTGGAGGGTTATGTCTTTTGTTCTACCTTCAAGGAGAAAGTTTTCTATGATACCAGTTGATTTGGGGTTTAGTTTTGTGTTTATTTCATCCCAACCTCCCCTTCCACTCCCCCCAAACTTTTCCATCCCTATTGTCTGGGCCTTAAGTTGCCTATCCAGTATATCAGCAACTCAAGGTGATCCAGGTTAGGAACCGCAAATAAGCGAGATAGATCATGCTTCATTTGTCTTTCTCTAATTGTGTGTTCACTGAGTGTGATCTGTTTTCAGTCCATCCATTTTCCTACAAATTTCATCTTATCATTTTTTTTCTTATTGCTGAGTAGAATTCCATTGTGTAAATGTACCACAACTTTGTTATCCATTTGTCCAATGATGGGAACCTGGGTTGATTCCAGTTCTTACCTATTATGAATTGAGCAGCTATAAACATGGTGGAGCAAATATCTGTGATCTGAAATGTGGAGCTTTTAGTGTAAATGCATAGTAAGATAATAACTGGGTCTATTGGTAGCTCTATATTCATCTTTTCATCTCTATATTGATTTCCATAATTATTGTACAAGTTTGCATTCCCACCAAAAATGAATGAGAGTTCCTCTTTCCACACATCCTCACCAACATTTGTTGTCATTTGATCTTTTTAATGATTGTCCTTACTGGAGTAAGGTGGAATCTCATAATTGTTTTAATTTGCATTTCCCTGGTGGTTAGGGATGTTGAACATTTTCTTAACTGTGTGTTATCCATTTGTATTTCTTCCTGTGTGAACACCCTATTCAGTTCTCTATCCCATATTTTGAGTGGTTGTTTGATTTTTTTATTGTTTAGTTTTTTGAGTTCTTTGTAGATTCTAGATATTAGGCCTCTGTCATTGGTATAGCTGGTGAAAATTTTCTCCCATTCTGTGGGCAATCTACTGGCTCTGTTTTTCTTATGCTTGTGTGTGCAAAAGCTTTTTAGGTTCATGAGATTGTATTGGTTGAGTTACTTTTAATTTTCTGGAAGTACTGGAGTATTGTTCAGGAAGTCTTTTCCGACTCCTGTCTTATGTAGAGTTCCTCCTATTTTTTCTTCCAGTAGTTGAAGTGTTTCCGGTCTTTTATTGAGGTCTTTAATCCATGTGGGGTTGATTTTTGTGTATGGTGAGATGAGTTGGGTCTAGTTTAATTTTTCTACATGTGGTTATCCAATTTGTCCAGCATTTATTGAAGATGCTATATATTCTTCAGTCTACATTATTGGCACCTTTGCCAAAGATCAAGCAGCTGTAGCTACTTTTCCTAAGGTATGGGACTTCAATTCTATTCCATTTGTCTATATTTCTATTTTTATGCCAGTATCATGCTGTTTTTGTTACTATGGCTTTGTAATATAGCTTTTGATCAGGTATGGTGATATCTCCATAGGTCTTTCTTTTCATGAGGATATGTTTGGATAACCAAGACCTGCTGCCATTCCGTATGGATTTTGAGACCATTTTTTCTATCTCTATGAAGAATGATGCTGGGATTTTTATTGTTATTGCATTAAATCTTTATATGCTTTTGGTAAAATTGCCATTTTTACAATATTAACTTTACCTATCAGGAGCATGGGAGGTCTTTCTATCTGGGGAAACCCAGTAGCTGTCTTGGATCAACAACTCATTGTGAAATTTGTGTGTGTGTGTGTGTGTATGTGTGTGTGTGTGTGTATGTTCTTTATTTTGTATTCTGAAGGAATGAGTGCTATCCCACCCTTACCCTCCCATCCCACCCTCCCAATTGTCTGTTCAGGGTACTTATTGAGGAAGTTTTGAGATGGAGAATTTCAGGTCACTTATATATACAATCATGTCATCTGCAAACAGGGCTAACTTGACTTCTTCCTTTCCAATTTGAATTTTATCATTTGACCAACAGTAAATGATTCCAATTCATCTCCAGAATTGGTTTTCATTAGTTTTTTTATTTTTAGCCATCCTTCAGTAAGGGGTAAAGTACTAGTCCCTTGTGTTTATAGTTGCATTGGGATTTTACATCATGATTGGGGATGTTGAGTCTTTTCATTGTGGGGTAGTTTGTATTTATTAAGTGAATAAAGTCTCTGTTGGTATTTGTCCCAGGGGTTTGATGATTTCCTTTTGTATTTCCCTTTGATTTCTTCCTGTTGCTTGAGCTAGTTTGTGGATGAAAAGCTTTTTCAGATGGATCATTAGATCCCAATGGTTCTTGATTGTTTAATTTCTAAGCTATTGGGGTACTGGAAGTCTTTTCCCTTTTCCTATGTCTCTAAGGTTCCAGCTATTTTTCCTGGTGAGTAGCAGAGTTCCTGGTTTGATTTCTGATCCATGTTATCCCAGCACCATTTTTTGAATTTGGTAGGCTTGAGCTGTAGTTACTTACCCAAGCAACTATGTTCTTCCATTGGAGGTGAGAGTTGGACACTCCTGCTGTGGTAGTTTGAATATATGGTCCCCAATGTATCATTCAGTGTTTTATTGAAGAAGTATATAGTTTGCATCAGCAATCACCTTGCTAGAGGCAATGTCACTGGGGGCTGGTCTTAAGGTGTGGTGATGGTTTGAGATTCCATTGTAAAGATATGTAAAGTGTGCCTATCATGTCATCTGCATGATGGAGTTCCTGAAGTGTTGCTGTGCTGTGTATCCCTCTTTTCTTATTGGCTGATGGTTTTTCTCTCTCTTGCCTGGTCCTATGAGAGCAGGCCAGGTGTGGTGATGGTTTGAGATTCTATGCCTTTATGGAACTTCCCCTGGATCTGTAAGCTTCAGGAAATAATATCTCTTCCTCCATAACTGTGCCTGGTCTGGAAGTTCATCTCAGTGAACCTGAAGCTGCCTGCTACACCTGCCTTGTTCCTGATCTCAATGGAAATTACTTTAGTCTCTCTCCATTAAATACTACTTGGGCTTTGGGAGCTTTGTATATAGCCTTTATTATGTTGAAATATTAACCATCCATGCCTATTCTCTCCAATGTTTTGATCATGAAGTGATGTTGTATTTTCTCAAAGGCATTTTCTGCATCTATTGAAATGATCATGTGGTTTTTGTGTTTAAGCTTGTTTATGTGGTGTATTACATTGACAGATTTTCACACGTTGAACCACCCCTGAGTTCCAGGGATGAAGCTACTTGATCAAGGTGGATAATGCTTTTGATGTACTATTGAATTTGGTTTGCAAGGATTTTGCTCAGGATCTTTGCATCTATGTTCATCAGGGAAATAGGCCTATAATTTACTTTTGTTGTGGCATCTCTGCCTGATTTTGGAATTAGGGTGATACTAGCTTCATAGAAGGAGTTGGAGATCTCTCCCTATTCTCTGGTTGTGTGGCACAGTTTGAGAAAAAATGGTTACAGTTTTTCCATGAAGGTTTGATAGAATTCAGCTGAGACACCATCTGGTCCTGGACTCTTCTTTTTGGGGAGGTGTTTGATTACCTCTTCAATATTGAAGGGTGAGATAGGGTTTTTAGGAGATTAATCTGCTCTGGGTTTAGTTTTGGTAGGTGGTATGTGTCCAGGAATTCATCCATTTCCTCCATATTCTCCTGTTTTTTGGAATAGAGGTGTTTGAAATAAGTCCTGATGATTCTCCCAATTTCACTTATGTCTGTTGTGATCTTTCCTTTTTCATTTCTAATTTTGTTAATTTGAGACTTCTCTTTTTTTCACTTGATCAGATTGGCCAGAGATTTATCAATTTTTGTTAATTTTTTCAAAGAACCAGCTCTTGGTTTCATAAATTTTCTTTATTGTCTTCTTAGTTTCCAATTCATTAATTTCTGCTCTGATCTTAATTATTTCTTTCCATCTGGAGCTTATCAGGTTGGCTTCTTGTTTTTCCAATACCTTTAGGTGGATGGTTAGGTTAGTAATTTGGGATCTCTCTGTTTTTGTTATGAAGGCATTTAATGCTATGATTTTTCCCCCAAGGACTGCCTTCATTGTGTCCCATAAGTTTTGGTATGATATGTTCTCATTGTCATTCAATTCTAGAAATTTTGCAATTTGATTTTTTATTTCATCCACAACCCATTTATTGTTTAAAAGTGTGTTGTTCAGTTCCAAGAGTTGGAGGAATTCCTGGCATACTTTTTGTTGTTAATTTCTAGCATTACAGCATTGTCTTCTGATATCATGCAGAGAATTATATTTATTTTCCTGAAAATATGGAGGCAGGCATTGTGGCCCAATATATGATCTATTTTAGAGAAGGTTCCATCAGTTGCTGAGAAGAATGTGTAATCTGTAGATTTGGGGTAGAATGTTTTGTAGATGTCTGTTAGCTCTAGTTGCTCTATGGTGATGTTGAGCTCTCTTCCTTCCCTATTAATTTTCTGTTTGGATGATCTATCTATTGCTGATAGTGGAGTATTGAAGTCCCCAACTAGGATGGTGTTGGTGGTTATTTCTGTTTTGTTGTCAAGTAGTTTTTGTTTTATGAATTGTGGTGCACCTGTGTTTGGTGCATAAAGATTGATGATTGTAATATCCTCTTGTTGGATTATTCCCTTGATAGGTAAGAAGTGGCCTTCTTTGTCTTTTTTGATTACTTTTGGCTTGAAGTCTATTTTATCTGATATTAGTATAGAGACCCCTGCTTGTTTCTTATTTCCGTTTGCTTGGAATTTCATTTTCCATCCTTTCACCCTGAGGCGTCTATGTTTGGTGGTGAGGTGGGTTTCTTGAAGACAGCAGATTGAGGGGTCTAGTTTTCTGATCCATCCTGTCAGCTTATGTCTTTTGATGGGTGAATTAAGGCCATTAATGTTAAGAATTAGAACTGTGAGGTTTGATTTAATCCCTTCCATCTTGTGGTGGTTTGGTATTTTTTGGACTTTGAAGGTTTGTTTTGTTTTGAGTGCCTTCTCTGAGTTTGGTTATTGTGATCTGCTTCTTGTAGGTTCGTGAGGTTGGTTATTTGATTCTTCTGGGTGGAGAATTCCCTGAAGTACTCTCTGTAGGTTTGGCTTTGTGTTCATAAAGTTGTTTAGCTGGGTTTTATCATGGAAACTTTTTCTTTCACCATCTATTATGAAGGATATTTCTGTTGGGTAGAGTAGTTTGGGTTGGAAACCATAAGTTCTTTGACTTTTCTTTGTTCCATTCCAGGCCCTTCTGGCTTTGAATGTTTCCATTGAGAAGTCTGAGGTAATTCTGATGGGGTTACCTTTATATGTAATGTGTTGTTTTCCCCCAGCTGCTTTTAGGACTCTCTCTTTGGTATCAATATTTAGGGTTTTTATGATAATATGTCTTGGAGAGTTTTGCCTTTGGTCCAGTCTGCTTGGAGTTCTGTTAGCTTCTTGTACCTTGATGGGACTTTCTTTTGAGAGATTGGGAAAGTTCTCTTCAATAATTTTGTTGAATAAATTGTTGATTCCTTTGGTCTGAATTTCTTCCCCTTCTGGTATCCCCATGATCCTAATGTTGGAAATTTTAAGGCTATTCCACATTTCCCGCATGTTCTGTTCACAAAAGTTTTTGAACTTACTGAAACTTTAAGATTCATATGCTTCTTTTTCTGTTGTGTCTTCCAGTTCTGAGTTTCTATCTTCCACCTGGCTGACTCTATTCTTGAGAGCGTCTATGGAGTTTTGGGTTTGTTCATTTTTCAACTGCTTTTTTATATATAGTTTCCAATCCTCTGTCAAGTTCCTTTTTCACATCATTTTCTGATTGTTTTAGTGCTTCTTGGAATTCATCCTTGCATTTATTTATGCCATTATTGAGCTTAGCCATCTGGTTATTGAGGTTCTCTGTTTTTTCACTCTCCTTCAGCTCATTTAACTGCTTTTGGAGCCCTTCCTGGCTCTTTTCTATTATATCAAATCTTGTGAGAACAGCATTCATACAATTATTGGCCCTTTGTTGATTTTCTGCAAGTTCTGCTATTTTCTTGGCTAGGGTTACATTGCTTATGTCTTCATTTTGGGGTTCTGGTCCTAATATCGCTTCTGTGTTTTGGTTAGAGACATCCATTGCGGGACTGGGCGGTCTTATTGGATTTACTTGCATTTGATTTTTCATGTTATTTCTTTTGTGTTATGGTCTGCCCATCACAGTGTATGAATCTTATTAACTATAGCAGGAAGCTGTAGTTTACCTTCAAGTGTCTTCAGCTCGGAGGGTGGGTGGTAGGGCAGTGCAGGGACCCAGTTGGCTGGGTTACCTGTGGGAGCAGAGGGTTGGGTTGTGGGGCAGTTCAGGGACCTGGGGGGGTGGGGCTATCCTCCTATGTGGAGGGCGGGGGGGGGGGTGGCCTAGGGACCCAGTTGTCAGGGCTTCCCGGTGACACAGAGGGCCAGGGTGGGGTGGCACAGGAACTAAGTGGGCAGGGCTACCCGTCAACTCTGAGGGTGGGGGTGTGGGGTGACACAGTTTCCTGGTGGGCCAATGTGGAAAGTGGGGGGCGGAGCAGCATGTGGACCAGGTTGTTAGGGCCACCAACCCATTCAGAGGGTGGGGAGGTGGAGCCAGAACTCAGTGGGTGGAGCTACCCACTGATGTGGAGGACAGGGTGGCATGAGGTCCCAGTGGACGGGGCTCTCTCTTGCTGGGAGGGTGTGGAGAGGGGGGTGCTCTAGCAAGGGAATCAGGTGGACAGGCTTCCCACCCCAGTGGAAGGTGGGGGGTGGGGGGTGGGGCAGCATGGGGACCCTGTAGGTGGGGATACCCACTGGAGAGGAGGGTGGGGATGGGGTGGAGAGGGGATGCAGTATGGGGCACTACCCTTGGGCAAGGAGGAAGTTAGGGCTGGTGGTCCCCTGAGAGCGTGGGAATCGGAGGATTTGTTACTCAGTGCCCTCCCAGACCCCTGTGTGCCTTAGAGAACCCTAAAGCGCTTTCCTTTCCTTCTGTGCCAGGTGGAGACATGATTATATGGATGCCATCTTGACCAGAAGTCCAATCACATGCTTCTTCTGATTAAGTATATTTATGTGTTGTATTTGTTGACTGATTTCCATATGTTGAACCATTCCTGCATTCCTAGGATGAATCCTGCTTGACCAAGGGTAATAATACTTTTGATGTCTTGTTGAATTTGGTTTGCAAGGGTTTTGTTCAAGATCTTTGCATCCTTTGATGAGTAAGAAGTGGTCTTCTTTGTCCTTATTGATTACTTTTGGTTTGAAATCTATTGTATCATATACTAATATAGCAACGCCTGTTTGTTTCTTAGTTGCATTTGCTTGGAATATCATTTTTCATCCTTTCCCCCTGAGGAAGTATCTGTCTTTAGTAGTGAGGTGGGTTTCTAGAGAACAGCAGATAGAGGGGTTCATTTTTCTAATCCACTCAGTTAACTTATTTCTTTCAATGGGGTGATTTAAGACCGTTAATGTTTAAGGTTAAAAGTGAGGTTCAATTTAATCCCTGCCATGATGGGGTGCTTTCTTGTACTTTGTACATTTATTTTTATTTTTATTTATTTATGTGACAGAGAGAAAGAGAAAGAGAGAATGGGTGTGCCATGGTCTCCAGCCACTGCAAAAGAACTCCAGACCCATGCACCATCTTATGATTCTGGCTAATGTGGGTCCTGGAGAATTGAACCTGGGTCATTTGGCTTTGCAGGCAAATGCCTTAACTGCTAAGCCTTCCCTCCAGCCCAACTTTGTACATTTTTGAGCTTGCTCTGGTTTTGGTTATTGTGATCTTTTTCTTGTAGGCTCTTGAGATTTGTTGTTTGACTCTTCCATGTGGAATATTCCCTGAAGTATTTCCTTTAGGTTTGATTTTGTGTTCATATAATCATAGAACTGACATTTTTCACAGAAAGTTTTCTTTTCACCATGTATTATGAGGGATACTTTTAGTTGGTATAGTAGTTTGGGTTGGAAGCCATAGTTTTTTAGACTTTGAAGTGTTCCATGCCAGGCCCAGAAGCTGAAAGCCCAGGGCTTTCAGGGTTTCTACTGAGAAAGCTGAGGTAAGTCTGATGGGATTATCTTTGTGTGTAATGAGTTGTTTCTGTCTTGCTGCTTTTAGTACTCTTTCATTTCATTGTGCACCCTCTGGCACAGAGGATCAGGCCTTTAAAAAAAAAAGATGTGGATTCTGGGGATCAAAATCAGTTCCTCATATTTGCATGGCAAGCACTTCACTAGCTGAGCTATCTCCACCATTACTTTTTAAATTAAGGAAACAATGCAGCATGTTGAGAATGTCTATAAGTAAAGTTGGTAATTTGTATTTTCCTGGTCTGAAGTATGTGAGTACATGGTTTTTATTTCTCATAATTTCCTTATTCCTACTTTTCAGCATTGGAAAATGCTCTGATGGCTTACCAACACCAACCGAGTGAGTAGATCATACCTTGGCCCTGCCTGCCTGTGACCAATATTACAATATCAATAGTACTATTGTTTGGGAGCTGAGGAGATGGCCCAATGGATAAGAACACTTACTGCACAAGCATGAGGAACTGAGTTCGATCCCTAGCACTCACATAAAAATTTGGGTGGGGCTATGGATATTTATAATACCATAACTGAGTCAGGTAGAGACAGAACTGCTGGGGCTCACTGGTCAGTCTAGCTGAAAAGCAAAATAAGCCTGTCTTGAGGAAGTAAGGTAGAAGAGTGAAAGAAGAGGACATCCTCCTCTGGCCTCTACATGTGTGTACAAGGGGTATGCAGATCTGCGCGAGCGCGCGCACACACACACACACACACACACACACACACACACACACACACACATCCCATAGGTACTAGTACACACAGAGCACAAAAAAGGATTGCTGTTCACGAATGTGAACATTTCTTCCATTTCCCAATGCTGTCTGTCCTACAACCTCCTACCCTGCCTCTTGTTCTTTTTGTGCTGTAGAATATCAATCCTGCAAGTGACTATGCTTCAAGTTGTATCTTTAAAGATGTTCTGGGATTGCTTCACAGTAGTCTGTGACTTCGATTATGTAGGACTTATCCATCTTGTCTTGCTGGACCTGTGGTCTTTTCTAAAATGTTCAGTTACCCATATTTTTGTGTGCAATAGATACTTTTCAAAGATAAATTACAAACTGTCAAGAATAGAACCACTTGCACAAGCAAAGCATGTTTGTGTGGCTTTTAACACATAATGCCACACTGCTTACCTAATAACTCAGTGTTTATCCATGTGAAGCCGAGAATAAAAGTAAGGCCTTTGGTTGAAACACAGAAAGAAGAACAAGGAAAATCTGAAGCAAACATCTGATGTGTTTGGAAAGAACCAGATTTGATTGTTTTTGTCTGTAGTTTAAATTTCCCAAGGAGTCAGAGTTGGTCTCCACATTTTCCACTGATTGTGAAAATGTATCAAGATAAAATTGAAATGGTTTCGACTTACAGTCAGATTTTTCTGGTTCCCAGACTGTGGTTACTGCCCTTACTAGTCAGCATGGGGTGAAAAACACTGCCTGGAAATCAGCAGGTATGTTGGACTAGGATCTAGAAACACTGGGGGCCAACAAGAGAGTGCTTCAATCCACCAAATAAACATAGCATCAGTCAATCCATGAAGGACAGGCAGTCCAGCACAAACAAACCCAACTGCAGGCCCAGGAGCTGTAGGAGTGTAGCACTCCAAGGGGTCCTGTGCCTGACTCCTTCCTGATCACCCCTTAGCCCCAAGTTCTAGGATCTCAGTGGGTGGTCTAGGGAAAAATTCACTTATAAAAACAGATGCAAATTTCTGGGAATGTGAACAAAACGTGGGCATGAAGATCCATGAATATAAACACATTACCAGGGAAAGTCCAGCTTTATATTTTTAACAAAAGCCCCATTTTAGAAGTGTCCTGGTTTTCAAAATGCTACCTTTTCCAAATTATGTTTACACATGGCTCAAAGAGCAGGCTCTTTTATAAAAACCCTACTCCAGTTGCAGGAAGGGCAGTGATGGGAAAGATGTGGGTGGGAGCCATGTTTGGTCATAGCTTCTTGGCTTCTGAACTTTGATCATTCTGCAAAGAAGGGGCCAGAACATTATGCCACTGATTCGTAACTACAGACTGAATCTGGTTAATAACTCATGTCTTACCCACACCATTAATGATCAGCAAATGACTGGAACTGTGGCCAGGAGGCCTAGACATTATGACAAGTGTCAAATAACAGCTGACACTGTGGACTAAAAATAGCACTTTGAATTTAAATGAATGAGTCATATTTCATTTCCTGTGGTTGCCTGAAATAATACATCAGAGAGTTCTTTAAATTTTTCCCCTTTATGTGAAGAGAGGGTTTTATTGCAATCATCTGAACAGTGAGAAGACTCTGAGCTGTTTGAGTTGGGTACGCCTATATTTTCACCACCACAGCCCGGCTGGCAGCCGGCATGGTTGGATTCCTAAGCCTATCTGTGAACTTGACTTTCACCCTCTAGTCCAGGTCAGCCACAAATGAAAGGATGGTTTGGGAAATGATTTTTCACAAACATTTCCCTCTGCAGTGTTCCCATCAATCTCCTTTACAAGGTGGACATCATTAAGAGCTAACAAGTCATTCACACAAGCTCAGAATACAGGACCCTCAGTCACATAAATGGCAAACTGAAAAACCAAATGTACCTTTCCAGGATGTAGGCCCATATGCACAAAGATTGTTGAACGGAGAGGTAAATTGACTGGCTAACTTTTGTTTCGAGGTAAGGTCTCATTCTTCTAGACCAGGCTTACCTGGATCTTACTCTTGTAGCTCCAAGCTGGCTTTGAACTCATGGTGACCCTCCTACCTCTGCCTACCCAGTGCTGAGATTAAAGGAGTGCACCACCATGCCGGCACCTGACTGGATAATTTACAAAATAAGATCCACAATGAAATACGTGTATGCTGTGTATTTGAGTTAGATTATGTTCTCCACTGAATTCACTAACTAGTGTTTGTCAGTCAGCTAGGTCAGTGTGGTTTTGCTGATTTCATTCAGTAGTCACTACCTCACAGACCAATGAAGAGTGACAGAACCGTATTCTCAGACCTCTGGTCCCTATGGAAAGTCTACCCCTTGGATTTGGGTTAGTTTCTATTTCTAGATGTTTTCTGCTAGCTTCCTACAAATACCTAAGAGGAGTCAACTTATATCGAGAAACAATTATTTTGGCCCATGTGGTTAGGTGAACCCAATGCGTTTGAGCCAATGGTGAGAGAATGTATCACATGGAGAGCATTTAGAGGAGAAATGCCACTTACCTCATGGTAGGATTAAACAGAAACATAGGAAGAACAAGGTACCCCACTATCCTCTTTGAAGACCCCAACTGACTGAATTCTTCCCACTGGACCCCACCTCTTTTTTTTTTTGTTTTGAAGTAGGGTTTCACTCTAGCCCAGGCTGACCTGGAATTCATTATGTAGTCTCAGGGTGGCCTTGAACTCACAGCAATCCTCCTACCTCAGCCTCCCAAATGGTGGGATTAAAGGTGTGCACCACAATGCTCAGCTGGGCCCTACCTCTTAAAGGTTTCACTACTCCCAACATCTCCAAGCTGGGGCCAAGCCACTAACACCTAGGCCTTTGGGTAACATTTTAAATCCAAACTATAACAACTTGCAAGCTTTGTTTCCCCTTGTACATTTTCCCATCAAACAGCCAGATCTTAAGATATTTAGAGAACATGTTGTCCTGCTGGTATTTTGCTCAGAAAGTAGACAATGGAGCCTGGAGAAAATTCTGTAAGTCAGATGTCTATAGGGATCATGAGTAGTAAACCTGCTCAGAATCCAATCACCAGCCCTATGTGGGATTTGTGTTAAATTATGAAAAAGAAAAAGGTATCAAATTATGAAGCCTACTAGGTAGGAGCTGGCTTATCAATTAAAGATGTTTGCTTACAAAACATGCCAGCCTGGGATCAATTTCTCAGTACCCAAATGAAGCTGGATACACAAAGTGACACATGCATCTGGAATTTGTTTGTAAAGGCAAGAGACCCTTGTGTGCCCATTCTATTTCTATCCCCACAAATAAATAAAACTTGCAAAAAACTGGCACAAGCAAACACAGCTGGCCCAGAGCCCCTACCACAATTTTATTGAAAAAATCACAACCTATAAACCCCAACCCAATATACATGCTACACATACTTTTTTTATTTAAGTATTTTATTTATTTATTTATTATTTGAGAGGGCTGAAGATAGAGATAGAGAGAATGAGAGAATGGGCGTGCTAGTGCCTCCAGCCACTGCAAACAAACTCCAGATGCATGCACCATCTTGCGTGTCACCTTGTGCATTTGGCTTACATGGGTCCTGGGGAATCGAACTGTGGTCCTTTGACTTTGCAGGCAAGCACTTTAACCGTTAAGCCATTTCTCCAGCCCAGCTACATATACTCTTGCTGGTCTTTGTTATGAGCCAAGTATTTTAAAAACTATTTTATTATTTATTCATTTGAGAGAGAGAGAGAGAGAGATACAGAAATAGGCATGTAGAGAGAAAGAATGGGTAAACCAGTACCTCCAGCCAGTGCAAACGGACTCCAGATGTGTGAGCCCCCTTGTGCATCTGGCTTACGTGGGTCCTGGAGAATCAAACCTCAAACCAGGTCCTTAGGCTTCACCGGCAAGCGTTTAACCACTAAGCCATCTCTCCAGCCCTATTAGCCAAGTATTTTAAAGATGATTTAACAATGTGACATATCAGATCCTGAGCTCTTTGATAAACAAAGGGCTAGACAAGCCAGAGCACTGTGAAAAGATTTTGTATAGTAGCCTGGGGAAGAGAAGACACTCTGCAGCCTTACTTCCATTCAAACCATTTTTTCTTCTCTCTTTCCTTCCCATCTTTTCCCTATGTACATCCTTTACCCCAGTGTGAGCCCAGTATTTTCCTTGGGTGTGACTGCTCTAATGTCTGGAAATGAGCCTATCCCTTCATGAAATCGGGCTAAGACGCCATTCTTACCCTGCCTGCCTCATCAGCCCTCCTATGACACTGTCTTGTTCCAGTGCTGGCTTTGAATCTGGGCCAGCATTAGAGTCTGAGCATTTTTTGGTAGGCAGTGAATAGTTGTACAAACAGAAATGGAAATGTTAATATGTTCTCCAGGAACAGAGGGAGAAATAGCATTCTCTGTTCTCAGAGGGGAACAGCTGTGTGTGTATGTTTCTGGATCTGCCATTGCAGGCTGCATAACTGCTTTTAAGGGGTGGAAGAGATGCAGGGCAGAGGATAATCGGCAGTCTGTTACCACAAAAGAAGTACCTCCAGGAGTAACAATGCCTAGAAGAAAGCAATAAAGTACCATGTGGCCCAAAAGAGAATAGGGTGAAAGATTTAAAAATGGAGACCATTGAAACTGGTTACTAGCTGCATGGATGTAGAAATCATGTGACCTCCCGCAGGTTAGAGAGGATGAGCTGCTTCTAACGAACTGTTTCCAGGGTTTCACTCATCACTTGAACTCTTTTCTGAGTGAATATGTGACAAGCTGCTGAGTTACAGTACCATGGAGTCACAGCAAGTTCAATGGTCTAAATTATGATCAAATGCAAGGGCAGACCTGGCAAAGGATAGAACCTGAATTATCTGGCACCAAGAAAAGAACTTGTAACCCAGATCTTATTTTGTTCCATTTTGTGTTTTTATAAAACCATAGTTGCTTTGTCTAGTAGATTGCACCTTAGAATCACATCTATTACATGCTCTCAAGTGAGTCTAGTAAAAACCAAAATTAGTTCCTGGATTTTGGACCCATTATCAAATGCTATTGCTAAATATTTTAATACTAATATTAAATTAATATTAATATTTAATATTTTGATAATATTTTAAAGGTCCAGAAAAGACTGAGTAAATTAGAGTTCCCTTTAATATGTCGCCTACTCAGGTTTCTCTGTTTTAGAGAGATTCAAAAGCCCTTACACTACTGAGATGAGATAAGACGGATGATGGTAACTATGAGATTTTAAACACCAGTGCCCAAAGCAATAGTTTTGATTGACCGAAATAAAAAAGACTCCAGGGATTACTGGATTGACAGAAAGCTGATGTCTTATATACTGTGAGATGTTAAGATACCAGGTTAGGAATAGGACCTTGGAGGCAGTCATAACTTGAAAAGATTTTCAGGGCTTAGTTACATAATAGAACCCAGGGAAGTAGATGTGACCCAAAAGGAACAAATGGCAACAGAGACAGAACGATGAGGGAAAATACCTGGAAAACCCAGATGGAAAGGGATTGGCCAAGGATAAGCCTGTCTGCAGGAGAAGTGAGAGAAGGAACTGAGGACAACCAGTTCAACGTCCCGGTGGAAGTCACAGGAGAGTGTGATGAACAGGGTTTGCCAGGTTTTAGATGACCTGGAGTACACAGTTCTCTCATTCTCTCCTACAGCCTTTGATTCTCTTATGTCCTGTCTCCTTACTATGCCTTGAACACATATATGTGCCCAACCTTGTGGTCTTGGTGCCAGATCTCCCTCTACCTACAATGCCCTAGTGTGCTCCTATCACACGGCTTCCTCTCTCCCCTCCTTCAAGCTTCTGCTTGGTCACTACCTTCTCAGACGTCTACCTGAGCCCTCTTTCAACACCAAGATATCCCACCACTTTGTAGCTCCCTGTCCTTTGCCTACACTGCTTTTTCCTTTTTTAATATTTTACTTTGATTAGTAGCTTCTGCATTAACACTAGGTAATTTATGAACTTGCATCACAGTTAAATAGTAATTGCTCATTAAGACTTTACATGAGGTAGTATATATAATATTTGGGGTCTACCTCCATGTTCCAATAGCATATAGCTTTCATGAGAGCAGAGATCTTTGTTTGATGGACTTATACTAAATGCCTAGAACATTTCTTGATACAAAGAAAATACTCAATGTCTTTGCTGAAGGAAACAATGAACAGTGTTGGACAGTGCAGAGAAGGTGAGGAGAATGGGACTGGACAAGAAATTCTGACTAATGCTTCAGGAAGAACTTTGTAACCTCCTCAGAGCAGTTGCAGGAGAGTCATGGGAGATGAGAACGTGTAGAGGAAACAAAAGTAATAATAATCATGTGCATTAATCAGAGGATAAAGCACTATTTGGACATAATATTTAAAGCTAGATTTGGAAGTAACCACACCAAGTAGTTATGGTGGTGTGAGAGGAAGACAAGTATATGGCAAACTTTGTAGGAATCCCAACGGGCTGCACTGAGTTGTAATTTAGAGGACAGGATGTGACCTGTCATTGGTTCAAATTCATTAAATGACATGCTGTTCCGTAAGAGAGGTACAAAGAATGTTCAAGTACACTCTATTTTAAGGCAATACTATTTTTGCAAAATCCAAATCCACAACTCACAGGAGTCAAGGGCAATGGATGTCAGATGGAGATAAGAGAGGAAGGGGAAGTGGGAAACGGAGAAAGGAGCTAGGGTTAACCAAACGCACAGGAAGGGAACAGCAGGATGAAGACATCCCCCTGCTGTGGGAAGGAGACAGGCTGGGCCTGTCCCAGAGAAAGCAGCACCATCCAGGGTTACAGAGGAGGAAAAGGCGAAGGGAGGAGGCTGAAAGGAAGTTAAGACAGCCAGAAGAGAACAACAAACTCAATTATAGAAAGACTGCAGGAAGGGGGTGGGCTGGAGGAGGGAGTGATGTGAACTTGAGACAAGGAATAAGGCAAAAATTAAGGAGTCGGAGAGGAGAGGGAAAGAGAAAACCCCAAGGGCAGTCAAAGGTGGAACTGAATCCATTTCAAGAACATGTTCCAGGAAAAGGAGACTACCCAGAGCCACAGAAGGGCTGAAGGAGAAACTCAAGAAAAACAAAAGTGAAATCAATGGGCTGAGTATCTTTAGGTGGAACACTGGGAAGCATTCAAGTGTGGGTGGAATTCATTTGGTGATGGGTCATTAACTCACTTCACTGTGCCATGCCCTGCCATATGTAACAAAATCACCTGAAGATTATTGGATATAGAGAAATAGAGCTTGGAGTGGACAGGTACCTCTGTATTAGAACTACAGGATGTTTGCTCAAAGATTCAGTGGTGTTTGTCCCCTGAAAACCTTTAGGGCAGACTCTACAGAAGCCTGTTGCTTAGTGGAATGTACTAAAGATGCAAGGTACTTTTCCTGTCTAGGATGTAAGGCGCGATCAATGTTAGACAAGACTGCTATTTGTCTTAGAGAAGAAACTACCTTCCAAGTTTACATCAGCAGCACAAAAGAGGCTCCAGCTATAGTGAGAAGGGGCCTGTTTATGCCTTAGTGCTTGGCAAGTGATTTCTCTCAATACCCAAGACCAGTTGGTAATACTTAGTATGGAATTTCCGTAACATGTACCAGTGTCTTTGTGTATGTGTATGTATGGTATGCCTGTGTGTGATATGCTTGTTCATATGTTTGTTGGTGTGCACCTGCATGTGAAAGCCAGAGGTCAATGACAAGTGTCCTCTTCAATTACTCTCCATTTTATTTATTTATTTATTTATTTATTTATTTATTTATTTATTTATTTATTTATTTTAAGACAGGGTCTCTCATTCAATCTAGAACTCACCAATCCAGTTAAACTGGGAAGCAACAAGTCCAGGGGTCCTTTTGTCACCACCTGGTCAGGATGGGATTACAGGTATTATCCAGCTTCTATGTGGTTGCTGGGGGTCTGGCCTCAGGTAATCATGTTTGTACAGTAAACACTTTACTACTGAGCCACCTTCTCAGGGATCATGCTAAGCTTTTTACCTGTAGTCTACAGACTGAGTCCCCTGATGCAGGTCTGTTCCCAGCTGAGGCGGAACAAGATGATATTTTGCCTTCTCAGTAAAGGGCTCTTGTGCTGGTCTATTTAACTCCACATATTTACATTGTTTCACTTACAGGTGAGTTCACTACAGCCATGAAGTGTACTGCTGAAAGGCTAGTGTGTCCAGGTGAAAGTAGACTGTAAGTGACTTTACAGAGAGCGATGTATGTCAGAGAAGCTTCCTTCAGGCAAGTGTGGCAGTGCTCTTGGCCATGAGTTTTCGATTAATGAATCAATAGTATATATTAAGTAAAATATTTTAAATAGAAACACACGCAAAACAAGGTAATATGTTGATTGATTGACAAAAAGAGGCTAACAGGAAGCTAACCCTGCATTCCCCTGATTCAGATTTGGGTCATTCGATGTTTGTGGTGATAACGTGGAACAGAGCTACTGCAAGTAATGAGAATTGACTGTTCATTATTTCATTTAATAGTCACAGTACAATAAAGTAATTCCAAAAAGGCCATTTTGCACAAACACAGGCCTAGAAGGACTTTGGGCTTCCAGTTCCTAGGCGATTCTTGGGGTCAGCTCATGTTTGTTTCCTCCTCCACCTTCACAAACTCCTCTGCTAGCCGGAAAAGCCAGCATGGGTGTAGGGCTCTGGTATGTTGCCAGTGTCTTGACTTTGAACATAATATTTTGTGTGGGAATTTAAGTGAGACTGCAATCTTTGAAATAACAGGTACAGAAAGAACCAGGAAAATGTCATTTGTTATTGTTCTTTTGGCCTTAGTTCATATTCCCGGATGCTGTGGCCTGGGGAAACTAGAGGCCGCCTTAGGTTGTAATCATGCCTTGAAGAGAATAAAATGTTGTGCAAATATGAGGCACATCAGAATAAATAACACTGAGCTGGGAGCAGGAAATTCTAGTTCTAATCCTACTTCTGCCAGTAACTTGCTGTGGGCCTTCCAGAAAGTTCCCACTAAGCTCCAGACTGCAGGTGCTTGTGTGACCCATGCAGTGGAGGTGCTGGTAGATGATTCCCTTAGCTCTAAGACTTTTGATGTGAAAACTGTGTAGTACCCGCCAGGTTTTTACTGGGACACTAGAGTCTCGTGATGCTTTGGGATAGGCTCAGTTTATATTGTGTTCTTAGCATAATTAATAATAGCATCTCCTTTCACTCTCTAAAGTGTGCCAGTTTGGAATATGATTGTGCAATTATTCTGTGCTTAACTGGTACTTGTTCCTTATATCTTGTCTGGATAGGTCAGATGCAAGAAAATCCTTACCTTAGGCCTACTAGTGGAGGCCAGCTGGGATCACATCTTCCAGGCACAAGCAGTTGTTGGGTACCTGTGTGATGAGCTGTTTGGCTACCGTTTGCTGCCACGTTCCTGACCCATCTAACTTGGCTCTAGTTTCATACCTAGGACCTTGAACTTCATGTCTCCTAAGGATTAGGCTGGGAAAAATTCTTTCCTGCCTTTTGTCTTTCTGAGAAAAGAAATTATCTATGCTAGATTGGGAGAAAAAGGAAGTCTATCTAATACAAAGAAAGGGTCATTTGATTTAGTACTGGTGATTCAATGCCCATTTGATTTAATGTGTGTCATAATAAAGTCATTCCTAGATTTGATGTTTTTTCTTCATCAAATTACCTACAATCATAATATAATTATTTGTTTTGTTTTTTTTTAGAGAGAGAAACAGAGAGAGATAGAGAGGGAGAGGGAGACAGATAGAGATGGGCTCGTCAGCAGCCTCTCAGCTGCTACGAATGAAATCCAGATGCGTGCACCCCCTTGTGATCAAGTGTGGCATTGCGCCCTTACGTCACTTTGCATCTGGCTAAACATGGGACCTGGGGATTGGAACTGTTGGAGATTGGAACCAGCGTTCTTAGGCTTAGGAGGCAGGTGTCTTAACCGCTAAGCCATCTCTCCAGCCCAATCATAATATAATTATATCAGTGCTGATTGAATATAACAAAAGTTAATCTCAAAATATAAAACTAGAAAGGTTAGGTTGAAAAGTGAGATGGTAAAACAAGAACTCCTGGCAGTCAATTTGAGTCTTTATGAATTGATTCTTTCATCTTCTTGCTATCAGATAGGAAAGGAACATCAATTAATATGTGTACATCGGATAAAAAAAAGTCAAATCTTCACTATTAAATAAAGCATGACATAAGTCCTTCATTCATTCAAAATCTATAGAAACAAGGCACAAAGCAGAAAATGGTCATACTTCATTCTTATACTTTTTAGTAGGTTGAAATGTACTATGCAATTTTATTTCACTCTTAATTTATATTTTGGATCAAACTCCCCTTCCTTACCTTTCTGGGTAACTTTCAGCTATTTGATCCAGAAAGTGTAATTCAGATATATTAACAGTTGAACAAGCAAGCCAAACTGGCATTCCAACCCAGCTACTGTTTCTCTGTGCTGTTCACAGTTTTGGCCTAAACAATTTCCCAGGAGTAATTACTGCTCTCCAGAAAACACTATGGTTCAGAAAAAGAAATAGGGGAAGAACTTTTACTACTTGTAAACCCTTTTGACTGACTTCTGTCTTAGGATGTTGTGGAATGACATTGAGAGAAGTTATTGGCTAAGTACCATATTCCTTGGAACTTGCTAAACAGTAACTCAAGGGTGGTCTGTGCCCTTAGAACAAAATTGCTGAAGTCAGGCTGGAGAGGCAACTCAGCCATTAAAGCACTTGCCTGCAAAGCCTAATGACCTAGGTTTGATTCCCCAGTACCCACGTAAACCAGAAACACAAAGTGGTGCATGTATCTGGAACTCACTTGCAGTGGCTAGAGGCCCATTCTCTTGCTTTGTCCTTGCAGATAAATAAAATATTTTTTTAAAGATGTCAAAATCACCCTGTGTCCCTCCATTGCCTGCTTCAGGGTCAGGAAATGATGCTGGGAAGACCCAAGGCTGGCAGAGGCTCAGCTGGGCCACACCCTATAGGGGAAGAAACCACTAGAAACTTATCTGGTTCAGTTCAGAGTTTAAAATAGCATCCTTTTCCGTGGCAAAAGGAAGGCAGGGAATTTGATCTTATGAGCAAACAAAAAAATCACTGCTGTTTTTATACAGTCTCCATGATTATCTCAATGTGAAATGCTAAATGTTGCTAGAACACTTTTGTTTCTGAGACATGCAGTTAGCAAAACTCTTTTTATGATGTGGGACATTTACGTTCAGTCTGTTTTCTGTTTGATTATTTGATTATTTAAAAAGAAAAAAACCCTAATTCCTTTTTTGCCTGGCATATTTGACTTAAAAAGTATTTTATTTATTTGAGAGAAAGAGAGAGAGACAGATAGGAAGAGAAAGAATGGGCACACCAAGGCCTTCAGCCACTGCAAACAAACTCTAGATGCATATGCCACCTTGTGCATCTGGTTATATGGGTACTAGGGAATTGAACCTGGGCTGTTAGCCTTCATAGGAAAGCATATTAACTACTGAGCAAGCTCTCCAACCCAAGATATTTGAACTTTAACTATTGACTCAGATCAGAGTGGGTTGTTCTTTGCTGGGCCTGTAAAAGTGGGGTTTGCTGCATATTTATTGAACTCATTGCTGCTTCTGCCTTCCTGCCACCCATCATCCTGCCAGCTGCTTTTTCATTCTTCAAATGTTTTATCAACATGGACCTTCCATAAGGACATCAGGTTGTGAATACGTGTGTTGTTTTATGTTTGCCTTATCCATCATTTGGAGATGAAAATTATATAAAAAATCATTTGTATCTTGAACTTTTGGATGTTCCTAAGTCAATTCCATAGTCCCTGTTGTTCAGGTCAAGACACTTACGGATCAAATCAGTGAAGATTCTGACTCAAAATTTAGTAGGCCCACAGGCATGAGGGATGGTCAGCAATGCCCCACAGACTCTGTTCCTGGGTCAGGGATGTTTGTTGCCCTCTTCAAGTTTGCTATTATGAACAAGTATAGGTAGGGGATGGTGGGGGGTGGGGAACTCTGGTAAGAAACCCTAGTGGAACTGAGGAACTGTTGTGTTTGTTACTGGTTGAAATAACAGCACAGGGCCTAGGAATCGTGGAGAAGGTTTGGTTCATAATATGTACCTTTTTTTTCTGTGGTTAGAAACAAAATTATCCATTCCAGTAATTTTGTTAAACAGAAACCACAAAAGAAAAGAAGGTAATGATGAAATGCCAGGGACTGCAACACGTACCTACATGTGAACGTAGTAAGAACTGAAACACCCTGTTGGAAAATAGCAGAAGCAAGTCTTGACAAATAGTTCTACTGCCTCAAATATATTCAAAGTAATGAAAATAAGAATATTGCTCTTTGTGAGTCATAAAATTGACAGTGAGCAAGGAAGTGATCCTACACTTTCTATAAGGCATTGTAAAGGCATGAAGGAGGAATCCATTGGATGAGTTTAGTGAACTAAAACAGTAATTTTCCTGAGTGGAAGGAAATTATCAATGGTGAGAAGTCCAGAAGGAAAGAGAGATATTTTGACCATCTCTGCCTCCCCCAACCCACAAGAACACTTGTTCTTACAATATTGATGCATAAGCATTGAAATATGGTAAAGGGATCACATTAGAGTTAAGCATATTCCTTCAAGCTTTATTTTGTTATATATTGTGTCTTATGTGTGAAATAACTAAATATAAAAATGAAATCGTTTTTTATAACTTTTTTTCTTTTAAAAATATAATTAATTCCTTTTCCAGGTCTTCCAGTTTATCCTTATTAATTACTTATAGATGATACCTATGTTTACATGATAACACACACTATAATTTCAGACTTGATACACTTTCTATAATTAACCATCATTCAAAAGCCTGTCCTTAAATAGCTATACTTATTAAGAAATGGAAACTTTTAAATCCTGGGAATAGCAAACACCTACTCAGATAATCAGAGAAGACTATAGTTCTGGAGTAAAAGGAACGTGTGCTCACGTGCCAATTGCAGAGTGACTGTGATGTCACCTGTAACCTCTGTGAACTCACTTTTCCCATCTGTACTAAGTGTAGTTCCTAATAAGCTCTAGTGTTTCAGGAATTCGGTAGGAGATATGCAAAGTGCTAATAATGACACACAGAGCTTTAAGTTCTAGGAACTCCACAGCTATCCTAGGATTCTATGAGATCATTCATATGCCATCATGCTTTTAAAAGCTTGTTAATAATCTAAGCATTCATAATGTAGTATTCCTGAATATGTTCTTCAGAAATATTAAGAATGACAAAATTTCTATTTAAAGTAGAAAATATATATTTTTTTGTTTCACACGAGGTTTAGTTCTTGAAATACAGGACTTTCAGTTCTAAAACTGGAAAGACTCAGGCAAACTTGGATGTATTAGTAACCCTGGCATCACCTCACAGGTACCTGGACCTTAACATCAACTTGGATTCCCAAGATGAGGACCTCAGGCTAGCAACATCAGCTTTACCAGGAAACTTGTTAGAGATGTGCTTTCTTGAGGCTCAGCCCTAATCACAGGTCATTTCTGTGCACTTGGCATGGCAAAGTTTGAAAGACACAGGTCTTTCACATGTCACATTTTACAGAGATGGGTAGAAAAAGAGGGCAATATATTAGGCAGTTTCAATTTTCTTAGGACACATGAGTCAGTATTTTCATAGCTTGGCCATCCCATCATTAAAGGTGCCCAGGTACTATATCGGTTAGCTTCAAGTGTAAGGTGCGAGTAATGAGAAGACAAAGATGTTACAGCCAACTCAACAGGTTAGCCAGGAAGGAAGTTGTCTCATGTTAAAGTTTTGAGGGAAGGTGAGTAGAATTATTCAAACTAAAATGTGGCAAAAATCTAAAAGTTTCCTTAACTTGGTAAGATATTACATAGTCAGTATCTGAGGATGGGCATCTGGGTAGGAAATATATGTATGTATATGCCAGATAATCCCTCTGGAAGGAAACACCCAAGAGCCTCCCAAGTTAATGCCCTTTTAGTCCTCCAACAACCTCACAAGTCTGTTCCTCTGGACAGATCTTGTTTCTTTTACAAATCAAACCAGGATAATTTACATAGTACCTGATTACTGTGTAGGACTTTGAGCATTCAAATTTCCCAGTCACTGAATTGTGCAGCCATTCATTTTATCCCATGATATGGATACCCATATTTCTTTCACACAAATCTTTCTACTCTTCATAGGGATTTCTCTTGCCTTTATGTTACAGATTGAGAAAAGCAACAGAAACAAACAAATAATTTCTTAATGATGAAGGCAAATGATTGATAGAAAAAGTGAAAAATAATTAAATTCTAGCTGTTACCACTATTCCAGGGGAGTTGTGAGAATGTTAGCAAATAACCCCAAGGTACTATGACTTGATAAACATAATTATTTATCAACAGCCAATTTGTCACAACTCCTAATTTTTCTAGCATGAGACTGAATGACCTTTCTGAAATTCTCTAAGCCATGTTCTAGTCAGGTTACATTCAATGGAATTACAATGGTTACTTTCTTTAACAAATTAGTTCTATTAGTAATCTTTTTTGCAGTTTTTTTATTAGTTATTATACAGTGTATATACAGCCATGATGGTGCCATCATTAGCCTTCTCCCTGTCCTCCCCACATGGGTAATGTGGGTCTTGCCTTATGGGGGTAGCCATCAGTTATGCAGGAGAGGCAATGACTCTGTGTATAATGACCCAACTCATGGCCCTAACAATCTTTCTGCTCCCTCTTTCACGAATTTCTCTGAGCCATGTTGGGTTCGTTTTAGGTCTATTTCAGTGACGAGATTGTGTGAGTCTCTGTGTCTCTGGATATCTGATTTGGTAGGGGTTGGGCGTTCTTGGTGTCTATCTCCTTCGCCCTTGTGCTAGTATCAGGTTCACTGATAAAGCAGCACTCTTGCTCATTTCCCTTATAACTCTAAAGTAATCTTAAAGGTATTCAATAAACAGGTTGTGGGTAACCTTCTTATACTCTCATTTATTTTCCATTATGAAATTTCTTCACAACTGAATTAAATGAAACCACATATTAACCCCTATACATTGAAAATATCCACAGCTTATTGCTCGGTAAGACAAAAAAAAGTAGAAATTTCCAGTCCAGAACTAATTACACATATAAACCTTTATGGCATCCTAAGGAGGAGGTATTCTTTTCTGCTACTATGATAAATACCTGAGCTAAACCAATTAAGAAGAGGAAAGGTTTATTTTGGCTCATAGTTTGGGACATTTCAGGCCATGATGAACTGACTCCATAGCTTTGGTCCTAGGGCAGCACAGCGCATCATGGGGAAACACACAGCTGAGCAACTGTTCAGCTCATGGCAGCAGAAAGTGAAATTTGAGAGAAAGAAGAGCCTGATGCCCCACGATCCCCTGCCCTTTGAGAGAACACCCAGTTACCTGTCTTCCTGCCATCAGACCAACCTTTGAAGGTTCTGCCACCTCTGAATACTGTCACTAAGTGGGGACAAGTGTCTACTGCATGAGCCTTTGAGGAATATATAACCAAACCATAGCATAGGTTAATATTGAATCAGTGACTTATAAAGGGTGGTGTGTGACTACAGAGAGGTGAACTTTCACATCTGTACCTTGTTTCCATTCTAGTCCACCTTTTCTGACCTCTAAGCTAGTGGAGAGAAGGAAAGGCTACATGTTCATGTGTCTTCCTAAAGAATAGAGTTGACTTTGGAAAATAAAAAGAGATTTCTGAGAGGCAGATGCAAATAGACTGAAGGCAGAGAACACGCCTGCCAGTGTTGCTCTCTACTCATCAGCAAACTCTCGCTCATTGGCTTAGGGTGCACAATCCCCAAGAATTCAAGAGTGACACCTAGATTTGTTTTATTTTTTTATTTCTATTTTCCTTGATCTGGAACCAATGTAGGAACAAATATCAAGCCAAAAAAGAAGAAGAAGGAGGAGGAGGAAGAGGCAGAGAAGGTCTTGGGGAGATAGCTAAGTTAGTAAAGTGCTTACCTTACAAACATGAGGGCCTGAGTTCCCACACAAATGCCAGACACAGTGGCATACACCTTTAATCTCAGCAGTAGGGAGGTGGAAATGGGTGAATCCTTGGAGCTTGCTGGCCAGCAAGTCTAGCCTACTTAGTAACTACTAGGCCAGTGAGAGATCCTGATTTTTCTTTTTAAGGCAGATAACAGAGAATAACACCAGAGGTTGTTCTCTGGTCTCCACATGCAGACACAGAAAGTAGAGTTCAACACTGAGCAAGTCCATGCTGGAAAGGGACGACATCCCTGTAGTTTATATGAAACAAAAGGACCAAAATGCCTTGAGGGGATGCTCAGCTGGAAAATCATGTTACATTGTTGGGCTCAGGCTTTGAGCTGGAATCTAGCAGAAATCTCCATTGATTCATCTTATGGAAGCTTTGCCTTCAGGAAGCTCTATTTGACCCCTTGTCATGTCCAAGATGGAGCCACTGTGAATACTGTGCCCAAGGAGCTCTGTTGAGGGGTTTCTTCTACCTTGGCCCAGGAAAATCAGTGAAGAAAAGAGCCTAAAGTCAGAGCTGTCATGACCTGCTCTCTGGAGTTTACTATTTATTAACTGCAATGTCACACACCTATTTGTCACTTTTATTTCCAAAAAGAGAGTCATGCCATATAATAGTGAGGAATGCTGTGGTCTCATTTGTCAAATATGTGTTGGGTTTTTCTCTATTTCCACATGAGGAGATCAGATTCATGGACCCAACGGTGAAGAGCATTGTGTGACCAACCTTAAAGGCTGAGCTTTTAGGTTTCTCCTCCTAACAAATGAGAGACAATTGAATAATAAAACTCAGCAGATACAGAGTTGCCTGAGTCACTTTCTTTAAATGACATGGTACGCTAAATTGAAGCCTAGATAATAACTGTGAATTCTATAAAGTTTAACTATTTTACACGTTCAAGTTTCTCTTTATGGGGCAAGAGAAATAGCATAGTTGGTAAAATGCTTGCCTCATAAACATAATGACTTGAGTTTGACTCTAGTAAAAGGGCTAGGAGTGGTGGTGTGAGCCTATAATCCCATTATTGGGAGAACAAGACAGGAGGTTCCCTGGGGCTCACTGGCCAGCTAGTTTAGTGTAATTGCTGAGCTCCAGGCCAGGCCAGAGAGACCTTGTCTCAGTGAGAGAGACCTGGTCTCAGTGAAGGTGGATGGCAAGCTCACACAATATGCTTCTAGAAACAATTACAGAAATGTATTGTTCCAACAAGGCATATCAGTTTGAGGAATGAAGCTATAAAAACAAGACCTGCAGAAGAACCAATCCTCTGAGACTTCTTATAGTTTTATTGCCAATACATATTAGATGTTATAAAAATAATGTTAAATATTTGCAACAAGGAATTATAGAACAGAAATGAAGCATTTCTCTAATAAAAATAAATCATAACTTTGATTTGTGAGAAAGGAAAGGCTGAAAAATAGCTAACAATTGTTAAATCTTACTAATGCAAAAAGATTGATATATTTTATCATATGTAACCATTACAACAGTCTTGTTAAGTGGTTATTATAATTCTCACTTTGAAGTTGAGGAATATAAAGCTCAAAAAAATTAAGAAAGTGAACCAAAATTACAAAAGCTAGCAAGCAAAGTAACTGGGATTCAAATTTGGATGTGTGTAAATCCAAAATCACTCTCATTGTTTCTGGATATGAGGGAAGCTAATTAAACACACCTCCTGTGTTCTCTCTTGAGTTTGAACCCAGCTGAGAAATAAGACTGAACAGACACAGAGATGTAGTTGTAGTATTTTTTTTTATTAAGTTGAAACTTTGTATGGACAGATCATGTGTTGGTACCATCATTGCCTTCCTCTCTGCCCCACTCCACGGAGGGCCTCCTTAGTGGGATTGCTGGAATTCACCATGGGTTTGTGGGTTACGAGCTGGGAGAGCAACAGCCAGTCATTGCGGGGGGCAATGCCTTTGGATATTTTCTACTACCCTGTGGCTCTTACATTCTTTCTGCCTCCTCTTCTTCAAAATTGCCTGAGCCTTGGTGGGTGTCCTTTAAGTCTACTTTAGTGTTGAGCTCTCAGCAGCTTCTGGGTTTCTGCTTTGGTGTGTTTTGAGTCTCCTCAGTGTCTGTCTGCATCAGCCTGGCTCAGAGTGTCAGGCTCGTCATGGCAGCAGCACTCTTGCTCATCTTCCACTTCCTCGGTGGTTTCACCTGGGCCCTGGCTGGTATGTTGGGATGGTTCTTCTCCTACCAGGGAGTCAGCTATCCTTTCTTGTCTTGTTGACAGATTTTGGTTGTTCTCAGTTCTTACTGCCTTCTGAAAGAGAAAAAACAGATTCTCCAATGCAGAATGAGGTCAGCCTAGGTTAGGGGATAAGCACTGTTAATTTAGAGAGATTCTGATAGGTATAACCTCTCTCTCTCTCTCTTCTGTGCCTCTCTTTTTGAGGTAGGGTTTCACTCTAGCCCAGGCTAATCTGAAATTCACTAAGTATGCTCAGGCTGGCCTGGAACTTGTAGTGATCCTCTACCTTTGCCTCCCCAATGCTGGGATTAAAGAAAGGCATGCTTGGCTGGAGTTGAAGTATGCTTTTTTTTTTTTTTTTTTTTTTTTGAGGCAAGTCCAACAGACTGGCCATTTTTATGCAAGACAGTAGAGAGAGAGAGAGAGAGAGAGAGAGAGAGAATTGGCATGCCAGGACCTCCAACCATTATAATCAAACTCCAGATGTGTGTGCCACCTTGTGCGTATGTGTGACCTTGTGTGCTTGCATCACCTTTGTGCCCCTAGCTTACGTGGGATCTGAAGAGTTGAACATGGGTCCTTAGGCTTTGCAGGCAAGCATCTCTCCAGCTTCTTCAAGTAAACAAAGAAAATGTCACATGACACAGAAATTGAAAATTTCTGCTTTCTGCTGCCAGAAGAGAACATATTCTGGTCTTTGTCCCCCATTCTCGACAAGTCAGTGTGGCTTGGCTTACTGCACAGGGTTTTGAATTTCAGAGCTGAGTTTGGATGATAGAGGACCATTGAATTGTGTTTGCCAAACATCCTGTTATGGGCTGAATTATATTCCCAAAATTCATGAGCTGAAGTCTTAAACAAGTATCTGACTATGTTTAAAAGGTGGCTTAGTGGAAATGAAGTCAGAGGGTGGGCTCTAATCCAGTATGAAAGGTGTTCTTATAGGAATGGGAAGAGATACCGAGGAGATACATGCAGAAAAAGGGCTATGTGAGGTCACATCTGTGAACAAAGGAAAGAGGCCTTTGAGGAAAGCTATCCTGCCATCATCTCTGTTTTGAGAACTGTAAAAAGATGGTTTTTGCTTGGTCACTCACTCTGTGATACTTTGATGTAGCTGCTTAGCAACCAACATATATACCAGGAGGAAAGCTTCCTCCACATTCTCCTTCCCCCATCTTATAGGTATATTTTCTTCTTTTTTTTTTTTTTTTTTTTTCCTCTGCCCTACTCTTCCCTTTCCTTCTCTTCTTCCTTATTTCTTCTCATTTTTTCTTATATATTCATTTGCTTTTTCAGAGAACTAAATCTAGACTTGACCAACAATTCAACTCATTTGGTTCATAAAGACAGATGGCTTTGTTACTATCGTGATTTAATTTTTATAGGCTCTGAATGTAAGTTATTTCTCTGAGAAAAAAATCAGAAACAAGTTTTTGGGCCATTTTCATGAGTCTTAAGAGAGAAGGAGGGATGACATAGGAAAAGACCATGCAATGAGTAAACATGATAGGCTTTAGCTGTTGGTTTGAATCCAGACTAGAAAATCATTACTTTCTAAAATCCCTGCTGGTTTGGGTCTAGAAAATTCTATGTGAAAGGATATTAGTTTGAAAAGAATTTGTGATGCTTCCTAACTAGAGGAAAGTTTTAATAGCTGTCTTTTCTGTCCTCATGTAGAACATCTTTGTTCCATATATGTTTTAGGACAATCACGCTACATGTAAGAGTAGCCATTTATAATTTCTCACTGGCCGACATGAAAATACCTTAGAAAATGGCTCAAAACCTGAAAGCAGTCCTTCCAGCAGAGCTGTGCTGTAATATAATTCTTCACCATACCAGAGTTTGGGGTCTGCTCCTGGGTGAAACTTATGCTTCTTGGAAGACCACTGGTAAATAAATATCAAAGTGAGCATGAATTTGGGAGTAAGAAGGACAGCCTTGCTCAACCTAGTACAATCAGAGAAACCTCGTTGCAACTCTTTCAGCCCAAACCCACCATACCTGGCATTGACAGTGCTGAAGAAGCTCCTGTTTGTCTTGTATTCCAAACTCCCTCAGACTCCGAGAGCCATGTGATGTCAAGTAGATTCCTCACTGTGGGAGACAGAAGAGCATTTGTAGGGTTCTTGCTTGTTGTGAATTAGGTAACAGACTCAAGTGGCTTTGACAGGCAGAACACATTTTATAATGTCTGCTATATGCTTCATTGTTCTTTAAAGCAATAGAAATAGACCCTGAAGACTTTGAAAACAAGGCAGAAAATTGGCATGGCAATCAAGAATAACACATCAGTTTAAAATATGATAGAAATAGCTTCTTAAAAACTGCCTTCCCAAGAAAAGATAATGAATTGTCAATTATGCTTGCCAAAATACAATTTTCATAGTCAGTCCATCATGTACTGAATTTTTTTCCAAATTAAAAATGAATCAGGGAGTTGAAGTCACTTGAAAGAAACAGTTTTTAAAAACACAGTTGCCGACACTCAGACAAACCAACCCCCAAATGAAACTCTGACAAGCAGGCCAATACATTTCTAAAGTCAGAATTGAGATTTTTATACTGTGACATGTAATTGCTGAATTGTACTGGAGAGAAATCCAGTACACTTTGCTTATTATCATCTTAGCCAAACTAGATCTGTAGATCAAAATAACAGTCAAGATAACTGGGTAGCAAGCTAGGAACGTGGACTGATGAAAATCACTTCCATTTCCATGGTCCCTAAGAAATTTGCTGAATATAATTGTTACAGAAGCCTTAGAAAGAACACAATGAAATGCTTGCATCTGAAAAGAAGAGAGCTAGCCTGGAAACATCTGGAAAAATTGAATTTTCTTCTATTCCTTTCCCCAGTGTGAGAAGGCTCAGGATATAGAAGGAGTTAGAACCTGGCCTTCTCAGAATTGAAAAATTTGAAAAAGTAGAACAAGAGCAGGTATTGCTAAAATAACAGAGAGTAATGAAAAAATTTGAAACTATTTTAAAATCTTTCAAGCTCTTGGACAATTTGGGCTTGTTTAGCAAGCTTGTCAATGCCTTACATGATATTTGCCAGAAAGAACCTTGAGAGTTCATTAACAATATGGACCTGAAAACCAGCAGCCTTGTGAGTCCCTAAGTGTCCATAATTAAAGAAGTTGATTTCCATATATTTCATCCTATCCAACAGGAACTTATAAGAGTAGTCATTATAGACAGTTACTGTTTTAAGGCTTAGCATATGCAAAATGAATGGCAAATACTTTCTGTTTGATGCAATTACTGAACACATTTTCTGATTTGTTTCACTTTGCCTTTGGAATATTCAGAGATTATTTTCAAGCAAGCAAGCATCTTTGACCATGGATCCATCTCCCCAACCCTACATCTTACTATCTGATGACTTAGTTACCTCAAATGCAATGCAAAAAGTTATGTCCTCAGTAGAATTTACACTGCATATTTAGACACAGTGCTTAGGAGCCAGTGGCCTTGATTTTAAAGTCTCCCCCACTATTGTGTATTGAGAAGAGCAGTGAATCCAGAGCTTGTATAGATAACTTAAAGTCCAGGTGCTGCTAATAATAAACCCTCCGAACTTCTCTGGGCCCTATGGCTCATCTGCAAATGGAATCCTTCCAGCTCCAGGACTCCAGGCCTGTAGCTATATCTAATATGACAGATTATCCCATAGAGAAAATAGGTGAGAAGTCATGGAACTGGAACGTGGACAGATAATCAACAGATTAAAAACAAAGTAATAGGGCTGGAGAGATGGCTTAGCGGTTAAGGCGCCTGCCTCCTAAGCCTAAAAACGCTGGTTCCAATTTCCAGCGGTTCCAATCTCCAGGTCCCACATTTAGCCAGATGCAAAGTGACGCAAGGGCGCAATGCCACACCTGACCACAAGGGGGCGCACGCATCTGGATTTCGTTCACAGCAGCTGAGAGGCTGCTGGTGTGCCCATCTCTGTCTGTCTTCCTCTCCCTCTCTCCTCTCTCTGTGTCTCTCTCAAAAAAAAAAAAAAAACAAAGGAATAAAAGAGAGGGAGAACAAAGAAAGGAGAGTATTAAGAAAGAAGAAAAATGAGGTTTGGTTGTATAAGGAATAGGCAAGATGCTGGATATTGGAATTCCAGTGAAAGTTCAGGGCTATAAATGGCCTTGACTGATAGGTCAGTCATGTCAGTCCTGCTGTCTCCTGACTTTTCAAGAATTAGAATTTGCAGATACTAAATTTCTCCTTGTGTCAGTATGGAAGTGAGAATGTAATCAGGAGACTTTTTGAAATGCTTTTAGCAAAGGGAATAGAAAGCCAAACAATCATCGATATAATGGAAGAAAATTTTCTCAAAGTAAAAGAAAAAGAAAAAGAATTCTGAAGAAAGGGCCCTTCAAGAGCACAGCAGCATATTAAAATGAAATAAAAAATCTTACATGAAATTACATGGCCTTCATGAACAATTAAAAATATTATTTTTCCAGAGAGAAAAGGTCACACATTTTATATTACAAATTTGAATACCATTAGTCCTCTCAAGGATAATACTCAAAGCTACAAGACAATGGAAAAATGCCTTCTCATCTGCAAAAATAAGAAATAAATAATTCTAGTCTAAATTTATATAGCTGGTAGAGCTCTCAAATAAAAAGATGAAACAGTCTGAAAAAATACTTTCCACACAATTTCTTAATATTTTGTTGCTTACAAGATAATTTGATGTACCAAAATGAGAAACAAATAAGCAATGAAGAAAGGGGGTATAAATTCAGAAAACAGGGGCCAGGTGTGGTGGCACATGCCTTTAATGCCAGCACTCAGGAGGCAGACATATGTGAGGCCAGCATGGGAATACAGAGTGAGTTCCAGATTAGCCTGGGCTAGAATGAGACCATACCTTGAAAAATCAACAAGAGAAAAGAAGGAGTGGCTACGAGGTAAGTGACCAAAGAGACTTATTGGCCTATTGTTAAAGATATGTCCTAAACAGTTCATAGACAGTGACATTTGGAACAGGAGGAAAAAGTAGTACAGCAAGGCCACAGGGAAAGAAAGATGACTTTATGCATTTGCTCCTATTGGTAGAAGATTTGTAGATCATATGGGGATTTGGAAAAATAAGTGAGAACGCATCTAGACACAAGACAAAAATTACTTGTGAAAGAAGCAAAGTTACAGAAGAAAGGAATGTAATCATAGTAGATTACATGGCTCTCTAAATGTTTTTACATCATAAAAATATAAGCACTAAGCAATTCTGTAATCACAAGCTGTGATAAAAACTATATTGGATGGATGGATGAGAGGAAAATGTGTATGTTGAGAGTGATGTCAGAGAAGCTGGTTCTCATTTTCCACTTTGGGAAGTCAATATTCAGAATCAACTTAATGACCTTTGATGTATTAAGAAATACCTATGGAGGGTTGGAGAGATTGCTCAAGTGGTTAAGCCTAAAGACCTGGGTTTTATTCCCCAGTCCCCACATAAAGCCAGATACAAAAAGTGGCACATGTGTTTGGAGTTTGTTTGCAGCAGGGAAGTCTATATATCTATGTATCTATCTATGTATCTATGTAGGTATGTATGTATGTGTCCATCTATCTATCTATTTATCTATCAATCATCTATCTTTATCTTCCTTTCTAATGAATAAATAAACAACTATTTTAAAAAAGAAATACCAGTGGAAATGGTAAAGAACACCACTGGTGTTCTTTCTAGACTATGAGGGCTTTAACTCATCATTAGATAAATAATGAATCAGAAATGTGATGACATCATCAGGGAGGTGATGAAAGATGAAAGGTGAGGTATAGTTGGAAGAAGCAGGTCACTGAGGATGTGACCTCAGCACTATATCTTACTCTGGTACCTTCCTGATGCTAGGGTATTCATCTTGTCTGCCTCCTGCCTGCCAAGAAGTGAAGAACAACCTCTGCCACATGCTCCCACTGCCACAAGGTTCTGCTGAAGTACATGGGGTTAAGCAACCATGGCCTGAACCCCTCAAACTGTAAATCAAATTAAATCTTTATTCTCCTGGTTGTTTCTGTCAGGCACTTGGCCATAGCAATGAAAAGAGCAACTACTGTAGCATATAAAATTCAATATAAGCAATTATGAAAAAAAGTAAAAAGCAGAATAAACAAAAGAATTAGAAATAGTTATCCCAGCGGAACAGAAATCAAGGAGAAAACTGCTTGTTTTTATTGTTGGGGACTGTATTAGTTACTTTCTCATTAATGGAACAAAAGACCTGACAGGGGCTGGAGAGATGGCTTAGCCATTAAGGTACATGCCTGCAAAGCCCAAGGACCCAGGTTTGATTCTCCAGGTCCCACATAAGCCAGATGCCCATGGTGGCACATGTGTCTGGAGTTCATTTGCACTGACATGCTGATTCTCCCTCTCTCTCCCTCTCTCTGTCTCTAATAAATAAATAAATAAATAAAAATAAAATCTTTTTTAAAAAGACTTGACAAAAATTACTGTAAGGAAGGAAGGGTCCATTTCAGCTTATAGTTCCAGGTGACAGTCTATCATGGTGGGGAAGGCATGGCAGCAGGATCTTGAAGCAGAGCTGGTCACATTCAGCCCTGTGAGGGAGCAAAGCGCTGCTACTCAGCCAGCCATCCTCTTTTGTAAAGTTTAGGATCCCAGCCCATGGAATGATCCCACCCACAATTAGCCAGTCTTCCCACCTCAACTAACCTAATCAAGATAATACCTCGCAGATGTGCCCAGAAACTAACCTAAGTCCCAAAATCCCTCACAGGTAAGTCTAGGTCCTATGGAGTTGATAGCAATATAGATCATCACATAGACTTTGTAGTAGTATGTGAGCTTTTGATTTGTATGTATTAATACTATACAAAATACAAAAATTAGATCTAAAGTATATTTGGACTGCAGAGATGACTGATGTAAAACCTCAGACAATCTCTAAAAGACATTTTATCTTTCCTTTACATGAGACAGTCAAGGCCCAGTGAGACTGCAAGTGGCACAATTATTAAGAGACAGAACCATGAACCAAACCTAGAGTGATTTCCTGTTTTAGGTTTCCTCACTTTATCCTTTGGCTTATATTCGTCACATTTCCTTAAATAATATCATCCACACACGGCTACCTAAAATATCTGGAGATAAGAATAACATCCTTCATTAGGCATATCTGAGCTAGACAAATGAAATCAAACCTGCTCTCACATCACTGATGTACCCCTGGCGTGGCAATACCCTGAAGAACAGAGGTGAACATTCAGGTAAAATCTTAATGCTTTTTCTAGTGGATAAATGCTTCCTTAGATCATCCCAAGACACAGGAACTGATCTTATCACTTAATAAATGTTCTCCATTTGATTCAGTACACCTGGGAAATAAGATTTCTATTTGCTTCCAAGACAGGATTGCATTAAACCTTGATGATGTACCTGTCATTGTGGTTAGACAAGAATATTTTAAGTGAGTGTCAATTATATTATTGGAGCGCTCATCTAAGTTTACCTTGTCAGAAACCTAGGAATCTTTATGAGCTCACAGTTTTCTGCGCTTACTCGTCAGTAGCTGCTGTTTAACATTGCCTCCACAGGCACATACAGAAAACATCAGTAGACTTCACTCTGGTAGCCCAAAATTTTTGTGTCCTTTGGTACAGGTTCCTGGAAACGTCATTATCATGTCTGTTTACAATGTGCAGAATTCAATGGCAGCTCCTATTAACTAAACAAAATCTAATTATGTCAAAATTGGACATTGCTTAAAGAAGAATGGTTGGCTTTCATTCTACCTGATATGTGAGTACCTGCAAAAATGGTAAATGTCAAAATGTTCTGTAGACAACTTTTAAAAGAATTGGTAGGAAAAAATTAGATGAAATTGGAACATGTCCTACCAATTTGATGTTTCTACTCTAAGTCTTTGTGTGTTAGATTTATGAACCCTTCAACTTCTAGGCAAAATGGTATGTAAATGTGCATTTTTGCAAAAAGAATGTTCCATGACTTTTATGAAATTTTAGAGATAGTCATAACCTCTACAACATTAAGAACACTGCTCTGCATAATGGAATATGTGAAGAACACTTTAATTAGCTTCTTTTTCATGGAAAAAAAAGGACTTTTTGTAAGAGGCACTAGAAAATTTCTGAGACATAGGAGAGCATTAAAAATTACCTCTTTCATTATTATTCAATACATTTCCCATTTTTGATATCATGAATATCAAAGTTCATCTAAGATGAATGGTCATGCAATTCACAGTTCCTTATTTTCTACCATTTAAGGATTCATGGGATATTAGTAGATAATATCAGTAGATAATAGCTTCCTAACTGATTATTCTGCTTCTCTCTCTGGATCATATGCTGAACATTTTTAATCATTCAGTGATCTCAATAGAGTAGCCTTGCTCATCTTTCTCCTTGTTGGTTTCTAGCAGTGTGTGTGGTGGTTTGAATGTAAAATGTCCCTCATAGACTCATGTGTTTCAATGGACTGTTCAGGAAAGTTGTGGAGGCTTTGGAATGTGCAGCCTTGCTGGAAGACATATGCTACTAGAAATGGGCCTTGGGGTATTATAGTCCAGACCCACTTGCCACACTCAATTCTCTCTCTACTTTTTCCCTGATGGTGTGACAACAAGATAACTGGCAATGCTGCTGCTATGCTTTTCCCAACATGATGAAACTTCCCCTTGAAACTGTAAGCCAGAAATAAATCTTTTCCTTCCATAAGCTGCTTTCTGGTTCAGATGGTTGTCTCAGCAATGAGCAGGTAACTGATGCAACTGCATTCCATAAAGATTAATAAAGGCTGAGGCTGTATTATAGGGCTCTTGCCTTTATTACAATGCTCTGGGTTTCATGTACAACACAGCATACTAAAATAGAAGAAGAAGCAGAGAAAGAGGAAAAAGGAGGAGGAAGGAGAGGAGGAGGAGAGAGGAATATGACTTAATGTACTAAAACCACAACCAGTACAATGGCTTAGCATCCTTCTCTTGCTCTGTGACCAGTATGCCAACCTCCTATTTCCCTATAGTAAGGTTATAGAAAATCATTAGATGATGTCTGTGCAGCCTTTAAACTCCCAAGACTCAGGCTAAAAGCAATGAAAAATTGTTACTCTGAATTGATGACTTAGGAAATCTTGACTATGAACTCTCTGTTAATCAACCCTGGCAATTGCTGTGACTTAATGTTCTCTTCAATCCCAACTCCTGTTGGTTACCAACTGGCCAGTAAAGATTTCTCACAAGAGGACTGTTCTGAGGCTTCCGATGATTTCAGGCCAACAAAATCAAAAGGACTTTCATTTTTCCCTAATGGCTAAAGATATTGAAGATCTTTTTAGATGTTTATTAGCCATTTTTATTTCTTCCTTTAATTTTTTAGGAACATATTTTGTATGGATACATCATGCATTGGTACCATTTTTCCCTCCTCCTTATCCCCATTCTGTTGGGGACTCTCCTCAGTGGTGTTGCCGGCATTCCCCCACGGGTTTGTGGATTATGCATTGTGGGAGCAGCAGTCAAGTTATTTGGGGGAGGCAATGCCTCTGGGCATGATGTCCCAACCTGTGGCTCTTACAATCTTCCTGCTCCCTCTTCCACAAAATTCCCTGAGCCTTGGTGGACATGCATCAAGTCTTCTTCAGTGATGAGCTCTTAGGAGCCTCTGGATTTCTGCTTTGGTATGTTTTGAGTATCCTCAGCATCTGTCTCCTTCACCCTGGCACAAATTATCAGGCTCACCATGGAAGCAGCACTCTTGCTCATCTCTCCAATTCCTCTGTTGTTTTACCTGGGCATTGCCTGAAATGCGAGGGATGGTTTATCTTCTCAGTCTCACTACCTTCTGGAAAAGAAAAACTGATTCTCCAGTGGGAAGTGAGAACTCTCTGTTAAGTTCTCTGCCCCAGTTTTTGAATGGATAATTATTTTTTTAGTTCTTGTTCTAGATATTAAATCTCTATTGGATATATAGTTGGTGAAGTTTTTCTCATATTCTATAGATTGTCTGTTGACTCTATTGATGGTTTGCTTAGCTATAAAATAGCTTTTAAGTTTCATTAGATTCCAATGATTAAACATTTGTGTAACTCCCTGATCTTCTGGGGTCATATTCTGAAAGTAATTCCTTATGTTTACATCATAGAGTGTTCTTCCTATTTTTAATTCTAGTTCCAGAGTTTCAGGTCTTATACTGAGGTCCTTGATCCACTTGGAATTGATTTTTGTGCAGACTGAGAGAAGAGGGTCTAGATTCATTCTTCCAAATGTGGTTATCCAATTTGTCCAGCACCATTTGTTGAAATGCTGTTGTTCTTCCAGTGTGCATTTTTGACCTAAAAAAAGTCACTAAAAAAATCAAATGACAACAAATGCTAAGGAGGATATGGAGGGAAAGGAAGCCTCACCCACTGTTGGTAAGAGTACAAACTTGTATACTGACTATGGAAATCAGTATGGAGCATACACAAAAATTTAAAAATACATCTTTGACTTGATCCAGGCATACCACTGCTAGGCAGATACCTTAAAGATTCTACTGTTTGCTATAGAGATACTTGTTCAGCCATGTTTATTGCTGCTTTATTCACAATAGCTAGGAAATGGAATCAGCCCAGATTCCCATCAACTGATGAATGGATGAACATGTGGTACATATACACAATGAATTCTACTCAGCACTTAAGAAAACGAATTTTGTAGGAAAATGGATGGACTTGGAAAAAATCATACTAAGCTCGCAAGACCCTCAAAATAGAAGAAAAAGTTGATGACATCAAATTAAAAGAGAGACTAATGGAGAGAGGGAGGGGATATGATGGAGATTGGAGTTCTAAAGTGGAATGGGGGAGGGGAGGGAAATATCATATGTTTTTTGTATGTAAGTATAGAAGGTGTCAATAAAAATAATAATTTTAAAAAAATCATACTAAGCGAGGTTACATAATCTCAGATAGATAAATGCTTCATGTTCTCTCTTATATGTGATTACTAACATAGAACAATTTGATTTATTTATAAGTTGTAATAAATATTAGTAGTAGTGGTGAGGAAGCTAGAATGAGGCTTGGAAAGAGGAGAATCAAGGAGGAATGAAAAGAGGGGATGTCAGACAGGCAAGTGAAGGAACAGAATACAGGGCAGAAGGTTCTTAGGAGTGACGGGGAGAATAAAGGATGGAAGAGGGAAATATACAAAACTAATAATGGCATGAATCAGTACCATAGAAACTGTCCTCTTGGTTACCTAATTAAAAGACACAACTCTTACTAAGAGAAGGGAGAATACTTTGTTCAGAAGTACCCTATAAGGGGAGATAAAGCTCTACCCTAAAACCACAGGCTCTTGCTAATAAATACCCATGCTAAAATGGGGTTACCCCCCACATTGAGGTATTGGTCAGGGAGGACCAGGAGGCTCAAAACAGTGTGGACCATTGCCAAAGCACTTGCTTACCCATCACATCTAAATGATAAGACCCTATTGCTAAAGACACCACAGCTATGCTTGTAGTACATCAAGAGATCATACTGGAACTGAGATGGAAGCCAGTTCCCTTCTTTTCCTGCTGGCTAGCCCTCATAGTGCTAGAAAGTGCTATGCTAGCTGCTAGGAAATAATGGTCACTAACAGTGTGAACAAGCAGGAGATCCTTCAAGCTACAAATCAACCAGGCGGGCACAATGTACACACCTGTGTGACAGTGGCACACAACCTATGGGAATAATGAACCGCTCTCTTACTGGACATGAGATCCACTCAGTGGTTAGGAATTCATACCTGGTACTGAGAACCAAGTCACAGACCCTAGAGGGAAGTTCCCACTGTTCTTTGGCTAAAAGGAGAGGATATGCCCATCATAGTCTTCTAAATGTCTATGCATATCCTCTTTGACCCATGATGCTCTCACTTTTGGTTAGAGAATCTGCTTTTTACAGACGGTAGTGAATACATGGGCATGACCCATCAGTATGACAAGAAAAAGCTGACTACCTAGTATGAGATGAATTATGTCTATCAATCTACCAGAGCCCAGACAACATTACAGAAGAAGTAGCAAATTAAATATGAGTGCTGCCTTCACTGCTTGCCAGAGAACCTCCTCCAGGGAGATGATAACAGAAACTGAGGAGACTCAGAATTCGTCAAAGCAGAAAATCAGAAGCTTCTGAGAGATCAATACTAAATGAGTATTATAACATGCCCTCCCAGGCTCAGGAAACATTATGCAAAAAGTGCAGAAATATTGTAAAAGCCTTAGGGAAGGAGTACCCTGAGGCATTGTGTCCTCACAAAGAATAAATGGTTCAATCCCGACCCCACAGGGAATACTGATAATACTGAGGGCCTTCAGTGGAATGGGGCAGGGGAGAGGGAACATGAGATGAACCCAATGGGAATATGACCAACACATAATATGTTAAAAATAAACTAAAAAAGAAGAAAAATAAATCATTCAAGAAATATATCTATTCAAAAAGATTGAAATGACTAGACCATACATATTGAAATAGCACTTTTTTATTAGCAAACAAAACATTAGGTTTCACAATAATGTTTCAAATAATTTTTTTACCATCTTCCCTTTCTGCCCCACAATATAGTGTTCTTTCTGTTTTCATAATACATGTTTGCTTTTGCCCTTCCCTCTCCTTGTCATCACCACTTGTTCCCTTTTGGGGGTATTTCATCTCAAATCATAGCCCACACTCAGTCTCATATTTACTTATTTATATACATACAAACATAGGATCTATAATGTGAGAACATACAAATTTTGTCTTTCTTTGTTATGGTTACCTCACTTCTTTCCAATTCCATATGTTTCTCCTCAAATTTCATGACTTCATTTTACTTTATAGCTGAGTAAAACTCCACCATGTATATACACCACATTTTCATTATTTAGTCATCAGTTGGTGAGTATTTAGGTTGATTCCATCTCCTAGTTATTGTGAACAAAGCAGCAGTGAACAAAATCTCCAAGTACCACTATGGTATAATATACAGTCCATTGAGCTATACCACAGACATGGTATAGCTGGGTCATAGGGTCATTAAATTATAACTTTTTGATAAATGTTCATACTGGTTTCCAGTGTCTGTACCAGTTTACATTCCCACTAACATATAATAAGTGCTCCCTCTTCCCACAACCTTGCCAGCATTTGCTGTTAATAGTTTTCTTCATAGCCATTCTGATTGGAGTGAGATGAAAACTCACAGTGGCTTTAATTTGTGGTTCTCTGATGATTATGTATGTTGCATATTTCAAAAAATATAACTGTCAGCCATTTGATTTTCATCTTTTGAAAACTGACTGTTCATTAGTCCATTTATTTATTTAGTTTTTGTGTGTTTAGTTTTTGTAGTTCTTTATTCTTGATATCAACCTGTCAGAGGAATAGCTGGCAAAGATCACCAATTTTGTAGGCTTCCTTGTTGCTCTTCTGATCATTTCCTTTGCTGTGAAGAAACTTTTAAATTTTATGTAGTTCCATTTGTTGATTCTTGGGACTATTTTCTGTGCTACTGGAGTCCTGTTCAGAGAGTTCTTACCTATGCCTGTAACTCCCCGTGTTTAAGAATACCCACCAGCAGAGGAGCAGAGAAAGGAAGAAGACTGAGAAATGGACCAGACAAATTTAGGCTGGCCAGCATCCCTCCAAACTAAGGGGAAGTGCAAAAGAAATACCAATAGCCTGGCCAGCCAGAACTTCTCTTTTTGTTTGTTTTGTAGGTTCAATGCTAAGTCAGACTAGTGACAGTTTTCACAATTTAGATACAGTGACTATTCAGAAAGGGAGGAGAGATACAGGAAAGTTGAATGATTTTTTTCAGAAATAATTTAGAGAGGTACTATGAAAGAGAGGCCACTTCTCTGAGACAGGTCCCCAAACTGCTCAGTCTTTAATTTAGAGCAGGATATTTTAAACTTTCAATCATTTAGAATATGAGAGGTAAGTTAATTAAATTGGTTCATTTTACTAAAGTCATTGCTATATTAATCCATTGTTATTTTCAATATTGCATTTCACTGCAATTATTTTGCTATGTTGAAGCTCATACTATACAATGGAAGGGACATTTAGAAGTAACTAATACCACTAAATTAAAAAAAAAAACTTTCATTTTATTCAATTAGGTTTTATTAAATATTTTATTTTTTTCCTTTTCATCTTATCATTCTATCCACTATATTTTCATTTCTCATGTCTGATGTGTATATGTTCTGTTCCCAATACTTAAACACAGGTTTATCTCAAATGTCCTACCAGATCAACATGATCTCAAGGCATTCTAGATAACAGAAATTTTAAAAGATATGTTACAAAGGATTGATTTCATGTGTAAATATCATTCTTAGTTATATTTAACCAAGAAAAAACAGTCTTTATTTGTAAAACTTTTATAAGAGTTAATTGCACACATACCAGAGCTGAAGGAGGAGATTTAGGGCCATAATTTGTGGCTAAATTCAATCTTTTAATCTAAGTTCAGCTGTTGGGAGTTGCCTGTGAAACCCTTGTCCTTGGGCTTTGCTCCTCAACTCGACTTACTTATGGACTCACTGATCTGAAGGCTTTACCTCTTGCACTAGGGACTTCTTGGATTGGAATACTTTGTAAAGGGGTATTATTTAACATACATAGGTCAGAACTGCAATCCTTTAGCTAGAGTTAACTGTGGCACATAACCACCAGTTAAAACTACACTCAAGGTCTGGAGAGACAGTTCAGTGGATAAGAGCATTCCTGTGCAAGCATGAAAGCCAGAGGAGGGCCTGGGACGGCTGAGTTCAGCTCCCAGATCCCACATAAACAGCTGGGCATGACCAAGTGTGTCTGGAACCCCAGTCCTGTGGAGAGCAGATTGGAGAACTGCTGGGACTCATGAAACCACCAAAGCTCTGGACTAAGTGAAGAGACTCTCTCTCAAGGAAGCAAAACAACAACAACAAAAATAACCCCACACTCACCTCTGTTTTGTGTGAAGCCACATAGCCATTCCTGTATAATTCTGGTCTAGCCTCATTAAAAAAAAAGCATTTAGTTAGTTACTTACTTACTTAGTTAGTTAGTTAGAGAGAGAGAGAGAGAGAGAGAGAGAGAGAGAGAGAGAGAGGCACATAAAAAGAGAAAGAATGGGCACATGAGGGCCTCTAACCACTGTACAAAAATTCCAAATGCATGTGCCAGCTAGTCCATCTGGCTTTACATGGGTACTGGGGAATCAAACCTGGGTCCCTTGGCTTTGCCGGCAAGTACCTTACCCACTAAGCCATCTCTCCTGCTCATCTAGCCTCAGTTTTGAGGTTGAACCTATTATGACTTCCTTTGCTGTGGCAGAAAATGCAAGAGATGCAAGAATCTATCACAACCCTCAGTCAGTATCTTCTAGATTGAAAAAATGTACATGCAGGTGGCTCTATGTGTTAGCTCACCAAGGAGGTCCATAGGCCATAGTGCACTTAATTCTCGGTCACACAAGGAACTCCAATGCTTTTCTGTTTTTGTTAGGTTTCTCTTCTTAAACCCTAACAGAGATCATGTTGTTCATATTCAAGATGTCTTAATACTAAAAGATTAGAATTTAATACAAATTGCCTTCTAGCTTCAACAATTTTGGCAGGCTTATGAACAGCTTTTTTTTTTTTTTTTTAATTGAAAAGCCTCATCTTGTATTTCTGTGGCATCTTCTTTCTAAGTGAAGCACTTGCAATTGCTCCTTGCTGGCCACTCTGCTTTGGGTCTTCTGAAGTAGATTACCACTGCCTTAGCAGGATGGTCTCGAACGCCAGAGAAAATGTGAACTAATTCAATATCACATTCATTGTTCCACTGAGTTCAGGCAATTGCTTTTCTGGTAAGCATCTCACATGCTCTGATCAGTACAAGATTAACTCCAGAAACTAAAGGATTAGAAGTTTGCCTGGGTATCTCTAGTTCTCAGCTGTCATGCTGGGGCATGGGCCGCTTGTGAACATTCAGAAAAGAAGAAAGTAACTCATGAGGTCACATGGATGTGGAAGCTTGAGCATATTGCCTGGTCTTCGTGGTATTGCCTCTGTTGAGTTAACATCCTACAGGGCATGCAGCTAGAAGGAAATGAAGGACATTTCAGAGTCTCTTCCCGAGATACGCTTAGTGCCGTCACAGTTCCAAAGCAGTCACGTCATCTACTCTGGGTCAGCTGAGATGTGGGTCAGGAGCCCAAGCTATCAGAAAGACACGTGCTGGAGCAGAACACCTGATTTCTCTAAGCTCGTACCCAAGAATGATGCTGGCGGCCTCACAGAGCTTTCGCGCCATCTTGACTGCTCTGGACAGACACCTGAGATGGAGCTGATGAGGCTGGGGAACAGGGAGACCAGATTGTGGACACTCACTCAGCAGATTACAGAGCCCAGGAGCTCTTATCAGTGTCAGTCAAAAGCATGAGTCAGGCATGGAGAGCAAACAATGAAAAGAATGACTTCACATTTTAAACTTCTCTGCCTGCAGAGAACACCGAGTACCTCTTTACCCCACACTCCCGTGGAGAAATACTCTTCTATCTACAGAATGTTATGTGGCTCAGTTTACCTAAGTTTCTACACCAAACAATCTCACAGCTACATGTATTTTCTTTTCTTTTTTCTAGTAGAGCCTCATAAGGGGGAGATGGAGTACAATACCTGAAATAATGAGATTTTCATAGAAAATAATGCAAATGAGCCCTTTTGCCCTAATGACCCATAATAAGATGCTCTTGTTACCAAGCTCTGCAGCAACCAGTGCAGGTTGCCATGGTAACGCCCAGCTGCTCGTTGGCACAGTTGTTTAATGATCACTGTGATGTCAGGCTCTTGAGATAAACACAAGCTCAGACAAATCTTTACAGACATGGTGACAGTCCACTGGGTACTTCGGTTATGTCTGAGTTAGTTCTCCTGTGTCCAGGTATAATTAAAATACATGCAGACCTAGACTAGAAATGCTCTTCAGCAGAGAATTAGGTCACCTTTGAAATTTCCTTACTCACTTTCATTGCTTCACATGACTGCCTGGTTGGAAGTAAGCCAGAACCAGGCAGTCACAGCACAGTGCTGCAGATGACACGTCACACACCTGAGACCCAGATTACACTTGATGTGGGTGGGGACGTTCTGCCACTCTACCCTGAACCAAACCAAAATAGGTCACCTTTTGTTCCCTCTTCCCATGCTCCCTGCATCAGCCTTCTACTTTGAGCTTAAAATTCTCACCTTGAATCATGACTTGAGTTAGACCCCCTCACTCCAGAAACAACAGGAGCTTTTACCCTGAATATAATTTTCAAAATGATGTTGCTATCTGGAGGACAGGTCCTGGGGAATATGTACTTTTCATTCCTATTCTATTCTTTTTCTCTCTCTCTCTATCTTTTGATCTGCTATGAGATGGTTTAATAAGCTCCTGTTATCTGCAGACAATTACCAGAAACACCAAGATGAATAAGGATGAATTAGGCTCCATCTCTCTTCTCTAAGAGACGTTGGGTTGTCAAAGGAGAGAGGCATATACAGGACTCATGAGGAAACACGTTACCTGAAGGAGAGCAGGAGAGGCCTTTTAGAAGAGATGGTGTTTGGCCCAGCTCTGTGGAAATTAGTGGAGTGGTGGCAAGGAAGGAAAGAGAAGAAGGGTTGATGTGAACTCAGACTGAAGGCATGAAATGATCTTCTATATTTGGGAAATTAAACAATTCAGGATGGCCCAGTCTTTGTCCACAAGAGTTAGCTGTTTGAGAAAGAAAGTAGGGCCCAGATCAGAATAATTTTGATTTTCTTTTGTGGGCCAATAGAAGTTATATAATTATCATAAGGGAGTAGGCAGAGAACTGTAATTGCCACTCAAGAAAATCATTTTTTTCAACAAGAAGAACATGAACCAAGAAAGTAGGAGACATGGAACCGTTAGGGAGTTATTGAAGGAGTATGACTAGGAAGGATCTGTTGGAGTCCATCTGGCATATTTGTTAATTTTTTTTTTTTTTTTTTTTTTTTTGAGGAGAATCACCCTTCTCTTGATGACTGGCCTACCCACACAACAGTGGACATATGACCCAAATCCAGACCATGACAGGGCCCTCATTCTCTTCCTGGTTCATACTATCCATCCAGATGAGCACATTCTTGTGCAGCACCAGATTTCTCTAGTGCAGCTTCATATAGGGATGCCTGGGCACTGGATTCTTCATTGTTGCTTTCCAGGATAAAAGGATGTACCTTTGTAGCTACCTTTCTATGTGGAGCAGGCCCTGTGATCATTAAGCCAATATGTGCCAGAAAATTAACTAAAAGTTAGGGACACAGAGCTCCATTAATGTTATAATGATATTTCCTATAACCCGCATCCTGAAATACATGAAATTACAGAAGCACATGATTTACAATACATGAAATTATAGAACCACATCTTAAAGATTTTCAACCTCTACATCCCATCTAATACTATAATAACATTCTTTTTAACATTTATTGTCTTTGGGTGCCATGATAACAGGAAATGGAGACAGGCTACCCATTGCTAAGTCTGAATGCTTCCAACAACCTCAGTCCAATCAGGCAGAGATGTTCCAGCTCTATGGATTAAATGAGCAGAGCCAGTAAGAGGCACAGACTAGGTGCTGGGGAGACACAGAGGTTGTACCTATCAGCTGTATCCTGCAGCTGTTTACCAAAGGACTGTAAAGTTGCTGCTGTGGTTAGTTGAGTGAAGAGCCTATTTTTATCCCCAAAGAAGCCTCAATTTCCTTTAGGAAGTCTAGATTTATTGATCATCTGTTCATGTTGAATCAATTTTTTGTCTTCATATCTTTCATTGGCCATAGTTCTAGTTACTAACGGAATATATTTACTCTCCCTTGCCTTTGTAAAACACCTTCCTGTATTTTTTATTGTAAAATCCCTTCAGGATCTCATGTAGCCAGGCTGGTCTTGAATTCTATGCAGCCAGGGGAGGATGACCTTGAACTCCTTGTTCCTCCTTCCTTTGCCTTCCAGATGCTAGGAATATAGAAATGTGCCACCACATGATTATTTTAATAAGACGTTTGTGTTCCCTTTCATCTTCACTTCCAGTCTAAGAATCGCATCAATAGTTCTTGGCCATGTTCTTCACGAGACATGGATTTTGGCATTTTGGTTTTGTGAAGTAGTATTTGGTATGGGGAGTTATTTTATCAATAATTTGCATATCTTTTATTTCTTCTTGGATCAGTTATTTCTGTGACTGACCTTGTCTGTTTTGTCCATCACGTATTCCCAGCACTGAACTCCAGGTCTTAAGAAAAGTAAACACTCCTAAGCCTGTGCTGGTGAGGTGAGCAGTGTCTAGGCCCTAGCTCACCCTCATTTCAGTCGTCTCTTGTGAACGTATTCCATGTGTACGCCTGGCATGATGCGCAATGTAACACAGAGAATGCAACCTTCACACAATACACAGGTTGTTGACAGTTTCTTCTAGATTTATGTGTTAGCTACTTTTCTTATTGCTGTGACAAAATACTTGACTAAAGCAAGTTAAGGAAGGGAGGGTTTGTATTGGCTCATGGTTTGAGGGAACAGTCCATTATGGGGGGACAAGCATGGTGGCAGGAGTGTGAGGTGGCTGGTCACAGTACATCTGCAGACTGGAAGCAGAAAGACGAATGCTGGTATTCAGCTCACTTTCTCTTTTTTACCCAGTCTGGACCCCAGCCCATGGAATGCTGTTGCTGCTCACATGTAGAGAGGATCTGCTGAACTCAATGACACTTTTCTGGAAACCTCCTTACAGATTATTTGTCTCCTATGTGACTCTAAATACTGTCAAATTGATAATCAAGATTAACCATTGTAATTCACATGTCTACAAAATATGCCACAAAACTTCAGGGTTTTTATTATTATTATTATTTGCTATAAGTCACTTCAAACCATTCTATGGTTTGTATGAAACATAAGCTGTATTTTCCTTTTTGTAAAAGTATTTTTAGATTTTATACTTTTTGATTCTGCCTGGTTTCTAATCTTGAGTTCTTCCTATTTTTCATCATCTGGGAGCCTTACACTTGTCTCCCAGAGGTCAGGCTTGCTGCCTCATCTGCTGTGATCCCTAAATACCAGCATGCCTTTACAGCATACTCAGGTGAATGTTTGTTGGACATATTTCTAAAACCATGTTTTCTCTATTTTATTAATTAAAATGCAAAAAGTGACAGAAGACTTTAGATTTCCTCTCAAAAGCCCTTCTTTTGGTGACTATCTGTCACTATGTGCTAATCTAAATGAGTTTGAAGACAGCTTAGTTTTCTTCTTCATCTTTCAGATGTGCTGTTATTTAGAACCATGGCATTTACTCTATGTACCAACTTCAGTGAAAGAAATGAGTTTATAACTGAATGTTAAGAAACCCATGATGGCTACAGGTGATCCCCAATGACTCATCCATAGGATCAAAGCATCATAAGGCCCTTTGTGAGAGACAAAACCTACAAGGTGTCAGTTATGAAATCATATTGAGTTTTCACATTTCACAGCAGGCACAGATGGGGTAGAGGAGTTGGTGTAGAGAAACAACTACAAAGAAAAGCATAGAGGGTATAATTTTAAACTCTATTTTTGGATGACAGAAATTCTCATGTTCTTTAGAAAAGTATCACATATCAAGGTAGTCAAAATATACCCATCGATTATTATAATCAGCAATGGTCAAGATGAAGCCCCCACCCCCTCTTTGAGCCTAAGGGTTATTTCTGGTTTGGCTGAGGGAGAGGGTGCTGAGTAGATGAGGCAGGAAGCATGGGTGGAATTTCAAGGGCTTCGTTGAACTCAAGAGGGCACGACTTTTTTCTTTACTTATGCATGGCTAATGACTCAGGAACTTCATGAAGGGTCTTCATTAGATTTCAGTGTCCTTCTAAATCCAAAGAGCATGTGGCAGTGGATTAAACCGAGAAGCACTCTCAAACATCAGCAGCATGTCCTTTGATCTTGAGTGCCTTCAGCCAAAACCCATCAGCATATAGAACCACATTCCCATGAAGTGTACAGGATAGTGGTTGCAATCTCCATGTGTCCTGCATGACTTATGACTGGGTCTTTTATACAAGTTTTAGAAAAGGAGAGGAATTCAGATTTGGCTATTCATTGGGCATTCCAACAGGCTTGCTCAAGGTAATTTGAGGAAGCTGTCATTTTACATAAATGTGTGACAGCTGAGGTACTTGATATCACATAATAAATTTCATAAAAAATATAGATGTTAGCTGTGTGTGGTGGCTCATGCCTTTAATCCCTATACTCAGGAGACAGAGGTAGGAGGATCACTGTGAGTTCAAGGCCAGCCTGGAACTACAAAATGAGTTCTAGGCCAGACTTGGCTAGAGTGAGATGCTAACTTGAAAGAACCAATATAGATGATAGATAGATAGATGATAGATAGATAGATAGATAGATAGATAGATAGATAGATAGATAGAGATAGAGACAAAGACAAAGATAAAGATAAAGATAAAGATAAAGATAGAGATGTTCAAAGGGTTGATATTTTTTCCTCATAAGGAGATCTTTCATAGTGGTAGAACACTTGGGCTCAATTCTTAGTGCATATGTGTGTTTGTGTTAGTGTGTTGTGTACTTAATGAAAAAACATGCATCCAAACTTCATTTTTTTTTTTTTTAAGGCTAAAGTTTCTCTCCTCTTTTTCTTTCTTCCTTGATCCCCATTTTCTTCCTTTTAAAAAAATTTTTTGAGAGAGAATTGCATACAAGGTCCTCCTGCCACTATACACAAACTTCAGACACACACACCACTTAGTGAGCCTGGATTTACACGAGTTCTGGGGAATTGAATCCCAGTTGGCAGGCTTTACAAGCCAGTGTCTTCAACCAGGGAACCATCTTTCCAGCCCAACCTCCTTTATTTATAGAATTATTTGGAAAAGTATTTGTATTCTAGGGTCAGAGTGTCATAGGGACCACACTACCACTATAAAGAACAAAGAGCACCTCACCATCCAGGGAGGCCCTGTCTTCCCATGTGTGTTGACCTGGCTGCTGGAAAAGAACTGCACTGTTGGAAGCTTTCAATTTGTAACATTTCATAGTCTTTCTGAGGACAGAGACTGGGTTTGGATAATTTACAGAGTATGGCATTTAATGATGTCAAGTGCTTGAAGGAATATTGTTTGATAAATAATAATGCTCTGTGCTGGGGAAATGGCTTAGTGGTTAAGGCATTTGCCTGCAAAGCTTAAGGACCCTGGTTTGATTTCCCAGGACCCATGTAAGCCAGATGCACAAGGGGGTACATGCATCTGAAGTTCGTTTGCAGTGGCTAGAAGCCCTGGTGTGCCCGTTCTCTCTCTCTATCTGCCTCTCTCTCTCTAATAAATAAATAAATAAATAAATAAATAAATAAATAAAATATTTTTAAAACAATGCCCTATAAACATCCACTGATGCGTGCATTTATTGATTCCGTGAACTCTAATTCCACTGTTTTCCCATTTCTCCACCAGGTGGCAGAAGGGCCAAGATATGGATTCTGAAGTGTTTTTTTTTTTTTTTCTGACTCACAGATATTAATTATGAGATGATTTTAAAAGTAGGAAACAAAACAATATATTTCTTTGTTTTAATTTTTATTACACTGCACATATAGAAGTATATTTGAATAAACAAAGACTTGTGGCAAACAGTGCTAGGTTGGAAGTTAAAAGTTACGTCATAGATTATAGACCCTGGACAAAGTAATGTTCTTTCTGGTACTCTCGTCAAATGGGCAGAAGGAACAGGAAAGTAATTAGTAGAGGTTTTTCAGCAATCTTCCCTTGGAACCTGAACATAAAAATAGTAAAATTGGGAGGGTAGGAAGTATGTCCTTTCTGCTCTGTTGCTGGGACGGCCTTGGACTAACTACATTCTGTATTCTAGTCCAGTGTGACTTGAGGACAGGCCTTTAAGTCTCATCTCCCAGGGATAGTTAAGGTATATGAAGAAGTAAGAGGGACATCAGCCAACACACAGCAGAGTCTGGGTTCTTGCAGCTGGTAAATGTTTAACATCTTGGCCTTGTTAAGTATTGCCCAAGTTTATTTAGCAACTTCTTAAACAAGCAAGGGAAAATGTTTTATTATTCTCATATATATGGATTTGAAATGAAATTTTAAAAAAATAGTTTGCTTCATTTGGAGAATGACTTTATTTATATTCTCATCAGCATATTATTGTTTATATCTAAAACTGCAGCATTTCTCGTGGATTTGAAGAGGCTATCTTTTAAAATTGATGGCCATTAGTAGATTCGTAGATTATAGAGAAAAGAAATGTGGGTTGGAAGAGATTGTTGCATTAGTTAAGCAATAACCTGCATGATAGAAATGGAAAATAAATTTTATGACAATGGCTTTTATGATTTTCATCCCTATTTTAAGAAGCACATGGTTATGGTATTTTAATTGCACAGCCACTACATTTTCTGAGGCCCTGGCTTCAACCTTTTCTAGTCACCATGGCAACAAGGACACAAATATAAAGTCCATAGCATACACTGGATCTGTGAGGAAGAATTTCCCATTGTGTACATAATACGTATATCTAACCCAAGCACCACAGAAAGAATGCATTGTAATGTTAAACACAGTTCAGTGTCTGAGTCATAAAGTGGAAACAGTGAACACAGCTAGGGAATGTAATGAGGAACCCCAGGGAAATAGTGTTGTATCCTCATTCCCATGAAAACTTCCACGTTGCCTTCCCTCATCTCCTTTCCTGAAGTAAAGATCCTCATGGAAAACTGGAAGAAATCATTCAAGTTTTTTTTTTTATTCCTTTCAAAGTCAAAGCCTAAAAGAAATGATTCATTGTTAGGCCAATCATAAACCTGTAATCTGAGACATTGATCTTACAAAAACATATCAGCACTTCTTATGACTGGCTGTAAACTGCTTTACTAAAATGGTCTAAATGTTCGCTTTGCATTCTGAAAGAAGAAACTGGACACTGATCTGCCTTTGCTATTGGTTCTGATTCCTGGCAAAGGTGTTCCTCATACAGAGTCCCCAGAAAGCAGGGATGGAGTCTAAAGTGGAACGAAGGCCTGATTCATTCCCTGAATTCAGGCCTGGGCACTGAATAACATTTCAAACTTAAAACAAGGCCCACTCTGGCCAAGATGAGGAGAGCCCCATCCTTGAAGATTCCTGTGGGCAGAGGGGCTTCCCAGGTCAGGGATGGAGTACTACAGAAGAGAAGCTGAGAACTGTGAGTGGTAGATGCAGAAAGAAGCCCCTGCAGGGACCTCTCTCAAATGCTTTTTGATATGACAAAGCAATCAGAATGTGGTGCTTATGTCAAGTGTGGGGTGGAGGCTTCAGTGAGAAGGAATAACATGTCCTCGTACTTGATGTGAGTGGTAGCCATGGCAGCTGAGGGAGGGGACTGAATGATGTCACCCTGTTTGGTGAGTCCCATTCCTCCAGTGGGTGTCTATATTGAGCTTGCTCTGGGAGAAGCGCTGTCTTGGGTGTATTGTTGTGACTGTGAGTATCATTGTTCAGGCCCTCAGCTTCATGAAACTTAAAATGGGTATGGTGATTTAAAAAAAGGGCAGTAATATTTGTTTATGTGCATAATCTAACTCATAAGACTATGTGATTCTAAAAGAAATGTAAGCATTATATATAAAAAAATACTAGGTTCTTTTCACCAGAATGTTCTGTGAGCATTATTTAAGGAGACAGCATAGCTGAGTGGAAAAAATGTTGGCCTGAGAGACCAGAGAAACAAATTGATGTCTTGCTGGACACCAGCCAGCTGTGAAACCATGAACTTCCCAGCTGTTCTGGGGTTCAGTTTTCTCATCTGCAAAATTAAAATGCTGGTTTCAATGACGTTCTAACTAATAATACTTTATTATTCCTGAGAGGATTAAGAGGTCCTTGTTTCCCTGAGGTGGTTGTTTAACTTCTGACTTCTTCAGGTAATCCTGTAGATGCCTTGAGAACATAAGAGACATTTATAAACATATTTTCTAGTTGGGTTTGGTAAATTACCAATGCATTTTGCATGTCCAGAAACATGGAGCTTAGCCTGGAAAGGCAATTGCTTTATAACTGAATCCTTTTTATGTTTATAAGTCTCCCCTCTAGAAATCTTTTCTGTCCAATTGAACCACTCAGGTTGGCTAGGAACCAAATAGCTATGTGGAAAAAGGTATGGACTCCAGAGGGATAAGGTGATAAACACTTTTGGGGATCCATGATAAATATGATTTCGTGGGCCAGAGAGGTGACTTAGTGGTTAAGGCACTTGCTGGCAAAACCAAAGGATCCAGGTTTGATTCCCCAGTACCCACATAAAGCCAGATGCACATGGTGGCACATGTGTCTGGAGTTTGTTTTCAGTGGCTAGAGGCCCTGTGTACACCCATTCTCTCTTTCTCTCTCTCTCTCTCCATCCACCTCTTTCTCTCTTTACCTCCAAAATAAATAAACAAAATAAGATTTCTTTGCACTAATCCATCCTCTGTTGTTACAATGTCATACTGAGGCAGATATCTCATAAAGTGAAGAGGCTTGTTTGGGCTCAGGGTTTTGGTGCAGGGAAGTTCAAGAGCATGGTGTCAACATTCGTTTGGCTTCTGATATGGGCTCCATGCAGAATCGCAGCAAGCTGAAGAAGCAGAAGGGGAAGTGAGTCCATACAAAGAAGAGGCCTATATGTAAGAAAAAAGCAAGCAGGACCACCTTGCTTTATAACAACTTCCATAAGTAGTAATAAATCTAATTCTGGTAGACTTAACTTACCTCTCTGCAATCTAATCTAGTCTCTGGAGAGAGATATTAATCCATTTCCAAATTACCTTTTATCTCCCCAACTCAATACTATCATTCACAAATTTTAACATGAATTTTGTTGGAAACAAACCATAACCAAACCACAACAAATATTGAATGGAGGACAATAGACATTACTTTAGATTACTCAAATCTATCTAAAAAATATTTTTCACTGGAAAACTTGTATGTATGTGTATAGAAGTACACACGTTTGCATATGCATCTTACTCATTTCTCCTATGAGCTAATTTCAACCCCACAGAAACACACATTGAGACTTGAAATATGCACAGCTGCCTTATAGATATTCCCCTTGGCTTCGATATTCCATCCTTGCCCCTGCTTTTGTGTCTTCACTCTCACAGAACACAAGGACTGAACTTGGGGGTTCTAACTAGTTTGGGAAACTGTTAATGCCCACACGTTCTACATTTGCTACTGTTTCCATGACAAATTTTTTCTTCAAAAGAAAAGAACATTTCTAAAAGATCAAAATTAAATCCCCTTGAAGACTCCAAAGAGGATAATGTCTCTGGGAAAGCATTAAAATGAAATAACACTGTATATATCTAAAGTCGTTTATGACATTTATAAAACTTTCCCCAAGCACTTTACAATTGCTAAGTTTAAAGTTCAGTCTTCTTGTGTGTTTCTTTCTTGTTGGCACAGAAAAAATGGGGCAGATATCTTTTGAGCTCTTCGATGATGCAACAAAATCTGGTTTCACTGATGGGATCAACGGAGTGAGGTGTTTTATGCTGCTAAAAATGATTGCATTTTGGCCTAAGCTATATCTATGTGGATGCATATATAGAATCACCCATTTCTGTATGTGGATGGATAGATAGAAAGATAGACAGGTAGGTTATTCACATTCAAACAGCTCCTTTTTTACTTCTTCATAATTATTCTTCAGTCATTCACACAAGGATTTTATCATCACAAAACTATTTGCCAGTTCTTTCTATATTTAATACATATAGCCTAGCAGACAACATTCCACATCAATAAAAAATCTAGTTGGGGATACAGAGGAAACCACCACCAACACCCCAAGAACAACACATGCACTAGAAACACGTGCATAGATGCATAGAAACACTGGACATACACGTGACATGTGCATGCACACATGCAAAGTAACAACACTAGACACACGTGCACATGCACACATGCATAGAAACAGAAACAACACTAGACACATATGCTCATGCACACATGCATATACAAAACACTGGACACATGTGAAAATGCGCACATGCATAGAAACAACACAGGAAACATGTGCACATGCACACATGCATAGTAACAACACTAGATATATGTGTACATGCACACATGCATAGAAACAACACTGGACACACGTGCACATGCACACACGCACAGTAACAACACTGGACACACGTGCACATGCACACATGCATACAAACAACACTAGACAAACGTGCACATGCACACATGCATAGAAACAACACTGGGCACACGTGCACATGCACACATGCACAGTAACAACACTAGACACACATGCACATGCACACACGCACAGTAACAACACTAGACACACGTGCACATGCACACATGCACAGTAACAACACTAGACACACGTGCACATGCACACATGCATAGAAACAACACTGGGCACACGTGCACATGCACACATGCACAGTAACAACACTAGACACACATGCACATGCACACACGCATAGAAACAACACTGGACACACGTGCACATGCACACATGCACAGTAACAACACTAGACACACATGCACATGCACACACGCATAGAAACAACACTAGACACACGTGCACATGCACACATGCACAGTAACAACACTAGACACACATGCACATGCACACATGCATAGAAACAACACTAGACACACAGGCACATGCACACATGCACAGTAACAACACTAGACACACAGGCACATGCACAGTCACAACACTAGACACACATGCACATGCACACACGCATAGAAACAACACTGGACACACGTGCACATGCACACATGCACAGTAACAACACTAGACACACATGCACATGCACACATGCATAGAAACAACACTGGACACACGTGCACATGCACACATGCACAGTAACAACACTAGACACACAGGCACATGCACACATGCATAGAAACAACACTGGACACACGTGCACATGCACACATGCATAGTAACAACACTAGACACACAGGCACATGCACACACGCATAGAAACAACACTAGACACACGTGCACATGCACACATGCACAGTAACAACACTAGACACACAGGCACATGCACACATGCATAGAAACAACACTAGACACACGTGCACATGCACACATGCACAGTAACAACACTAGACACACGTGCACATGCACACATGCACAGTAACAACACTAGACACACGTGCACATGCACACATGCATAGAAACAACACTAGACACACGTGAACATGCACACATGGATAGAAACAACACTAGACACACAGGCACATGCACACATGCATAGAAACAATGCTAGACACACGTGCTCATGCACACATGCATAGTAACAACACTAGACACACGTGCACATGCACACACGCACAGTAACAACACTAGACACACGTGCACATGCACACATGCACATTAACAACACTAGACACACGTGCACATGCACACATGCATAGAAACAACACTAGACACACGTGAACATGCACACATGGATAGAAACAACACTAGACACACAGGCACATGCACACATGCATAGAAACAATGCTAGACACACGTGCTCATGCACACATGCATAGTAACAACACTAGACACACGTGCTCATGCACACATGCATAGTAACAACACTAGACACACGTGCTCATGCACACATGCATAGAAACAACACTAGACACACGTGCACATGCACACATGCACAGTAACAACACTAGACATACGTGCTCATGCACACATGCATAGTAACAACACTAGACACACGTGCTCATGCACACATGCATAGAAACAACACTAGACACACAGGCACATGCACACATGCATAGTAACTACACTGGACACACGTGCTCATTCACACATGCATAGAAACAACACTAGTCACACATGCATAGTAACAACACTGGACACACAGACACATGCACACATGCATAGAAACAACAGAACAACTCCTGTCAGTACTCACCTTGTATTTTTTCTGATCTTCTAACAACCAAAAGTATATTCTTGGGGGCTAGAGAGATGGCTTAGAGGTTAAGGCATTTGCCTGCAAAGCCACAGGATCCCGGTTCAACTCTCCAGGTCCCACATAAGCCAGATGCACAAGGGGCACCTGCATTTGGAGTTCATTTGCAGTGGCTGGAGGCCCTGGTGCACCCATTCTCTCTCTCTTTCCCTCTTTCTCTCTCTCTTAAATAAATAAATAAATAAATAAATAAATAAATAAATATCTTCTTTGTCAGCAATAAGATTCCTCCTTTTGGTCATACCTTTACATGAGGCAGTCTATAGTCAGTTATCAACATCTGTAAATGTGTTTATCCCAGCCCATAAATTCTGCTATAAGGTACCCACTGAAGAGAAATTAAATAATATCTCTGCACAAAAGCTTGTATGAGAAATGATCATAGTAGCATTCTTTTTTTTTTTTTTTGTGGTAGGGTCTCACTCTAGCCCAGGCTAACCTGGAATTCACTATGTAGTCTTAGGGTGGCCTTGAACTCAGTGATCCTCCTATCTCTGCCTCTCAAGTGTTGGTATTAAAGGCATGTGCCACCATACCCAGCTCATAGTAGCATTCTTCAGAATAGTAAAAAGTACAGTGAATGCACAAACAATAGGCACTGAATCCATGTGATAAAAACAGATATATGAAACATGAATGTGCCTCAAAATGCTAAGTGAAATAAGCCATACAAATAGGCATATGATGATTATATTTACATTCAATTTCTAAAAAAAAAAAAAATTACAAAATTGCACTGCTTGCTAGTACTGGGGACTGGACCAAGGAGTGACTCCAAAACATTCAAATGGACTTCTTTGATAGAAAAGTTTTAAACCCAAGTAGAAAGTAACTAAGATATTCCTCAACAGGTTAATAGTTAAACTGTGGTATATCCATACAACAGATCATTATTCAGCCATAATGGGAAATGTGCTAGTAAGGCACAAAAGACAAGACATGGGTGCAACTTAAATGTATATTTCTATATAAAAACAAAGACAAGACACTCTGAAAGAGCTATATACTGTTTGATTCCAATTTCATAATATTCTGGAAAAGATAAAATTATACTAACTATAAAATGACTAGTGGTTCCTAAGGTTTGGGACTGTGGGAGTGGTGATGGGAGTATTAAATATCAAAGCATTTGGATTTTATGGTAATAACATAAATATAACCCGATTGATGAACCGTAGCACTGCACATCTGCTGAAACCCGCCAAACTATTTGAACAGCATAAATTTAGTTTATGTATATTTTGCAAAAAAAAAAAAAAAAATTCTCAACCCATAGGATATAACAGAGGAATGTCAAATGCAACAACCTCACCAAATGATACAGGAGGGAAGTACTTATCAAATTAGTTTAGGAAATGAGTGGTGTCTGTAAGAATAAAGACAAAATGATCTATACAAAAGCATGTTGCTAGGCATAGCTTTTTTCCCACAAAGGTTAACTATTTTCTGAAATCACTATGCACTTTTACTGGGCTTGAACCATTAAATAGATGGCTTTTAGTAAGAGCCAGGTTTCTCACTGTTATAACAAAAATTTAGGTAAAAAGAGAAATCTAAAATGATGGATTAGGGTTTGAGGCACGACAATATATCCATGTTTACTTTAATATAAATAATGTAGTTATATACCCAAGTACTGACACTGAGGGATATGTGTCAGTTCATATGTGTTAGTCTGAATGTAAATTGTTCCCCCTAGCTTCATGTGTTTGTGATTAAGCCTCATCTTGGTCCTCAGCAGTGGAGCCTTTGGGAAGTAGAGCCTTGCTGGAGGAGGTGTGTCACTAGGCACAGGCCTTGATGTTTAAAACTTAGCTTGCCAGTGCTAGCTAAATCACTCTTGCAGCTACTACCCAGCTGATGTGACAGCATGTAATGCCCAGCTTCTGCTCTGTCATGCTTTGTCTGCAACGACAACACTTCCCCTGGAGACTGTAAGCCAAAATAAACCTTTTCCTTCCATAGGCTGCTTTTGGTAGGGTGCTTTGCCTCAGAGCCACAACATGTGTTAGTATGCACATGTTTATTTTCTTGCTTTTACAGCTGAGGGGAGCCCAGAAGCACTGACACCCCAGTAGCAACAATCAACCTGGTACCCAGATATTGGTTTCTAGTACCATCTATTTCCAGTAAAGGGAATGAGGACTGCTGGAGAAATGACTGATTCTAGGACTGGGCAGGAGCTATTCATATGAGCCTTCAGTATGTAGTGCAAAAGGAGTAAGAAAGTGTTCAAACAATAAAAAAAAAATCCAAATGAGGTAATGTGTTAGTTACTTTCCTTGTCACTGTGACAGAACACCTGATGAAAGCAACACAAGTGAGAAAATATTTATTTTGGCACATGATGCAGGAGAAACAGTCCATCATGCTATGAAGGCAGAGAGGACGGGTCATCTCCTGCCTGTGGCAGCAGAAGGCTGTTTCCTCGCATCCCAGCAGATCAAGAATCAGAGAACAGAGAATACCAGTGCTTAGCTGGCTTTCTCCTTTCTCCCTTTTTATGCAATACGAGAGCCCAGCCCATGGGAAGTGCTGCCCATGTTCAGTGCCTGTCTTTCCCTTGAGTTCATCCTACAAACTCTAACTGACCCATCCAGTGGTAGGCCTCACTAAATGCGTCCTCTCCTAGGCATTTCTCAGTGCAATCAAGTGTCACAGGGAGGTGTTACACAGGAAGCCAGGAGCCAACTGAAAGACCATCCTGTGCCCAGAGATGGACCAAGTTGAACAAACATTTGAAGAAGCATTACATTACAACCCAAAGTATGTAAGAAATGTTCATGGGCTCTTAATGAAATAAAGGACTAAATCACCCAGACAGAAGTGTTCAAAAATAATTTGTATAGTGCCTGTCTTCTAGGAGATTGAGCATAACCCCCTTGAATATGGCAGTGAAGCCCAAACACAAATGTCTTTCTTCAGAAAAGCACAGTATGGAAAAGCAGATACCTTTACCATGGAGAAACCTGCTAGGTACTACATCAGACAGGTGGTCATGGTCCACAACAATGACAGGTCATGTTGACAGCATGTACTATTGGTAAGGTGTGATGAGAATGGCACTTTACTTCTGTGCTCTTCTCTGAAACCCATACCTCCTGATAATCATGCGAACATCATCAAACAAATTCTCATTAAGGGGCCTCTATGAAATTCTCCCAATTGTTCAAGGTCATCAAACCAAAACTTAAGTGGGGAGAGGTTTATGTTGACTCACAAATTGAGAGGGTATAGTCCATTGAAGTGGGGAAGGCATGGTGGGTTAGTCCATGAAAGTAGGAGCTCACAGCTGTTGAGAGCTTCCAGGTAACAAACAGGAAACAGTGTAAATGTAAACAGAAGTTGATTTGAGTTATAGCCCTCAAGACTACCTCTAAAGACCTATCTCTGTCTGCCAGCTAAGATCTACATTGCAAAGAGTCTACAACTTCTCAAAACACTGCTACCAGCTAGGGAGTGTGTGTTCAGATGTGAGCCTAAAAGGACATGTCACATTTAAGCTTTAACAGTAAGATACTGCCCTAGCCAAAAGGAGCCCGTTATAGTTACCTTCTCATTGCTATCACAAGACCCAACCACAACCAAAAGCAGATTCAGGGAGTAAAGTCTTTTGTTTTTTTATTTTTATTTTGGCCTACAGTCTTGGGGAGAAGCTCCATGATGGCAGGGAAAGCATGTCATGAGCAGAGGCTGGACATCACCTCTGCCATAGCAGGTAGAAAACAGCAGCAGAAGAGTGAGTCAAGTTCTGGTAAGGGGGAGCCGGCTATAACACCTCTAAGCTCATCCCCAACAACACACCTCTTCCAGCAAGGCTCCACCTCCCAAACTGTCACCAGCACTCGGAACACACAAGTTTTTAATGGACATCTGATTCAAACCACCACAGAGTCTAAGAAGACATAATCGTAGAATATAATATAGGGTCCTAAGGTGTGAGCTTAGGACAGGAAAGGACGTAAGATAAAAATTATTAAGGGACAGTAAACAAAGTAGGACCTCCAGTTAATAATAGTGTATCAAATTGGTTCACTCGTTGAAACCAACATGTCATACTAATGTAAAGATGTAAATAACAGATGAAGTGGGCGCCAGGGATTATGAGAACTCATTCCACTATCTTCATAAGTTTTCTATAAATCTGAGGCTGTTATAAGAATAGAGTTTAATTTTAAAAAAGAAAATGTCTTGGGCTGGAGGAATGGCTCAGCAGTTACAGTGTTTGCCTGCAAAGCCAAAGGTTCCAGGTTCAATTACCCAGGAACCACATTAGCCAGATGCATAAGGGGGCACATGTGTCTGGAGTTCGTTTGCAGGGGAGCACCCATTCTCTCTCTCTCTCCCTCTTTCTCTGTCAAATAAATAAATAAATAAATAAATAAATAAATAAATAATATTTTTTAAAAAGAAAAGAAAATGTCTTTTCTGTAATTATGTAAGACAGATCAGAGAAATGCTCTGTAACTGAATACAGGGTGGATTAAACTGGCATCATAAAGGTAAGTTTTAGACAAACATACCACTGGGCTCTGTGGCTTAGGGCTAGTGGAGCATCCAGGAAAAATTTAGAGCTAGAGTTATTATTAATACACATTTGGCAGGAACTTCCATTACTAGCAGCTGACAAAACATGGCACAGAAGCCTTGAGCAGAACTGGACGGGAAAACACAATCTCTCTCAGCTTTGCTTTCTTTACGCAGCTGACATCTCCCAAGGAGCTATTTGCTGGGCTCTTTTCTTGGAGCCTCTAAGAGATCTATTTTAGGAAAGTAGAGATTTAATTACCATAGCATGCTCTCCAATGCTCAAAAACACCTAAATTCATTGTGTGCCTTTATGTATTTTGCTTTGTTTAGAGGGAGAAACAGATTCCAAAAAGGGTAACTGATTTGTTCCAAATGCACATGCAGTCGTAGTAGAACTGGACTTGGTCCTAGGGCTTTCAAACAAATGTCTAGTGCCTTAGACATGACTTCAGGGTGCTTTTGTCCTACTGTTTGGCCCATGTTAGCACACATTTGAATTCTGGCTCAAAATGACACCTTCTCAATTGAGTCTTCCCAACAGACATCACTGCTCTAAGTGCACCAGGAACATCTTCCAGAGTAACACTACCTTCTTTGTAGATATTTATCTCCTTGTTTAATTTGACCTCCAAATTATTCTACTGGACCTGATCCTAACACAGACCTGGTCAGATGTTCCATGACACCATTCACTGGTGAACAGACCCCTGACTCTTTCTATTCCCCTTCCACAGTGTGACTTAGCTCAAAAGTCCCTGCTCACCTCTCAACATTGAGACCCTGGACCCTGGCCTGTGGCTTCCTGGATCCTAACCACATACAGAAGAGTCTTAGACTGCCCAAGATACAGAACTTCTTCACTATTTTAAAACAGGTTCATTGGGAAAATGGAATACTTGAGAATTCAGAGTTATTATGAATTCAGCGAATTTGGTTATTTTTATCTAAGTCTAATTCATGTCTCTTCTAAGAGAGATCTGTCTTAAAATGTCTCACTTCTACTGAATGAAGGAATTGGGTCATTATTTCCAATTTCACAGTAATATTTCACTGACCTATAAAACTATCTCTTCTTAACATGATATAGAAATAAATTCCTGAAAGGAGCTTAGACTTGAATAGAAGCATAGAATAACTCTGTACATCAGAACAGCTATTTCTTCAGAACAGGACCTTAGGCTTTAACAGTCTAGCCAGTGCAAGATCACTGAGACCTTGAGATGCACTGAGTTCTTTGTAGGTCCAAAGAATGGACAAGGTGGTCAGACTACCCTTGTTGGGGATATTGTCAAAGGGAGTCATATTTCATACAGCATTTGGAAGGCCCAGGAGAAGTGGCTTTGATGCATTGACATCTAATTAGTGTTGCCAGAAGGCATTTATTTTCCTCATGCTTTGCTAATGCTAAAAGTTCTGAATTTTTTACATCCTTTTAGATGGATTGAGATATTTAAACTTTAAAGGTTTCACAGTCACATGATTGTGTGATAGTTGGCTGAAAGGGCAGATGGAGTCTGGAAGGAACAATGGCAAGGAACCTTCTGGGAGGGATAAGAACAAGAGTGAGGGAAACAGTTAAGGGCTGGCTCCAGTTGCTGAGTATTACTACTGAGCAGACAGAATGCTAGCACTTCTGATATGGAAATAAGCCATATATAGGGGTACTAACTTCAAATTATTATTTTACTTGGCATAAGTATAATGATTCCTTGATTATTGAAGATATTTTTCATGAAACTTGTATTTAGAATTTAAATGAATGTGAAAGCACAATTCACCTACATTCTTATGAATTGGAGAGTAGCTTTTATTAAATCAATCTACCTCTGATAATGTGTGAAATCTGGACAAATATTAAAGTAATATATTTTGAAGGCATAAAAGAACCAAAGGCGAGAAGAGATAGGTGTAAGTATCCTGGCAAGAAAAAAAAAACGCAGTAAGGCAAGGTGATATTCTCTGTGCTTTTCCCATTGGCACATGATGCTATTGGCTAGCTGCAGGTATAAGAAGATACACAGAGGGACACACAGGAGGCTGGCAAACTTTGCTGATATCACGATGCTAGGGATACAAATGATTGTCCAATCTCTATCCAGGTAAGAGAGGTGGAGGTAAACATTGTGCTCATTATGTTGATACCCACAAGGCACTGCGTGCTTAGGGCAGTGATAACTGGAGATACACATGTCCTCCACGCTTGGCTTCTTCCAGTCCCCCATGGAACGAGTTACTGGCTGGTCAACTCCAATAACCAACACAAACAAAAAAAATGAATCTTCTGTGAAAGAAGGTTTATCCTAAGGGTCACTATAATTTTTCATAGATAATACTTATTATTTACTTGAAAAGTAAATAATAAAGGCAGTCCAACTCAGTTGAAATAGAGAATACAATAAAATAATAGAAATGGGTGTAGAGGTGTGATCAACATTTTATTTTCAACAATTTTTGACAGTGTCATACATGTATACAATGTTTTGTGATCATATTCAACCCTCTTTTAATCTTGTACTTTCCACCCTCTCCTCTGGCTCTTACACCCTTTCTGACCCACTTCCTCAGCATTCCTGGACCTTGAAAAGGGAGTGAGTGATACAGATGCCCTGTGTAGGGCTGATCACTCAACAGTATGATGAATACTTTTTTTTTTTCGGTCTTTTGAGGTAGGGTCTCACTCTAGCTCAGGCTGACCTGGAATTAACTATGTAGTCTCAGGGTAGCCTTGAACTCATGGCGATCCTCCTACCTCTGTCTCTCGACAGCTGGGATTAAAGGCATGCTCTACCACATCCGGCATGAATACTTTTTGACACAAGTAATAACACGAGAGAATTCCATCAGGAAACTGCTATCTTTGAAAAAATGTAATAGAATTTTTGGAATTGAATAATGGAATATTTTATGAGACAAATAACAGAGTAATTTAAGAGATCAGACAAAGCTAAAGATAGAATAAGTGAAATTAAATATAAGCAGAATGAAAGAAAATTTAGATTTAAGCACACAAAAAAGGCACAGAAAGTGTAAGAATACATAACATGCAACTAAAATAGAGCTAATGGTCATGGTGTGTTACAGAAATAAGGGAAGTGAGAAAATAGAATAGGAATAATGTTTGAAGGGATAAGAACTAAGAATTTTCAAAAATAAAACATGTAACTCACACATTCAAGAAGCTCTAAGCCAGGCATGGAGGTGCATGCCTATAATCCCAGCACGCGGTAGGCAGAGGTAAGTAGATTGTCATGAGTTTGAGGCCACCTTGAGGCTACATAGTGAATTCCAGGTAAGTCTGAACCACCCACACACCAAAAAAGCTCTAAGAACTAGACAAATATTTACTACAAATAAAACCACCATACTTATGTATTGTGGTGATTTGAAATTTTGAATGTAGTTGTCCCATAGACGCCTGTGTTTGAACACAAAGTGTCAGTGCAGTGAAAGACTGTGGAAGTGGAAGCTTGCTGAAGAAAGTGTGTCACTGGGGTTGGGCCTTTAGGTATTGCAGGAAGGCCTTGTTTGCTATTCTGGCCCTCTTTGCTTCCTTCCTGCTGAAGTGATGTTGTGACATTCACTTTCTCCGTCATGATGGACTCGGCCCTCTGGAACTGTAAGCCAAAATAAATCCTTTCCTCCATAACCCACTTCTGGTTGGGTATTTTCCCTAGCAATGAGAAAGTTACTGATACACACACACACACACACACACACACACACACACAATGTTTGTATGATATTTTTCAGTCATAATGAAGGACAAAGTTGTCATTTGTAGGAAAATGGACACAACTGGAAATAATAATATTAAGTGAATAAAGAAGTCTCAGTAAGGCATTGTATGTTTTTCTCTCATTTGTGGTTCCTGTGTTTTATGTAGATAAGTTACGTTATGTCTCTATATATGACATGAAGTAGAAGTATAACTGTTTGGGAGAAAGAGAAGACTAAGATGAGATAAAGAGTAGAGTAATGTGGAGGAATATGTTCAGTATACAGTCTATTCTTTTAGTATTTTATTTATTTATTTATTTATTTATTCATTTAATAAAGAGAAAGAAGGAGGAAGAAGGGAGAGAATGGGCATGCCAGGGCCTCCAGCCACTGCAAATGAATTCCAGATTCACGTGCCACCTTGTGCATCTGGGTAACATGGGTCCTGGGGAAATTGACTTGGGTCCTTTGGCTTTGCAGGCAATCGCCTTTACTAGTAAGCCATCGCTCCAGCCCCAATTCTTATATGAACAATGTTCCTACATGACACAGTACCATGCACAATGAATATACACAGTGGAAATGCTTAAAAGTTACAGGCACAGTGCGGTTATACTGCTGAAAGACAAAACCATTAATTGAAAAGCAGCTGGCAGAAAAATACCCATTTCCTTCAAAGTAACAATTATAAGTTGATTACTGTTCAACATAAATAATGGCAGTCAAGGATAATAGGGCAGCACCTAAAATAAAATAAGTAATAACATATAATGTGATAAATATATAATATAGCATATAATAAAATAGGTGCCAGACTTTTAATTCTATGATGGTTCAAAATATTCTTCAGAAAATCCAGGAGAAATGACTATGTTGTCATAGAGACAACAAAATAAACTACAAAACTACACACTATAAATATTTAAAATCATTCTTCAGGAACAATGGCAGGGAGACTTCTAGGAGGGATAAGAACAAGAAGGAACAGGTTAGGGGCTGGCTCCAGTTGCTGAGTAGAACTACTTAGCAGATAGCACTTCTGATGTGGTAACAAGCCATAGATGGGGAGGCGGGGAGGAAGCAGTGAAAATGGTTGGGAGCCAGAGCTCAAAGTTACATAGCATGAAAATTATGAAACAGACAGAAAAAGCTAATAAAGAATAAGGACACTGAGGTGGGCAGGAAACACAGGTTTTTGAAAGCAAGTACCAGGGCTTTATCTCTTACATTGAGGCTCAAAAATGCGGCTCTAGTTTATGACTAGCCAGACAACAAAAATGTAGACAAGCAGGAACAAAGCAAGACAAAGATAATGACCTTGGCCAGAAAGTCGAGCCAGGGCTGCTAGGGACTGAGGGCTCCTGTTGTACCAGTACAGAGTTCTGGCATGGGATAAAAATGAACATGTTCCAAGATGGATTGCACTCATGATCATGTGCCAATGTAAATGTACTCACTGCCACACTTCAAAATGGTCAACCTGGTCAAGTTTATGCCATTTACATTTTACTGTACAAAAACCATTTTTAAAATAAAGTAGTGTATTCTTTAAGAAAAACAATGGTACCAACAAGGGTTCCAGTGCAGATAAGACAAAGGAGAGGGGTGGCTTCGAATAGCACATACAGTGGACTAGCTCTGGGATGTATGTCAGGACCCCTGTCAGCACTAAAGAAAACCAGCTCACACAGAAAGAAATAATTTGACCACAAATAGAGTGGAAACCAGATTAAAAGAAAAAAAAACAAAAAACTCATAGAATTCCAGGCTAACTCCTTAACTAGAAGACAATTCTTCTTTTTAAACAACTCTATGCCTTTTTGCTAATGAATTCACATCCCCATAGAGCCACAAAAGATAGAATGTGGCCCAAATGTATACTTCAATTGGATGGTCCCGTGAGAATGCTTTAAAAATAGATGGCAGCCACCTGCAACATATTAAGGTTGTTAATGTTTTTTTTTTTTTTACACGAATACCTGAAGGGTTTTTGCAACAGCTGGAATAGGCCACAAGTTGCTTTGCATGTGCTTTTTAATGTACTTCTAAGCGACTTCATAAAATGGCAACCAGTACCACCAGTAGGGCTGGGGGTTTGTTGAACTCCTGGTGTCGTCCTCTACCACTACCGATATAAGCAAAGACCATCGCTACTCTAAATGTCTTGAAGCTAAAAACCAATCTCCAAGTAAATTATCAGTTGAGAGAGAAAGAGAGAGAGTGTGTGTGTGCTTAAAATACTTAGACAATTAAAGCCCACACACTCCTGGCCACAACTGTCAAAAGTGACATTTTGTTTTTCTGGCTCCATCTTCATTTACTCTGTAGAAGCTTTAGAATCTCAAAGTTCTTCCAATATGGATCAGAACAAGGTCCAAATCCCACTCACATGGCATCCGAAGTTTCAAACACTTTCCTTCTTGACCATGATGGGACCTCAGGCTTTCTAGACTACCAGGCTTTTTCCTGCCTTTCCTGACCCTGAGGTGAATGTTTGGCCTCCAGCAGTGTCCACACCAAATCTATGCTAATCAAAGTGGAGGCACTGATGCTGGGGTGATGACTGCAAGCCAGTTATGATCGAGATTGTACGACCCCTAGAGCCACGTGTGCACGTCATCTTAACCTCAGTGTCCTTGAACTCTGTTCAAACATTTACCCCTTTTTTCAACCAGGATTTAGTAAACATCTATTGTGCATTGAGCACTAAAATATGCTCATGGTGCACAGTTATATATTTTTTAAAAAGCATCATGGAGCTTATATTACAGTGCATGGACTGACAGTAACAACAAATTCAATTTCTAAGAAGGAAATAGTCAAGGCATTATAATTGGTAGGAAGAGCTAATGGAAAACAGACACCAAATGCTGGTGTGGATAGGGGAGAGAGAAAAACCCTCATCCACTGTTGGTGGGGGGGCCAACTATTACAGCTATTATGGAAACCAGTATGGAGGTAACTTAAAAAGAAATAGACCTCTCATATGACTCAACTACACTACACGACACCTAGACATATACCCTAAGAGCTCCAACTCTACAATAGAGATACTCACACATCCATGTTTATTATGGCTCTATTTTAAAAGCTAAGAGTTACAATCAGCCAAGATGACTATCAACAGATGAATGGATAATGAAAATATGGTATAGATACATAATGGAATTCTATGCAGCAGTATATAAAATGAAATTGTGAATTTTTCAGGAAGATGGGTGGAATTGGAAATAATCATATGAAGAGAAGTGACTCAAACCCAGAAAGACCAGAACTGCATGTTCTCTCTGCTATGTGGATCTTAGCATGTAACATATATACATATGGGGAAGTAAATGTGGATTAAAACTGAAAGACAGAACCATAACCCAAAGTGAATATAAATAAATGAGCTAGAAGTGAGAGGGAAAGGCAAAAGAATTCATGTGACAGGAAAGGGGGAATTTGGGGAGAAGAGGTAGAAGAAGGATGGGAGGAAGGGGAATAAAAACAAATTGTACTTGAAAATGCCAGAATGAATGATACTTGAATCTCTGTATACCAGTTAAAAATAAATTAGCTTTTTTTTTTTTTTTTTTTTTTTTTTTTGGTTTTTCAAGGTAGGGTCTCACTCTGGTCCAGGCTGACCTGGAATTAACTATGTAGTCTCAGGGTGGCCTCGAACTCTCGGCGATCCTCCTACCTCTGCCTCCCGAGTGCTGGGATTAAAGGCGTGAGCCACCACGCCCAGCTAAATTAGCTATTTTTTAAAGGAGTTGATAGACCAAATAGAAGGAAGCCTCTTTCAAGAAATGTCTGTAAATTAGACTGAGAGATGGAGTTGTGGCTCCATGGAAGAGCATTGCCTTGCAAGTATGAAGTCCTGGATTGAATCCTCAGCACTGCAGCCAATGAATGAATGAATGAATGAATGAATGAATGAATGAATGAAAGGAGCAAAAAGGAAACATTCCTGTAAGGAGCAGAGTGGAGAGTTATGCAGACAAAAGGAATAGTAAAGAATTTTTTAAAAGGCAGGTACATTCAATGACCTAAAACAATGTTGGAATGCACACAGAATAAGTGAAAGCACACAATGGTAGGAGGTACTGTCAGAGCAGCGAGGAGGGGACCAGGCACTGACTGAGTTTTGTGTGTTGTGCCTAAGAAGACATTAAATAAAAGAGGATTCTCATTGCTTTCTCTAGGTTTTGCCAAGGCTATCTTTTTTGCCTGTGGTAAACAGATTAGAAGGAACCAAGAGTAGAAATAGATCATGCAAAAAGCTAGCTGGAGCCTTCCAGCTAAGAAAGGATGGGTTAATAGTCGGACAGTGACAACAGGGGTGGATATAAGTAAACAGAAGATACACTGGGGAGTAGGTAGACTTTTGCTGATGGATTCAATATGGATATGTGGGTGGGGAGAAGAATCAAGATCAGCCACTAAGATTCTAGTTAGAGCAATTAAAATGATGACAATGTATACCCTAGATCAGCAGAAGGGAAACCGGGCTCAGAGGAATCACACATTTATAACATATTAAGGTAGATGTGCCATGAGACATTGTTGTGGATCATTGAATAGGCATTTGAATACACTTGTTTATTCATTTAAATATTTTTGAATTGCTATTATGTGTAGGAACTAAGACCAATTTGGGGGCAAACAACAAAGATGGTCTTTAACCTCCTGAAGTTTACGAGCATGTAGACAGGAAAAACACTGGACTAATAACTAACATGCTATGGGCATTGGCAGCAATTATGGACTTAGAGAAGAAAAAACCCAGGAGGACTGACAGTCTGAGTGGCTACTGAAGGCTTCCTAAGGAAGTAAAATTTAAATTCAAATGCCATTAGCTGAGAAAAAAGGCAGAGGCGGAGTTTTAGGCAAAACATGTGCAGAGCATGTGTAGACCCCGGAGGCAGAAGAAGTTAGCTCTTTCCAGGAATAAGTTCTGCAGAACTAATTATTTCCCAAGGGAGTCTCAGTTCTGATGAAATTGCCCTGTTTGCAGACTGGATCCACTGGTTGTCAGGACGTGCTGTTGTAGCCAGAACACCAGCCAAGCCTGTACTCCTGCCAGGACTTATGCTACCAAGTCTAAAAGCACCAAGTTCATATTTCCAATCCAAAGTTCCTAAAGTACCTAATTATTGTGTGTGGAGCTCCAGACAAACTTCTTGCCTTTAAAAAGAACTTGTCACTCATGAAATGATAGAGGGTATTATGTGAAAACTGTGTATTAAGAAAGATGGAAATTGAACAATGGACCACAGAAGAGACAAGGATGGAGAAAGAAATAGCAACACATGGGATTATGTATATGTACATGATGTATATGTATGTGGTATATATGTATATATTTGGGAAAAAATTGGGGGACAAACTATTTATGAACTCAATTTATCTAATGAACATTTCCCCTCTTGAGGACATGATCTCCCTTAGCACTAAAACATGCTTCTGTATTTGGCAGTGGAGGTGATTTTGTGACCAAGTTTGTTCAAGAAGATACCCCAGTACTGAAGGCTAATGAAAAATGATAGAATGTTTAGTGATAATATCAATAATGGAGAAAAGAACCAACAGGAGCCAAACTTAAGTTCTTCATTCCCACATGCCATGTTTTCATCACCTTCCCAGGTAGTGCAGAGGCAAGACATCCACTTAGTGGTCACCCTGCCCTCTCTCTGTGGAAAGATACCTTGTCTTTCAGGAGCTCTCCTAATTTTCTAGCTCCACCTCAATGCCAATATCAGAGCATTGCCATTTGGACACTCTTAAACAGTCTTCCTCCAAAATAGATTACAATAATCAATTTGCTTTGATAATTTCTTAATTAAAGTGCTATCTCATTTAACAAATCTGTTTAGAAAATGAAGACAAAAAAGAGAGAGAAGAGTGGGAATGGGGAGAATCATTGAAAGAGGAAATGAATCTATTGAGAAACCATTTCCCAGTTAGCCCCTGTATTGATCGTAGCTCTCCTACATCAGCACCAGAGACCACAGCAGAGTGATAATTAGGCACCAAGCAATCTTTCTGAAAGCAGTACAAGATGGAATGTTATTAGGTGAAGTGGTTTTCTCTCTTCTTTTTACTTGAGAAGTATACTGCTGTTCTTTAATATCTTTGAAGAGCAGGAACATTAAACACAAAGGCAGTGTGTCAGGGGCAGCAGAAAAGTGAAGCATGGGCTTTGTCTTGTCTGTCCTGGGGAGAATTCAGCCATCTTGTCACATAAAATTTAAATACTCAAGGATAGAGAGAACTTGAAGAGGAGCAAATGGGAGCCCAGAGAATATAGAGCGACAATGCCATTCTGTGTGATACTGAGATGGTTGGGTACATATCATGTGTTTGTAGAACACAAAGAATGAATCCTAATGTAAACTATGGACTCTAATAAACATTGTTTTATCAATGGCAACAAACATACTCCACTAATATAAAATGTTAATGATGTAGCAAACTAGGAGACAGAAGAGGGAGTACATGGGAACTTTATAGTTTGTATTCATTTTTTTCAAAACCTAAATCAATAAAGAGATGAAGTATTAATTAAGAGAAAATACAAAGACTTCAGAGTTAGTCACTACACTTTAATCTCATCCTTCATTCAGCATTTCATGACACTGATTGAATTTTTGTTATGTGCTATTCCCTGTTTGGAGCATTTAGGATTCAATAATGAATGAGACAACATCCTGCCCTTCTAGAGTTTGGTTCTGGCTGGGAAATTGATGACAAATGTATCCAAAAATTGGGCAGCAAATGCTGTGGCTGACAATGAGTCATCATAATGCAATGACCAAGGAACCAGAGAACTGCTTTTCTGAGCAAGGTGGTTAGGGCAGACTATGGTTAGAAGGGGGCATTTGAGGTGAGCTCTTAGGAAAATGAGGGAGGAATCTTGTGAACCAGTCAGAAAGGCATCTTGAAGTCCCGGGAAAGGAGGACTCAACACAGGCCTGATGAAGGAACATACGCCTGGGGTTTGAAAGGGCCAGAAGGACAAAGTGCACTACAGGTATCACCTCAACATAATGTAAGCCAGGGAGAAGCATGTAGAAGAACAAGTAAACCAAACATATGGAATATCACTTAGTCTAAAAAGGAAGGCAGTCCTGGAATGAACATGTCTGTGAGGACACGATGCTAATTGGAGTAATTCCAGAAAACCAATGCTTCATGACCCCACTGCTAAGAGAATAGTCAGAGTCATAAAGTCAGAAGTAGAAGTGTGATTACCACAGGATGCAAGGGGAGGAGAAGCTGGGAGTTATTTCAATAAATGTGAAGTTCCGGTTTTATAAGATGAAGAATTCTGAAGATTGGTTATGTGTCAATGTGAATATATTTAACAGTTCTGAACTGTATAGTCAAACATGGTTTAAGTGCTAACCATTCTATATCTTTTACCACAACTGAATAGCCAAGACAAGGGGAAGATTTAAACAGGAAATTTCATAGTCTTGTTCACACTGACTGGTAAAGAATGAGAGAAGAACAGGGTGACTTCCAGACACCAGCTGGAGATGCCAGGTAGGCTCTTGCATATTCACTCTGAGAATCCAGTGGAATTGGGAACCTCCTAGAAATAATAATTTCAGAGTCATGAGCACAAATTTACCATCTTTCTATAAATTATTAGTAATTTTAAAATGTCTAAGAATTTAAGGAAATCTAGCCAAACGATGGTGTTATGCTTTCTTATTAGGATTATTTTAGATGTTCTAAAAGCTTCTTTAGATTAATTTAGACATAGATTTTCATCATATAACTCATGCAAACCTAAAGAGGGAAAATCTGCATACAGAAAAGAAATTAGTGAAGGTAGAATAACATTTCTTAAATCTTGACTCTGCTGACTTACTTTTTAGAAAGCAATGTTGACTTAAAATGTGGAATTGAGTATTAAGTATATTCACCATGATATATGACTAATCTTCAGAACTTTTTTCATCTTGAAAATCTGAAGTTTTATACCCACTAACAATAGTTTCTTCTCTTCTCCTTCCATGCCCTAATAACCCCCTTCTTTCTGTCTCTATGAATCTGAGTATTCTAGGTAGGTACCTTGAGTCCCGGGGGTTGTGCAGTGTGCGACAGGATTTCCTTCCTTTGGGAGTTTGAGTAATACTCCATTTGTGTATTACCATATGTTCTTTATCCATCCATCATTGAACAATTAGGTTGATTTGTCTTTTCTTATGAAAATCATCGAAATAAGTAATTTCTTCAAGAGTATGTTTTCAGTCAATCCTTTTGGCTGTATACAAAGAAGTTGGATTGCTGGCTCATATGTTATTTTTAATATTCAGAGGACTCTGCATACTGCATGGGTGCTTCCATAGCACCCATGCTGTCTAACATTCCCAACAACTATTCACTACGATCTGCTCTCCCCATGTGTTAGCAATACACGTTCCTTTCTATTTTTTGAGTGTGGTTATCTTAATCACTGGAGGTATTATTTCATTTTCTTTTGACTTGATTTCTCTGACAGCCAGTGGTCCTGAGAATTTTTTAATAGGTTTGCTAATGACTTTACTTTTATAGTCACTATTTCTATGCTTTTGCAGTTTGCAGTCAGCAACCATCAAAAATGTTGGAGATACACACCATTTTCTTCTTTAATACTTTTCTACCCCAGGATTTGTTTCAAGCTGCTGACCCTTATTCCTGCAATATTGCCGGTTATGATCTTACGAGAAAACATCAATGCCAGGATTTCAGGAAATGACTACAGCTCATATGCTTTCCTCCAGTCTTTAAATGTCTTGTTTACTGAAATGTCAAGAGCTGCCTTGTGCAATTACTCCACTAGGAATAATCTCCAAATTCAAGTAGGCACAGGCAAAAACAACTAGTTTAAAACTTCTACCTGGTGGACAGAGATTCTAATGTATTGTAAATGCTACATGCAGCCCAGTGTCCAATGTTAAAGTGTGAAGAAAACACACATCTGTCTAGGTTTCCTATGCCGCTATACCAAACAGCCACAAACTTGGTAGCTTAAACAATACAGTTATTCTCTTCCGGTTAATGGAAGTCAGATGTCCAGATGGTCTTAGGAATTGAGAACATGCTCCTCTCAGAGTTTATGGGGGAGAATCCATTTCCTTGCCTTTCTCAGCTCTTCAAGTCTTGCATCCTCGACTTAGGGATCCTTCCTTCACCATCAAATCCAGCAGCATCTCACTTCAGTCATCACATTTCCTTCTATCCTTGAAGCCATTTCACCCCTGGGCTTCCTCTTATATGCACTTTTGATGGTACTCACGTGGGTGTCCTAGACAATCTTTACATCTCAAGATCTAAATTTAATCATGTTGGCAAAAGTATTTCTTCTCATATGTAGTAACATTTACAAATGCCAAGGATTTGGACCAGGATATATTTGGAGTTCATTATTCAACCATAGCATCTTAGATATGATGAAATAGGGAAATGTCACATAAAGCCATTTTCTGGATGAGATCATTGAGGGAATGACTTTGAATATGAGGAGTCTGAGGACATGCTTCACACCATCATTCAAAAATGAATTTTAGGGGAGGACCAATGGAAAGAGTGCAGAGTAGTGCTCTGTGAAATCTGAGGCAGGATAGACAGAGTACCTGCGCTCAATCAGAGGTCTTCCAATGAGTAATGGTTTTCACCTGCATCAGATGCTGTTCACTAAGATAAGGATGTAAAATCCAGACCTGGATTTGATGCCTTTGATAGGAACAATTTAAAAGGAGGTGTGATGTATACAGAACCCCACTTGGGAGTAAGCGTAAGGGAGAATGAGGACACAGTCATAGAAAGAAAGATAGAGTGATAGTGAGAAATCTTCCCAAATTTAAGATGGAAAAGAATACACAAGTTGCCTGAGAGATAAAGTGATTATAAATATGGGCATTGTGTTGTAAACCTGTTGAGAACATGAAAGAATAGTGAACATCTTTTTGTGGCAATAGGTTTATAAAGAGAGATTTTTTTTTCTGAATACATCAAATGAATTGTACAACATGATGATCAGGGTGAAGGTCATTGTGCCTCAAATGAATTTTTGTGCTTCAAATCACTGATGACAAGAAACTAAGGCTACACTGAAGTCTCATGTTTGAATTGTAACTGAAACACAGATCATAATTACAAAGACTGCCCTCAGTTTGATTTGCTTCCTTCTCAGTTTTGCCATTGTTTCATTTACCCATGAGAGATCAGTAATAATTCTTGGTATAATTATTGTGAATTCCTTAAATGAAATTATCATACTCTTTGCTTGTTTCACATGGTTCTTCTAATATAGAAATTAAAGTCCATTCAAAAAGAATGATCCCTTTCCACATGGATTGTCCTATAACAATAAGTAACTAACCACACATTATTATTCTGGAGGTTTTGAGAAATAAATGACAAAATAGCAGCTATCTATTGATAATATATTTATATCTGTCATTTTGTAAGAAATTTCTAATCTACACAACAGTATTACAAGATGGGTTTTATTGTTCTCATCTTCTACATGCACAAGTGGGATTTTACCACGTGACTAAGTAAAATAGCTCATTAGTGACAGAACCTAGAAGTTAGAACTGCAGATGCTGTCTCCTTTTAGATCTCTTCCTTTGGTACCACCTGCTTGGTGAATTATAACATTGCCCGATAATGGGTTAGCAATTTGTTGTGGAAGGATTTTAGTGGATTGATTTAAACTGGTAACCCAATTAAAACCCCAGAGGTGTTATATCAGTTACTTTTTCATTGCTGAGACAAAATACTGGACCAGAAGCAAAAGGAAGGAAAAGGGCTTAATTCAACTTACAGTTTTGAGGAGAAATTTCATTATGGTGGGAAGCCATGGTAGGCTAAAGTAGGAAGCCAGCATTATATTCATGACAGGAAGCAGAAAGAGAACAAGTGGGGCTAAAGTTACACCTTAAGGTCCTCCTTTCTCTAACAAGGCTTTACGCTAAAGGTTCCTCAACCTTCCCAAACAAGGCCCCTTCACCTGGGACCACATATTCAAATACATAAGCCTGTGGGGGTGCGGCTTTTTACTTTTTACAACCATGGGTAATGTTTGGTAACTTTTCCCCTCATTCATTTATTTCTCACAGCTGCCTTCATGGCACAGAATGGCACCCTCCACAGTGCTCTTGTGCTTTGGATGCAAAATGCCCCTGCCAGCTCATGTGTTTGAACCTTTGGTTCCCTGTTGGTACTACTGCTTTTGAACCCCTACAAGATGTGGCCTAGCTGAAGGAAGTTTATCAATGGAGGGCAAGCTTTAGGGTTATAGCTCGACTCCACTTCTGATTCAAGTCTCTGTTTCCTGATCCACCCAGATGTAAAACAAACAACTTGCCACTTCCTCTGCCAGAACCATAATGGGCTACCACTGTCATGTCTTCTCTGCCAGAATACAATGCATCTACCTCTCAGTCCATGAGCCAAAATTTACCCTTCCTCCCTTATGTGGCCTCCTGCGGGTGATTTATCACAGCAGTGAGAAAAGTGGCCAATACAGCACCCTGGCTGCTCACCTGAAATGTGCTACGCTGATTGTTCATCACCCGAGGGAAGCGGCTCCTCAGCTCTCCCACTTTATTCTCAAAACTTGAACAGAACTCCAATCTCCTTCATATCCCCTCACTCTCTCCATTAGTCTCTCTTTTAATTTGATGTCATCATCTTTTTCTTCTAGTTTGAGGGTCTAGCGAAGGTATTGCTAGGCACTGCAAGGGAGAGGGGAGGGAAATATCATATGTTTTTTGTATGTAAGTATAGAAGGTGTCAATAAAAAAATAATAATTAAAAAAAAAGCTTGTTCAACTGAGAAAAAAAAACTTGAACAGATGCTGAAAGACAGATCTCTCTGACTCTCATTGCCATCTCATTTGACTGACACTGGAAGATCATGGTGCCACCAGATAATTGGTCATTATTTTTAAAATGACAATTTCGAAGACCAAATGATCTTGCGGTGATTCTTTCTCAAACACTTATGCTGGAATGCAATGTGTCCTTGTCAGTACTATCCCTTTTGGTGTCAATAAGTTTCCTGGTAGTGTGATGTCTTGGTTTCTTTCAGTGCTCCTGTCACCTGGATAGTAAGATGACTACATTTGTAGTCATCTATTAAAAACATGGTTGCCAAGTGATAGCGGTACTAACTTCAAATTATTATTTTACTTGGCATAAGTATAATGATTCTTTGATTCTTGAAGATATTTTTCATGAAACTTGTATTTAGAATTTAAATTAACGTGAAAGCACAATTCACCATTTTTATGAATTGGAGAGTAGCTTTTATTAAATCAATCTACCTCTGATAATATGTGAAATCTGGACAAATATTAAAGTAATACATTTTGAAGGCATAAAAGAACCAAGGCGAGAAGAGATAGGTGTAAGTATCCTGGCAAGAAAAAAAAAATGCAGTAAGGCAAGGTGATATTCTCTGTGCTTTTCCCATTGGCACATGATGCTATTGGCTAGCTGCAGGGTGAAGGGATAAGAAGATACACAGAGGGACACACAGGAGGCTGGCAAACTTTGCTGATATCACGATGCTAGGGATACAAATGATTGTCCAATCTCTATCCAGGTAAGAGAGGTGGAGGTAAACATTGTGCTTATTATGTTGATACCCACAAGGCACTGCGTGCTTAGGGCAGTGATAACTGGAGATACACATGTCCTCCACTCTTGGCTTCTTCCAGTCCCCCATGGAATGAGTTACTGGCTGGTCAACTCCAATAACCAACACAAACAAAAATGAATCTTCTGTGAAAGAAGGTTTATCACTTGAGTCACTATAATTTTTTCATTGATAATACTCATTATTTACTTGAAAAGTAAATAATAAAGGCAGTCCAACTCAGTTGAAATAGAGAATACAATAAAATAATAGAAATGGGTGTAGAGGTGTGATCAACATTTTATTTTTGAACAATTTGTGACAATGTCATAAATGTGTAAAATGTTTTGTGATCATATTCAACCCTCTTTTAGTCTTGTACTTTCCACCCCTCCTCTGGCTCTTACACCCTTTCTGTCCCCACTGCCTCAGCATTCCTGGACCTTGAAAAGGAGTCAATGATACAGATGCCCTGTGTAGGGCTGAACACTCAATAGTGTGATGAATACTTTTTGACACAAGTAATAACACTAGAGAATTCCATCGGGAAAGTGAAATCTTTGAAAAGCTGTAATAGAATATTTGGAATTGAATAATGGAATATTTTATGGGACAAATAACTCAACAGAGTAATTTAAGAGAAGATGAGACAGAGCCAAAGATAGGATAAGTGAAATTGAATATACGCAGAATGAAAGAAAATTTAGATTTAAGCACATAAAAAAAGGTACAGAGGGCTGGAGAAATGGCTTAGCAGTTAAGGTGTTTGCCTGTGAAGCCTAAGGACCCAGGTTCAATTCTCCAGGTCCCACGTAAGCCAGATGCACAAGGGGTACATGCATCTGGAGTTCGTTTGCAGTGGCTGGAGGCCCTGGTGTGCCCATTCTCTCTCTGTCTACCTCTCTTCTATCTCTCTCTCTCTCTGCTTGCAAATAAATAAATAAATAAATAATTTTTTTAAAACAAGAAAAAAAAGGTACAGAAAGTTTAAGAGTATATAACATGCAACTAAAATATAGCTAATGGTCATGGTTGTGTTACAGAAATAAGGGAAGTGAGAAAATAGAATAGGAATAATATGTAACTCACAAATTCAAGAAGCTCTAAGCTAGGCATGGAGGCCCATGCCTTTAATCCCAGCACTGGGGAGGCAGAGATAGGTGGATTGTCATGAATCTGAGGCCACCTTGAGGCTACATAGTGAATTCCAGGTAAGTCTGAACCCACCAAAAAAGAAGCTCTAAGAACTAGACGTAAATATTTACTACAAATAAAATGACCATAAGGATTGTGGTGATTTGAAATTTTGAATGTAGTTGCCCCATAGACTCCTGTGTTTGAACACTTGGTCCCCAGCAAAGTGTCAGTGCAGGGAAAGACTGTGGAAGTGGAAGCTTGCTGAAGAAAGTGTGTCACTGGGGTTGGGCCTTTAGGTATTGCAGGAAGGCCTTATTTGCTATTCTGGCCCTCTCTGCTTCCTTCCTGCTGAAGTGATGTTGTGACATTCACTTTCCCCATCATGATGGACTCGGCCCTCTGGAATTGTAAGCCAAAATAAACCCTTTTCTCCATATACCGCTTCTGGTTGGGTATTTTCCCTAGCAATGAGAAAGTTACTGATACAAATTATATATGTGTGTGTGTGTGTGTTATATATTTCAGTCATAATGTAGAAAAAAGTTATCATTTGTAGGAAAATGGATGTAACTGGAGATAATAATATTCAGTAAATAAAGCAGTCTTCGTGAGACATTGTATGTTTTTCTCTCATTTGTGGTTCCTGTGTTTTATGTAGGCAAGTTACATTATGTCTGTATACATGACATGAAAGTAGAAGTATAACTGTCTTGGAATAAGAGAAGACTAAGATGAGATAAAGAGTAGAGTAATGTGGAGGAATATGTTCAGTATACAGTCTATTCTTATATGAAAAATGTCCCTACATGACACAGTACCATGCACAATGAATATAAACAGTGAAAATGTAAAAAGTTACAGGCACAGAGTGGTTATACTGCTGAAAGACAAAACCACTAATTGAAGAGCACCTGGCAGAAAAATACCCATTTCCTTCAAAGTAACAATTATAAATTTATTACTGTTCTAGATAAATAATGGCAGTCAAAGATAATCAGGCAGCACCTGAAATAAAACAAGTAATAAAATATAATGTGACAAATATACAAGTATATAATATATCATATAAAAAATAAGTGCCAGATTATAATTATTTAATGGTTCACAATATTTTTCAGAAAATCCAGGAGAAATGACTATGTTGTCTTAGAGACAATGAAATAAACTCAAAACTACACACTATAAATATTTAAAATAATTCTTCAGGAAGGAAACATTAACTGAATTCACAAAAATGCACTAAGGTCAAAAACTTCTGGAAGGGATAAGCAAGTGAGTAAACATTGTGTAAAGTAATAATATAAACATACTTAAAGAGCTTGAAATATATGTAGAATTTAGATATATTGCTTCAACAATACTACAAAAGAATATAGTTAATAAATGGAACTGTTAAAATGCTAGCATATTAAAATAGTAATAAATCTGGTATTTATTATGGTTTCTGAATCAGATGCTAAATTTTAACTGGTATACTAACAGGAAAAATAAAATTGTGAAAAAAAATCTGATAAGTGTGGAGGCTCATGCCTATAATCCCAGTGCTGGGGAGGGAAGGTTGAGTTAAGATCACAGGGAGTTCAAAGCCAGTTTGAGCTACACAGAGAGTTCCAGGACAGGCTTAGCTAGAATATGACCCTGCCTCAAGGAAAAAAGGGGAAAAAAAGAAATACTAATTATTCCAAAAAGTGTAAGAAATGAGAAACAAAAGAATGATGGATCAGCCGGGCGTGGTGGCGCACGCCTTTAATCCCAGCACTCGGGAGGCAGAGGTAGGAGGATCACTGAGAGTTCGAGGCCACCCTGAGACTACATAGTGAATTCCAGGTCAGCCTGGACCAGAGTGAGACCCTACCTTGCAAAAACAAAAAAAAAAAAAAAGAATGATGGATCAATAAAAGCGAGTAATGGATAGTGGGGAAAAAAACCTACAAACAAGGGCTGGAGAAATGGCTTAGCAGTTAAGGCATTTGCCTGTGAAGCCAAAGGATCCTGGTTCGGTTCGCCAGGACCCACATAAGCCAGATGCACAAGGGGCACATGCATCTGGAGTTCCTTTGTAGTGGCTAGAGGCCTTGGAGTGCCCATTCTCTCTCTGTCTGCTGCTCTTCTAAATCTCTCTCTCTCTCTCTCTCTCTCTCTCTGCTTGCAAATAAATAAATAAATAAAATTTTTAAGCCTACAAACATACATTTTTTTCTTTTTGGTTTTTCGAGGTAGGGTTACACTCTAGACCAGGCTGACCTGGAATTCACTCTGTAGTCTCAGGGTGGCCTTGAGATCACAGTGATCCTCCTACCTCTGCCTCCCAAGTCCTGGGATTAAAGGCATGTACCACCACACCCAGCAAACATACATTTTAATCTGTTTTTTTAGTTTTATTCTGGCTGCAGTTTCTGTGTAAAATATAGCTTCACACGGTGACCTTCCTGTCTTGTAAAGCTCTTCAGTGCTCCCATAAACAACAATGATAACAAAATCCTGAGGCATCCACCCTACTCCCATGAAGCTAATGAAGGTCATTCCTCCCGTGCAATTTCTTGCTTCATCCATAGCCATCCCTCGCTTACCTTGCTGGGCTGAATTTACTGAGCTGCAAAAAGTAAAATCCTTTAATCTTCCATTTTGGGGCCTATATTTGAAAAAGATTAAAGAGTCAAACAAAATCAGTTTCCAAACCTTCAATTTTCCAAGCCCACAGGCATTCTCTCACTCAGAAATGCAGATGGCTTTGAGCTCTCTGTTATTTCTGAGAAACATTTCCCACGCTATCACTGTTGATTGCTATATTTTTTTTTGTTTCTTTACATAAAAAGAAGAAGGATAAAAGAGGAAAAATAAAAAGGTAAAATAAGACACCTTTTGCCCACCCTCCGAACAGCTCTGTTTACTGGTCCTTCACTTTCCTGGAGGGACCCTGCCAAGAAGCTACATTTAGCTGACAACAGCCATTTCTCATTAAACCCCCAATTTAAACAAGACCCAGAGTGGAAAATTGCAAAACAGGAAGCTTTAAAATTGCATCAAAACACTGTTATTGGACATGGGAGTAAAAGACTCTTTAGGATGCAGGCTTTTGGAATGAGACCTAGAATCCATAGGAGAGACTGTGAGCTTTGTGTGCATGGTCAAGTGAGGAACTGGCTTCTCTTCACTGAGTCACATAGATCCTGAAGAAGTGTGTGCCTACTGTCAGTAACACAAGTTATTTGAGAGGTGTATGTGCTGACTAACAGCAGGGTAGCTATATGTTCTGATTTATCTGCAGAGACCATCCTATATTACGCTCATTGTCCCAGGTACATTAGCAGTGACCTCTTTCTCTCTCAAATGTGTTCTTGTTTTGATAATGAATTTTATGGACATGTTAACTAAAGACTAGCACACTGGATTAAACAATACACCCTCTGTGAGGATTTCACACTGTTTGGATGGCAAAAGTGAATGTTGCCAGTGTTCATTCACGTGCAGTGAAGCTGATAGACTGACTGACCTGGCCAGCTGGAATCCTGGGCAAAGCTCCTCAGATAGTTGGAAGCCACATTGCCTAGCTCTGGTGTTGAAAAGACTAAAGGCAACCAGTCACCAAAACCATTTACAAGTTGCCCAATAAACCAAGAGAAATTAACTCAGAGCCTTATTTGATAGGCATACCCAACTACTGAGCACTTAACATGTGGCTAGGCTGAACTGAGATGTGCTCTAAGTAGATTTTTAAGATAATACAAAAAAAAAAAGAAAGAAACTATCTCTAGTCATGCGTGGTGGTGCATACCTTTAATCCCAGCGTGCGGGAGGCAGAGGTAGGACGATACTGTGAGTTCAAGGCTACCCTGAGACTATATCGTGAATTCTAGATCAACCTGAGCTACAGTGAAAACCTACCTCAAAAAAGGCAAAAAATAAAAATAAATTAAAAACCAGGAAACTATCTCATTAACAAATGAAATAGCAGGAATCTTCCCACTAAAGCACACTACTATATAATAGGTAAAGAAAAAGCTGCTTTCTATTAAGTCATTTTGTTGATCATTCATTCATATTCCCTTGCCTCGGTGGATGTTGCTAGCAGCATTTTTAGGTGACTTACTTTTAAAGACTGAGATCTTTTATTTATTTATTTATTGTAATTTTCATTTATTTATTTTATGACAGAAAGAAGAAACGGTCAGAAAGAGAGAGAAAGGGAGAGAATGAGTGCACCAGGGCCTCTACCCACTGCAAACACAGTCCAGACTCATTTGTCATCTTGTGTGTACATCTGGCTTTATGTGACAACTGGAAAATTGAACCTGGGTCCTTAGGCTTTTCAGGCAAGTGCCTTAACCACTGAGCATTCTCTTCAGTCCTCAGGTGACTTATTTTATTTGCATATGGGTAGAATGTAAAATATATACATGACCTATTAGTAAAAGTTTGTTGCAATGATTAATTACACTATGAGTGTGGACCATAACTCAGGGATTTAGGTGGTCTTCAGTGAATTGAAGGGCATTTTCCAGGAAGATGATGAATTTCAGAAGAAATGAAAAATGCCTTTAAATGTGTGCCTAAGGGCTGGAGATATGGCTTAGCAGTTAAGGCGCCTGCCTCCTAAGCCTAAGAATGCTGGTTCCAATCTCCAGTGGTTCCAATCTCCAGGTCCCACGTTTAGCCAGATGCAAAGTGACGCAAGGGCGCAATGCTGCACTTGACCACAAGGGGGTCATGCATCTGGATTTTGTTCGCAGCAGCCGAGAGACTGCTGGCGCGCCCATCACTATCTTTCTTCCTCTCCCTCTCTCTCTGTCTCTCTCTCTGTGTCTCTCTCCAAAAAAACAAAAATGTGTACCTAATAAAAGATCTGTATTGCAAATCAGATCAAGCAGACTATAAAAGCTTATTATGAAACAATTTAAGTATTGGGGATTTTTATTGTCTTTGTTATTGGAAGTCAACTTATTAAGATGGGTCCAATATGTTTTAAGAAATCACTCAGATTAATATTTAGATAGTGAAAAGTCCTTGTAACTGTGAACATGGAGAGACTGATTAGGAGGTCTTGCCATGGCCCAGGGAATTTAGGCGGAAAAGAACATCAAACGAAAACAATAATTGTAGCACCCACATACAAACATAGATAACATTGAGTAATATATATTTCTTTCCAACAATTTTGGTACATATATTGACCTAATTGTGCTTATACTATATATTTAACCTAAAATGGTATTATAGAATATTTCATGGTATAAAAAGCATTATAAGGCTGAAGAGATGGTTTGGTGTTTAAAGCACTTGCCCATAAAGCCAAAGGACCCAGGTTCAATTCCCCAGGACCCACATAAGCCAGATGTACAAGGTGATGCATGCATCTGGAGTTTGTTGGCAACCTCTGAAAGCCCTGTCGAGCCAATTCTCTCTTTATTTATCTGTCTCTTTCTCTCTCTTTCTCTCTCTCTCTCCCCAATAAATAAAAAAAATGGTTATATTTTTTAAAAACTTTATAAATATGGTCTTAACTATCTGCTTAAGACTTTACCAATAGTTGCCATTGGCTTCATAACTCCCTTATACTGCTGGTCATTTTAGGTTGGATAAAACTTTTTTCTTGCTATTTTAAGTTACATTATACTTTCATTGCTAAATTTTCAGAGTTCAATTACTGATGTGCAATTACTAGGTTAGAAAGAGGGAGAGAATGAAATATAATGGGCACACCGGGGCCTCCAGCCACTGCAAACTCTAGACACATGTGCCACCTTGTGCATCTGACTTATGTGGGACCTGGAGTATTGAACCTGGGTCCTTAGGCTTTACAAACAAGTGCCTTAGCCACTAAGCCATCTCTCTAGCCCACCACAAATACTTTGAATATTTATTTGAATTACAAATTACAATTTAAATCAGCAAATTATTTCTACATAAGTAATAATTAGGTAAATGTGCCTAAATTTGTAGTTTAGACTGATGTTATTTAGTGAACTATTGTCAATACAAGTCACAACTTTAATCTCAAAGAAATAAGTTTATTCTTGATCCAAATATGAGTGACTATGTATCAGGCACACAAAATTGGGTTGCCCAAAAAGACATGTTCTAAGACTATACATTCAGGGATTAATCCTATAGTTGCTTACTGCAGAATTTTCTCTGACTGTGTAGAGTACTGGAACCACAAGGAAGAGGTGCAGTGTTCTCTCCTGAGGGTGAAGCTGGCACCGGGTGTTGTTTTGTGCAACTGTCCATCTCCATTGATGATCACTCTTCTCTCCCCTTGAGAGAGTTAGAAGGAGAGAATGTAGTCTGGTGGAAAGAAAAAAGAAAAAAGAGAGAAAAAGAAGACATGTCCCTCTGTGGGAGTGGCAACATGAGATTTTTATTAGTTACAATAGAGACAAAGTCTTAAATGAAGACATTTACCAGATACATTGGTGGGGACCACTGGAAGGCAGGTTACACCAAAGCAGAGAAAACTCTGCTATGGGTTCCAGGTGCTATCTAATGATAGTCTTAGTTTTTGGATTGGTGGAAACTAGTGGTCTACTAATAACACATTTTAAAGGTTTTGATAGTCACAAGAATGTTAGATCAGACAGGGGTGAATTGTTATGAGAGACTAAACAACTCACAATGGCTTTCAAAGAGACTAAAAATAGCCTAAGATAATTTGGTTCTGGTCTACAATGTTTTAACTCCACAATCATGAAGTTTAGTCATCTGGCCTTGTGATACATGTGTAGTTTTCTTTTTTCTGGAAACTCCTGCATACACTACATAGATGGAAAACTAAGCTTCAATGGATGCTGCATGTTTGAACTTCGAGTGAGGAGCTAACACCCTGTCTGTGATGTGTTAGTACATTACTTGACTTTGAATTGGAGGCACTCGTTTCAAACATGAGGACCAAAATCTTAACACACAGAGGGAGAAGTTTCTGCTTTTACCTCTTACACTTCCTACTTTTCTTTCTTTCTTTCTTTCTTTTTTTGTCTTTTACTTCAATTCTTGAAAAGAGAAAATAAATTTGCTATGAGAGCTAAACAACTCACAAACCAAAGTGTCTTGCTTTTATATGATAATTTACATCTCAAATACAGTCATAGTGTAATTTCTAAAGGTTTATGATCTGGAAGTTTTCAAGAATACTGTTTGGGATCCAATGAGACTACCCACCCACTTGACTAGCTTCTAGAAAAGTTTAAACACTGAGACCTTGCATGCAAAGGAGAGTAATGATGTGTGTGTGTATGTGTGTGTGTGTGTGTGTGTGTGTGTGTTTGCACATTCAGATTAAAATCCACTTGTATGAAGACTACAGCTATGCTGTGTGTTATACAATAAAGATTTATCTGCCCCTAAAGTGTCAATAGTTCAATGTTTGTAGTACTGTAAGAGCAGTTAAGTCAAAGTCTGTGAAGAAGATCTCATCCATTCAGGACCAGAATTCAGCTTTCACCACTCATTCATTGACATTATCTTTTGAATATGTACTGTGTATCAGGTAACATTCTAGACACTGAATGCATTGCTGAACAAAAAGACCAAGACAAAACATAACAAACATGTATTTTAATAGATATCATGTTGCTATAACTGAATATCAGAGACTAGATCATTTATAAAAAAGAGTAAAGGCGTATGAAATTCATAGTTCTGGAGGCTGGGAAAAACTTGACTCCAGCATCTAGTGGGGGACTTAATTCTACATTGTAATGTTCAGGAACAGAGCTGTGTTAGGAAGAATAAGCATGCCAGAGCAAGCTTGCCACACATGGAGATGCTTTCAAAACAAAGCCCCTCCCACAATGACCCATTTATCCATTAATCCATAAGAGGGCGACCCATTTGCCAGTGATATGAATTTCTCTGAGATGTGGTGTCTTCTGCCAAAAATGACAATAGGTAAATAAGATGCTGAGAAAAGGTTCAGTTGATGGGATTTCTTAACCATAGCATTATTGACATCTAGGGCCAGAGTCTTTACTTCTTTTTTTTTTTTTTCTTGAGGTAGGGTCTCGCTCTAGCCTAGGCTGACCTGGAATTCACTATGTAGTCTCAGGCTGGTCTCAAACTCACAGTGATCCTCCAACCCTGCTTCTCAAGTGCTAGGATTAAAGGTGTGCACCACCACACCCGGCACAGCAGTCTTTTTTGTAGATGGCTATTCTGCGCATTATAGGATGTGTACTAGTTAGCTGTTCTGCACACTGTAGTGTGTTTACTACTCAGCTATTCTGCACATTGTAGGGTGTTTACTAGTTGGCTGTTCTGCACATTGTAGGGTGTTTACTAGTTGACTGTTCTGCACATTGTAGGGTGTTTAGTAGGTGGTTGTTCTGCACATTGTAGGGTATTTAGTAGGTAGCTGTTCTGCATATTGTAGGGTGTTTACTAGTTTTATACCTGGCTTCCACTACCCAGTACACTGCTCCCCCCAGTTATAATTACAAAGTGTCCCAGAGAGGCTCACATCTATTAAGAACCAAGCTCACCACTAAGAAAGAGAAAGAATCAAGCAAGAATTTAGATGTTTTACTATCTCTTTCTTTGCATCTGGATGAGGTCTGGATTTTTAGGGATTTTCCATGTGGATTCTTCCTTTTTCCCATGACCCCAATTCTCTTTTCCTGTAGTCTTCTTTTTATCGCTTTTATTTCTTGGCCTCCTTACTTTCCTGACTTCCATGGACATAAAACACAACCCTGCAAAGATGACAGACTCTCAAGTCCATTCCTTTCTTACTAAATTCCATTCTTCTGCTGTGCTGAGTGCAAGAGTGAACTCATTTATCTGTGCTGATGCTGTTGAGGGTGGGGCGGGGCAGAGGGAGGGCTCCTCACTGCTGTGTTAGCAGCTTAGCACCAAGGGGGAGATAGGGCAGAAGGAAGAATATGCACTGCTGTGCTTAGCAGGCCCGCACCACCTTCACTTTGGGCTGGTGCCACTGCACTGGCTGTCTACTGGTCTCTCTGCATCTACACTTGCAGCCAGTCGACCATCTCCTATCAGCTCAGAGGTTAAGCAGGCCGTGGTTTGGATGGGGTTTGTCCCTTCATCAAAGGAAACTTAGTCCCCAGTTTAGAAATGTTGAGGTGAGACCTTTGGGAGACAATCCACGAATTCCTATCTGCTGACTAATGGGTTACTGGGAAAATGAATAATTTCAGGGAGGGAAGGACCTCCTTCATGGTTATTGACACAACCGTGGGAAGATAGATTTGATTTTCCTGACTGCATCACACTGTGCCCAGCCTTCCATTGAGGACCTAGGACGTGAGGGAGTGGCTGCACAGGACTCATGATGGTTCAAAAGAAGTAAAAGACACACAGGTTATACTTCTGTGATACTCAAAGTCATATTAATGCAGGCTTATTTTTAAAATTTAATTTATGTGGCCTAAACATTACTGTATTACCATAGGTTAATTACAGATTAGTAGCTCAAGTATAGATTTAAAAAATAAACCAAGGGGGATGGGAAAATGGTTCAGTGGTTAAAGGTGCTTGCTTGCAAAATCAGCTGGTCTGGATTCAATTCTCAAGCCACCCACTTAAGCCAGACACAAAAAGTGGCACAAACCATCTGGTGTTTGTTTATAACGGCAAGAGGCCCTGGTGAACAAACATGCACATAAACACACACACACACACACACAAATAAAGAAATTTAATTTAAAAAGTTAATCTGAGAAATAACTTAAGGTCTTAAGTATCATGACACAGATATGGCCTAAGTCGCACATCCTGCAAAGGTGAAAAAACATTGAGCAATGGTAGCTAGAATTGCCTTTCAAAGAGCCATTTCACATGCACCTTAAAAGTCTGTGGTTATATGGTATAGTGGTCTCCAAAGTAGGATAGTTCCACGGGGTGAACACAGGCTTCTGCTTACTTATCTTAAGTAATAAGTAAGGGACTAAAATTCACCCCTGACTTTTGCATTAACACTGCTTTCCTCTCTGTAACCCACAGCCCTCCGGGTTTTTGCAAAGCCTCATGTTAACAGCAGCCCTTCCAGCATCAGCTCAGGTCCACCATGTTCTGACATTTTGCAGTTTACATGCACCAGTGCCTATGACAAGATCCTTTTGTGCTATGAAGAGGCTCCCTGTTTATCTTATGTAAGGGTATGTAAAACAACATGAATGACTTTCTTTTCTAAAATTACAAGTGGCCCTCAATTACTTACCATTTTTACCAAGGAAAGTGACTGATAGAAAGCCAGATAATGTTTTTAAATTAAGTACATTTCTAAAGTGTTTACTGAGAAACAAGCTGCTTTTGAAATAAATGTGACTATAAAGAAAAAATTTTAAAAGATGTTTGAAAATGCTCCTGTGTTATATGATCTCAATGCTGAAAACAATGTAAACAATTGGTTAAAATTCTTTGGGTCTTGGAAGACAGTTTTGTGAGTGAAGTGCTTGCTTTGAAAGCATGAGACTCTGAGTTCAATCCCTACATAAAATTCTGGATGAGGCAGTGGCCGTGCCTGTAATTCCCATGCGGGGAGGCAGAGATAGGGAGCTTCCTGGGGCTCACTGGCTAGCCAGTCTAGCTAACTGACAAGCTCCAAGCCAATGCTAGACCCTGGGTCAAAAAGAGGTAGATAACTTTTATAAGGATAACACCCAAGGTTGTCTTTTGTTCTCCGCATACATAAGCATATATGTGCACATGCACCCGTACACATACACCCCATCTCAAACACATAGGGGACTACACCACACACACACACACACACACACACACACACACACACACACACACACACACACACACACACACACACATACACAGCAAAAAAATAAATTATGGTCTGGAGAGATGGCTCAGCAGTTATAGGTGCTTTCTTTCATAGCTTGACGGCCCAGATTCAGTTCCCCAGTTCTCACATAATACCAGATGCACAAAGTGGTGCATGTGTCTGGAGTTTGTTTGCAGTGGAAGGAGGACCTGTCATGCCCATACTCTCTCTCTGCCTCTTTCTATCTCTCTCTTTCTCAAATAAATAATAAAATTAATTAATAAAATTATCAATTAATAAAATTATTTTAAAAATAAACTCTCTCGTCTGTATAATTATAAAAACACAACTTTTAAATATACTAAAAATCTTTCAGACCATTTCACTGAATTTTTGAATCCATTTTTAAAGTACAAAAGAGCATCATTTTCCGAATTGTTTATGAGAAAAAAAAAGTGGGCTAGTGCTAGGGAGTATGAGAATTTAATAGCCAAACATTGACAAATATCTGCTTGTAAATATGACAAAAACTGAAAAAAATCAGAAAAAATGTATTATGAGTTAAACTGTGAGATCATAAGATAAATGTGCATAATTCAGTGTGGCCTGCAATTATTTTGTGTCAAACATAGCTCCAGCTAATGTATAAAGTCAATAATTGTCTACAAAAATTTGCATTTCAAAAAAAACTTAGGCTGAAGAGATTGCTCAACAGTTAAGGCACTTGCCTGCAAAGCCTAATGACCCTGGTTCAGTTCCCCAGTACTCACATAAAGCCAGATGCACAAAGTGGAATGTGCATCTGGAGTTTGTTTGCAGAGTATTTTTTTAAATTTTTTTAAAATAAATAAATACAAAAAAAAAACCAACAAATCTGAGCTAGGCATGGTGGCACACACCTATAAATCTCAGCACTCTAGAGACTGAAGCTGAAGGATTGTTGAAAATTCAAGAGTAGCCTGGGCTACTTGGTGAATTTCAAACTCAGCCTGGGATATATAATGAAATTCTGTCTCAAAAAACACAACTGGGGCTGGAGAGATGGCTTAGCGGTTAAGGCTCCTGCCTCCTAAGCCTAAGAAAGCTGGTTCCAGTCTCCAGCGGTTCCAATCTCCAGGTCCCACATTCAGCCAGATGCAAAGTGACACAAGGGCGCAATGCCGCACTTGACCACAAGGGGGCGCACGCATCTGGAGTTCGTTCCCAGCAGCTGAGAGGCTGCTGGCACACACATCTCTATCTGTCTCCCTCTCCCTCTCTCTGTCTCTCTCCCAAAAAAAAAAAAAAAAGAAAAAAAGAAAAAAAAAAACTAATGGGCTAGGGATGCAACTTAGTTGGTAGAGTCCTTGCTTAACATTTGCAAAGCATTGGGTTCAATACTCAGTATCACATAAAACCAAGTGTGGTGCTGCACACCTATAATCCCAGCACTAGGGAATTGGAGGCAGGAGGATCAGAAGTTCAAAAAAAGAGAAAAACAAAGTTCAATGTGACACTAAGCTACATTGTCTTTGTATTTGTTACTGATTTCACTTGTATACGAGAACTAAAACAAAGTCTTCAAACACAGTCCCTGGAGCATCGATTCTGTGATGCTCATCAATACTGATTTTTACCTCCAAGTGACATTCACCTTTCTAAAGGGCTCTTTTTCCTGTTACAGAAATACACTGAAGTAAAAAGATTAATATCTGCATAAACAAGGTTGGTGTTAAGTCTACCTGTTAAACCATGATAACATAATCTTCCAACATCAGTTATAAATTTAGGCTTTTCAAGCAAAAAATGCTGATTTTGCTATAAAGCCTGACAACTGAAATATTCTTGCTTTAATCTCAATAAACTTCATTTATATAAGTGGACATCTACTGCTCTTATTTTTTTTAATTTTTATTTTTATTGACAACTTCTTTTATTGTAGACAATACCTCATGTTATTTCCCTCCCTTCCCCCCACTTTCCCCTTTGAAACTTCACTCTCCATCATACTGCTCTTATTTTACATCTTAAAATACAGAAATACTCTGTGATAAAGGATTTATGCAAACTTCACAATGAATAAAGAGTAGATTTCACAAATGGATCCTAGATAATATGCTATTTAGAGTTCTCTCATGTATAACACTTCTCCAACCTTTTATTATAGTACTAAAGAATTGTAATATCTTACTTTATTTAATTGGGTTTAATATTTAATTTCTTTATCGAAGTTACAATATTGCTTTACAATATAAGCATGACAAAAGTCAGTCATATGTAGCTCTGTCTCTTCTAAATAATGGCCATTTTATCTATCTATCTATCTATCTATCTATCTATTTATTTATTTTATTGTAAATAGAGAGAGTGAGTAGGGGATGGATGTACCAGGGCCTTTTGCCACTAGAGACCTGCAGGTGCCACTTTGTGAATCTGGCTTTACGTGGGTACTGAGGAATCAAATCTGGGCCATTGGGTATTGCAAGCAAAAGCTTTTAAATGCTGAGCCATCTCTCCAGCCCAATAATGGTCATTTTAATAACCTCAATTCAAGATGTGACAAAATATTATAATGAAAGTTATAGTACATTAATTGTATTTCATATTGATGACATTACAAGTTAGAGTATTTATTTACGGCCATTTATTACAGTTCGAAGTACTGGCATAAAATTTAATTTAGATGGATTTTTTTTACAGAAGGTAACTGGTTTAATTGAAAAAGTTTCTATTTAAAAAACACAGCAATTCTCTACTTTCTGAATTTTACCATGAAGGCCAGTATCTTTTGTTCCTTGGCTACTTCTAGCATGTATTTAACTCTACTGATAATAAAATCTATGTTCAGAACAGAAAATCAAATTAGAAAGGTTGCATGGATATCACAATCACTTCAAAAGACATATTGTAGCAAGTATATGTCAACCTATCTTCAGACAGTATGATCTTCTACAATAGTGATTTTGTGTATTTATCTTATACAATCTTAACTTTACAAAAGTGTGTTACACCATATAGTTTCATTTCCTACTAAGAATACAACTGAATAAATCCATCAGTAAGTATTTGTTTAGCACAAATGTGCCTGGAAGTATGTGGATGCTTTTCTGAGTATGCCAGCTAATGTATGCATGTATCCATATGTCCCTTCTTATAAGGATGGCAATCATGCTGGATGAGGATCTAAGCTAAGGACCTAATTTTACCTCTGTAAAAATTCTATCTCCAAATAATGTCACATTTGGGAATTCTAGGTAGTAGGAATTCAGTGTATGTTCCTTGAAAGGATGCCACAACAACATCCTCCTTCATTTCTTGTTTACTTATGTTGTAATGATTTCTTCCCCCTATATTTCTTTTTACCTAACACCTTCCACTTGGTCATAAGTGGAAATTTATGTGGGAACCACATATTTTTTTTTTCATTTAAATGTTTTATTTGTTTGTTTACTCATTGAGATGAGATGTGTGTGTGTGTGAGAGAGAGAGAGAAAGAGAGAGAATGGGCACTCCAGGGCCTCTAGCCACTGCAAACAAACTCCAGATGCATGTGTCACATTGTGCATCTGGCTTAAATGCATACTGAGGAATTGAAACTGGGTCCTTAGGCTTTAGGCATGTGCTTTAACCACTAAGCAATCTCTCCAGCCCATGATATTTCTTTATAATGAGATTCCTGGTACATGAGCTACTTATTTCCTTTAAAGATTTTGCTATTTGCTGATCAACTCAATAAAAGTTGCAGGAGAAAGCAATAAAGCATACTTAAATATAGGAAGAGCTATAGGAACACGTGCCTAGAACTTTACATTTCACTTTTCTATGGGTCTATTTCTCATACTAGACTATGACTTCTTTGAGGGTAGAAGCCATATTTTTTCTTGATTGTGGCAGAAATCATTAATTATTAGCTTCACTGCTACATAGTCTGCTCCCAAACTTTGTTTGGGCAGATGATATGTCTCTAGGAGGCTATGTCAATGCAGTTCTGCCAATCAGAGGTAAGTGGGAGTAGGGGATGAGACTTCCTGGAAAGCAAGAGCAGGCTCATCTGCATTCTTTCTTGCCCTTTACCATTTTTCCTTTTCCTTCATAGAATTCACAGGTGTCGCTCAGATCTAAAGCAGCCCTTCTGTGATCAAGCAGATAGCACATAGCTATCTTTCCCAAAAGATTGGGTCTCTCTTTAGCTGTCTCTGTCTTATCTGCTATTTAGGACCTTATTATTTTAATTTCTATACTTATTTATTCTAGACATTCCTAAAATTCCTCAGTGATACTTTTACAAATATATTCTAATTCTATTTTAATTTCTATACTTATTTATTCTAGACATTCCTAAAATTCCTCAGTGATACTTCTACAAATGTATTCTAATTCTAATTCCCTATCCTTGATCGTATTATGAAGTTTCAACTTCTAAAAACATTATAGTTATTTTACCATTAGTGTCTGATAATTCCTATATATGAGTCTTTGTAAATCTGATTATCTTGCTTCTTGTTTCTGCTGACTTTCATCCATTGGTGTCTTAGATTCTTAAGCATTTTTTGAACTTCTTCACTGCTGGCTGATTCTTTTTCTTACAACACTATTAGTGGAAACATTTTTAGGCAAACCTTAAAATTCTAAACATAATGGATTTGGTTTACACATATCATCTTAGTGATACAAGTAACCTGGGGCTAGTGTGTATTTTTACTTGTTTTTTTGAGGATTTTAATACATGAACATATTGTAAGTTGATCACATGACTCTCCAATTGCTTTCTTTTCCTGCTTTTCCCATCCTTATTCCACTGAACCCTCCCCTCTTTCCAAGTAGTCATTCTTCTGTGTTGATCTCTCATTATTCTTTTTGTTTTCATTTCACTTGTTCCAATTTTCATTGTCCCTATAATGTATTGAGTTGGTAGATAGATATTGATCATAATCAGTTGGCTTAATGAACAGTTAGAATATTTCTATCTTTTGACTTAGAGGAATAACATGATTACAGAGAAATTTTTTAAAGATTATTAATCTTTATATGGGTAGAAGATATCATTTATAGTGTCAATGCTTCTAAGTTATTTTTATTTTATTCTATTTTATTTTATTTTATTTTATTAGATATGAACATATTTAGTATGTAAACAACACATGTTGGTACCATCTTTTTCCTTCTCCTTTCCTCTTTTCTGAAGAGGCCTTCCTCTATGGGGATTGTGGGTCATGCATTATGGGGGCAGCAGTCAGTTATGGGGGAGAGGAAATGTGTCTATGCAAAATGTCCCAACTTGTGGCTCTAACAATCTTTCCAACCCTCCTCTGCAAAATTCCCTGAGCCATGTTGGGTGCATTTTAAGTCTACTTCACTGATGGGTTCTTAGGAGCCTCTGGATCTCTGGTTTGGTAGGTGTTGAGTGTCCTCAGTATTTATCTTCATCACCCTTGTGCTGATATCAGATTCACTAAGAAAGCAGCACTCTTGCTTATTTCCCCAATTCCTCTGTAGTTTCAGCTGGGGCCAGGGTGGAGTGCACTGGGTCATTTGCCTCCTCAGGTCCAGCTTCCATCTGGAAAAGACAAGCAGATTCTGGTTAAATGGGATAACCATTATTAATTTAGAGAGAATTAAAAGGATGTAGACCCTCTTATAGTCTAAGGTTAGTGGGAGCTTGGCAATGGAAAGCAGAATCATTATCTGGATATGATTCTGACTTATTTCCCATTTCCAGATATGGTTTCCTTTCCACAGAGTGGATCTATTTGCCGATCCAAGAATAGTTGGTCACCCACCATGGCTGTGTGCCACTATTGCATTTGTGTGAGCATCACGTCAAGTTGTTTGCTTCTGAGTTGCTCAGATTTTAAGTTGCTTGGACAGATGTTGGTCACTTTGCCCTGGTAACTCATGTAGCACCTACCAGCACAAGATGGGCTAATTGTCTGGGAACTGGCTCTCCAGATTCTAACCAGGTCTCTCTCCATGGTCTGTGCAGACAGTGTATGGTGACTTCAGCAGTAGGGTCTTACCATTAACCTCTGGTGGGTAATCCAATGCTCTGACAGAGGTCTGTCTTGTTTGTTCTGGGAGATCTAGTAGGTCTCTCTGATAAACAGCTCATTGTGGATGGAGACCACATCCTGGTACAGAGAATTATAGGCCTGTGCTAAAGGAAAAGAAAAAAGAGAAGAAAGAGAAACAGGAGAAATTTGAGGTTAGGTTTTGTCTCACCCTCTCCAGGGCCCTTCGATTCAGGTACTTCCCCCTAAGGTCCTCTTGAGGGTTCCACTTTTTAGTTTGACTTCCAGGATATAGGATTATATGGAACTAGTTCAATTTGGGTTCAGTTTTGTGTCCCCCCCCCATCCACTCCCTTCCCCCAAGCCCTACCCTCCCTATTGTCCAAGCCTTGAGATGTTATTCAGATATGTCAGCAATTTGGGCTGATCCAGGTCATTGTGTCATTTTTTTTTTCTTATAACTGATTAGAACTGTTGTGTAGATATACCATTCATCCAATGATTGGCACCTGGGTTGATTCCAGTTTTTAGCTATTATGAATTGAGCAGCTATAAACATGGTTAAGCAAATATCTCTGAACTGAGATGTGGAGTTTTTAGGGTGAATGCCTAGTAAGGGAACAAGGTCTATTGGTAACTCTATATTCATCCTTTTCAGGAGTCTCCATATTAATTTCCATAGTGGTTGTACCAGCTTATATCCCACCAACAATGAATGAAGGTTCCTATTTCTCCACAACCTTGCCAACATTCATTTTCATTTGATTTTTTAATGTTTGCTATCCTTACTGGAGTAAGGTGGAATCTCATAATTGTTTTAATTTGCATTTCCCTAATGGTTAGGGGTGTTGAACATTTTCTTAAGTGCGTGTTAGCCATTTGTAATTCTTCCTCTGAGAACTCCCTATTTAGTTCTCTCCCCCACTTTTGGAGTGGGTGGTTTGATTTTTTTTTATTGTTTAGATTTTTTGAGTTCTTTGTAGTTTATCAGTGGTAAAGCTGGCAAAAATTTTCTCCTATTCAGCAGGTAATCTATTGGCTCTGCTTATGGTATGTTTGTCTGTGCAAAAGGTTTTTAGCTTCATGAGATCCCATTGGTTGGGTGCTTGTTTAATTTCCTGGGCTACTGAGGTTTTTCTCAGGAAGTCTTTTACCAGTCCTATATTATGGAGAGGGCCTCCTATTTTTTTCTTCCAGTAGTTTAAGAGTTTCAGGTCTTATAATGTGGCCTTTAATCCATTTGAACTTGAGTTTTGTGTATGTTGAAGTTTTTCTACATTTTTCTATATATGGTCATCCAATGTCTACAATTGGATGTAAAAGTATTTGTTTCACATGCTTGGCTTATGGAAAGAAAATTCAGTGAGATCAGAAGATATCAAAATAAAATATGCAATTCATTAGCTGTATGCTCTTAAATAATGAGCGACACATTGTACTACAGTCTCTTTCCTTTAACCTTTCCTGTTCCTATGCATTGTGTTTGTGGAGAGCATTTGTCTTGTGGTGGTGGTTTGAATGAGATGTCCTCATAGCCTCCTTTGTTTGGAATGCTTGGTCCTTAGCTGGCAGCACTTTGGAATGTGGAACCTTGCAGGAGGAGGTGTGTTGCTGGGGTTGGGCTTTGGATTGTTATAGCCCAGCTTCTCCCTTGTTAGAGCTCACACTTGCTTCTTTCTCTCAGTTGCTATGGTAAGACTTGATGCTCAGCCTTTGCACTACCATCCCTTCCCTGACATGATGAGGCTCTTCCTCAAGACTTTAAGCCAAAATAAACCTTTTTCTCCTGTAAGCTGCTCTTGGTTGGGTGTTTTGTCCCAGTAGCACGAAGGTGACTGCAACATTTGGTATTCTTTCATCTTTCCCAATTTTCAAAGCTTACCATTCATGGGCAAGCATAGAAAAGAAGAGAAAACAGAACAGCAATGACCCCTGATGTCCTTGCTCTTGCTGTTAGTGCCTTCAGACACAATCATCCCCAGGACACAAAAACTTTTGCTATGGGTAGTAGAACAGAAAGAGAAAGAGAGAGAGAGAGGATACAGCATTATTATTCACATAGAAAAAAATAATGTCTTCCATTTGTTACATTGGGGAAAACCATAATTCTACGTGTATAGATCAGATAATCCCGCACGTACAAAGGTTTGACTTATAATTTAATTTTAACTCTGTAAAGATCCAAAAGTGATATGTATACTCTGGTTTTGATTTTTAATCTTTTCCTAGACTAGCAATAGTAACAGAATAGCAACACTCTCTTGTGATGTTTAGTAGCAGCAGCAAACCACAGCACCGTCAGCCACATGCTCATGAGGGTAAACAATAGACACTGTGCAGACTGTGCAATGATGCTTGGTTATGTGCATTGAATACATTTTCAACTTACCTCAAGTAACTCATCCATAAGTCAAAGGGGCATCTACATGTGTAACTAGGCTTGACCCAGATTATTCTAGATCATGGAAAGTGTTTCTTACATCTAAAGTTTGTTTGCAAAACAGAAAACTCTCTGTGAGACACAAGATTTTAAAACCTTTGAATCAGATGTCGCCCATAAACTCATGGGTACTAAATGCTTGGTCCCCAGCTGATAGCAAATTGGGAGGTGGAGCCCTGCTTGTGGAGGTGTGTCTCTGGGGGGCAGATCTTGAGGTTTGTTAGCCCCTGGCTTGCCAGCGTCAGTTCATGTCACTCTCCTGCTGCTGTTTCCACCTGATGTTGGAAAGGAGGTGATGCCCAGCCTCTGTTCTATTGTGTTTTACCCTGACATCATGAAGCTTCCCCTCAGGACTGTAAGACAAAAAACAAAAACAAAACAAAACAAAAAATACCTTTCTTCCCATCAGCTACTTTTGGTCAAATGCTTTATCCCAGCAATGAGAAGGCAACTGCAACATTTCTAGAAGGAAGTATTTGATGACATCAAAAGGACTTCATCATTGTAGTCCATAAAGATGCTTGACCTAAAGTGAGCAGAAGCCCATCCTGTCACCTGAAATTCTACCAGGGTTTTTCCTTCCCAAGTACACAAAAAGTGAAAGCATGATGATTTGGAATATATATATATATATATATATATATATATATATATATATATATATATATATATATATAAATATATTCCAGATAGGGTCTCACTCTAGCCCAAGTTGACCTGGAATTCACTATGTATTCTCTCAGGGTGGCCTCAAACTCATGATGATCCTCCTACCTCTGCCTCCCAAGTACTGGGATTAAAGGCCTGGATTTTTTAGTTTTTTAAAGGATGAAAGTACAGTGTTGTCTGAGGGTAACATTTAGAGAGAGTACTAGTGACAGGGAGGCATGTTGGTTACCAAGTATTCCCAAGAGCTTCCTCCTAAAGATGGAATCCATAGGAACCCAAAGCAGAAATAAAAATGGCTCAAACATGCCCCAAACCCAGAGTCCATGGGGATGGGGCAGTTCTTCCTAGTGCTATGCTATAACATGAGACATTTTTGTATTGTGTGTGTGATAGAAAGAGAGAGTGAGAGAGAAGTGCATGTAAATAGGCATGTCTGTATGATTAGGCACATGTGTATGTACAGGTACATGTGCACAATTATGCCCATGTGAATAGAGGCCAAAACACAACCTCAGGTGTCATCCTCAGGAATACCATCCACCACTTTGAGACAGGGTCTCTCATTGTCCTCAAGTTCACAAATTAGACTACAGTGACTGGCCAGGACACCCAGAGATCCTCCTGTCTCTGCCTCCCCAGCACTGGTACTATAGGTGTGCATCACTATACCTGACATTTTATATGGGTACAAGAATCAAACTCAGGTCTATCTTTTCTGTGCCCCAAGATTTTTTTTTAATTTGTAAATACCAAATCAATCTGATAGAATAAACACTCATTTATCATGTTGGTTCTTTTCACTGAAGAATATGCATAAGAAGATGGATTCTTGGTTCTAACAATGCTGTTTGATGATCTAATTAATAATAAGGGACAGTGCTTGGAATATGTCATCTACTATCTTACACTTGTGAAAATTATTCATCTGTGTTTTCTTGCTATCCATGAAAATGACAGTGAAATATGCTATCCACTCACCAATAGCTAAATGTAAAGCAGTAATGATGCCTGAAGCTTCCTGCAGTGCTGGAGATTTTAGAAATCATTAATAATAAATTACCAGCAATGCCATGGACAGCTGGTAGATTAGTAAAACTTTCCACTATAAAATAATAATGTGCTAAGTCATTTTGCACAGCCTTTAGCAATTTGTTTAAAGCCTTTTTGCCTTAAGATGACTGTTGCCAGCATTAAACTTATTTTACAGATGGGAAAACTGAGGTTATTTTACCAAATAATTGGGTCAGATGAAAGAGAGTTGAGTTTAAATTTGGCATAGTTGTTAGTATGAAAGGTACATGCAGAAATCTGTGGTTAATGAATTGGGGTCAGGTTGAAGATAGGGTTTTATCACTCACAAATTTTAGGTCACCTGCTTTATCTATAAAACTACAGAACACCCTAATGATACACCTTAAGGTCTTAGAAAAACAAGAACAAGCCAACCCCAAAAACAGTAGATGAAAAGAAATAAGCCAAAGCAGAAAAAAATGAAATGAGGACAAAATAACAATGTATAGAAATCATACAAAGATTTGGGAAGCTTCCAGTCAAGATGGCATCCGCCTAACCACGCTTCACCTAGCAGGGAAGGAAAGGATGTGACAAACATCCACAATGAGCTGTTGATCAGAGAAACCTACAAGGTCTCCCATAAGAAGACAGACTTCTGGGGCTGGAGAGATGGCTTAGGCCTGCCTCCTAAGCCTAAGAACACTGGTTCCAATCTCCAGCGGTTCCAATCTCCAGGTCCCACGTTTAGCCAGATGCAAAGTGATGCAAGGGTGCAATGCCACACATCTGGATTTCGTTCACAGCAGCTGAGACACTGCTGGCGCGCCCATCTCTGTCTCCCCCCCCATCTCTCTGTCTCTCTGTCTCTCTCTCTCTCTCTGTCTCTCTCCAAAAAAATAATAAAAAATAAAGTTTAAAAAAAAAAGAAGAAGACAGACTTCTGTCAGAGCACTTGATTACCCACCAAAGGTTAAGGGTAAGACCCTACTGATAAAGACAACATATGCTGTTGATACAGAATATGGAGAGACCTGGCTGGAATCTGGAAGAAAGTCAGTCCCAAGAAAGTTAGCTAGTGCCAGAAGGTGCTACATGAGCAACTGGGGGGAAAATGGTAACATATGTCCAAGCAAAACGTGGTTTAAGATACTTAAGAGCAAACAACCTGATGTGATGCTCACCCAAGTGCAATAGTGGCACACAGCCATGGTGGGTAACCAACTGCTCTTGAATTGGCCTAATGGACTCACTCAATGGAACAGAACCCATAGCTGGAACTGGGAAACAAGTCAGAATCATATAAAAAAAAATGAGTTTGCTCTCCAATATCAAGTTCCCACCAATCTTAGGCTACAAGAGGGCCTACAACTATTAAGTTCTCTCTAAACTAACAATGATTACCCCATTTATCCACTGCTGACTTCACTACCCATTCGAGAATCTGTTTCTCTTTTTCAGATGGGCATGGAACCTGAGGAGAGAATCAGCCCATCGCATCCCACCAGGGCCCCAGTTGAAACAATAGAGTAGTGGGGGAAATGAGCAAGAGGGCTGCCTTCTTGGTGAATTTGGTATCAGCACAAGGGTGAAGGCCATAGACACAAAGAACACTCAACTCCTCCCAAACCAGAGATTCAGAGACACCAAGGATCCCAAGATCTCATCTGTACATAACTAATAAAGAGGAAAAAAAATAAGTTTCCCATGTGCCCTGCTAGCCAACCTCCAAACCTCTCAGGATCCACCTCAGTTCCAGTTTCTAGCACAGTAACTGAGCATTGCCTGTTCTTGCATTTCATGCATTCCATGCAAATAGGACCCTACAGCTTGTACTTTGGTGGACTGGCTCTTTTCATTCATACCAGATGTTGTGGTTTCTATTCATGCTGTAGGTACCAGTAGTTTGTTTTTATTGCTGAATCCATTCTATGGATAAATCACTTGTTTATTCAATCTTCTGTTAATATACATTTATTTCCAGTTTTTAGCTAGTATAACTGAAACAGTTCTATAAACATTGTGCATATCTTGTAGTGGGCAGATTTCTTTATTTGAAATGAATAAATATTTTGAAATGGAAAAAAGAACAATTTACTCACTAGTGATGATTATGTTCAGGCAGCTTAAATTGTAGTTCAAGAGAAGCAAGAAGGGATCAGCTATTATTTAGAATTAAGTCCATTAAGAATAAGACAGTTTTAACTGAAAGCCAAAATACAGGAAGTATAAAATTTGCTTATATAGATGGGTTCATTTTCCTCAGGGTTAGAAGAAGAAGAATTTTTGAGACTAGGGGTAGGAAGGGATTCAAAGGATAGATTTAAAAATAATAAAAAGGAAGAGTATCTTGAACATTACTAAAGCCATTTTCCACTTCAGAATACCCACCCTATCATTTCAGTAAAGCACTTGCATCATTTTAATCTTGGAGGTTATATTGTCTTATATGGTTTGATGTCTTGCATGTGTTTTTCTTATCATAAATTTACTTTTCCTTTATTCTATGCAGCCCTTCAGTTGCAACACCTGCTTCTTACCTCTGGGTTAATAGTTCCTTTGAAACAATAAACCTTCTAAATAAAATAAAGCTAAAACTCTTACCAAGAGAAAAAGAAAGAAAAATTTGGTTCTTTGAAAATGAAAATAAGATTGACACTTAGCTAATCTTATGAAAAAGAGAAAAATCCAAAATGAATAAGATTAGAGATGAAGATGAAGACAACAAATTCCAGTGGCATCCAAAAGATCTTTAAAAAGTTAAATTCAAAGGGAATATCTAGAATAGATGTATAAATTCTTAGGCACATACACTTCCAAAAACTAAATCAAGAAGTTATAAATAACTTAAATAAATGTTTAATAAGCAACAAAATTGAAGCAGTAATAAACCACCTCCCCACAAAGAAAAACCTAAGCCTGGATGGATTCTCTGCCAAATTCCACCAAACCTTTCAAGAAGAAAGGGAAGGGATACTACCAAACTCCTCTACAAAGCCAGTGTTACTCTGATAACAAAGCCAGATAATTACAGAACAAAATGAAGGAAGGAAGGAAGGGAGAGAGAGAGAAAGGTAAGAAAAGAAAAAAGCTATATACTAAATTCCCTGGTTAACATAGCTGCAAAAATGCATAATAAATTAAAGAACACACTAAAAGATCATACACCATAACTAAGTTGATATTTATCCTAAAGATTTAAGCTTGGTTCAATATCTACAAATTACTAAATGTAATATAATATATAAATATACTTAATAACAAATCATATGATCATCGTATAGACAAGGCCTTTGAATAGTTCATCATCCCTTCATGATAAAATCCCTGAAGAAACTAGGAATTGAAAGAGCATAGATCACATAATAAAGGCTATATATGGCAAAGCTATAGCTAGCATTATGTCAAAGGGGAAACAGTGAAAGTAATTCCTCAGTAATGATAATGAAGGGCATTCATTCTCTCCACTCTTACTCATAATAGTGCTCAAAGACTTGGCTAGAGCAATAAAACACCTGCAATAACTAAAAGATGAAGCTGAGAGATGGCTTAGAGGTTTAAAGTACTTGCTCGCAAAGCCTTCCAACCTGGATTCAACTCACCAGTACTCACATAAAGCTAAATATACAAAATGGCACATGATCTGGAATTACTAGTGGAAACAGGCTGTGGCATACCCATATTCATTCTCTCTCTTTCTCTCTCTCTTCTCACAAATAAAAAAAAATATTTAAAAGAAATAAAAGATATACAAATGGGAAAGGAAAAATAAAATATCCCAATTTATAGTTAAATTCAAATTATTATTAAATTATTTTAACTAAATTAAAGACTTTCTGAAAAGACTCTAGCAACATGAGAACTAATCCTGAGTAGACCAATGGGATTGTATAAATTTAAAAAGCATCTACCCAGCAAAGGAAATAATCAGCAGAGTGAAGAGACAGCCTAGAAAATCTGGAAAACAGCTCTGTCTACCATGTATCAGATAAGGGATTAAAATTTAGATGTATAACAAACTGCAAACATTGAACACCCCATCCATAAAGGGGATAATGAACTGAGTAGACATTTTTCAAAAGAAATACAAATGATCAGGTAAATATTTATATGAAATGTAGAACCTAAATTCAAATTGTGTGTGTCATTATGAAAATACATAAGAGATCACAAGGGGGGGGGTGAGGAGAGAGTTTAAGGAGGAGGTAGAGAAGGCAATGGAATATATATGACATAAAGGCAAAATGGAGTCTATTTAGGGGCAGGAAGGGAACCAGCATAAGAGGCGGGGGTCGGGGTGGAGAGGGATGTTGTGAAGAGATGAATAAGAACAAAGAATAACTACATTTATGCATGAAAATGCCATAGTGAAAACCATTACTTTGTATGATAACTATAAAAAATAACTAAAAAACAATTTAAAATTTAAATTAAACAACTTGAGACTGTACTCACTGTAAGAAAAAAAATTCACACCTTGTCTATAGTTCTACTGCTGAAACTTTAGGAGACTCAGTCATAATGAGTTGGGAAAATCTTAAAGTTCAAGCTGTCGCCAAACACATAAAGCATGTAAATCATTTGCTTGAAGAATATAACCAAACATATGTAATTGGACAATCCTCACTAAATCAAATATATAGCTGATCTCTAATCTGACCTTAATAGCTAGAAGTCAAATTTCTCAAGTTAAACCCCAAAAGAATGAAAGGACGCCAAGGAAGAAGAGGAATGTGATGGAGTCTTGAGGTTGTTGGTCAGCAACAGCCTAAAGCAGAGAAATAATGGTATAAATGCTGGCTTTTTGTCTGGATGTGAATTGGTTATTCACAGGTTTTCATCTTGATTAAGCTCTTTCTCATGGAAAGGATTTCAAAATTGCCTGCCAATAGAATCTCAATCACCATGGAGCAGACAAAAAACGACACTCCCATCCTGAAGTTCTGACAGGAAATTGCTCTGGAAGGGTGACTAGGCATCTCTTTCTGTGGGCCCCTGGCTCATGCCCTTGACAAGTTTAATTTTCAGTGGAGAGTTCATTAGGATGTCTCTTGAATGGGCTGTGTATTCAGAGCCAATTTTCCAGGATCTGGCTGCCTGAACTTTTGCAGCATCTTCCAGAAAAGCAGCTCTGTCACCTCAGATGGCCTTTGGCAATCCAAGCAGGAAAGCTCCCTGACACATTTGGACTCTGACAGGGATCAGGGTCCAGCATCCTGCAAGCACTCCCGGCAGAATCAACAAAATTTTTCCATCTTCTCTCCTGCTTGCGTTACTCCCTGGGAAGGCTCAAATTAAGCAAGCATCAATATTTTGATATGATGACATAATAAATATCCATGGTCAGAGCTTGTAATTGTACTGCTGAAATGTTACATGGTTGAACAAACAAGTGAGAGCAACCAAAGGTACAAAGTGAAGTTCAGTAAAGAGCCCTGAGAAGAAGCCCATGGAACAATCTAGAACAGAAAACGACCAGTTTCAATGTGTATAAATATCCAAATGATTGAGCAGGTCATGGTGGCAAATGCCTTTAATCCCAGTACTCAGGAGACAGAGGTAGGAGGATTGCTGTGAGTTTGAAACCACCCAGAGACTACAGAGTGAATTCCAGGTTAGCTTGAGCTAGAGTGAAACCCTACCTCAAAAAAACAAAAACTAAACTAAACTAAAATAAAATATAAAATAAAATAAAAATCTAAATGTTTGATCTTCCTTCCAAAACTCGTGTTTTTCTTCATTCAGAGAATGGCAACATAGACCTACATGCACAAGCAAAGGAGCCAAAAAGAAATCCTTGATGATTCTCTTCAGCTCAGCTACATCTATAACCCTTCACCAAATGCTGTTGATTTAATATCTTCTGAAGACTGTATTACTGTTTCTTAAATATAACTCCTTCAGTTCCACTGTGACCACCACTGTTCCTCATCCCTAGATCCTGGCAGAAATTTCTGGGCTGTTGTATTAGTCAGCTTTCCATTGCTATGACAAAATACCTCAGAGAAGCCAACTTAAATCAGGGCAGGTTTATTTTGTCTCATTATTTCAGACATTTCAGTCCAGGGTTGTTTGGCCAAGTTAGCTTTAGACCTGCAATAAAGCAGGATATATTTACAGAAATATTTGACAAAAAAAGCTACTCACTTCATGGTGTCCAGGAAGCAAAAATAGAGTAAAAGAGGGGGCTAAGGTTCAAATATCTCCGTCAAGAAAACATCCCAATGATCTAAATTCCTCTCCGTGGCCTATAGGCTGAAGTGCAAGTCTTTAGCACATGGCTTTTAGGGGACATTTTGATTCAGACCGCAATAGTTATTTATTCTCTTCTGTTGATGGTCTAATCCATTCTCATGCTTCAGCTAGAATACTTTCTTCCAAACACAAATCTACTAATCTTATAAACTAATGATCTGAATGACAATTAATATGATATAAAAGTGCTTTACTCTTTTTGTTGGTTTCTCACTGCTCTCTGGGCCAAGTACGGGAATGATAACGTGGTTTACACAGTTCTGTCTGGCCTGCTCTCCTGCTTGGTTTTGAGCTAGTTCCCTTCATACACGACACTACTTCCATTCCTCTTCCCTCCACTTCTTCAAAAGTGTGTGCCCTCATACCACAGGACCTGTGCCAATATCATGATGCCCAGTGTCTCCGTGCTCTTTGGTCCATACTTACCCATTGACTCACCTACCCAACCATATCCAGCCTCTAGAGCTGAGATCCTGTCACTTTCTCAGAAAAATAAAATAAAATAACACTGGTTCCCTAAGCCCAGGTCATGTTTATTGTCAGAAAGCTGTCTTCTTTCAGACTACACAGTTGAGTTTCAATTTTCCATCCCTATGTGTTCATATTTAAGTATGTGTCCTTTCATGCAACTTCAGTGTAGCCAGAGACCTTGTCTGGCTTGGCTCACCAATGCACTTTTTGTCTGTTTGTTCTACCTATTGTAGTTAGAAATATGATGAAATCTTCCCCTGAGATTGTGGCTTTGCCTATTTCTCCCTTACGTATTTTTCTCATTGTATATTCTGAAGCTAGATTTTCAAACAGTACAAATTTAAGACACTTTAAGATGATCTTGGTGAGTGATTTTATTCTTATAAAGTGTTCTTTCTTTTTGTTAAAATATTTATTTATTTATTCATGAGAGAGAGAGAGAGAGGTATCTAGTCATTGCAAACAAACTCCAGATGCATGTGCCACTTTGTGCATCTAACTTTACATGGGTACTGAGGAATCAAACCTGGGACCTTGGGCTTTACAGTAAGTGCCTTAACTAATGAGCCATCACTCCAGCCCAAGTGTTCTATCTTCAGTTACAACCACTGTGATGTATGACTATGGCCGCTTTCTTGGGTTGGGGCTTATGTGATGCTCCATCTCATTCTTTTACTTTTATCCTTCCTTTGTTTGAGATCCTTCTCTTTTAAGCATTACACCATTCATATGAAATTCACAGTATTGTTGCATCATGTTATATTTGAATATAATCTGACAATACCAAGTTTAAAATATGTTTACATTTAATAGAACTGCTAAATAAGTTTTTGCAATTTTTTCTTACCTTCTATTGAGTTAGGTAAGTACCTTTTGCTATTCCATTTTTTTCATACCCTGAGAGTTACATAATCTTTTGGCATTATAGACAGTCAATATGTACTGCAGATTTGTTGTAGTATAATATAAATTACAACTTTTATCAATGCCTATACAATGAAAGGACATTTGAACATTTTGTTGCTTTTATTTTCTTTCTTATTTGACATTATAATCATGTATTTTAATTCTACATAAATAAAAACCTCATAAGATAATAATATTTTTAGATAGTGAATATTAATTTAGATGTACTTACATGTGTATCATTCTTTTGCATCTTATTCTTTCCCACAATTTTTTACTGTCACTTAGAATTATTTTCCTTCTGTCTGAACACTCCCCCTGTGGCAATCCACTTTGTGCACACCAATGATAAATTCTTCCAGAAAACAATTGTCTAAGGCTCTAGGTACAGCTGAAAATTTGCAAGAAACACAGAGAAGAGTAGACTTGCTGAACTGTGCCATGAGTATGAGATTAACAAATGCAGACTTCAGGCATTCTACAGGTCAAATAGACTTTGGTCTTCAACAGATAACATCTATGCAGAAGAAAGGGTCAGAGAGAGCTGCAGCAGATTAAATGAGATTTACATGACATGCTAAATTTTTAATGGGCAAAACTAGACTATAGGGTCTAGGGATATACCTGAGTAGTAAGACTATAAACACAAGAAGGAGATTGCACAACAATGCACAAGAAAAGGGCAGAGACCACTTGCAGAGAAGGGAATGTGTTGTGACCAAGATGGCACATAAGAAAAGGTTTCTGAGTGGCTGAAACATTTTACTTTATTTATTTATTGGTTATGTAGATAGTGTGAATACATTCATGCTGGTAGTATCGTTAGCCTCTTGTCTGTTCTCCCTCCTCCGAAGGGACCCTCCACATAGGGGAATATGGGTTGTGCATTGTGGGAGTAGCCATCAGTTATGGGGAAGAGGCAAAGTCTCTGTGCATAATGACCCAACTTGTGGCTCTAACAATCTTTCCACCCCATCTTCCATAAATTTCCCTGAGCCATGTTGGGATCATTTAGGTCTACTTCAGTGATGAGGTTTTGGGAGCCTCTGTGTCTCTGGGTATCTGGTTTGGCAGGAGGTGAGTGTTCTCTGTGTCTATCTCCTTCACCCTGTGTTGGTACAAGGTTCATCAAGAAAGCAGCACTCCTTCCCATTTCCCCCATTATCCTGTGGGGCCCTGGTGAAGTGCAATGGGCTGATCCTCTCCTCAGGTTCTGCATGCATCTGAAAAAGAAAAGCAAACTCTCCAACAGAGAGAGAGGTCAGCACCAGATAAATTGGATAACCATTATTATTTTAGAGATAATTTCATAGGTGTAAGCCCTCTTGTAGCCCACAATTGGTGGGAGCTTGATTTTGGAGAGCAAGCTCATTGTTTTGGATATGGTTCTGACTTGTTTCCCAGTTGCATCTATGGGTTCCACTCCACTGAGTGAATCTGTTAGCTAAATCAAGAGCAGTTGATTACCCACCATGGCTGTGTGCCACTATTGCCCTTGTGTGAACATGATGTCAGGTTGTTTGCTGCTGAGAAACTTAGATCATGGGTTGCTTGGACAGTTGTTGGTCACTTTCCCCCAGTCACTCATTTAGCACCTTCTGGCACCAGGCAAGCTATCTGGGGACTGACTCTCTTCCAGATTGCAGCCAGGTCACTCCATGTTCCATAGCAACGGCATATGGTGTCTTCAGCAGTAGGGTCTTACCATTAACCTTTGGTGGGTCATCAAGTACTCTGACAGAAATCTGTCTTCTTTTGGGAAACCTTGCATATCTCTTAACAACAGCTCATTGTGGATGTTAACCGCATGCTGGTACTGGGAGTTACAGGCCATCGCCAAGGGAAAAGAAGGAGGAAAAAGATAGGAAATATAAATGAGAATGAGAGAAGAGATAGAAGAGGTAGAGAGAAGAAGCAGGAGAAGCTTACGATTAGTCTTCATCACACTCTCCGGGGCCCTGTGAATAAGGTGTTCCCTCTAAGGACCTGATGCAGGTTCAAAATTTTAGTCTGTCTTTCAGGATATAGGATTTTATGGTACCAGTTCCATTTGGGTCCACTTTTGTGATCCCCCCCTTTCCCTTTACTCCCACCCCCCCCTCCCTATTGTCCAGTCCTCAAGATACCTATTAGGTATGTCAACATCTCAGTCAGATTCAGGTTAGGGGCCAGAGATGAGTGACACCATGTGACGATTACCTTTCTGTGATTGGATGAGTTCGCTGAGAATGATCTGTTCCAGGTTGGACCATTTTTCTTCAAATTTCATTGTGTCATTTATCCTTAAGTCTGTGTAGAATTCCATCATGTAGATATAGCACATCTTAGTTATCCATTTGTCTAATGATGGATATCTGGGTCAATTCCAGTTCTTAGCTATTATGAATTGAGCAGCTATAAACATGCTTGAGCAAATCTCTCTGAACTGAGGCATGGAGCTTTTAGGGTAAATGCCCATTAAGGGAATAACTGGATCTGTTGATAACTCTACAGACAGCCTTTTTAGGAGTTTGCATATTGCTTTCCATAGTGGTTGTACCATCTTACCTTCCCACCAGCAGTGAATGAGGGTTTCTTTTTCACCACAACTTCATCAGCATTTGTTTTCATTAGATTTTTTTTTAGTGTTTGCTATCCTTACTGGGGAAGGTGGAATCTCATAGTTGTTTTAATTTGATTTTCCCTGATGATTAGGGATGTTGAACATTTTCTTAAGTGTGTGTTTGCCATTTGTATTTCTTCTGCTAAGAATTCCCTGTTCAGTTCTCTGCCCTATTTTGTGAGTGGGTTGTTGACTTTTTATTGTTTGGGTTTTTGAGTTCTTTGTAAATTCTATAAATTAGGCCTCTGTCAGTTCTATAGCCAGCAAAAATGTTCTCCCATTCTGTGGATAATCTATTGGCTCTGCTTATTGTATGTTTGTCTGTGAAAAAACTTTTCAGCTTCATGAGATCCCAATGGCTGAGTGATTGTTTAGTTTCCTGTGCTACTGGGGTTTTGTTCAGGAAGTCATTTCACACTCATATATCATGGAAAGTTCCTCCTATTTTTTTTTCTTCCAGTAGTAACAGACTTTCCGGTCTTATATTGAGGTCTTTGATCCATTTGGATTTGACTTTTGTGCCTGGTGAGATGTGTGGATTGAGTTTCATTTTCCTGCATATACTTATCCAGTTTGTCCAGCATCATTTGTTTAAGATGCTTTCTTTTTTCCAGTCTATGTTGTTATGGCCTTTGTAAAATATCAAGTAGCTGTAGATACTTGACCCAAAGTCTGTGTCCTCCATTCTGTTCCATTGGTCTATAATTCTGTTTTTATGCCAGTACTACATTGTTTTTTATTACAATGGCTTTGTAGTATAACTTTAGATCAGGTATGGTGACACCTCAGGAGACATTTCTTTTGCTGAGGATTTTCTTGGATATCCGAGGCCTTCTGCCATTCCATATGAATTTTGAGATCATTTCTCTCTATATCTGTGAAGAAAAATGTTGGGATTTTTATTGGTATTGCATTAAATCTGTATATTTCTTTTGGTAAGATTGCCATTTCCACAATGTTAATTCTGCCTATCCAGGAACACGGGAGATGTTTCCATTTTCTCAAGTCCTCTTCAATTTCTTTCTTGAGTGTTTTTATATTTTCATTGTAAAGGTCTTTCACATCCATGGTTAATGTTATTCAAAGGTATTTTATTATTTTGTTGCTATTGAAAATGGGACAATGTCGCTTATTTCTTTCTCTGCATCTTTGTCCAATGCATACAGAAAGGCTACTGATTTTTGTGCATTGATTTTGTATCCTGCTACCTTCTCAAGGAGTTGATCACCTTTAAGAGTTTTGAGATGTAGGTTCTTGTGTCACTTATGTATAGAATCATGTCATCTGTAAATAGGGCTAACTTAAGTTCTTCCTTTCCAATTTGTATCTCTTTTATTTCTTTTTCCTGTCTTATTGCTTGAGTTAGTACTTACAGCACTATGTTGAAGAGCAGAGGTAAGAGTGGACACCCCTGCCTTGTTTCTGATCTCAATGGGAATTCCTTCAGTCTCTCCCCATTCAGTATTACTTGAGCTTTAGGAGCTCTATATATAGCCTTTATTATGTTGAGATATGGACCGTCCATGCCTGTTCTCTCCAATGTTTTGATCATGAAGTGATGTTGTATTTTGTCAAAGGCCTTTTCTGTATCTATTGAAATGATCGTGTGGTTTCTGTATTTATGTGGTGTATTTTACATTGACAGAATTCTGTATGTTGAACAACCCCTGTGTTCCTGGGATGAAGCCTACTTGATCAAGGTGGATAAGGCTTTTGATATACTGTTGAATTCGGTTTGTGAGGATTTTGTTCAAGATCTTTGCATCTATGTTCATCAGAGAAATAGGTCTATAGTTTCCTTTTCTTGTGGCATCTGTGTCTGGTTTGGATATTAGGATATTAGGGTGATACTAGCTCAGTAGAAGGAGTTGAGGAGCTTTCCATGTTCTCCACTTGTGTGGAACACTTTGAGAAAAATTGGTTTCAGTTCTTCCATGAAGGTTTAATAGAATTCAGCTGAGAAGCCATCTGGTCCTATACTCTTTTTTTTTTGGGGGGGGGGTTGATTACCTTTTCAATCTTGGTGGGTGGAATAGGTTTGTTTAGATTATTAGTCTTCTCTGTGTTTAGGTTTGGTAGGTGGTATGTGTCCAGGAATTCACCTATTTCCTCCAAATTATCCAGTTGTGTGGAATAGAGGTTTTTGAAATAAGTCCAGTGATTCTCCCAATTTCACTTATGTCTGTTTTGATCTCTCTTTTTTCATTTCTAATTTTGTTCATTTGAAGCATGTCTTTTTTCACTTGATCAAATTGGCCAGGGGTTTATCAATCTTGTTTATTTTTTCAAATAATCAGGTCTTTGTTTCATCAATTTTCTTGTTTTCTTAGTTTCCAAATCATCAATTTCTCCTCTGATCTTAATTATTTCTTTCCATATGGAACTTTTAAGTTCAATTCTTCTTGTTTTTCCAATGTGTTTATGTGGATGGTTAGGTTATTGATTTAGGATCTCTCTGTTTTGTGTGTGTGTGTGTGTGTGTTTGTGGTAGGGTCTCACTATAGTTCAGGCTGACCTGGAATTCACTATGTAGTCTCAGGGTAGCCTCGAACTCATGGCAATCCTCCTACCTCTGCCTCTCGAGTGCTGGGATTAAAGGTGTGAGCCACCATGCCTGGCTCTCTGTCATTGTTATGAAGGCATTTAATGCTATGAATTTTCCACTGAGGACTGCCTTCATTGTGTCCCATAAGTTTTGGTATGATGTGTTCTCATTGTCATTCATTTCTAGAAATTCTGCAATTTCATTTTTTTTTCACCTACTACCAATTTATTGTTTAAAAGTGTGTTGTTCAGTCCAGGAGCTGGTGGGATTCCTGACTCATCTTTTTTTGTTATTTCTAGTGATACAAAATTGTGATATGATATCATGCAGGAAATTATATCAGTCTTCCTAAATATATGGAGGCTGGCTTTATGACCCAGTATATTATCTATTTTAGAGAATGTTCCATGGATTGCTGAGATGTGTATATGGATTTGGGGTATAATGTTCTATAGATGTCCGTTAGGTCTAATTGATATATGGTTTTGTTGTGCTGTCTTACTTCACTCTTAATTTTTTGTTTGGATGGTCTATCTTTTGCTGATAGTGGAGTATTGAAGTCCCCAGATACAATGGTGATGGTGATTATTTCTGTTTTGGTGTCAAGTAGGTTTTGTTTTATGAATCATGGTGCACTTGTGTTTGGTGCATAAAGATTGATGATAGTGATATCCTCTTGTTGGATTGTTCCCTTGATAAGTAAGAAGTGACCTTCTTTGTCTTTTTTGATTACTTTTGGTTTGAAGTCTATTTTATTGATATTAGTGTAGCAACACCTGCTTGTTTATTATTTCCATTTGCTTGGAATATCATTTTCCAGCCTTTTACCCTGAGGATGTGTCTCTTTAGTGGGGAGGTGGGTTTCTTGAAGACAGCAGATTGAGGGGTCTAATTTTTTGATCCACCCTGTTAACTTATGACTCTTGATGGGTGAATTAAGGGCATTAATGTTCAGGGTAATAACTGTGAGGTTTGATTTAATACCTGCCATGTTGTGGTGGTTTATGTGGTTTGATGTTTTCTTGGACTTTGTAGTTCTTGTGCCTTCTTTGAGTTTGGTTATTGTGATCTGCTTCTTGTAGGCACTTGAAGTTGGTTGTTGCATTCTTTTGTGTGTAGAATTCCCTGAAGTACTCTCTGTAGGTTTGGCTTTGTGTTCATATACTTGTGAAGCTGAGTTTTATCATGGAAAGTTTTTCTTTCACCATCTATTATGCAGGATACTTTTGTTGGGTAGAGCAGTTTGGGTTGGAAGCCATCAGTTCTTAGACTTTGCAGTGTTCCATTCCAGGTCCTTTCTGACTTTCAAGGTTTCCATTGAGAAGTCTGAAGTAATTCTGATGGGGTTACCTTTATATGTAATGTGTTGTTTCTCCCTAGCTGCTTTTAGGAGTTTCTCTTTGTTATTAATGTGTAGAGTCTTAATGATAATATGTCTTGGAGAATTTCTCCTTTGGTCCAGTCTCTTTGGAGCTCTGTTAGCTTCTTGTAACTTGATGGGACTTTCTTTTGAGACAGTAGGAAAGTTTTCTTCTATATATTTTTTTAATACGTTCTCCATGCATTTGGTCTGTGTTTCCCCCCACCCCTTCTGGTATCCCCATGACCTGAATGTTGGGATTTTTAAGGGTATCCCACAGTTCCCTCACATTCTATTCACAAAAAGTTTTGAGCTTATTCAAATTTTTGAACTCACGAACTGTTTCTTCTGTCTTGTCTTCCAGTTCTGCATTTCTATCCTCCATATGGCTGACTCTATTCTTGAGAGCTTCTATAGAGTTTTGGGTTTGTTCAATTTGGTTTGTATTTTCTACTGCTTTTTATATATAGTTTCCATCCCTCTGTTGAATTCCCTTTTCATGTCATTTTCTGCTTTTCTTAATGCTCCTTGGAATTCATCCTTGCATTTATTTATGTCTTCATTGAACTTAGTCAGCTGGGTATTGAAGCCCTGTCTTTCTTCGCTCTCAGATCATAACTGTCTTTGGAGCCCTTCTCTGATTCTTTTCTATTAGGTCTAATCTAACAAGAATAGCATTCATACAATTATTGGCTGTTGGTTGATTTTCTGCAAGTTCTGCTATTTTCTTGGCCAGGTTTGCATTGCTTGTGTCTTCATTTTGGGGTTCTGCTATGTTTTGATTAGAGACTGTGGGCAATCTTGTTGGATTTACTTGCATTTGATTTTTCATTTTATTCCTTTTGCACTGTCGTCTGCCCATCATAGTAAATAAATCTTATTAAATTTACGAGGAAGCTGTAGTTTACCCTTGACCTAGGTCTGTGCACAGGGTCGGAGGTGAGTGGGAGTGATGGTGTTCGCATGTGGAGCTCCATGTGGGTGGGAAAGCCTTGTTTGGTATGGAGTGGGAGTGAACACTAGCCTGTTGACCTGGATCTGCACTGGGGTTGGAGGGGCTGTGGTGAGTAGGATGGCATTTGCCTGTGTAGCTCTGTGGGGGCAGGAAATTCTATGTTGGGGCTGGGCAGTGTGTATGCTATCCTGCTGGCCTGGGTCTGTGCATGGGGGGGGTCAGCAGTGAGTGGGATGACATTCATGTGTGGAGCTCCATGGGTGCGAGAAATCCTAGGTCAGGGTTGGGTTGGGCAAATGTTAGCCTGTTGATCTGGTTCCACACATGGGGGGGCGGCCAGTTGGATAGCATTCACATGTGGAAATCCATGAGGGCAGGTGCCTAGGTTGGGTTGGGAGGCGCGAATGCTAGCCTGTTGACCTGGATCCCAGCATGGGAGGGTGGGCATTGGAGGGGCCATGGCAGTGGCAGTGAGTGGCATAGGGGTTGCATGGGAAGCTCTATGGGGTGGGAAAGTGTAGGTCTGGTGAGACAGCGAATGCTAGCCTGCTGGTCTGGTTCCACCTTTCCTGCAGTTACTGCAGGAGGAACCTGCCACTGGGACTGTGGCTAGAATGGCTGCTTCAGGGTTTTGGGGGACTGGTGGGCTACCCAAGAGGCTGGGAATCAGCAGATTTCCTACTTTGTTCCTCCATGCTCTCCCACTGGAGGTCTACTAGAATCTGCAGGCCCTTAAAAGCCTTACTTAACTCTAAATGTCTTGCCTGTCCTTCCCAGCGAGGTGAAGCATCTTTATGCAGATACCATCTTGACTGGAAACCCGCATTTTATTTTTTATGGCAGCTTTGTAAATGCTTACTTTAAAGTAATGTATGAAATTTTATATTTGTTTTGAGTAGTGTCTGTATCTGTACTTCATTTTATTATGCAGACATATGAACTATAAATAACTAACAAATTTTTAAGTTTAGTATCTAGGAACTTTTTTTTATAGTCCTAGTTTTGTAAAGAGTATCTTTTACTTTAGCATGGATATCATTGTTTTTGATATCCATAACTTTGATAAGAGCTCAGCTGTCAACTTTATCATTCTCTGAAGATGATATAATGCATATTTTCCCCCAGCTGCTCTAACATTGTGTTTGTTGTCACTGCTTTTTTGAGATAGGCTCTTACAATGTTGTCATTCTGGCTTCAAACTCAATCCTCTTGCATCAGCCTCTGGGGGTGGGGATGACAAACATGTTCCACCATTCTCAACTCTGTCCTTGTCTTCCATTTTCAACTATCTTATTATTTTGGGCCTATCTGAAGTTACTCGTGTTTGTTTATCATTTCATACTTAGGCTTTCTTGTATCTGTGGCTTGATGTCTTTCATCATTTTGGAAAAATCTCTTCAAATATTTTTTCTGCCCATTTACTTTTTTTCTTCTTTCTGAAACTGCATACATGATACCTAGTAGTTATCATATGGTATGTATAATGAATGAACATTTCATTAGAACATAGGTATGTATGCATGATTTATTTATTAATTATATCCCAAATATGTCATCATCCCCTTTTTCTATTATTTCCATGCTTTTTCTCTTGTCTTTCAGTCTGGATATTTACACTGATCTACATTTTGGTTTATTATTTTTTTCTCTCTAGCTCTGTGAAACCTGTTTGTTATTCATTTGTTAAATTCTAAATTTTATTTACTATATGTTTTAGTTGTAAAATTTTCTTATTACATTTTTAATTTTGTGTGTATGGTGTGCATGCATGTATGCATGTTCGTATGTGTGTAGGTGCAGGTATAGGCATGTGTACACTTCCATGGGTACATGTGGAGGACAGAGGTTAACTTTGGGTGTCTTCTTCAATTGCTCTCCACTTCATTTACTCAGACGAGGTCTGTTGGTTGAACCCGGAACTTGTCAGTTCAGTTTAGCTATCTTGCACTGAGGATCCCTTGTCTGCCTTCTGATCCTTGCAATTACAGGCAGGCCATCATGCCCACCTAACATTTTATGTAGGTGCTGGGGGTCTTCAGACTTGTATGGAAAATGCTTTATCTGGTGAGCCTTTTCCCCAGCCTGATTGTTTTATGGATTTCAGGGTTTTTTTGTTTAATTCTCTATCTTATCAACTTTGTTTGATATATTTAAACACTGTGTTTAAAAATCAATGTTAGGCTGGAGAGATGGCTCAGTGATTTAAGGTGCTTGCCTGCAAAGCCAAAGGACCCAGGCTTGATTGTCCATGATCCTTGTAAGCCAAATGCACAAGATGCACATGTCTGGAGTTCGTTTACAGCAGCTGAAGGCCCTAGTGCCCATCTCTCTCTCTCTCTCTCTCTCTCTCTGTCTTTCTCTCACTCTCAAATAAATAAATAAACATAAAATTGAAAAGTCAATATCTGATCATTCCAGAACCTGTATGCTATCTGTACCTCCCATGGATCCATTTCTATAGTCTTAAAATGATTATAAGTCATTTGGCTCCTCTTGATTGGCTAGAATTTTTTTATTATTATTATTATTATTATTATTATTATTATTATTGGATGCTGGATCTTATGCTATGAAACATTAAAGTTTCTGAAGTCTGTAAATGAGGTTGTCTTTCTTCACTGAGTATAACACCAGGAAGCTAAGCTAGTAGAGCACCTTAATCCTACTTAACTTGAGCTGTTTTAGTTTGTAAGAACTGATCCATACTTGTTTGCTTCACACTCTGGTGTTGCCCATCGGCTGACTACTTGTCAGTGTTCATTTCCCTATTGATCCATGACTTCAGTTGTGTCTCATGAAGACTGGGGACTTCCCTCTTCCACTTAGCAACTCCAAGCACAGAGAGAGTAGAGTTGTCTTTTGACCTTATCTCTGCACATTTATCTTCTCTCGAATTTTGTCTGCTAATGTTCTGGTGGCCTCTGTGGCTAGTATGTTCCTTCAAACAAGTTTACTCTTTGCAATGTATTTTCTATTTCTCCCTAGTTGTTATTTTTTTTTAAATATATTTTAGTTATTTATTTATTTAAAAGAGAGAGGCAGATAGAGGAAGAGGGAGAGAGAATGGGCACACCAGGGCCTATAGCTACTGTGAACAAACTCCAGGCGCCTGTGTCACCTTGTGCAGCTGGCTTATGTGGGTACTTGGTAATTGAAACTGAGTGTTTAGTCTTCACAGGCAAGCACCTTAACTGTTAAGCCATCTCTCCAGCCCCCTAGTTGTTCCTTGTGGAAGTTTTTGTCTTATATAAATCAGTTGGTCATAGTTGCAAGGAAATGTTTTTCATAAGTATATTTATTACTCATTCATTCAGAGTCCTGACTTTTTTTAAATAGCACTCTTTATAGAATTTCCTACAGTTTCCTGTTAAATATTTTATATTTCTTTGTTTGGCATCTGTTGTCCTTAAGCTGTAAGTTCAATGATCCAGCAGCGGTCTATTTTATTTGCCATTGGTATTGGGTATTTACCCTAGTTAGTCCCTCTATACTAACTTTTAATGAATGAGTATAGACTCTTGATCTAAGCATTTTATATACTTCTGTAACCTAATCCTTGTCATAACCATATGTAGTAAGTATTGCTATTGCAGTTTTAGAGAAGAGAAACAGAAATGAAGAGGTGAGTAATTTCCAAAGACATCCTATATCTAATGTTTTGCAAAACCCTTCCTGGACATCTAATCATTATGCCTTTGCACCCTGCACATGCAGCCAGCTTTTTATTCCTAAATGTATGCTATCAACGTTTCCTTCTGGTCCTTCTTCTCATTTTATTCTTCCTCCTTATTGCAAATTCCATTTCTTGCTCTTTGAGGCTCATAAGTATTTCATTCATGAGTGAATTAGAAAAATAAGACAATGAAGCACAATAGCTGGTCAGGGTTTCTGTGCTCGAACATGCTAAGAGAGGGTAAGTTACTTTTCTTCCTCATGCTGCAGTGAACAGCTTTGGTACCTGGCTCATTCATTTAGTTTAAAAATAATTTTAGTAATTATACTTTCAGCAAGGTGTGGTGGTACATGCCTTTAACCCCACCATTTGGGAGGCAAAAATAGGAGGATTGTTATGGGTTCGAGACCAGTCTGGGACTAAAGAGTGAGTTCCAAGTCAGCATGAGCTAAAGTGAAACCCTACAAAAAAAAAAAAAAAATATATATATATATATATATATATATATATATATATATGTATATACTTTACATTTTAAAGCACCTATTGATCCACAGCAAAACTGAGTACAGGGTACAGAGCATTCCCACACACCCACAGCAGTGCGTTTGTTACTGTAGGTGAACCCACATTGGTTAAGTGATTTTTGCCCTGCTGTGTGGAACCATCGGGGATGGGTGTTTGTCCAGTTTCAGTTATCTTGTGTTAAGAGTCCTCTTTTGACCTGCAGTATCTGCTTTTGGTCAGCATTTATTCTGTTCTTAACCTGCTGCCATAAAGTTCACTTACCCCTGAACTTTGGATAGTAGAACACATTTCAGTGTTTGCCAGCTCAAGCCTGGGCAATTAACTTGAGGACTGCATTCATAAAGGAAGCCAGGAACAGTCTCTGGAAGTGTAAATGCTCACATTGTCACACTGAAGCTGGAATCTGTGATGCTTCTCATACTCAGCACTTTCCTCCTGCCCACCCGGCCAAGGTCTGGCCTGCAGCCAGCGCATCTGTGAAGCCTGCTCTAACAGGCTCCATCCCACAGCATTTTCTTTTCTTTTTGGCACACTATCCGGCATCAAATTGTCTCAGAGAAAGACATTAACCCTCTCTGAGCTGTGAAGATGAGGACCCAAACATTTCCAGAGTGGCTTGTAGATAAATTTAAAGATAACTAAATGGGTCCACAAGACATACTTAGTAGACGTGTAGTAAACATGCCTGCTCCTTGCCTGCTCTGGGAAGTTTGTTGAGCGGACAGCTGAACGATGTGGAAGATAAAATTATTTTTAAAAGGAGTTTCTCACTGATAACAAGTCCATTTTGGACTTTAAGTAAATGGAACTTAAAAGTTGCAAGAATGGGGGCTGGATAGATGGATTAGCACTTAAGGTGCTTTTCTGCAAAGCCTAACACCCCTGGTTCAATTCCCCAGTACCCACATAACGCCAGATGCACAAAGTGGCCCATGCAACTTGAGTTTGCAGGAGCTAGAGGCCCTGGTGTACCCATTCTCTTCTCTCTGTCTCTCTCTCTCTCTCTCTGTCTATCTTTCTCTTTTCTCTCTCCCTCTCTCTGTTTCCATCTCTGTCTCAGTCTCTGCTTGCAAATAAATAAAATATTTTTTTAAAGTTGTAGGAATGAAGCAGTGAAGGGAAGGCAGAGCTGCCAGTGAAAGCTAAAAGGAAGTGTTCAGGTTTGGGCTCCATCTTTCCAAAGGACATCTTATCATCCCCACCCACTTAGGAAAAGAGGGAAATATAGCACAAAGTGACTAATCAACAAGATAGACAGGCAGGTGCATATTTAAGCAGGGACTGTGCTTCGGGCTGCAGTAGAAAGAAGTTGCTCTGTGTGGTGGTTAGAACCGGGTGTTCCCCATAAACTCATGTGTTCTGAATGCCTGGTCCCCAGATGGTGGCTCTTTAGGAAATGGAGCCTTGTTGGAGGAGATATGTTGTTGGAGGTGGGCTTAGAGGTATTAAAACCAGCTCCCCCTTGCCAGAGATGGGCTCCTGATGCTGTTGGCCATCTGATGTTGGCAAGGAGGTGATACCCAGTGTTAGAACCAGAATGACTCCATCTTTGGACTCTGCCATTTCGTTGTAACTCTCTGTTTCCCAAGTGACCCAATGATGACTTTCCCTGAGTGACTCAGACCACTCACTCCCATTATCACTTTTCTAGAATGGCCCAAAAGCACCTGTCCACTCTCTTTCTTGAAATGGCCTAAGCCCTGAGGCAAGGTGGACTGCCCTATAACTAAGGAATTCCAATGCTCTCCACTGCCACATAAGTGTCCCCTAGTCTGTAAGGGAAGTTGATTCTAAACCTGCCTGGCCAGAGTCCTTCTCAGGCTTCCCCCAGTGAAGTGTCCCTGCTGTTGAGCCAAGTTTTCTCTCTCATTTCATTTCCCACTTTTCCTCACACCCTGCCTCTGTTCATGCCATGCTTTCCCCTGCCATTATGAAGCTTCCCCTCAAGAATGTAAACCAAAATATCAACTTCCCATCAACTACTTTCAGTTGGGTGATTCATTTCAGCAACAAGAAGGTAACTCCCACAGTCTGGATTTGAGCAGACTTCAAGGAGAAAAGGAATAATTCAAGAGAGAGAGAGAGAGAGAGAGATAATACAGAGGGACCCATAATTCTGAACATAAAGTAAAAATATGTTGCTGATATCACTGAACAAGGAAACATGGAGTGAGCCCATCTGGGAAGGAAGGGGGAGTCCAGTAATAAGACTCATTGACAAGGAATATTGGAATCAGTGTTATCATCAATGAGGAGGTAACAGGGAACACTGAGCTGGCACACCACCTGTTGACTACGAATCAAACAACACAGGCTACAGGAGAAAGAGGCTGGAGGCTGAAGAATAAGTCCAGAGTTCTTACAGATACACTGGTTTGAGCTGATATGACCTTGCCTCACATTGCAGTAGAATAGGGCAAGAGGGTTTGTGATCAAGCCTTCTTCTCAGATATTTCTATGACCTTTATTTCTGGATTCAATTGTTCACAACACTATTATATGTTATATGGCAACCACATGTGTTTAAATGTTCTTCTTAATCTTGATAAGCATTTTAAAAGCCTATTTAGAAGTGAAAGATGATAATAAAATTGGATTAATTCTGAAGGTCTATTTAAAAGCCATTATAAGAGAATTAACTGGAAAACCTGCTCTACCTGCCCCAACCATCAAAGACAGATCCACAACATAACACAATTACTTCCAAATAATATAAGATAACATCAAAACTGGTATTATTTCAGTCAGGAAGCAAGGAGTATAATTATGCAAGCTGGTGTGATTTGTCTTGCAATAAACATGTTCAGCACATCCAGAAAGAAGCCTCCTTCTTAGTAGAGGTAGGTAGGTTTATTATTCCAAAATGAGTGAGCTGAAAACATCAAGAGACATTTTAAGAATGTTTGCTGTACTCAGGAGAGAAGGAACAAAAATGCAGGCAGGAGACTTGAACCCTTTACCCTTGCTCATGGAGCTGAGTCTTGACCTCCCTACCCACATAAACTAAGGTGAAACACATCCATAAACATCTGACTGCAGAGCGGGGGTTGTGCTGGGATGTTGAAGATGAAGAAAAAGATCGTTGCTATAGCTTGGATATGAGGTGTCTGCTCATGGGTTGAAGGCTTGGCTCCCAGTGCAGCAGCATTTACAGTGGGGTATGACTGGATCACGAGGGTTCTCATCCTGTCAGTGAAGGTCTTCATAATTGACAGCTTTGTTGGGAAGTGATAAAAAGATTATGGCAGGCTGGAGGGATGGCTTAGCGGTTAAGGCACCTGCCTGCTAAGCCTAAGAACCCGGTTCCAATCTCCAGGTCCCATGTTTAGCCAGATGCAAAGTGATGCAAGGGCACAATGCTGCACTTACCCACAAGGGGTGCACGCATCTGGATTTTGTTCACAGCAGCTGAGAGACTGCTGGCGCGCCCAATCTCTATCTGTCTCCCTCTCCCTCTGTCTGTCTCTCTCTGTGTCTCTCTCCAAAAAATAAATAAAATAATAAAAAAAAAGATTATGGCAGAGTCTAGATGGAGGAATTTGTCATTGGGGGTATGTCTTTAAGGATGTATCTTGTCCTCTGCCCCTTCATCTCTCTCTCTCTCTCTGTCTCTCTGCCTCTCTGTCTCTCTCTCTCTCTTTCTCTCCTCTCCTGTCCTCTCCTCTGTCTCTCCCTCTCACTCCTTCCTGGTTTCCAAGAGGTTAGCATCTCTGCTATATCACACATGCTCTGCTAGGACATTCTCCCTCACTTCAGCTGCAAACAAATGGAGCATGCCAGCCAGGGATGTAAACCTCTGAAACATGAGCCAAAGTAAATCCTTTATCCTTTGAAATCATTTCTCCTGAGTGTTTGTCACAGCAATGAAATCTGTCTAACAAATCCAAAGAGGACCACTCACCTTGGGAAAAAGACCTTTCTGAGGATAACTGTTGGGACTAGTGGGACAAACTGAAAAGGCACTCTGTGTGCGGAGGCTACGTAGAGGAGGGTCAGAACAGAAATACAGGCAACTGCCATGAAGGACCATCTCCCAAAGATTTGTTTTTAGTAGCTCTTTCCCATGTCCTTTCACATAAACAAAAAGCTTTTCACTTTTCCTACCTAAGATGGTTAAGCTCTGTCTTTCACATGCTCTGGCTTTTCTTTCAGGACTGAGAACTGAACCTAAGGAACTTGTGCATGGTACGTGAGTACCCCATGCTGAGTTACATTCCTAGTCTTTAAAAAAAAAATTTAAGGCATTTCACTAAGTTTACAAAGCTGGCATTGAACCTTCTCTGTAGTCCAGGCAGGCCTTGAACTTGAATACCTAGGATTATAGGCCTGTGTCACTAAACCCAACTGGGCCATGTCTTTGAGGCCAGAAGGAAATCACTGGAGGAGGGTCATAAGGATGATGGTGGGTCGTGGCCCCTCTAAAGATACAATGAACTCGTAACTCTAGACACCTATGAATGGCTAGATTTGCATTGATGTCCTCTCATTCAGATGAGATCCTGTGAGATGAGGAACATACTAATCCAATTCTTGTAAGAGATAAATTCAGACAGACACACGGGGAGAAGGTCACGTCAAAATGAAAAGAGAGATTGGAATGACACATCTGTAAACCAAGGGAGACCAAGGATTCCAGCAATCATGAGAGCTAGAACAAGGCAGAAAGTTTCTTTCCCCAAAGTCTTCAGAGAGAGCATAGATCTGGTAACACCTTGACTTTGAACTTTTAGCCTCCAGAACTCTGAGACCATAGAGAGCTGTTTTATTTAGACTACTCAGTTTGTGGTTCCAGCAGATAAAGGACATGAAGAACACTCCACGCACACCCCACAGAGATAGCAATGAAATGAGGGGAGCACCTGAGAAGCCCCAGAGCCTCCTTGTGTCTCAGTCTGTCCAAAGCGATGGGACTGTAGTGGAGGGGAATAGGGTTCCTTATGTGTGCTATGTGGAGAAGGTTTCCCTTTGCCTTGCCCCTGAGCGTTTACGGCACTGACACGCCATCCCGCCAAGCAGTGCTTTTGCTGGAAGGAAGAGAGTTTTCCTTGAACCCTTGTTCAGGCCCATTTCAAAATCTCCTCAAAAACTGGCTCCAGCTGGCAATGGAGTTAGAAGAGAAGGTTAAGTGTTAGGTGACTTGAAGCCTAACACTTGACAGCTCCAGATATATATATGTGAAATGGAATTTTCCCAAAGTCAGGAAAGTCTCAGGAAAGGTAGGGAAGCTACAGAATTTGAAGTTTTCTTTTTAAAAAAATGAATTAAGAACTTCTGTGAAGCAAACACTTTTTAATTAAATTTATTTATTTATTTTATTTACTTGAGAGAGAAAGAGGAAGATAGAAAGAAAGAGAATGGGCCCACCAGGTCCATTAGCCACTGCAAATGAACACCAGATGTATGCGCCACCTTGTGTATATCATTTATGTAGGTACTGGGGAATCAAACCTGGTTCCTTAGTCTTTGCAAGCAAGTGCCTTAACCACTTCTCTAGCTCTGAAGTTTTCTTTATTCTCAGTGTTTATATACCTCACAGAAATGGCTAAAGCTTAAATGGTGTCACTATGGTCCACAGTTGGTGTTACATAATGGGATTATTATATCTCCTCGGGCTCACAGAGGAGTGGTATGGTTTCTGTTGGCTCACCCCATGGCCTCCCCCAGCATTGAGGCTCACCATAGACATCTCTGGGAAGGGTAGTGAAGGGGCTTTTTTTTTTTTTTTGAGAGAGAGAGACAGAGAGAGAGGGAGAGGAAGACATAGAGATGGACTCACCAGCAGCCTCTCAGCTGCTGCTAATGAAATCCAGATGTGTGCACCCCCTTGTGGTCAAGTGCGGCATTGCACCCTTGCATTACTTTGCATCTGGCTAAATGTGGGACCTGGAGAAGGAATCGCTGGAGATTGGAACCAGTGTTCTTAGGCTTAGGAGGCAGGCGCCTTAACCACTAGGCAATCTCTCCAGCCCCTGAAGGGGCTTTTTTAAATGAAATGGCCCAGTTGGGTGACTTAGTCTTCACATTACTATCTTTAGATTAAATGCCAGTTCTCAGGAGAACCATGAAGCTCAGCTCATTTGCTGAACCCCTTCTGTGCCAAGCACCAGGTGTTTCTCTGCAATTTGTGTGTGTGTGCAAGTATGTACGCATGTTGGTATGTGTGAGGACAGATGTGTGTGCAGGTGTGTGTGGAGGCCAGAGGCTGATGTCTGGGGTCTTCCCTCATCACTTTCCACCTTACTCTATGACACAGGGTCTTTTGCTGAATCAATCTTGTCATGCTCACCAATTTGGATAGATTTGCTTTCCAGTGTGACCCAGGGATTCCTTGTGTTCACCTCTCTAGCACTGGTATTACAGACACACGCCACTGCACCCAGTATTTTACGTGAGTGCTGGGGAGCTCACTCATGTCATGGCCATGCCCTGCTCAACTCACAGCTGGCTGTCTGCCCTGGAGCTTGAGTTGAGGCCAGCTCTTGCCGCAACCATGACGTGAGTATTTGTGTACGGGAGCTGTTCACTTTGGGGAATTCTCACCTTATCTTATGCTGTCTCATCTCATTGTCATTATCAAAGCAGATTCAGGAATGTCCTTACTCCATATATACTGTGATGTTCAGAGATCCACGGAAGTTCCCAAGATGCTAACTGGTAGAACCAAAGCTGAAATCTTGCTACTTCCCTCCGAGAATCTGTTTGCACTGTCATGATATTTAATATGAACTATGACCCTTACCATGGCCAAAACACATCTTTGTAAGATACCTGCACTTTGTATATGGTTGGCCTCATTTGACTCTTGTTTTCTGGTTCCAAAACCCTCACCTATTCTATAGCTGCCTGTATCCTGTTCACACCTTCTTGGGAAAAGTTGCCAGGCTTTTAGAATTGCATCTTCTATGTTAGGAATTGAGTCAGTCACACTCAGATGAAGCCCTTTGTCCTCCATGTAGAGGAAGTCCAAGTCTCTGGGGAGTCTCTGGAGCTCGGCCAAAGTGACCTTTCACCAGGAAACGCCCCTTTATGGAGCCCAGGGGCAGAGCTGGCTCGCTGCTCTTTGGCTGAAACTACTCTCCTCTCTTTGAAAACCATCTTCCCCACCCTCCACCCCGGCAACTCCTGCTAGGCATCTGGTAAGTCTTATTAGGAACTGCTTCTCCAGGAAGTTTACCCTCCCCTTCCTGATGGGCCTGGGTCCACATTGTACAGGCACTGTCTTCATTTAGCACACTTGCCCTTTAGACAACTTTCTCCTGCTAACCTATGAGCTATTAGTAGAAATGTACTCCTCTAAGAATCTCCAGTGCTCTAAACTTTTAGTAAGTGTTGAGTGAAAACTTAGTCAAGGTGGCTACTCCAGGCATTCATGGGGAATACAAGAGTAGAGTTTCCATCTAGAGTTCACAGGCTTCTCCCATCTTAGCTTCTAGAAACTTCTCCCGACTTCCCCTTCTCCTCCAACCACTTTGGTGCAATGATAACAGAAATACCTTGAGAAATTCACCTTCATCTATGAAGTGGGAAGATTCAGAGGAGGTCACCTCCTTTGTGCTCCTCCTTCAGACTGAGAGCAAGGGTCCCCTAGGAAGGAAGGAATCACACCTGGCAACATGTATTTCAGGAAGTTATATGTAAAGTGCTCATGGTTAGGGAAAAAAAAACTTAGGATTCTGCCTTCACATTATACAATGTGTATGTGCGCCCATCATTTGGCCCAGGTATTTCCAAAAGATAGCATAAAGGTAGCCTGAAAACCCTGTGCTAGCCCTACACTGTCACAGTGAAGAATCCGATGCTGAGAAAGGAATCCATCTCCTTGGAGCAACAAGACAGTCCAAAGGGGGACAGAGTGGGCGCACGGCTGCCTGCCTTGCCCTGTTCAGCCTGCAGCTTGCTGTCTGCTCTGTGCCATACCTGGAGCCTGAGTCAAGGCCAGCTCCTGCTGCAACTGTGAACTGGTTTGTCTACTTGGGCTATTCACTTTTGGGAATTCTTACCTGAAGGTCACATCTGTGTTGCACAGCTGCCTCAGGGTGGCAATGGAGCCTTCTGCTCACAAAACTCACAAGTTTTCATGGAGTACTACTGCCCTGAGCTCACTTTCTCCCTCTGTAGTCTTTCTCTGTTTACATGTTATGCAAAAAGTCACGACTCAGTATGTGAAGCATACTGGAGCTGGCATTGATAGCCAGACACTGAAGGTTGGCGTCCTTGATCTTGCCATTACACAGGGTATTTATTCTCTCGACGTCCTGTTTTCCTTACCTAAACAATAAAAACAAGAATAGCCTGCTTTTCAGCCTGTTGTGATGAAAGCTATGCTTATCCACCCAAGCTACATATCAGAATTTCCTGGGGAACCTTAAAAATGTCAATCCCTGGCTCACTCACATGAATTAAATCAAACTCTTTGAAGAATGGGTCCAAGCGTTGGCATTTTGAAGTTCCCAAGGTGACTTGCAGGTGTACACTCGGAGGTCACATATCATTAGAGATAATCCGTATAACCTGGAGACACACTGTTTTCAAAATATAACACGCTACTGATAAATAATCCCAGTGTTACTATTGTCTGAATCTTTCTCCAAGAAAGGAAATCACTGGCTGAAATACCCAACTTGCACACCATAAGCACATGTCAGTGATCCATCGGCAGTCTCTACACTGCTCAGTGAGTCAAGAGAGTGACTTGGAACAGGCAGTTCTGAGGACCCAAGTGCTTTAAATATGTGATTGTGCTCACTAACATCCTCAGTGCATGACTTCTCACTGGGCACACTCCATCCACCTGGGTCTGTGCCAATGGAAACATTTCCAGTTGAAGCCCAGTGCCCTCATTTCCAGTACTAATGGTCTCCTGGGAGGCAGCTGCAAGCTTTTGCATCCCGAGTAACCTTGGTTCTGCAGTAAATAAATGATAGCTGGTCCCAGCAGGTCACCTAACAAGCAGCCCCAGGCAGTTGTGGCTGGTGGCTTAAGCCATAGAGACAATGCCCTTGGTGCCAATGAGAAGGTTATAAAGTTGGCCATGATACCCTTTATAGTTACCATAGTTTGTCTATTGTCCAGAGGGACTGGTTTTGGCTGCTTTAGGGCCATGCATGATAAGCTTAATTAGGGTGAGAGGAGAGCCAGAGGGCCCTTCAGTACCCCAGGCCAGGAGGTGAGGGAATGAGTGTGAATAAGCGACATCAGTAGACAGTTCCCAAGCTCCATTTTAGGTCACAGAGCCTTTCTTTTCTCAAATTTTGCTTTGAATGTTGTTAGCAGGAGAGAATACTGTAGGACAATGTTTCTATGGTTTAGGTGGAAGGGCTAGATTCAGCTCCCAGACAAATATTTAAACATCTCTCCAATTGGTACATTTTGCTTCCAAAGCAGGGCCAGAATCCTTAGGATAAGATGCATGACTGCCAGTGGGCATGCCAGGCATTCCATATCAGGACACCAAAATCTCCCCCAGAGAAGCAAGAAGGATCCTCCTAACCTCCCGTCAGGTCACCCCCGACTTCAAGCCCTATTGGGAGTTCCGATCATCCCTTGATGTGTGTGGCCACCAAACCTGGTTCTCACCCAGCAGTGGGCATCTTTGCAGCTCATCTTGCCACAGATAAGTTGGTACCTCTCTCTGCTCAGCCCCAGGCTTTAGGAACCACATTCTCCCGTAAGCCTCCCATAAACCATGTGCCAGAAGCTTCTGGTCTTCAACTTCCATGTTCCTTCCTTCAGTAAGCCTTTTCTTGCTCTCTGTACAAGCTCCTGACTCCTGAACCCCTCACAGTCAGAATTTCTAACACTTGTCAGTCTTTGTTCAAAAAGAAATGCTACAGGCTGACAATATTTAATAGCTTTTACCTCCCCCTCCCAAGAGATGGAGCAATTGCTAATACTTCAGAGCATAGCAGGGTGGGGCTTGATTTGCCACTTCCATAAACTATTTCTGAAGGCTTTATTTTATTGTCAGTGGCAAACTAATTGTAGGCAAGAGCAGTTATTAAGGTTTCATTTAGGTAGTGTCATTTTTAGCTTCCCTAAAAGGACCCTGGGCCCATTTTGTGATCCAGAATTGTACTGATCTGGAATAGCTCTGTGATTTGGAGGAAGTTGTTTCCAATAGCCATAACCACAGGTTTTCTTGGCAAGTGGATCCAAGATGCTCACAGCATCTTGCTGTTTCCATTCCAAGCTTCCGACCTGTAGAATTGACTCCATATTCTGACTCTGCCACAGCATTTCCACTTTAGTTGAACTCCCTACAAAAAGGCATTTGCTGGGTTTTCCTAGTTTTGCTTGTGTCTTTTCTATGGGCAGTGCAAGTCATTGGTTGATTAATTAAAAGCACACAGATGCTCCCAGAGCTTGGCTGTCCACAGTATTGTGATAACTACAATCTACTGGTTAGGTGTTCTCTTCACCATGCTCTGTGAGCCCTGCGTTTCTGAGGTTATTTCACTATCTCTAAATTATAGATAATTCTATTGTGATTAAATCCTTCCAAATTTCCTGAACCAGGCAAATATTTGTTCTATTACCAAGAGTCAAAAATGCTACATATATTTCCTACCCTTGAAATTGACACACCTTTATGAAGTTTCACATAATTTCTATGTACTTCTTTCTCAATATTCTTATTTTTACTTACTGGATTTTTGCCCATATATGTGTGCATGACATGCATCTGTGTATCCGTGTTTGTATGTGTGTGGATGCTCATGTGAGTACACATGCATATGCCAGCCAGAGGTACTTCAGGTGTCTTCCTTAATCTTTCTCCATCTTATTTTTTATTTATTTATTTATTTATTTTTTTGGAGAGAGACACAGAGATAGACAAAGAGAGAGGGAGAAGCCAGGCATGGTAGCGCATGCCTTTAATCCCAGCACTTGGGAGGAAAAGGTAGTAGGATCGCCATGAGTTCAAGGCCACCTTGAGACTACTTCGTCAATTCCAGGTCAGCCTGAGCTAGAGACCCTACCTCAAAAAAACAAAAAGAGAGAGGGGTGCAGAGAGAGAGAATGGGTATGCCAGAAGCCTCTCAGCCCTTGTGAACGAATTCCAGATGTGTGCGCCCCCTTGTGGGCGAGTGTGGCATTGCACCCTTGCATCACTGTGCTAAACGTAGGACCTGGAGATTGGAACCAGCGTTCTTAGGCTTAGCAGGCAGACACCTTAACCGCTAAGCCATCTCTCCAGGCCTCCATCTTATTTTTTGAGACAGGGTCTCTCACTGAGTCCAGAGTTTACTGATTTGGCTAGACTCGCTGTTAGCAAGACTCTGCTTCCCAGCACTAGAGCTGTAGGAGTGGGACTCTACCTCCCCAGCACTGGAATCGCAGGAGTGTGACTCTACCACCCTAGCACTGGGATTTCAGGAGTGTGACTCTGCCTCCCCAGCACTGGGATCACAGGAGTGTGCAGGCACCCAGCATTTACATGGATAATGGAATCCAAACCCAGATTCTCAGGCTTGTGCAGCAGCAAGTGCTGTACCCTCTGAGCCATCTCCCCAGCCCCATACTTATATGTTTACTTTTTATTGACAGCTCCCATACATATAGACAATATAACATGATCATAGTGCCTTCCCAACACTTTCCCTTTTCCCACTCTCAAATCTGCCCCCCACTTTATCCCTTATTTTCAACTATTCTCTTGTCTATTTTGATGTCATCAATTTTCCCTTTCATTATGCAGGTCTTGTGTACCATGGCCACTTTGTTTCTGGAAAACAGTGTTGTCAGCATTCCTCCCCTTCCTCTGGCTCTTATATTATTTCTGCCACCTCTTCTGCAATTGTTCTTGAGCTTTGGAGGATGTGATGGAGAAATTTCATTTACTGAGTAACATTCCACATTCACTTCTCAGCACTTTGGTGAGTTTTGAGTCACCTCAGTGGTCACCACCATCTGAAAAGAGAAGCTTCTCTGTTGGGGTGACTTTCTATCTCACCCTACATCGAGTGTAAAGCTAGGTCCCTCTGTTGCACTGGGTTTGGCTCAGCTGGTTAGGCTGGTAGATGTGCTTTTAAGGTAAGCTGTGCTGGATGTTGTGTTGGAGAGAGATGGTGTTCTGAGATCTCCAGTGGTTCCCAGTGCTGGTGGATGGGGAGGGAAGTTGTACAAAACTGTCTGAAGTTGTTCTGTAGCTGGTTAGCTGGCCCCTGACAGCTGGTTTATCTATTTTCTTTTTCAGGTGTTTTGGTTTTTCATCACTGTGTGAGCAGAGACTCCCTTCCCAGTAGTTCTCTCAGTGGATCAGGCAGATCCCAGAGAGTAGAGGCTCCTCCCAGCAGCCTCTGGCTGGAATCTGATCTTTGCTGATGGTATGACTGCTGGAGGCTGCAGCTGCCTCCTGCTTCTCTGCAGGGCTCTTCCCTGCATTCATAATTCCTTATACACCTCCACTTTTTGGAAGAAGAGCATATTCTGTGTCATCTTGCCTCTTTTTCTTTGGGCTTTTTTTGGCAAGGTGCCTGTTCTACCATCTTAATCAAAAGTCTCGTTTACTGTTTTTGTGCCCATTTTAATGATAGAAAGACTGACTACACAAGAGTTACTTTTTGTAAGTGAGCAAATGATCAAATTCCTCACAGCCATGAAATAGCACAGTCTAGCAACTCAAGCAACTAACTTTAAGCTCAATTACTTAACTACTTTAAGCTCAAATGCTTAACTACTCTCCTATGCTAATCTACTGTGCCTCCTTGTACTATGTTACATTTGAGTTATTATATCTATTATAGTTGTAATCATGATGAGTTATATACTTGATTATCAAATTATGGTCCAGATTCATGGGAATATATTTCTTAGCATTATTTAGTTTTCATCACATAGTTCCCTAACAAAAACATTTATAACTATGTGTGCATGTGGGGGGGGGGTGCGTAGAGCTAGGGTGACTGGACCCCTTAAGGTAAAAAGGGCAGCAAAGTTTACACTTGCTAGAAATCCAAGATCATCTGACTTCTTATCTCTCTTGCCTAGCTCCATAGAACTGTTTTTCCACAGTCAGAACCCCTCCTGGGAGGGAGTCTTTCATAGGATTTAAACATTGTGGTTGTTCAAGTACAGCCCCTGGAACTTGGTGCCAGAGCTAATCTTTTCCTGAGACAGCCCCTAGCCCTAACCAATAAGCTGGCCTTCTGGTTCACCTGGGCCAAAAGACAGCCCACCAGCCTAAGGTTATAAATACCTTTGCAAGAGGAGGGCAGGCTCTCTCTCTGATCACTTGGGAACTTCCAGCTGTGGGTGAGTGTTTCCCTCAGTGGGCCTGGAATCGCAGGTTAGCTCAGCCCCTAGCCCTTACTCCCCACATGGACTCCTTTATCCCCTCCAACTCCCCAAACGGCAGGAGATCCTTGAACTTTTTTTTCTCTTTCTTTCCACGCTTTTTTACCCAGATCTGCATCTGATCACATGGACTCTTCAGCTACACGTGGCCCACATGGGCTTTGGGGCTCCATGTGGTATACTTCTCTTCTCCCCACTTTATCTCCCCTTACCTCCTAGCCTTCCCCTTTCCACACTCCTTTGTAAAATCTGAATAAAGTGCAGCATTTTACAAATTATTATCTTGAATCTGGAATTTCCAATTCTTTGGTTAGTTTGCAGATATGAACTCAGGGCTTGGGGTTCCAGGAAGCACCCCAGAACCCCAGTTTCCCTATCACATAATGAAGGCCCCAGCAAGATATCTTGAGAATGATTTTTTAAAATTTTTTCTTAGTTATGTACATACTTATTGTGTAAACAGCACATGTTGGTACCATCTTTACCCTCATCCCTGTCCACCCCCCTCCAAAGGGACCCTCCTCATTGTGGATGCCAGTTATCTACATCGGGATTGTGGGTCATGCATTATGGGGGCAGCCATCAGTTATGGGGAAGAGGCAATGTCTCTGTGCATAATGTCCCAACTTGTGGCTTTAACAACTTTCTGCCCCTCTTCCATGAATTTCCCTGAGCCAAGTTGGGTTTGTTTTAGATCTACTTCAGTGATGAGGTCTTAAGAGCCTCTGTGTCTCTGGATCTGTGGTTTGGTAGGGGTTGAGTGTTCTCTGTGTCTATCTCCTTCACCCTTGTGCTGATACCAGGTTCACCAAGAAAGCAGCACTCTTGCTCATTTCCCCTATTACTCTATGGTTTCAGCTGGGACCCATGTGAGGTATGATGGGCTAATTCTCTCCTTCAGTTCTGTGTCCACCTAAAAAGTGAAGCAGATTCTCCAACAGAGAGTGAAGTCAGCACTGGATAAATGCAATAACCATTATTAGTTTAGAGAGAATTTAATAGGTGTAAACTCTTGTAGCCCAAGATTGGTGGGAGCTCGATATTGGAGAGTGAACTTGTTATTTGGATATGTTTCTGACTTGTTTCCCAGTTCCAGCTATGGGTTCTGATCCACTGAACGGATGTGTTAGCCAATCCAAGAGCAGTTGGTTACCCACCATGGCTGTGTGCCACTATTGTACTTGTGTGAGCATCACATCAGGTTGTTTGCTGCTGAGAAGCTTAGACCTCAAGTTGCTTGAACAGATGTTAGCTGTTTTCCCCGAGTAGCTCATGTAGCACCTTCTGGCACTAGATGAGCTAACTGTCTGGGGGCTGACTCTCTTCCAGATTCCAGCCAGATCTCTCCATGTTCCCTACTGGCAGCATATGGTATCTTCAGCAGTAGGGTCTTACCATAAACCTTTAGTGGGTCATCAAGTACTCTGACAGAAGTCTATCTGCTTTTGCAAAACCTTGTGGGTCCCTCCTATCAACAGCTCATCGTGGATGTTAACTGCATCCTGGTACTGGGAATTATAAGCCAGTGCCAAAGGAAAAGAAGAAAAGGATAGGTAATATAAAAGTGAAAGGAGAGAGAGAGAGAGAACCATGAGAAAATTAAGGGTAGTCTTCATCATACCTTCTCCAGTGCCCTTTGATTCAGTTGTTCCCTTTAAGGACCTGATGAATTTTCAACCTTTTAGTCTGTCTTTTAGGATATAGCTTTTATGGTACCAGTTCCATTTGGGTCCAGTTATGTGTCACCTGCACTCTTACCCTCCCCTCCAGCCCCACCCTAATGTTGTCCAGTCCTCAAGATGCCTATTAGGTATGTCAGCATCTCAGGCTGATTCCGGTTAGGAGCTGCAGATAAGTGAGACCATGTGATGATTGTCTTTCTGTGATTGGGTTATTTTTCTGAGAATTATCTGTTCCAAGTTTGACCATTTTTCTACAAATTTCATTGTGTCATTTTTTCTTACTGGTGAGTAGAATTCCATCATATAGATATACCACATCTGGTTATCCACTTGTCTAATTAAGGACAACGGGGTTGATTCCAGTTCTTAGCTAGTATGAATTGAGCAGCTATAAGCATGGTTGAGCAAATATCTCTGAACTGAGGCATGGAGCTTTTAGGGTAAATGCCCAGCAAGGGAATAACTGGGTTTGTTGATACCTGTAGTCAACCATTTTAGGAGTCTCCATATTGCTTTCCATAGTGGTTGTGCCATCCTACATTCCCACCAACAGTGAATGAGGGTTCCTGTTTCTGCACATCCTCATAAACATTTGTTTTCATTTGATTTTTTAATGTTTGCTATCCTTACTGGAGTAAGGAGGAATCTGAATTGTTTTAATTTGCATTTCCCCGATGTTTAGGGATGCTGAACATTTTCTTAAGCATGTATTTGCCATTTATATTTCTTCCTCTGAGAACTCTCTGTTCAGTTCTCTGCCCCACTTTGTGAGTGGGTTGTTTGATTTTTTTTTTTTTTTTTTACTGCTTAGGTTTTTGAGTTCTTTGTAGAGTCTAGAAATTAGGACTGTGTCCGTTGTATAGCTGATTCTGTGGGTCATCTGTTGGCTCTGCTTATTGTATGTTTGTGAAAAGACTTTTCAGCTTCATGAGATCCCAAGTGTTGAGTGACTGTTTAAGTTCCTGAGCTACTGGGGTTTTGTTCAGGAAGTCTTTTCCCACTCCTATATTGTGGAAAGTTCCTCCTATTTTTACTTCCAGTAGTAGCAGAGTTTCTAGTGTTATATTGAGGTCTTTCATCCATTTTGACTTGATTTTTGTGCATGGTGAGATGTGTGGGTGTAGTTTCATTTTCCTGCATATGGTTATCCAGTTTGTCCAGCACCATTTGTTGAAGATGGTGTCTTTTTTCTAGTCTACATTGTTAGGGCCTTTGTCGAATATCAAATAGCTATAGTTACTTGACCCAAAGTCTGGATCCTCTATTCTGTTGCATTGGTCTATAATCCTGTTTTTATGCCAGTACCATGTTGTTTTTGTTAATATGGCTTTGTAATGTAACTTTAGATAAGGTATAGTGATGCCTCCAGAGGAGTTTCTTTTACTGAGGATATGTTTGATTATCTGAGGCCTGCTGCCATTCCATATGAATTTTGAGATCATTTTTTTCTATCTCTGAAAAAAATGTTGGGATTTTTATTAGTGTTGCATTAAATCTGTATATTGCTTTTATTAAGATTGCCATTTTCACAATGTTAATTCTGCCTGTCCAGGGACATGGGAGGTCTTTATATTTTCTCAAGTCCTCCTCAATTTCTTACTTGAGTGTTTTTATGTTTTCATTAATTAAGTCTATCACATCCTTGGTTAATGTTATTCCAAGGTATTTTATTAGTTTTTTGTTGTTGCTATTGAAAATGGAACAATGTTGCTAATTTCTTTCTCTACATCTTTATCCTTTTCATATAGAAAGGCTACTGATTTTTACGTGTTGATTTTGTATCCTACTACTTTGCTGAAGAAATTAATCACCTTTAAGAGTTTTGAGATGGAGGTTCTCGGGTCACTTATGTATAGAATCATGTCATCTGAAAATAGCGCTAACTTAACTTCTTTCTTTCCAATTTGTATCCCTTTTATTTCTTTCTCCTGTCTTATTGCTTGAGCTAGGACTTCCAGTACTATGTTGAAGAGCAGAGGTGAAAGTGGACATCCCTCTCTTATTCCTGATCTCAATGGGAATTCCTTCTGTCCCTCCCCATTAAATATTATTTGGGCTTTAGGTGCTTTATATATAGACTTTATTATGTTGAGATATAAACTGTCCATGCCTATTCTCTCCAATGTTTTGATCATGAAGTGATGTTGTATTTTGTCAATGGCCTTTTCTGCATCTATTGAAATGATTATGTGGTTTTTGTGTTTAAGCTTGTTTATGTGGTGTATTACACTGACAGATTTCTATATGTTTAACCAACCCTGTGTTCCTGGGATAAAGTCTACTTGGTCAAGGTGGATAATGCTTTTGATGTGTTGTTGAATTCAATTTGCAAGGATTTTGTTTAGGATTTTTGCATCTAATTTCATCAGGGAAATAGGCCTATAGTTTTCTTTTCTTGTGGCATCTCTGACTGGTTTTGTTATGAGGGTGATACTAGCTTCATAAAAGGAGGTGGCAAGCTTTTCCTATTCTCCAATTTTGTGGTACAGTTTGAGAAAAACTGGTTTCAGTTCTTCCATGAAGGTTTGATGGAATTCAACTGAGAAGCCATCTGGTCCTGGACTCTTCTTTTTGGGGAGGTTTTTGATTACTTTTCAATCTCAATGGGTGTGATAGGTTTGTTTAGGAGATTAATCTGTTCTGAGTTTAGCTTTGGTAGGTGGTATGTGTCCAGAATTCACCAATTTCCTTCATAATATCCAATTTTGTACAGTGGAGATTTTTGAAATAAGTCCTGATGATTCTTCCAATTTCACTTATGTCTGTTGTGATATCTCCTTTTTCATTTCTAATTTTGTTAATTTGAAGCATATCTTTTTACATTTGATCAAATTGGACAGGGGTTTATCAATCTTGTTTATTTTTTCAAAGAACCATCTCTTTGTTTCATTAATTTTCTTGTTTTCTTACTTTCTAATTCATTAATTTCTGCTCTCATTTTGATTATTTCTTTCCATCTAGAGCTTTTTGGGTTGTATTCTTCTTGTTTTTCCAATGCCTTTAGGTGGATGGTTAGGTTATTGATTTGGGATCTCTCTGTCTTTGTTATGAAGGTATTTAGTGCTATGAATTTTCCCCTAAGGACCACCTTCATTGTCTCCCATAGTTTTCTTTGATGTGTTCACATTGTCATTCATTTCTAGAAATTTTGCAATTTCATTTTTTATTTCGCCAACTACCCATTTATTGTTTAAAAGTGTGTTGTTCAGTTTCCAGGAGCTGGTAGGATTCTGGTGCATCTCTTGTTAATTTCTTGCATTACAGCATTGTGATCTGATATCATGCAAGAAATTATGTCTATCTTCTTAAATATATGCATGGAGGCTTTATGGCCCAATATATGATCTATTTTAGAGATGGTTCCATGGGCTGCTGGGAAGAATGTGTAATCTGTGGATTTTGGGTAGAATGTTCTGTAGATGTCCATTAGGTATAATTGATCTATGGTGTTGTTGAGCTCTCTTACTTCCCTGTTAATTTTCTGTTTGGATGATCTATCTATTGCTGATAGTGGAGTATTGAAGTCCCCAACTATGATGGTGTTGGTGGTTATTTCTGTTTTATTGTTAAGTAGGTTTTGTTTTATGAATTGTGGTTCACCTGTGTTTGGTGCATAAATATTGATGATTGTGATATCCTCTTGTTGGATTGTTCCCTTGATAAGTAAGAAGTGGCCTTCTTTGTTTGTTTGGGGACTGGTGGGCTACCTGAGAGCATGGAAGTCAGCAGATTCCCTGATTTGCTCCTCTGTGCCCTCCCACTGGAGGTCTGCTGGGACCTGCAGACCTTAAGGAACCCACCTATCTTGCCTTTCCTTCCCCATGAGGTGAAGTGTGGTTAGGTGGATACCATCTTGACTGGAACAAGAATGATTTTTATACAAAAAGCCACATTTTTATTTGGTTTCCCCACTTCTTTGAGCCACTGGTATGCTCCAGCTGCTGCTCCCATTGTTCAACGAGTACTCCAGATCCTTTAAATTTTACTCATTTCTTGTAGCATACTGAGGAAGCTAGAAACTGAATGACTTGCATTTTGCTCACTCTTGCCTGTGCACTTTCTGTCTGTCTGTCTCTCTCTCTCTCTCTCTCCCTCAACTAGTTCTGCCATGGCTTCTTGGTCTGGCCTGCTCCACCCTGCTAGGATTGGAGCCCTATTGAAATGCACTATCCCCTGAGGCCAAGCTGGTATAGGGACAGGTGGGTCTCTTTTGTAAAGGTGACAACTTTTGCAGGGGCCCCAAGACCAAAGCCCCCCAGAGTTTGTGAACTGGTTCTGCTGAGATGAGGGCGTGGAGCCTCATGGCCACATGGAGGCCTGGAACCAAAGACCCTTGGCCTGAATATCTTCTAGGTTTTATATTTTTTTCCTTTTCCCATTACACACCACTGTGCCACAAGACACATGGCTGCCTGTGGGGGGTAGGGGTGAGAGGTTGGAGACTTCTGCTCTGGGTTCCACCCATCTTGCAGCACAGGCCTCCACCTCACAGCTAGCCAGAGACTGTGGGTGTCTGGCCACCTAAATGAAGGGGAACTGAAAATACTGCAGCCAAACCCTGAGCCTATATGCTTGGCTGGAAAGGGTTTTTCAACAGGCCTGAGTCCAGACCACATGCTTCCTACCTCCTATGGAGCTGAGGCCTGCATCTATGTCAACTAGGTGGAGAAGTAACCACACTGTCTCTCAGAAAATGCTGAGACACATTGGGAAAGACATGCCTGATGGTGCTCACTACCTGCCATGATTTTCTGCCAAATTACTCTATGACAAATATATCTTTATATAATTTGCAAATCAATTATAAACAGTAAAATGAGCTAGGCCTGATGGCACAGACCTATTATCCTGGAAGCTGAGACAGGAGGATCTCCAATTCAAGGTTCCAATGTGATAGCCTGACCCCACATTTAAAAACCATATGACTTTTAAATTGCTTGATAAAAATAAGTACATAATTTTAATTGGAACTGTGCCTGATATTTTCCCTTTTCTTTGAGCTTTAACCAAATAAGATGTTGTTTATAGACACCTTTTGGTTTCTTTATTAATCTAAATAGTCCAACAGGTCTCTCCTAAAGTTTTTGTTGGCATTTGATTTACTTCAAGGTTTTTTTGGTTTTTGTCTTTAAAACTCAGATTTAACTAAAGCCTATGGTGTCATGTAAACAAGCCATACTTTGTTGCATGATGTTCTAGGTCAACTTCAACTTACACAGAGGATTACTGAAAACAACAAAATTCTCTGTGAGGTGGTGTCTCATAATTTGCCACATATTTTAAACAAAAGCATTTCCAAGTGTATTAGAGGTATTGATCCCAAAAATGGTTGTCATGTTTTGCCTGTATTCATAGACTTATAACATAAGAATGTATTTCATGGAGTTTATTAATATATACTGCTATTATAAAACAAATATGGTTGTCAGGTAGACATTTTTGATGACATAAACACTAAGGAAGCTTTACATTTTTCTGCTAAGGCTTTTTCTCTACAAATTTCCAACAGTAAGATTGTTAACTCTTTAAAGCTAGACTACTTGTTTCTTTATCAGTGGGTAATAAGATTAATCAATTTGGTGTGGTTTCTCTTAATAGTTTTATAAGAAAGATGATTAATTATGGGTTGAGATGAGATTATTGAAAGAACTGGGAAGAATTTTTTCAATGTTGGACATAGAATGCTTGTTAAAAATGCTTTTTGAGCCGGGCATGGTAGCGCACGCCTTTAATCCCAGCACTCTGGAGGCAGAGGTAGGAGGATCACCGAGAGTTCGAGGCCACCCTGAGAATACAGAGTGAATTCCAGGTCAGCCTGAGCTAGAGTGAGACCCTACCTCAAAAAAAAAAAAAAAAAAATGCTTTTTGAAGCAAGCTAGTGCGGAGCAGAAAACCTTCTCCCTGTAGACCAGCCAACTGAAAGCTGGAAAAAGCTGCATTTCATGCAGCGTATGGGAGACAGAAGTCATCAGAAATGAAAACAGTGGATGCTGAATATTCAAGTATGGCCAGACAGGCCCAATGACTGAACAGGGTGCAATAGTGGCATGTCTACTCTTGGGATAACCAACTGCTCCATAATTGGACTGAAGGCCCTCTCTACAGGAGGGAATACATACCTGGTACTGAAAAACCTAAGCAAAAGTCTATTGTAGGTGAGGTCATGTGTTGGGCCCTGCCCGGTGTGAAGCCTAGTGGTGAGCCCAGCCAGAGTTTACCTGTACTTGGCTCCCGGTGAGGCCTAGTCGAACTTCCAGAGCCTGAGTAGAGTTTCACGACCTGTCCTTGGAGTGACTCAGCACCTAAGCTGAAACTGCCTCCACCCAGCTGCTGCTGACATGGTGAAATACTATTGGCCCTTACACCTTTACCTCATCCTTTTTCCCACCCTCTCTCAAAATATATAAATACCTTCCCATGACAATAAACGGAGAGATTCCCGCCTTAGACAGTCTCTGCAACTCAATGTGGTTTTTCTCCCCAGTGTTTTGGGGGGAGGGGTTTGAGTCGCCGACACCCGCCTTCCCGCTCAGCCTCGAGAGAAGCGGCTGGCCCGGCTCTCTCTCTCTTCTGCTCTACCTGCTGGTGGTGGAGGAAAAGCACCAGCAACGGTTGCCCAACGTGGGGCGCAACAGTCATGAGCCTTAGGGGTATAAAGCCTGCTCTTGTCTGACTAAATGTATATATTATTCCCACCAAGCTGTCCTGATAATACTACACTTAATGTTCATATTCACATATTAATGCTACTCTCACTTCTGGTTACAGAAGCTTCTCTTTTCAGATGGTGATGACCACTGGGATGACCCAAAAGGCAACATAGTGCTGAGAATAAGGGATGGAGGAGTGCCCAGCACTGAAACACCTCTGTCACACCCTCCAAGGCTCAGGGACCATTGCAGAAGAGGGGGCGGATAGAATGGAAAAGCCAAAGGAAGGGTATGACTTCTTACAATGCAACTGCCCAGACAGAAATTGGCCTCAATATCCATGACCTTGCAGTGCCTAGAAATACCTCTGCAAGACCCTCAAAATAGAAGAAAAAGATGATGACATCAAATTAAAAGAGAGACTAATGGAGAGAGGGAGGGGAGGAGTTCTAAAGTGGAATGGAGGAGGGGAGGAAATATCAGGTGGGGTTTTTTTGTATGTAAGTATAAAAGTTGTCAATAAAAAATAATAATTAAAAAATGCTTTTTGAGTGTAACTTAGATCAGAATGTTAAAGTATGTGGCTGAAGGTGTATGTTAAAAGGAAGTAGGAGATCTAAAAAGACCAAATTTTGCCTAAAATTAATTTCCTTTTATAAGGAACAGAAAGCTAATTTTCAGGCTAAACGTAGATGAATACCATGCCTAAAATTAAAGATTTTTCAACTGTTAACAGACTTTTAAGGATGCTCTAAAAGTTTTATATAGGAACATAGACTTAATCTAAATTCAGCTTACATTAGATATAGGTGATGTCTGTGCTAAGTGGGTCACAAAATCATAAACACATATGTAATTCATATTCTTTGGAGGTCTAACCAAGTTAGACATAGACAAGACCCTATCACCTTATATATTACAAATGGGTAAAATAAATTTCCTAGGTGAAAACAAAGAACTTCAAAGTAAGACAAATGTCACGGTGCTTAGCTCTCTGCTCTGTCATTTCCTTTTGCTCTTGCTTACTGTTATATGCTATTTAAAGTCATGGTAAGCTGGACTCTGGAGAAAGGAATGACACCCCTTTATCTCAGACCCCATGCAAGTTTAAGCCATTTGTCCCCCAGACCCTGTCCAGAGACAAAATGGCCAATTGTCTCTGACAAGGAAAAAGGAATGATAAACAGCATATAACTTTGTTTTTCTTTAGAGTTCTTCACTTTTGAACACCTAAAGTCAACTCTGTTAGATGAAATTTCTCAGTAGACAAAAAGGTTAAATAGGTAAACTGAGTCAAGGTACTTGGTCAGGTTGCAAATTTCTTACATAAGACAAACATCAGACTTACCCAAAATACATATCAGGATATAAACAGATATGATAAAAGGGCATCAAGTAAATGATGGCTTAGCAGTTAAGGTGCATGCCTGGGAAGCTTAAAGACCTGGGTTCAATTCCCCAACACCTATGTAAACCAGATGCTCAAGGTGGCACATGTGTCTGGAGTTTGTTTGCAATGGTTAGAAACCCTGGCATGCTCTCTGTTATTTGTCTCTCTCTCTCTCTCTCTCTCTCTCTAATATCAACAATGGGTAGGATCCCTATATTTAAGGGAATAAAACCAAAGATTACCTTTAAAATAATCTTTAGTCCCTAGACCACTCTGCAACATTCACAAATGGGTGGACCCATATCCCAGGCTCCCACAGATCAGAGAAGGGAAAGCAGTCCTAGGAAACCCCTTCCCCCAGAAGAGGATATAGTCCATTAAGACAGGAGTAAAGGCAGAAGTCTTCACACTTGGGCCTACCTTGCCATTGCACTGTGTACATGCCATGATGTAAGACACATGCAGGGCTGGGGGAGTGCTGGAGGTACTCGAGCTTGGGAGCTGGTCAGGAGGATGAGCACGTATATCCTGTCCTGGACCTTCCTTGTTCCCAGAGGTACATAGATTGCACTATGTCCTTCCACTATGTGTTTGGTTGGGGAAAAAAAAACAGGGAAATTTGGGTAAGGATTCCTGTAGGAAGGAGATAAAAGACCCCTAATTTCTTTCCCAAAGGTGGTCTGAGGGATTCCCCCTTCTATGAGAAGATGCAAGCCATCTAGACTCTTATTCCACTTTCCTCCACTTTGATTCAGATGGGACAATCAGCTTCCAGGATAGCCCAAAAGTCACTCCTATCCTATTTCCTGAAAAACTGGACTCAGGGCTGGAGAGATGACTTGGCAGTTAAGGCGTTTGCCAGCAAAGCCAAAGGATCCTGGTTTTGATTCTCCAGGACATACGTAAGCCAGAAGCACAAGGGGGCGCATGCATCTGGAGTTTGTTTGCAGTGGCTGGAGACTGTGTTGCACCCATCCTATCCCTCTCTCTTTCTCTCTCTCTCTTCCTCATTCTGTCTCTCAAATAAGTAAATAAAATATATATATTTTAAAATTTTTAAAAAGACTGGGCTCATTTAGATAATACAGGGAGAACAGGAATTGCTCATTATTTTTCCCCAGAGACTTACAAAGGTTGACAGCTGAACCAGATAAGAGCTTAGAACAGTTGCTACAGGTGGCAACCTCTGTTTTATTATAATTGGGAAGCCAAGAGAAAAAAAAAGGGACCAGAAAGGGAGATGAAAAAAGGATAAAAGTCACCAGGTTGTTAAAATGGTAATGAAGGTTGCTCAGGGAAGGGCCCCTTCATTGAGACATTTAATTGGATAAAATATAAAATATGTTTACTTAATGCCAAGGTTATAACCATTAGAAAAACTGAGTCTGATGGTTAAGGTTAAACTCATTAACAGCTCACTGATGCTAATTTGTTGTGGTTTAAGGGTTATAAAAACTGGCTTTAAGACTCTCAGTAAAGTAAATTAGGTTTCTCTATTCATCAAGGTTTTAACTAATAGAGAAACTGAGTCTTAAGATAAAGGTTCATGTATAAGTGTTTAATTTCCAAAGATGAAGTACTCATACCTAAATGCATTGTGACTTTACAGAGAGCTTCTGTTTTATTTAGCTAATTCTATTGGATGCTCATCACTAGGTCTAATCACTTAGGTTTAAGTGATTTAATTTCAATAATGATAACATTCATCTTCCTGTAAAATAGGTAAAATATGTTGGGATAGGTAGTCTAACCTTTACCATTTTTGAGTCTGGGTAAGACATAAATTATGTTAATAAAAATTTCTATGATACATAAAATCCAGGTCAGCCTGGACTATCGAAAAACCAAAAAAAAAAAAAAAAAAAAAAAAAAAATTTCTATGATACATAAAATCGATTGCTATCATGATTAAGTGAAAAACATTGGTTGTCAAATGGTGTTTTCTCTTTCAAAACAGATTTGTCGAGAGTTGTATTAGAGCTTAGCTGTTTTGGCTCAACAATGACCAGATTCTGCTCTATTATATGTAAAGTAACTATCTCATTTCTGACATATCAAGTCCAGTGCTTATAACAAAATTAACTCTTAAGACATATTCCCTACTTTAGGGTACAGTCTCATGCTCAAACAATGGTCCTCATCTAAGAGAAATAATTTCAGGCTCTGTGATTCTGTTTCCAATGTTCCCTGGGTAATTGGTACCCACACAGGTATCTGGACTAGTCAAAGATGTTTTCCAACACAGTTGCTAAGAGTTTGTGCTGTCTTATACTTTTCTGACAAACTCTAGGTTAAATTAATTAGTTTAGATTTGTCTTGTTTTCAAGACTGATAACAAGTTCTGCCTATATTTATAGCAATTAGATATTTATTTAAAGGGTAAAACATGCCTATTTTCTCTTGTTGTTGTTGTTGTTGTTGTTGTTTTATTCTTTATTTTTTATTGACAACTTCTATACTTACATACAAAAAACACATGATATTTCCTCCCCCCTCCCCCATTCCCTTTAGAACTCCAACCTCTGTCGTATCCCCTCCCTCTCTCCATTAGTCTCTCTTTTAATTTGATGTCATCATCTTTTTCTTCTATTATGAGGGTCTTGCAAAGGTCTTGCTAGGCACTGCAAGGTCATGGATATCAAGGCCAATTTCTGTCTGGGCAGTTGCATTGTAAGGAGTCATACTCTTCCTTTGGCTCTTCCATTCTATCCACTCCCTCTTCCACAATGGTCCCTGAGCCTTGGAGGGTGTGACAGAGATGTTTCAGTGCTGGGCACTCCTCCATCCCTTCTTCTCAGCACTATGTTGCCTTTTGGATCATCCCAGTGGTCATCACCATCTGAAAAGAGAAGCTTCTCTAACCAGAAGTGAGAGTAGCATTAATATGTGAACATGAACATTAAGCATAGTAGCTTTGTGGGAATAATATATACATTTAACCAGACAAGCACAGGCTTTATACCCCTAAGGCTCATGACCACCCCTGCCATAGACTTTTGCTTAGGATCTTCAGTACCAGGGATGTATTCCCTCCCATAGAAAGGGGCTTCAGTCCAATTATGGAGCAATTGGTTACCCCAAGAGCATACATGCCTCTATTGCACCTGTTCAGTCATTGGGCCTATATGGCCAAACTTGAATTTTCCATGACCACTGTTTTCACTGATGATGACTTCTGTCTCCCATAGGGCTGCATGCCCTGCAGCCTTTTTCCAGCATTCAGTTGGCTACATGGAGAAGGTTTTCTGCTCAGCACCAGCTTGCTTTCTCAGTGATCTTGCCTCTCAGGCAAGAGATGTTTTCAGCAATAGGGTCTTATCATCTGCTTTCTATGCCTCAGATATTACCTATGCTGCCACAGGACAACTGAATTTTAAAAGGTTGGACAAAATGATTTAAGCTTTTGTGCCATCCTTTAAATAAATCTATTTCAGTAATCAAATGTACTCTATATGTACATACATCCAGATTGGTGTAACTTCCTTTCTAACTGTATTAATCACCTGTGTAGAAGCCAAAGCCAGTTGGAATCACTGGAGCAAAAAGGCCAATATTTTAGCCTGTGCTTGCAGGTCATGAGGCCACTGGAGATGATGGGACACTTCTACACTGGTCCCTGATAAGTCCCCTGTCTTCCTGATCAGGGAGGATACAGAGACCCCAAAACAAAACAATCAGTGTACAGTCCAAAACAGAGCATCACAACTGAGGAAAAATCAGGCTCCTGGCTTCCCAAAGAAGGGAAAACTAGTTGGTCAGCATGGCCCTGACTCATCCAAACACACAGAAAACACCACTAAGCTATAGGGATACTCCTGGGTCCCTAAAATTTCCTATGGAGAGACATTAGTGACCTCAAAAAATAATCCTTGATTAAATTTTGGCTATCTGCTTGGTCTTAAACACTCAAAGAGAAATGTATAATCAAAGATAAAGGGATACCTCAAAGATATGAATGGCCTATTAAGTAATACAAGAGCTGTCTGAAAGGGGAAACAAGCAAGGCCTTAAGACATGTTGTCCCCAGATCTAATAGTTCTAATTCTAGAATAAGGAAAAACAACCAAAGATGTCAAAAGGGTTATTTTCAAATCTGGAATATGTATATATAGATGACTCTGACCAAAGGTCACTTAATTTAAAAGACTTTCTTATACTGGAAACAATAATAAATCTCTTATAATTTGTGCCAAGACATCTTCAAATAAGTCCTGATACCAAAAATATATTTGTACAGCCTTTAATGGCACCCAGTGACTCTATGATACCAACTTTTGCCCTGGCTAGCCCCAGGATGAATTTAAAAGAGTACACTCTGGAAGGCTATTATCAAGGTTAAGTGTTGTGTATATGTTTCTGATACCTCTGCTAATATCTCGTCTGTTTTATAAGCCATATGGAAACAGATTCAGACTATGTCAGACACTGCTGTGCCATTCGATGAACAGTTCTGGAAAAAAAATCTTAGCCAGCTCATGCTCAGATGGTCCTGAGACAATCCAACTCCATCTACCTGGTTCCCTCAAATGTCCCAAAGGCCTAGAAATCCACAAGAAGGACAACCCTGAAGGTGACCAGATTGCTGTGTGCACACTTCTCATTAACTCCTTACTTTTTTTTTTTCTTCCCAACATTCACTTCCAAGAATATCTTCCTGCATTCCATCTGTACACTTCCAGGGTCCTTCAGAGTAGTTCCTCTCTCTGGGGGAGACTCTAACTGCCACAACTTCATACCCCATTCAGCAGGACATACTTAACAATCTGACATCATCACCCCTTGTCCTCTAACAGCAGTTAGAGTGTCTTCTCATGAGAGGGGAAATAAAGGGGGGCTAGAGTTGGGGTGACTGAACCCCTGAAGATAAAAAGGGCAACAAATTTGCACTTGGTAAAAATCCAAGGTCATCTGACTTATCTCTCTTGCCTAGCTATGTAAAACTGTTTTTCCACAAACAGTCAGAACCCCTCCTAGAAGGGAAGTCTTTCATAGGATTTAAACATTGTGGTTGGTCAAATTCAGCCCCCAGAACTTGGTGCCAAAGCTAGAGACAGCCCCTAGCCCTAACCAACCAGCTGACCCTCTGGTTCACCTGGGCCAAAAGACAGCCCACCAGCCTAAGGTTATAAATACCTTTGCAAGGGGAGGGCAGGCTCTCACTCTCTGATCACTTGGGAACTTCCAGCTGTGGATGAGTTTTTCCCTTGGCTGGGCCTGGGCTGGCTCAGGCCCAGTCCCATCTGGGAGGGGCTTGTCCTAGGCCCTAGTCCAGGCCCAGCCAGGAGGGGCCCCCAGCCCTTATTCTCCACATGGGTTCTTTATCCCTTCCAGCATCCCACGTGGCAGGAACTCCTTGAACTTTCTTTTCTCTTTCTATGCTTTCTTCCCAGATCCATATCTGGTCACATAGACTCCTGAGCTATATGTGGCCCACATGGGCTTTTGGGATCCATGTGGTGTACTTCTCTTCTCCCCACTTTATCTCCCCTTACCTCCCAGCCTTCCCCTTTCTGCACTCCTTTGTAAAATCTGGACAAAATGTGGCATTTTAAAAATCATTCTCTTGAATCTGGGATTTCCAATTTTTTGGTTAGTTTGCAGATATGAACTCAGGAGCATCCCAGAACCCCAATTTCCTCATTACAAATGCACACTGGATTCAGGCATGTAAATTGTGGTGCATTTTGCATTTTGCATTTGTGGTAGTTTGAATGGATGTCTCCCAATTGATTCAGGAGTTTTATCCAAACTTGTAACTTGGTGTCACTGTGGGCAGATCCCTAAGATATGTGGGGGTGGATCTGGAATTCCTGCCAAAGTCATGCATAGTACTTGAGTTCTGTCTGGGTTTCAGGAGTGTGCTTACTTATGGTGCTGCTGGTGGTTTCTCTCTGTGTGTGGACCTGTGAAAGGGAGCCAGGTTCTTCTGCCATTATGGAACTTAGCCTGGATCTGTAAGCTTCAATAAATTCTGGTCCCCCTATAAAGTGTGTCTGGTTTGGATGTTAACCCAGCAACGTGAAGCTGACTATGACTTTTCATACGATTAAGTTGTTCTCTCATACACAGGCACACTCTTCCAAGCTGTTCTAGAACCTATGACTCATAAGCCTCTTTGGAAACTAGGGTGAACTTTTGAGAAGTGTCTCTGATAAATATGGAATTCCATGGAAAGTATGCATAACATATGGACAGATGGTTTTTCCAAATAAGTTGAAATCATGTCTGGAACCTCTTTGGAATTATTTCATTTTCTGTGGAAATTAATCACATGACAAATTATGTTGGATCAATATACCCTATGCATCTCTTTGAGAAAAAATAGTGCAGAATTTCCTTTCTAAGATGCAGCCTATGAAAACACTGACACATATGTTTACAACATATCTGCCTTGGCTTCAAACATTATTGTTCTTCTAATGCTGGCACAAGCCTTCTTGAGACTTGCTCTTTAGTGCTTCAAAATGAGCCCAACAAGGCTAGAGAGATGGCCCAGCAGTTAATGAATTTGCCACTGAAGACTAAGGACCCAGGTTTGACTCCCCAGTACCCATGTAAGCCAGATGCACATGATGGTGCATGCATACAGAGTTTGTTTGCAGTGGCTAGAGGCCCTGGTGCACCTGTTATCTCTCTCTCAAGTAAATAAATAAATTAAAATATTTTTTTAATGACCCCAACAAACCTGCTCTTCTTCTGGGCTCTCCTACTTACCTAGAGTTGAACAAGATACCATGGGAAAGCTGTACATGGCTGGCACACCATAGATGATCAACAAATGATGTCAGAATGCTGGAAATGTTTAAACAATTGTCCTGTGAGATCATTTGCTACCATAAGCACATTGTTTAGACCTCACATCCACAAACTTCCAGACATGTAACAGAAATAAAGTTTCAGTCACTTCACAATGAAACAGCCAAACAATTTACTGAAGACAAAAAGTGACTATCAGAGATTCACAAGGTCAGTCTCTAAGAATCATTGTCTTTCTTTTATATCAGGGATGTGTTAAGTGAATGAGTTCAGTATTCCTCTTTTATGCCTGTTTATGTATGTATGCCCTTCTGTATGGGTCCACATATGTGTACAAGTACATATGCATATGTGTGTGGAGGACAAGGGATCACCTTGAGTGTCATCTACAGGAAGATTATCCACCACCTTTGAGATAGTGTCATTCAGTGGCCAGGGACTCACTGTTATAGTTAGCTTCTTGTTGCTGGGACAAAACACCTAACCCAAATCAGTTAATGAGAGGAAAGAGTTTATTTTGGCTTAGAGTTTCAAGGGTAAGGTTCATCATAGCAGGTAAAGGATGATAGAACAGAGACTAGACATCACTTCTTGCCACTGCGGTTGGCAGGAAGCAACAACAGCAAGCTGAGCTCCTACTGACAAGAATAACTAAGCCTGTCTCCAGCAACACAGTTCCCCCAGCAAGGTTCCACTTCCCAAATTGCCACCAGTTCAGGGCCAAGTATTCAAAGTCCATGAGTCTATGAGGGCCATCTCATTCAAAGCACTATATTCCACTCCTGGTCCCCATAGATTCATAACCATTTCATTGAAAAAGAGCATTCAGTCCAACTTTAAAAGACTCCATAGTCTTTTATCTGTACCAACACTGTTTAAAAGACTAAAGTCCAAAGTCTCATCTGAGACTTAAGATAGGCTTTTAACTGTGAGATCTGTAAAATCAAAACATAAACATTTTTAACATATGGTGTCATAAATCAAATATTCCCATTGCAAAAAAAAATAGGGCTGGAGACATGGCTTAGCAATTAAGGTGCCTGCCTGCAAAGCCTAAGAACACCCATTCAAATCTCCAGGTCCCACATTTAGCCAGATGCAAAAGTGATGCAAGTGTGCAATTCCAGTCTTGCCCACAAGGGGGCACATACATCTGGAGTTTGTTCACGGCAGCTGAGAGGCTGCTGGCACACCCATTCTCTCTGTGTCTATCTCTCTCTCTCTCTCAAAAAAATTGCATAGCAATGCAAGGCCTAAAAGCAACAGGGAAAGCAATCATCAAGTCCTGCAGCTCCATGGACAGCATTTAGGACCCATGATGCTTCAGTCTTTGCCACTTGCTTTCTAGGCAGATCCACCCAAGTCAAAGTAAGAAGCTTTCCTTGGTGGGCCATCCCATAGGCCAAACATCTCTAAAGTACTGGGATTTCCACTGCAACCCATAGTTTATACTCATGTCTCCATGCAATGGCCCCTCATGGCCTCTATTCAGGAACTGTGACCTTGCTCCACATTGCCTAAAGGCCATCTCAAAATAATAATAATAATAATCACTCTCTCTCTCCTGCCTTTGCCATACTTCTAAAATCAGTATCAAGTGGGCTACCAAACATGTCAATCTAAGGGTGAATAAAACTAACTTTGAAGATCAGGAAATTCCTTCAGCATTCTTCCTTTAGGCCTCCTCCTTTCAAAATAAAACAGTACTCCTACTGTCCAAATGCAGAGCAACCAGATCAATCTCAATTGTGGTAATCTTTTCAACAATTACAACTGAACAATATTTCAGTCTGTACCCTAAAACTTTCATTTCTTTCTATGCTGACTTAATATCCTTCATAACCCTCTGCTCTGTACTTGACTCTGCCGAACATACCAGTCCATCACAAATTCAACTTTCTCAAGTCCTCACAGGACATGGTTAGAATGCAGCCATTCTTTCACACAAACTACTTCTAGCCCAGGCCCAAAATGTTCCTTTTACCCTATTAAGATAAGCAGAGCCTCCATAGTCCACAGTTCTCTCTGGATTTAGGATTCCCAATCTCTCACCAGAATTATCTATTAAGCTCTGCTTATAGCACTGCAAGGCCTCTCTAGTTCAAAGCTCAAAATCCTTCCATAGTCCTCCTTACAAGTTGCTTCCAAAAGGCCAAAAACCACTGTCAGACTTATTGCAGCAACAGCTCCATTCCTTAGTCCTGATTTTCTGTTGTAGTTTGTTTCTTGTTGCTTGGACAAAACACCTGACCAAAAAGGGCTTAAGTCTGGCTTATACTCTCTAGGGTAAGATTCATCATGGTAAGGAAAGGCTACTGAAGTAGAGGCTGAGCATCACATCTTGCTATCGCAGCTGGAAGAAAGCAAGAAGAGTGAGCTGAGCTCCTATTGTCAAGAGGAACTTCGCTATAACACCCCCAGGACTGCCCCTAGCAACACATCTCCTCCAGCAAAGGTTCTACCTCCCAAATTGCTACCAGTTGGGAACCAAGTATTCAAAATACGTGAGGTTATGGGAGCCATGTCATTCAAATCACAGCACTCACCAATTAGGTACATGGCTGGCCAGTGAGCCTTCGGGGTTCTGTGTCTGCCGCATAGCATTCAGATTAAAGGTACATGCCACCACAGCCAGTATTTTATGTGGGTATGGACTGGGGATTAAACTCATATGTTCATGCTTGTGAGACAAATTCTTTACCAACTAAGCCATTTCCAAGTCCCAGACTCTTTTTAAAAGGTTAATTTAACAAGTTTTAAAGTTAAAACTATTTAAAATAAAAATAAATGAGGAGAGATAAAGGCTCAATCATTTTCTGACAGGAAAAAAAAGCAAAAACCACAGTAATAATGGAATAAAAGCTATTTTCTCTTTGTAGTAGCATGACTGTTATATGGACAGAATGCAGAAAAAACATAGTAACAGTATTGTTGCTGAATCAAATTCCCATAACTAAGTCAAAAGAATTGTTTATGTGGGCCTTCTAGCAAGGAGTAAGAATAATTTTGTTATTGTAGGCTAAATTTTGTAAAGATGATTTTATTTTGAAAATTGCCTTTTTTGTTTTTTGAAATAAATGCTGATGAATATCTTAAGGAATCAGCTGTCACCCCAGGGGCTACATGAGTCTCAGACTCAATGTAAAAGAAAACATGGCTATGCTATCTAATTTGAAATGTTAATATTTTGTTCTTCATATTTTTTGTATTTACTCTTAAACGGCACATTAAATATTATTTATTAAATTCTGTGATGAGAATCTAGAGACCTTTTTCTTTAGGAGGTTTTGGTATTACTGATTGAGTGCCCCCTATTGGAAATACTTGGGACTGGAATGTTTTGGATTTCAGATTTTCTGGAATTTAGACTATTTTCCTATATGTAATGAGATAACTTGCAGATGGGACCCAAGTCTAAACTTAAGTTTCATTTATTCTTCAAATATCTATACCATTATACAGACAGAAAGTAATTGTATACAATTTTTCTAGTAATGCTATGCATGAAAAAAGTTTTGTGCTATGAAATTCTGGATTCAAAAAGTTGTTGATTTAACATTTTAGGGATTTTTTGTCTTATGGATTATCAATCTGGAATAAATGTAATTAGTTCTCCCTTTAAAAAAATATAATAAAGCTGGGTGTGGTGGTGCACGCCTTTAATCCCAGCACTTGAGATGCAGAGGTAGGAGGATCGCCATGAGTTCAAGGCCACCCTGAGATGACAGACATAGTGAATTCCAGGTCAGACTGAGCTAGAGTGAGACCCTACCTCAAAAGATTTAAAAAATAGTATAATGTATGCAAGAAATAGTTAATGGATAGATGTCATTCAGAGAAGGAGAGTACATTTCTACATGAAGGATCAGTGAAGGCTGTGAAACAGGTTTCATTCGTGTTGATTACTATGTCCTGGCTGGAGACTTCAACAGAGAAAAGATTCCAGAAATTCAAAAGTTTTTAAGTGATGAAAGAAACATTACTAGGCCAGAATAAGGGAGGGGAATTCATTGGCTATAAATGGAGAAAATATGCCAGGTATTGATAAAAGTGTGTGTTTCCATGTTGCAAAGAGAGCATGACCTGGAGACCTGCTTGTGCCAAAGGAGGAGGCCTTGTACGGGCAGATTCATTTTACCACCACCTTATATAGACAAGACCCTGCTTTCCAGCTCTGTGGATGGAGAAAGAAGCCAGTGTGTGCAAACAGCTGAATAAATCATGCTTGTAAATGATCAGGAGAGGCCTTGTACCCACAAGTGTCTTCATTTACCAAGTTCAGCCTTGCCTCAAGGACTTGCATCTAACTCAGTCAGAAGTGGTGACAATCCAGGTTAGTGACAAAAATCCTCATGGAGAACAAAAAACTGTTGGATCACATGCTTATACAAAAGCAGAAAGGAAAGCATGAATTCAGAATCTCCTAAAATTCATCTCAAAGTAGACTCAGGACTGTGCTGCAGAACCTCTCATTTACCCGAGCCCTACCCTCTTCACTACAATCTGTCTTCCATGGGTCAGGCTTCCTTCAGAAACACACATTTCAGGAGGTTGTTTTGACCCAGTTCTGTTTTCAACAAGCTAAGTCACTCGTGAATCTACACTAACTCAGCCTGGAGGAGCAAGGCACTGAAGAGAAGACATGTTGCAAAGCAGGAAAGGGAAAGGGCTAAAATTCCTTAGTAGACTCAGCCCTTGGGAGGTAGAAGCGGGGGGGGGGGGGGATGGTGAATTCAAGACCAACTTGGGCTAATGGGATACCCTGATTCACACAACGAACAATACAATGCAATCATTCATAGAAACTACTTCCTCCGTAAAAGTCTACCTGGATAGTTGTGGGCGCCCTGGGAGTTAAAACATGAATAGCACAAACCATTACATAGTGTATTTTTCCAAAACTAGCACACACTTGTATAGTATTAACTAGGAAGGGGAGGAAATCAGCCACCTTCAGAGAAATATGAGGCATTTCATTACCCCAAAGACGTTCACGTTCCTTTTGCTTTGGTTTGCCATGATATTCACCTTTGACTGGATGGATTTAACACCCACATCATTAAAACCTTTCCCAATGACTTCTACTTCCTCAGAAAACAAGACATCAAGTTACCAGGCCAGGAAAAAAAAATGGTCTGTTTTCACAATGAAAAGGTTTACAGTGCCGTGCTTTTCCAGAGAGTGATAGAAGCAGCCCCTCAGAGTGGGCAATTGTGAGATTTGAAAGGTAGCTTGGATGTCCCTTCGTCCAGTGGCTTCCTGACACCTGACAACAGACGTTCTCTCCTAGGATGCACCATTTCCCCCAGTGTGCAGAGGAGACAGGTAGGTACGGTCCTAAACAAAGTGGGGGTATGTCTGGAAACTTCACATCACAGCTTTTGCCTAATCCCAAATGAAGTCAACTTGAAAAAAAAAAAAAAAGAATGTCCCTCCCAATAACCCAATAACCACCCCTCCCCCCAAAAAAATACCAGGAAAATTTAGGTGATTTATTCCAAGTCACACAGATGAGGATGGCTGGGCATGCTGCTCCTGGCTCCTGCTGTTCCTGCTGTTCCTGCTTGTGCCTATGGATGGAGGGAGTGTCAATTCCGAATGGAGCAATTTCCTTGTCTAATGTCTGTATACAATTTTTATGTATTTGCCACAATTTCAACGAGCTCATTACTCCCCAGTATTTGCCATAGCTGTTCCTGCATAAGGCATCTGTAAGGCACAAATGTATTAACAGCCAGATGCCACTGGCACCAGGTTTTGGGTGGCTCCAAGTCTCCTCTAAGGGTGAGAGGAATCTTTCCTATACTTTTAACCCATCCATGCGAAGAACCTGGGCTAGGAAGCTCTAGGATAGAAAACAAGGCTCACTCTTCCTCCACAGAAAGGTTTGTTTTTTAAAGCCTTTGGCACAATCACTTTCTAATCATGGCCTTAGTGCCAGTCATCTTCTGCTTTGTAGTACTTCTTGGGGTCAAGAGTTATGACCTGGAATGACACTGTGTGTTAGTAAAGGCATTTGAGCCCTTCCATTGAAGGAATAATAACCCTGTTGCTGTCCCTCTACAAAATTTTCTTAGGATTTCTTTGGCTGAGTCCCAATTCCAAAGGCTGGCATGGAAATGCATTTGAATAATGCTGTAAGATACATATCTAATCAATGTCCAAGAAACTCAAGCAGGTATAGTCAGATCATGGGTAGACTCCATGGAGAAGGCATACCAGCTTTTCTCTGAATAGTGAGTATGATTAACAAGTGGAGGTGGAGAACAAGGAAATGTTATCCTAGGGAAAGCCACAGTCTGAGTAGAGCCACAGCTTGCTGAGGGATAGACTTGCTTTGTGATTTGCAAGGCAATTATAGCCATGACATGGTTCACTGGGGACATGTATCAGCTAAGATTCTGGAAGACCTGGAGTGTGGTACTAGGGAAGCTGGACTTGACCCTATCCTCATTCCTAAATCAAGACATTAGACACATACTGAGTACTAGGCTGTGTGATAGGCAGTAGGGTGCAAATATAAGATCACAATAGAGGTAGAGAAGACATTTAGAAAAGTAAGGCATCCCAACTACTAATAATGAGGTTTGTATCAGAAATAATAGTTACAAGTAAATATGTGAGATCAACTCTGTGAAAGACAGCTTTCGGGGAGGAGATTGGATTTAAAGGAAATTGGACCATTGGGCTAGGAACATGATTAGAAATATATTTATTTTTTTATTTTTTAAAGTAATTTATTTTTGACAAATTTTGCACTTGTATATTAATGTGTTTTTAACACATCCCCTCACTCTTACTAAACCCCTTCTTCTCAATTAGTCCTTCTATTTTGATGTCTTTTTTTTTTTTTTTTTTTTTTTTTTTTTTTTTTTTTTTTTTTTTTTGGTAATCCACTGAGTTTAATGAAGGTTACTTATAGGAGCCAGGCTGGGGGCTTATTTACCACAGCATGTGCAACTTGCCAGTGGCCATCCCACTAAAGAAAATACAGAGATGCATTCCTGCAAGATTACCCTCACTGAATCATGTGGCTTAATTTGGAGAGGGAAACAATTGGAGATAAAGAGATAAAGATTCTATTGCCCTGTCTAGGAGAGACAATGAGGGCTAGGGCATCAGAGATGGAAAGGTACTGGTGGGTTTGGCTGGTCAAGTAATGATTGAATGCACAGTAATCACACATAGTAGTGTCTAGTTTACAGAACTAGCCTAGGAGACCAAAATTAGCTCTGTTACTCTACTGGGAATACAACACACTAAAGACTGAGGTGCTCTCACTAACAAATCTTCTCCCATCTCTATATTAATCAGCTGTCATATTAACCACTCAATCTTAAATAAACAACCAACTCCTCTTTCTAATGCTCCTGTCCCTTGTATTTCAATTAAGATCCTTTACCATGCTCCCCACTCTTTGTTTACCAAGAAACTGAATCTTTCCAAAGCAGATTTATGGGAGATAGGATAGTGATTGTCGAATTGTTGAAGATTTAATCATGAGGCTTAGTCACACTCCTTAAGCGGATGGAAAAATAAGCCCTTCTACTTCGGACATCCAGTGGGTTGCTATACATAATAACGAATAAAGTCAATAAATCTCCTAATATCCCTACATGCACCCTATTCCCATACATATTACAATCCAGAGATGACTAGAGAGAGATTCTTCCAAGTAATTAACCCAAGGAGCAGTGTTCAACACAGAGCTTACAGAAGCCCAGAGAAGCTGCTAAGAGTAAGTCAGCTCAGAGATCTGATGCAAAGATAATTCCTGGTGATGGCGTAGGATGTAGGTTATAACTGGGATAGTCAATATGGTCTGTGCCCCACATTGGATAATTTTCAGAAGCTGTCACTCGTTAAATGTTTATGGAACTGAATTTCAAGGGAGCCGATTTCAGATTAACATAGGGGAAAACTGTCAAGCATTTAGAACTATCCACCCTTGGTTGCTGGAGACACTAAAGCATTCTTTAGTTATCTTTCCCTCATTCTCCTCCTGACTACTTCCTCCTGCTTCTCCATCACCATCATTATCAATAATATCTTATTTGAGATGATCACTTCACAAGAGAGTTCATGATGGAACTGCAGAGGATACAGAGCTCCAAATTCCAAGGAAATTATAGTTTTTAGCTTACAGTTGCCTAACTTAATTCTCATTCAGTAGGAATTAGACACTGAACTTTGAATTTCATCTTTTCCTTGACTAGTGAGCTATGCAGTCCTGTGATCTGAGAAGTGCCAATTTAGGATGGATATATTGGGATATAACCCCATTATAAGTTGAAAAGCACGTATGTAATTGTGTGTGTGTGTGTGTTTATGTGTGTGCATGCTTATGTATGATGGGATGGAGTAGTAAGAAACCAGAAAACTGCCAAAAATAACAGAAAATAAAGTGCAAAACAGAAGAGCTCAAAGACACAATGACTACCTTAACTGAGAGAATTAAGAGAGGGCATTTAGTGAGGGATGCATAAAATATTGGAGGGTGGGAAGCTCTGTAATAAGATGGATGCAGGTAAGCAGAGGGGTTGCAGGCACCAGTCATTATTACATTATTATATTTTATCTGGGTATAGGGCACAGCGAGTGGAAGACTGGAACACTTGCTGAGATCAGGTGACAAAATGTATTAAGGACAAGGATGAGAAGATTACATTGGATCTGGGTAGCTCTTTAAACTTTTGTTATAATCATCTAGCATGTTTGGAGATCCATCTAGCAGAAATTAAATGGAAAGGTCATAAAGGAAAGAGGAAAGAGTCAGAGAAGCAGGTTAACAGATAATTCTTTGGAAGGATAGCAATGACTGACTGAGCCAAGAGTAGAGAAAGGCAAACATAAGAAACATTGAAGTATAAAAACCAGAGAAAAGAAACAACGTGTGGATAATTCGAGGTTGAATTTGTTCTACTGAGGAAATCATAGGTCAGAAAAGACTGTCACAAAATAAAGGATGGAATCATAAAGAAAATTCAGCTCAGCCTTTTTGTAAATATGTGGTAATCTGTACCCCACGCTTGCTTTGTTGGGGCTGTCAACATGTCAGAGCAGCCATAGATATTATCATTGTTGCAGACAGCTTCAGGTTCGCTGAGATGAACTTCCAGACCAGGCACAGTTATGGAGGAAGGGATATTATTTATTGAAGCTCACAGATCCAGGGGAAGTTCCATAATGGCAGGAGAAGCTGGCCTGCTCTCCACAGGACCAAGCAGAGAGAGAGAAAGCCAACCAGCCACCACAGCACACAGAGCAAAACTACAGCTAAAAGGTCACACAGCACACTTCAGGAACTCCTGCTAGGCACATTTGCATATCTTTACAATGGAATCTCAAACCCACCATTAACACCTTAAGACCAGCCCCCAGTGACATTGCCTCTAGCAAGGTGATTGCAGATGCAAACTATAACTAATAAAATACTGAATATATTGGGGGACATATATTCAAACTACCACAATCATGAACAATGGTACAAGTGCTGAAGTTAGCAAATTACTATTTTATACAAATAAGTAAAGATTTAAGGTTGAGTCTCCAATAACTTCTCAGGATCCATGTGCATTCTGACGAAACTTCTTATGTGGAAGAGAAGGGGAGTTACAGATGTAGCCAGATATCACACATTTTATTTCATACATGAAAAGGAGAACCGCTGGTTTAAGAGATTAAGGTTTATGAATTTCTTTGAATAATGTCAGAGTGTTGAATGAATCAATAAGAAACAACCTGATTTTTTTGCATGACCTGATCAACTCTTCAGACCGTGCTGTATCAATCTGCCTGGCAATTATATGGATGCACCTAAACTGAAACTTCTTTTTAAAACAAGTGTAAATGAGTAACTGGAGTCTTATAGTAATTCATCCTGGCCTGGAATTTGAGTTAATCTGGCTCTGTCTTCAATGAGCTAATAGGAAAATGGACTTTAGACTCAAACAGTCCTAGGGTTAAAGATTGGTGCCCTTGTTAGCAGACAGGAAAACATAAGTCAAGTCACTACTCTATGCCTCTGTTTCCTGATCTTCAAAAAAAGATGAAACATGAAGGTATGGAGGTCTGCACTGAAGAAGGGTTACCTCCCACCCTCAGAGCCATGACCAGTAATGGGGGTTGGAAGAGCTAATTTCCCCTTAGCCAGGCTTTCCAAATTGCTTCATGGAAGAAAAGGAACTCTGGCTTTTGAAATAGATTTAAGAAGAAAAATTACTTCTCACATAGCTAATGTGACTATATTTAATATTTAAGACATTGGCTAAATTACTTTTAGAATTATTCTAGAAAATTCAGGCATTCGGGCTGGAGAAATGGCTCCGTGCCTAAGAGTGACTGCCACACACACACACACACACACACACACACACACACACACACAACAGGGCCTGAGACCACTGAGTTTGATTCCCTAGCACCCAATAAAATATCTGGGTGTGGCCACATGCCTGCAACTCCAGTCCTGGTGGGGAGCAGAGGCCAAAGAATCACTAGTGCTCAGAAAACCTGCAGGTGTTCTCAAGAAAATACAAGAATGAGCTAGAAAATAGGAAGACAATGTCTTGTGCACAAATGATGCATGCATTTGCACACATTCACACACCATGGACACATCATATTACACATACTACATATACATCCTTGCAAAAAAAATTTTTTAATTAGGCAGTAACAGAATTGAGGTTGAGAAGTACAGACTCCTGCTCGGGTGCCCCACTTTCAGACATACTTTCTTCTCAGACGTGAACTGTAGCCATTTCATTCCATTTCACACTTTCCCATTTAAAATGGGGTGTGGGTCTGAGCTAATGCACTTTGCAGAACAATTTCCTGTTTGGTTTTCCATTTCTAGTTGAATATGATTTAAGATATTTCACTATTTCCTGTGTTACCTCTAACCAGTACTTATAAAGGTGTTACATAAACTTACATAAGCATGGACCCACATAGGCAACTACTTCTAGCCAATTGTGTGATATGACCATAACTGAATTACTTTCCTTGGTCTTCAGTTTAAAAATAGGTCTAATAATGTCCTTATTGTTATGATAATTAATCATTAGGAATATTGTGTGAAAATTAAATAATTTAAATTAATGAGGAGGGGAAAAGGCATGACTTGATATTGTTTGTCAAGTTCTTTCCACTGAAATACTGAATTTATGTATAAATATGTCTTATACCTCAATGTTTATTGAAGACTTTCTCTGACATATCCCTTTCCTTGATTTTCACACAGACATACAGTTTTTGCATGTACTTTATTTTAATTTATATGCACTTTCTGTCCTTTACTGAAAACGCAGATACAGGGGTTTTATATCATGCCAATATCAACCAATGAAAATGATTTGATGCCATATAATTTTTTTCCCCACCAACTGGGTTCTATACCAAATAGCTTAACAGTTCCTTCACTTTCCTATTCTAGTGAAAAATAACACTTTATTTGTGTGCACATGTGTGTGCAGGTACAAGTGTGTGTGTGTGTGTGCGTATGCGTGTGTGTGCAGGATATGTGTCCATGTCCATGTAGAAGCAGAGAGCATCCTCATGTGTAATTCCTCAGGTGTTGTCAAACTTTTACAAAACACTGGCCTGGAACTTGCCAAGTTGGCTAACTTAGCTGACCAGCAAGTTCCAGAGAGCTACTCATCTATCTCCCCAGTACTGAGATTACAAGCATAAACCACCATGCCTAGCTTTTTTTAATGTGGGTTCTGAGGATCAAACTCAGGTCCTCATGCTTGTAAGGCCAACATTTTACCAACTGAGCACCTCCTCAGCTCAACCCTTTCATATTTTTGTTTTCATCTTTGTTTTTGCAAGGTAGGGTCTCACTCTAACCCAGGCTGACCTATCACCCACTCTGTAATCCCAGGCTGGCCTCCAACTCACATCGATCTTCCTTCCTCTGCCTTCCAAGTGCTGGGAGTACCCAGCCACTTCCATTATTTTATGCACAGTAACCGTATGATTTTCTTCCCAAGTTTTCCTGAGGCCTTCCTGCTCAACCTTACACATGAGGCTGGCTTATTAAGCTGGGGCAAATCTGCTTTTCAGAAATTCTAAGATGTTAGCTGCTTAATGCTTTCACTCATTATATTGCATTGAGATTGCCTACAGCCTAGAAGAGTCATATAGCTCTGTGAACAGCCACCTTGACAACCAAGTAATACATTGTACCATTCCATCTTAATCCTCCTCTTACAGCTGGCCTTTCATTCAGAAACACAGAATGCAGGATTCATCAATCCTTCACTGATACTTCATCCCAGAGATTGCCTGTTTCCTGGTGAGGAATCTATTTTAAATGTTACTCAGCTCTTGAGACCGTATCTGGAGGTGAAAACATAGGCAATGGGAAGAAGGCTGTGGTTATCTGTGGCAGTCTCGGCATCCTAGGGGTGGGAAAGAGGGTGCTGATGGGGGAATAAAGGGCAGAGCACAGAAAGCATCGCTGGATGTGACTTGAAGAATGATCATGGCTGAAAAAGACCCGGCCTCCCCTGGGCTGGGAATCCTTCAAGAATAACATACAGATTTGTCCAAAATTAAAAAGCGGGTTCAAGTCTATTGGCAATCACCCTTGTTTTATTCTTTGCTGATATGTGGAAATTTTTCATTTTTCCTTCCTCTCCTTTATTTATTTTATCTTATGACCAGCATTTCTAATTAATATCTGTTTAACAGCGAGTATGGAATAGGTATTTAAAGAATACATTGAAAATGGACCGAGGATAACTCAGGGGGAGGTAACATGATTATTATGCATGGGACCCTGTTTCATTCCCAGCACCAAATAAGTATATGGCATACACAGAAGAAAGGCCTGACCCTGCCTTAGAGACTTTTGGGTGCTTATCCAGAGATGTGTGCGTTCTTTTGACGCTGACATGATTGGTAACTTTGAAGGAAATATGAACCACATTTATCCTATATACAGTTTCAACCAGCTTCTAACTTGGGGAATGCAGAACACAAAGGAAATCAAGGCAATTTCCAGTTTCACCAACTACATGGACTGTGGTGCACGTTAGGACTGAATCTACAGAAGTTTCTTAGGAAAGTACGTGCTTACAAAGGAGGATGTGGTCTGGCCCTGCGCTGCCAGGCCCAGGAATGCAGCATAGTGAGGGCCTGAGAGGGTGAGGGGTGCCTGGACACTGTCCAGTCTTCCAGCAACACTTCAGAAGAACAGCCATCAGCCAGGCTCTTCTCATGGAAACCAGGCTGCCATCAAAAATTATATTTCCCCTCATTTAATTATGTAGGTTTTTGCTAAATTAAATGCACCAAGAGGCTGGCAGCCAACATCTACAAAGGAGAAATCCCAGCCTCCTCTGTTTTCTTCTAGTCTGTGCTTCCTTGAAAACAGACACTGGGCAATGGAAAATGTGGTAAAAGTATTAATGTCCATGCTAAAAGGAAAAACACCTTTTCTTTACATTGGCCAGACACACCTGGCAAAGCCAAGACCAGCTGAGTGACAAGTCACTTGTATATAAGCCAGCGGGGCTGAATTGAGCTTAGCAAGCAGTGACTTGGAAACAGAAAAACAAGAAGCTCAACTTAGGGTTTCTGGTCATAGAATAGATATTTTGAATTGTTTTGAACTGACAAAAAATAGGTTGTTTACTTTCAAAGAAATGTTCTCAAGAAAATACCCCAAAACATAGTTTTCGTTTAAATCATATTCATGCTGGGCCCATGCTGGAAAGTAGTAAAAACCGTTCACTGTCAAGTAGGGAAATATTAGCTCCAAAATTTTCAGTTCTTTGAGAAGCTGAATGGAGAAAGAGGCAGGAAATTGGGGAGCCTAATAATCCCTGCAAGTCTTTTCTCTAATTCAGCAGAAAGGAATTTGCATGTTATTCTTCCCGTATCCCAGAATCTGTGTCCCCAGGTGGGAAATGTGGTGGCAGGTAAAGGAGGAAATTTTACACTGAGCTTTTGGACAAGCAATTTCTCGATTTGAGAACAGAAACACCGATGCTCCCTAGACAACACTGGTCATCACACATACTGAGGTTGTATTCTGAAGGGTGGGAAAAGTATGGTGCTTGCATCTGCTTGTCGATGATGGAGCAGTACCACAAACCACTATCCCAGGACACTCTCCTGCCAGTCCCAATGCCCAGGAAAACTCAGGATGCTTCAGAGCCGGTACAGAACATTCACGGAGTCTGCAACAGGCTTCCTCAGTGCTCAATTCCCCCCTCAACTCTCAGGCCCCTTTAAACTGTGAACAAGACGACCCTTGTTCTGGAAAATCTATCTGCTCTTGCCAACACACACACACATACAAAAACACAACTGTTGGGCAAATAAATCTTTCCAGAGAAAATAGATTCTTTTTCGAACTCAGTCAACTGTACTGAGCTGGAAAGTGAGAAATGTTATTTTTCCAGGATGAAGAGAAAACAAGATCTCTCCTTGTTTACCCTGTCAGGCCCATTCCAAAAAGAAGGTCTGTTTAATGCTTTCATTTAAAAAATAATTCAAGTGTTGGTTATCAGAAGACGCTCTGTTCTTTTCAAGCTGAGAATTTTACATGGGAGCTCTGTGCTTTCTCTTCTGACCTGAGGTGCAGTGTCAGGACTGAATTCCCTCTGCTCTGGAGTGGAAAGGAAGTGGTGGGGCAGTGTGATGATGGGGCATCTTCGCTATGGGTCGCCTTCCCCATTGCCAGCCTGCATTCCTCTCACGTGACTGAGTGTGAAGGATGGAGCTTATGAACTGATCCCCACTTCATTGAACGTTACATGTTCCTTCTCTATTTTCTCCACATTTCATATAACTTGAGGCATTGGATCTCCTCAGAGAGAGAGTGAGAAAACATGGAGTAATTGAAGTACTTGACCGAGTAGTCTGGATAGAATCTGCATTGAGCGCCATGTTTGAAATTCCAGTACACTTAACCAAATGCTAGGGAGGAGACAAACCGGAGGATGATCCAACACCCCAAAGCTGGGTAACCAGGGTGTGAAAGTTCCAGCTTTCAGTTCTTTAACATGAAGAAAGGCTGTATGTGTACGCTTTGTAGCATATAGTTATTACTCACTAAAAATCTAGAGGGAAAAAAATCAAATATATGTTAAAATGATAAATCTGGGAAATAAAAATTTTGAAACAAAAATAAAATCTTTTTTTACATAATTACTTGAAAACTAAGATTCATAGTTGAAGTAGACTTGAAAGAAGTCATGTGCTTTCTCTCTCACCCGAAGCAGGCATCCTTTGTCATGTGGTCAGGACTTTCCATGAGATATATCACAGAAAGGTAATAATGTCACATACTTCATTTGTTCCATGTTCCCAGTACTGGTCTTACCTGCTAGAGGGTTGCCATAGATTAGATAATTGTGCTTCTTTCTTTCTGGTGGCATTCCTAATGGATTGCTAGGTTTCACGAGCATGTGAGTGGAGCCAAATGCAAGAGCTGCGTCTCTTTTTCCCATGTGCATGTGATTAATGTGTGGGGATCCTCCCAGGTGCTTGGAAGGGACATGATTTGTTTGAGCATTAATATTGTAAATCCCAAGGGAAAGATGCAGGAAGCCTATATGTAGGCCCCTCAAGGTACCCTAAAGGTACAGTTAAAATCATTGTATGGGACATTCTAAGGCTGGGTCTTGCCTGTATACAGACATTTCGATGAAAAGGAGGACGCCTTTGCAAAGAGTGCTTGTCAGAGACACTGAAGGCCTAATGACTACTTTAGGGAAACCACCATTCCTAAGGACAGTGGCAGGAGAAAATACCATAATGTCTCCTTGACAAACTCTTCTATGTGAGGATAGTACCAAGCAGCTGGTACATTTCACTGGTCCTGACTAAATGATGCAAGAGTTAAAGAAGTGGCATCTAGATCTGCACTGTCCAGTGTAATAGCTGGTAGGAGTGTCTACTTGCAACATGGCTTTTGCAAATTGAGATCTACTCTTAGGTAGAAAAGGACAATTTTGAAAACTTAATACAAAAAAGAATATAAAATATTTATTAGTATTTTTGTATAGGTTCCATGTTACCATAATAGTACTTTGTTTATATTGAATTGAGTTACTTTTTTTTTCTCTCTCTCTTTTTTTTTTTTTTTTTTTAGGTAGGGTCTCACTCTTGTTCAGGCTGACCTGGAATTCACTATATAATCTCAGGATGGTCTCAAACTCAGGGGATCCTCCTACCTCTGCCTCCCGAGTGCTAGGATTAAAGGCATGCACCACCACACGTGGAGAATTACATATTTTATTTAAATAATTAGAATGATTCTTTTGCTTTTTGAGATGGCTGCTAGAAAATCCAATATGGTGGCACGTGCCTGCAATCTCAGCACCTTGGAAGTAGAGGCAGGAGGATTGGAAGTTTAAGGTTATTGTTGGCTACATACTGAGTTTGAGGCCAGCCTGGGATACAGGAGATCCTGTCTCAAGAAATAAAAAGTAGGATATAAATTTAAAATTACATGGGAGCTTGTATTTTATTTCTTTTTAAAAATTATTTTATTTTATTTTATTTGAGAAAGAGAGAAAGAGGCAGATAGAGAGAATGGGTGTGCCAGGGCCTTCAGACACTGTACTTGAACTCCAGACGCATGTGCCACCTTGTGCATATGGCTTACTTGCGTCCTGGGGAATTGAACCTGGGTCCTTTGGCTTCACAGGCAAACACTTTAACTGCTAAGCCATCCCTCCAGCCCTTGCATTTTATTTCTGTTATGGAATGCTATTCTGTGAAATTTACAATCAATAAGGTGATATTCAGAAGACAAGTGTAATTATTCATTTTTTATTATAAAAAGAGTAGTAGATGGAACTGGAGTTCATCATGGTAAGCAAAATAAGCTAGTCAGACTCTAAATTAAAAAAATAAAAACACCTGCAGAGAAAGGGGACTATTTGGAAAGAGGAAGGAAGCAAGCGAGAGAGAAAGAGGGCAAGAGATGACAGGGGCTGAGTGGGATCAAAGTAATTATATAAATGTACTCACATACCATAATAAAATCCACTATTTTGGACAATTAATATACATTAATATTTTTTAAAAAGAGTTAATATAAGCACTGGTCTGTAAAGTATAAAAACAAATAGAATTTAGTTCAGAAAAATTTAAGAATTGTGATTCAGTCTTTAATTATGAGAGCTGTTTCTCCCAGTAGCTAGACTAGTCCTTGTTCTCAACAGCAGGACATGTAACCTTGTCTTGCCAATGTATTGTTTAGCTTGCTAATAGTTGATAATCAAATTGTTAAAAAGTCATCTCATTGTTTTGCTGGTTCACTAAATTACTGACAATGTGCTAGCTTTGGGGCTTTGTTTCCCTGTAAATGGCCTGTACATTAATTTTTCCCATTTTCGGTCAACATAGTTGTCTTTTTCTTCATTAGTTTCTGTTTGATTTTATTTCTTCTTCTAAAATCTAATAAGACTCCCTTATGTATCAGAAGCAGTATAAATCTCTTCTTTTATTTTTAAATACATTTGTCACTTAATCCAGAGTATCAAAAGTCCTTCATGTTAATGTATCTCAGTAATTAATCCTATATTACATACATTTACTTGAAGCTTTTACGTTTTGTTTAAGAAATACACTACAATCCCAATATTTTATGCATTTTAGAAGAATAAATTTAGCATGGATCTCAGTGTGGAATTTTTATGGAATTACATTGTACTCACAAAATAAATGTGAAAGAATTGACGTCTTTATATTAAACCTCAGAAAGGAATAAGGAAAGCCTTGCAGTCATTCAGGATTTTCTTTGTGTCTTTTATTAGAATCTTTGCAGTTTTAAAAATGTTTTGCTGTTTTGTTGCTTTTGACAGGGTTTGATTATATAGCCTAAACTGACCTTCAACTTGAGATACTCCTGCCACTACTTCTCCAGTGTTGGGATTAAGGCACACCTAGGTCCTCTGTATTCCTGTTTGGATTAATTACTAGTCATCTTTAGTTGTTATTGCAATTATGAGTGGTATCTTGCTTTTATATAACATTTTACAGCTGTTTGCTATAGGAAACATTCTGCCATTTTGATCATACATCCATCAACTGTTTATCTTGAGTTGATGAAACATCTGCGAAAACTGGAACACTTTATTTCTTCCTATTCGAGCAACTATTTCTCTTTCTCCTCTCCAGTATGGACCAGGATTTCCAGCACTGCAGTATTGGCTGTAACTGACAGTGCTATGACAGTAAGAAAACTTGCCTTCTTTCCATCTTAACAGGCATTCACTCTAGGCTTCACCATTGTGTTTGCTGAAGGGGTTGAAATATATCAGTCATCCATTTAATGGAGCTAAAGAAAGAATTTTTTTCTGCTCAGCTCATTGGGAGGTTTTTAAATCATCAATACGCAAAGAATTCCTCAAACATGAATTGAAATTATCATGATTTAAAAAAAATTAATTTACTACTGTTCCAAATTGTGTTGGCAGAATCCCTAATGATGAATCACTCATTAGTCAAACTGAATGATTTTATATTATATTAGTGGAGTTAATTTATCCAATATGTTAAAAGCGTTTTTCATCTACTTGAATAAGAAGTGGGATAGAGTGTTCTTTCTTGCTGTTGCTGTGTCCATGTGATTGCATTGATACTGGAAACAAACTTGCAGATTTTGTTCTTTATCTCATCTGGGTAACTTGGGATCTAGATAGAAACTGAGTTTTCCTCAAGAGTTGACAAACTCACCTGCGTGCCCACGTGGGTCTACAATCTTTTGTACATGGAAGTGATTGATTATGTTCTAATTACTTTAAAATTTATTGGTCCTAATCAAGCTCCCCATTTTTGGGCCAGCTTGGACATTCTGTATTTTCTATTTTGTCTTGCCTTTCACAATTTCTAATTCATAAAACCCTTAGTATTTTAATGCTTTCAAAATGGTACCTACTGCTAGAGAATGCAAACTTTATGCAAAATTTGAAAGCAAAAATGGAAAAGTCAACTCCAAATCCTATGCCCCAGAAATAATCACAAGGCAAACCTCTCTAAATTTGTATATAGTTTAAATGTATAAAGCAGACATGGAGAGCAGTATAATATTATAAAGATGAATAACATGCACAGTATTAATTATGTACAGACACTGATAGAATAATATACATATACAGCAGGAATTAAATGCCAAGGTAGGCAGGAAGAGGGAAGTACAAAAAGAAGATTTCAGAAGCTTTCTTTGTAAGAAGGAGAAGGCAGGAGGGGAAAAGAGAGGAGAGACATCACTCCACTTTTCAGACTATATAAATAACCCTGCATGTACTTCTATGATACAGCAGCATTTTTGCATTTAATGATTACAAGTACATCCCCACAGGAGTCTGTCCTCAGAGAGCAGGACTCCTTCTGAGCATCAGAGCAGCCAGCCTGGTTTCTAGTGTCTGTTCTGAGTTAATGGGATGTTTACTGAATGGGTGAGTAAAGGAATTTGTCATGTGCGAGTATCATTCTCAGAGCTACATACATTTGCTTACATAACCTTGTCCAGTCTCTTACAAGGGACATCATGTCATGCTCATTGTTACAGTTAAGAAAATTAATGAAATAGGAGATCAGTTACTTGACAAGGGCTCAGACAGGAGCCTGTCAAACTCAGGTGCAGGGTCTGTCTGACTCTGACACCTGCTGTCTTTCCACTGTCCCACTCTAAGGACCAGAATGAAGATCCTACACAAGGGAAAGCCAAAAATGTAATATATCCAAAATAAACCCCTTCACTGAGTATTTATCACACTCCTTCTACACACCAGACATCTCAATAGGAAGCAAGTATCAGGGAGTCCTTAATAAAGTTTCTGCCTTTTATCCCAACCACAAAGAGCTGTGTGCTACTTTGGAATGGTTGGGCAGGAAGGGAAAAGTACAAGAAAAAAGATTTCAGAAGCTTTCCATGTAAAGGTAGGAAAAGACAAGCCCTAAGGGGATAGAGGAGGAGGAACAGCAGTCCACATTACAGAGCCTCTGCAGTAAAGGCTAGGAACACAAGGGAGTCCCTCTCAGTGCCTAGTAGTGCTGTTTAACCCTGCTTAGAGAATGGCTCCCTTTTTGGAAGTCACAGTTGGAAAGAAAGGCTCTCACTGGGCTGACCAATTAGAAGGAGGTTCTGGCAGGCTGCAGGAAAACAGCCCGGGCAAGTTCCTGCTACCCTAGTGCAGGGCCAGGCACCCTTGTCAGAGCAGTTACTGGCCTGCTGCTGTGCTGAGGCGAACAGGGCCAGGCCTCAGCCTAGCTTCCATTATGTAAGGTCGTTTTAACAAGTCATTAGAACAGATCTTGGCTGGTTTGAGGACACCTGCCATTTAAGATTAAGGAACATGTCAATCAAAAGGATTATAATCCAGTCATAGAAAGGAGGGAGAATAGGTTATTTTTTTGTGACTTGCATATCACCAGACACCCCAGTTAAGAAATTCAGATATCTATAATTGTTTTCACCTATCCCCAGCTCTCCAAGAACAGTGGGACTCTGAAGAGGGTGCTGTAAACAAAAACCAAATGCAAGGTCACACAGCATTGTGGTACTCCATTCGTTTCTTTTACTTTATTTGCATGTGTGCAGGTGGTAGGGGAAAGCCTCTTGTCACTGCAAAGGAATGCCAGATACTTGCACCACTTTTTGCTCCTGGATTATGTGAGCAGCTGGAGAATTGAACTCTGACAAGCAGGATTTGAAAGCAGGTGCCTTTAACCACTGAACTATCTTTCCAGCCCTTATTTTTAATTCTTGATTTTTGTTGATATATACTTTGTATATAATATATACACACAGAAGTGCATAATTTGTAAATGTAAAGCTACATAAATTTTCACAAAAATTTACCATGTCATCCCAGAACCCCCTCCTGTCTTCTGCCAGCCACTGTTCCTATTCATGGGGAGTCACAGCTCCCGATCCTAATAGAACAGGCCTGCTTTGCCCGAGGCTGAATTTTGCATAAAGGGGACCATTCATTCAGTGGGTATTCCTTCCTGACTGGTCTCTTCCTCTCAGTCTTCTATTTGTGAGATTGGTATATGTTCTTGCCAGGAGCAATAGATCATCCTTTCTCACTGCTATACAGCAGTCCCTTGTGGAATGCACTGCAAGGTATTGGATTCACTCTAGTGCTGATGAGCACTTGGGTCATGTCCAGATGGGGGTTCATGTGAATAGCTGTTAACTTATTTGATCATTAGCACCATTTCTACCAAAAACCATACCAAATATGAAGGTGAAATTGATTTTACCACATTGCCAAGGCTGTAGGAAGCAAGCTTATCTAAAAGATTAGTTCTTTCTCACTCCAAAAGCTGAAAGATGCTGTAGAAGGGGATTATATGCAATTCCTCATTAGGAAAGTGCCTAGACAGTAAAGCTACCTCACTAGGCAGTAAGAAGCAACAAAACTGACGCAAGTGAGAGCAAAGGACCTGGACCTGTGTGATTCCAGAGCCAACTGGGGGATTTTACCCTGAAGCTTTAACAAAGCTTGGTAATGCTGTTTTCATTAATTCATTTGTTTGTTTGTTTGATTGATTGATTGATTTTTGTGAAATGGCAAGGAATACTCTTAGGATTAACATATACACTATGCTGATTGACTTCAAAGTATAGTGTGGGCGGCAAGTAGCTTAGCTTTTTTTTTTTTTTTTTCCAGAAAAGAGGTTCAGGAAAATCACTCTTTATTCCCCCTAGCTGGGTTCGGCACTGTGAGTCTCTGTAACAGCTACAGAACACATGGGGCTCCTGACTGAGCTGAGAGTGTCTCCAACTGTCCTCCCCAAGCAGTCAGGAAGGCCGTGGGAGGAACTGCAGCCTCGAGGTGGGTGGGATTCTATTAATACCTTCCATCTTCAAAGTCCCCTGTCTCCAGAGTACTTTGAGCATCATTTCAGAAGAGCTGGCCAAAGTTTGTGACTCATGCTGGCATGCACAGAGATTCACATGTTTCTTGCAACTTCCGGGGCTCCTTACAGGGACTCATCAGTAGTTTTTATGCTCAAGAAACTGATGAGTTAACCACGGTATACACTTTTCTCCTCAGGTCACACAGCATCTCAATGTGAGGTTTTCTGGGCATCCTGAGCAGGCTGCCTCCATGCTCAGCACTCTTGGCCTTCTTAGCAGTGGATTCCCTTGACTGTCTGCTGAAGCCCATGGACTGCTTCGAAGAGCAGTGTTTTAAAATATGTCACATAAAATACATGGGATTGCCAAGGAAGTCAATCATATCTAAATAAGTTATCCAAATTGTGAAAACAAAAAACAGATTCATGTTATGGTAGCCATATAAGTGCTTATTACTGAGATAGCCTTGAACCAGACACCAAGGTGGAGCAGGTATGATTATAACCTCACAGTAATGTCAAGCAGTCACGATATTTGAAGATATTGACAATATAATGTAATGTTAAACTGTTGGTGATAGTCACAGATACTACTAGTAATGGTTTTCTGTCTATATTCATAGTTGAGAGAAACTGGGCATTTCTGCTAGAAGCTAGTAAAAAAAAAAAAAAAAAAACTTAAACATACCATTTCCCCACCTCAGTTTGCAGGACTAGATTTCTATCACAAACTTGTACACATACATAAAAACTCAGGGGCTAGAGAGATGGCTCAGCAGTTAAGGCACTTGCCTATAAAGCCAAAGGTTCAAGTCCCTACTACATAAAGCCAGATGTACAAGGTGGCACATGCATCTGGAATTTGTTTGCAGTGGCTAGAGACCCTGGCAGACTCATTCTCTCTTTTTATCTGCCTCTTCCTTCTCTCTCTGTCTCTCTCTCTCTCAAATAAATAAAAATTTAAAACATAAAAAAATTAAAAATAAAACAATTCCAAGATTTTGACTCCTTGAAGTTCTAGCTATCTTCCATAGTAGCAATATTACTTTTTAAAAAATGTTTGTTTATTTATTTATTTATTTATTTATTTATTTATTTGCAAGCAGAAAGAGATAGAAAAGAGACATACAGAGAGAATGAATGTGCCAGGACCTCCAGCCACTGCAAATGAACTCTGGGTGCATGAGCCACTCCACATCTGGCTTTACTTTGGCACTGGGGAATTGAAACCATGTTGTTAGGCTTTGGAGGCAAGCACCTTAACCAATGAGCAATATGTTCAGCCCCTATTAATTATTTTATATATATTCTGATGTTTGTGAAAATTTTCTTGATGTCTGTGCAATAAAGTGCATGTATTGAGAACTCGTGTGTGTTGCCAAGATAGAGCAATGACGAAGCAGCATCATGTCTGCTGATGCTAGTTTTATCTCCACTTTTCTGACCTCCCCAGCCCATTTAGATGAAGCCTAGACTTTGATATGTCAATCAGGAAGCTTCAGTCCTGCAATATCCACCCTAGAATTCATCACAGCTCTCCCTGGTCCATAGCTTCTGGAAGAGGAGAAAGTGTCAACAGGCTGGCATGGGCATCTCACATCGGAACAGGCCCAGCTGCAATGTTCACATGAAGGTCAGTGTATCCCAAGGGCAGCAGTGGCCCTGTGAGTAGGCTGAGTGGGCAGGTGTGGTATCTGAATCATTGGGCAAGTGCCCGGAAGCTTATTGACCCCACAGCTCCCACACTGAGCTTTCCATTTCCTGCCACAGCATCCAAAATTCCACCATCATTAGCTAGTCAGGCTCTGAGGTCTTTCAGAGATCTCAGTGAGTAATTTCTTAAAATTTGGAGTCTGTGTAAGCTTCTGAGTGTGGGGGAGGGTGATGGCACTGGTGAGGATAGGGGCAAAAAGAGGTGGGAGGGAGATACAGGCAGACTTTATATTGTCTGTGGTTCCTTATACAGGACATTACTTGCTAGAAAGAATTCCTTTAGTCCTTCCAAAGCTGCCCAGTCAGCTTTGAGAAGCCAGAGACACAGGACTCACTACCATTTTCTTTTTCTAAAACTGTTATGAGATCCACATAGAAGATTACTGAAATGAGCAAATTCACATATCTGTCATCTCTACATGTATTCTTCACCACATACTTTCTCTCCTATCCACAAAACATCTGGAAACTCAAGCACAAGAGAGATGAGAGAAGGAGATCAAACAGTGTGCTAAACAGGGAGGTTTCCCAATCTTGGCCTGACACTCCCAGCCCCCACTGTAAGGCTCCCTCTTCCATCCAAAGGCCTAGAATTTGAAGAATTCTCTAGATGAAGGGCTAAGAACTTCAAAGGAAAGAAGACAGAACTGAATTTATCTGAGCCCAAATTAGAGTGGAGGTTCAAGTATATGCTTACATTTATATGTGAAGTCATACAAAAAGATAAATTAATTAGATTGTTTCAGTTTTCTTATGTAATAAACCTTTATTGATTAATGGATAATTTCATTGACTCTGGTCCAGAAGAAGGCTGTCAATCATGTTACCTACCTTGTCAAAACCACTTTGGGAGCTACTGTTCCTATTTACATTGCAACCAAATTCACAGGCTGGTCCCAGCAATCTGCCTTGAATTTCCTTCCATGACTATCTTGAAAACATGATTTGCTGTGCCTTCTTCTTCCATTCTAAGTAGACACATGATTTTCCATCTTCAATCATTTAGACTAATTTGTCCCTTAAGGAGTCACAGGTTGGAGGCCTAGTCCTCAGTGTAGTGATGTTGCTAGGTGGAAGAACCTTTAAGACAGAGTGCAGGATTGGACTTCCAGTCAAGATGGTGTCCACCTAGACCACGCTTCACCTTGCAGGGAAGCAAAGGCAAGATCTTTGAGGTTCTTAGGGGTTTGCAGATCCTAGAAAAGAGACCTCCAGTGGGGAAAAAAAAAGTCTGTGAGTCCAAAAGTTTAAATAAGTACAAAAATTTTTGTGAAGAAAACATGAGAGAAATGTGGGATGTAGTGCCAGGACCCCCAAATGTGGGTTGGGGTTCAGTTACTGCAATAACATGGAATTCTTTATTACCAAGCCAGACTGGGGCTCTAACCACACAAACCTCCAGTGGGAGTGTGAGAGAGAGCCCCCACTCTTGGGGGAAAGGGTTTATATAGAGAAGGGATACAGCAGTTACATCATATTGCAACATTTGAAATGGTTGGTTCAAAAAGTGCACATGCAGGAACATTCTGAGCTGCTTATCTAGGATCAGCTGCTTGTTTGCAGATCCTTTCTTTGTACTAACTGGAGACCTCTGTGATTTATTACCTCCGGGGTGTCCTAAGCCTTCCCAGGAATGAACAATAAGAGAGTACATTAGCCCGCAAGTTCCTCATCTGAGTCAGGCCTGGGCTTTCTTATTTCAGATGGCAGTCTGTTTTACTATAATGGCTATCTGCTTAAAAATGGCAGTACTACTGTCAAGCTGGAGCGCTAACAAGTGGAGTTACAGAAGCTAAAGGCAATATGTTAATTTCTTAGATCTCACAGGATACCCTTAAATGTCCCAACATTTGGATCATGGGAATACCATTAGGGGAAGAAATTCAAACCAAAGGCACGGAGAACTTATTCAATAAAATTATTGAAGAAAACTTTCCCACCCTCTCAAAAGAAAGTCCCATCAAGTTATAAGAAACTAACAGAACTCCAAACAGACTGGACCAAAGGAGAAATTCTCCAAGACATATTATCATTAAGACTCTAAACATTGATAACAAAGAGAAATTCCTAAAAGCAGATCAGGAGAAACAACACATTACATATACAGGTAACCCCATCAGAATTACTTCAGACTGCCCAATGGAAACCCTGAAAGCCAGAAGAGCCTGGAATGGAACACTGCAAAGTCTAAGAACTTATGGCTTCCAACCCAAATTACTGTACCCAGCAAAAGTATCCCTCATGATATATGGTGAAAGAAAAACTTTCCATGATAAAAGTCAGCTTTGCAACTATGTGAAAACAAAGCCAAACCTACAGAGAGTACTTCAGAGAATTCTCCACACAGAAGATCAAATAACCAATTTCACCATATGGCAGGGATTAAATCAAACCTCACAGTTATTACCCTGAACATTAATGGCCTTAATTCACCCATCAAGAGACATAAGCTAACAGGGTGGATCAGAAAATTTGACCTCTCAATCTGCTGTCTTCAAAAAACCCACCTCACCACTAAAGACAGACACCTCCTCAGGATGAAAGGGTGGAAAATGATATTCCAAGCAAACAGAAATAAGAAATAAGCAGGATTTCTATACTAATATTGATAAAATAGACTGCAAACCAAAAGCAGTCAAAAAAGACAAAGAATACCAATTCTTACTTATCAAGAGAATGATCCAACAAGAGGGTATCACAATCATCAATCTTTGTGAATCAAACACAGCTACATTACAATTCATAAAACAAAACCTACTTGACAACAAAACAGAAATAACCACCAACAACATCATACACAGGGACTTCAATACTCCACTATCAGCAATAGATAGATCATCCAAACAGAAAATTAACAGGGAAGTAACAACATAGACCAATTAGACCTAATGGACATCTACAGAATATTCTACCCAAAATCCACAGAATACACATTCTTCAAGGCAGCTCATGGAACCTTTTCTAAAATATATCATGTACTGGGCCATAAAGCCTGACTCCATATTTTTAGGAAAATCAACCTCATTTCCTGTATGATATCATACCACAATGCTGTAATGCTAGAAATTAATAACAAAAAATGCATCAGGAATCCCACCAGCTCCTGGAAACTGAATAACACATTTTTTAAACAATACATGGGCAGTAGATGAAATAAATTGAATATATATACATATATAATATAATTGAATAACAATGAGAACAAATAGTACCAAAACTTATGGGATATGATGAAGGCAGTCATTAGGGAATAATTCATAGCACTAAATGCCTTCATAACAAAGACAGAGAGATCACAAATCAATAACCTAACTGTCCACCTACAGGCATTGGAAAAACAAGAGGAATCCAACCAAAAAATCTCCAGACAGAAAGAAATTATTAAGATCAGAGTAGAAATTAATGAATTGGAAACTAAGAAAACAATTAAGAAAATTGATGAAACAAAGATCTGGTTCTTTGAAAAAAAAAGATTGATAAACCCCTGCCCAATTTTATCAAGCAAAAAAAAAGAGATGCTTCAAATTAACAAAATTAGAAATGACAAAGAAGAGATCACAACAGTCATAAGTGAAATTGGGTGAATCTATACATAGTGACCTGAGAACCTCCATCTCAAAATTCTTAAAGATGATTAACTCCTTCAGCAAAGTAGCAGGATACAAAATCAATGCACAAAAATCAGTAGCCTCTCTATATGCAAAAGACAAAGATACAGAGAAAGAAATTTTCAATAGCAACAACAAAAAAAAATAAAATACTTTGGAATAGCAGTAACCAAGAATGTAAAAGACTTTTATAATGACAACATAAAAACACTCAAGAGGGGGCTGGAGAGATGGCTTAGTGGTTAAGCGCTTGCCTGTGAAGCCTCAGGACCCTGGTTCAAGGCTCGATTCCCCAGTATCCATGTAAGCCAGATGAACAAGGTGGCTCATGCATCTGGAGTTCCTTTGTAGTGGCTGGAGACCCTGGTGTGCCCATTCTCTTTCTCTCTCTCTCTCTCAATCTCTCTTCTCTCTGTGTGTGTGTTGCTCTCAAATAAATAAACACAAAATTAAAAAAAAACACTCAAGAAAGAAATTAAGGAGGACTTGAGAAAATGGAAAAAACTCCCCTGCTCCTGGATAGGCAGAATTAACACTGTGAAAATGGCAATTTTACCAAAAGCAATATACAGATTTAATGCAATATCAATAAAAATCCCAGCATCTTTCTTCACAGAAATAGACAAAATGATCTCAAAATTCATATGGAATGGCAGAAGGCCTCAGATCTCCAAGCACATCCTCAGGAAACAAAACACCTCTGGAAGCATCACCATACTTGATCTAAAGTGATATTACAAAGCCATAGTAAGAAAAACAACATGGTACTGGCATAAAAACAGGATTATAGACCAATGGAACAGAATCAATGACCTGGATGTTGGGTTAAGTAACTACAGCTACTTGATATTTGACAAAGGCCCAAACAATATAGACTGGAAAAAAGACAGCATCTTCAACAAATGGTACTGGACAACCATATACAGGAAAATGAAACTACACACACACATCTTGCCATGCACAAAAATCAACTCCAAATGGATCAAAGACCTCAAAAATAAGACTGGAAAGTCTGCTACTACTGAAAGAAAAAATAGGAGGAACTTTCCATTATATAGGAGTGGGAAAAGACTTCCTGAACAAAACCCTAGTAGCTCAGAAAATTAAACAATCCCTCAATCATTGGTATCTCATGAAGCTGAAAAGTTTTTTACAGACAAACATAAAATAAGCAGAGCCAATAGATTACCCAAAGAACGAGAGAAAATTTTTGCCAGCTATACAACTGATTAGAGGCCTAATTCCTAGAAAATACAAAGAACTCAAAAACCTAAACAAAAATCAAGCAACCCACTCACAAAATGGGACAGAACAGGGAATTCTCAGAGGAAGAAATACAAATGGCAAATATACACTTAAGAAAATGTTCAATATCCCTAATCATCAGGGAAGTGCATATTAAAACAACTCTGAGATTCTACCTTAAGGATAACAAACATTAAAAAAATCAAATGTAAACAAATACTGGCAAGGATGTGGAGAAATAGGAACCCTCATTCACTGTTGGTGGGAATATAAGATGGTACAACCACTATGGAAAGCAGTATGGAGACTCCTAAAAAGGTTGACTATAGAGTTGCCAACAGACCCAGTTATTCCCTTACTGGGCATTTACCCTAAAAGCTCCATGCCTCAGTTCAGAGAGGTTTGCTCAACCACTTTTATAGCAGCTCAATTCATAATAGCTAAGAACTGGAATCAACCCAGATGTCCATCATTAGACGAATGGATAACCAAGATGTGGTATATCTACATGATGGAATTCTACACAGCACTAAGGAAAAGTGACACAATGAAATTTGAAGAAAAATGGTCAAACTTGAAACAGATCATTCTCAGCAAACTTACCCAATCACATAAAGACAATCATTCATGGTCTCACTCATCTGTGGCTCCTAATCTGTATCTGCCTGAGATGCTGACATACCAATAAGGATCTTGAGGACCAGACAATAGAGAGGATGGGGTGTGAGGGGAGGGTAAAGGTAGGGAAGAGACAAAACTGGATCCAAATGAAAGTGGTACCATAAAATTCTATATAATGAAAGACAGACTGAAAGGTTGAACCTTCTTCAGTTCCTTAGAGGAAACACATGAATCAAAGGGCCCTGGAGAGGGTATGATGAAGACTAACCTTAACCTTCTCCTGTTTTTCTCTCTTCTTTTCTCTCTTTCTCTTTTATATTGTCTATCTTTTTAATTCCTTCCTTTCCCTTTGTGCTGGCCTGTAACTCCCAATACCAGGATGCAGTTAACATAACAGACTTCTGTCAGAGCACTTGATTATCCACCAAAGGTTCCCAGTAAGACCCTACTACAAAGAAACTATATGCTGTTGATACAGAACATAGAAGTTAGCTGGACCATTGAAGTTAGCTTGTCTAGTGCCAGAAGATGCTACATGAGCCACTGGGAGAAAAGGGCCAACATCTGTCCAAGCAATTCATGGTCTAAGCTACTCAGCAGCAAACAACCTGACATGATGCTCACACAAGTGCAGTAGTGGCACACAGCCATGATGAGTAGCCAACTGCTCTGGAATTGGCTAACAGATCTGCTCAGTGGAATGGAACCCATATCTGGAACTGGTAAATAAGTCAGAATCATATCCAAAAAAAAAATGAGTTTTTTCTCCAATATCAAGTTCCCACCAATCTTGGGCTACAAGAGGGCCTACACCTACTAAATTCTCTCTAAACTAATAATGGTTATCACATTTATCTGATGCTGACTTCACTCTCTGTTGGAGAATTTGCTTCTCTTTTTCAGATAGATGCAGAACCTGATGAGAGAATCAGCCCATTGCACCTCACCAAGGCCCCAGGTGAAACCATAGAATAACTGGGGAAATGAGCAAGAGTGCTGCTTTCTTGGTGACCCTGATATCAGCACAAGGGTGAAGGTGATAGACACAAAGAACACTCAATTCCTACCAATACAGAGAAGCAGGGACACAGTGGCTCCCAAGACCTCATCACTGAAGTAGATCTGAAACAAACCCAACATGGCTCAGGGAAATTTGTGGAAAAGGGGGTGGAAAGATTGTTAGAGTCACAAGTTGGGACACTATGCAGAGAAACATTGCTTCTTCCCCATAACTGATCCATTCCCCCACTATGAACGATCCACAGTCCACATGGGGATAAGTGGCATCCCAACTAGGAGGGTCCCTTTGGAGGGGGGAGGACAGGGAAGAGCCTAAGGATGGTACCAACGTGTGCTGTTTATACACTGAGTATGTACATAACTAATAAAGAAAAAAATACCAGGAAAAAAAAAAGAGGCAGTGTAGGAAGTGATTAGGTTATTGGAGACATTGCCCTTAGAAGGGATTAGATTTTCCTGGGATATCAATTTGTTTCCTAGAGAATGGTTATCCTATGGAAGGGAGACTGTCCTCTCCTACTTTCTGACCTCCTGTTTTGCCATTGCTGTCTTGCCCTATGTTCCCAGTGTTGCAATGTCATTCACAGCAGGGCCTTCATGGGAACCAGGCAAAGGCTAGTGCCAACTGATTGGGCCTTTTATCAGTTACTTTCTCATTACTCACACAAGACAAAATACTGGAGTTGGGGAAGGAAAGTGTGGGTCCTCACTGTTCCAAGGGATCGTTGGCCACCAATGTCCCAGTCACAGGAAGAGCTGAGGGGAGCAGGATCTTGGAGTTGGTGAATGTGGTGGACAATAAACCATCCAGGAGATGGTCTGATGGATAGCACCCTCGTTTATTCAAAAGTGGAGTGGGTTTATAAACACTTGAGAAAAGTTGAGAAGGTACATACAGACTATAAGGTGATTGGATACATAGGTTTATGGGTTGCAATCTAATTGGCTAGTGTTGGAGGGCAGAAGTTGTGAGGGAGAAGTTGCAAGGGAGATAACAGAAGTGGCAAGAAAAAGCTATGTGACTTCAGCCACATATTACATGGTTATAGCTGCAGGGAGACTGTTTACTGCCATATAAGGGTCTCTTGGGCAGCCGGCCACAAGGTCAGGAACTGTGGGGTGGGGGGTGCAAAACCTGACTATGGAATGTTCAGGTGCTTTTGGGATAAAGAAGGAAGGCCTGCCAGATCTGCCCACTCTGGGTGAAGATGGGGCACACTATAACCTTGAGAAGGGTGGGCCAGCTCCATCATTGGAGTGGGTTCCCAACAATAAGGCCAGCTGCAACCCCCACAGCCCAAGGTCCCTGGCCATGTCCAACCATCCAGGCCAGCTTCCTCACAGTCCCAGCCCATGTTTAGCAATGCCCAACAGGAAAGGGAGTCCTTTCAGCTTTCAGTCTCAAGGAGAAATCCACTGTGGCAGGAGCAGGAAGCTGGAGTCCACTGTAATATCTTTAAGGAGGAAGTAAAAACAGCATTTGGGGCTGGACAATAAAACTTTAATGCCTGCCCCCAGCAACACACTTTCTCTAGCAAGGCTTGTTTCCTACAACCTCCCTGAACAGTGCTACCAATTGAGACACATAAGTCTATAGGGAACATTTTATATTCAAACAACAGACCTACAGAACTATGGGCTAAATAAACCTATAATTTTTTTTTTTATTTATTTTTTTTTTTTTTTTTTTTAAGGTAGGGTCTCACTGTAGTCAAGAATGACCTAGAACTCACTTTGTAGCCCAGGCTGACCTCAGACTTTGGTGATTCTCCTAGCTCAGCCTCCTGAGTGCTGGGATTAAAAGCATGAGCCACCATGCCAGGCCTTAACCTATTTTCTTAAATAACTTATCTGGCATCAGATATTTTGTTACTTTAATTAAACATGGACTAATATATTCCTGTTTTACAGTCATTGTTTTGTGTTTTTCATCAAAACCCCATATTGTACAAAAGTCAACCCAACACAATGAGATCTACATGTTCTTTTTTGTGTATAATATATAGAAATTCTCACTTCATGGGTGTCCTCATCACCCTCATGTCTAATTAACCTGAATGTCCTCAGTATAATGCTCTTAGAAGCAGCTAATGAAACCAAAAGAAAGCCAATACACAAGGTGATTTTCACTCCGAAATACTGTAAGTATTCTAACTGGTTCACAATCTCTGTCTTTATGCACAGAGACACGTATGATAGTAGCTAATGGTCAGATTGTTGTGAGTTCCACCTTGTCTATTCTTCCCAGGCATCTGTTGAGGTAGGGGCATATCTCACTTAATCTGAAAAGCAGAGGAGGCACAGATAAACCAGTTTCCCAAATAACATGTAACATATACCTAGGTCTAGAATCCAGTTTCCACCTCTGTGCTGTAACACCTGTGTAGATTCATTGTTTGTGCAGAAAGATCCAGGAGCTCCGAAACAGATCTGTACCTTATTGTCTATTACTAGTTATTCGTGAAACCTCTCAGCATTCTGGTTAAACAAAAGCTTGCTTGCTTTTCTTTCCATTTCTCCCTTCTTCAGCCAGGAAAGAGATATCCCTGGGAACCCAGTGGAGTCTGTCACATCATAACAGGTCATGGTGGGTTGAGTGGTGACCTCACAGGAATCCAGAAATATTGGTTTATATGGAAAAAAATTCAAAATGTGACTACATTAAAGATCTTGAGATAAGAATTATGTGCATGTGCCCTAAATACCATCAAAAGCATCTTTATCGGAGAATGGCTAAAGATCTGACACACCCCCGGAAGCAGCAATGTGAAGACAGAAGCGGAAAGTGGAGGAATGCAGCTGCAAGCCAAGGAATCCGGGCAGACCCAGGAAGCTGGAAGAGGCCAAGCAGAAACTGATTCTCCCAGAGTCTCTGAAGGGGCCACTGGAACTGTAAGAGAACACATTGGTGGTGTTTTAAGGCATCAAGGTTGTGGCAGTTTGTTACAGCATAAACAGAAACTAATTCAGGGTTAATACATAGTTAAATGTCACAGTAAACACAGCTGGCATGCATTTTGTCCTTGAAATGCACTGGGCATGCACAGGTGTGGCCATCCACTTTTTCTTGAGTATGGGGCTCTCACTGACCTGGAGCTCAGCAAGTAGGCTAGAGTGACTAGTCTGTGAACCTGGGGATCTGCCTGTCCCTACCACTCCAGCACTGGCTTTAAAAGTGTAGGCCACTGGGCTGGAGGGATGGCTTAGCAATTAAGGTATTTGCCTGCAAAGCCAAAGAGCCCAGGTTCAATTCTCCAGGACCCACATTAGCCAAACGCACAAGGGGACACATGAGTCTAGAGTTTGTTTGCAGTGGCTGAGGCCCTTTCTCACCCTTTATTGGTCAAATAAATAAATAAATAAAAATAATTTTTTTAAAAAAGGGTGTGCCCCTGCTTGACTTTTAGTACAAGGATTCTGGGAATTAAATTCAGGCTCTCATGCTTGCAAAGCAAGCACTTTACCAGCTGAACTATTTTCCCAGCCTCTAGATGTATTTTTTTTTCCTTACACCCACACACATTTAGTTATCTCTTGGTTATTATCACTACTTTAAAAAAATGTGCTACTGGGGCTGGAGAGATGGCTCAGTAGTTAAGGCACTTGCCTGTAAAGCCTAGTGACTGGAATTTGATTCCTCAGTACTGGCCTAAACCCATATGCACAAAGTGGCACATGCATGTGGAACTCATTTGTAGTAGCTATTGGCTCTAGCATGCCCATTCTTTCTCCCTTCCTCTCTCTTTTTCTGAAAAACAAATGTGCTACAAACAATTATCTTAATTTTCCAAAATAAGAACCAGATACAGAATGATGAAATCACTTGCAGGAATCACCCCACAGAGCCAGACACTGCGAATTGTGCTTTACCACTGCTTGTGGTAAAAGCAGAATCTTGGTTTAAGCCAGTAAGAGAAAGCTGACAACTTTCTTTTTGTGTAAAGTGGCTTTTAGTTCATGGAGTGGGTATACCATTCTCTGTGCTCAGATAAAGGTTAGTATATCATTGTAAAATGCAGAGGCAGCCAGGGCTTTGTCTCTGAGGTAATAAAGCCTAAGTGATTTCTGTACAACATGGGGTTGGTAATATTCTGCTGCAGTGAGCTCTATAAACCTGCCTCCTCTAAAAGCATGCACTTCTGGGGCTGGAGAGATGGCTTAGTGGTTAAGTTGCTTGCTTGCAAAAGCCAAAGGACCCAGGTTCAACTCCCCAGTACCCATGTAAGCCAGATGCACAAGGGGGCACAAGCATCTGGAGTTTGTTTGCAGTGGCTGGAGGCCCTGGCACATGCTGCCTATTTCTGTCTCTCTCTCTCTCTCTCTCTCTCTCTCTCTCAAATAAATAAATAAAAATATAATATATGTTTTTAAAAGCATGCACTTCTTCCTTCACCAGAAACATTAGGTCACAAGGCCAGTCTCATCTGCATCTTCATAATGCTGTTTATCTTCTTCCTGCAGGCAGGAGATGGAGCTGAGGATTAAGTAACCAAACTGGGTTCCAGTGAGGATACGTCCTTGACTAACAATACTTTCAGAATCATTCAGATACCTCTGATTTATCACTAAGCCCTCTGCAGCCATTTATTTGTGACCAGCTTTTCAGGGATGGAACATCCACTATGTGCCTGTTATTGGGCATTATCACCCAGCTAATGAAGTGTGAGAACATGGGATCCATGAATCTGAAGGAGATTACAGGAGAGTGTATGGATGTCAGCAGCTATTATGCAAAACAGTCTTGTTTTGTCCTACTGTCTGTGCTCTCTTCACTCAGATTCCATCATTTCCCTCTCCCACAATTCTCTTTACTTACCATTGCAAGTTTTCATACCTACTCCCACCCACTCTCTCTCCCTTAAGTAGGTTTCATACAAAACTAGGAGCAGGGATAGCAAGTGGATAGATACTTATGGCTTTGCAGTGCTGAGTAGTTAATTCAGTCACATTAGGGACACAGTTATGTTAGGAACAGGGCAGGTCAGCATATTGTCTGATGATATTTTAGTTGACCCATAAAGTCTAAACTGTGTCACAAATCATAAATCTTATTGTATTCAGAGTTGAACCCACATGAAAGTAGTCAATGTCACCTGCCCCCAGTCCCCACATAGCACACGTATTATGCCCAGGGAAAACAGGAGGATGGTCAGTGATATATTGTTTCAACATCTTTGATAATATTTTCAAAATTAAGAATCTGTGCACCTGGTAATCCAGTCATTATATGTTGTGGATTCTATCCTAAGAGGAAAGAAAAAAATTTTCTAGTATGGAGGGAAATATTAAAAGGGTACTTACTGCAACATAGCAATCTATAGTTTAAAAAATCAACATGGAAAACAATATACATTTTTAGCAATAAGAAGTATTTTAAGAAAACTGTAAAAATGAGTTCCATTTGTGTGCATTAACATGGATGACCACACAGATTATTAAGTGAAGAAAGTGAGTTGCAGAAAATGCATGCAATATTTTTGTCCAAACTTTAAACAGTATCCCAGAAATATATTACATCAAAATAATATCATCTGTAAGTTTGAGGCAGTTCATTGGCAGAACTATAATGTGAAAGTAAGTTTGGACTAAAAGCTGGGTAGGTTTCAAACTAGCTATCCTTGGAGATAGGAAATGAACTTCACCTTAGGGACTGCCCTGTCTAACCTTTCACTACCTTGGTAATCTTCATGAAGTAAAAATACCACTCCAGAGATATACCTGAAAGTTTGGGTTCCCATGGAACTAGAATGTTGAAGGCCAGAATTAAGGAAAGCATTTCAGATTTCAGATGTGTGTTTGTTTTTCACCTGGATCTAAAGAATCTTAATTTCCAGAAGGTTTGGGGATGGGGGATGAGGAAGAATAGCATAGTGTATGAAGGCATCTAGAGACCTGGCCACTCTTTCTTCCCTTTTAATGTCCAGTCAAAAAAAAATCACTATCTTTAACATATATGCACTTCCTAAATTACCAAGAGGCAATTGGTCATGGTGATGACTATAGTATTTGCGATGAACCAGACAGTGATCCAAGGTGTTTGCATAAACCAGTTCACTTGATTCTCATGACAACATACAAGGGAGATACTAATTGGTATTGGTCTCATTGCATGCAAATAGGCAGCAAACTAATAACAAAGGTAGAAGGGACTGGCAAGATGGCTCAGTGGATAAATACTTGCCACACAGGCATGAGGACCCGAGTTCAGATCCCCAGCATCAATGTGTGCTAGCTAGCTTCTCTAGGCCAAGCAGTGAGCTCTATATTCATCGAGAGACCTTGCCTCAAAAAGACAAACAAACAAAAAGAGTCAGGCTAAAGAACTCAGAAACATCTGCATACCCATGTTTCTTATTTTTCTTGTCCTTACAGAAGATACTTGAAGCTTTCGGTTTCTCAGAGCTCACCCACTGCTGGTCACCTAATTGTCCTTACCATTTGAATTGTTTAATGTACCTGAAGAGTTGGTTCAGAGAACACACACTCTATGATTATGTCCTTCCCTCTTGAAATCTCCTCCCTTCTTTCCTATCTTGCGATGGAAACAAGCTGCTTGTATAAGCAGAGCACTGTGCTAGCTGCTCCACTACAGGACTGCAAAGGCAAACTGAACACTCACAAAGCTTGCTTCTTCCCAACCATGTTCCTAACAAGTGCCACTTTCCAGAGGTATCTGTAAAATTAGCCTGTGAGTACTGGCTTGCCTCTAAAATCACTTGCCTGGGGGAGGAGGAGGAGATAGGCATGTAAGTGTTCTTTCCTCTAAAGAAGACTTGTCCTCAGTGTCAAGCACAGTAATTAAACATTTCTTGCCTTCAAGAATTATGGGGAGAAAAATATCCTTAAGTAGAGAGGACCAATTTTGCCACTTTGCAACAGTCACTTAACTTGCTGAACCTTAGTTTCATCATTTGTAAAAGGGACCAGTAGTTGTTGCCCTACTTATTCCACAAGCTTGTATCCAAGTAAGAACCAGGACTTCTGGATTCACATCCATGGTGGCTGTAGCCATTATCAACTCACTGCTGAGATAAACAAAACACCTGACCAGAAGCAGCTTATAGGAGAAAAGGATTTATTTTGGCTTACAGTTTTGAGGGGAAGCTTCAACATGGCGGGAAAGCATGGCAAAGCAGACAGCAGAGTGTCACATCTTGTCACATAAGCTGGGAGGAAGCAGCAAGTGTATGATAGCTAGCTCTGGCAAGAGGAAGGCTCACCTATACAGTCTCAAGGCCCACCTCTATGACACACCTCCTCCAAGGTGCCACCTCCCAAAGGCTCCACTAACCAGGGCCTAAGTATGAGACTTAATCACAAACATAAAATGCTATGGAGGACATTTACATTCAAACCACCACATTCTGCTCCTGACCCCCATAGGCTGTAAGCCATTTCATGATGCAAAGTGCACTCTTTTTCAACTTTAAAAGTCCAGTCTTTGTCAATCCCAACACTGTTCAAAAGTATGAAGTGTCTCAGCTATGAGCCCTGTAAAATCAAAACACTTCTAACACATAAAGACACAGAGCAAACATTCACATTCCAAATAGAGGAATGGGAGCACAGCCAAGAAAGACTGGATCAGTGCAAGATTAAAAATCAGCAAGGCAAACATCAGCTCTTGCAGATCCATGTCTGGCATCTGAGACGCTGATGAAATCCTTTGTGCTCCAAAAGGTTTGGTCAATTCTATGCATTCAGCTGCACTGCTGAGCTCCAAAATTCTGGAGTCTCCACTGCAACCCACAGTTCATCTTCACAACTTCACACAAGGGGCTTCAGGGGCTTCAGTGCAGGGACTATGCCCCTGCTTCGCATAAAAATCCTCAGCGCCTGGGCTTGGTGGCACACGCTTTTAATCCCAGCACTCGTGAGGCAGAGGTAGAAGGATCACCATGAGTTCGAGGCCACTCTGAGAATACAGAGTGAATTCCAGGTCAGCCTGGGCTAGAGTGAGACCCTATCTTGAAAAACAAAACAAAACAAAAAATCCTCAGTGGCTTCTGGGAACACTTTACAGCTTCATAACCTTCTATTTCCTGCATTTGTTCTACTTCCAAAACCAGTACCAGGTGTCACATTAGCTAGGAGGGTGCAGTAAGTGTGTTAACTAGTACTGGCAAGGGAGCTCACCTGTAAAGTCCCAAGGCCTGTCCTCAGTGACACTCCTCTCCAAGGTTCCACTGCCCAAATGCTCACCAGTTGGGGTTAAGTATAGCTTACTCACAAACACAAGAGGCTGTGGAAGACATTTTACATTCAAATGACCACAATGGCCATTCATTTACCCATCATTCATTCATTCAATATACATTGTATCATGTAAGAGTTAGCTGTGAAAGTTTATATACACAAACACTGTACACACACACACACACACACATGCATGCACGCACATACACGCATGGAAGGCTGGAGGAGGGGAGAATGGTACTACAAATTGGGAAAGAAAACTGAAAGGCAGAGAAATGAAGTAATTAAACACATGGTAAAAGCAGAGACCTATGATATCCTTTGGCCACATAATCTAATATTTTTCATGGCATCCAGTTCCTCTTTGGGTAATAATTCTCAAGGTTTCCTTAAAAACAGAACCAAGGTAATTCATGATACATACTTTGGCATAAGGAATATAAATTGATAGTACTTTGAATCTGTAAAGTGCTTCTCCATAGTGTTGGATTTTATGTTTGAAGTACCTGGAAGAGGTAATGATATGAAAGAGGAGGAAACAGTGTTTCTTGGACCAGAAAACAACATGTGACAGAAGACAAGTAAAATCATACCTGAGCAAAGGTTTCCTGTATTCTAGGGCAAATTTGACTTCTCCATCAGAGGAAGTTACCCAGTACAAATGATTTTGTTGTCATATGGAAACTGAAGGTTTCTTGTAGTCAGATAATATTGCTGATCATTCCAGAAATCACTTCATGTACATGTTAATTTCACAAGCATTAACTAGGGAAAGAAAATTAAACGTGCCCAGAGAGACGACTGAAATAGTGGGCTGGAGAGATGGCTTAGCAGTTAAGGCGCATGCCTACAAAGCCTAAGGAGCCCTGCTGGATTCCCCAGGACCCACGTAAGCCAGATGCACATAGTGGCGCATGCATCTGGAGTTCATTTGCAGTGGCTAGAGGCCCTGGTGCGTCCATTCTGACTCACTCACTCTCTCTCACTCTCTCTCTTCCTCTCCCTGTCTCTAATAAATAAATTAATTAAATAAATAATGTAAAATCTTTTTTTTTAAAAAAAAAAACTGAACTAGTGATTAGAAGGCTTTTATATACTGAAGTGATGGGAAATTCCATGTGTGTTTTTAAAAATTTATTTATTTGTTTGTGAGAGGAAGGGGCAGAGAGAAATAGGCCCAGTAGGGCCTCCAGCCACTGCAAACAAATTCCAGACATATGTGCCCCCTTGTGCATCTGGCTTATGTGGGTCCTGGGTAATGGAACCGGGGTCCTTGGGCTTTGCAGGCAAACGCCTTAACCGCTAAGCCATTAAGTAAGGAATATGGGTTAGCCCAGTCTGCCCCTGTCACATCCAGGAGTGAGAAGAAGCAGAAGGCCGCCTCCTAGGTCTGTCGTGCATGGAGTGATTGTCCTGGAGGCTACAGTGGACCGAGGACTTTGTCACCGCGTCACGACTTGGAGGAGAGTTCACCAAGCTCCGGCTCCTTGGACCACGGCCAGCATCTGGGTGCGCGCACCGCAGGGCAGGGAGAGGCTGGGATCCAGCAGTTCTCTGCAAGACCCAGCGCGGCCAGCAGAGCCCCGCCCCTGCAGCCTCCTACCCGCTCCCTATTGGCCAACCACATGCCACTCAGCGGAAGCGCGCGTCAGCTGCGCATGCGCTCCATCCACTTCCAGGTGCTTGGCCGCACACCTGGGTCTGGGCAGGCTCCTTCAGCCGTGCAGTCTTGGCGGACCTGAGTGAGCCCCTTCTCCCTGGAGTGTCACTCTGTGGGGTGGCAGCGCGGCCAAAATGAGAGGATAATGACTTCCCCCTCAAACACGTGCGGAGATTTTGAAAGGAGGGCTCCATCGAGACAGACCTCAGTCTTCTGTTGCTCGGGTAGCATGAATTCAGTTACACTGTTCTAAGTTCCTCGGCTGTGAAAAGGGGACAGTAACAGCTGCTTTATAAAGCAGAGGAGACAGGCACAAGAGCTGGTCACGGGTTGTAGCTTATGAACAGTGTTTGTGCAAGTCTCCAGGCCCTCTGACTTCCTTGGTGAGACTATGCAATACTTGTGATTCTCAGAGGCTTAGAGACTTTGGAGAACCTGAGCCATAGTCAAGGGGTTTGGGGAGTTCTCATGTAGGGGAAGCTAGAGATCGTCTCCGGGAACAATAAACATTAGGTGGCTCATATATATTAGCTTACTTAGTCTTCATAATGACCTGAGAGATACATTCCCACTGTAATTACCATTTCAAGGATGAGCCTTTCTAAGATTAAACAGCTAAGAAAGTATGGGAGCTGAGATGTACTACAAACTAGCTAATAAAGCCTCCAGCTAATATACTGTTGTACAAATGTGATTTGTGCAAGAAATATCTTTGATAATGATATCTGCACCATAGTTTACAAGATAGCTCTATTAAAATCCAGAAAGGAAGGAGAAGAAAAAAATGAAAATAAAAATAACAGAGGAAGCAAAGTCCTAAGCTGTAGACAGACTAACTACACGGACACTGCTGGGAACACAGGTTGTGGAAGCCACGTGAGGAATTCTTTCTGAGTGCTTTGAATGCTCACTGTCTTAGAGGCTCCATGGAGCTCTGTGCTCTGGAAGAGAGAGAGACTAAATGACAGGACTGGAACCGAATGTAGGAGGCGTCTTTCTCACCACATAGCTCCCAGGAGATGCATAGCTCACCTCCTGATGATGATTTTAAAGACTTCTTGAGAAAATGATAATATTCCATTACCTCATGGTTATAAAGCAAACTTTGTGCCTCAGTCAACAGGTGTCACTGAACAAGACAAAGTAAGATTAGGAGAGAAGCGGCAGCTAATAGATCAGAGGATCCCAAGGACTTAAACTGAAGGTTAAACCACGTAAGACGTAGTGGAAACTTGGTTCCCTGGAGGAAGGAAAGGTATAATGTCTACAGGGGAAGCCAGAAGTGATTCTCCCTTGATGCCATGAAGAGCTCCTGTGAGGTAGACAGTCTTGGTAGCTATTTGCAGCCCTGAGTCAGAGCTTCTGTATGCCAAGAGCAATGTTCTTAGTTGCCTGAGTAAAATACCCTAGTGTTTAGACTTCATGCCTCCCTTTTAACGCCTTGTGTTTCTCTACCTTTCCATGGTAAGGTAATATGGAGTGTGAGAAAGAAGCCAAGTGGAGTCTGACTTTTGGTCAATGGTATATGATAATTGAATGGCTGGTGGCAAAAGGAAAGGCCTGTGGGAGGCAATCCCATTCCCATCCCCTTTTCTGGTCCTTTAGACCAGTTATCAATCACTGGTCTCTGGGGCTGGATGGACATTAGAAAAGTAAGGCTAGTACTGGGTTTCAGATTTTCCAAGTGGTTGATCAACATCCTGAAATGATTCTTTGAGTAACACTAAATAAAATGCAATACTGAATACAGATGGAAACCTGAGGCGATTCCTATGAAGAAATACTGGAATACTGGTTATAATATTTGAGTGGTGTAAGTACAGACATTGGAGATGAGACAAGAAGCTAGAAGCCAGTGCACTCTTTGCACTGGACATGGAATAGAGTTTGGGGCATAGGTTTTGGATTAGGCAGCTCATAAGAACTTGCTCCTAGAATATTTGCTATATGAGATGTAAGCAGAGAAGCAAAGGCATAGGAATGAGCAGTCAAAAATGTGATTCTTTTTGCACAAAGGCAGGAGAGTCATTAAGAAGCAACTTAGGTCATGGTAGTAGGTTTGAGTGGTGGAGGCTGTACACTTCATGGGAGACCAGGAAGCCGAGAACAGTCCAGGAAACAGGGACAGTTATAAACATTAAAAACATGCCCATGAGCCCTACTTCTGCACTACCATCTGGGAGCAAGTGTTCAAAGCATGAGCTTCTGGGAGCCATTTCTAATTCAACTCATGACACTGAGGGACCCTAAAAAAGGTGATTCCTGTGCAATATTACAGGCATTTGAGGGCCCAGCCAGGAAGTATGAGAAAAGAAGATCCTCCTGAGTAGCTTTGGAGACACAAAGCAGAAGATTAAGAGTGAGACAAGGGGGCCAGAGAGATGGCTCAGTGATGACACCATTTGCCTGCAAAGCCTAAGGTCCTGGAGCCTTTAGCTTAGTTGATTGGTGGGAGGGATTAAGAAACTATGGAGCTTTGGTATCTAGCAGTGAATATTTTTTAATTTATTTTTATTTTTTTGGAGAGAGACACAGAGGGGGACGGGGGAGAGGAAGACAGAGATGGGCACACCAGCAGTGTCTCAGCTGCTGCGAATAAAATCCAGATGTGTGCGCCCCCTTATGGTCAATTGCGGCATTGCTCCCTTGCGTCACTTTGCATCTGGCTAAACGTGGGACCTGGAGATTGGAACCGCTGGAGATTGGAACCAGTGTTCTTAGGCTCAGGAGGCAGGCGCCTTAACCCCTAAGCCATCTCTCCAGGCCAGCAGTGAATGTTTTAACAGATTTCAAACAATCCATTCAAAAGGGTAGTAGGATCTCCAGTTAAATAAAGCTCACCTTATTCATTCATTGAAACAGCAACGAAAAAAAACTCACTGAGCATTTCTCACATTTCAGTGATTGTGCTAGAGACACAAGGAACCCATGCATTCAGAATAAAGAAGTGAGAGGTGTGGTAGGCAGGTTATGGGAAAGGCCCTGGGAGAATAGAAAAGACACATGTCAGAGCTGCTATGAGGAAGGAAGAGAAAAGGTATAATCTCAGTCAAAGAAGGGTTTGATGTTGGAAAGATGAGTAATAACTAACCAAGTAGTATAGACAGGAAGGAAAGTTTCAGATAGAATCAGTAAGAGATGACCATATGATTGAAATATATATGCTTTATTTAGTGTGACTAGAGGTGTATTGAGTCTGCAGAAAGGCACTTCTCAAAGTCATATTTCATGTTCACATAGCCAATTCTGTGTGAGGGATAGTGCCTGGCACCACAATACAAGCCTAGGAGATGATGAATTAAATAGGAGATGGGGTGAAGTTGAAATACACCAGAAATGTAAAGCCCTAGTCTTCCCAACTCCCATTAGTCTGAGTGGATGAGGTTTCAATGTATCACTTGGAATGTATGCCAGGAAACACAGCTACTTCTGGAAAGAGACACATTTATGTAACCTCTCTATTTGTGTGGCTAAGTAGATGGTAAAGCAACGTCTTGCCTGGGAGACTGCAGCAGTCCCTTGTTTTCAACAAGTGTTATGACTCTCTATAGAGCAGGGGATAAAACAGGTCTGGAACACTGCAATGAATGAGACCAGTAGAGTCCCTGCCTTCATTAGTAGGTCAGTTATCTGTCAATTTGTTGTTTATATCATTAGACAAATATTTTCTAACTATAATTGAGATAAAGTGGAAAAGTGCAGGCAGATATAATAAGAGCATCTCTGAGGAACCTGGCCTGTCTTTGGGGGGTTAGAAAGGTGACCAATAAGAGCTGCTTTAAAGGGTACTAGTATAAGTTGGATTGAATGAAAAGTAAGGAAGAGAGAGCCAAGAAGGAAGAGCACATTGAGGAGCTTACGGAAAAAACGGACTGGACTGTAACAGGAGGGACTATAACGGTGGCCGTGTTGATTTTTAAACTGTATTTTTCATGGTCCTCAAAAATATAATTAACTTACTATCATTTTAATCCTCAAGACCCTATCACATGAGGCGGAAACCCACTTCTTCATTGTTTAATATAGTAACTGCCACATGCCTGACAGTGCCAAGCCCTGGAGATTGAAGAGTGAGCCTCGTGAGCTCCTGGCATCTGACAGGCGAGCAGGGAAGCAGACCAGACACCATGAGCTCATCCTAAAGCACGCTTGCTTCTGCGATGGAAGTGGGACGCATGCTCAGTGTACCAGGGAGCCATGCGCATGCCGGCCTACAGGTCTGCCCAGGCTCTCAGATGATGCAGCCTCTGAGAGATAAGGATATTCCACGGAGCAAAAAAGTGGCACAGGCAAAGACATAGAGCTTTAGAGAAGAACAAATGACATTCACAGAGCTGATGAGAATGAAATTAAGGAGATGAAGTTAAAAGCATGGGCAGGGCTTAAATGTCAAGGCATCTGGAAAAGAAGTTTATATTTATTCTGTAGCCAATGAGGCATTGGAAAGTTTTGGATCAGGAACTGACATGATTGATGGATTGGAGCACTCCAAGAATAGAACAGTGGAGACCAGTAAGGGAGTGATTCAAATCAGTATTCCGGGGAAAGAGCTCCATGGAGCAGTGGTCAGGACCAGGAAGAAGATAAAACAAAAGAGAGGCCCAGCTATGCAACTGATGGGTTTTGAGAGAGACTGGAGGAAGGGCCCAGGAAAATAAGTGAGGTGGGGAAATCTTGACCCCGAGAACTCCAACTCAAGGTAGTGTGTGGAAAGCAGCTGACTTGTAAATAAGATTTTAGGTTTCTTTTCTTTTCTTTTTTCTTTTTCTTTTTCTTTTTTTTCTTTTTTTTCTTTTTTTTTTTTTTTTTGAGGTAGGGTCTCTCTGTAGCCCAGGCTGACCTGGAATTCACTATGTATTCTCAGGGTGGCCTCGAACTCACAGCCATCCTCCTACCTCTGCCTCCCTAGTGCTGGGATTAAAGGTGTGTGTCACCACACCCAGCTTGATTTTAGGTTTCTTGAATCAATAAATCACTGACACTTTTAAGTGTCTTATACTCATGGTGTGCCCTCTACAAGGAAAAATTAAATCTCAAGAAAAAATAAAGTACTTACCAGGCCCCAGCCTCCCTCTAACTCCTCCTCCTTTTTGCCTTCTCCCATTCTATAGTCAAAGCAATAATAGTTGTCATTACGATCTATACTGACAAGCAACTACAAGAGGACAATGAAGATGGTCATAAAGGCACAGGGTAGTAATTATTTTCCCATTAGCACCAACTACACAAGTATCAACACAGAACAATTAGCATTCCTAAACTCATGGTGAGGTGTCACCTCAGTGTGTCTTGCAGGACTAGACTGATGCAAACCATGAGAGGACTAAGCCACAAAAGGCAGTAGACAACCAGCCTACTGCATCCCGACCATGTCTTTAGACCATCAGCCATGCTTTCGAGGGGAAAGGCTGTGGGAGAACTCAACTTCTTTTGTAGAGGTGATTTTATATATTTATTCATTTATTTTTATTAAGAACATACTTTGTATGGGTATATCATGTGTTAGTACCATCTTTTCCTTCTTCTCTGCCCCTGTTCCACAGGGGCCCTCCTTCTTAGAGTTGCTGGCTGGTATTCCCCACGGGGATGTGGGTTATGCATTTTGATTGCTACTGAATTAAGCTAGCCAGTCTCAAGCCAAACTCCACTGAATTCAGCTGTTCTTACTTAAGGCCTTCAGGAAGTATGCATTCGAGTGGGAGAAAAGCTACAGCAGGAATAATAGAGCAGGCACAGTCCTCTGCATTTCTATCTCCTTATTCTGCCCATCACTAGGCAACCATTCTTTGTGCTTCAACCTACATGTCTCTGTGCATGACAACACTTTATTGTTTGAACCAAGAGCTCTATTTTTGCAATATGTTAGGAGATATCTGTTCCATTTATTTCTGCTTAGGTCAACTATAATGAAGTACAAATTATACTGACCTCTATCCTGATTTACAAGTCTCTGCTCAGTGTGTTGTCAGAGCACCCTATTATAGCATCGATCACAAACTCCATTGCAATTGCTTATTTATTGTTTTTCTTCCCTGTAGACTGAGTTCCTGGAGGTCAGATTCTGTCTTATCTGCAGCCATATCCCATGTATCCAGCACAGTACTTGGCTACAAGCACAGCACTCCATAAATGCTGGATGAATGGGTGAGTGAGTGAAAGTTTTCCCTGAAAGTCAAACCTTGGTTGTTGAAAGTGTGATTATTTGATTTAGAGAACAAATCAGGCAAGCTACATAGACTAAGCCAGGCTGAATTGGGCAATATAGACCGGGGCCATTGTGGCTGAGCCAGAAAGAAGCCCAGTGACAGCTGCAGAAGCAAAGCTGTTTTCCAAAGTTATGTGAGAGACTTACTCAGTGTTCCAGTCTCAAAACCACACTGAGCAAAACGGCTCCTTATTGCTCAGACAAAGAAGAGCTCTCTCTGCATAACTGTATCTAAGTCAGGTGGGACAAGGACTCTTGTTGAAGTGATTTGTTATGGGCATGGTCTCACAAGAGAAAAGGACTGAGAGGACCTGAACAGGCAGTGTGAGAAAGTCAACGGAAGCTCAGTTGAAAACAGCTTCAGCCTGATAGTCATGAATTAGTCCCAGAATAAGTCAGGGAGCCTGGACCTTTGTCTTTCAACCGTCATGGTGCTGGCCAAGAGCTGTGAGCTATCCCCAAGGCAGGAACCAAACCACCTACTGAACACAGCTCTAATTTCAGTGGAGGACTAGCTGGAAAAGTGGGCAACTGTGAACTGTTGGCACTCTCAACACTGAGAATGAGGGCATGGATACCTGGCTGGTAAGCATGCTCCGGGCATAGCATTAACAGCACCCATAGTGTTGAATAGGGTTAAATACTTTCAGAGCAAATGCTTCTATTTATCAAGCACTTGTCATATGTCAAGTGTTGTGTTTAATTTTGTGTGTGTGCATTTGCGCATGTACTCTTTAGGATACAATACGAGAAAGGTAATATACTAACATTCCCCTTGAATAAGCAAAGCACTGAAAAAAGACCTTATTGCATACTAAGGAGATTTCCCTTCTATATCTCCATTCCAGTGTTATGATCAAGTCCTGTGTATCCATCTATCCTCAACTCCATGTGTTTGTTCAAGTAATTAATTCCACCAATGTTTTTGAGCACCTATGGTACATATGCCAAGACAAGGACCCTAGGGACATAACAATGAAATGGCAGTCCTGGATTCTATCCTCAAAGAATAATATACATGGGACTCAATTTTAAAATAACAATTGTTTGGACCCCTGCTGTGTACATTCTGCTTCATCAGGCCATAATCAAGAAAGAATCCTAACCTTAAAGCTCTGTTAAAATCCTCTGGGTCGGAATAGAGAGAGATGCCTTAGCAGTTAAAGTGCTTGCTTGTAAAGCCTAAGGGCTCAGGTTTGATTCCCTAGTATCCACGTAAGCCAGATGTACAAGTTGGTGCATGTTTTGAGTGGCTAGAGGCCCTGACATACCCATTCCTTCTCTTTCTCTCTCTCCCAAATAAGTAAATGAATTAAATATTTTTTTTTGAAAAATCCTTTGGGTTGCTCACATAGAACTTAGAGGATTTTGTTTTCAGTACTGTGGCATTGCAGGTCTTTCCCTGTGTATGGAAAAGATTGAACTCAATCTCTAAATTCACTTCCAATGATCACATTCTAGGATTCTTACTTTTAACTGTCGTTGTTAGGATTGTGATAATCAGTCTTATGGATCAGCTTGGCTGAGCTATGGCTGCCCCTTCAAACAAACATTCATAGAGGTTTTACTGTAGAGAATTTTTTTTAGATCACTTGACTTTAATTGAGGTTAATCTCAACAATCTTCAATTAGTGAAGCAAAAGCATTAGGAGCAAAACTCAGGTTTCTCTGGAGAGTTAAAAATCCACCTCTGTCATACAGCTTGAGTTATAGCTCAGGTTGAGTTTCCAGATTGCTGGCTGCCCTCCCCATTGCAGACTTGCCAGCCACCTCCACAATCACTGAAGCCACGTTCTTAAAGTCACTCACTCCATATATACACAGACATAGATACAGATTAGATATATACACATCTATATAGATCATATGTAGATATAGTAGCTAGAGATGCAGATACAAATATAGGTACAGCTAAAGATAGGTGTCTATCTTTTTCCTCTTGGTTCTGCCTCTCTAGGAACCCTGTGTAAATGTCCTCTGAGGAATCTGCTATGGTAATTTGAATATATGCCCCCCAATATATCCAATGTTTTATTAGTTATAGTTTGCATCTGCAATCACCTTGCTAGAGGCAATGTCACTGGGGGCCTATCTTAAGGTGTGGTGGAGGGTTTGAGATTCCATTGTAAAGATATGCAAAGTGTGCCTAATAGGAGTTCCTGAAGTGTGCTGTGGCTTGTGGCTGTAGTTTTGTTCAGTGTGCTGTGTGCCTGGTTGGCTTTTTCTCTCTCTGCTTGGCCCTGTGAAGGCAGGCCAGCTTCTTCTGCCATTATTGGAACTTCCCTGGATCTGTAAGCTTCAATAAATAATATCCCTTCCTCCATAACTGTGCCTGATCTGGAAGTTCATCTCAGCAAACCTGAAGCTGTCTGCTACAGTAAAGTGGTACCTAGGAGTGTGGGGTGAAATGAACCAGATCGTGTGGATGTTCATCTTTTGGAACCTTTGTTTTGGAGGAATGGGCATGGACTTGGTGCTTGCAACTGAAGAAGCCTTCTGGAGTGGTAAGCCAAGTTTTATGGACTATTCTGATGAGAGTTTGAGAATGCTAAGTGCAGACAGTATTGAACTTTGAGGCTTGGCTTATGAGCTTTCTAAGGGGAAGGAAAGAGTGCAGAGGACTTTGTTGGAACTGGGCTACTGCCATAACGGATGGCTACGTTCCGTTATCCAGGCCCAGAAAGTTTGATCAGGGTTAAATTTGTAATGGACTGATGTGCTTGGCTAAAGATAATGGACTGAGATTTTAAGATTTTAAGTTGGAAAACCTCAAGCAAGTTAAAATGTTTACTCTGTGCCTTTACATGTTGAAAGTATTTAACTTGTTTGATTTTACAGGACTCACTATCTTAAATTGGTCAAGACTATAAGAACCTTTGAAATTGGACTGAGTACAATTTACAATGTGTGATAGTTATAAATCTATGGGGGGCCAGGGGCAGAATGTGGTAGTTTGAATATATGTCCCCCAATATATTCAGTGTTTTATTAGTTATAGTTTGCATCTGCAATCACCTTGCTAGAGGCAATGTCACTGGGGGCCTATCTTAAGGTGTAGTGGAGGGTTTGAGATTCCATTGTAAAGATATGCAAAGTATGCCTAATAGGAGTTCCTGAAGTGTACTGGACTTCTTGGCTGTAGTTTTGCTCAGTGTGCCGTGTGCCTGGTTGGCTTTTTCTCTTGCTTGGCCCTGTGAAGGCAGGCCAGCTTCTTCTGCCATTATTGGAGGAACTTCCCCTGGATCTGTAAGCTTCAATAAATAATATCCCTTCCTCCATAACTGTGCCTGATCTGGAAGTTCATCTCAGCGAACCTGAAGCTGTCTGCTACACCTGCTGTGAGTGTTTCTTCTGGGGATGTCTTCTAATGTGTGTAGGGATGGTCTATCTGGATTGCTAACACATGGTGAAGTCCATGCTTAAGCACTAACCAAAAACCAAAGTCCATCACTTCAACTAGTTTACCCAGAGGTTTGCAATCAGAAAGTCTTCATTTCTTACATCCACTTAAGTTTTGTGTGTTTTTAAAAATTTTTTATCTGTGTATGGGTAAGAAGGATTACAATCTCAGGTTCTGACCTCTACAGAAAGTTATCCAGTGTTACACATCCATGAGCTCAGAGGCCAAGTCTTAGTTTCTATGATTCTCTAGTAGCCAATACAATGCTTAACAGAGAACCCAATCTATAGAACGTCCTGTGTCAAATTTGTTCCTTTAATTTTAAATCTAGGATGTGTTATTTTTAAGAAATGAGAAATGGGCTCAGAAAAAAATGTAGGTTTGTTTGGTTTTAACAAGTGGATTTACCGTCTCCAAGGGAGAGGCTGCTTCCTCTGAATGCCTAGAGATTTATCAGCTGGAAAACATTGCAGCGACAAGCCCTTCTCTTGTCTGTGTTCATCTGAAAGTTGCTGGGAGTCCAGATGACTGGTGAATGTCAGGTTTTGCAGGTGGTTGAAGAGGTTTTCGTTCTCACAGCAACGTGTAGGCGGGCTGCTCCCGTAGCAAGTGTTGTCATTGGGAGAGACTAAAAGGAACTTTGACTAACTCTGAGTCTAAACTCTTTCATGACATGGGATAGTTGTGATACGTGGAAACGGCAGGTATCTAATAAATCTGAGTTCATGGGCACACCGAACCTGAGCTCCTGAATTGTTAACACCCTTTATGAAGCAAGTGGGGGGAGCTCCAAGTCCTCATTCAAATAACTCTAGCTTCATGAGATTTTATCAATTTGCAAAGGGAAAACAAGTGGATTGTTTAGGCCATAAAAGAGGGCCTGATTTAGCCTGCTGTCCCTCATCCCTGACCAAGGATACAAGGGGCTGTTCAGCTTCACCTTTCAAAGAGAAAGGCTGGAGCACAGAATCTAAGAGGGAAGAATCATGTACAGGAAGGCATCCAGAGTAAGAGGATGAAGAGACTCAAATTTAAAATCAATTGTGTATCATAGAATCTAAAAGGCACTGAAGACAGAAGAAAGAAATGTGAAGGTGAAGTAGATTCCATCTTCCATCACCTTGGAAAATTTCTCCAGCTCCACTAATACTGCCTGGACAAGAGCCTTCTTGCCTTCTACACATTCCCTTCCAGAAGGCCTCAGTGACTCCCTTCATAGCTTTTCTCACCTAAAGCCTTTGACATACAAGTCTACATCCTTGACAGGACACTCAAAACCTTACTAGTCCTGAAATGCCCTGAGCAAACCTCCCAAAGCTCACCAACCCTTCCAGTCCCTACTCAGATCTAATCCCATCTCTCCAGGCTGATTCCCTTAGTCTCCTGACGTTTTCTCAAGTCTTTTTTCCAGAGACCATCATCATTCTTTGTGTAGTATAGTCACATTAATTCTCACCAGAGTTAGCTGCTCAACACCATGCCAGTGGCCTTTTATTCTAAAAATCTGTAGGTACATGATTTAGGAGACCCTCAGTAAATACAGTCAGATAAGTAAACCAGATCATCAGTGGAGAATTGTATCTCCATGCCTGACCTCCAGCTCACACTGAGCTCTCACAAGTTCTCCATGTGACACATTCTGAAAATTGAATTTTAGGAGAGTGCCCTACACACGGCTTCATTGTTCCATCCGTGCACGTGTCTTTTGCACACAAAATCAGTCCTCCTGTTGTAGGAAATAAGCTTCTCAAAGTTTGCACAGCATTGAGCGCTCAGCACTGAGTACAGGTTCTGTGTAGTCATGTCAGTGATTTAGGACATTTATCTGCCATTCAACTTAGTGCTTAAAAAAAAGGAGATCATGACAAAGCAGCTATGTCTCACTCCCAGAGACACACGCTCGCTGGATTCAGTGGTGGGGCCTTGGATCTATTCACACCTTCCTGCAGTCACTCTTTTATCTATTGCTAGCAAGCTGGCTTCAGATGTGTAAGAACCCCAGTGCAGGGCCCTGTTTGGGGAGGGCCTGATTAGTGAACACCCCAAAGAGAAGCCAGAAGCATGCTGTGACATCCCACCCCAGGCTCCCAAAGACGCTGATTCACTGGGGCTAAAGTGGGGGAGGGTCTGCACTTTCAGAATGAATTTGTGAACAACTGAGGCATAATTCAACTCAAACCAGCACTCGGAACAACAGGTGGCAGCTTTTTATTGTTGCTGCCACTCCCGTTCCCTGCTCCCAAGGCGAGATGTCAGTGCAATTAGAGGATAATTACTGTTGACAGACAACCGGGAGGAAGAAGTGCTAGAATGAGACCAGCAGCAGTGGAGCTCTAGCTGATAATTTATTAGATGCCCAGTGGCTGTTTGCCTCTCCCTAGGTCTTTGTGAGGGAAGCATATGCATACCACAAAGACATCCTCAGGGAGCCACAGGGTAGAGGAGTCCAGGGTTCATAAACATAAATGCTTCCATCTCCTCTACTTCAAGGCTCATCAAACCTTTTAGCTCCCAGAGCATTGTCCTGGTAGGGTGCATGCTGATCCAGGAGCCCCTCCTTTTCCAGCCGCACTGCAGGACAAGAGCCTGGAACTGTGCGGAGCTGCTAACCCTTCTCTGTTGCTCCCTTTGGGGCCTCAAAGGCTACAGTGATTCCATACATCCCTGACTGGCATCTTCCAAAGGTCTTGAAGTTCTCGGAGGGTGCTTTTCTTTCTGTTCCAGGCTATTTGGTGTGGGCAGGGGAGTGGTGGGAGATTCTATGCCTGTGGGAGACTTAAAGGTAGCATAAACAAGGTAAAAGTGAATTAATTTCCCCCCTCTTAAGAGAGCTCAGGCTTTTTGGTAGAACTTTGGGCATTCATCCATCTATGCATCTAGTGAAGTTGTGCTAACCCTGATTAAAAAACAGCAAGGCTTTTGCCCTGAGGTAGTGAGCAGAGGAGAACAAAGATTAGAAACCAGGCAAACTGCCTGGCAAACGAAAGGTCATTCTGTCCATCTGTCAGGAGCTCTAAGGAGAACTAGTGATGCCTACATATTCCCCAAAGACAAATAACAGTTTACACATGGGATCTCAACTCTCTAGGAAGATCTGAATAAGTGAAACCTTGTGTTTCCAGAGTTTTGTGACATAGGAGGCATTCTAAAAGCTGTGGTGATCTTATGGTTTAGATATGAAGTGTCCCCACAAAAGACTCGTTGAGTGGGGCTCCATCCCAAGCTGGTGGAACTATTTTTAGAATGTTGTAGAAACCTCAGGAAGTGGATCTAACTGGAGCAAGTAGGTCACAAGGTCACAGGAGGAAGTTCATTGCAGAAATCTTGTCTTTTGACTGTTCTTGTCACTCTCGGTGATGTCTATGTTCTGTGATGTTGAAGAGCTCTCCTCCTCCACATACTCCCACTACCAAAACCCAAGGTCATGAGGTCAAGTGACCATGGGCGTAATCTCCTGCAACTGTGATCCAAAGTAAGTCTTTCCTCCCTTAAGTTGTTTCCGTTAGGCAATTACTCACTGAGGATGAGAAAAGCAGCTCAGTCAAGTGACCAAGAAAAGATGACGGCCACCAAGGCTTTTCTTCACCTCCAGCTTCATTGTTCAGTTCTCTCCTCTTCTCCTTCTTCTTCTTCTCCTTCTCCTTCTCCTTCTCCTTCTCCTTCTCCTTCTTCTTCTTCTTCTTCTTCTTCTTCTTCTTCTTTCGTCTTCTTCTTCTTCTTCCATTTGTCCCAACCATACATGGGCATCACAGCTTTCAGACACAGCAGTCTGGTCCTTTTTTATCCTTATACTTTATCTTCCAGGGTCTAGTCTTGGGAACATATCTTAAGCAGGTTCAGAACCCACTTGGATGGATTTGACCCCTCCATCATTAGACCCTGCCTACATCTATCTGGCCCTTAGCACTCCAGTGAGCACATATAATCACAATTTATCCAGTTTTCAGTTTTATTTTAGAGAGAGCAAAAGAGAGAGAGAGAGAGAGAGAGAGAAATAATTGGCATGCCAAGGCCTTAGCCACTGCAATCAAATTCCAGACACTTGTGCCACCTAGTGGGCATGTGCAACCTTGTGCTTACCTCACCTTTGTGTGTCTAGCTAATGTAAGATCTGGAGAGTAGAACATGGGTCCTTAGGCTTCTCAGGCAAGTGACTCAACCACTAAGCAATCTCTTTAGCCCAGTGCAGAGTACTTTGAGAGCTCACTCATCCTTGCAGCCTTGGAGTACAGAACTAAAAAACTATGAAATATTCTGAAAATACTCAGTGTTTGTATTTTCTTACTGAAATATTCTTTATACTATTCCATAATAATTCACTTAATGGATTCAAGTATATTGAACACCTAGTCTATTTTAGCACCAGATTTTATACTCTCTTCCCTTAAGAACCTTTCCAAATCAGCATTTGAAAATTACCCTGGAAATGGAATCAATAATATATATATATATATATATATATATATATATATATATATATATATATTTTTTTTTTTTTTTTTAAGTCTTGGGGTTTTAAAATCTGAGCTATGTCTTCTCAACATGTACTCAGCAGCTCTGCCTCCAATTAAAAACAGGGGTGAGTGACAAATGGCTTCATTGCCACTCTATCAGTTGTAGGTGGCCATCACCACTCCTCTGTATAATTATCCTCTGCATATGCATTTCTTCTCCCCCTCTGTATTTGCTATCTCTCTCTCTCCCTTCCCCTCCTTCTGTTGACTTTATCTTCCCCTGCAAACACAGCTTTAGGCGCTGCTTAGCATCTGCCATGGAGCTCTAGAAAGCTTGCTCCCTTCTGCTCCCTGACAGGATTGAACCAGCCTGCAGTGAGCCTCTCTTGCCTGAGCTGTTGACTGCTGCATCCTACACCAGACCCTCTGGGGTGACGAAGCTGAACCAGCACACCAGGCGCAGGCCACAACAAGGAAAGCCCAACAATCAGATTTCATCTTTGCTTTTTATGGTTTAAACAGAAAAAAAAATACTAACAATATATTCAGCTTTGTGTAGATCCCACAAGAGGCCTGGAAATGAAGGCTATGCTGGTGCTGGGCTTCCTGCATAGTCTCTCAACCAGAGAACTGAACACGAGCAGAAAGGTAGTGCTGGCTAACCCTGCTGCATGCCCCTTCAGCCCAGCTCCAGCCTCTCCAACTGCCACAAGCAGGCAATGAATTCACTGCTGCTGATATTGGAGCAGAGGAGTAAAAGAAACAGACTAAACTCTCAGACAGGAGGAAGGTGGCCTGGCTGGAAACAGGACCGAGATAGTCCTTAGGTAGCACAGACAGCAGGATTATCAGGCCTGGAGCGACCAGGAGCCAGTGTAAGTGGGAGGTGTGGGAAATGCAAAGTTAGCTGTATAGTCACTATGTTAAAAACGTCAAGAACAAGATAGGGAAGAAAGGGAAGGGAAGCGTGCCTTTTGGTCTGTGGGAGGCAGGTTACAAAATGCACACGTTGGCTTTCATGTGTCTGCCTGTCCCTAGTCCAATCTTCAGGCTGAGGGGGCAGGAGAACCCAGAGGCAAACAGCATCCAGGAGCCTGTCCCCACACCTGGCACTCTGCCTCCAGCTTTCCAGGCTGAGAGAAGACTCTCTCACTTCAATATCACAAGAGTAAATCAACCCAGATGTGCCCAGAGCTCTCAAGACACAGCGCTGAAAGGTGACATGTGTCATCGAGGTTACACCTACTCAGGAGCCCGTGGGGTGCCACACACGAAAACTCCAGGCTTCCTTCATCTAGGCATCTAGATGAACATCTCAGGGCTCCCCTCCACACATCCTTCCCAATTTACAGGAGAGCTTCCTCTGATCTGGAGAATTCTGTCATTGTTTCCACCAAGCCTGCAGAAGGGGCAGTGCCCACCTAGAATAAATAGTAATCTGCTGGTCTGATGAAGAATTTGGCCATGTTGAAAGCCCACTCTATATGAAGCACTCAGAAGGCAGGAATGGGGCCTTAGCTTTGATTTCTCTGATGGGAATCTTGATGCCCATGTTTTAGGGAGTATGATTCCAGGAAACAAACACAGTATGTCTAGAGTTGCAAGACGGAAGGGAACAAAAGCCAAGAAATGGCTTGTTAATGAGCAGGTTGCTGCTGAGTGTAACTGAGGCTCATTCTCATAAGAGACTCTCATACATTCAGTCAGAAACACCTCTATGGTCCTATTACAGGCAAGACAGCAGAAAGACCTCACCTCCATCCCTCATTGGTCAGGAGTTAGTCTAAGCAGTGTTGACTCTGGTTTAAAAGGGATCAGCACATTTCTGGGGTCAGGAGTGCTGTCTGGCTGAGATGTCTCCTTGAAGTTGCAGATGACATCCAGGGAGACCTACTGCATCCATCGTGACAATAACAGCTCCTCTTCACCCATGTGTCCAGGCATGTGTGTGCTCATGAGCACATGCGCACATGCTGCTCTAACTCCCTCTCATTTACAGTCCTCTAACCACAGCCTTGAACACTGAGCCCCCAGGTGGTCTCAGCCCTGCTGAGCCAGGCAGCCTTGTCTTGTCCCAGAAGCAAGTGGAGACAGTGCCAACAGCCTGTGTACTCAACCACTCCACTTCTTAAGCGCTGCTGAAGAACACTATGGGATAAAGGCAAATATTGCAGAAGTCAAGAATCTGTTTCTTATCTCAAGCCCAGCAGCAAATTGCTTGGGTGTGAAGAAAGCTAACCAAACACTCTGGAATCTAGTTTCCCTGTTGTTAAAGTAACAATGCCTGTCCCCCATTTGCTTCCAAGAACTAAACAAAGGCAATTCATGTGCCCATAAGTTCTGTACCCATAACAGATGTTCCTTGCAAAGCCTGATACTGTTTGGCCATGGCCTCAGGGCATTGGCTTCATGCCTTGAGGCAGAGCTTTGCTGGTCACCTCTCAAAGCCTCCCTTTCCCTTACCCTAAGCTGTACCTCACTGGTACTTATCATTGTGTGAGAATAAGTTATGTTGCCCCATCCACCATTTTATTCACACAATATCCTGTGGTCTAGGGGACACCAAGCCTTTGTGCACAATATATCCAGTCAGATGGCGTCCAGGACTGGGTTACTCCTGGGTTACTCTCTTGTACTACAGAACAGACTGGCTCGTTGCCTGGGACGTGGTAGCTCATATCATCTGTTTGCTTTTTGTCAAGCCACAGTTCCTGAATTATCATTGAAACTATTGGATGGGACAATACAACTTCCCTAATATATTAAGAGGGAGAGCAAGGGTATCAGCTATGCCATTAGTATGTGTGATAAGGATTTGCATCAGTAGAGAAGCAAGTGTTGGCCAGTTCTGAGCCCTCCAGCTAAGCCGGGAATGCCTATCAGTGACTTCTGGAGGACTGGCACACTCCAAAGGTGGGACATGGACAGAAGCAACCACGTGCAGACATGCTCGTCAGCAACTTGGGTTGAACAGTAGCCAAGGGTTGAAAACACTGCCTGTTCTGGAGAGGACTCAAGGCTTATGGAACAACCAGATTCATAGAATGATGCTCAAGTAGTAACAGTGCCCGTTGTGATGTTCACTGTGGGCCCAGCCAGAGCCCTTGGGGATGCTAAGCTCTGCTCACCCAGCTAAGAAATAAAATCTCCTATCAGCATCCAGCTAGACACAACGAAGGCTAAGTGATTCTTGGACAGAAACACTTTGTCTGTGGGCGAGAGGCTTGAGGGAGATGCTGAACAGTTTTCAGAATAAATTCCCATGTAAGCCCAAAGAACAGTAAGTGAGAGAAGCTGCTACCTGCCCTCTTTTTTGAGCCAAATGCTAGCTTTCTGTGGAAATAGGGCTGTTCTCAGAGCTTGGATATCAATATGAATGGGGAATCCAAACAGGACACCAAAGAAAGAATCGATCAGAAGTCCAAAGTCAGAGACGTGGAGAGAAACAACAAGAGCAGGGATCTGTGCCAGTAACAAAGATTAACTGCACCCAAGGAGGTGGCACTGGGGCTCTTAAAATAGGGATGAGCCAAAGTCAAGAATGGGGCTGGTCAGTGGAGCTGAGGTCAGTTGTGTCCTGGGAAGGCCCCTGCCTGTCTGGGCCTGGATGAGCATCGAGAGACTGAGGCCCCAGCCTCATGGCCTCCTTGCTCAAATCCTTTTTAAAAATTTTTACAATGTTATATGTGTATTCAGTATATTTTCATCATATTCTACCCCTACTGCCCTGTCTCATGCATGCTGCTGGTGAACCTCTTCTTTCCAGCTCCTTCCCCGCCCCCTTTTTCTGTGACTCATTGAATTGCTTGTAGATCCTGGGTAGAGATTTCCTTATTGGAGTACGATCAAGTTACCAGTGGCTAAACCACTGAAGAACATGACTGTCCCTCCCTGTGATGGTTAAGTTTGTGTCAACTTGATTTGTTTAGGAATCCACAGACATTCCTCATAAGTGTGTTTCTGAGGCTGCCTCTAGGAAGGATTAACTAAAGGAAGAATCCTTCCCCCCGGGGTAAGCCTTCCCCCAGAGTGGGCGGCCCAGAGTGGGCGGCCCCTCTTGGAGGAGGGGGCTGGTTGATAAAAAGGAGCTCTGGGAAGAAAGGCTCTCTCTCTCCCACCTGGCTGCTGGTGCTACTAGCTGCTTGGTGTTTTCTGCTTGGTACCTGCTGCTTGGTGTTGCTGCTCTCCAGTGTGGACTGAAGACCAGGGTGGACTGAAGAGCAGCGTCTCTCCAGGAAGCCTCCAGGCCTTCAGTGCCGGATTGGGACTGCTGAGGCCTCCAGCCTCGTGCACTGAGCAGCTACCGGGTTTCTTGACTCTCGGACCTGCAACCTGATATTGCTGGACTGTGTAAGCTAATCCAATAAATCCCCTTTTAATACAATTCATTCTGTCCATTCTGTTCCTCTAGAGAACCCTGACTAATACACTCCCCAAGCAACTAATAATTGCCAATAGTTCCTCAGGGAAGAATGGGGCCTCATAAGCCCCTCCCTCGTCCAAGACAGAATATTGACAACCCCATCTTATGCAGGTCTTGTACACGCAAGCAGAGCTGGTGTGAGCTCATGAGTGCAGTGGCCATGTCATGTCCAGAATACTGCACCATAGCACTCCTCCCTATCTGCTGGCTGTAATATTCTGCCCTCTCTTCTGCAAGGTTTCTTCAGTCTCGGAGGGCATAGCATAGATGTCTCATTTAGGATTACTGCCTCGAATCTTAAAAGACACCCCATCCAGGTCAGCAGGGCTTCAGCTTGGAAGGTAAAAACTCCTTCTTTGTGACCAACCAGGGTAGAAAGTGCTGGCATCTGGTAGAGTATTCTCTTCACTCCACCTTTAATTACACTGAAACTGCCTCCAGGTGACCTTGGTAAGAAGAATCAAGAGTGTCTTCCCTGGCAAAAGAGGCCAATGATCAGCAGGGATTATGCTGGTGCCATTCTTGGTCCAGTGCACCTCCCAAACTCGCTCCTCAGCCCAGGCTCCTCAAGCTATAGAACCTACTTAGAGAACCTCATAGCTCTGCAATTGCTGGAGCAAAGTTGTGCTGCATGCCAGCTATCCCAGCCAAAGGCATCATTGTGCCTACATGAATGACAAGGTAGGGATGGCCTCACTTGCCCAACTCTGAAATACCTGAGTCACAGATGACTCATCGATTCTAATACGCAGCACTCACGCAAGCACCTTGTATATTACACACCGCTGGCTCAGCCCTCATCCATATAGCTTGGAGGGAGAGTGAAAGGTGGGGAAATGGGAAGGGCAGACATCTACACCTGCAGTTCTTAAAGAGAAACTGAGGCTCCAATAAGCTCTAAGGTGAAATGTATAGATGTTTATGAGTCAGACAGTATAGAAGAAAAAGCTAACATGTGCTCTTCTGAACCCCATGTACACTACTTCTTTCTTAATTTCAAGGAGTCATTGTTACACTATTGTTTTGATATGGAAGGCTCAAAAGTGATGAGCCAAAAGACACACTTGCTGTACCTCATTTAACCATGTCCTGCCGCTCATTTCATCTGTTGCATCACCTATGAACTGGATTAACCTTGGGGTGGGGGTTGTTCTTGTTTTTTACTTTAGAAGATCCCAGACTTCCTCTATTTCTGAGCTATTCCCAGTTCTCATAGTCCCCTTATTCCTGGCACAGGCTTCACTCTCCAGCAGTATGTGCTTCCTGACATTCTCTGACTTAGAAACTCCCCCATCCCTTTCCTCCACCTGTCCTTGGCCACACACCCTTGAAGCTTGTATGCAAGATTGACAGCTGATAAAGATCAGGATTAAAGGAAGCTCACCAAAGAGTGTTAAATGCCCATTTTGCTCATTCATTTTCTTTCCACAAGCTGAATATGCATCACGTACATTTTGAGGCCAAATCGAAATATTTGCATGTCTAAATAGCTGCAGTAAAGTGGTGCTATTAAAATAACTGCTGCCAAAAAAATGGAGTGTGGCAGTGTCACCTGTGCCTGCCACCTGACTTGGGTCCTCTTTTTGAGGGCCTTCTGTTCTGCAGTATGCTGGCATGTGGCTCATCGTAAGAAGCGTGAGCACCAGGGCCGCTTTTTATCCTGCTATTCCAAGCAAGGACTATGTAGGTGTCACAAATGAAACTCTGCAGAAGTAGAATAGGAGGCTAGTGGCATGGCCACGTGTTTCCACCTACCTGCTAGCCAGCAGCCTGGCTTGCAACCCCCTCTCTGCCCCCAACTACCCATAAGCACTCGTTAGGTCAGAAATGCAATTTTTTGATGGTGCCAGACAGCCAGACGATGCTGGAAAGAAGAAAGAAAAGGCAAAAGCAGATTTCTAAATTAAGCACAAGGCTCGTTTATAAAAATAAATAACACAGCTTAGCAATATGCTTACAAGCTCAGCTTCCCTCCCTTATGAAACCTCTGTGGCTGGAGCCCAGGATGACCAGCTTGCAGAGGTCCCTACTCCCCAGCCCCCAGCCCCATGTTTGGTTCTCATCTTCAGAGTGCTGACAGTGGCTGGTGAAGCACCTTGTTGCTCTTTCAAAGTTAACCTAGAGCCACAGTGAGCCAGTGCTTCCCAAACTTCACAAGGCCTTTGAACACTGACAGACTCTTGGCAATTACTAACGTCTAAGAAGCAAAAATGGACAAAGTTCCAAGCATTTTCTTTCTAGAAACAGAACCCCTCCTGGAGACCAGGACTTCTGTGCTTGCCACTGGGTTTCCCATGCCCAGCTCAGAACGTGGAATACACTAGACACTCAACCACTGTGTCAAAGAAGGGTAGATAGAGAAATGAATGAATGCTCTCATCCCAGTATATATGCCTCACAAACTGCAAATGGACTGAGCTCCAACATCCTAGGAGAGACAGTCTCCTAATGATGACATGCACCAAAGAGGCAAGGTCCCCTGAGCTGAGTATTCAAGTCATCCTCCAGCCAGGGGAAGCCCTAGAAGTGATTGCAGTGTATTAGTTTTTCCTGCCCAGAAGTAAGTGGTGCGGAAATCACAATGAAGAGGGAGGAGGGCTTGGGCTATGCGGTTGATAATGACTGCTGTTGCTCCCAGGGCTTTGCTTTCATTCTTTGGAAATAGCATGTTAGTATAGGTGTTACTAAAACGGAATGCTATGGACAAAACAGCGTGAGCTTTTGATTTCAGTCTTGCTGTGACACACACAAAGTGGAGCCCACAATGTCTTTTGGAAGCTCAGCAGGTAAAATACATTGGGAATGGGCATTGGTATGGAAGATTTAATCCTGCCACCAGCCTTCTCAAGTTATGAAATGATTTATAAGGTTGGGGTGATGCTGAGACTGGCCCCAGAATACTGAAGATGTGATAATATGGTATCCCATTATAATTAGGGGGTTGTGGCTCCATCGTGGTTCCTGGGAACAGATGCTCTGTTCACTGGTGACCAGAGCATAGCAAAGACAACATATCAAAGTCAATTCAGAGCTGGGTCCCTTAGTTACAATATTTAGAAAATCAGAGAAATTGACCTATGGCATAATTCAAAAATTAGTTTTCAGTCATCCTGGTGTGACCTGGCCAGAAACAATAAAAACCACTTCCATGGCAATGATAAGAAGGCTGCTAATTAGATTCAAATGTATAAGAATATATTATTTTACAGGTTAGTTTTACAGGTTGTAAAAGAAAGGAAAAAACTAAGCAGCAATAAAATATAGAATCATCGCATCCAGCTTCACTTACTAGCACATGACAGAAAAGTGTGAGTCTTCCTAGACTCCTCAATTCTTCTGGTCCCACCACCTCGCAGTGTAAGCAAGGTTGGCCTCAGAGCACTTAGGAAGAGACCTAGTTAGAATCCAGGTCCAGCAGAGTCAGCACAGAAACGGATCAGGCTGCCTCCAAATCAACAGAGCTTTCTCTCTGGTGGTACTGAGGGAAGTCTCTCGCAGCAGGCTGGCGGTGAACCCAACAACCACAGTCATCCACTCCAACCTGCAAGGTCACAGTACAATCCCTGGGTCTCTAGTGTTCCTGCCCAGGGCTCCTACTTCTGACATGGCTGCTCATAGTTAGTTACAATATTAAAGACCCACCTGACTCCCACACCCCTTAGAAGTTGTGTTGATCCACAAAGACGGAACTGAACTCATCAAGTTCTTCTCATCAAGAAGATCTTCTTGGAAACTCAGAATTCACTCTTAAAATAGGAACAACAGAAACTGTGCTTTTTGCCTCTCTACATGTGTCCATGTAACAGGGCATTATGACAAAATGTTCCTAGGTCAGTGAGGTCTTGCCCCTTGCAACAGTGTTTCATAAATGATAAGGTGTGTGGTGAGAAGTTTGCTTCTGATGTGAGGCATGAGCTTTAGTGCAAAATTTGAGGATAGCCTGATTCTTGATGTAGAATTTGTGCTGTCAATGTCAGAAAGAAGCAGTTTAAGGATAGCAGGGCCCTCCCCCCAAAGTAAAAGTGAGGTATATCCTTGAGCCTATGAGGGGAATCTGTTTTTTCCATATCTCTTTTCCCCTGAAACCTCCCTGGAGGCTTATATATAAGATTACTAGTCACTAGAATAGATGGCAGAAGACCTGTTTTCTTCTTATTTCTTCCTTTGCTAGGAATGTAAATGGGCTTATTCCCTTTACTAGAAACCTGGTGGCACATGGACACAGGAGGTGGGGGCTGGAATGACCAGCTCAGCCCCATACAGACCCCAAACAGGTCTTCAGATTGGCTTTCCTGTTTCCAGGAACTTCCCATACCCCAATTTACAGCAGGAGTTCTGCATTCTTCTTTTAAAGTCTGTAATAAAATCTTCTGTTACTCTCAAAGACACCCTGAATTCTAGTATCAATAAGCCTAATATTTTTGTGGAGACCCCTTGACCTTGTATACCAAAGATGTTTAACATTTATTGATAGAATTTCTACAACCATTTTTCTTCTTGTACAGCCCCTTAGAAAAGTCTAGAGTTCTAGAATGCATGAAAACCTTCAGGTTACTGTAGGCTGCCCCCTTTCATTTGCCGATGCAGGCAGAAGCAAGAAAGGTTAGGCACCTGTTGTTTTCCTCACCTTGTTCTACCTAGCAGTTGTTGTTTTCTTGGGGATCTTCAAGGGTAACAGGTCAAGTTCACCCTTCAAAAGGTAAGAAAACCATTTCCTGCTGGGTAATATAGCCACAGGCTCTCAGGCCTTGACTGTGGGATTTATAGCAGCAGCACCCCCGGTTTCTCAGCCTTTTGGTCTCTGTCCAGATGTCAGACTATATATTTTGGGACTTCATAAGTATTTGTGTCAATTCTCAGAATGATACCTTTTTATATCTATGCATTTACATATGAATCAAGCAGTTGGTAGACAGATAGAAAAATGGATCGGTAGGTAAATGACAGGTAGAGAATATCTTATAGGTTCTTCTTATCTTGCATGGCTTTGGGTCCTTCCCTCTCATGTAGCCACATATCCCCACTATTATTTTAGCTAGGTGTGTTATTTAGAACACGGGGGTTACATGGCAGAAGAACAATAGATAGTGTTAAGTGGTTATTAAAACAGGACAGCTACAGGAGCCAGACACCTGAGTGATCACAATGCCTTAAATTAATAGATTATAAGTTTAGAAGTTCTTCTTTAGTATTGAAAAGTAAATCTATAATTAACTTTTGTAGTTATTTGTATTAATATATATTCTCCTAGAATGACAGATTGTATTTGTGCAAAGTATAGATGCGTGTAACATAAATTGTTTGTCAAGTCTTAGTATGAGAGTCTGTTAAGGAGTAGGATCTTCCACCAGCCACTCACCTTCCTTGAAGCAGCTCATTTTATACTTATCTACTGAAAACACTGAGAAAAGCTTATGTGGAAATACTCTCCTTTCTTGTCATCATATCTACCTCCCATATGAAACCAAGTTTCATCCCCCTCCATTCCTCTCCAGCATACCCACTTGAGAAAGAGGCTTTTATTTTCCCTGGGCATGACCTTTTGTGGCAACCATTCTCATTTGACCAAGCTTGAGGGGACTCCTGGCAAACAGCTGCTCCAGTGCTAAAACTTGAAATTTCCTAGGCAGACTGGGACATGTTGGTGGCCTTTGTGTGTCTCATGCCCCTTTACCAAGGACCTTTCCAAATAAATAAAAAACTGTGATGAAATGAAATGGCATCAAAATAGCATCAAATGGCTAACATAAGCCTGGCCATGAGGAAGAGAAGTGGAATGGATAAGTGAAATGCAGTGATCTATCTATAATGAAAAGATCTGTAAAGGAGGAGGACCAGGTGTGCAGAAGAGCAGAAAGGCCACATTAAAGGACTCGTGTAACGATAGAGATCCCATTAATCAAAAAAGATTGGTGGTATCAAGTTCAGATAGAGGAACTGAGACATGGTATTCTTGGGGTAGTAAGGTTTATTTTAGAGACTGCAGGGAGAAGGAGAAAGGAAAGAGGTGGTAGCACGTGGCTCAGAACAAGAGGGGAAGGGATGAGGTGGCTCCCAACTTCAGAGAAAGGAGCATGGTGGTGGCAGTGGCAACCATTTGTATCACATATACACGGCCTAGCTGAGAAGGGGTGACAGGTAAAAGGAAGGCACTGAAACTGAGAAAGAGTGGGTGTAAGAGAAAATGAGAATAAATACCAGGGAGAAAGAGAGGAAGAAAAAGTGTATATAGAGAGAAAGATACAGATATGAGAAACAGGCAGAAAAAAGAGAGATGGGCAAGCACCTTAAATCAGGAAGAAGCCAGAGAGAGAGTGGGTGTAAGAGAAAATGAGAATAAATACCAGGGAGAAAGAGAGGAAGAAAAAGTGTATATAGAGAGAAAGATACAGATGTGAGAAACAGGCAGAAAAAAGAGAGATGGGCAAGCACCTTAAATCAGGAAGAAGCCAGAGAGAGAGAGTGGGAGGGACAAAGGCTCATCTATGTCCCCTGGGGGAACAGAATGAGGGAATGGGCGGCTCTTGGGAGAATTCCATTGGAACTTGCTCAGGATAGCTGGACCACCCATTGAGCTCCTTTGGGGAATGAGGCCTTTGAAGTCTCCGTTTCCATAGCATGTAGTCCCAGAGTCCCAGGGCTATCTTTGCCAGGTGGCAAGGAAGAGAAAGGAATGGGTATAAGGCCTAACATTAAAGCATCATTGTTTACATAAAAAAGAACAGAAAGAAAGGTTTTGGAAGGCTTCCATGAGGAAGCCTCATGAGGTCAAGGGCAGCAGAATCACATCTTAAAATTCTTTGAACTGAAATCCTCTGAATCTTCTCCATTTTGGGGTGTCAAGGGATATTGCAGTTACCTTCTTGTTGTACCTGACCAACAGCAGTTGATGGAAAGAAAGTTGTATATGTGTGTATATATATATTATTTTTATTTATTTTGAGAGTCAGAGAGAGAGAGAGAGAGAGAGAGAGAGCAAGAGCAATCAAGAGGCAGACAAAGAGAGAGTGAAAAGGCACACCAGGGCCTCCAGCCACTAAAAATGAACTCCACATGCATGCAACACCTTGTGCATCTGGCTTACAAGGGTCCTGGGGAATCGAACCTAGGTCCTTAGGCTTCATAAGCAAGTGCCTTAACCACTAAGCCATCTCTCCAGCCTGAAAGTTGTCTGTTTGTTTGTTTGTTTGTTTGTTTGTTTGTTTGTTTGTTTGTTTGGCCTACAGTGTTAAGGAGGAAGCTTCATGACAGCAGGGGAAAGCATGGCATGAGCAGAGGGTGGACATCTCCTCTGCCACAGCAGATAGAAAATAGCAGCAGGAGAGTGAGCCAAGTTCTGGCAAGGGAGAGCTGGTTATAACACCCAAAAACCTGCTCCCAACAACACACCTCCCCAGTAAGGCTCCACCTCCCAAATTGCCATCAGTGGAGGACCAAGCAAAACACATGAGTTTGTGGGAGATATATAATTCAAACCATCACAGAGGCCCATGTCTGTAGTTTCACATCAGCAGCATAAGGAAGTCCTTGTGGCATGTTGTGGTGATCTGGATAAATCAAGTTAGAAGACTCGAGGGGCACCTGGGAATACAAGTATCAAAATGGTTATTCAGTGTGGTGGTTTGATTCAGGTGTCCTCCATAAACTTAGATCTTCTGAATGCTAGGTTCCCAGCTGATGGAGATTTGGGAATTAACACCTCCTGGAGGCAGTGTAATTTGGGGGGCAGGATTATGAGCATTATAGCTAGTTTCCCCTTGCCAGTGTTTGGCACACTCTCCTGTTGCTATTGTCTACCTTATGATGGCCAGGGATGATGTCCACCCCATGTTCATGCATCATTTTCCCCTGCCATCATGGATCTTCCCCCTTGAACCTGAAGCAAAAATAAACCTCTTTTTTTCCCACAAGCTGCTCTTGGTTCAGTGATTTCTCCCAGCAATGCGAACCTGACTGCAATAGTACAGTACCAAGGAGCGGTGTCATTTGCAGCTAGACACCTGACTGTGTGGCTTTGGCCTTTTGGAGATGATTTTCAAGAGGAATGTGGAAGGATTTGGAACCTTAACCTAGGAGATGGCTTGCAGCGCTGTAAGCACAGCTTGATGGACTATTCTGGTCAGAGTTGAAAGACCTGAATGTGGTAAGAACTAAGGACTGTAAGGCTTGGCTCATGAGGGTGAGAAAGAGCTTTGCCTGGACTGGGCTAGAAGCAGCCTGTTGTGAGAGGCTTGCAGTTATGACCATGTCCTGAGAATTTGTGCAGGGTTGCTTTGCATAGCAATGGACTGGTGTGAGTAGAGGGATTTAGCACAGAAAGAAATCCTTAGGCCGAAACTGCTGCCTGTTCAGCTGCAATTGAGAGATTACAAGCATTGAGATTGGACCAGCAGAATTGCATTGGGACAACAGAAAGAATGCAGTGTTTTGAAGGGGTGAATGCTAAAGGAGTGCCCTGTTCTTCAAAGTCTGTTTTATTCTCCCCTGGTTTAACAAATTGGCACCCTACCTGGTATTATGGAGTATAGAAATACAGGAAAGAAAGGGTCATTGAATTTGCAACATGGTCTTGTGTTTTGGAAATGGCCATGGGCAGTGTGAAGCAGGTTTGCTGGATGCCTGCATGGAGACCCAATGGAGCTGTGAGGATAGACTGACCATGGGTTGCAGTGGAGACCCAGTGGAGATGCCGGGACCATGAGATGACTGCTAAAGGAGAGCTGCCAGCCCCAGATGAAGTTTTCCAGGACTGTCAATAGCCTAGCTGGATGAGAGGAATTGGAACTCCTGAGACTTGTTGCTGGTTAGAATTATCGGACTTAGAGACATGGCACTGGCTAGAGTTGTTGGACTTGGAACTAGAGTTTGGTGTTTGTCTTGTTTAAATCTTGTATTGCTTGAGTATTTCTTTGCTATACCCAATGCCATTTTTTGCAGTATGAGTGTTTATTCTGTGCCATTATGGTTTATGGGGGAAATTTTTGGTATTATGGCCCAGTTAAAAGATCTTGGATTATGGGGATGTTTGAACATCATTAGGATTGATAAAAACTATGGAGACTTTTAAAGTTGGACTGAATGCATTGCATTTCACATCATGTATGGTTATTAGTTTATGGGGACCAGGGATGGAATGTAATAGTTTGATTCAGTGTCCCCCCAAAAATTAGGTGTTCTGAATACTAGGTCCCCAGCTAATGGGGATTTGGGAATTAATGCCTGTTGGAGGCAGTGTATTGTTGGGGGCGGGCTTATGGGCATTATAGCCAGTTTCCTCTTGCCAGTGTTTGGCACACTCTCCTGTTGCTATTGTCCACCTTATGATGGCCAGGGGGTGATGCCCACCCCCTGCTCATGCCATTGTTTTCACCTGTCATCATGGAGTTTCCCCTCAAGCCTGTAAGCCAAAATAAACCTCTTGTTTTGCCCACAAGCTGCTCTTGGTTGGGTGATTTCTACCAGCAATATGAACCTGACTGCAACACTGAGGAAGTAACAACAGATATTTCTAAAACCATTTTAAACTAGATCAGTTTAAATGGATTGTATAATTAGGCAATAAAAGACTGAACTGGCATTCTCAAAGAAGTGTTTAAGCCAGGCATGGTGGCACATGCCTTCCCAGCACTCAGGAGGCATAGGTAGGAGAATTGCCATGAGTTCAAGGCTACCCTGAGACTACATAGTGAATTCCAGGTTAGCCTGGGATAGAGTGAGACCCTACCTCAAAAAAAAAAAAAAAAAAAAAAAAAAAAAAAAAAAACAAGTGTTGAGATTGGAAAGCAGAAAAATCTCAGGACCACGAGGGAGCCCTGGCATAGTTGACAATGAGTATGCCTCAGAGGAAATAAGAAATGTCATGTATAGGTCTAGCTTAAAAGGCTTTCTCCTAGGGTCAGGTACAGATGATGCTGAGTGGTCAGGAAGGAAGCTCTTACAGAAGAAAGGATGATAAACAGATCCTTTAGGAAGGAAATTCCTGGATCATATTAAATGTATTAGCCACTATGATCTGGTCTTTTTATGTGTTACATGACATTTACATATGACACATAAGAGCATTATATTTGGAATAAGGAATATTGTCTGTAGAAAGAAGAAGGCATTCTTAGTTTAGATTAGAAGATTTCATAGAAATGTCTGGAAATATAAAGATCTGCTTAGGAAAGGTAGGAGGTATAAGGAATTAGCGTAAGCATGAAAGATGAATCCTGGCTTAGGTAAGTAGAAAGTATAAGTTTGGTATTTAAGTAACATTTGAAAAATCTTAAACAATTTAAAATCATATTTGAATGGGAAAGAATTTTTAAAAATAATATCTGGTTAGGAGGCTCTTCCCTTTTTAATATTACTATGGAAAAAAGGAAATTGGAGTTGTCCTTTAATGATCTCCAAGCCTAATGTCAGCACACACATCTATCATACCCCCTTCAAGAGTTGAGACCCTAGATTTCTTTATGAATGAACATTGACTTGATTGACTTGAGGCTAGAGTTGAACAAAGATGGGATTTTTAGGATCTCTTCTCTTGACGAATTTTAGGCTTTGGAGCACAATCAAAGAGGATTCCCAGAAGGTCATTTATATGTCTTGTATTTTTGGTTTTCATGTAGCATTTAAATAAAGCTTAAATAAAAATTCAAGTGGTTTAAAACTTTATTACATCTTTTATAATGAAAACCCAGAAAGCTATAATTAGAAACATTTTTTAAATAAAAACTTCTGAGAGACAGAAAGCATGTATTATTGTATTTTAGCAGTTATAAATAAGGTAGGGCAATAGAACACTTTTTAGATGAAAACTCAAGGAAAAAAGTATATATATATATTTTAAAAGTTAAGAATGTAACCAATTTAGAATAAAGCTAATAAGCACCTAGAAATTGTTTTTCTTGAGGGTATCAAAGCAGGATGTTTTGGCAATTATGTTTTAGAACATTTTTGTTAATCTGCATACCTTCAGAGGCAATCATGCCAATTACTCAAGGAAAGCTGAGTACAGACAAGCCAGACTTCGGACTTCAGAAATAGTAGAGCTCAAAGGACCATTTCTTTTGTTTTGTTTTGTTTTTTAATTTTTAAAAAATATTTTATTTTTACTTACTAGAGAGAGAGAATGGGCACACTGGGGCCACTGCAAATGAGCTTCAGACATATGCTCCACCATGTGCATCTGGCTTATGAGGGTACTGGGGAATTGAACCTGGGCCCTTTGGCTTTGCAGCCAAGTGCCTTAACTGCTAAGCCTAAGGACCCAGGCTCGATTCCCCAATACCCATGTAAGCCAGATGCACAAGGTGGCTCATGAGTCTAGAGTTTGCATTTCTTCTTTCTAAATGAAAATTTTAAAAAATTGAAAAAAAAGGTTTTAATATAAAAATATTTTTTAAATTTATTTATTTGAGAGAGAGAGAAAGAGGCTGACAGAGAGTGAGTATGGGCATACCAGGGCCTCCTGCCACACTGCAAACAAACTCCAGGCTCATGTGCCACTTTTTGCATCTGGCTTTACAGGGGCACTAGGGAGTTGCACCCAGGCCATCAGGCTTTGCAAGCATCAAAGGATCATTTCTTTCAGATAAAGACAATTGTCTTGATCTCGAGGCTGTACCCTGGAGGAGATATCATACCTTGAGAATTAATTTATTAACATTTAAGCAATAGGAGCTTTTTGAGATAACAGAACTTATTAAACAAAATATTGTATTCTTTCTCTTTCTCTCTTCCTCTGCAACATTCTCTCTCTTAAATAAATAAATAAATAAATAAATAAATAAATAAATAATAGAATATTTCTTTTTTAAAAAAGGTGTTGGAGATTTGGCTTAGTGGTTAAGGCATTTGCCTGCAAAGCCAAAGGACCCTGGTTCAATTCCCCAGGACCCATGTAAGCCAAATGCACAAGGTGGTTCATACATCTGGAGTTCGTTTGCAGTGGCTGGAGGCTCTGGCATGTCCATTCTTTCTCTCTCTCTTTCTCTTCCTCTGCCTCATTCTCTCTCTCAAATAAATAAATAAAAATAAAATCTTTTTAAAAATTGACTAAGTATATATCTTAATAGAAGTAAAGCAGAAGCTGGCCATTGATAAACTAAAATAGATTGGTTTCAAGATCATCTGCTTTCTGTCTAAACTGTACAAGATACAAGCCTTTATAAACTTGTTTGGAAGAGAAGCAATGGGTAACCAATATTCTTTATATCTCAGTGTGAAAGGAGATTGAACATAAGCCCATTGACCAGTACATAAAAATAAAAATATTAGGTGTCTGTATATTAATCTAATAAATGATTTTAATGCATATTGTTTACATATATTTTGATTAACATAAAATATGTTTTGGTATCAATGACCATTTTACAATGGAATGTTATAAACAAACTATATTTGTAATACTGTGTCTTATTAATAAACCCTAAATTAATTATTTGTTAAAGGTTTAAGTCTCATAATAAGCATTTAGAATTCACCTAATTAATAACCCAACATTAATTATTTGTTAAAGATTTAAGGTCTGGAGAGATAGCTTAATAGTTAAGTCATTTGCCTGTGAAGCCAAAGGACCCAGGTTCAATTCCCTAGGACCCATGTAAGCCAGATGCACAAGGGGCACATGAGTCTGGAGTTCATTTGCAGTTGCTAGAGGTCCTGGCGTGCCCATTCTCTCTCTGTCTGTCTCTCTTCTCTCTAGGGAGAGCTCTGCTTGCAAATAAATAACTAAAATTAAAAAGTTAAAAACAAAAAGATTTAAGACATAGTGAGCATTTAAAAACATCTGAAAATCTTGACCATCTAATTGAATCTGCAATGCAATTAAAGAAAAGCAGAATTGAAGTTTGGCATTTTTGTTTACCCTTAAATTCTCTGTCTACTGTTGAAGTTGGAACAAATGAACATTTTTCTTACTAAAGTCAAAAGCAGATTTAAAGCCAAAAGTACAGAGATGAATTACTTTAAATACATTGTAACCCTGGTTTTTTTTTTTTTGAAAAGCAATTTAGCATTATCTTAAAATACATCTATGTGTAGATGCACATTTTAAAATCAGAACACTTAATTGCCATAGATCTAGTTATGTGGTTCTTGGGCTTGAAACACAAGGACGACCACGTGGACAGAACATGAACGCATGACAGTGGCTGGCCAGCCTTAGACGGCATAACACGAGCATATAATGCAATTACAGAGAAAGGAAATGCCTTTTGGCTTTAGAATTCTAGTTACGTTGTAAATTAAAAGGAATTTGAGCTAATTTAACATTTTAAATTTATGTGAATACTCAATTACAGGCCAATAGAGAGAATTACACATGCTGCTTTGGGGCTCCGGAAGGCTTTTGGAACTCTAGAAGCAGACATGAGCAGTCTGATGTTCACGCCCATCGGCACCTCTGGGCACTTCTAGCCTTGGTGACTATTTGAGGCCTGGCTCATTTAGCTTTTGGGTCACTCTGCAGTGTATCTTTTTGTTTTAAGTGTATGAGGACTGAAAAGAATTTTAGACTGCTTCAGTTTCAGGCCGGCAGGTTAAAGTGGGGGGGGGTCCAGTTTAGAACTGGAATTGTAAAGGAAATAGGATTGACCAATAGGCCACAGCTCAGTGCGATGGCTGGAGCGCCCAACTCGGGCTTCCTGGCAGGAGACCCATCGTGAGTCCTAGCTTTGAGGCCCTGAGGGAATAAGCTGGCCAGGTGACCAAGCGGCGGTGGGGAGAGTAAGACTAGCCGGAATGTCCACTAGCTCCTGAAATCTCCAGAGAATGTGACCCAGGATCACATGGAACTACAAGAGTGGGGTCTGACATGGCTGTACCTCATTTGGGTTTGGGGCAGAGAGGTGCCAAGCCTGCCACAGAGCCAAGCAGTCACCTGACTCGACAATGAGGTTTGCAACAGAAACCAGGCATGCCCACCTCTGCAGGGTTAGCGACCAGAGCAGAGGTGGTGGCAGAAACAGGAATGAAAGAGGCATCCCCTGAAGACAGGGGTTCTCAGAAACACCTCTGTCTGCGTCAAGGCACCGTTTGCGAGGTTCCGCTAGAGGAACCGAGGCTTTGCAGGAGTAGGTTTTCTTGAGTCGTTCAGAGCAGGACAAGGAGAAGGAGGGAGATCAGCGTCAGCGGGAGAGCGGCAAGGCGGTTTGGAACTACAGGACCAGAGGCCGGAGCCAAGGACAGGGAGCCCCAGATTAATGTCAGCGAGAACGTGGTGCGTGGCCCAGGAGAGGGCGAGGCAGCCACTCGTGTCTGAGAAAGGAACGTGGTGGCCCAGTAGCCGCTACCCTTTGTCCAGCCACATCCTGTGTGAAGCATCACGGCTGAGAAGTGGGGGGACATGGAGAAGGGAGCTCTGAAACAGGGACCAGAGAGAGAGGAGACAGTAAATAGAGAGGAAGAAAAGCTATGGAGGAGAGAGAGAGAGAAAGGGAAACTGGGAGAGATTGGCATGTGTCAGGAAGGGAAAGGGAGGGAGAGTGTGAAAGACAAGTCTCATGTGCCCCTTGGGAGAGGTGAGACTGGGAATGGGGGATTCTGCCAGATTCTATGGCAGGATTCCATGGGCGCTTTACCAGGCTGGCTGGACCACCCTTGAAGCCCCTTTGGGGAATGAGACCTTGGAAGTCTCAATTTCTGTAGCCCAGAGTTCCATGGCCAGCTTTGCCAGTAGAGGTAGAGGAGAGAGAGGGATGTGTATAGGGTCCTGAGACTCTAACAGATGGTGAGTCACAGTAATCCATATTATATGAAAATAGGTCACAATACCGCTTTTCAGCTATTTCAACTTCAGGGCACACATTAAAATATACACTCAGTATGTGTTTAAAAGTAAAAGAAGGCTCTGTGCACACCTTTAATCCCAGCATTTGGGAAGCAGAGGTGGGAGGATCCCTATGAGTTTGAGGCCACCCTGAGACTGCATAGTGAATTCCAGGTCAGCCTGGGCTGGAGTGAGACCCTACCTCAGAAAACAAAACAAAACAAAGTAAAAGAAGCAGCTACTCATGGAGAGGATGCCACCTAGTTCCTAGGGGGCTGACAGGGTCAGCATCTCAGTGCACATGTGGTCACTGGCCGCACACCACACACCACACACCGCAATGTGCTTGGTTGGAGGCTATTAGTACCTAGGATAGGAACCTGTTGATGGGATTGTGGAACTCTGACAGGAACTCACAGCTATAAATGCTGCTCCGTCACATGATCCTTAGTCTTTGGACAAAATTAGCAAATGGAAGACCCGCTGTTGCAAAGTTTCTTCAAAGGGCATTTCCAAAATGGGCTGAATGCAAGTACCTATTTATATTTCCACTTCCTTTGTCAAGGTTTATGCCATGTGTGAGCAGAACTGCAAGTTGGGCAATGACTTAATGACTTTGGTCAAGAATTAAGTAATCCTCCACTACACTCAGCCCATTACAATCGTTGGCCTAAAAATGGGTTTTAATAACTCTTAGGGCTGGAGAGGTGGCTCAGCAATTAAGTGCGTTTCCTGCTCAACCATGTGGGCCTGAGGTAGCCTGAGACTTCCAGAGCTCAAATCTCCAGATACCACATAATAACATGGCCTCACTTATCTGTAGCCCCAGTACCACAGGACTGCAGAGACCAATTCCAGAATTAGTAAAAGGAGCCTCCAATTCAAAAACAAAGACCAGGCTGGAGAGTTATGGAGTGCTTTGCCTGATATTCCTCTCCAGCCTCTGCAGATGAGCTACCCCTACCACCAGCAAGCATATGGACACCCCACGGGCACAGACATGTGCATAACACACACACACATGTACACGCACACACAACACATACATGCACACCAAACAAAAATATTTTTTAAATGTTTAAAAAACATTTTATGTTGCCAATAATTTTAAAATACAGAAATTTTTCCTGTTAGAAACTTCAGCTAAGTTTGCTTCCTTTACAAAATGGGAAGATCTGGGACCATAACTCTCCCATGATCACTGCCATGTGGGAGTGAGGGCCTAGATAGTATAGCAGGGGGTTCAAATCTAATCCCCACTAGTTACACGTCCCTTAACTTCACAAAATCCTGGCTTTGTGTCTTTAATAGTGTTAAACCAATTGCATGAATTTTTATGTACACAAGTACTTTGAGACGGGCTACCCCATAATCAGCATTTAATAAATATCAATGGATGTACCTCCCCCTTACCCAGGTAGCTTTTCTAATTTTCTTATTTTCGTGGTCTCATGAACATAACTGCTAATCTAGATACTTCATCTAAACAATTTTGGCAACTTTGATACATTGAGTCCCTAGGTAATAACTCAAGAACACTTTATTTCCTGGATTGACTGAACCCTGCATGTTGTGTCACCAGGTAATAAGTCTACATCCTTCTTAAATCAATTGCCCTCATCCGGAGCATATGTTTCACCCCTTCCTCTCTGAACATCGCCCCCATCTTACTGGAGATCATCATGAAAACAAAAGGTCACAGAGCCAAGCTGAGCCTCAGGTTCTCTAAACTGAGGACTTTGGACAGAAGTAACATGGCCCCTAGGGACTTACAGGGGTTTATCAACACTATCAACAAGCTGTCTCCCTCCCTCCCAGTCTTCCCATAGGGATAAAGAGAAAGTGAAGTAAGTCAATCAGAAGACAAGAATCCTTGGAAAACAAGGGGGGCCACCAGCACAGACAGTAGATCCTAATAACCACCGTCTGTTTGTGAGCAAAACTGATGATGTGTCTTCCACAAGTACAGCCTGGCTACAGGGGATTAAGTGGATCCCTTGTGAGTCAAAGAAGACACCAGAGAAAGTTTTACTCAGCCTTCCGATGAATGGAAAACATTGCATCAGGAACCAAACAGGGGCAGCGTGCCTGGGGTGTGCCTGGTGATGCATGCAGGGCTTTACTCATGCTCGTAGCTTGGGGAGTAAAGTGCTGGATTGTTCACTCCGATGGAGTCACGGTGTGGGAGATGTCTCCCAGCTTCCCTTCAGAAGACTAGTAATTAAGGTTGTGGTTAGATCTGACACCAAATGAAGGGAGGCACAGTGGAACTCCCTGGAAGAGAGAAAGATCTTTGGAGGCAGATGTGCTGTTGTGACTGTCAAACCCACAGCACAGTCATTACGCTAAGGTGATGAGGTGAACTGAGAGACAGCCAATAAGACGAGCTGGCCCATGTCTCCTCACTCTGTCTGGAGAGGTAAGGCAGGAGTTATGCCAGCCCCCAAATCCCTTGCACCATGTTTAACACACTGAGCCAGGCCTCCATTGCTGAAATCATGGAAAATCCTTTGGCATAGCTTCCTAGACCTCTAAATATATGTTTTCCCCTAATAAGCAAATGTGACTATATCAACAAAGCCAATAGAGCAACTTCAGGGATGAGACATATTTGGAGGGGAACAGAGGATTTCCAAAAATATTCAATGTCTTCTCTATAACTTTTGCATCACTATCTTTTTTATACTAAACATAATTTAATTTAAAATGTCATCCCAAGCCAGGCATGGTGGTGCATGCCATGCCTTTAATCCTAACACTCAGGAGGCAGAGGTAGGAGGATTGCTGTGAGGTCGAGGCCACCCTGAGACTACATAGTGAATTCTAGGTCAGCCTGAGCTTCAGTAAGACTCTCCCTTGAAAATAAGAAAAAAAATTAAATTTAATCTAAAATTAAAATAAAATGTCAACCCACAAGCCTCAAGAGGGAGCTCAGTGGTAGAGCATTTGCCTAGCATGTGAAAGGTTCTGGGCTTCATCCAAAGCACGACAAGGGGAAAAAATCTTCAGTCCTCAGGGGCTGAAACAAGAGGACTGTGAGTTCAAGGTCAGAATATAGCAAAACTCTGTCACAAAAAAAAAAAAAAAAAGAATAAGCATAGGGCTGGAGAGATGTCTTAGCAGTTAAGGCACTTGCAAAGCCAGAGGACCCAGATTCGATTCCCCAAGACCCACGTAAGCCAGGTGCACAAGGGGGCACATGTGTCTGGGGTTCGTTTGCAGTGGCTGGAGGCCCCGGTGCAACTGTTCTCACTCTATCTGCCTCTTCCTCTCTCTCTCTCTCTCTCTCAACTAAACAAATAAATAAAACTTTTTTTAAAAAAAGAACAAGTATATGAATAAATAAGTAAATAAACTAAATGTCAATCATATTTCAATTAAACTATAAAGTTTCTGTGGAAGTAAAATTATAAGACACAGGAAGAAGTACAGGTTGGTTGGTCATGTTTAGGATACCATTGGCCCTTTGTTTTCTTCTTTGGTCCTTATCTCTGAAGTCATCACCAAAGCCCGAGGCATGCAGACAGGCCTGTCAATCATCGTGCTGCACTAACCTGAGCCGAGCTTCTGCCAATTTACACCTATAGTAAGGATGTCCACTGTGAGCAATGGTTGTATGAAACCAGAAAGCCAACAAAAGACTCCTGGGAAGGACAACATCTCCCTTCCAAAGGCAATGAAAGAAATACATCTGGCTGGAGATGCAGCCCCACAGCATCATAGAGCACTTGCCTGACCCCGAATTAGATCCCTAGCTGCCTCAAAGCATACAAATAAGAACACTCAAAATCAGTTCCAATCTCTTAAAAACAGGGTGGTGGGATCAGCAGAAGAAAGGAGCAATGAGCAGCAAGGGAGATTGCTAGAAGCCACAGTAAGGAGAGGAAAGATGTTTTTGTGGGAGCCAACAGCCCAGGAGTCCTACCAGGAAGCTGAGCAAAGTCCTGGAAATCTGGAAATACAGACCTTTCCCATGGAATCTCTGCTTTGTAAATGTCCTACACTGTGATCAGTATGATAATTACATGAGGATATACATCATATCATATACCAAGTATATGTAATTGTATCTTGATTTAAATATCTGTCCAATCTAACTCTAATCCATAAGTTCCCTACTGTTTTCATGATCAGCCATACCCACTACCAATTTTATAACAGTTCTCATATTTGCATTCAATAACATTAGTGCATAAAAATGTAGATTTTATGTACCTCAAGCCATAATCATAGGTATAGCCAGAGTAAACCTGTCTTTGTCATTCTCTATTCTGTACTAACTGTCATCTCTGTGCATTTCTAATGCATGCAGAATCACTTGTCAAATGTCTTCAGGATTGTAAAAATAAAATTATGTATTAAACTTTTCCCAAGCTGGGACTGAACCCAAGGCTTTGCTCATGTTAGACAAGTGCTCTACCTTTGAGCTACATCTCAAGCTCTGTGCATTACAACTTTTTAATATCAAATAGATTTTACTAGTTTTAGATTCATTAAAACTTTATGAAGCATGTATAGAAATGTTATAGCTAACAGAATATTGTCCAATGATGAAATATGCATGATTATATGAGCTATTTCAAAAAACTTGACACAGAACTATCATTGTCCAAAAGCAGCCAAAAGTTATGTCCTTGCTAAAGAAATATCACACTTTTATACCTAGCACATACTTATGAAATTAAGTTTGTGTGTTCTCCTCATAGGAACCTTGAGACAACAAGAAATAACCTGCTTGAGAATAGGTAGTAATGTAAGCCAGTTATTTGTGACTGGTGGGATATTTGCAGCTGCATCAGTTCAGGCTTGGTCTAAGTTATAATTTACATCTTCATCATCACTGCAGTCTGAGTCACAGAAATGCTGAGATTTGGCTACTAAAGGTTATTGGCAATTGCTCTAGAAAATAATCTCTTTGGAGGAGAAGTTGAATCCCCTGCAATATCAGCAAAATCTAAGCCATCAAGGGAACAAAAATTGTGTTCTCACATCTATTAGGAAAAGTGGGAAAGAAACAAGAGGGAAGACACGGCTCAACAGCAGAGACAGGCTTTATTCAGGAATGCCTGAGAAAGGCCCTGACCGGGCATGGTCAGACGTCCCTTCCCTGACAGACTAGGGCATACTTATGGGACTGTGGGGGTCATGGGAATTCCTTGGTTGCACAGCAGTCCATCTTGCCTCAGGGCTTGGGCCACTATAGGAACCCATGGGGATGGGTGGTCTGGGTCACTCCAGAAATGTGATCATTGGGAGGGGTGGTTGGGTCACTCTTGGGAAACAGGATTACAATGAAATGGCAATCAGAGTCCAAAGATGGAGTCATTCTGGTTCTAATAGCAACCTATATTTAACTTGAGCTGTTCTGGAAATGGGATCCTTTGCAACCAGGGAAAATGGATGCCTGGGCCCTGAGGGGAATTTAATGCTACACCCAACATCTGCTAAACTTTCTCTTATCAAAGGAATGACTCGTCATGTCTGATGTCTTTAATAGACATTTTCTAATTCTCCCTGGAGTCCTATGAGGAAGATATTTTTATCATTTTACAACTGGGGAAACTGAGGCTTAGGACAACTAAGTAACTTGGCTTTCAGGTCTGTCGGGTTGTACTTAGCAATACAATGTGTGTTCAGACCCAAGCTATCTAGTATCTCCAAAGCTCTTGCACTTGCCCACTGCAACACTGCTGAGAAAAGCCTGAGAGAAAACCAGTGGTCATTATTATACGTTTTAGGTCACCGTTTTGGAAGAAGGATGGTCCAGGAGTCAAACTCCAGCCTCTGTTTGCCTTCCAGTGACGGCCTCATTCCACCCCTTGATATGGCAGAAGAGGACTTCTATGAAGCGGTGGATATGCCAGACATAAATTTGCTTTATAATAATCTTCTCAAATACTGTGAAACCACTCCTGAGAAACTTCATTCTCCAGAGATAAGACTCAGTCTCTTTTTTTTTTCTTTTTTTTTTTTTTTTTTTTTTTTTTTTTTTTTTTTTTGAGGTAGGGTCTCACTCCAGCTCAGGCTGACCTGGAATTCACTATGTAGTCTTAGGGTGACCTCAAACTCATGGTGATCCTCCTACCTCTGCCTCCCGAGTGCTGGGATCAAAGGTGTGCGCCACCACACCCAGCTCAGACTCAGTCTCTTTAAAGAGACATTCATTTATTTATGAGTGTTGAGATTTCATGACCTGTCTCATTAAATTGGAAATCAAACTTCAACTTGAGCTTTCAAGGGGACACATCACATAAAAACCACAGCAGTGATCTACAGTGTTAGTAAGTAGGTGTTACAAATATTACATAATGAATGGCATATAATAAATACTCTCAAAATGAGTGCTAACTGTTAGTCATGCTATTCCACCCTGAATTGGACACCATGCTGCCAGCTCTGACTAGACACATTGAAAAGCATGAAACAGGTACCTGACTAATACTTGTTAACATAATAAAGACTTAAGTTACACAACTAGGCAAACATAGGTGGGACAGAATGAGGAAGGGGTACAGGAAGAAGGTAGCTAGGTTTCCCCTGCAATATTCTAGACCCAGCCCACAAAACCAGCTGCTATCTGAAACTGATAAGCTGAGGCTGGGCTCTACTGGCTCTTGTGCTCAGGATGTTTTGGCAATGGGGAGAAATACAGTCTTCTGGCTGACCACCCTCAGAACCTGGAAGCGACAAGAACCAGGACTGACCAGATTGTCACGGAGTCCAGACTACTGTTCATTATGTGACTCTGCCTCTTGTTTATTTGAGTCTACCTGGAATGAGCTCAGGATTTGGGTTCATTCAAATCCTGTTATCTAACTTAGACTTGAATCCACGCTTCTCTGTTTCCTGTCTGTGTAATATTAAGTGTGCCTCAGTTTTTCTCATCTGAAATTAGAGATATTCACTTCTGCTTGGGTGTGATATTATGAAGATTAATATGCTAGTAATTGTAAATTTCTTACAACAGATCTTAGAATACAGTGATTATTATACATAGGTGTACTGAAAACCATTCTGAGCCATGATTTTCCTATTGGAGGCAATGGACCTATGTAGACTCTCTTGTGCAGTATCTCAAGCATAGAACGCTATTGGTGATTCTTTTTACAAAAGTATTATTGTTATTTGTGGTACTTCTCTGGCAAGTGGAAGATACTTCCTTGGGGGTGAGGTTAATTGAACAATAGAGGCCTTCTTATGAATACTTCCAAGTGGGTACTGATAACTTTGGAAGAACAAGAGGTATTCCTATGTAGAGCTGGACCAGCCACTTCCCCATGATCTTACTGTGATCATTCTGTGAGGAGTGAAGATATTCTAAAGAGACACTTGTGCCCATCCAGCTATCAGACTGTTGTGAAAACGGACCTCTAGAAACTGGAATTTCTATAGAAGTCTCATGCTGGGGAAGGAGAAGGCTGGGATCCTGGTGCCAGCCAAAGGAGGGGCTAGTCTCAGAGAATGATTTCACACAGTTCTGACAGCTTGTCAGACTACCCTGTGGGAGAAATCAGAGCCAAGACAATGATGGGTAAATGATAGGTGGAACCACACTTTGACTAGGACTGCTTAGTTTTGCATATACCTCTTGCTCTCTAAACCCAAACCTCATGTCAGGACCTGGGAAAAGGGACTCCAGAGGCCACTAAATACCCTTACTTGTTCCTTTTCCCAATATAGCCACACTGAGTACGTTTCTTTCACTATTACTTATCTCTTGAATTGGCCTGTTGAGGACAGGTGGCTGAACCTCGCTTATTAGGGTTTCCAGACCCGGGCTCTGACCTTAACTACTCTGGTAATATTACCCTCTTTTTACAAGGTTTAATGACCTCATTTATGAGCCCAAACATTTCAGTGCACACATATTTGTCAAAGAAGGGGTGCATTAATTTTCTGAAGCTAAAATGATAAAGTCCCACAAACATGGTGGCTTGAACCACACAAATGTATTCTCTAAGTGGGACCAGGCCCCTCTGAAGACTCCAAAAGAGCATCCTTCCTCACCTGCTCCAGTAACTAGTGGTTTAGTCATTGTTACTTTTGGCAGCACCAGTCCTCACTGGTTTTATCCTTCCGTATTCTTTTACCTCTGAATGCCATTGTGTCAAATCCCTTTCTGCCTTTTCTTTTTTTTCTTTCTTTTTTCTTTTAATGAGAGGGAGAATGAGAGAGTGAGAGAGAATTGGCAAACCAGGGCCTACAGCCACTTCAATTGAACTCCAGACACATCTGCCCCCTTGTGTGCATGTGTGACCTTGCACACTTGCATCACTTTGTGTGTCTGGCTGACATGAGACCTGGACAGTTGAACACGGGTCCTTAGGGTTTGCAGGCAAGCACCTTAACTGCTAAATCATCTCTCCAGCCCTACCTTTTTCTTTAAGGACACCTATACTGGGTTTAGAATTCACTGTAAATTCTGGAAACTCTCAGTTCAAGACTCTTCATGTAATTACATCTGTAAAGACCCTGTCTCCAATAGGTTTATATTTACAGGTATTGGATTAGGATGTGAACATATTGTTTGAGCCAACTGGTCAACCCATTCTCAGGGGTAATTAGACCCTACCAAGGTCCCATATGAATGTATCCCCTTGCCTTTTCTGAGCCTATCCATATCAGCTTTTCTTTTTATTTATTTTTTCTTTTTTTTAAACACTTATTCTATTCTCTTGTATCCTGCTGAGATGAGATGATCACAGCCAGAGAGACAGGAAGAACATCATGACAACGTGACCTGTTCCTTTCTGAGTGCTGTTCTAAGTTGTGTTAGAACCTGCTCTTACTTTTGGACTTTCTGTAAGCAGTTCTGTGGATACCTGACACTGTATTCATCTGGATACTTATTCTACTTGGCCCTCCCAATGGCTTTACAGATAGCCAGACAAATTGGATGCCACCCTGGGGGTTGTTTGTGCCAGCTTGCCCTGCCTGGATCTTCATCAGGGTTGCCTTGGGCACACACTATGTTTCATAGATGAGGCCAAAACAGGAGAGCTTGGTTAGCTGAAACAAGTAGAGGCAGTAGATCTGGGTCAGAGCAGGAATGGTGTTTATAGTTGGCTCAGGCAAAGAGATTCAGAGAAAGAATCTGGGTCGCAAGCTTGGCAGGCTGGCTGGAATATGAGGCCCATACACAAGTGAAAGCAGAGCATCTTGCATCAGCACAGGCCAGTTCTTGACTCTTCTAAGTCTGGTTGGGTAGATCTGTGACATGTGGCATAGTGTGGATTGCACAAGCCATCTATAGTTAGCGTATTTTATCAATAATGATTTTCTTTATACCAGGATCTAAGGCACAAGGACAAGACGATGCTTGTCTTCAGGTAGATGAAAGTATAGCAAGAAGCACAAACAGATAAAGAGGTGATAGTCATAAACGTGATAACTACCTGTGCACAGTTAAAGGAGATCCAAAGAGGAAGAAAATGACTCATATGTCTTGGGCAAGGGGATGGGCCATGATAGGAACCTAGAAGAGGGAACATCTGAGCTGAAAATCAAAGAACTCAGAAAGAAAATGTGGGGAGAGCAGCCTAGGTCCAGTTGGCCAGTAGGTGCTTCTAATTACCCTTGTTTTTCCATTTAATCTCATCAATAGCCTGACCCTTAGATTAAAAGCACAGTATTTATGCAGAACTTAATTTCAATCAGCAGTACAGAGACAGATATTAAACATATTCTACAAATGTAGTAGAGAACTATATCATGAACCTTAGGGGGGCAGCATGTTTCAAAGAACTACTGCTGAGCATAGCATGTGACCTACTTGAATATACTTATTATTAAAGTGTTTTTATTTATTTTGATGTAATATTGTGTCTCAGTTCCAAAGAAAGCATATGTAGTTGCAGTCTCTGTAGAGGCACATTATTTCCAATCCCATACTTTTCAGTTATGTAGTGAATGTCTCTATGACCTTTTAAGGGGGCATTCCAGCCAGCACCCTTGTAATTAGGAGTGATGTGCCTGAATTTGAAAAGGATGTGGCATCTTCATGTTGAAATAATTTTATCCAATTATTATTAGGTTGTATTTAAGTAAGTTAACTAGATAAATTTTATCTATAAGCTTTAAAAAGTGTATCCCTGGGCTGGAGAATATGGCTTAGCAGTTAAGGCATTTGCCTGCAAAGCTGAAGGACCCCAGGTCAACTCCCCAAGACCCATGTAAGCCAGATGCACAAGGGGGTACATGTGTCTGGAGTTCGTTTGCAGTGGCTATAAGCCCAGGCTCGCTCGCTCGCTCTCTCTCTCTCTCTCTCTCTCAAATAAATAAATAAAATATATATTTAAAAATGTAACTCAATATTAAAACAAGCATGGATATATACATATATATACATATATAGTATGTCAGCATTGAATAAAAATCTAAAGAGTTTTTAGAATCAAAACACACAGAGCCATCAAAAGAAAAAAAAAAAAAAGAAACCAGACACAAAAGACTACATACTCTATGAATCCAGTTATGTTCTGAAAAAAAGCAACACAAAGGGGATAAAAATTAGATCCATGGCTGTCAGGAATAAAGAGTGGGAAGAAAATTAACTGCAAAGGAGTAAAGGAACATTTAGGAGATGCTCTGTACCCTGATTGTGATGGTGTTTACACAGCTGAAAATACTTGCAAAATTCAGCCAACTATACAATCAAAAAGGGTGAATTTTACCTGACATAATTATAGCTCCATCAGCATAGTTTTAAGAGAGTCAAGCTACTATAGACCCCTTCCATGGGCAAATTTACTGATGCCTTGTTCCCATTATAGGAATGCCTAGGAAGAATAGCTTGAATCCTAGCCATCTGTAGAGGTTACCTTCTTGTTGCCAAGACAAAAGACCAACAAGAAGCAGCTTATGGAAAGAGAGTGTTTATTTCAGGATTACAGTTTCAAGGAAAAGTTTCTTCATGGCAGGGAAAGCATGGCGGAAGCGGAGAGCTGGGTACCACATGTCCACAGCAGCAAGGAGGGTGAACTGGGCTACAACACCCCTATGCACACCCTCAGTGACATAGCCCCTTCAATAAGACTCCCAAGGCTCTAGCAGCTGAGGATTAAATATAAGACTTAATCATAAGCACATGAGGCTGGGGGGGAACATTTAACATTCAAACCGTACCATATCATGCCTCTTCTAAGGGCCAGTCTCCCAGGTATGATTCTGACTAAGATGGGCCCCCAGAACCTGAGCAAGTTAAACGTAAACAGTCATTTCAGAAGTATACAGCACTTTCAAATCAGGTAAAAGACCAACATACCTACACAGAATATTTTAGAGATTCATCATCATTTTCACTCGATTTAGAGGCTTTGTTCTTAGAGCACTCACTTCCTACTGTCTACAACAAGGTGTGTGTCAAGTGTGTTGCAGCTGCCATCACAAGATAACAGGAGGGACACCTCAAACAACAAAAGTTTGTTTTCTCACAGTTATGGAGGCTGGAAACTGAAACCAAGATGCCAGGGAGACTATTTTCTTCTTAGGTCCTCTCCTAGGCTTGTCACTGATCATCTTCTCCTGTATTCACTGGCTCTTCTTGCTCTGTGTGCATGTGTGGGTGTGTTTGAGTGTGTGAGTGTGTGTGTGCATGTGTCTAATTTCATCCTGTAAGGACACTACTAAAACCCACCTGAATGACCTCTTTTTATCTCAGTTACCTTTGTAACGTCTTATCTTTAAATGCAGTTACATCCTGAGATATATGGGGTTGGAATTTCAAAATAAGAATTTGGACTTCACAATTCAAATCACATTACTCTGCTTCCCCTTCCTTTCTTCCTCTACCCTGGGCCTTTTCCTGTTTTATTCAATCATACTACCTTGCCCATGATGTAAGTTTCCATGTCTTTTTTCATCTTTATGATAAAATATAGGAGATAGAAATTGGCTAGGCAGTTGAGGGTAACAGGTCCCTCAAAGTGAATTTTTCCCCCTTGGCTAGAAGAAGCAGGAAATATCTTTGGTCCTATACAGGGGATCTGGTTGAATATTTTGTTTGTTTGTTTTCCTATTCTCTTTTCCCCTAAAACCTTACCAGAGGATGTGAATAAGATTAAGATAGGTACCTAAACATGGGATCTTGTTATTCCTTCTCTCAAAGAGTCTCCCTTCCTTAAAAATCTGACAGGGAGCCGGGCGTGGTGGCGCACGCCTTTAATCCCAGCACTAGGGAGGCAGAGGTAGGAGGATCGCCGAGAGTTCGAGGTCACCCTGAGACTACATAGTTAATTCCAGGTCAGCCTGGACCAGAGTGAGACTCTACCTCGCAAAACCCCAAAAAAAAAAAAAAAATCTGACAGGGAGTTGTAAATGAGATTATGAAGTGCCTGGACATATGACATGGGAACTGGTCTGATCAGCTCAGGCCCCATCCAGTATATTCCCATAGAAGATCCCAATCAGAGACAGCAAGAAGGCTTTACCATTTCTGGGGAACCCCTCCTGCCTTAAAGAAAGAGTTCTCCCTAATTCCTACTCTTATGTTCTATAATAAAATCTTTCTAAACTTTACCCTCCATGGTCTATAGATGTTATTCATCAAAATTCATAAGACAAGAACCTGGAGGCCACTGACTCAGTGGGAGTCTTGTGTGGCTATGAACATCCAGCACCCTAACTCCTGAGTTTCAGCCCAACCAAGAGCTGAGAAAAGCTCCATCATGCTCAAATTCCCATACCATTGGTTGCCTCCATATCACCTTGGAAACCTCCTTGATTGTCTCCATGTCAAAGGTAGAAGGAAGCCAATACAGTAAGGATCCCAAACATCCCACATTACCGTGTTTAGGCCTCAGAGAAAGCATGCTGTGTGATGTTTTGGCATATTCCTTTAATTCAGTATATTCCAACAGGTTGAGCAGCTTTGAACATTCCAATTACATCAGGAACATTGAAAATATATTAATGAAAACTCAGTGCTGCCCACAGCACACAGCACTATACTTACACCACCCTGCTTCTGGATGAGTAGAAGAAGAAGGGTTAGTTATGAGGATAAGAGCACGTGTGAAGCAAATGCTTGTCCAGCTTGTTCACATAAGTTTCTGTAGCTGGTATAAAGAGTTGATATTAAGTCAGTTCCTTATAATAATTTATCTCTGAGCAGCCTAATTGTGGTCATTTGAATGTATGACCCCATAGACTCAAGCTTGAATCTTGAGTCTCCAATGGATATTAAACATTCTAAGATATCACAAATAAGCAATCTAATGATATACTTAAAGTGCTAGGAAAACAACAAGATGCCAATCACAAACTTAATACATACCAAGAAATAATTAAGATTGCATCAGAAATTAATGAAATGGAAACTAAAAGAACAATACACAAGATCAACCAATCAAAGAGTTGGTGCTTTGAAAATGCTAACAAGACTAACAGACTCCTAGCCAAATTAAACAAAAGAAAGAGAGAGAGAAGGCCCAAATCAATAGATTTAGAGATAGGAAGAAAATATTACAACAGACCCCAATGAAGTCCAGATCACTGGGGAATACTAACAAGCAATTATAGTCCAAAAAGTTTCAAAAACTAAACGAAATGGATAATTTTCTAAAAGCATGTGATCTACTAACGTTAAAGCCAGAAGATTGAAATAATTTAAACAGATCTACAATAAGAAAAAGATTGATGCAATAACTGAAAGTCTCCCCCAAAAGGAAAGCCCAGGACCAGATGGATACACTGTTGAATTTTATCAAATTTTTATGGAAGATCTAATATGAAAACTTCTCAAACTGTTCCATGACATCAGAAGAGAAAAAATACTGCCAAACTCAATCTGTGAAGCCAGTATTATCCTGATACCAAAAGTGTGTGAAGACTGCCAATCAATAAATGAGCCAATGAAATGAACAGATAGTTCTCAAAAGAAAAAATATAGCCAACAGATATTTTTTTCGATGCTCAATATTCTTAGCAACCAGCCAGAATGGCTATCATTCAAAATACCAGTGACAACAGATGCTAGCCAGGTTGTGGGGAAAGGGGAACTCTTACTGTTGGTGGGCATGTAAACTGGTGCAACCACTATGGAAATCAGTGTGCAGGTTTCTTAAAAAGCTAAAAATTTGTTTTGAGTGGTACCTTTAATCTCAGTGCTTGGGAGGCAGAGGTAGGAGGATCACTTTGAGTTCAAGACCAGCCTGGGGCTATAGAGTGAGTTCCAGGTCAGCTTGGGCTAGAGTGAGACCCTGCCTTCTGAAAAAAAAAATTCTAAAAGTTGAGCTACCATATGACCAAGGTGTACCACTCCTGGGCATATGCCCGGAGGACTGTATTAGCCAATAGCAATATCAATGCTTATTGCTGCTCTATTCACAATAGCTAAGAAATGGAATCAACCTAAATGGCTATTAGGTGATGGCAAGATAATGAACATATGGTTCATACACACAATGGAATTTTATTCAGCTGTAAAGAAAAATGAAGTTATAAAATTTGCAGGAAAATAGATGGAATTAGAAAAAAATGTGCTAAGTGAAATAACCCAAGTCCAGAAAGAAATGTATCACATATTCTCTCCCATATATAGATGCTATCTTTTATTGTTTATATATATGTAAATAAACAGATGTGAGACTGAGGATAGGAGGCCATGAGAACAGAACACAAGGTGATGAGAAGGTGGACAAGTCAAATGGAAACATGTCTTATGAAAGTAGAAAGGAGGCTAAGTTGGAAGAGAGGGCACAAGGAAGGAAGGGAAACAAAAAATTTATTTGAAAACACTATAATAAAATCTAATTATTTGTATGCTGAGACAATTTTTTTAAGTGATAAGGGGGCTGGAGAGATGGCTTAGTGGTTAAGGCTCCTGCCTCCTAAGCCTAAGAACGCTGGTTCCAATCTCCAGTGATTCCAATCTCCAGGTCCCACATTTAGCCAGATGCAAAGTGACATAAGGGCGCAATGCCACACTTGACCACAAGGGGGGCGCACACATCTGGATTTTGTTCACAGCAGCTGAGAGGCTGCTGACGCGCCCATTTCTATCTGTCTTCCTCTCCCTCTCTGTCTCTCTCTGTGTCTCTCTCAAAAAAAAAAAAAAAGTGATAAGGTCATAGTTGCATGTAGGCACAGTTGAAGGTTGGTTAAAGACACACGATCAGGATGGTGGCAATGAAGTAGCCTAGATAGGAAGGAAGGTGGAACACTTCAGGTCATGGCACACATGTCAAAGGGAGAGAAGAGTCTGATCATCATGGTGTTGGCTGCCCTGGACCAAATGACTTTTACTGTGCAAAGCCTGAGCCAGGAGCTGTGCACATCATGGACCCAGTTTTAAACAGCACTACCATTTGGTCCCATGGTCCCTGGCTTACAGATGAAGATACGATGGGATGCTCCACAGGATATTTACTCTCAGTGGCGGAGTTAGAATCCAAGCCCCAAGTTCACCCTGGCACGCCTATTCTCCTCCACTGTCCATTACAGTGGTCCTACACTGTGGTTATAACAGGTGTTACTCATAATTTATCATACTGAGTAAGTGTAATGGACTTTGAGTTAGCTGTAAACAGTCTGTTTCTAGGTATGGTTTCAACTCTTCCAAGTTATTCAGTTTTAATTAACTTTATAAAGTTCAAAGAAAATCAAGTGTGCAAGTCCTGTTAAAAAAGATACAACAAAGCTGGGTGTGGTGGCATACGCCTTTAATCCCAGCACTCGGGAGGCAGAAGTAGGAGGATCACCATGAGTTCAAGGCCACCCTGAGACTCTGAGACCACATATGAATTCCAGGTCAGCCTGGGCCTGAGTGAGACCCTACCTCAACAAAACAAAACAACAACAAAAAGATGCCAGGTGTGGTGGTGCATGTTTTTAATACTGTGCTCGGGAGGCTGAGGTAGGATTGCCATGAGTTCAAGGTCACCCTGAGACTATGAGACTACATAGTGAATTCCAGGTCAGCCTGGGCTAGAGCGAGACCCTACCTTGAAAAAAAAAGCAACAATCAGAAGAGCATAACTGATTTTTGTACCCAAGATTCTTATACCCGTGATAGACTGGCATTTTTGAAAAGTGTAGTCCCCAAAGACAGGATCTAGTTCTTCTTGAATTGAAGCAGCTAAGAAGGTGTGATCTGTCTAGTGGGAGTTGGGACAGAGCAACAAGAAGTGTGCAGATAGGATGTATTTGGTTACAATATCACCCAGAGCACTTAAGGGATTCCCATAATGCTTGCTGCAAACTGAAAAGGTCTATAAGAACAATGGGGAAGACTTCAGAAAGGAAGTAGACTAGAAGGAGCCTCCAGGGACAGCTATGGGGCAGTGTGAAAGTGCTATTTGGCCCGGACCCTGAGAACCTTGGCACAGACATGGCAGCACGGATGGCTGTGGTCCGTGAGTCAGAGTCTCAAGCTCCCAGCCAGTCCTTCCCTAATTCTGGCATCTCAGCTTTTGCGTTTCCATGGCTGTGACTCAGACCCAGTTGTCCTGGGTGGGAAGGGGGTAGGGCAAATTATTACGTCAGAAAGGAAAGGAAGGATGACTGGTGATCACGATGCTTGCCCTGGGGAAAAGACACCTGCCTGCCTGACCCTGCCTCTGTCTGTAACTCCTATCTCTGTTGCCATAGGGCCGCTGATTCACCCAGCCTAGGACCTAAGACGCAATACCTACACCCCCCGCTCTGCCCCACTTCAGATCCTAGCCCTAACATTGAAGCAGCTCCAGACTGTTTTCAGAACCTGTGCCCAGCTCTGTCCTTATACATATGCTTCAGAGCGGGCCCTGATTCTCTCATGTGGACCAGCTGGAACCTCACAACCAGCCTTCCGTTCTACCCAGTCTACAGTCCACCGTGAGTTACCAAAGACAGAATCTTCCTGTCATTTCTCTGCTGCCTAATGCCAGAGGCATCTTTCTAACTGGAGGCTTACTTCTAAATTCCTAGAATCCAGCGACATAATTTCAGTTTTATAGCATGTAGCAGAGACAGTTGTTAACAAATATTCTCTATGTGACCCTGGGAGCAATCAGATTGAGGGAGGTAGCAAATTTTATCATCTCAGTGAAATAAAATGCTGTATTTATTCTTATCTCTGGCTGTGGTTGAAGGTTATGGAGATTGGACGACTTCTTGAAAGGAAAACAAATGAGCTACTTCTTAACCATTACAGTATTTAATAGGGATTTGAATGAAATTCATGAAGGCACATGTTAGGAAAGAAAGTATTATATGGGAGTTCTTGAGAATGTATGCTGAGGCCACAAGAATAGATTCAAACATAAAGCCCACATCAAAGCAGATTAGATTCAAAAACCACTCTGGTTCTGTTGAATAGCTATTGTTTCTGTGGTTATTTAGGGCTTCCTTTGCCTCTTTCTTTCTTTCTTTCTTTCTTTCTTTCTTTCTTTCTTTCTTTCTTTCCTCCTTCCCTCTTCCTTCCCTCCCTCCTTCCTCCCTTCCTCCCTTCCTCCCTTCCTCCCTTCCTCCCTTCCTCCCTTCCTCCCTTCCTCCCTTCCTCCCTTCCTCCCTTCCTCCCTTCCTCCCTTCCTCCCTTCCTCCCTTCCTCCCTTCCTCCCTTCCTCCCTTCCTTCCTTCCTTCCTTCCTTCCTTCCTTCCTTCCTTCCTTGCCAACCTGGACCTCATCATTCCCGAGGTGTATTTGCAGTCATATGAGACCTTGACCTTGCAACATATTAGTCCCTCATCCTGCAAGACTTCAGCCACAATCTTAGCCATAGCACCTCTTCCTTAACGACACTTTTATCTGTGTGTCTTCAGCTCACCATCACGTCAGCGTGTGACCTTCTCCCTCACAGATTGTGTCCCTTTCCATTTGTATTAGTTCTTTTTTCTCATAGCCATGACCAAACTTCCTGACAGAAACAGCTGAGGTGAGGGTGGCTTTATTTTGACTCTCGGTTTCAGAGGTGTCAGTCCACAGCAGGGAGAGCACAGCAGAGAAGTTCATTCATGGTGTCAGACAGAAAGCATAGAAAGGGCTTTGTAACGTGAGTTGCATGTCTCCCATTTCCCCCTTTAATTTTCCAATCTCAGGAATGTTTCCCTCTCATTCAAGTGGGTGTTCCCCCCTCTCCCTTAATCAATCCTCTTGGAAATACCCTCATACACACACACACATACACACACACGTATATTTTACTCCTCTTTCAGGTATGTCTAAATCCTATCAAACCTATAATCAAAGTGAATCATGACACCATGTCCGTTCACTGCCCTGACCTCCAAGAGATGATCACCACTTCAGTGCCATTGGAACTACCCTTCCAGGCTTCCTAACTGGCAATGATTATTTATCCAAGTGTCCCCTTTTCCCGATCTCAAGTGTGTTGAGCCCACTTGCTCCTCAGAGTCACTGTGCTGCAGTCATCTCTGCTGGCACTCCTCAGTCCTTCTTTAGCAATCTCTCCCACAATTCAGGTCATTCCCCCTCTTCTTCTGCTGCGTGTCTCCACAGCATTCATCCTGCACCACGTATTGTGTGGCATTCATTATGTGATTTCCCCCAGGAGACTACAAGTTCTGTGAAGTCAGGGACTTTGTCTCACAAGGTAAAGCCAGCTTCTGACACGTTAGTCAGCACTGAAAAATATTTCCAAATGAAGAAAAACGAAGTGATCAGTTCTTTAAATCATCAAATCTGAAGCCTAGTCTCCAAATGTCAGCCACTGTCATCATAAAGCCATGGGGTGAGAAAGCAACTCAGGGGATGCATTCTAGCTCAGTTTTCTCATCCAACCAAAACAAAAGGCAGTGGTCTCAAGTGATGTAATGCCTTACCAGGTGAGTTCAAAGACCCAGTGTGACCCCTGGGCTTTAACTCCTAGCACAGGGCCTTATAGTATGTTACTCAATGAGTATCAAATTGAGTTAAAACTAGGAAAGGCTGGACAGTTTGCTGTCTGTGTAGGCACCTTTCTTTCCTGAAATAAACTAGGCTTGAAAGGCATGGACCTATTGAGAGTCACTGGAGAATTATAACTCCTAAGGATCTAAAGTCTCATCTTGACACATGGGCCCTGTGAGTGGAATCAGAGCTTTTAATAATACAGCTATCTGACTCTCCTGACTGGACACCCCCAAATCTGCAGAGTTGGCACTGTTTGCTATTGGCAAAGGATGTTAAGAGTCAAAGGAAGAAGGAATTCTTTAGGCCAGGAGTGCTGAGAACGTGCTATAGTTTGGATAAGTGTCTCCCAAAGCCCATATGTTAAAGGTTTGCTCCCCAGCCATGAACCATTAGGAAGGAGATCTCAGTAGAAGAAAGTTAGGCCATTTGGCAAATTCCTTTGAAGGGGATATTGAGACCTGGGCCTCTATGTTGCCCTCTCTTGTTACTGTAGTTGTTAATGTCAGAGCCCAGTCCTTGACAGCCTTAACAAGCTAGATTTGGCCACTCATCCTCAATAGGTCAATTAAAGAGAGAAGTCATAATGAAAAGCAGAGAAAGATTTATTCAATGTGGCCACACAGAAAAGAGAAACAAGGATAGAGATGGATCAGTTTAAAGGCACTTGCTCGCTTACTCAAAAAGAGGAACAAGGAGGTCCAGTGGCTGCCCCCTCCTATACACACAAGTCTATCTTCAGGGTTGTGACTTGAGGCTTAGGATTAAAATGAGGGCAAGAAGTACGCATAACTAAAGGTCCTGGTCTCACCCATCATTGAGCCATGATTGTCTTGTCTCCAGGCTCTCCTGAAAGGTGGTCTTCTGACAATTTGTCAGACTGTGTGAAACCTCTTCCTAGGAGACAAGCTCTCTCTCTGGCTGGTACCAGGGTGCCAGCCTTTTCTTCCTCCCAACATGAGAAATCCCTCTCTCTCTCTCTCCTTTCTCTGTCTATCTGTCTCTGCTTTCTCCTCTCTCTGAATATCTTTGCTCCACCATGCATTCCTAGCAATGATCTGCTGACTTATCACAGGCCCAAAGCATGTGGCCAGTGAAGTGTGGACTAAAACCTCTAAAATTGAACCAGAATAAGCCATTCCTCCTTTTATTACCTCAAGTATTTTGTTGTATTAATGAGAAGCTGGCGAAGAGCAAGTGATTGCTAGGGAAACATAAGGACATTTCAGACTTGGTGTGCAGGTACTAATGGAAGGGTTGAGGAACCCACGTTCGCTCCCTCCTCAGATTTGCATAGTAAGGCAGTGATTGAAATTGTCTAGACATGCGCTTGTAAAATCCCTACTATTGTTAGGGATAGTCAGGGTCTACTCACAAGTTCTTGGCACATATTCCTGGACTTCTAGTCCTAAATTATGTATGTGTCGCTCATGTCTAATCAGTGTCTTGAATGAGGGCGAAGCTCAGGGAACCTAGTGCGGTTTCTGCTCATGACTTGCTCACGTCTCCTTTAGGTAAACAAGCATCACATCTTCTGTAGGTGCACTTCAGCTGAGAAGAGTTAGGAGTACGGACACCTCTTTGGATATATAGTCAACAGTCAACAAAAGTTCCAAAGCATGATTCATGTTGTCCAGTACAGACCCAAGTACCACCTCTCTCCTCTCTTTCAGCTGTGCCCAGCAACCTTCAGTAACTGCACAGTCCCAACCCTGAGTCTTGTAGCCCATCCACCACACAATCCCTCACTGTGCAAAGAGTCTGACCTTTTACTGAAGCTATTATGTCAAATAACATTATTTACTACCCTAGGTGTTTTATATATAATTTCTATTTGATTTTTGTTTGTGTTTGTGTTGTTTTGCATCATTTCCATCTCTTTTTTGAGACATGATTTCAGTTCAAGTTCTGATTTCTTGATGCTTCCTGGAGTTCATTCTTGCATTTGATCAAGTTTTAATTACAGTTAATCAACCTGTTGTTGAGATCTTCCATTTTCTTTCCTTCTTTCCTTCCTTCTTTCTTTCTTTCTTTCTTTCTTTCTTTCTTTCTTTCAGAGAGAAAGAAAGAGAGAGAGAGAGAGTGGGCATGCGAGGGCCTCCAGCCACTGCAAACAAACTCCAGATGCATGTGCCCCCTTGTGTATCTGGCTTACATGAATCCTGGAGAATTGATCCTTTGGTTTTGCAGGCAAACAGCTTAACCGCTAAGCCATCTCTCCAGCCCTACCCTAGGTTTTAAGTTGCATAAAACCAAAATGCAGAATCAAAATATATAAACTGTCTCAAATCTTTTATCAATCTCCGAGTCATGTATTGCCATAAAAGATAGTTGCCTTTGTCTTTCAGAATATTCTTTCTTTCTTTCTTTCTTTCTTTCTTTCTTTCTTTCTATTCTTACTTCATTTTTAGCTTATAAAAGGCCTAAATTCAATTCTCAGTAACACACACATGCATGCACATGCATGCACACATGCACAAATGTTTTTTTCTCTTAGCTTACAACACAGAATACAGAGTTCAACCATTATTTATCAGTGAACTTAATATCAAATTATAAATTTTCAACTCCTCTTTGATCTGGTATGGCTCCCATTTATGAACAAAGTAAAACTATGTCTGGCACAGCCTGCTTTAAGCCATGTCCCAAATGTATGCAGTTGTGCAAGATGGTGAGTCACAAGATGGCATCTAATGGATGGACACACTCAGAAATCTGTCCAGAAACACAGCTTTGAAGAGCACACCACAGTTCTTCAGGTTGGCTGTATTGTCTGGTGGTGGGTTGGACTTAATCCCTTGCCATCTGTCTTTATTTTGCTAACTTGCTCAGTCAGATGCCACACAATTGGGCTCTGCAAATGTCCGCTCTGCAGTAGAGCAATTATCAAGTCTCTTTCTAAACAATGTCACCACATGGCATTCTTCCTGCTTTGTGTGCAGCATGAAGCATTCAGGCTGCCCATGACATGCTTTGCTTATGGGCCATGTCATCTTCAAAGATTAGGAAAAATTGGACTGAACTTGAAGCCACAACAAGACATGGCTTCTCTTTCCAAATTGAGACTGTGACAATTGACATGTTCCTATTACATAACAACCTCATGCTGCACAGCAGAGAACACGGGCTGGGTTTGTGTCGCCCACAGAGACACCACTGCCTGTAGGGTGCAGCCATTCACTGTGCATCCTGAAGCTGTAGATGGTGTTTCGTTAGTATTTGAGGGAGTGGTTGCAAAGGTGAATTGTGAAGCATGTCACAGTGATCAGAGAAAAAAAAATATAAAAGGGGAAAAAAGGAAGGCATGAGCTGGAGGTGATTTGAATGAAATGTTCTTCATAGGCTGTTGTGTTGTGAATGCTTGGTCCCCAGCTGGTGGCAATTTAGGAAAGTTGTGAGGCCTCTGGGAAGTGGAGCCTTACTGGAGGAAGTATGTTGCTGGGGGTGGGCATCGGGGTAAAATCACCTAGCTCCACGCCCAGTAGATAGACTATTCTTTTCTTGCTGCTGTGGAGGTGTGATGCCTAGCTTGCTTACTCAGACTACTTCCAGCTGATATGTGATGACATGACCCAGCTTCCTGCCTGTGCCATGCTTCCCCCACCAAAATGAAACTGTAAGCCAAAATAAACCATTTCCTTCCATAAGCTCCTTCTGGTCAGGCGTTTTGTCCCAGCAATGAGAAGGTAACCACTCAGAGCTGGTATGTCAATTTCCTGCTTTCCATTGCTACTCTATGAGAAGGATACATTAGTAACTGCAATGGCCTGTGGAGAAAGTGTTTTTCTTTGATTGTCTGCTCATTCATTTATTCATTCATTCTCTCATGCATTCATCTACTAATTATGTACTGAAAACCTACTCTTTGTGCCAAGAACTATACTGTGTGACCTGCTCCAGGTACAGGTGGAGCAGCTCCCCAGTAGTCATTGGATGGAGCTTACAGTTTGAAGAAAAACAGATATTGACTGAACAATTGAAACATGGAACTGTTGTGAAAGAGATGACACCCTTTGACTGGGTCATTTGCCCTGTTAGATTGCACAGCACAGTTTAAAAACTCTCCAACTCTCCCAAAGTGGTCTTTGGGGGCAAAGTTTAGTTTCCTAACATCTATCACAGGACTCAATGCATAGACAGGTGCTTGATGCATCTCTGACATATAATAGCCAACCTTTGTTAGCTGGGCATAGTCTGCAGAATGACTCTAGGAGATAAGTTAGTCATTATTCAAAAAGTGAGGTTTAAAGAAGTTAAGTAAATTGTCAAGGACCACACAGGGAGAACTGGAACAGGACCTAGTGCAGATGGAATCTGGAGTCCACATTATGCTGCATTATGCACCCAACAGCCAGTAGAGAATAGCATGTATCATGGGCACTTGCACAGTGCAATGCTGAATAGCACATGCATGGATTTATGAATGAAAGGTCAGAGATGCCAGTGAATAAATCCACTTTGTAACTATTTTCATAGAGCCAAGCCTTCCTTTCTGATCATTCTCCTTTGTTCTCTTACAGGTTCTGTTTGCCTCTCCCTCTTATTTCATGTGGACTATCTCAACACCTTCTTAGGGAGTCCCTCAGCCCACAGTCTCCTTCCCTCTTTCCCCTCTTTGTCAACACACAGCTTCTCAAAATTAACTCTCAACCCCTGCAGTTGGCACCACCAAGGACTGACTGGGGCTTCTGAGTACTCGAATCTGCCAAGGTAACACGTGCCCTTCAGTACTCGTTGCCCTCCATGTAGCCATCATTTTAAGCCAAGCAATTTTGCTGGCTGTCCCTCACTCATAACTGGCCCATGTCTCCTCCAGACTCTGAGGGAGCTGTTCTGTGTTTTGAACACTTGTCATATATCAGGAACCGAGCTGAGTTCTGAGAATATGTTTCAGTCACTGAAGCTCATGGATTAGCCAGGGGGGCTGAAGTAGCAAGCACAAGGCACGTAATTGTGGCAGACGACTCACAGCAAAGTCTGGGTTGCTATGGAAGCACATAGGAGATCCACCTCCACAGCGTCCATAGCCTCCCCCCTGCCTCCCCCCCCCACCTGACTCATCTCTCTCCCAGGGGGAGTTCTACAGCCAGCCCTTCTTCTGCTTCCCTTAGGCACCTCCTTCTGGTTTATACAATTGGATGGCTTAAAGTTTATCCATACTTGTTTATTCATCTGCAAAATATAATTTCCTTAGAGCTTTCTTCCACACCTGGTGAAGGGCAATGGGGAGACATAAGAGAAGGCAGACCAAAAGGAAGGATTGTGTGGAGAGGGAAATGCGTGGCTTCTGCAGGACTCTTCCGTAACTATCCACACACATGGGTGTGTTGTAAAGAGAAAGTGCCATATGTAACTTAAACTAGCTCTATGCAACTTCCCTCATCCACACAAGTTTGGGTGAGCCCATAAAAGAACACATCACTATGACGGGTTGTTGTTTCCCACATCGGAACTGACTGCAGAACATCAGGAGATTCAGCCCCAGGATGCTCAGATACATGATATACTGGGGGGAGGGCTGCAGACTGTGAGAGAAGTGTTCAGGTCCCACACGGGAGGTGGGGCCCAAGTGAGCAAGAACTCTGGTCCTGTATTGTCAGACTCATTTGTGTCCAAGGCTAAAGAAATCCCGGGAACATTCACAGTGGAAGCTTTGTCATGATTTACTAGTTGTCTGAGGGAAGCAGGCTCCACAATGGATGCTGTCAGGCAAAACAGAACAGCTGGAAATACTTACCTAACTGGTCTCCTAGCTTCCCTTCCATCCTGCCGGACAAACCCTGTCATCCCAGCACCTGGCTCTAAAACTACTTTGTTCATGTATTTCCTCATATCTTGCCCTGCCTCTTTCCTTGGCCCAAATGCTACATTTGTCACTTTGGGACGGAAGTGAACCCATCCATTGAGCCTTTGATGAAACTCATGTCTGTGCCTTGATTTTTTAACTCTTGGGACAGCATACTCTCCTCCAGCTCTGAGCCCTACCACACCAGCCTTCCCAGGCCCCATTTCTCCACCTAGAGGCCAAGTAAATCAATCCTCTGGACTGTATGCCTGCTGTCCTCCAGTCCCACTGAGAAGGCACTGGGAACTAGGCTGTGGCTTTCTCCACGCTTGGTGCCATCTACTCTTCTAGGAGCCAGGCAGCACAAGACGGAGTATTCCTGGGGAAGGTACTCTTGCCACAGAGATTTCATTTTTCTGTTTGCATGTTTGCAGGTGAAGGGGGTGGTAGAGGTCAGAGACCCATGAGAGAAGGGAACATACCACAAACAAACTCAACACAGCTTTGGGATAGAGATAAGGAGACTCAGAAATGGGTGATGTGCTTACTAAGTTTGGGCTTCAAGCTAAACAGATTCCTTGGCAACCAAAATACAAACATGTCTTATGTGAATTATCTACTCTCTGCCGAAGCTCATGCGTTGGGGGAGGGGGAGAGAGTCAGGTGAAAGAATCCACATCTCTTAAACAGTGTTTATTCTTCATTTCTCACTGGTGGGGAGTTTACCTTCTAAACCTCATTAACTTATTATCTATGCCTTTGACTTCCTGGGTAAAAAGTGAATACAGCCTCACCTCTCCCTATCAGTAAATACCATTTAGAGGACTGATAAGAAAATTTACAGCCTCTTTGCATGTGAGAACAGGATTTGTACTGTCACCGTTGTGGAGCGTTTCTTCTCCTGAGGAACTCCATACCCCTGTTTGGCAGGACAACCTGTGCCTGCTGTAATGTGTTGGACGTGAATTGAGTCTCAGTGACTGCCTAAGTTGGACCATCTCAAGAACAATGGTTTGTACAGCCTCTACTATTTGGAAGACTCAGAGGTAATGACCCTAGAGATAAGAGGATAGGCTCTCAGCCCTCTGTCTGGAATATTCTTTCTCTGTGACTCTGGTCACCTCCACATCCTGAGGCCTGCCTCTCAAACAAAGCATCTGCAAAGCTGCCTTTGGAGCAAATTGTCAGGGTAAGCACACACTTGCAGTCTGCACTCTCACCTCCCAGGGTGTGGGAGGAGCCAAGCGGAAAGGGAGAGGAGAGGGAGTGAGCATCAGGGAGAGGTAGGTCCCAAGTGAACCTTGAACTCGACCAGAGAATGAGGGGACACTGTTCCTCCAGCCCCTCCCCCTGCAGAGATCTTGTCAGGAAACTGGAGAGTGGAGAAGGTGCTTATGACCATGATGTGCAGGTGGGATGTACACACCCTGTGTGGATCCACATACATGTGCACCTGCTACATGGGCACGGGTATAGAAACCCATGCAGTACTGTATACAATACAAGTAGTACACATATCAGCCTAACCACAGAACAATTTCCAAACCCAATCTGATGGGAAAAGCCCACTATATTCCATGAGTTGTCAATTTACCCTCTGTAAATCACTTAGCAGAACTTGTGATCCTGTGTAACAGAAGAAAGAATAGCAAACTATAACCAGAATGGAACAAAGGAGAATGTCCGCCGTTTATCAATTGTCATAATTGACATCTTGGTGGGGGTGGGGGTGGGGATGGGAGGAAAGCAAGAGCCAGTAGGAGTGAGTCAGGCCTGGCAGGCCTCTCAGAAAGTTTCAGCTGGCTGGTGTTGAACAGCAGAATCCAGAATAGAGAGCCGGCTGTGTGGCTGCCTCCACCCCTTCCAGGAGTGGCTTAGCAGGAGGTGTAAGACAATTTGTTGGCAGAGACACGTTTCTTGGAAATGGGAGCAGATTTATGACAAGTGATTGCACAATAATATCTAGCCCGAACAGAGATCTTGTGCAATTACCAGAACACTGTAGTACTACTGTAAATTTACATAACAAATATCTTACTCAATGAGAATAAGTAACATTGAAGGTCAAGGGCTGCTCTGAGCTCTTCGCATCTATCAACTTAACCTACACAAGAGCCCAATACTGCGGATGGTGCTGTTACCATTCCCATTTTACAGAGGAGAAAACTGAAGCCATGTGAGCTTGCCTGAAGTCTGCCTAATAGATGCAAGGGCCAGGATCTGAACACAGGAAACTTTACTCAAAATTCCACATACTTAGTCACTGCACATATCTGCTTCCTGTGTTTACATTTGCATGGGCACTGTGCTAAGCAGTTGAAAGAAGCAAATGAAAATACCTTGAGGGAAAGGCAAAGAACATTACCTTCTGGCTTAAGCATCCTGGAGTGTCCAAAAATTATCAGATTCATGTGGTGACTATGAGCCTCTTGAGGTTGGCGGGCATGGGCAGCTATTAATCCTCTTCTCCTGTAACCTCAAAAGTACTAAAGTGAAGGGCTAGGGAGATGGATTAGTGGGTGAAGTGCTTGCGGTGCAAGTGTGAGGACCTGAGTTGCCAGCATCCACATAAATGCCAGGCATAGTAACTTGTACCTGTAATCCCAGCACTGGAGAGGCAGAGACAGGAGAATCTCAGAGGTTCACTGGGAAGTGAGTGTAGGCAAATCCATGAGTCCTGATTTTAATGAGAGACTCTGTGTCAATAAAATCAGGTAGACGAGTGATAGAGAAATACACTTAGCCTCTGGTCACCATATGCACTCACACACATGGGAACCTATACACATACAAATACTCATAAATACACATGTACATATACATGTAGAAAAATATATATGTTAAAATGAATTTAACCAGATACATAGATATGTACAGCAAGGAAGCACAAAAATAGACATTGAATTTGACCAACAGTTTAGATGGTCCAGCGAATACACACACACACACACACACACACACACACACACACACACACACACACACACACACGAAAGACTTGGGCTGAAGTAGATGTCATGGCATTCTTAGGACTCCCCTGGGAAGTTCTGGGTCAGAACAGACAACAAACAGGGTCATCTGAGAAGGAAGAGACAGAATGATCAAGGGCTGGCAATGGGCCTGAAACGTCAACCTTCTTAAGCTTTGTTCATAGAGGGAAGTGGAATGTATGTTATTCCTCACCCATCACCATTCTCTACACTATTCATTTCACCAAAGAAATGATCTTGGCAGGAAGATTGTCAGTGGATAATGCTCTTGCCATGCAAGCATGAGTCTGAGTTTGAAGCCCTGGAACCCATGAAAACCCGGATGCTATAGCAGAAGGATCTGTAATCCTAGCATGACTATGGCAAGAATAGAAGTGGACACATGAGTACCTCCCAGGAGCTCATGGAACAGCTTGCTTGATAAACACAGCAATAAACACCAAGATACCCTGCCTCGAACTAGGTCAAAGGTGAGGACAAACACCTGACATTGTCCTCTGACCTCCAAATGCATGCTATGGCATTGGCATGCCTGTGCACATGCCCACACATACACGCCTCATACATACATGCACATACACACACAGCAAAACAAAAAAAAGCAAAACCAAAAATGGAATGATCTCGCTAATGCCATGGAGAATGCTACACACTGTCTCTACAAATGCTGATGCATGATCAAGCGACTTCTGCGCTGGCCAGCCACCTGCAGTTTTGCCTCGTGGTTTCAATCTTCCTGTCTCGGAGTTTCCATCATCTCACCTCTGCATGTCCCAAAGCAGCCTCTGTTGTGTCACTTTATTATAATGTGCTTTTCCTAAATGATATTTTGTTGTTCAAAAATAAAATACTCAATAATATAAAAACATTTGAGCCAAGCTGGCAGCGGAGGCCTATAATCCCAGCTGCTCAGGAAACTGAGATCAGAGAATCACAGGTTCTAGACCTGCCTGGGCTACAGAATGAATTCAAAGCCAGCCTGAACAACTTAATGAGGCCTTGTCTCCAAATAAAAAGTCAAAAAGAGGGTTTGGAATATACAAATGATAGAGTATTTGTCTAGCATGTGTAAGGCTTTGGGTCCAGTTCCAAAGAAGGGAGGAAGGGAGAGAAGAAGGAAGGAAGGAAGGAAGGAAGGAAGGAAGGAAGGAAGGAAGGAAGGAAGGAAGGAAGGGGGAAAAGAAGAAAGGAAGGATGGATGTGCCACCATGCCTGGCTCATTTTTTAAAATTTACTATTATATCAAGTATGTAGTTCATGTCTGCTACATACAGATGCTCAATAACTGTGTTTTCTTCCTTACCCTACCATCTCATTTAGTTCTCAAATAAAAACCACTATAAGATGCTTATTAGGTATGTCAGCATCTCGGGTAGATTCAGGTTAGGAGCCACAGATGAGTGAGACCATGTGACAATTATCTTTCTGTGATTGGGTGAATTCGCTGAGAATGATCTGTTCCAAGTTTAACCGTTTTTCTTCAAATTTCATTGTGTCATTTTTCCTTACTGCTATGTAGAATCCTATCAGGTAGATACACCACATCTTGGTTATCCATTCATCTAATGATGGACATCTGGTTTGATTCTAGCTCTTAACTATTGTGAATTGAGCAGCTATAAACATGGCTGAGCAAATCTCTCTGAACTGAGGCCTGGAACTTTTAGGGTAAATGCCCAGTAAGAGAATAACTGGGTCTGTTGGTAACTCTATAGTCATCCTTTTTAGGAGTCTCCATATTGCTTTCCATAGTGGTTGTACCATCTTATATTTCCACCAACAGTGAATGAGGGTTCCTATTTCTCCACACCCTCCCCAGCCTTTGTTGTCATTAGATTTTTAATGTTAGCAATCCTTACTGGGGTAAGGTGGAATCTCATAGTTGTTTTAATTTGCATTTCCTTGATGATTAGGGATGTTGAACATTTTCTTAAGTGTATGTTTGCCATTTGTATTTCTTCCTCTGAGAACTCCCTGTACAGTTCTCTGCCCCAGTTTGAGTGGGTTATTTGACTCTTTATTGTTTAGGTTTTTGAGGTTTTTGTAGATTCTGAAAATTAGGCCTCCATCAGTTGTATAGCTGACAAAAATTTTCTCCCATTCTGTGAGTAATCTGTTGGATCTGCTTACTGTATGTTTGTCTGTGAATTTCTTAATTTGAGAATTACTTGTTTGTAGCATTTACTTATTTTTCTACTGAATTGTCTGTTCTTTTCTGAATGATTACATTACAATAATATTCTTTGTAATATGTGTTAAATATATTTTCCCAATATGTTGGGTCTTATTTATTTATTTGTTTGTGGCTGGATCTCAGTGTGTTATCCCAGAATGGCCTTAAAGTAGCAATCCTCTTGCCTCAACTACCCTAGTGCTGGGATTCTAGATGTGTTCCACCACATCCAGCTTTTAATTTTATATTTATTTATTTATTTATTTATTTATTTATTTATTTATTTATTAGAGAGAGGGAGAGAATGGGCACACCAGGGCCTCTAGCCTCTGCAAACGAACTCCAGACACGTGTTCCACCATGTGCATCTGGCTTACATGGGTACTGGAGAATAGAACCTGGATCCTTAAGCTTCACAGGCAAGCATCTTAAGAGCTAAGCCATCTTCCCAGCTAATTTTAAAAATAATAAAAACATACTTTTAAATTTTTATTTCAAATGTCTTAGTTAAATTTTGTGAAGTGCCTGTACATTGATATATGATTATAGGAAATAATATAGATGCTTTACCTAGTTTCTTCCAATGGTGGCATCTTCCACAGCTACAGTACAATACCACAGCCAGGCCACGGCTCAATCCTCCTGCTGCTGCCCTTCCACAGCCATGCCCATCTCCCTCCCCTCTTGCCTCTCCCTACTAGGGACCCTGGTTACCACTGATTTATTCTCTGTTTCTATAATTTTGTCACTTGAAGAATGTTGTAGAGGGCTGAAGAGATGGCTTAGTGGTTAAGTGCTTGCCTGTGAAGCCTAAGGACCCCGGTTTGAGGCTCAGTTTCCCCAGGACCCACGTAAGCCAGATGCACAAGGTGGCACAGGCATCTGGAGTTTGTTTGCAGTGGCTGGAGGCCCTGGTGCAGCCATTCTCTCTCTGTGTGTCTCTCTCTCTCTCTCTCTCTCTCTCTCTCTCTCTCTCTCTCTCTCTCTGTGGCTCTCAAGTAAATAAATAAATAAATAAGTAAATAAATAAATAAAAACAAAAAAGAGTGTTGTAGAACAGAAATCATATAGTATGTAAGTTTTCAAAACTTTGTTGTTGTTTTGTTTTGAGTTTATTTATTTATTTTGCTTTGCTTTTTCTGTTCACTTGGCATAAATTGTGGAGATTCACCCCCAGGTTGACTCATGCATCACTGGTTTGTTCATCTTTAATTCTGAGTACTGCTTCTTGGTTTGCATGTGCCGTAGTTTACCAAACCATTCACCTTTTGGGTATGTCACCATTTTTAAAAACATATTTCTATATTTGTTTGAAAGAGAAAGTATGGGCACACTGGGCTAACTGCCACTGCAAAGGAATACTGGACCATGCCCTACTTTGTGCATCTGGCTTTATAGGAGTACTGGGGAATAGCACCCTGACCATCAGCCTTTGCAAGCAAGTGCTTTTAACCACTGAGCCATGTATCCAGCCCCAGCTAAGTTTTTTTTTTTTTTTATTTTAGCCATTCAGATAGGTAAGCAGTCATATCTTCTTATGGCTTTAATTTTTATTTCTATTATAGCTATTGATGTGGGACACTTTGTGTATGCTTATTGTTGTTTGTATATTTTCGTTGGTGAAATATCCTTGTATGTTTTTTGCCTATTTTTGACTAGGCTTTTAAGTTTTTGCATAGTTGAGTTTTGAGAATAATGCATATAACTCAAATATTAGGCTTGTGTTAGATAAGTATTTTACAAATATTTTCTCCCGTGGTATAGCTTTCTCTTAAGAGCAAAGTCATCAATTTTCCCTTCTATGGAGAGTGCCCTTGGTGTTGAGTCTGACCCCTCTGCAATGAGTCCTGAAACTATTCACCAAATGACAGCCCAATGGAGGAGCTGCTCTGTGGGGCAATTGGCTTCGTTCAACACAAATGACCCAACAGAGGCAGAGACAGCATGGGCCCACGATGGAGGCCACAGTGTCTTGTAACCTAAATCTCATCATTCCATTTCTGTAGTACTGTCATGGTCACACAGGTCAACTCTGGCTTCACATTGGAAAGAGATGACACAAGAGTATGAATGAAGGCCAAGAGGTAGGGGACAATGGAGCTATCTTGGTTGCTAGCTAACACAGCCACCGACATAAGAGCTAAGCAGAAAAATAAGCTACTGATTTAATATTTTGGCCTTTAGCTTTGTTCCTCACATCTTCTTAAGCTTTCTTACAGACATTTTTCATTGTTGTTTGGGTGAGGTTTTGCTGTGTTTTTCCTTCTGTTCTAAAAGGTGAAATATGTATCCCTCTTACACTCTTTGGCTTCCGTACATTTCTGGTCATTTCTTGAGTTTGGTTAGTTCTATTGTTCTTTTTAACTTTGTCTATGGAGTATGTATGATGCTAAATTGTGTACTTGGATCTTGTTCAATTATCTTTAGGCAGCATTGATTTATTCTGTACTATATATGATTAACAAATTAGGGCTAGGGAGATTGCTCAGTGGTAAGAGTGCTTGATAAGCAAGCATGAGGGTGTGAAGCTGAGAAGGTCAGGTTCTAAGGCATGTCTGTCCTGTGGGGGGCACAGCTGAGTCAGCCAAGTTCTAATACTCATCTGTCCTATGGTGGGGGGGTAAAGATTAAGGAGTCACTCGAGGCTTACAGATGGGGACAGAGAGAAGATGGCAAAAAAACAGCTCTGGGTAGAGTGAGAGACTGTCTCAAGGAAAAAGGAAAATGTATTTTAAAAAAAGGATAGACTTCTACATGCATTCACACAGGGCATGTGGAGCAGCACACACACACACACACACACACACACACTACTACATAAACATCATACCACATACCACACCACACATACTTTATGTACACAGACACACAAAGAAAAGAACAAAATTAGTTCTTGTTTTATATTTCTCTTAACATCTTCTCCCTCCAAACTCTGCCAATGTTATTTTTGTATCTTCAAGTTTCCCTCTTCTTTCTCTTATAGCAATGTTATTGTGCTAAGAATTCACTGAGCTCCATCTCCTTAGAGTAGGATCAGTAAAAGGCCCCCCTGTATAGAGTAAGGGTGCCTATCAGGGAAACATGAAAAGAATGGGCTCTAAGGGTAACAATGAATTAGGTGCTGTAAGATGAAGGACTGACTCTGACTGGAGGGTAAAAAAAAAAAAAAAAAAAAAAAAAAAACCTGACAAAGTTGGGCATGGTGGCACACGCCTTTAATCCCAGCACTCGGGAGGCAGAGGTAGGAGGATCTTTGTGAGTTTGAGGCCACCCTGAGACTATATAGTGAATTCCAGGTCAGCCTGAGCTAGAATGAGACCCTACCTCAGAAAAACCAGAAAAAAAAAAAAAAAAAAAAAAAAAACCTCCTAACTAATAATGCTCACATGTGAGCTTATTTAGGTCTTTGGCACCTCCACCTCTCTCTGGGGCAAAAGCCCCAAAGACCACAATGCAGGACATGAATACAGTCATTTCATACAACAACTCCTTTGTATAACTCTGCATCATCCTTGTTGGTTTGCCTGAGTTGATTCAGCCCTGCAGAGTGTCCTGCTGACTCCTATCCTTTGCCCCTTAGATATTGGGATAACAAGAAGAGCATTGCCACATAAAACACAGGACTCAAATTAAATCAATTTGTAGAGCAGTGGATTTTTTATATAGATGCATACTCGATATGGCAGAGAACATATATGTAGTTAGCATTATCTTGTGTATTTGAAATGCAAAGTTAACAGAGTATCTTATATTTTTTTGATTGCAATCCTAGATTGGTGGAACAGAGTGCCCCCTTATCAGCAGGAACACAATCAGAGCCAAGAGCACTAAGTGGAGGCCCTAATCAAACCCAAACCATCAGAGAGACCTGTGGAGCCTGGCTATGCTAAGGGATAAGCCCTGTAGAGGGGCAATATCCACAGAGTTTTCTGCAGCTGACCTGAATAGCTACATCTGCTGCTTCCCCATTACCCCATGCCCTAATGATCCCTCACCTCTCTCAGCCTGGATATGCATAGTTTGTATCCACTGTATGTGCACTTGCCATGTATATGTTATCCCTCTCCACTAGATGCAGATTCGGGTTTGTGAGATAGCAGTGATATGACAAAGGACCTTGTGCCCAAAACTTGGTCTTCAGCAACAACCTCTGAAGGAAGCTTCATTTGTTATTGGAATAAAATAGGAACTTTCTGCATTAGAAAACTGAGCTGTTTCTAAAGGACTCACCAGGAAGATGTGGCCAAAGACCCCACAATTAATGACAGCTAAGACTGAAGTTCCTTTCTAAAGATGAACCACATCCACAATGCCTTGGAAACCCTACTGCTTTTCCATCTCCTTCCAAGATCCCTTCTGCTCACTCGTCCCACCTGTGGCCCAGTGGCCTCTTCTCAGCATATGAGAGAATGAAAAGCGGACGTTCCCTCCAGCAGGAGAATTCCAGGAAGCCCCTGCAATTTGCTAGAGAACCAGGGTGATCAATACATTTGTCTCTAGAAACAAAGTTCTGAGAGGAAGATGAACCCTTCATTATCTGAAGAAGCAAATGGGTTGTGGTTTGACAGACCAACAACCTGCTCAGCTTTGTAATAGAATTTGATATCAGAAAACGCAATTTAAGTTCAAACCTTTCACTTGGAAGTAAATTTGCATGGTGCACTACTTGGAGCCTGTTCTTCTCCCTGGGGCACGGGAGTAAGTGCATGCACCTTGCTCTTGTGCCACACTGAAGGTTCACTATGAGCAGGCATCGTGACTTTTGGTGACATTGTTTCCTTGCGGCATCTGAGCACCATAAAAGCCAAACCTGAGCTAACCATGCTTTTCACTGACCGAGAAAGCAAGGGAACTCTCACTTACTTTTGTCTCTAACGTTTCTTGCAGTGCAAGAGGTTTGCAGTCACTTGCAACATTACCACCAGTGAATGGCTGCCATCAGTTTTTTAATCCCTGAATGGCATTAGCTTTCAGTTTTCCCCATTTTGAAATCTGACGCTTACTTATCTCCTGCAAACTCCCCAGAAGAAGGCAGAAAAAAAGTCATTTAGGTAATTCGGATCCAGGTCCTAAAACCATCAGCTTGCATAGATAAAGCGTCAGGACTCAGCTTCTGCTGAAATGTAATGTAGCCCATGTATGATGACCCTTAGAAGAAATGTTCCATTTCACTCCAGTGGTCAGGGAAGAAGGGCATCTGAGCCTGACATCCCAGCCTGGAAGTGTGGTTTGTGGTTCCTGGGGTCCCTGTGGCCGTGGTTCCCTGGAGACATCCAGGCAGCTGTGGAGCAGGGTGTTGAGTGGCTGTGAGTGTGATGGAAGAAACACCCAGGAGACTGCATGAGAGGACAGCTCATTTATTTGCTAGGGGAGTGGGTTTATAATGTTCATGTAATGGCAGGAAGAAGTACGGGGTACGGGTCATGGGGGGATTGGCTGTGTGAAGGTTGCTGGCTGATACCTCATTAACATACAGTTATGTAAGCGAACGAACGTCACAAGGCCCTGGTGAAAGCAAAACCTAAGTCTTATCAGGATGTCCAGGTGCCCCTGGCTGGAGGGAGGGGGTGGCCTCACTCCTGCCAGTCTGGAGATTGTGGGGGTCTAGGCTCCCTGCAACCTGGGGGTGAGGGGAAGGAGTGGCCTCACTACTGCCAGTCTCAAGATTGTCAGTGTCTAGCCACCCCTGCAACCTCGGGGTCCAGGGCCTTTAGTCATGCCTGACAGCTCAGGTCTGCCTAAACCTCCAGTAGCCTGGGGGCCTTCAACCATGCCCTACATGGAAGGACAGGAGCTGCTATGAAATAAAATGTGCATTGTTTAGGTGAATGGCATTTCCACTGACATTTATCCTGGTTATGCCTTCCTTTCCAAGGCTGGGGAACAAAGTCACCCTCCCACCCATAGGTTCAGAAGAAAGCTGTCCTCTGCAGGCTAAGATGCCACTTTGGGAGAGAAATAAATCATGTCATTGTCAAGGCTGTGCCTGGGAACATCATGCTCTTAGCCCTCCTGGCTTGGCCAGAGTCAAAAGACTCAAACAAAAGTGCTTGTCATGAATTCCAGCATTCTGGCCTGCCCAGCTGGGTCCCCCCACTGCCCACCCCCAATGCACAGACCCAATTGCACTTGCAATTCAAATGCCATAAATTTTGTTCAGGGGACAAGTTAAAATTCCTCCTCGTTCCAGGTTTATCGACACTACTAGTGTTTTTCTTTCTTTTTCAATTATTTTCAAACAAATTCTGATTGCTGGAGGGTCTCAGAAGACAGCTCCAGAGTCTAACGCTCCCACGAAGGAGATGTACGAATAGAGCATGGAGCAAGTTCCTTAATTGCTTCAGGGTTTAGAGGCTCCGAGCCCTATGCTGGCCTCTGACACCTGTCATTATTCCTGAGTGGACCCAAGGGAGTTGGTCTACCCAGTAAAGGCATTACGATCTTCCCTGTTAATCTCTTGCCTTAGGGTCTGTACCTAGTCTTACCGCCATTGCACTGTCACTTCTTTGACACAGAAAAGGAATGCAATAATTGTCATGTGGAAATGGAAATGCAAAGGAGAATGTGGGTAAGCAATGTTATTTAACAGTCCACTGGACCATGGGACTATGCTGGTCCTGTTCTTGCATCGCCTTGAGCAGGCATCTGTATGTATGCACACATACATGTGCTCATGAGCTTAATGATGGCAGAAATGGAATTTTTTTCTTTTGGTTTGTTTTGTTGTAATATTTTTCTTTGGAAAACATTCTTTCCAGAACCCTCCAAAAGATAATACTTAAATTCACACAAAATAAAAGGTAAGATTGTTTAAAAAGCAACATCTTTGGAAATAAAAATAATGAGATTTTGAGGTTTTTCTTCTCATTCTCAGAGACTGATTTGAAGCAAGTGACTTTCTATCTCTTGATTCTCACTTGTAGTGTACATTTGGGAAATAGCTTAGAAACTGTCATAGAGCCAAGTGGATGTTTGGTTGTAAGTGTAAAGTACAATAGAATCTATGAAGTGTATAACAAAGAGCCTGGTATGTAGTCAATGCCTAAGTTTGGAAACATCAACATTATTTAGCTTGTATATGACAAGCACTGACAGTAGTATGGTATCTAAAAGATGTCATGCAGTCCTTACTGCACCCTGGGAGGCTAATACTACACCTATCCGCAATAAGGGGGTGGGGCTTCAAAGGGCTCTGTTGAGGACCACAGCTGGCAGAAGCAGGGGCAGCAGCAGCATTTGAATCTGGATCCCATTCTGCTCTAGGTGCCGCATGGAAGCCGCAGGCTGAGTTCCATGAGCCCTCTCTGGCCTGTGGTCATGCTTGTTTGGCTTACAGTATTTATTTTAAAATATTTTTAATCTAGTGCTCATCATTTAAAACTTGGGAAAGATTTCATAATTCATAATGTTTGGCTTTTCTCTACAAATCTGATGCTCTGGTCACCCTGCCCTCATGTTCTCTCATGTCCAGGATGGACTGCAGCTGTGCAGCGGGTATTATCTTGGGACAGTCGGGGGTTCTGATGGTCCTTGTCCATCCTCCTGCTCACACATTCTTGTCCTCAGTGGGAAGCCAGACACATCTCCCCCATAGCCTTTCCATCCATCTCCCTCACTGAGCTTGTGATGTAGTTAGGTAACAAACAACCTGATGTCCACATGTGGACCTTTTGTGGCTTGTGTTCGCTCCCACCTCTGTTGAATTGTAGTCATTTCTTCTTAGTGTAGCTCTCAGCACAATGTCCCTGACCCAGAGGTGCTGCTAAATTCCTCCAGGGCTCCCAGATCCCTGCAAGAATTCTCACAGTCACCTACCATTTTGTCCCATGGACTGCCCCCCAGCTGTCCAACACTTCTTACACAGCAACCTGAGATCCATCTTTGGCAAATCTTTCTTCATGGTCAAGGGCAGTTCCTGGGGGATGGGACCAGTGAAATTACATGAGACCCTACTTAGAAAGGCCCCTCCCTGGCTTAATGTTCTGCTACTACATCTTGAAATTCTTAAAGATCTTTAATCAAGGGCCTACTTTAATATATATATTAACGTTTATTTATATATATTAATATATATAGTTTATTTACTAGAGAGAGGGGGGCATAAAGAGGTAGAGAGAGAGAGAGAATGGATGTGCCAAGACCTCCAGCCACTGCAAAAAAATTCCAGATGCATGTGCCACCTTGTGCATCTGGCTTACGTAGGTAATGGGTCGTTAGGCTTCACAGGCAAGTGCCTCAACCTCTAAGCCATCTCTCCAGCCCAGGCCTGCTTTTTTATTTTTCAGTGGGGCTAGAAAATATGTAACTGATCTTACTCATGCTTCAGTCCAAGAAGATTTAATGACTCACAATCTCAGAAGGATGTCCCAATCTTTTTGAACCACAACACAGACATGGGCCAAACATGCTAGAGGAAACAGCTGTTGTGTCAAACTGGAGACCTTTAGCAACATACACAGTTGCCAAGTCAAATTGTATGAGGAGATCTGGCCCATGGGAGACAGTTCTAGGAATTCCCCTAGTGCTCCTCAGCTTCCAGAATCTTCCTTGAAGCCAGACTGGCCTCCGAGAGTACACATATCATTCCTACTCTCATTGCCAGACTCTCGTTGACATGTCTTCAGTTGCTGGTAATAATTGCTAATCCTCTCAATGTTTCCTATTGCTGCCTTGCTTATCACTACTCAGGTCCAGCTTCTCCACAAAGCTTGTGCCATGACAATGGAACTTCATTTTTACACATGTGATATTACTGATTGTTTAATCTGTGCCAGGTATAGAATGAGGACAGGGACAGAATCATAAGTAAGCATGCTTGCTCCTGCCCTCATGAAACTTACTAATGTTCAGGATGCAAACAAGAAGCCTTTAAAAGGCAACAAGGTGAGAGGTATCATAGAAATAAATGTATAATGTCTTCATTGTAAACAATTACCACAATCGTGGTGGAAGATAACAGAAATTTATTCTCCGCCAGTTCTGAAAGATAGAAGTCTAAAAACAAGATGTCAATAGGGCCACACTCCTGCCTTTGGGAAGGAATCTCCCTTGCCTCTTTCAGCTTCTGGTGGTTCCTGGTATTTCTCTGCTGGTGACAGGTTATTCTAATTTTTATCTCCACATGTCCTTTCCTTTTCTGTCTCTCATAAAGACACTTATCATTGTATCCAGGGTCCACCTGGATAATGCAGGATGATCTTATCTCAACATGCTTATATTAAACACAGCTCTACAGGCATCACCGCAACTCAAGTAACATCCCTAGCCATTAGGAATTAGGATGGGAAACTATCTTTTGTCGACACTATTTAACTATAGCAGGGACAGCTTATCCTGCACTGAGGTTGGGGAAAGTCTTGGATAAAACAACATTTAAGTAAGTCAAACAGGGTGGTGAAGTGGAAATGTTTTTGGAAATACTGTGGATAAAGATGGTTAATATATAGATCTGTGAAACTACCAGAAGCTAAGTGAGCCTTGTATCTTACTCTCCAGAGTCAAATCATAAGGAGTCTTGTAACCAGTGTAAGGAGAAGTACTCACGTGTTTTAAAAGGAGAAAAGGAATCTTCAGGCTTGGGAAAATTGTACTGGTGGGATATAAGGGCAAACCATGACTAGAACCAAGGAGACTGGCTAAGCAGCAGCTCCAAGCTATACATTATCAATTAAGATAATGTGGAAGGGAAGGTGAAAAGTCAATAAAGTCATGAGATTTTTCAGAGACAGAATCAACAGGATGTGGTGATCAATTGGGATGCTTATGGGAAAATCAGGAGGAGACCCAGGCTCCTGGCTTTTGGCTTGGGCAGTGCTGCCATTGATGCAGTAGGAAATGAAAGAAGATGCATTTTAATTGGGTACCATGGGGCTGAATTTGCAGTGTTCCAAGTTGGAATACTGGAGGCTCACAGTGCTCATTTGCATTCAGAGGTCTCCAGCACAGAAGAGGAGGTTGGGGCTGAAGATACAGATACAAACAGCCAGTAATGGATCGTATGCTATCACAGGGTAAATGACCATACTCAGGGAGACATGTAGAATGACAAGGGAATAAGGCCCAGGACAAAGTTCTCAGGAGCAATGACACTTACATGATGGGCAGTGGTCATGAAGCCGTGGAAAATAGCAGAACACCCAGACAGAGTTGACACCTAGCAGCCATCCCTCATGTTCATAGTAGATTGATTCTAAGACCCCTTCAGAACCAAATTCATAGATAAAAGTTCCTTATATTTGTATATAAACTATGTACAATATCTCTAGATTGCTTAGAATAACAGATATAATAAAGTTTTATGTAAAATGAAATCCTATATTATATAAATTCTATGTTACACTGCATTGTAACATAATAATGACAAAAGAAAAATCTGCACATATTTGGTACCAACACAATTGCTTTTTCCTGAATTATTTTTGATCTGGGGTTGGTTGAGCTCCAGAGATACAGAAAACAGACTATATTTAGTTATGTGTGATTTTAACCACACAATTAGAAACTTGTTGTCAATTGTCCTATCCTTTGTTATTCATTTTAAATTTTTCTGAACAATTTAAAAACAATATTGAGTTTGCTGGCTTAGCCTCTAGCTCTTTTCTACAATGGTAACCAAAGCAAGGACTGGGTCAGGATGCCTGTCTGGGAAGAAATACTAAAGAGTGAATCAAGGGTTAACTGCGTAGAGCCTGATGTAGAATAAGAGGAAGGGACATTCCCAGTGTCCTCTAATCCTTCACCAAGGCGCCACCACCAATGTCGCTGTCACCTGTCATTCTATCCACTTCTTCTTAAGTTATAATTATGTTTCTCTAAATTAAGCATCATGTGTTTTCTTTTGTTCTGTTTTTTGTTCAAGGTGTTTCCTTCCTCCTCCCATGAGCTGTTTTCCAGCTAGTTAAATTCAGCAATGTCCTATACAACATCCAACAATGATAGACACTTCTATATTTGTGTGGTATAATTTGGTAGCCACTTGTAGGTGACTACTGAACATTTGGACATAGCTAGTAGCACTGAGCAACCACCATATTAAAGAACATAGCTGGGCTGAAAAGAAGACTTAGCAGGTAAGACACTTGCCTGCGAAGCCTAAGGACCCAGGTTCAACTCCCCAGAATGCACATAAGCCAGATGCTCATGGTGGCACACGTATCTAGAGGCCCTGGAGTGCTCAGTCTCTCTCTCTCATAAATAAATAATTTTTTTAAAAAAGAAAGAAAAACAAAGCTATATAACCTTTCATGAACTCAAAAGCCTCAAGGAGCATCCCCTAAATCCCTTCCCCAAACCAGACCTGATGGCCCTACTTCTGCTGACACTACAGTTGCACTGGGCTACTAGGGTTAGTACTGGGGATCACTGAATGTGCACGTACTAGTTTAATGTCCATCTTCCCTGACAGAATGTGCTCGGGGAGGAGACTTAGAAGTGTGTCATAGCACAGTGTATGGTATTTATTATGTGCTTACTATTTGTCATGGACCAAACGAATGGCTTATTCACTAAAATATTTTACAAGATTATGAACCAAACAAATATGACCATGAATTGTCAACATATAATATATAATCTTGGGAAACTAGTAACTCTAATCAATAGAAATTAGGACTGATGGAGGAGGAGATTTCTGGTGCTGGATCTTGTGCCTATGTGCTTGACCTTCCCAACTTAAGGTCACTTTAACATTGCATCATTCTTGCCCTGTGAGTTGAATAGAAAAGCCAAGCCACACCATCAAAAGTCTCTTCTCTGAATGTCAAATAACTGCTCAGCCTCTTGAAGCTGCTCTAAATTCTGAGTTTGCCACAGTGTACAGTGTGCACAGTGATGTCCATCTTGTCATTCTCTTGGTGTTTATTTATCATATTCCCAAAGCTCTTCACCCAGTCAGGTTTTAGACATGGGCTAAGTCAGAAACTGTGGCACAGCATTGAAGGTCTCCTGCCAGATACTACACGCATGAATCGGCACCCTGTTGATATGTCCCTTTAATGGTCAAGTAATCCTTGCATGGGGAGCCCGAGCCAGGACGAAGCTCTGGCTTCATGGAAGCACCTGGGGGCTCCCTTGCAAGCTTGAGGATCTTCAGCTCCAACTTCTCAGCACTGTCGCCTTTGCCTTCTCTTACCAGATAAGCAGAATGTGGAAGGTTCTGTGGTCTGGCTGAATGCAACTTCTACACTTTGGGCAAACACTGGGCCAGGCTTTGTGCCCAAGTTTCACTGCAAATCCATGAAGGGAAGTTTCCAAAAGCAATGTTCTAAATTCTCTCCATGTCAGAGCCAAGGTCAATAGTCTCAGATCCAGCTGTCAGTCCAACAGGGAGGAGAGAAGGGCATAGTCAGGAGGGTCTTTGTCAGTTCCCAGTGCCTGCTGCCACTGTGGTGGGCTCCAGAAGCTTGAACAGGAAGTGGGAAAGGGAAATGCTACGATGAACATGAGCTGGGGAGTTTCTGTGTGTATGGGCACCTGTGGGTGGATTTGATTCCAAACCTGGGCAAAAAGCTCAAGGGAAGGGTGCTGTTATCTATTGCAGAGTCCCAGCTGGTGGACAGACACCTCCCCGCACAGCCCCCATGCCTTGTTGGGCAGCTTCTGGGGATAGTCACTGCCAGCTTAGCCCCAGCATGAGGGAAGAGGGGTGCAGCAGCAGCAGCCACACGTTGGAATCCACCTCTTGAATTCTCCCTCCTTTCAGTAATGACAGCCTGCCACTGGGGAAAGGCCACTGCCCCCGCCCCTGCATTTCTTAAAATGTCATTCACATGTCACGTGACATTTTCTCCCTTCTCTCTATATGTCATACCACTGTTGCAATGTTGGTTCTTTCATAAGCATCAGCAAATAGGGCATGAAAAGCTTGTTGGGCTGTCCTAGGTGGTCTAATTGACTGTGACGGGGAGTTGAAAACAGCCAAGTGTGGTCATCCATCAAGGGTCTTGGTGACAGATGGGGCGAATCATGGAAGGGAGTGGGCCTGGGTAGACGAGACAGTGCAGTGAATGATGTGATCAGGGAGGTTGCATTTGACTGGGGCTGAGGCAGGTGAACGTTCCAAGTTAGTGAGTCCGAGCTTACTTGGGGTTGAGAATGGCCATGCCTTTGCAGTCCTGTCATGATTTTGCTACATGGTTGTGGAGTCAATCCACTTAGGGCCAGGACACAAGTCCAGCAGCAGCCTGTGCAGTCCTCCAGAGCTCACAGGCTACATTTGCTCTGTGAAAACATGGATTTATCAGGTAGTAAATCTCAGCCCCTGAGACCTTTCAGCAAATCAGGCTCTTGGTCTCTGGGAAGCTGCCGCATTGCCCAATGCTGCCACTCCAGCCCAGATCTCAGTAGCAAAGTCTATTATCATTTACCTATAAGATGCCAGGTGATCGCATAGAAAACATTTCACCTAATCCTATTCCAAAATCTCTACCCTCTCTCCCCCTTGTAGAAGCTGTACTTATGTGAGTCACGATTTTGTCCTCGGTCTCTCACCACGTCTCTGCTCATTCATACAGCAGCCTGAACAAGTTTAAATTTATCCCTATGAGCAAGATAGTCCCCTTCTTTACACTTTTTTAAAGTTTTTATTTATTTATGTGAGAGAGGGAAAGAGGCAGAGAGGAAGGAAGGAAGGAAGGAAGGAAGGAAGGAAGGAAGGAAGGAAGGAAGGAAGGAAGGAAGGAAGGAAGGAAGGAAGGAAAGAAGGGAAGGGAAGGAAGGGCACACCAGGGCCTCCAGCCACTGCAAATGAACTCCAGACACATGTGCCATCTTGTGCATCTGGCTTACGTGGGTCCTGGGGAATCAAACCGAGGTCCTTTGGCTTTGCAGGCAAATGCCTTAACTGCTAAGACATCTCTCCAGTCCCCCTTCTTTACACTTTTATGTCTACTCTTCTAGATTCAGCACCTCAGGCCATAGGAGGTTGTCTCAGGACCCCTTTCTGTAACTCTCCCCATGTAGGTACACTGCCTCAGATCCCTTCTTGTGGTTGTCAGGTGGTTCTAATTCTTTCTTTTTGATGACTATTCATCCTAAGTCGTTCCTGTCTTCCTTCACTCATCACAGCTGCTCTCCTGCACCCATCCTGAAACAACCTGGGCATTCTGTACCTCTTCTTTCTATGACCCTTGCTGTCCTCCTCGGGAATCATACTTTCTGCTTTCTCAGTGAAGGGGTAGCTTCCGCGAGCAAGCCAGAAGGGGTTTTGGCAAGAGGAGACTGGAAAACTTTCGGCCTTTTCATTGTAAAGAACAGATTTGCATGCAATGCACGACCAAACACAAGTATGTGTGTAATATTAAACTGTCATGGGTGGGGGAGGGAGTTTGAAAACAACTTCTATGAAGGTTCCCTAGATGTCAATAATGGAAAAGGCTGAGAGACACCATAGAGATGTGTTCATATACCTTTCTCACAGCAGACTGGGAGCCTTTTGTTAATCTCCTGAGTTGATAGAGTGACTGATACAGAGTACTTCCAATGAAATGTTAACTGATGAAAGCAAATTGAGTATACATGTGAATAAATCCTTCCAAAAATCCTGAGGGGTGGCATTACTGTCCTACTGATGGGAGATAAGAGAAAAGGTGGTAAATGCCCATTTGTGCCCGGAACCATCAAAGTTCCAGAGTTATTAAGTACTTATGTGGAAACATTTTAAATTTAGGGCTTCTAGATTTTCAGTCCAATACTGTCCCACCTTATTTTCGAATGATTGATAGAATTTACACAAAAATAAGAAAACCTGTTTTCAATGAACTTTCAGCATTCTAAAATGTTCTGGTTAAAACATCCTGAGCCAATTTAAGTATCTAAAAACAAACCTGGCAAATCAAACCTGGGTCTTGCAGACTGGACTAAAGATGTCTCAGTGATAGGATGGTTTGATGGGACTGGTAATAGAGCAGGCTTGTGAGCATGGTGGCACGTGGATGGGTTTGTGGGAATGGTGGAATTCAGTGGGTTTTAGTAGCATGAGGGTAGTTTGCAGGAATCATGGCACTAGGGTGGGTTTTGGTGCTTTCCTTGTTAAAAGCCACGCAGCATCTATAAAACAATTTTATGAGTCAATCTGTTAAAGCAGGAGGTGTTGAATAGCTCAAGCCCATGCTTTATCCTTTCCAAGGTCAAGACAAAGTTTCAAATCTGATTTACGAGTCTGTTCCATCAGACATTCCTTATTTTCCACTCCTGACTTTATGAGCGGAAGCAAAGCAGTAGAAAAAAAATCCCTGCTGAGTGGCAATTCATCCCTCTATGATATCACCTTTTATTTCTAAGGATAAAACCTCATCTTTACAGAAAAGGCACATTAACTACAATGTGTAAAAGCCAATGAGTTTTCACACACACACACACACACACACACACACACACACACACACAAAATGTAATCACAACCTACCCAGATTCCAGAGAGTTCTGTATGTCAAGGCCCCCCTAAAGATCATTTAATCACCATTACTTTTACTTCTCTTTGACCTTTAAAGAAGTGCAATATTATAATACAAACTCTGTGTGTCTGACTTTCCTTGCTCAATAAATAATGTCTGAGAGACTCGACTGGGTTGTTGCATGTAACAGTATTTTGCTCATTTTTGTTGCTGAGAGCATTTCATTGAATGGATAGTTGGGTTCATTCTTCTCCTGCACATTTGAGTTGTTTCTGCTTTCTGATGATCATGCATAGTGCTATGTCTTTGGATAAGTGCAGACACTTACACATACTGAGGCATACAAGAGCTGGTTCATATGGGAAATACATGTTCTATTTTAGTGTGTCCTGCTGGGTAGGTTGAAAAAGTGGTTTCACCCGCTACTTTTACCATACATGTAAAGTGCCCAGATATTCTAGGTCTGCAGCACTTGGTATTAAATGTACTTTGTCTTCTTTTTAAAATTTTTTTAAAAAGATTTTTATTTTCATTTTTTATTTATTAGAGGGAGAGAGAGAGAATGGGCACACCAGGGCCTCTAGCCACTACAAAAAAACTCCAGATGCATGTGTCACCAGTGCATCTGGCTTACATGGGACCTGGAGAATCAAACCTGGGTCCTTAGGCTTCACAGGCATGCACCATAACCTCTAAGCCATCTCTCCAGTCCTTTTTATCTAAATTTTTTCATTTATTCACTTATTTATTTATTTAACAAAGAGAGAAAGAGGCAGAGAGAGAGAGAGAGAGAAAGAAAATGGATATGCCAGGGCTTCTAGCCAGTGCAAACAAACTCCATACACATGGAACATCTTGTGCATCTGGTTTACCTGGGGCCATCTCTCCAGCTTGCACTTTGTCTTTTAATAATTCCAGTTGCTATGTTTATGAGGCTCAAGAAAAGTTTGTTTTCCTAATGAGTAATCAAGTTGGAGGACATGTAGATTTCCTCCTCATAAATTGCCTCTACACAACTTTTGCACATTTTTCAATCAGAATATCTACTTTTGCTTATTAATTTGTACAGCATCTTCATGTAGTAGGTCACAAGCCCCTTTTCAGATATTAAATGGCTTATCCTAGTCCAAGGCTCTATTTTTCTTAATCTTAATGTTGTCTTTTGATAAACAGAGATTCTTATTTTTAAGGGAGTCTAAATTGTCATTTTTATATCTGTGCTACTTTCTTCCCCAGGTAACACAAACCTCAGAGGAACCATTTAAGAGAGCAGTGATTTCAGTTGGCTCACCATGCCAGAGGGCTCAGCCCATGGCTTTGTTTCTGGGCCTACAACAAGGCAAACCATCATTGTACACATAGTGCAGTGAGGTTCTTACCTCAGAGGAGCCAGGAAGCATGCTGAAAGAACGCCTGTATGGGCATCTCCCTTTCTTCCACCTGGGCCTCCAGTGTACTGGATGATGCCACCCAGATTCAGAACAAGTGTTGACAGCTTAGTTAATCTCTCTGGGAATTCCCTTACACAGACATGCACAAGTGTGCTTACTAATCTCCTAGGTATCTCTTAGCCCTATGGAATTAACAATCAAGATTAACCACAGCAATGCTTAATGTAGTTTTGTGCAATTTATGAAATCTTTAGTAGCTAAATCTAAGAGCATTAGCTTTCTAGGCCTTCTTTATTCAGGTTTACTGAGGTATAGCTAATAATACTACTCAAGTTGAAAATATGATGTTTTAATATATGTATAATTTTGAAATGATTGCCACAATCAAGGCTAATTATACATCCATCATCTCACATAGTTCCCTTTTGTATGAGTATGGTGAGAAGATTTAAGATGTACTTAGGTCTTATTCAATTTATCTCAGTATCATTCTCTAATTTTAAGTATACACATTTTATATATCATTTTAATTGTATTAAATTTTGAGTAAATGCCAAGTGCCTATCTACCAAATTTCAAGAGATTTTTAAAAAGAATTTGAAATATGTTCCCTGACTTCAAGATGTTTTACTGCAATTGTAGAATACATATGAAAAATAATCAGAGTTACTGCTAATGAAGTAGACACTTTGAGTTCGTGGAGATTGAGAAGAGGCAAGCAATATCAAAAACGGGCTGAAATTGTTAACAGGGATGCTCTTTTACAGCGGATGCAAGATTTGGAATTGGTTTGAGAAATGAATGACATTTGGAGAATGGAGGGAAGCATTCCAAGGAGAAAATCTGAAATGGGCCAAAGTTATGAAATTAGAATGAATGCAATATATTAAGGGACAAGATGACGCTGGTTAGCTTTCCTATCTACATCTGACTCATGAGTAGGGAGAAATGAAATGAAGTCTTGGGCTTAGAAGCATATGTACCGAAAGAAATTTCAAATCCACATTGTGGGTGAAATTTGCTATCTTTATTCCAAAGGCTTGCTCAGCAAGTATGTACCTATTCTTTTTTGTAGTAATTGGTAACCAACTATATGATTGCCTTAATCCACTTCCCGATAGAAGCTCCCCTACTGAGGAGACCAAAGTCCCTACTGAAAATGGTTTCTAATCTGGAACTGAATAACATTTTATAGAATGGATTGTCGTAATCCAGGCCTCAGAAAGTGGCCAAAAAGATTCGATACAGTACCTGCCACCAAATGTTTCTAAAGGGTTGCAGTTGTAAAACCAAGCCTTGATGACTACTCAGTACACAAATGCAGTGGCAGCAGCTGCCTTTCCTGGAAGAACTGGGGCTGGACATGGGCCTTCAAATCTTAGATCACTGACTGGGTTTTTGTTGCCCTATTAGCTTCCTAACTGGGGCATATCCTTGCCAGTAGCAAAGGAAAACTCAGCAGTTCTGTGGCAGCTCCAAACACATGGAGAAAGGTCTTTGGGCCTCATGGGAGCTACTGGACTGAGTAAGGCATGAAAACAGCCAGAACTGAGTTCAAATGATAAGATTCCTAATGGGACATGAGCATGCATTTTGCCAAGATTTATTCTAATTTTGGAACTCAATTGGAAACTTCTGAACGTCATGTTCTGTTTGGCTCTGGCAAGACATAGCTTTGCATTGCTTTGTGTTTATTTTATCCCTCAAGATCAGAGCACAATTCACTTGTAGCTATGTTTTTGTGTTTAGCACAAACCTTCATTTAGGAAAACAAGATGTTTTTTTTTATTACAGATCTCCAGGGAGGAAAAAGATGTACACAACAGAAAAATGTTCTACAAGAAAAGCAGTCATACCCAATACAGAAAATATATGCAAACAGAAGCACCCAGAGGAGAAATATTTTATAAAGCCTTAATATTCTGAGTCCTCCAAACTGTAGGAAATCAGTGAGTCCTCAGGATTCCCCTCTATCTCGGCAGTATGGCACCTTCTATAGCCCCTCCTCCTGGGGAAAACTTCTTACCACATTTAAACAAATACTTTGAGAAGGAACACTATAGCTTCCCTTGGGGCTATGTCCTCTGGCACTCACATTGAGGAGGTTTCCTGACTGAACCATTTCCATGTTTATCTCACTTTTGTTTACTGTGAAATGAACCGCTTGGTCTGTATTGGAAAAAAATGAAGTTCTCCTATAGCTAAGGTGTACCGCAATCTACAATTAAAATAAAAAGTGAGAAGAATTTAAGATGAGTTTTTACTAACACAGACTCTTTCAGAAACCTAACTTGAAATGACTGAAGCCAAAATAAATACGTACAATTATGAAAGGTAATTTATTGCTCATATGACTAAACAGACTTCTCTACCACTGTTAGGTGAAAAAGTGAAAAACTCTGTTGGCCCCATTGAACCATTTGCAGAAGCCCATGACAATCCCTGTGACTGGACCTAGGTCACTTCATATAGCTTGTAGTCAGGCAGAATGGATTTGGGTACAGAAGCCTATAGGTAGTCAGTTAGGGAATATAATAAACTGACAATTTTTAAGCCAAAAGAAATGTTCTCACTGTGTTTTAGTACTAATGCATTCGACTTTACAGACATCATTATTTCTCAAGACTAGAGGGACCAACCAAAGAGCGTAGGTGCCATCACCATCCATGGTGCACTGGCACCAACTACCCACAAGGCTTGTTCTAACGGGCCACGTGCACTCCTTTGTCATGAGCCTCAAGAAGGCAGTGCTGGGCTAGAGAGGGAGCTCACCCAGTAAAGTGCTTGCTTTCAAGCATGAAGGCCTAAATACAAGCCCCAGAATGTACCTTTAAAAGCTCACTGAGGTGCAACTGCCAGCAATCCCAGTGCTGAGGTGGTGGAGGTGGGCAGCTCCCTGGCTCACTGGCCAGCCCATCTAGCCTACTTACCGAGCTCCAGGCTACTGAGAGACCATGTCTCCACAAAGATGGACATCGTTCCTGAGGAACAACACCTGAGGGTGTCCTCCCACTTCTACATGCACACATGTGCATATGGACCTGCACACATACACATGCACGCACATGTACACAAATGTACACACACACACAGAGTCCTACATAATGACTAAAAGCATGAACTCAATTCTGACTAACTCAAATTCAAGTCCTGGAATGTCATGTGATACATTTAGCATTTGGTCTGGAAACATTAGTCTTTTCATTCACAAAGTGGGTATCATAGATGGATTTTTTTTTCTCTTAGGTTATTGTGAAGATGCAATACCACACATAAAGTGCTTGCTATGGTGTTGAACCTCTTAAGATTATTAAATGTGGGCTGGAGAGATGGCTTAGTGGTTAAGGCGCCTGCCTCCTAAGCCTAAGAACACTGGTTCCAATCTCCAGGTCCCACGTTTAGCCAGATGCAGTGACGGAAGGGTGCAATGCCGCACTTGACCACAAGGGGGTGCACACATCTGGATTTTGTTCTCATCAGCTGAGAGGCTGCTGGCGTGCCCATCTCTATCTGTCTTCCTCTCCAGTCTCTCTCTGTGTCTCTCTCCAAAAAAAAAAAAAAAAGATTATTAAATGTATTAAATGTTGAGTACAGCTATCATTATTTTCAGTAGCATCATCATAGTTATTAATATGAACTGGAGTGCCCAGGAGTTTCAAGGCTACAAAGTTCTTGGAAGGGTGATAAGCATGATGTCCCATTCTATCATCTCTATGGAACCAGAAACACCCTGCTGTGCATCCTCTCAGCTGTGTGCAACCCTTTCCTTGTGTGTCTTTCAGATCTTCTTCTTCTACCCCCAAATTCTCCTTCCTATCCCCAAGGCATGAAACTGGGTAGAAAATGCTAAATAATGGTGTCCTTGATACTTGTTTTAGACTTTCCAAAAGAAATGTCACAGGCAGCTGAGGTCCAGTCTCAGAAGGGGTCCGTGCTGTGAGCAGCAAACATAACTCCTCAGAGAGATCTCAAAGCAGTCCACCAACTTCCATAACCAAATGGCAAAGCAGTGTATCACAAAGGAAGCAACTGTGAGACCTTGTAGAACGATAGAGACTTCTCAAGGATTGCATTTCTACCTGTTCATCCAGTCTTATGAGATCTTCATGTGAAATGTTCCATGGAAGTCTCTAGAAATGGGGTGTGTCAACAGAGAGTGGTTTCTTCTGCCACTAATTAGCTGTATAACTCTGCCACCACTCACAGGAGTTCACGTAGCCTATAGATTTAGGACATTGGCCTTTTGTCAAGTAAGGAAAATTGCTTGGGACCAAAAGTGGAATTGCTCCTCCGTGCTCTGGTGAATGTCTATGGCAGAATTACCCAGGATTCAAAGTCATATTTTTGTTAAGGTTTCATAATATGTTTTCTTTCTCATCATGAAAGACAAGTGGAATAACACCTTATGTTTATATAGAGCTGGCTCTGGAAGCGCAGCAGAGTGTAGCACTTTCCTTCCCTGCAGAACTCCAGATGAAAACAACACATTTTCCTCTCGCAGCGTTTTAGGTTATACAGTTGTCAGGAGCCTTGTGCAGTCCAGAGCCTGGGTTTTCTTTGGATCCAAAAATGAAGTATTAGGTTTCCTCTCTGGTAGAAAAACATTTCTAAGCAAAAAATAGGGTTTTATGCACACTGTTCAAGGTGACTGCCATGAGAAAGAACTCAGTAAAGACTTTCTGCCTTTTTGTTGTTGTTGTTATCTTTGAAACAATGTTTTTTGAAAAAGGGTCATGTTATATAGTTCTGGCTAGCCTCAAATTCACAACAATCCTCCTACGTCAGCCTCTAGATTACTGGAATCATAAGCATACACCATCATGCCCAGTTGACTTCCTGCTTTTCAACATGAGAAAATATTCTCTTGCATTCTTTTTTTGTTTTGTTTTCGAGATAGGGTCTCACTCTAGCCCAGGCTGACCTGAAGTTCACTAGATAGTCTCAGGGTGGCCTTGAACTCACAGAAATCCACCTACCTCTGCCTCCCCAGGATTAAAGGCGTGCGCCACCACACCCAGCTCTCTTACATTCTTTAGACCCCTAACTTTAGTGGTGTAGTGCCCTGTGGATGTCAGAACTGCATATTAGCAATAGCAGTAGACATTATTCTTTGAAGCTTACGAATGTCCTGAGAGTTGCAGTCCTAAACATTTAGAAGCTACACATTTTAATGCAGGATGACATTATTTTCAAATGAGAAAGAAACTAGTCCTCAGAGAAGCTAAATGGTTCATCTAGAGTTATACAGCTAATTAGTGGCACTGAAGAAACAAGAGAGTTATGAATTTTAGGTTTTGTTGGGTTTTATTAATGGCATTACCACAGTCCTGGCCTGAAAAGAGTGTGGCTTCTTAAACTTTTTTCACTCATAACTCCTTTCCACTTAAGAAATTTTTACATGACCCTGCTATATAGATACATAAAATAGATGTACAAATTAAGCATTAACTGATAACAAATCATAAAGAATTTTATTTTAAAACAATTCTTTGGAATACATATAATTTACCATTTATTTAAAAAATGAAAGCCAATTTGAAAACTCTTTTGGTTGTCATTGTTTATTTTCACATGAAGAATTGAATTTTGGCTGAACATTGGACCCTGAAGGGTGAATTGTCAATACTGAACATGCGCCTCACAGAAATATGAAGCACAAAATGGCAGAAATATGTTTAGGGCCATTTCAGAAATGGTTGGAAATTCTGGTCTAATCCCAAATCAGGATTCATTTAGCAATCTTTTGTGATACTCCAGCCAGCAATTCAGGCAGCAATATTTAAAATCAAACATTGTAGTATAATGCAAGACAAAAACATACTGATTTAATACATGCTAGGAATGACAGTAGGAAAATATCAATTTTTTCATAACTAGACCATTTTGTTTCTGTAAAATCAGGAAACTTTGTACGTACAGTAAAAACACCACAACTCATAACATACAGTAGTAGTGTCAACTCTGAGCTGAGGTGTTTCAGAAACTCACTGACCTTGGGTGGTAGGACAGCACATGCTGTGACAAGTGAAGTGAATATCTTCAGTGTTCAGAACCAGAGCCTCAGGGAAGTCACATGATAAAACTCAGATAAACACTGCCAGTAACCCTTGGGTTTGTTATATATTTTATTTTTTGTTTTTATTTATTTGAGAAGAGAGAGAAAGAAAGAAGCAAAGAGAGAGGGAGGGAAAGAATGGGTGTGACATGGCCTCTAGCCACTGTATGTACTACCTTGTGCATCTGGCTTAAGCGGGTCCTGGGGAATCTAACTTGGGTCCTTTGGCTTCGTAGGGAAACACCTTAACCACTAAGCCATCCCTCCAGCCCTGTATTTGATTTTTAAATTCATTTTTGGCTATTGTGCATTCTGAAACATTTTGCTGTTGTCAATGTTTTTTACAACCTCATGAAAGTTAGAGGTGGGGGTAAAAATGTTAAGAAGGACTGATGTCTCAATGGACAAAGTGCTTGCTGTGTAAGCATGAGGACCTGGGTTCAGATCCCTAAGGTCCACATAAAAATGCTGGGCATAGCACTGAAACACCTGTCACACCCTCCAAGGCTCAGGGACCATTGCGGAAGAGGGGGCGGATAGAATGGAAGAGCCAAAGGAAGGGTATGACCTCTTACAATGCAACTGCCCAGACAGAAATTGGCCTCGATATCCATGACCTTGCAGTGCCTAGCAATACCATCGCAAGACCCTCATAATAGAAGAAAAAGATGATGACATCAAATTAAAAGAGGGACTAATGGAGAGAGGGAGGGGATACGATGGAGATTGGAGTTCTAAAGGGGAATGGGGGAGGGGAGGGAAATATGCGTTTTTTGTATGTAAGTATAGAAGTTGTCAATTAAAAAAAGTAAAAATAAATTATACAGTTTGATACTATAAAAAATAAATGCTGTGAATGCATTGACACAGAGAGTAAATGTATCCATCAACTAAAAAAAAAAAATGCTGGGCATGTTGGCCTATGCCAATAATTCCAGTGCTGGAGAGGCAGAAATAGGCAGAACCCCAGGGCTTACTGGCTAGTGGAATGGGTGAGCCCCAGATTCAGTGAAAAGACCCTGACTCAAATAAAATAAAGTGAAGAGTTATTGAGGAAGACACCAATGTCAGCCTCTACTCTCTACACACTTGTGCACCTAGACACACATGATATACACATACAAACCTGCATACACACAAGTAAAAGTTAAGAAGCTGTGATTTACAGTAGCCTATAGCTGTAACAAATAAATCCCTAAATGTCAGTGGCTTAACATAATAAACCTTTAGTAATCCATAACATAACAGTGTGTATGTGGTATAAGTGTGTGCATATTTATATCCATGTGGGCATATGTGTGTGGGAGCTCACATGTACGAATGTATATGTGGACACCAGAATCAATATTGAGCATCTTTTTCAATCACTTTTTATCTTATTGTCCTTTTTGTTTTTTTTCTTTCTTTCTTTCTTTGTTTTGTTTGAGAAAGGGACTCACTCTAGCCCATGGAGACCTAGAATTCACTCTAGCTAGGCTGGCCTCAAACTCACAGTAATCCTTCTGAGTGCTGGGATTGAAGATGTGAGCCACCATACCCAGAGCCCAGTCAAATTTTTTGTTTTTTTGAAATAGGGTCATGCATTGAACCTAAAACTCATGGATTCAGCTAGACTAGCTAGCCAGCAAGCCCTAAGGAATCTCCTATCTCTGCTTTCCCATCTCCTGTTTTTGCATGAGGCTGGAGATCTGAACTCTGGCCCTAGTGATTGTGTAGCAAGCACTTTACCCAGTGAACCCTCTCCCAGCCCGCAGCCTGCTTTTTCATCCAGAAAAAGAGCTAAGCACTTTAGCCTCTTAAAAACAAGTAGACAAGGCCAGGAGGCAGAGGTAGGTGGATCACCATGAGTTTGAGGCCACCCTGAGACTACATGGTGAATTCCAGGTCAGTCTCCTACCTCAAAAAACCAGACAACTCCTCAGTCTCAGTAATGCACCCTGTCCAGGACCAGAAGATGGACAGGTTGCTTTCAGGAAGACTTGTTATTATTATACTTGAGAGTGATCTCTGGCACATTTCCCCTCTGGGAAAGTCACCCAGAACCACCACTGTTCAGGAGACTTGGAGCCTAACTAAGGAATTATTTTGGTACCATTGTTATTCTTCACTACCTAGCCTCTCATTCCCCTTTTTGGACATTTCCAGGCTCCCTTCTCCTCTTCACTTTGAGCCAAAACGACCCTGTGGTTTTGAAAACCCTAATGATTTGACATCAAATGACTCCACAGGCCCATTGTGTTAAAAAATGTGATCCCTAAGGTGTCTCTGTTATAGGAGGCAGTAGAACCTTTAAGAGGTAGAACCTAGTGGGAGGTCTTTAGGTCATTGGGGATGGCCCCTTTAAAGGGATTGTGGGGCCCTAGTTTCTTTTTCACCCCCTTTTGTTTCTTTGCTGTGATTTTGTTCTGTCATGTGCTCCCACCATGATGTTCTCAGTTCGTGAAGACTGTGGAACTTTTAGAGTTGGAATCTTGCTGAGGAAAGTATGACACTGAAAGCAGGCCCTAGGATTTGATAGTCTAGACCGACCTGCTGTTCAAGCCCTCTGCTTCCTCCATGCGGATGTGAGGGTGTGACACCAGCTTCCTGCTCCTGCCATGCTTTCCCTGCCATGAGGAACTTCACCCTGATGCTGAAAGCTCAAAGCCCTTTCCTTCCTTAAGCTACTGTGGTCAGGCATTTTGTCCAAGCAGTGCAAAGGTAATGGATAGATCATCTCCTCAGGAAGCTCCTTCAAGGGCTCCATATGATCTTCCTAGGCCAGCCACTGTGAGAGCAAGGGAAGACCCTCAGTGGAGTCACAGCATGGGGCCAGTGGACAGTCTTTCTAGAAGCCCTGTACCCACTTCCTGCCTTCCTTCCCTCTTTAGGCTATTCAACTAGTTTCCAGTCATTCAGTGAGCCTTTGACTTGGCAAGACAACTTATACAAGGACTTGATCTGCAAATTAATGTTTACTATCTTCACCCATCCTTCAATCCTCCATAGTGTTGTATGCAATCAATAAAGTGGAGCCAACTGACCCACTGACCAGTGACTGTGGTTACCATCATATAAAACAGAATGAACACAATATGATTTTCCTCCCAAAGCTAATCAAAGATGGAAAGGGCTTTGGATAAGAACATTAAGTGAATACCCACAAAGAATCACTTACCACAGTCAGTGACCTTTTCACTGAAGGTAATAGGAATGATTAAACAGAGCTTGCAGAGAGGTGTTGAAACTGAAATTCCTTAGGCCTGACTCATGGCTTTTCAACTTTGTTCTGTCTCCTTTCAACCCGGTGGGGAGAACAAGGTGCCTGTCATAAGAAACTAGGAAATCCCAGCCTGGGGCCTGCCTAGGAACATAGAGGCACCCTGCCAGTATTTTCCTTTCATCATTTAAGGTTCGTTTGTGTGCCGGGCACTGAGGAAGCTACAAGCAGGTACTTGAACTCCTACCCAGGAAAGCTGTAGGGATCCAATAGCACCCAGATTAGAGGAGGCCAATGCCAAGGGGAGAGGCAGGGCCCATTTCCAGCAAGAATGGCTGCAGCCATCCTCCAAGATGGTCATTATTTTCTAACTGGAATTTCTGAACTATTATTTCCTATTTGAGCTTCTATACATATACCAGCCCTGGATAATGGCCAAAGATAATCATGGCACCAGGAGATGGGCTGGCCTCCTTTTTATTGTTGTTGCCTTTCATTTGTACTTTGCCATCTTCAACACCATATGACAGTGCAAGTGCCTTGTTGTTTGTTATCTTCTGAGCCCTACCCCCACCTCTGCTTACCCTTCGGCTTCCCCTATGAAACAAGAGACTTAAAGATAATCAAGCTCATGATGAACCTTAATTTAGACTGAATGTTCCTCTTAAATCTACAATCCTTTGAACCCAACAGAAAAGAAGGAAGTGAAACTGGATAGTCTACATAATTTGTAGTTAAAGCTGAGATTTCTGAGGAGTTACTACAAAGGGTCTGGTTTTGCATGTGTGTTTGAACACTGGGAGCCAATTTCTCCCCTTGACTACACCCATGTGTCTCTCACTCCTTTTCTAGCACCAGGAGGCAGACAGTCCCCACCTACCAGGATGCAGAAACACAACAGATCCCAAGTGATGGCGACCCACCCATATAGAACAAGGGTGGGGAGGTGGGGGGAGTGTAACTGTACAAAGTAATTAGTATAAGGCTCTGAAAACAGAAAGATTTTATGTAATGGGGAGAAAGCAAAAGGAAGAAGGGGACATTCAGCAGGGAGGGTAATCCTGGGCGGACCATGACCCTCACTTCTTTTCTAGCACCTCCTTTTGACAAAAATGGCAGTTGTAAAGTTGGACCATTTTTGAAGCCACATATCGACATCAGATTCTATTTAGGTCAAGCCTTCCAAATATTCATTTTTGAGAAGTTCAAAGATGAGAGAAAAGCAAAACTGAAATTCAATCATCCTTTGCCTCAATACTTCAGCTTTTGCTCAGTGAAGCTATGAGACAAGCTGAATTATTACAACAGGCTTGAAATCGCATCTGGAGCATTGTGGTCACCATGCTCAAGCACTGTTTGATTTCCAGGCTGACCTGAAACACTCCTGTAGCCCAGGCTGGCTTCAAACTCACAGCAGTCCTCCTAGATCAACTTCCTAGTGCTGACATTAAAGGAGTGTGTCACCATGCTTGGCCGCCTTTGTTTTTAAAGAGCTGATTTGAGCATATAAAGAGGTAAGTCACAAGTTATATCCTTTCTCTCCTCCATGATCTCACATAAGTGGAAGAACAAGTCACTTGAAATAGCATAGTATAGCTGACATTAGATTGCTGGAGGCATGTGGCAGAGGTGGGAAGCCCACTGAGAACAGGGCTAAGCCTGGTGGATTGTCCTGCATGGGAGAGGTGCTGCTTGCCTAACCCCCCACTATAGTTACTCCACAGATCAAGACAGAATAATCTGAGCCTGGATCTAAGCTCTGCACCAATGAGTTATCAAGCTGTGGAAATTACCAAGTACCTCGGAGCCATCACTTCTTTTTTAAATGGATGTGATTAAACCACCTCCTGGGAGGAAGAGGCTGAGCGCCCATGGGATGATGCGCTGCCTCCCACCTCTTACGATGTATGAAGGGGTTCTAATAACTGTACTCTATATTGCAAAAACAGGGTTAGGAAAGAAAAGCAAAATCCACCTTAGGAAAATGGCATAAAACAAATGTACTCAGCTGGATCTGAATATTTCCTTAGCATCAGCCACAGTTAATATTCACATCCAGCTAGAGAAAAGGTGGCTGTGATGTCCTAGCCAACCCTTTAGGAGAGTTTTTCCAGGTAGACAAGGGCCCTTGGAGGACCCTCTTCCATATGACTTCATGACTTGACTCTGTGGTTGCTGGGCCGCCCATATCAGCATCCAACTCAAGTTGGGCCACTTGGAACTACTGCTTCCATCTAGGACAAGTGTGTGATTGCAGCCAATTTGTATAAGAATCATTACTCTTTATGTCTATAACCACTTCAGATCCAAGCTCATTTTCTTTCAGCAAAATAAGCAGAATATAATGAGATTGTTTAAAAATAATATTTCAACCCAGTTAACATAATACCTGGCCCTTATGTAGTGAACAACTTGTGTTTTTATTTTTGACAATTTTATGCATGTATAGAATGCATTTCAATCCCCCACTTATCCTCTCTTTTCCCACTTAAAACCTTCTTCCCCGGCTGGAGAGATGGCTTAGAGGTTCAGGCGCCTGCCTCCTAAACCTAAGAACGCTGGTTCCAATCTCCAGTGGTTCCAATCTCCAGGTCCCACGTTTAGCCAGATGCAAAGTGATGCAAGGGCGCAATGCCGCACTTGACCACAAGAGGGCGCACACATCTGGATTTCATTCTCAGAAGCTGAGAGGCTGCTGGTGCGCCCATCTCTATCTGTCTCCCTCTCCCTCTCTTTCTGTCTCTCTCTGTGTCTCTCTCCAAAAAAATAAAAACCTTCTTCCCATTAGAGCTCTATCAATTTCCATGCCTTGTTTCTTTTATTTTTGACCCATTGATTTTAAATTAGAATCACTTGCATAACCATGAACAGAAAGTACTTGACTGGAGAGTGGACAGTCCTCTTGTGGCTAACTCCTAAAGCAATGACTTCTCTCTCCCAGCAATCATGGGTTTCCACTGCTTACTTTGGGTGGTGTGGGGCTCATGGCCTCTCCCTCTTCTAATAGATATTGACAGGCTCAGTCATGTACCAAATACCCCATCTGTCGTGGATGTAGTGGATTTGTCATATCCAGAAGACATCTCTCCACAGCTCCCCTTCTCATCCTCCTGCTCTTACATCCTTTCCAGCCCCTTTTCACAAGATTTCCAGTGCCTTGGAGAATGTGGTTTAGATGTCATGTTTAGGGCTGAGCTAGTCCCATTGCTCTTTGGTTGCCTACCAAAAATAGATGGTAAGTCCCTACTGCTGAAGTCATGACATGCTTTAGTTGCAGGAAGTAAAATCCGAATTAGAACTAAGCTGGAAACTGACTTCCTAGCAGCTAGCTTTCTTTGTGCCAGAAGGTGCTATGCAAGCTGCTAGGGTAGAAAGGCATTAACAGTCCTACTCCCTGTGGACTCTATGTGCATCATAAGCAACCCACAAGGCAAGACGTGTTCACTGGTGCAATCATAGCAGGAGAGTTAGGGGAGTAACAAATTGCTGATTGGATCTGAGACCCAATCTGCAGAAGAGAAGTCAGGCCTGGAACGATAAATCTGGCCCTGGGGGACCCAACACTGTGGATATGCTCACTGGACAGCATGTCAAACTATCTTTTAAGTATGTTTGTTCCCATAGATTGGTATTTCTTGTAGCAGCGAACACATTAGCTTCTTTATGCAAAGAGCAGAGATGATTACATGATTACAGACATCAACAGATGACAAAGTTACCAAAAAAATCTTTAAAGTTCATTATTTCTTGTATGTGTGTGTGAGAGAGAGAGAGTTCAGACAACAACTTTCAGGTCATTCCTTTTCTGTCTACTTCACTCTGGATTCCTCACAGTGTTGTTCTTTTCTGTACTCACCAACAACTTCCAGAAAAACTCTCCTGTGTCCACCTCTCATCTTGTTGTAGCTTGATGGGTTTGCAGCAGCCTGCCATAGCTTCGAGCTTAGCTACTCCAGCCACAGTTGCTAAGTGCTTTATCCACGGAACCATCTTCCCAGGCCCAGTGAAGAAATTCTAATGTTAGCTACATCATAAATCTTTTAAGGTGGTTTCCTAAAGACTCCCATCAAAATCCTGTCCAGTCTCTCTTAGTGAGAGTAGCAGGTGGTTTTCCCAGTTCTGTTCAGGAAGAAGAGAGCTTTCAGTGGAGGGTTAGAAACACAGCATGGTGCCCTGATGATGCAAGTCATTTACTCTGTGCCTACTTCCTGAGTCTCTGAAGCCAAGCCAAATGTAGTTGCACTGTTTGATTTTTAATGTTACACAGGTAGATATTTCTAGGGAGAGCTCATTTGCCTCCAACTCAGCATCTTTATCCTAAATTCATGGTGGGATACAGTCTTATTTTAAGGTATTAGCACTATACTGTTCTGTAGAGCTCTTAGAAGTCACCAGGACTTCTATGGGTCCTCTGAACTGATTTGTAAATAAGATGCTGACAGGATCACGATGTTTGGGATTGCATCTTGGAAGAAGAGTCAGCAGTGCAAAGAAAGGGGTAAGTGACTTGGTTGTCATGTTTCTGTCCTGTCATGAGTTGGTGGAGATAACATCTGTGGAAGAAGATGGATGCCCTATGCCTGGGAGAGGCCCTGCATCCAATAGCCAAAAGCATGCTGCCCACCAGGAAGACATGTGCTAAGCACAAGGACCATTTCCCAGATAACACCTTAGTCTAGTCGACATCTCCCCTGGGACTTTGCAATTAGCTTTGTTTTGCATGCTCACTGAGCAATTTTCAGCTTCTTACTTAGACACCAGAGGCACCCTAATGCCCAAAAGAGGTGCCTGAATTACTGGAAATGAATATTTTGGTTCCCAGAATGGTTGTGCCTAACAATGTAAGACTGGATTTCATTTTATAGCCAATAAATACAGTCTCTATAAGCTTAGCATAATTCAAGGTCTGGCAAACTCTAAGTACACTGGAAACATATGATATTTATCAGAAAGCTGACAGAAAAACTCCAAATCAACACTTTTCGCAAACTTTGTGCCTCAGTGTCCTCATTGACACAGCTAAGTAAAGTAAGTGCCTGCTTTGTGTGGTTGTTGTATTAGTGATTGAGTGGATGTAAATTATGTATATGTTTGTGTGTATGTGAGGTGATTTAATCTATGGAGAGTGCTTGGAATTGTACCTGTTTTCATAGCAACCACTAGGCAGTGGAATACTCACAGGAATTCCCTGCTGGACGCAGCCAGCTAGCATCTCCCTTTTCTAGAGTCTCTTGTACAGACAGCCCCCAAAGTACTTAGCTTTTTTGGACATTCCACCCTTTAAATGAAATTGATAGTTAGGCTACTATTATAAACATATGGTCTGCATGGTGGTGTAGGGTCTGCACTAATTAAATATTCAACTGTTGAATAATTTTTCAAGAAGAAATTCTAAGTAGAACAGATTACTGAGGATGGAATGGCCTAAGTGAGGTCAGGGGAAGAGACTGCGTAAAGGAAGGTGGGGGGAGGGTTAATCAAAATCTAAGATAGTGTGAATAAGTCATATGGAAACCTACTTTTTTGGACAATGGCACACCAGAAGCCATAGATTGTTAGTAGAAATTTTTCAGTGCCAGGGATAGGATACCTTCCAGTGAGTTGTTGGCCAGGGAGGTCCCTGATGCCCCCAAAACATTATAGACCATTGCCAAAGCACTTGGTTTCCCACTAGGAATAGATGGTAAGACCCTATTGCTGAAGACTCCACATCCTTGGGCTGCAAGGTCACTGAGAAATCTTGTTGGAGCTGAGCTGAAAATTTCCTCCGTGTAGACCAGCTGACAGAAAGATGGAAAAAAGCTATACTGTATGCAGCTCCATGGGAGAGAGAGAAGTCATCAGTGGAGATAAACAACAGTGGACATTTAAGCCTTAGGTTTGGCCAGCCAGGCCAAATGAGCAAATGGGTGCAATACTGGTCCATCTGTCATGGGGGAAACCAACCACTCTTCTAATTGGACTGGAGGCCCTCTCCAAGGGAGGGAATACATGCCTGATACTGAAAACCTATGACGGGGGAAGTCATGAGCCCTAGGGGTGTAATGCCTGCTGGTGTCTGGCTAAATGATTATACTATGCTCACCAAACTGCCAGTAAACACTTCTCTTAATGTTCATACCCATATATTAATGCTACTCTCACTTTTGGTTAGAGAAGTTTCTCTTTTCAGATTGTGGTGACCTCTGGGATGACTCAAAAGGCATCATAGTGCTGAGAAGAAGTGACAGAGGAGTGCTCAGCACTGAAACATCTCTATCATACTTTCCAAGGCTCAGAGTCCATTGTGGAAGAGGTGGCAGGAAGAATGTAAGAGCCAAAGGAAGGGTAGGACTCCTTACAATGCACTCTTCTAGCCACAAAATGGTCTGGATATCCATGACCTTGCAGTGCCTGACACTACCTATATAACACCAGACCAGTATAATAGGAGGAAAAAATGATGACATAAAAACAAAAGAGAGACTAATTAAGAGGGGGAGGGGATAAGATGAAGTGTGGAGTTGCAAAAGGTAAAGTGGGGGAGGAGCGAATTATCATGATTTATTGTCTATAATTATGGATGTTGTCAATAATAAGAAAAGAAGAAAAGAAAGAAAAAAAGAGATCCTGCATTTTGTTTTGCACTTGGCCCCTGCTATGCTTTAGGTAAGTGTTCACCTGGAGCACTATGTGCTAAAGGCTTGGGCCCCAGCCAGGACACTCTTGGGAGGTCATGGGATCATTATGTAATGAGTACTAGTGAGAGGTCATAGGTAACTGGAGCATGTCACCAGAGTGGATTGCAGGAGTCTGATCTGTTCCTTTCTTTTTTGACCGCATGCTGAGGTAAGCAGCTTTCCCCCACCATGAGCTCCCTGTCTAATGTGCTGCCACAGGTTTAAAGCACTGGGGCCAGCAGGCCATGCACTGAAACTGTAAGCCAAAATAAACCCTTCCTCTTTGTAAGGTGATTATCTCAGGTATTCTGTTATAGTATTGGAAACCTGATTAACCCAGACCCACAAATCAGGTAGCTGATCCTAGTTATACAAAATGAAAGACTAGTCATGGTTCTTAAGCAACAGCTTCCCTCCCAGGTGGTGCTCTTCCTTCCATGTTTATAGAGATCATGACAAGAGGGGTAGAATTATTTGAGCTACAGACCTAGCCTTGCAAATGAGCAAGCTGGTGAGTTCTTAGGCATGTAGCACTATTTCTGAGCTGTAGGCAGTAAGTGTTCTTTCAGTGGTCTTAGAAGGCTTGTGGCAAGCCTTAAGAAACTGCTCATTTCCATCTCTGTCTCCACTTCACTCACCCATAACAAACTCTCTTCATGATTTCTTGAGAGATGATTTCATCAGTGTGGCCTTCAGCATAGGCAGTGAGCCCACAAGTGCTCATTCCAGGAGCCCTGAGAGAGGAAGATCCCTTGTCTGGGTCCTCACAGTGAGTGCCACAACAAGGGCTGAAGAAGGGACAGGTGCTTCAGAAAAATAATTGTTGCTGGGCACTTTCACCAGTAACTGTTGGGGATCAACAGCCTCTGCTCCCAGGAGTCCCCATGCCTCCTAGGACCAGGAGGCTGTCCCATCCATCTGAGCATGCCTGTGAGGCACCGACAGGGCCAGTCTGCCAGATGGGAGGAGCTGTGGCTATATTTCCACTAAATTCAGCCACGGGAGTTATAGCCAAACCGTGAGACTATTGTAAATTGTTCTTTCCTTGAGTTTCCAAGTTCCACTGACCCAAGGAAAAATGGATTGTTGACATATATAATCCACCGTATGCACTCATATGTATGAATGCACTTTGTTCCTAAAGTGGGGTGCTGGGAGCAACACCATCACTTCTCCATTCCCAGGTGAGCTGCTGTCCTTCTACTGCCCGAGGCCTTGTAGTGATCATATCATTTTTCAGTGGTTACCTACACCATGGATGTGTGGGGCCAGCCTTCTGAAATGGTACCGCAAAGCCCCTTGTAAAGAAACCCACCTACATATCCCAGCTCTCTGTATGTAACTGGCTGTCTTTGATCATCTTGGCTCACTTTGTTCTGATTTTAGAATTTAGAAGGGCAGCTCAAGACATTTCTAAGCTGGCAATTCACCATCCTGTTGCAGGAACACAGCAGCAGCCTGAGAAAGATTTCTCAAGGTTGCAGAAAAAACAAGGACTAGAAAAAAAAATGTTTGTTTATTGCCAGTTCTCACCACAGTCACTTACATAAGCTCTCGTGCTGAGACAGGCTGTCCTGCCCAGACTCAGGATCAAAAGTTACACTCCTGGGGATGATGACAGAAACAAAGTGGGAACCACAGGACTCTGGCCTGTGACGTCCAGGAAGGAAAACCAAGTGGTGTGCAGTGATTAGTTCTTTCATAATGATGCGGTGGCTTCCGGGGGTGTTGTGAAGTTTTCGGGTGGTGGCACAGTCTCCAAGCAGGGAAAAGTTTCTGCAAACAAGATATGACTCAAAGAATCGGTCCTTATTTTCCATTTTCAAGACAGAACAATATACACATGACAGTGTGTGAGCTCAAAAGTGGAGTCAAAAGTTCAGGTGTCTTCTGACCTTTCAGATCCATCCTGACTCGCTAAGAGCAACACAAATAAACACTCTCCAAATCTGGTACCATTTAAAAGTTTGGGATAAATTGTGTACATCCTGTTCAACTGCTTATTGCAGAGAGAAAGAAAGAAATATACTAAGCCCTTTCTACACACACACACACACACACACACACACACACACACACAAATAACTCTGCCAAGAAAAAATGCAAAACCGGTAGACAGATTATACTTAAAGATCCAGGGGGCCTTTGGCTTCCAGTATGTTACTGCAAAGCAGATGTGACAAACAGAGCAGTAGAGACATACAATCAGGCTGGGCGAAGCAGCCACAGGACAGTGTAAGCCATTCTAAATGGCCTCCCCCTGACGGGAGACGCCATCACCTCTTTTGTGTACATGTTCCCAGCTTTAAATGAATATATATATAAAAAAACACATAACATTTTCTATGTGGTTTGACTTAACTTCTAGTTGAAATGTGGGCTCATTCATTGTTGCTCCTGCCTCACAGTCTATATGAGTAATTGTCCATTGACTTTGCTGCTCGCCAATCATACCTGGGTGTGCACTTTTCTAAAGCCAGACACACCTAATTCAGCATCTGTCATCACAAGTAAAGTTTCCGTCTGTTGCCTTGGAATGACAAGTTGAAACTGGCATAGCTTTGCATATAGGTGATACTCAATGGGGAATTTGCTGGTGGGGTCACATCTACCTGCCCTGCTGTTGCTCTTTTTCCTTACTTTTCTAGCACCCCATCGCACCCCTCCCCTAGTTTTCTTTCTTCCCCCTCAGCTGCCAAAACACTGGGCTTCCCTATTGTCTACTGAGGATTTGCTAAAGCTCTATAACTGGTACACAAAATAATAATAATAAAAAAAAACTCACTTGGGATCACAAAATTAGCCGAAGCCTACGTGAGTTGAGAGCTATGATTTATTTAAACTAAGAGCAAGGATAACAGGACCCTGAGACTTACCTGCTGGGTCCTCCTTGTCAGAACCTTTGCGATTTCTCTCCGGTAATCTTCCATATTCTCTGTCTACTGATTCTCCTCCAGACCATCAGGACAGGGTGGGCACTGGCATTCGTTGTTTCTAGTCTTTAGTTTGCTGTTCAGACTCTCTAGAAAATAGGAACCCTGGGAAGAAAAGGACCTAGGCTACCCGGGACTTGTAGTTAAATTGGAAAAAGTGCATCTTGAATCAACGTAAGCCTAAAAGGAAAATTTATTTGTTCATATAACCAAACCATAAGAAAGGCTGGCAGATCATGGGACATTTAAAACACTCTTAGGACTCTTTCATACTCTCCTTTTTGCTCCTTCCAGGTGCCTTTTTCCCAGACCTGCTCCATGAGGTGGGGATATGGTCAGCAGCAGCAAATTTCACCTCCTCACAGCTCATGCCCTGAGCAGAGGAGTCCCTACCCATGACCATCCACTGGAGGAGCTCCTTAGGGGTGATGCTGACTGGGCCTCCATGACTAAGCATGTGAGCTATAAAACTGACTCTCCTGAATCCTGTGTCCTCCTCTGTTGCCAGGGCAGCAGGGTCTGTTACTAGCAAAAGCAGGAGAGGTGAGCTCAGCAGATTAAACAGTGTCTGAGCAAGAGCTGAGGGACTCCTTTCTTGCGCCTTCCTCTCCTCCCTCACTGTCTGGTGAGGGCTGAATGTTACAGTGTGGCCTAGGGCCCTCACACTCTCCCCATGAAGACACAGGAACAGTGTAGAGCTCCACATTCCAGCAGAGAAAAGATCAAACAGGGTACTTTGCCTGATTTTCCTATCAATACCAAAATTCACTAGAGAAGGAATTTGGGGGTTCACAGAAGGCCATACACTCAAAATTAGAGAGAAAAAAGAATCTTGATAATTTCCTACCCTTCGTCTGAGTTATAAAAAAATGAGGGCAGGTGTGATGACAAGTATCCCAGATCCATGGAGGTCACTTACTGGATGAGGCTGGACTAGAGGATTCTTCAGGTCCTCCAGATCCCTGGAGGCCATGTGTGACTCACCCTAACCTGAAGCTGGATGATTCCATACTTAAATTCTGCAAAATATGTGCCATTCCTTCACCTTTACAAATAGGTTTAGTGGCCAACAGGCCTTTGTGTTGGAGAGTCCACCAACATGTCACATGGCGACTCCCTTTGGTCCTTGTCCCATTAAAGCCAACATGTGTGAGCCTCCTTCTGACAGCATTTTGACATTTTCATTCCTTTCCTTTGTGATCAAAATCAGCTGATGGCTCATGAGAGAAGCAAGGGGTTGTAGCAGACAGCCTCAGGTTCACTGAGATGAACTTCCAGACCAGTCACAGTTATGAAGGAAAGGCTATTTATTGATGCTTAAAGATCCAGGGGAGTTCCATAATGGCAGAAGAAGCTGGCCTGCCTTCCCAGTTCCAAATAGAGACAGAGAAGCCCCAAGCCACAAACCTAATGCCACACAGCACACTTCAGAAACTCCAGACAGAACTAGGCACTTTGCATATCTTTAAATTGGAATTTCAAACCCACCACCAAACCTTAGGGCTGGACCCTAAGATCCACCTTCTCCAGCCATGTGGCTGCAGATCCAAATTACAGACTAATAAAACACTGCATATATTGGGGGCATATATTCAAACTACCACAGGGTTAAATACAGAGATCCAGAATATCTTCAGACTAACTTGTCCAGGTCACAAATAGAGAATAAGGTTGTTTTGTGGATTTTTTTTTGGGGGGGGGGGATTGCTCATTTCCTTCCAATGGTAGGAAGAACAATGCTCCCCTCAATGTTCATATTCCAATCCTCAGAATCTGTACATACCAGAAGTAAATTAAGGTTACTTTTAAATGATTTGCAATGGGAAATCACCTTGTCTCACTCAGGTGGGTCCAACCTAATCACAGAGGTCTTTAAAAGAAAGAGGGGTCAATTTGAATGATCCCTGTGACTTGCCCTAACATTGCAGGCTTTGAAAATGAACAAAGGAGACCAGAAACAGAGGCAGCCTCTCTAGCTGGAAAAGGCAAGTAAGTAGATGGTTTGCTAGAATGCCCAGAGCTTGTAATGCTTTGATTTGAGCTCAGTGAGACCTATAGTCAGACTTTTCACTCATAGACTCTAAAAAAAAAATTTGTGTTGGTCAAGCCAATAAGTTTGTAGGGTTTTGTCATGGTGGTTAGGGCCACAGTAGGGATGTAATGTTCTTCCTGTTTCTTGTGTGTCCTGGAATATAAGGTTCTTTTTTTTTTTTTTTTTTTTTTTTTTGAGAGAGAGACAGAGAGAGAGGGAAAGGAAGACAGAGATGGGTGTGCCAGCAGCCTCTCAGCTGCTGTGAACGAAATCCAGATGTGTTCGCCCCCTTGTGGTCAAGTTCGGCATTGCATCACTTTGCATCTGGCTAAAAGTGGGACCTGGAGATTGGAACTTCTGGAGATTGGAACCAGCGTTCTTAGGCTTAGGAGGCAGGCGCCTTAACTGCTAAGCCATCTCTCCAGCCCAATATAAGGTTCTTAATGGTTGCAGTTACTGGGCTGTATACAGAATTCTGTGGACAAAGAGAACAGATGTGATTCTAGGACTACATCATCCAGTGGCTTTGAATACATCAGTTTCCATATCTGTAAAACAAAATCATGTTATAAAATGACTCTAAAAGCATTACTCTGTTGGAGTTCAGAGAGTCATTATCCTTTCCCTTTTCTTTTTTAATAATTTATTTATTTATTAGAGAGAGAGAGAAAGAAAAAGAAAGAATGGGTACACAAGGGCCTCCAACTGCTGCAAACAAACTCCAGATGCATGTGCCACCTTGTACATCTGGCTTATGTGGGTCCTGGGGAATCGAACCTGAGTCCTTAGGCTTTGCAGGCAAGCACCTTTACCTCTAAACCATCTCTCCAGCCCTCCCTTCCTTTTTCTAACTGGTGTTGAACACTTCGGGCTATCCCCTCAGCACTCACAGCAGAGCCCTGGGTAGGAAGAGAAGGTGCAGAGAACACAGTGAGTGAGAACACAGGTGCTCAGAACAGACACAGAGGCTTCCGGGTACTCTCCCTCCTCAGACAGGAAACTTATTTTACCACAGAGAGAGGACTGTGGAGACTGAGCTGCCTGAGATTCATAAATCGCAAATCACTGAAATTGTCCTTAAAGGGAAGAGACTTGTGTTGGTCTCAAAGGAGAAAAGATAGGCTCAGAGTGGACTGTGCAGACAGCTCAGCAAGAAGAGAGCCTTGAAATGCACTGGGCATGGCCAATGCATGAGACTTGGTACAAGATTAAGCTTTGTGTGTCCTAAGATCAGGGAGACACCAGGAAACCACATGACAGGATCATAAAAGATTCCAAGGCAAAGCCACAAAGGTGAAATGAACACCTAGGTACCCTACAGTATTTTGTGTCTCATGTCTGACCGGAGCTCAGTGTACTGACCACTCACTGCAGCACAGAAACTCAACACAAGTGCTCAGCATTTGTAGTGATGTGTATGACGCAGGTACTCAACGCAAGTGCTCAGAACTTGTTTGGCAAATGAATTAAAAGGTATTGCTTTAGTTTGGTTTGTTTATTTATTTATTTATTTATTTATTTATTTATTTATTTATTAGGGCCTTTTGCCATGGCAAACAAAATCCTGACACTTGCACTAGTTTTTGTGTTCAGCTTACATGGGTGGCTGAGGAATTGAAACTTGGGCTGGCAGACTTTGCAAGAAGGTGCCTTTTAACAATCTTCCCAGCCCATAGTTTGGATCTTGAGTGTCCTCTAAAGACCCATATGTTGAAATCTTGGTCCCCAAACTGGTGCTATTGCGAGGTAATATAACATTTAAGAGGGAGGACCTGGCCCAAGGTCACTAGTCTCCATAATTATTTCAAGTATTTGTTTCAGCAGTGGCACGATGACTAGCACCTGTTTTCTGGGCAGGACACTGTCATACCCCTCTGTGAATATAAGAAAGATAAGTGGAACCTCAGTATGCAGAGTGGACCCGAAGAGGTAGACAGGGGATGACCAAACAGAAGCTTCTCATTCAAAAACCGGACTGCGATTTGGAGCGGTATAAATAGAAAACTCTTATTTACCATTCTAGCGGGGACAATGACACTTTCCTTTGTGCAAATCTCCAGGGAAGGGGGAGCTACCGCTTGGGAAAAAATAACTCAGACAAGTGGACACACGGATCAAAATCCTCAGGTGGCCAGTGAAGCATCTGTGAACCACATCACCTTTGCAAGGTAATGGCTAGTGCCAGTCTCTGCATGATCATCGCCCACAGTCACGGGTCATCCTTGGTCCACCTGGCCTTCCCTAGACTCAACAACCCAATTCCCCTAACTGCTTGTGGAGTTCCATTTTCCAAGTCTTCTAATTATTTCCAAGTGTTTCCTCTGATTGCTTGCCAGCTTCTGTCACCCATCTGAATTCAAAGACCAGATTTGCTCAGCTTCTCACGCACGACAGGCTTGCTTTTCCTCTAAGCGGCCCATAAGGCCCGCGGCTCTGCTCAGGAAGGACACTGGGCCTCTGGGATCTTTCCGGTTATGCTGCAGGTCAAGTCAGCCCCGGACCCAGACTGTCCTTGCCTGGAAGAGCCTCACAGAAATCAACAGGAAGTCACCTCCAGACATGTCTGGCCTCAGGTCCCTGAGAAACTCCCAGTGTTCTTCCCCATCATCCTCTCTAAGAGTCCCCCGCTTTTCTCAGCCAGAGTCCCTGCCAGCAGGGACAGAAGAGTAATTGATGGCCTTAAGGGCTTTCAAAGTGCTGTTGAGCAAAACCGCAGCCCAACAGCTGCGCAGGTGCTTCCTGCAGGCAGCAGGCAGGGAAAGGAGTATCTTTAGAAAGCCCCAAATAACTCTGGGCAGGGATGTCAACTTGACAAATGACTCGTGAGAAACAGCCTCGTTGTTCTCCTGTGTGTGATTCATCCAGGCCTGGGCCAGAGTGGGAACGGGGACCCGCCCCGAGTCCTGCCATCGCCTGTCGCTTGGCGCACTTCTTCACCTTGGCTCACCAAAGGGATGCGAAGCACTTGTTTTAGTTTTCTCCAACACTCTGACCTTGCTTTCCAGAGGTTTTATTTCGTGAATCCAGGATCGGTGCTAATTCGGTTTGAGTGGCGTTCTCTGGAATAAGGGGACCATGGGAAAACATGTGCCAAGCACCCAAAGATCTCTCTGTTTTGATGGCCGCTCCCAAGAGCATCTTGCCTTTATAGTGACAAAAGCCACTTGCAACTTAAGGCAGAGACCTCTTTTGTCTTCTTATTCCTGATGCCTGAAAGAACTGCCTTACAGGATGGGGAGATAGCTCAGTCTGTTAAGTGCCTCACAAGCATGAGGACCTGAGTTCCATCTCAAGTACCCATGGAAAATGCTGGGCATGGTACCACAAACCTGCAATCGAGCACTGAGGAAACTGAGCAAGAGAATCCCTGCAGCTCACTGGCTAGCCAGGCCATCCTAGTTGATCAAATCCAGGACAACAAGAGACCCTTACAATGTACCTGAAGAATGATAGTCAATGTTGTGATCTGGTCTCTCTCTCTCTCTCTCTCTCTCCCTCCCCCGCCCCCCACACACTGTGGTAGTTAAATACTTTCCAAAGATTGAATTCAGAGTAAAATGGTCCCATGACCAAGGGTCAGGGCAGCTGGTTTCTCGTATTTGTCATTGGGACCTTATGCTCAGGACTTCTGGGCCTCTGTGTCCTATCAGTGAAATAAAAAGGACAGTTTTCAGGTCCCCTCAGTATGGACTTCGTGGAGAGACTACGCTATAGGCTATAGACAGAGAGGCCTGTCAAGACCCAGGGAGACCTGCCTCTGGCTCAGTAGACAGGAACAATGGTAAGAAGAATCAAAGGAAACCCCAGTTTCTTCGCACACCTGGAAACAAGAGTTAACAACAACACATGGAAAACCCAAGGAAAAGGTGTGTCACATTTTCAGTAAGTAGGTCTGTAATAACACTGTCTAGCTACACTCATTGTGAACAGTGAGTGGGTTGGTGTACAGCCTTGGGCCCACAATGAGCACAAACACCACCTCCTGGAATTTATTGGATTCTCTTCACAAAGGTGTTCCAGCCATCACACTACTACATGTACATGGATTATTTGGTTTATGGCTATATTTCTGTGACATGGCACAACCAATTCATTGTCAGAGGCTGCCCACAGCAGAGGCAATTCTGTGAGTCATGAGTGGAGTCTCTGCCCGAGGTGGGACTGCTGGTCTGGAATAAAACACTCAGGACTTCAGCCAGTGTGTCCCACATTGCCTGTTTCTCAAAGCCTTCATCATCTGATTAATTTTCCCATGCTGGTATATGTGCTCTGGGTTTTAAAGCCCTTGGTTTCCATCAATGGTAGCTTTGTTAATGTGAACAGAAAGGCATTTGAAATCAACATCTCATGGGTATCTAAATATGTACCCTTGAGCTGAATACAGTTGCAAACTTGAGACTGAAAAATTGAGTGAAATTGCTTTTCTTTTGGAATGGTTTTCTAGCAACTAGAATTAATGTTCACCAAAGCTTTTGGAAGTTGTATCAGTACATTTTCCCTCTGGGAATCACCTCAGATTTTTATAGGCACATGATCAGTGCCCTGATCATAGAGGCTTTTGGTGCTGGGAAAGTCATTTGGAATGCTGACTCTACCTGCGTGTTTCTCTTCCTATAAGCAGTGTCTCTTTCCTCTTACACCTCAGCTTGGCTTATCTTAAGCAGGGATAATGGGCAGGGGCTTTATTTCAGCTCTGGATCCTTGCCAAGCTCTGTTATCCTCTGGAGAGTGGAAAGGCCTTCCACTGTAGAGTTGAAGCAGACAGAAGACAGAAGAGATTCTCTCCTTGAGAGAGCCACACCTGTGCATGCACACACACACACACACACACACACACACAATGTGTGTGTACTGCATGAACACCCATTTGACATATACCTTTACTGAAACACAGATTTTGTACCACACAGACATGGTTTTTGGTTCCAGTCTCTGTCACCTATTCATTTGTGAATTGTGGCAAGTTAATTAACCTTTCTGAGCCACGGTTTTCTGTTTATAAAATGGGGGGCAGGGAATGAAAGGATCAATCATAGTATTTTTGAAGGATTAAAGAACTTAGAACAGCGGCTAGGATGTTTGAAGTGCTTCATAAATGATTGACAATGCCATAATAATAACAGTAGTAGGTCTCTTCTTTCCAGCCCCAAGGCACTCAATAGAAAGTTAGAGTTAATTCCACTTGAGGTTTTCCATAGGGTTCACTACAGGCAGAACTACAGTGTAGGTTACAAGCTATGAATATGTGCAGTTGCAATTCCTGGTAGGTAGGCATATGCAGATGTGAGTTTGAGACACCTATGGGCTTGCATTTCTCCTTTAAATACAGGGATGTGGAGGCCCCAAAACTTTGATTACTTGATCAAGATTCCAGCTACTTAGACTTACAGTCAAGATCAGAGGCCAGGTATCCTTCTCAGTCTTTTTTCTTCAATTCTTTGATTAAAATTAGAAACAAACCTAGGGCTTGGGGTTTAAAGACTTTTCTGGACCCCAAGCACCCTGTTATAGCATGTGAGATGGTTTTGTGATATCAAAAGAGCATATTACGTTGTGCCTTTTTCCTGGTTGAACCTCTTTCTACAATGTGGGCCATGTAACCGCATACAGATTCCAATGATCTAGGAGCAAGCCCTTCATGGAAGAAGGCCTCAAAGAACTTCCAAGATCTCAGCCATGGCTTCTTACCTAGACCCCTCCAAACACTTCAGCTTTTTTTTTCCTAAGCTAGGGTCTCACTCTAGCCCAGGCTGACCTGGAATTCACTCTGTAGTCTCATGGTGGCCTCAAACACATGGCGATCCTCCTACTTCTGCCTCCCGAGTGCTGGGATTAAAGGCATGCACCACCATGCCCAGCCACTTCAGCTTCTTTAAGCCAAGTATACATGGGCTGACTTCAATCTAAAACTAAACTAAATAATAGCTAAGAAGATATATGAATGGCTTAAGGCTAGGACATTGAAATATAGACATGAACTTACTGAGCAATGAATAGTGTTAAGGACTCGTGGCATCATAGATTGATCTAACCACAGAGGACAATAGAAACATCACTGACATATAGAATGAGATCTAGTCCTTCACTTACAGATCTATTCTCCCAAAGTTTCCAATTAGAAGTCATTACAGTTGCTGGGCTTAGTAATATGGGCATATCATCCTGGCATTTGGGAAGCTGAGACAGAAGGATTGCAAGCTCAAGGCCTGCTGGTCTACAGAATAAGTTCAAGCCCAGCCTGGGCAACTTAGAGACACCCTGTCTCAAAGTAAAGAAAGAAAAGAACTACAGTAATAGAGCACTAGCATGGAATGTGCAAAGCCCTAGGTGCAATCCCCAACAGAAAAAAAAAAAAAATCCAACGCATCAAGATGCTGGGAAGATTCATCCCCATTCCTCCTGCTCAATTCAGAGCTGGCCTGGGACACTACATTACTAACAGTAAATATTTTCACACAGAAAGAGCAGCAGAAATAACATGGATTTTGTTACCTGAAAAACTTGAACGACAGCCATATACCCTGAACATGCCACATGCCATCTGAAAGACTTTAATTCAAATTCCAAGAATGTGATTTGAACAAATGACTTGTGTAATCTGCACACCAATTTCTTTCTTTGTAAAATAAAGACAAGGATGACAACCTGGTGGTTTTATTTTAAAAATTACAGACAAGAGGCTACAGAGATAGCTCAGCCTATCAAGTGCCTCACGAGCCTGAGGAAAGAAGCTCTCTCTCCAGCACCATATACAATGCTGGGCCAGGTGCTCAGGGCCTGTCATCCTGGCACTGAGGAAGCAGATAGGAGGAGGCCTGGAGCTTGTTGGCCAGATAATCTAGACTACTTGGTGAGCTCCATGACCAGGGGAGGCCCTGTCTCACAGGAGGTTGACGGCATTCCTGATGATGACACTCAAGCTTGTCCTCTGACCTTCCCACACATGCACACATATACATCTACATACACTCCCACACATGTGCACCTGTGCACACATGAACATATCTGTAAGCTCCCAGAAGCTTGCCTTGTTTGTCAGTGTTACTTCTTCATAAGGGCTCATGATGATGATGATGTGGAAAAGCTGTCCCTGCTACTCCGTGACCATGAACTTCTTCTTCATAAAACACACTCTCGACTTGAACACATCGCTTCCTCTCCAAGAAATGCTAGTACTTACAAACCCTGAGATTTCACAGTCTGCTCCAGACAATTTTTTTCTGGGGACCAATTTATAGAAATTAAATTTGCTGTATTCATTTGGCCACAACTTTCAATGGTTCAAAGTGAAAATTCTCATTTAAAATGATGTTTTTCTTCCCAGAAACTTGGAAAAGCGTGCACGCACGCGCACACACACACACACACACACACACACACACACTTGCTTACCCCAGCAATTCATTTCTCATTTTGGTTTGGGACAGAGCCAGTTGGTAAAAGGTTTCAGCGTGTGTTTATTGCTTCTTTGTTCTCAAGCATTTCTGGGCCTCCTGGCAGCTCTTTGGTCTGCAGCAAGCAGCAAAAGCCCTCCAGGGTTGCAGAGCCCAGACAGATTCCAGGCTCTAACCAGCCCCCAGGGCTGATGGAGAACAGCTGGAAGCCTCCCCCTTACTGACCCCCACCCCCATCCCACCCCAAGCTCCTGCCCAGCCCTGTGAGCAAACACTAGGCAGGAGCCCAGCCTTTGGCCCATGGGGCTTTCTCTTACTGGAGTGGTTTCACAGCTGCTGTGCTGACTCTACCAGGCCCCATGCAGGACCTCACTCCTTGATACCAGGTTTGCCTAGTCCAACAACAGATCAGCGGGGTTGGGGTGGACGAGCTCTGGGTATGTCCCCATCATAACTGGTTTTTAACAGGGACACCAATGGTTACAGACACTGCAGATCTCTGGTCCCAGGAGACCCAGAGGTCCCCTTCCAAATATATTACCTGAGCATTCAACACTAGTCCAAACCTCCAGGCCTGACCCCAGTTAGGGGTCTTACTCTGAACCCTGACCTAAAATAACACAAAACAAAACAAAACTATTTAGCCTAGTCTGGAATACACCTACTTAGCCCTTGACACTCTGCCATCATTTATGCCACTTACATGCATGATGTGGCAAAGGTATTAAAAGGCATTAAGCGGGGCTGGAGAGATGGCTTAGCAGTTTAGGCCACTGCCTGTGAAGCCTAAGGACCCAGGTTCAATTCCCCAGTACCCCTAGGCCAAAAAGAGATTCTCTCCATTCTCAGCCAAGCTGGGCAGCAGGAGCAGAGATGGAGAAACTCTCCCTCCCACAGGGAAAAGTCCAGGCACACACATGTGGAAAGCAGAGCATGAGAGCCCGAGACACAAGATCCCCCTCAAATGGCGGGGATGGGGGGACGGTCAGAGAGGATTAAAAGATAGCAAAGGACTCAGAGCTTAAAGGCAGATCACACATGCAACAACGCGAGAGAGCACCCTCAAACAAGGCAGGAAAGTGCCTGGACAAAAAGAAATTCTCCCTCTTCCCTTCCCCAGCATAGCTGGGAAAGGGGAGAAGAGACTGAGAGAGACTTAAATGATGTACCCAGATGAATCCAGAGGAAAAGAGCCAAGCGAGTTTTACACACGTGGTTAGACTTTTTTATATGGGTCAGACATCCAATTCGGATGAGCCTCATCATCAGACTCACCTGTGTGAGAGGAAAAGCTCTGATTGGTTGGTGATCTCAAGAGTCTGGCTCAGGAGGGGCCAGCCTGTAGGTGTGCTAAGCTGCAGACGAAGCAGGAAGCCACTGCCTAGGAGTGTTGCTTACAGCCATCTTGCATGAGACTAGATGAGACAGGGTTCTAGTCCTGCCATGGCAGGTAACGTGGCATCTCCTTGAGCATCTATCCCTGGCTGACTTCCTATAAAGTGCTGTCTTGCTTCAATGTTTCTTGCTGTCCTGCTTCAATATTTCTCGACTTAAAAATGTTATGATTGAGGGCTGGAGAGATGGCTTAGCAGTTAAGGCACCTGCCTCCTAAGCCTAAGAACACCAGTTCCAATCTCCAGGTCCCACGTTTAGCCAGATGCAAAGCGACACAAGGGCGCAGTGCCACACTTGACCACAAGGGGCGTACACATCTGGATTTCGTTTGCAGCAGCTGAGAGGCTGCTGGCATGCCCATCTATCTGTCATCCTCTCCCTCTCTCTCTGTCTCTCTCTGTCTCTCTCTCCAAAAATAAAATAAAATAATCAAAAAAGAATAACTGCATTCTTTAAAAAAAATGTTATGATTGGCTGATTGTGACAACACATCTTAGGTATCAAGCATCACTGAGGCACAAGTCTATGTACTCATACAGGACTGAACAGATTGAAACATTCATTAATGTATTTTTTATTGGGGGCTGAGGGCTCACATAGGCCATGCTGTGCATATGGAAGTCAGGCAGCAGCTTTCAGCTGTTGGTTTCACATTGGTCACTGCTGTTTTTGCAATGCTAGCTGGCTCCCCAGCTTCCTGTGGATTCTCCTGTATCCACCACCCTTCTTGCCCATCCGTGTGGCTGGGATTACAAATGCCTGCAACAGATTCAACTTTTTACATGGATTCTGGGATACTGAACTCAATCTTATATGGCGAGCGCCTTGTCCTCTGAGCCATCTCCCCAGCCCTGAGACATTGACTAAATAGGAACTATGAGGGATTGTACAGTCATGATAAATCAACATGGTAACCACTGAGAAGGACGAGTGCAGGAGTACCAAGAGGAGCATACAAAGGAGGAAAGTCCAGACCGACTGTATATGAAAAGGTATAAGAACAGCAAAGGAGAGGCCATGTTTGGAGAATGACAGCCAGCTCAATGTGAGAGGAACAGAATGTAAAGAACTGGTCTGGAAAGACAGGACAGGACCATCCACTCTACTACCGTGACAGTGTGGCTCAAGACACCCGAAACACCAATGAGATGATCAGCCTGACAGTGTCACTGCCTTCCTGTCCCCCTTCAACCCCAACAGCCTGGGGCAGGAGAACAGCAGTGGGGACAATCTCAAGGTGACGTAAATGGTTCTTTTCCCTTTGAGTCTCCAGTGGAAACAACAGTCTTCTCATCACTCCATTTCTGCATCTTTCCATCTCCAGTGGGATGGGAACGGGGGAGGGGATCCCTCTTCCTTTTAAGGGAAGAGGTGCTTTTCACTCACTGATGGAAACGGCTTCAAGGCGTTATTAAAATAAAGTGGCTGTTCAAAGCACCTTCCAAGACTATACAAATGTTGCATTCTAGAATGTTACATTCTGGAGATCAATGTGACTCTTCCCACATGGTAATGAACATCTACTATGGATTTTCTTTTTCAATGTCCTCATGACCCAGCTTGATTTCTTGTCACCCTTTGTACATCACAGGGTAGTGAGCTATCACATCTAAGCATTGCTCCTGTTCTGGTTTCTCTGAAGAGGAACTTCACATGCCACTGCATGAGGAAGAAACATTCACACAGGTCACAGTACATAGCATTCTCATAGCCATTCTCTTTCCTTCTCCCTGAAAAACAATGAAATAGAAAAAAATAATAAAGCAGAAATACATCAGGCCCTTAAAGGAAGAGCTACTAGACCTAGTGAGCGATCTGAGTCATTAACAGAGAGAGGTCCGAGACATGCAGCTTCTTATCTACTCTAGTCTTAGAAAATTTTTCTACCAGCATTGACATTATCTCAGTGCTTAATATAACATCCTGAGGCCGAAGGTGGGCAGGACCTCCTAGACATGCATCAGACATCTTGCATCAGAGTCTTTAGAAGGCTGAAGAATCTGAGTAATGACAATGTCATCTAGAGACTGAGCCACTGGCGGGCTGGGGCGGGACGGGGCAGAGCAGGCGACAGTGCTCGCCCCTGTAATCCGCGCACCTGGAGGCTGAAGCTCTCTGCATGAGTTCAGAGACTGCTTGAGCCACAGAGTTCAAGATAGCCTGTGAGACTCTGTCTCTAAAAGTAACAGTAATCAAATAAGTAATAGATAAAGGAGAATGAGCTGTACGTTCTGATCCAAAGTTCAGAAAACTGAACTGGAAAAGTGGAGCTGGAGAGATTCTCAGTGGTTAAAGATGCTTGCTTGAAAAACCTGATGGCTGGGTTCGATTCCCCAGTACCCACGTAAAGCCAGACACACAAAGTGGCGTATGCTTCTAGAGTTTCCTTCAGTGACACGAGTCCCAGGTGTACATATTCTCCTCTTCTTTCTTTTTCTCTTTCCCCTTGCAAATAAATAAAAATTTTTTAAAACATTTTTTTTAAAAAAAGAAGAAAAAATGAAAATGTAGTGTCTTTACTTGTGGTCCTAGAAATCCTGGACCTTCTTTCTCCGTGACAATCTAAGGAAGGCAGCCCATGCAGCTCACGAAGAACCCTGGTACAGGGGTAGAGTGTTAGAAGCAGATAATATTTAAATATACATTACATTTATTCAGCAGAATCTTACAGGCATGGGAGACGACCAGACTTCCATACTAAAGTCTATGCTCTCCATGAAGATAACCATACAAAAAACAATCTTCACATGAGAGCATGCAAGATTCAAGAAGAAAATGCCTTCTTTTTTAAGCCAGGCGTGGTGGCTCATGCCTTTAATCCCAGCACTTGGGAGGCAGAGGTAGGAGGATTGCCATGAGTTCAAGGCCACCCTGAGAGTATGTAGTGAATTCCAGGTCACCTTGGCTGGAGTGAGACCCTACCTTGAAAACCAAAAAAAAAAAAAAAAAAAAAAAGAAGAAGAAGAAGAAATGCCTTTTTAAAACCCCACTCAACCAAGAAGCTGTTCTGGTTACCATTCTTCAAACTTTCTCCAAAGTTCACAAATAGTTGAGTGGTGGCTTCCTGATTCCAGATTGTCGCGGCTCTTATTTAACAACTTTACTGAATACCCACCCTGCTGTGGGAACCCAGCATTACACAAACAATGGCCACAGACAGAGTCTTTGAAATACAAACAGTCTGCCCAGAAGGGGAAAATGCAATTGAAAGAGATAATTCTAGCAGCACTATGCTAAGAACAATGGCACAACTAGTTTGTTTTCTTCCATTGAATTTTCCTTGGGTTTGATGTCAGTGGCCTGGCCTCAGACTCCCTGCTTAGTAAAATGCATAAATCTAGATCTCCAGGAGAAAAGAAAGATCTTGAGATGGAGGATAAGGGCCAGCAAGGGGTAGTGGGACCAGCTGGCCCAGCTATGTGTCTGCAGTGACCCTGAGAAAATAAACCCTTCTTCCTACAACAATATCCTGAAGACAGTTATGGAAGAACCAAGAAATGGAAATTTGAATCAATTTTACCTTTTTTAAAATTTGTAGTACTGGGGATTAAGCCGAGGTCCTCATACATGTTGGGTAAGTGCTCCACCATTGAACTACATATATTCCAAGCCAAGCCCTCTTTCACTTTTTACATTGAGCAGGATCTCACTAAGTTTCCCAGGCAGGCCTTGAACTTGCAATGTAAATGCCCTAACCTTCCAAAAAAAAAAAAAAAAAGCTGAGATTACAGGCTTGTACCACCAGGTCCAGTTTTACCCAGTTCTTAAGGAATACGAGACCTCTCGGTGACATCCTAGTGACAGTAGAAAACCTCTTGTATTTTAAGAACATTTTTGTATTTTATCCAAGTGACTTTAATACATGACCTCATTTTATTTCTTCCCCCTTCTCTGCTATTAGAGAAAAAGATCACTGTGGCTCCAGTGGTGTGGCTGGAGTATAAGGACAGAGATCATGTGGCAGAGAGAATCCTACCAGGCTGAGAAATCAAGCCCATCTCCCTCACTCCTGTACTCATTATCTTATTCAACACTCAAGGCTGTGCCGTGGCCTGCATCCATCTTCCTGCCTCTGAGATCCAGAAACCTACTGAGGCTGACACCAGCCAGGAATTGGCCCCTATGAGTTGGGTCCCACTCCCTTCTCCCTGCAGTCCCCCACCAAAGATGTCACACCCTAGTGGCTCCACACTTCTCGCTAAACAAGGACAACTCACACAGCTATGCCCATGAAATGGAAAATTGACTATTCCTGCATGCTTCTTTCTTGAGAAAAAGGGACAATTTTAGTTGACATAACCCTTCTCTTTCCTTTTTCCTGTCCTGGATGCACAACCCTCTTCCAGTGGAGGCAGAAAGAAAAGCCCCTGTTCCTAACAGCCATGACTTTTCCCAGCATCCTTTCTCATCACTTTAAATTACTGCTGACAGAAAGAAGGCAAAATGCCAGGCAGTAAGCAAGAGAGAACAGCACAATGGGCTCTGCTCTGCGCTTGTTCTACACAGTGCTCAAAAGGCCTAAAGAGGAAACTGATTACAAACCTGGTCCCTGAAAACCCACCAGTGATTCATCGCAAGCAACACAGAGACTCCTTCTCAAGGCAAGCCCTGCCACTCAGCCATCTCACTATACTTTCCAACCATTTCCTTGGGTGGACATCCTTTACCTGGTGGGGTGAAAGTCTTTTTGAAATACACAATCTTGGGCTGGAGAGATGGCTTAGTGGTTGAGGTGCTTACCTACGAAGCCAAAGGACCTGGGTTCGATTCCCCAGGACCCACATACACCAGATGCACAAGGGGCACATGCATCTGGAGTTTGTTTGCAGTGGCTAGATGCCCTAGCATGCCCATTCTCTCTCTGTCTCTCTTCTCCCCCCCCCTTGCAAATAAATAAATAATTTCTTTTAAAAAGGGCTGGAGAGATGGCTTAGCAGTTAAGGCACTTGCCTGTGAAGCCTAAGGATCTAAGTTTAATTCTCCAGGTCCCATGTAAGCCAGATGCACATGATGGCACATGAATCTGGAGGTCATTTACAGTGGCTATAGGCCCTCGCATGCTCATTCTCACTCCCTCTCTCCCTCTTTCTGTCTCTAATAAATAAATAAATAAAAATAAAATTTAAAAAAAATTCAATCTTACAGTATTGGTAAAACCCACAGGAAACAACAGAAAAACAAAGGGTAAAGGATAACTTGGGAGAAGTTTATCTCATCAGAAACAGTGGTTAAACGCCTGCACACTCCCAGCCTACCACTCTCTTCCTGCCCCACAGCCTCTGCTACAATCCAGTCAAAAAAAAATAAGCCAAGTAACTGAATTTTCAAACATGTCCTGAACAAGACCTATCCAGTATATTTGTGATTCATTTGCTCCTTCTCATGGAGCAGATGACTCGAATGTCACTGGTGTTTGGTTCCCATGGAAAGAAATGGCACCATCCAAAACTCAAATGGAAGCTAGAAACTTAGGAGAGCCAGCAGAGCAGAAAGTCAGTTTTCCATCCTGGCCCTTCCTCTCCTTGATATCCTGGTATCTTGAACCAAAGGTGATTCAGCCCCAGAGCTCCATGAGGTCCCTGAAGTTGATGCTGCCTTCCCCTCTCCGGTGGCTGGAATGATTCAGTACAACCTCCATAGGCTTTTCTGAAGACAAAAGAAAGGAGGCCATTTTCCTCCACACAATACAGTTCTGTCTTGTTTCCAAAGCTGCACTCAACGGGAAGAATGTCAAAATACTTCACATTCTTGGGTTTGAGTGAAAAATCTCAGTTGGTCCCCTTGGGAAAATCATGTACTTCTCAAGGATTTTGTGTAAGTACTCTGACCCCAGAGTCTGAATTCTGTCTTGGAGTATTAGGAGACATTGTGATGCATCACTGAGTAGCTAATGTCACGTGGCCGGGAGGAAACCCTCCAGCGCATCCCACTTCACATGAAGTGCTGAGCCCCACAGGTCCCCCTGTGCCTCTTGTGACCTGTCCTGCTGGGCCACCATCTCAGGTAGAACAGCTCTTACACCTTCCAGCACTATTCGCCATAGCTACACAACTTACTCCTACTATCATCTTCCTGATTATTATTATTATCCTCCTGATGGGACGCTTTCTCCTCCCTGGTCATGAGCCCATTGCTGAAGAGTAACATAAGGGGAAGGATTCTCACACAGCAATTGAGTGGCCAGGCTTTGGCACAGCAACTGGATTCAATCATAATTCTGCTTTTCACTCTCAGGCATCTTGGACAAATTTATTTTTTCCTCTCATTCCCTGAATTGTTAAAGGAGCTAGTACTAATATGAGTGTTACAGAGCTGTTAATTTATAGGTACTTATAATTTTCTGATTATGTGCCTGGCATATAGTAAGTACTCAATAAATACCAGCTATCAAAAAGTACCATCAGCTGGACGTAGTGGCACTCACCTTTAATCCAAGCACTCAGGAGGTAGAGGTAGGAGGATCACCATGAGTTCGAGGCCACCCTGAGAATACAGGGTGAATTCCAAGTCAGCCTGGGCTAGAGTGAGACCCTACCTCTAAAAAAAAAAAAAAAAAAAAAAAAAAAAAAAAAAAAAAAAAAGGACCATCCACCAAGCACCTCTATGGGGTAGGCATGTGCTAAGCACTTTGGAGCCGCTATGCAATCCTCACAGCAACTTAATGAGATATGACCACTATATGCATTTTCTAAGTGAAGAGGTTGAGTCACTTGTCCAAGGCCACAGTCCTCTTGAGAGGCACATCTGGGATAAGATTTGAACCCAGGTCTGCTCGGATCTGAAGTCATATGTGGAGGAAGCAATGTTGTGCCAAGAAAACTGCACTTGAACTCTGGCAGGAGCAGCTGCAAAGCCAATGGCAGAGGAAGGTACTAAAGGGACGAGCACCTACGTGAGGAAGGGGTGGGGGTGCACCTCAGTAGCCAACATGAGACAAATACCTTTCTCACAAGAGCTAGAGGAAAGTGCAAGCGATATGGTTGGTTGGCCAGTCCAAATGCCATGCCCAGCCCCTTCCCCCTTGCTCACAGAACCTCAGCTGTCACCAGGTGTGAATGTACCTGTGTCTAGCATGGAGGCATTCTTAATAGATACTTGATGCTGTGGCATGAATACCTGTTTTGTCCCAAAATCCATATGTTGCAACCTATCCATCCATCCAGGAGATGGGATTAGCAGCTATGTCCCTTGGGAGATGAGCCACAGCGTCTATCTTTATAAAAGTGGACCCAGAGAGCCGCCCTCCCACAATGTGCTGACACAGCAATTCAGGACATCTCCAGTCAGGAAACAGGCTGTCTCTAGGCACTGACTCTGCCAACACCTTGGATTTCACACCCTCCTTTTCAACAATATCTTTCTCTTGTTCATCGGTTACTCAGCCCAGGGTATTTTAAAAAATATTTTATTTATTTATTTATCTTTATTAAGTAGAGAGAAAAAAGTGGGTGGGGAGGAGAGAATGGGTATGCCAGGGCCTCTAGCCACTGCAAGTGAACTCCAGACATGTATGCCACCTTATGTACTTGGCTTACATGGGTCCTGGGGAGTCAAACATGAGTCCTTTGGCTTACCAGGCAGGCACCTTAACCACTAAGCTATCTCTCCAGTCCAAGGGGTATTTTTTTTTATTTTTAGAGAGAGACACAGAGAGAGACAGACAGAGAGAGAGGGAGAAGGAGACAGATAGAGAATGGGTGCGCCAGCAGTCTCTCAGCTGCTGTGAACGAAATCCAGATGTGTGCACCCCCTTGTGGGCAAGTAAGGCATTGCGCCCTTGTGTCACTGCATCTGGCTAAACGTGGGACCTGGAGATTGGAACCGCTGGAGATTGGAACAGCTAAGTCATCTCTCCAGCCCAAGGGATATTTTTTATAGTAGTCCTAAGACAGAAATACTAGGAGAAAATTTCTTGGGGCTTCAGAAAAGATTTTTATACCTTAAAAAGATAAAAATCTAAAATGTAATGAAGAGACATGAAATTTGCCTTTTAAAGCTTCAAATGCTCATATAATAAGAACTGCAGCAGTCATCATAAAGCCCAGGAACAGAAGACTAGTGTCACGGTCACCTTCTCGCCGCAAGGACAAAATGCCCAGCCAGAGGCAGCTTGTGGGAGGAATGGGTTTATTCTGGCTTATAGTGTCAAGAGGGAGTTTCGTGATGATGGGGAAAGCATGGCAAGAGCAGACACCTGAGCATCATGTCTTGTCACGTCAACTGGGAGGAAGCAAGAAGAGTGAGCTGCCTAGCACTGGCAGGGAAGGAGGCAAGATTATAAAATCCCAAGGCTGATTCCTACTGACACACCTCCTCCAGCAAGGCTCTACTTCCCAAAGACTCCACCAGCTGGGGACCAAGTATGAAGTTTAATCACCAATGTAAGAAGCTATGGGGGACATTTCATTTCAGACCACCACAACCAACAGCACTGGGATGTCAGTGAAGGACAGGAAAAGCTTGGAAGGATCACTAAGTTGTTGAACAACTCTGGAATCCATTGACTCCAGACATCTTCTCGAGTGAATGTTAAATGCAGTTATGAGCTCATTCGCTCACAACATGTAGTCTAGCATACAATTCCTAAGTGAAACAGAGGTTCCTTTTGAAAGGAAGAAAATACATTTAGCGTGTCTAAATCTCATCAGAATTCAAAGCTGCTCCATCCTTAATCTCATGACACCGCTGAACCCCAGTCTGCCAGATGTTTCTAAGGTCACTTGTTTATAAAACTTTCTTCTTCCTCCTCTCAGAACCTCCCCCACCACACCACCAGTGATAAACTATTTATAGGCAAGGAGCTGCCTGAATCATTGTTGAGTCCACTACTCTCCTCACCCCGCCTGCTATACATGACTCACTGTACCATTTCTATCCTGAATAGTCATGCCCACGACAGACAGAACAAAACACGCACACATGCACACATGCACACACACATGCACATACAGAACCAGGCATGTGGATTGGTTTGAAACAGGAATCAGTGGGCTATGGGTACTGACCCCCCTTTCGAGATCTAAACCTACCAGAGAGGTGGGGGAGATGCAGAGCAGTGGAGAGAGGCTGAATGAAAGGAAGGGAGGAGAACAGTAAGGAGGAAAGAGAACAGGAGAGAGCAGAGTGCAGCAGCAGCTCCAGGATCAATGTCCCATAGTGACTGTGCCGACACGTTATGCAACCTGCCACCATTAGTCCCTGTAAAAACTGCTTTTCCTAGCGCACCATCACTAAATCATAAGTGTTTATTACAGAGAGGGCTGACTGAGTCCCAAACTCAGCTCACCAACCCCCGCTACCCCATCCCTTGCCTGGCCGAATTTATGAGGTAATCATACCGTTTCCGGATGGCTGGGCAGCAAATGGATGAATGGGTGGGTGTTTGTGCCCACAGAGGGCAGGAAGATGCCACATGAGGCAGCCACCACCGAAGTGATGTCATTTTTTAAGACTTGAAAGGAAAATATACCAGAAATGGTTACAGAGCAAAAGTTGACTGTTTATTTGTGTTTGACCCTTATGGTCATAGGTTATTTTTATACCCATGTGTTCAGGAGGTAAAACCAGACTTCTTTTTTCTCATTCAGAAGCATTTGGAGGCTGGAGAAATGGCTTAGCTGTTAAGATGATTGCCTGCAAAGTAAAAGGATCCAGGTTCAATTCTCTAGGTCCCATGTAAACCAGATGCACATGGTGGTGCATGCATCTGGAGTTCTTTTGCAATGGCTAGAGGCCCTTGCATGTCCATATTCTCCCTCTCTCTCTCTCTCTCTCTCTCTCTCTCTCTCTCTCTCCCTCTCTTTGTCTCCAATAAATAAATTAATTAACTAAATTAATTTTTTTAAAAGAGAAGCATTTGGGCTGAGGTTGTAACTGAGTGACACAGTATTTTTCTGAATGTACAAGGCCCTGAGTTTGATTCCCAGAACTACAAAAAAATAATAAAAATAATAATCATTTATAATGTGGTGATTCATGCCTCTAATCTCAGTTTTTGGGAACTGAAACCAGAGGATCACAAGTTCAAACCAACCTGGGCCACCTAGTATGACCTTGTCTCAAAATAAAAAACAAAACAAAATTAAAACCACTTGTATGAATAGGCCATGGATCGGCTAGAGGCAAATTAACAAACTAGGATGCAATAAAGAGAAGCATCTTATTGAGGGAGGCCTTCTGCTTCTGCCTGAAGTGTCCTGTTTGACACAAAGGAACACTTTTCACTGAATGCACAGCCTATACTCCTTCCATGGCCTGGCCTTGGGACTAGAAAAGGCCTTCCAAGAGCCCTTGGTGGAGAACCCACACAGGTTGTGGGGAGGGAGAGAAGGAGAGTCTTGGAACCAAAAGAGAGAGATTTCCTCAGGACAGTGCTCCCGCTGCAAAGACAGTGTCCTCCTCCTGAAACTGAAGTCAGTAAGAATTTCATCTGTGTGCTTCCTCTCCACAGGCAACTTTCTATCTTTTCTCAGCCGATGGCAATCTCTTCCCCTCGGTCACTGCTGCTCAAATGGCTTGTTTTGTTTATGGGATGGCCATGTCAGCTGTCCTGTTGAAGGAGGATAGGAGAAAGATAATGGGCTCTTTTGTTGTTGCTTTTTATAGGTAGTCAGTCAGGGACAGAGACCCGAGGAGATGCTACCTTGCCCGCCCTGGCAGGGCTAGAACCCACATCTGACCCAGTGACATCCAAGATGGCTGCACGCAACAACTCAGCAGGGCTTCCTCAAGTTTCTCAGGCCTGGCCTTTCCTGAGTCAACCAACTGGGCATCTCCCTTACGCACTTGAGTCTGATGATGAGGCTCGTTGTACCTGGATGTTTGATCAGAAATAGGTTGGGCACGTACGTAACTCTCTTGATCCCTTTTCATTCTGCTAGCTCCTGACTCTACCGGTCCTTGTTTTGATAAGCTCGCCCCCTTCCCAGGCAGGAATTTCCTTTCACCAGGGTAGTTTCCTGCTTGTTTTCATTTTATATTTATTTAGAGAGAAAAAGACACAGTGAAAGAGAGAGAAAAAATGGTGCACCAGGGTCTCTAGCCACTGTAAATGAACTTCAGATGTATGTGCCACTACGTGCAGCTGGCTTACATGGGTTCTGAGGACTCGAACCTGGGTCCTTAGACTTTGCAGGCAAGCACCTTAACCACTAAGCCATCTCTCCAGCCCTTCTGCTTGTTTTCTACATGTATTTTGCTCCTGGATGTTTTCCTGTTTTACTCTATCTAGGATCTCTTTAAGCCCTGAGTCCTTTACTTTCTCTTAGTCTTCTCTGAGCCCCTGGTGAGTGTGCAGGTGAAAGGGATCTCGTGGCTTGGGCTCTCACACTTGGCCTTCCCCATGTGTGTCTGCCTTCTTGAAGGCTTTCTCCTGCAATTTCTCTGCCAAGGAGATTCTCTCTTCCCTCCTCTGCCCCCAGCTAGGCAAGGGGGAGAATTCCCACCTGCCTTGGGTCTTTCAACTTGCCTTCCCCTTGCATCCTAATTCTTCCTAAAATAACCTCACAGATCAGAATTTACCCTTCTTTGGGTCCATTTTTCAATTATTTTTCTAATTAGGATAAGAACCCAAAAGTTGGGGTCTACAGGCCTGGCATCACCTTCATCTTTATAGAATTTAATCCCTCCTGGGACTCCAAATCCTGACAGTGGTCAGAAGAGTTAGCAAGAAAATCATCTTGAAGAATGCAATCTGCAGGGAAGAAAAAGGAATTTATTTTGATTTTTAAAATATTTATTTATTTATCTACAAGCAGAGAAAGAGAAGAGAGACAGGCAGAGAGAGAATGGACATGCCAGGGCCTCTAGCCACTGCAAACAAACTCCAGATGCATGTGCCCCTTGTGCATCTGACTTATGTGGGTCCTAGGGAATTGAACCTGGGTCCTTTGGCTTCATAGGGAAATGCCTTAACTGCTAAGCCATTTCTCCAACCCTTGAATTTTTAAGATACTTATTTTCTTTAAATTTTATTTTGGGGTCATGATCTTGTTAGGCAGCCCATGTTGGTCTCAAATTCACTTATGTTGATGGGCCCTGAACTCACAATCCTCAGACTATTAAATACTTTATTTCCTCATTTTCTTTTATTTTTTTAACTTTTTATTGTCAACTTCCATATATACAATATACCATGATCATAATACCCTCCAGTCACCCTCCTTTGTCCACCTCTGCTGAACCCCTTCTTTCCAACTAGTCCTCTTTTACTTTGACATCATTTTTTACAGGTTTTTGTGCTCAGATTATGCAGGTCTTTTGTAGATAGAGTCAGCCACTGTGAGGTCATTAATGTAACAGCCACTTAGTGTCCTTAGTGTCTGCAAAACAGAACCCTAAAAGCACTCTTCCTGTGGCTCTTACATTCTTTTGCCATCTAAGAAGAAGGACATTTTTGGGGGCTATCGAGGTAGGGTCTCACTCTAGCCCAGGCTGACCTGGAATTCACTCTGTATTCTCAGGGTGGCCTCGAACTCACAGCGATCCTCCTACCTCTGCCTCCCGAGTGCTGGGATTAAAGGCACGTGCCACCATGCCCCGCAAGAAGGACATTTTTAACCTTAGAATATCCGTCTCCTGCGAATCAGCCTGTCAACTATGTACTGAAGGAATTCTAAGCTAACAAACTCTGATATGAAGCACGATTCTGAATCTTTGAAGCACATCTTGCTCTATGTTCTTTGGCTAGTAATTATTGATTATTTGCTACTGTCTGATCTTTTAATTCCCCAATTTCACCTGTTAAAAATTTTTAGGAGACAATAGCTCTGAGTTGAGGTTGCAATTCAGAAATAAGACATAAGATATGTAAAAAGTTCCTCAATGCTAACTACAATGGGATGGTTTTAATTTCAATTAGGTTTTTCCTCAGGTTATTTTTTTTTTTTTCCTTTTTAAGTCATTGTAGTCCATTTCTGTCCAGCAATGGTCATCATTGTCCCATAGTTATCCTGAAACTCCAGTTTTATATGTACTTTGACCTAATTCTTTACTAGAACATGAAAGCCCCTCAAATTTGAAAAGATTCATGGTCAGAAGCAAAATAATAATAATTATAATTATAATAATAATAATTAAAATTAATTTAAAACCGCTAACAGAAGCATGCCTCTGGGGAAAAGAACCACCTACTACATGATGGACACCTTATGGTGACCCTGATGCCTTGTAAAATGCACAAGTTAAGCTCTGTAGGTGAGGAAGCTTGAGGTTGGAAAGACAGTGTGATTTCTTCAAGGCAATCTATTGACAAGCCAAGACTAAGTCTTAGTCAATATAACATTCTATCCCCACAGTATTCCAGGTGACAAGCAGACATTTCTCTACAGCATCTCCCCTCTTCCTTCCAGCTGTCCTACAAGAAGCAATAGATATGGATAAAGACTAGAGCAGTGACTGGAGTCAGTCAAGTCCAGATGTTGAGGATAGGGGACACCCAACATGCTGGACTTCCTTGGTGTGATTGGTTAAGTTTGTGTTAACTTGATTTGTTTAGGAATAGACATTCCTCATAAGTGTGTCTGTGAGGCTGCCTCTAGGAAGAATCCTTCTCCCAGGGTGAGCCCTTCCCCCAGAGTGGGCGGCCCCTCTTGGAGGAGGGGGCTGGTTGATAAAAAGAAGCTCTGGGAAGAAAGGGCTCTCTCTCCTCCTATCTGGCTGCCAGTGCTGCTCGCTGTTCTCTGCTTGGTGCTTGCTGCTTGGTGCTTGCTGTTTTCCAGTGTGGACTGAAGACCAGGGTGGACTGAAGAGCAGCGTCTCTCCAGGACGCCTTCCGGCCTTCAGTGCCCTATTGGGACTGAGCAGCTACCGGGTTCCTTGACTCTTGGGCCTGCAACCTGCTATTGCTGGACTGTTGTAAGCTAATCCAATATATTCCTTTTTAATACAATTCATTCTATCCGTTCTGTTCCTCTAGAGAACCCTGACTAATACACTTGGTGACAACTGAATAGATATTCACCAAGAAGAGAAAGGAAACTTATCACCCCTAAAACTGTTGTCTAAGACTATCTTGGCACCTTTCCCTGTGTGGTCCTACACTGTGGCTCTACAAGGTCTTTGATGGCTTAGCAGGCCTTGGCTTGTCCCTTTATCCAGTAATCCTCAATCACCTAGAAAACAGGAAACTGGGAATATGCCAAAAACATGGCTGTAGAAGTTTCAAGTCCATGCCTGTTCTCAGCTTGGAGCATATCCATATGTCAGTTGCACTTAGAGCTTTCACAGAATCAGCCTCTCAGGCTGGCCCCAGCCCTAACCGGATGGAAGTGGATTTTGGCACACCCAGCCCAGGAGTGTGACCTTTACCTATCTCCTGCTCACGGACTTGCCATTCCACCCCTAAGAGTAGTGCTAACCAAGACCACAGACTCTGAGCCAGATAGCTAGGTTTGACTCCTAATGTGTCTGTACTGGAACTGTGAAATGAAGACAGGGAAGAGAGCTTTTCAGGGTCATCGTAAGGGGTAAATGCGCTGTCAGTGACGCTCTTAGAATGGCATTGACTTAAGTTGAGGCTCAACAAATAACAAAATCATACTTATTTCTTTTTTATTTGTTTCTATTTTCATAATTTTATTTGTGACTACATATGTGTGCATGTCTATATGTGAATGATGTGTGTGCATGAGTGCATGCTTGAAAACATGTGTGGAGGTCAGATGCATGGCTATTGCCCAAGCAGTGGCACAGTGGGAGAAACTTAAGGACAGAAGTGGATACTTCTTTGGGTCCTATTTTGCCCGCTCATCAAGGCCCTGTTCAGATGAATTGTCTAAATGGTGGTCTCCATGGCAATGAACTGATTCACAGAATTCCAGAACGAGAAAGCAAACAACCATGCTAAAAACCAGAGCTGAAATTTGATCCTGATGGGGCTGAGATGAGAACGCGCCAGGCCAGAGGACAACAGCCAGAGGTGAGCCAGTCCCTTTCAGGGAAGGCCTGTGGCCAGCTTCCTTTACACACGGCACAAGACTGATGGTGTTTTACAATCAGCTGCTGGACACTGTCCATGTTCCAAATAATATTCCTTCTGTGGAAGCAGAAAGATTGTACTGCTGTGTCTCAGTGGAGTTGCACCCTCACAAAATTCCCAATATTTCACCATCTTCTCAGCCTCTACCAAGAAAGATTATGCAAAGGTTATTATGCCTTCCCTACCTTCTGTTTTGGTTTGGCCAACCAGCCTCTGTTTTGGAAAATTTGTTTTGTTTAGTGTTTCAAGTGGCTTTCAATTGGAACATGGGATCCATCTTAATTTCTCTCCTTCTTTTTGGAAAGTTATTCACTTTGCTGCCCTGGAGACAAGATAAAATTCACAGCTATTTTAGAGCAACACTTTTATTCTCATTTGGGTAAAATTACTTGAGATATAAATATTCTTCTTTGTTTATTTGTTTGGTTTTTTTTTCGGGGGGGGGGTTCAAGTTAGGGTCTCACTCTAGTCCAGGCTGACCTGGAATTCACTATGTAGTCTCAGGCTGACCTTGAACTCATGGCGATCCTCCTACTTCTGCCTCCCAAGTGCTGGGAGTAAAGGTGTATGCCACTACATCCGGCAGATTTAAAAATTCTTAAACATGGCTGGAGAGATGGCTTAGCGGTTAAGGCACCTGCCTGCAAAGCCTAAGAACACTTGTTCAAATCTCCAGGTCCCATGTTTAGCCAGACGCAAAAGTGATGCAAGTGTACAATGTCGCACATGCGCACAAGGGGGTGCACACATCTGGAGTTTGTTCACAGTGCCTGAAAAGGCCATGGCATGCCCATTCTCTCTCTGCCTCTTCTCTCTCTCTCTCTGTCTCTCTTAAATAAAAATAAAAATAAAAATAAATTCTTAAACATTTAAAATTATCATTCTTGTTTGCTCAGCCTTAAGGTCAGATTAAAATCAAAATCACACTAAACTACTCTGGCTTGTTTTCTGTGTTACAAAAACCTTTCCTTAGCCAGACCTTCACCAGGATGTGATTCATATATACCGTAAGAGATGGTGCACGTCTCCACTCATCCAGCGTCTTCATTGAGGGCCTACTATGTGTCCGGTTCACAAATGAGCAGGATGCCCTCTTTCCCTCTCAGGGATTATGAAGTCAGAAAGGGGGCTGAGCAGAAATGCAGTCAGGACATCTGGATAAACACTGTGGAAGAGTCCATGACAGGTTCTGAGTGAGCAGATGCAATGGGAGGGAGAAGGAGTAATCAAGGCAGCTCTCCAAAAGACGGACTTGACTGTGAGCCAAATGACTGGTGCAGTCTGAAATCATGACAAATGGTACTTCTCTGGGTACCAAAACATTGCATGTTTATCTTCCTTCTGTCTTTGTATCCATTTCATTCTCTCTCTCTCACACACACACTCTCTCTCACACACACACTCTCTCTCTCCCCCTCTCTCTCTTTCTCTCTCTCTCTCACACACACACACAGTCTCACTCTAGCCCAGGCTGGCCTAGAACTCACTCACTATAAAGACCAAGCTGACCTCAAACTCACAGCAATCCTCCTGCCTTAGCCTCCCGAGTACTAACATTACAGGCATGAGCTACCCCTCCCAGATCTCTCGTGTCTCTTATTGGTAGGGATTGTTCAGAGACCTGCAATGTTGGGTGGTTTCCATGTTGTGTGAACACCAGACTGTTCTTCCACAGACTAAGGGTCATGGCATTACTAAGTGGTATAGTTGTATAGGACCACTGCCACGTATATTCATTGACAAAAATGTTTTGTGCTACATATAATTGTATTTTAGTTCATCAAACACTTTCTACTCATAGTCCTTGATTCAACAAACATCCACTGAACTAGCCTAGCGCTTCTCTGGGTACCAAAACACTCACTTGGAATGGTTAGTCTGCTTCCTCCAAGATGGGTAAAAGAAATGCCATGATGTCGCACAGGAAATGAATATACACACACAAGCCAGGAACAAATGCTAAACTGTTTGAGGTAGCCTTGCATTCTAGACCCTAGAAAAAGTCTGATGTTGCCTACCTTTTGAGAAGGTTACAATGCTGACAGGGGAAGTGGAATAACTCCCAATGGAGAAAACTCTGTAGCCTGCTGATCTGACAGACGGTAATACACATGGGCTACTGACTCTAGACATGGAGGCACATGGAGGCCTCGAGACCGAGCACCAGAGCTGACAGGAGTCCAGCACAGAGGTTTCCCAGGTACGTGGTTTGAGACCATAGGAAGTGACCTCTTACAGGAATTTCCACTCAAGTTTTGATCTTGATGGCTGTCACGTAACTCAGAACCTGATAGCACATAGAAGGTAGCTTCCCTATATCACGTGAAAGACAGCACCATCCAGGTCAAAGTCAGTGAAGATGGGGCCACTCAGCTTTACACGTGTGCAAGCATGCTTTGCCTAGTCACCCATTGTGTCTTCCCAGAGACCACACTGTCCCTACTCTCAGCATCTGTTATCCAAACTGGATGGGTAATGTGCTAACTGGAGAAGGCACCATTCCTATGTTTTGAGGTCAAACTGGACTTTACTTCAAAGGCAATAGGCTATAAGCAAGACTATTCATACGAAAGACATTTTATTAGCATTTTCTGAGCTTTCCTTATTGTTTTCAGCTTTTTCAGATGATCCCACATAGCAAAGCATGGAAGAAAGTTGACTGGGACTTGGGGCAGCCCCCACCCCACAGGAAGAAGTGGGGCCAAATGGACTTTGGTGTCCCTCTGCACAGAGCCTCCTCTTTTCCATCTCACCCTGTGAGGCTCTGAGCCAGTCACATGTAACCCACCAGTGGCTCACTGGACCAGCCAACCCAGGAGTCCTGGAAGATGACCCCAAAAGCAGCCTCACCATGCCCTGCATAGTCCTGTGTTTTGAGAAGGAGCCACTGGAGTCCCCAGCTTCAGTAATGAGGACCGAGTGCAAGAGTCAAGGACCCTGAGAAAGAATGTTGCTGGAAATAGATAATACATACATGCAGAATGGATAGCTACAGACTGGTTGGATGGATGGATGGGTGGATAGATGGACAACTGTCTTTGTAGTTCTCAGAAACCCAGAATCCAAAGAGAAATCTGGATCAGAAATGAAATGTAGCAGCAAGATACTAAGAACAAAAGGATTGTCAGAGACAACCTTATGATTTGCATTCATGGGGTTTGCTCATTGCTGGGGGCTACTTTGAGGCAAACAGCCCCATTGCATGTCCCCTGGAAAGTAATGGGGTGGTCTCAAGGTTTCTAATCACTTACATGTCACTATCTCTTTGTGGGATAAAATTAAAACACTCAGAGAGCATAAAGTATCTATTTTACATGACCCTTCTGCTATATGAATTGAGAATACCATAAGAAATGCAATCTTTAAATCCAGAAAGCAATGCACGTGGAACAGCTCCATATGCAGACTGAAGTCTGTGCATGGGTTTCAGTGCGTTATGTTGTGTCCCCTAATCACTCACCTGTGATGACCATTGAGGCATTTACCTATAAACAAACACCAAGCTCTATTTACATGCACACAAGAATTCCCCAAGGATGTAATAATACTCTCTAAATCCCTAGTCAAATTTTGTGTAAATGGAACACAGCAGGTAAAACCTTCCCCTCTGTTTATCACATCTGCTCAGCCAGAATCTAATGTTCTTGCCAGGAAGCAAAGATGTTTTTGTGATTTCATCGCACCACTCCCCATATTTCCATGTTTACAAAGAACAGCCCCACCAACCAGACTAGATTTGGTTTAGTTACAGTTACAGTACACAAGGGATTTGCTGTACGGGCTAGTAACTATGTTACTTGTTGAAATACAATTCAGATTAATCAAAATATGCTAGGAAAAGGGCTAGGGAGATGGCTCAGGGTTTAAAGTGCTTACCAAACAAACGTGAGTATCCCCTACATCCATGGAAAATGTAAGGCATGTGGCTGTATGCCTGTAACCCCAGTCCTGGAAGGGCAGAGGCAGGTAGATCCCTAGGGTTTACTGGCTGGCTAGTCTAGTTGAATCAGTGAAGTTCGATGAGAGATCTCATCTCAAGGAAATAAAGTAGGAACTGGGAAGATGGCTCCATAGTTAAAGGCAATTTACTCGCTAAGCCTGCCAGCCTAGGTTTGATTTCTCCATATAAAGTGGCAAGTGCATCTGAAGTTTGTTTTCAGGGGTAAAAAACCCTGACACACACACTCTCCCTCTTTCTCAATCCCTTTCTCCTCTCAATAAACAAAACTATTTTTAAAAAATAATAAGCTAGGGGCTGGAGAGATGGCTTAGCGGTTAAGGTGCTTGCCTGAGAAGCCCCATGTTTGACTCTCCAAGTCCCATGTAAGCCAGACATACAAAGTGGTGAAGCATGCAAGGTCGCACATGTGCACAAGGTGGTGCACATGTCTGGAGTTCGATTGCAGTAGCTGAAGGCCCTGGTGCACCAATTCTCTCTCTCTCTTACTCTCAATCTCTCTCTCACGTAAATAATAATAATAATAATAATAATAATAATAATAATGTAGAAAGCCAATGAGGAAAAACCTCAATGTCCACCTCTGGCCTCCACATGCACACTTGTGCATGAGCACTTGCATACATACAAACATGCATACACACACTGGAAAAAATGTCTTAGGAAGAGAGTGTTTGGTATTGCTGAAATTAATAGAATAAGGGTTATCCAGAACTCCCTTTTCTGGATATGCCACCAGCCTGCAGACTGTAATTCAGGATATCCCGGCAGAAGGTAGCAGCTATGAGCATGAACTCTGACACCAGGCTGGCTGGCTCATTTTTTATTTGTTTTCTATGAGCTATGGGATCCTGAGCATCTCTGTACAGAGGTGAGAGGCTATTAACAGCCCCAGCTTCCCAGGATTGCTCATTGGAGTTTGATGAGTTCATGTGTGTAATATGCTCAGCACATAACTGGGTACCGGTTTGCCACTGTCACATTTTTAGGGACGCTCACTAAGAAAACACAGGGCAGATACTGACATCCCCTGGCTCAGGTAAATCACAGTCCCCTCCACACCCCATCACCCTCACTTCGACAACTGAGCTTTCAGTTGTCTTCTTGTTCCACTGCCAACTCTTCAAGCCCCCATGGTCCTAAGGGTTTGGAAACTGGACTGGGGACCAGCTGACACCACAGAGCCTCCTGCAAACTGCATTCATAAAATAAATACTGCCAACAGAGTCAAGTTTGCAAACTCATGTTCAGCTGTCCAAGAAAAGTCACATTTATTTATTTTCATTAAATCAACTCTAGCAATGGTTCTAAAATCCAATCTCAGTCCCTCCAGAGATGTCCTGACTACTAGGGTCATGCAAAGAGCTGGCAGTGTCTCTTGAAGCCCTAGTGCCAGATACCACACAAACTGTGGTTTGGAGAGAAGAATCTGATTATTGCTGGAGACAGAAACCCCATTCCCCAGGCTTCAGTCTTCCTGGGACTCCTACAAATATTTCTAAGTCTTGTTGCTCATCTTTGTGGACTGCTGATGCAACTTCCAAAAGGTGGATTTCAGCAGAGGTGGCTTCTGCTGCCCCCTCTCCATCCCATCCTCAGAACAGACTGCCAAGAACCATGTCCCTTCAGGTTACTGTATAGTGTGGATGGGGCATGCAGGCATGTGCTGTAATCAGTGAACACCCAACCCCTAGCAGCTCCCACACATAGTACATCCCCCTCCCTCTCAGCATTCAGTTAGCATCCTAAAAGCTCTTATCTTTCTTTTCTCCCCTAAGGGTTCACAGATCAGAAGACCTACTTCCTTGGAAAGAGAAAAGTAGGAGAAAAAAATAAAGTATAAAAGTATCTCACCCAATGTGGTAGTTTGAATGAATGTCCCCCAATAGATTCAGTTTTATTAAAGCTTCTTGAATTTACAGCCAACTGGTTGGAAGAGGTGTCACTGTGGGTGGACCTGTGTTTGGGGCAAGTCTAGATTCTAGCCCAAAGATATTTAGAATGCTTGAGTTCTGCCTGGGGTTCCTGTTGTGCTTTCTTATATCACTGGTTGTGGGTTTTTTTTTTTTTTTTTTTTTTTTTTTTTTTTTTTTTTTTTGTGAAAGGGGGTTAGTTTCTTTTACCATTATGGAACTTGCCCTTGATCTGTAAACTTCAAATAAATCTCTTTCCTCCCATAAACTGTGTCTGGTCTGAAGATTCATACCAGCAACATGAAGCTGACTGTGACAGAATTGGTACCAGGAATGGGGTGTTATAATGAATAAATCTGATTTTGGAGGGGACTTTTGGAGGAATAGGCATGAACTTGGTACCTGCAACTGAAGATGCCTTCCAGAGCAGTAAGCCAAGTTTTATTGACTATTCTAGTGAGAGTTTGAAAATGCTAAGTGATGAGAATTTTTTTTTTTATTTGGAGGCTATACTTATGAACTTTCTAAGGGAAAGGAAAGACTGCAGAGAACTTTGTTGAAACTTGGCTACTGGCATGACAGCTGGCTGCATTCTGCTGTCCATGCCCAGAGAATTTGATCAAGGTTAAATTTATAATGGATTGATGTGCTGGCTGATGATATGGAACTGGTAAATATAAGTTTTTAAATTGGAATTTTTTTAAAATTTTCAAAAATTATAGGCACAGAGACTGGTTTTAGATTACTGGAGCTGCTACTGTCAAATACATTGGCATTTGGCAAGCATATGGCCCAATACTTTACACTGAAACAATGGAAAGCATACCTGAGGAAAGACTGAATGATAGAAATACTGGCTAGGCATGGTTGTGCACTCCTTTAATCCCAGCATTCCAAAGGCAGAGGTAGGAGGATCACCATGAGTTTGAGGCCACTCCAAGACTACATAGTGAATTCCAGGTCAGCTTGGGCTAGAGTGAGACCCTACCTTGAAAAACCACCCGCCCCAAAAAATCAGAGATACAAACTCTTTTGAAAGGAGTTGATTGAAAGAAAGGAACCTGTTCTTCAAGTAACTTATTTTGTCCCTGAATTAAGAATATGATTGTGTCCTACATGCTTGGTTTTGGTTTTGAAAGCACGAAAAATGCATGGAGTGGGTCATGAAATGCATACAGTTCCAGAAGCCACTGCTGAGACACAGTAAGTGAGGCAGGGCATGATGGCCCTGATAGGCCTGTGAAGCTGTTGGAAGATAGACTGTGGTTTGCAGTGGAGACTCAAGGATGTTTAGATATACCAGGACTGTGCAAGGGCTACCACGGAGGCTGTTGGCTTGGGATGGATGTTTTCCCTGGCTATTCAGCCCAGATGGAGGGACAAAATTTTTAAAAATTCAAAGATTGTCAATCATTGGTTATATCTGACTTGAGTTGCAGATGTTTGATGGTTATTGAGTTTACATCGTTCCATTCTCTCCTTATTATGCCTTATAGCAATTGGAAATGTTTACTCTGTGCCATTATGTTAAAAGTATATAACTTGTTTTGATTTTACAGGATTCACAGTTAACAGTTAAGAGACCATTTTAAAAATCTCAGATGAGACTTAGAACTTTGAAGCAATCTTAACACTGGTAAAGACTATATACAGTGTGAGATGGTTATGAATCTATTGGAGGCCAGGGGCAGAGTGTGGTAGTTTGAATGAATGTCCCCCAATAGATTCAGTTTTATTAAAGCTTTCCAGCTGCTTAGCTGGAAGAGGTGTCACTATGGCAGATCCTATGCTCCAACCTTAAGGTGTGTTTGGGGATGGATCTGAATTTTAAGATAGGCAGAGTGCTTGAGTTCTGCCTGGGGTTCCTGCAGTGTGCTTGCTTCTGGTGCTGGTGGTGGTTGTTTCTCTCTGTGTGTAACTGTGAAAGGGGGGGTCAGCTTCTTCTGCCATTATGAAATTCCCCTGGATGTGTAAGCTTCAAGTAAATCCTGTTCCTCCCATAAAGTATGTCTGATCTGGAGGTTCATCCCAGAACTGTGAAGCTGATGGCAATGCCTGTTAAACTCTTCTATTGCAGTTCAAAGAACAAAATAATAGCTTAATATATTGTCCTGACATACCAGCTCTGTCTGTTGGATTGCAAAGAAATAAATGCAGCAGAATTATAGCAGAATGGGAGTCCTGGTTATCTATTACACATCCATTGAAGAGCTTTGTTTTCAGTGCACAGAAGAGAACTTGAACTTCATGTCATCTGACTAGCAGTACAAGCCGATCTTGAATTAGATTAACAAGCATGTCCTGTGCTCAATCTGGGTCTGGATATTTCACAACTATATTTATCTGTTTGGACACCTGGATATACCTGCAAAGTGTGGGATTTCAGCAGAGAAGGCTCCTGCTGCCCTTGTTTCATCCTCACAGCAGAATGCAAAGAACCAGGTCCCTCAGTGTTGTTGCAGCAAGGATGGGGACACAGATGCTGCCACTCATGCTATGACATGCCTGGACATGTGATCAGAATGTAGTGGCAGGGCAGCCTAACCAGGGAAGAAACAACACAGAACACAAACAGAACAGGAGGCCAGAATAAGCCCATGCTTCCTCATTCACTGAAATCATGGCTCTAGTTCACAGAAGCAAAGAATCCTCAAAGCCAGGCTGGAGAGATGGCTCAACAGTACAGGTGCTTGCCTGCAAAGCCTGAGTACCTGAGTTCAATTCCCCAGTATCCATGTAAAGCCAGATTACAAGGTGGTAGATGCATCTGGAGTTCATTTGCAGTGGCTGGAGTCCCTGGCATGCACATCTCTCTCTCTCTCTTTTTTCTCTCTCTTTCAATCTCTCTCTCTTTCTCTCTCTCATTCAAATAAATAAATAAATAAATAAATAAATAACTTTTTTAAAAAAAAAGAATCTTCAAACCATGTACATTATCTCTTGGAACCTGGGAAATAAGACTGACCATTTCCTTTGAGATGAGAAATTCATAACTCGCCAAGTAATCCACCTTGCCCAAGGTCATTCAGGAAGAATGTAAGGACCGCACAGGGGTGTGGTTGGCCTAACTCCTGAGTACAGTGGCTTCTTTGTACCAATAATGGTGCTCCTGACCACAAAACTCATCACAGCTGAAAAAGCACTTCACGTCTTTGCATCATTTAACCTGATCCCCAAATGTAAAAAGATAGCAGTAATATCACTTCATGTGTAACAAAAAGTCAAATGACTTACTCAAAGGGATAGAACCCTTAATAAATAAAAGAGGTCTGGAGAGATGGCTTAGTGGTTAAGGCACTTGCCTGTGAAGCCTAAGGACCCAGATTCAACTCCCCCGTATCCACCTAAGCCAGATGCACAAGGTAGCATATGGGTCTTGAGTTTGTTTGCAGCAGCTAGAGGCCCTGGTGTGCCCATTCTCTCTTTCTCTCTTTATCTGCCTTTCTCTCTCTCTCTCTCTCTAATAAATAAATAAAAGAGGAACCTTTGCTCACTAAATCTATTGCTCCTTTCCTAGCCTACTAATTGTCTTCCTGGGAGGCTTATGTGTTATACCCATTGTCATTTAGTTGCCCCAAACACAATCCCTAAGAATTGAGATGATTGCTTAACATCAGACATTTATCTGCTGTGTTCACACTGAGAACACAATTGTGAGTGAGAAACATTTCCAAATGGAGCTCAGACTCCTGAGAGAGGAAGGCCGACTCTGAACAAATAACATGCTAAAAGCAACTCATTCTGACACAGGTGTGCACCTGCACTGGCGCTCTGGAAATTCAAAGTGAGAAAAACTCATTCCATCAGCCCAGGAAGAGATCTGAGGTGGTGGGGATTCACCCTAACTTCCCTGAGTGATACTGACAGACTATACGAAATCACCCAAACACAGTACATAAGCAGCTTATATACTATGTAAGAGCTCAAAGGACAAAAGTAGTCTTACTTTCAGCGGTTTATTGGGCATAATGAGAATTACAAATGTAGAAAAGGCAAAAAGAGAGTGATTAGCCACTTCGCTGATTTTCTCTATTCTGAATACCTTAATGGAACTGCCCGAGGCATGCCTACAACCCCTGCTGTTTCTTGGACCCATGACAGGTAAAAATCATCAGCAACCAAGCTGTTTTTCTAAATTCATCCCGGAACTTGCGCCCTGGCTGTGTTAAGTCCTGTGCAAGGAAGATGAAAAGGCCAAATTTAGCAGCAGATGGCGAGGGTGAGGGCCAGGCATTTCCGAGAAGCTTGTGAAATCCTCCCTTCTGTTTACTCGAAATCTAAATCTCCTGCCCCGGAGGAGGCTGAGGTGTGCACTCATGCTGGAGCTGCTGTTTCCTGTGGCTCTAAGATTCGGAAACCAGCCGCTTCTGCCCTTGGGCTGCCCTTGGGGATGCTGGGTGGCTCAGGGCTGACTGAACTTCTGACATCATCATTTCCCTGAAGTGAGTTCCCAAAACAACATGGTGATGAAAGAAGGTGATCAAATACTATAGACCTTACTTGTTGATAGTTCACCTGGCTCTGGGCATGCTTAAGCAGGTGGCCTGCTGTGTAAGAGCAGACAGTCAATGCAAAGAAACCAAGAGCACAGACCAATCCTTTCTAAGGCATTTTCCTAACAAGATACCACATGCCCAGTGTTGGTGACCCAAGGAGAATGATTGCATTCTTCCACACTAAGAAAGAAGGACCAGAAGCTGCTTCCACTTGTGACTTCCAAACATGTCCAGATGATAATATATTTTTTTAATTTTTTTAATTTTATATTTTATTTTTATTTATTTGACAGAGAGAAAGAGAGAGGGAGAGAATGGGCTCATCAGGGCCTCTAGCCACTGCAAACAAACTCCAGACACATGCACCACCTTGTGTATCTGGCTTACGTGGGTTGGGGGATTGAACCTGGGTCCTTTGGCTTTGCAGGCACGTGCCTTAACTGCTGAGCCATCCCTCCAGCCCAGAGATGATAATATTTTAAACAGTGTGCAGCAGGGGGAGAGATAACAGCTAAGGCATTTGCTTGCAAAGCCTAAGGACCAAGGTTCAATTCCCCAGTACCCATGTAAGCCAGATGCACAAGGTGGCGCATGCATCTGGAGTTCATTTGCAGTGGTTGGAGGCCCTGGCACACCCATTCTCTCTCTCTCTCTCTCAAATAAATAAAATTTTAAACAGTGGGGCCAGTAATCTTGGTATCTATCTATTGATAAGGATCCTCACACACTGAAAAATGCTTTGCGTTTTGATTTTTTTCAAAAAGATATGGCTTATAGATATTCTTCAGAAAAATTTGCTCCTTGCTCTCTAGAAGGGATCACCGCCTTGCCCTCATCATTTTACTGGCCTCCTGAGAGCAATGCCCACACAAACCAGTAACCTAATTTCCATCTGGTCTACCTCCAGGAGCCATTTAGAGTCTAGCCTGCATGTAGTGCACTTTTCCTATCACTACAGACTCAACTCCTCCTGGGACTCTCTCCTTTAAGGAAACCTTTGAAAGATACGATTTCCTCTACCACAGGGGTCAGTGCCTGTCTCAACCCAGAGTGCTGCCAGGAGGTGCCAGGTACCATCCCACATGCAGGGCAAAGGACAGGAAAGCCAGGATCCTTCTCATCCTCCTCTCTCACAGCTCTGGTCCCTCTGTAGCTGTTTCCAGCCATTCAATCAATCCTGAGAGAGTGTGAATGCATCACTCTAAGTGTCTGATCCTTTGCTCTTATCCATTTTATTTCTGGTGTATGTATGTGAATGGGTGGATGATGATGCCACGTGTGTGGAGGTCAGAGGATACTTTTGGGTACTTGTCTTTCACCTTGTTTGAGACAAGGTTTCTTATTGTTCATTACTAACTGATCCTCAGGCTTCTGGGAAGTTCTCCCATCTCTCCTCCCATCTCTCTTTAGATATGCTGGGAAGCCTGCACAACTTCTGGCTTTTACATGGGCTCTAGGGATCCAAACTCGGGTATCGTACTTGTGTGTCAAGCGCTTTATCCACTGAGATCGTCTTCCCAGCCCTCTTTGGTCTTATTTTTCTCTTCAAAAAAGGCACTTGCATTTTTCTAATTCCTTAAGGTCTCTCCTCTTTTCCTCAGAATGACCACAGTATTCCTCCCTGGGTTTCCTTTAGACTTTTTCCCATTAGGGTCTACATCCTATCCAACAGAACACTTCCTCCTGCTAGGCTGACCGGTCCCTGAAGGAAAACCCTGTGTTTTGTAAGCCTATACCTCCTAAGCACTAGACATAGGGTAGATATCCCATGCGCTTTCACATATGAAATTTGACTTAAGGGTGCTAGCAAAGTGTAGTGGTAGTTTGACAAGATAAAAGAAGAGGAGGAGAATTCACAGAAAAGAAATTTTAAAAGCACTGGTTGGTTACTTGACTGTGAATATGAATTATCATCAAGCTAATGATGAATCATTTGGAAATGATGACACTATTCCTAACCTCTGCTACCCAAGAAAGGGTTTCCAAGCCCTGTGATGTAAATACCATCAGTGTGAGAAAGCAAGCCAGATATTAAATAGCAGAGAGTGATGGAACCATGGAAACACTGGGCAGTGATCGTCACCTGAGCCAAACATTCAAATTCAAACACAAGTGCCGAGGCAGCCTAAGGCTCTGAGATCTGGAGGTACGGTGTTCTGCACTGCAAAAAGGATCCCTGGCCAGGACAAGACCTGGCTCCCTTTTTCCAGTATCTTACAAATTTAAATTTAGTGCCTTCCCAAGTGTTAATTATAGCACTTGCTAACTTTATTGAACCATCATTTCACATGTTTTCCCTGTAAAAGAATGTGCTGCAGTTTCTAAGTCTAAATGTGAGGAATGCTTCAGGGTCCTATCTTTGGTGAAGACAGAGTCCATGGGATCAATGTGTGAGGCATGGAAGCTCACAGAGAAGGCAGGGAGAAAGTTCCTGGGCACATGCAGTTTGTTATTTCTCCATATCTCACAGTCATGTTTCTCGATGTAGTTTCCCTCTCTCCGCACTCCAGCCATACCCCACCATCCACCAACCGTGCATCTCTTTAGCCACTGTCTGTGTGCCTCACCCCCATCTGACTTCCTCCTGCTACTCTCTGAACTTCTTTCTCTAACCTCTCAGCTAGGTTAGTTGACTCTCCAAATGCTTCCAGAGAACCAGGTACTTCCACACCGGAGTATAATTGTTAGTTGTAGCTGGAATCTGCCCAGAGTTCTGCTGGAGCAGGATAGGGTCTGACTCAGCAACACCTTCCCAGTGGTCTCACACGTACACACACTTAGTGGTTGGCATTGAATGGATACATAAGTGGATTGCTGAGATGAGTGAATAGATAGGGCAGACTTTCCAGCTAAATAGCTAGCCAGGTATCCTCAGATAGGTCAGCATACACAGTCCTCCCAGCATATCACATCTTGAATCTGAAACTCCCATGCCTGCATGGTGTATGTACATGTAACACACACACAACCCCCATACCTTCAATGCCACCTGCTTTCTTCTTTCTATTTCTTTCCTTCTTCCCTTCTCTTTTTCTTTCTTGTTTACTATTTTCTTTTCTTCTTTCTCCTTTTTTTTTTTTTGAGATGGGTTTTACATATCCCAAGCTGTTAGCCAAGGATGACCTTGAACTCCCAGTCTTCTGCCTCCATCTCCCAAGTGCTGGGGCTATAGGAATTCACCAGCATGCACAGTTTTTGTGACGCTGAGGATCAAACTCTGGGCTTCATGCATGCTAGGCAACTCTATCAATTGAACTACATCCACAACCCCCACATTTATTTCACCAATAAAAGCAAATTGATTATCAAAGATATTGAATAATTTTCCCTGCACTTCGCAGAGAGGGAGTTGTTAAGTCCAAAGCTCCAATCCAGGTACCTGAACTATGCCATCTCATTAGCACATTTCAAGACCATTAAAGGACAACACAAAGCCAAGTCCTGAATCCTTTAAACTTATTAAGGCAATATTTTGGTAAAGATATGTATGAGAGAGAGAGGGAGAGAGGCAATGAAAAAGCAGAGTTTTACACAAGCTCTTAAAATATACTATCTGGTACAAGCGTAATAATGACGCACATTGTGAGTGAGGAGAACAAGATGGAAAAAAATCCTCTGGCATTTATGTACCTTATAAAACTATTGATTAAATTCATCCTCAGAGTCATGTAGTATTAAGTGACAAGAAATTCAACTACAATAGTATGAGTTAATCACAACCAAACCCAGTTCTATTTTAACATTGAAGTCTAAGATGATACAGGCTAAGCATGTCATTTCAAAGCTGAACTCAAATCCAGTTTTTATGTAGGAAAAGAGAGATAGTCACTAGACACACCCTGAATTTTCATCAGTCTTCCGGGGATTCTGTCCCCTGCGGGAGCTGCATGGGAAGGACCCGGGCTGCTCACACTGGCTGATGTGGGCTTTGAACTCATGCCAACAAGGCTCACAGGAAAGAAACCAGACCTTCTTGGAGCTTGGCTCTTCTGCACAGTGATGCAATGAAATGGACAAAGGCCTCTCTACTGAATTTGCAAGTGTAGATTAAACAGCACTTATGAGCATGAGTTCAGAGCATAGCTGAGCTACCCCCAAGCTCATCTGTTTGAGAGGAGAAGCAGTTTCACGGCGACCTAGTATCAGGCAGCAGATTCCCAAAGAAGAGAGCAGTATAGATGCCGGATGCAGTGATCTTAATGATCACTGCATCCATACAACAGTGAGAAGAAGAAGAATCTTCTCTCCTAAATGGTATATGGACTATAAACCATCTGGCTTCCAATATATTACCCATTGCTTAATACAAAGGAAGCAGGTGTGTATGGGCACATTTGTGCTAGTGTGTGTGCGTGCACGCCTGTAGAGGCCAAAAGTCAACATCTTTCTTAATCATCTTCTACCTTATTCTTTGAGACAACGTCCCTCACTGAACCCGGAGCTCACTCATTTAGCTCATCTAGCTAGGCAGCTTGTCCAGGGAGACTGCCATGCCCAGCATTTTTATGTGGGTGCTGGAGTTCTAAACTCAGGTTTTCATGCTAGTGTGGCAAGCACATTACTAACTGAGAGAGTACCCTAGTCTCAAGAAGTTATTTGAGGGGCTGGAGAGATAGCTTAGTGGTTAAGTGCTTGCCTGTGAAGCCTAAGGACCCCGGTTTGAGGCTCAATTCTCCAGGACCCACATAAGCCAGATGCACCAAGGGTGCATACATCTGGAGTTCATTTGCAATGGCTGGAGGCTCTGTCATGCCCATTCTCTCCCTCTCTCTCTCTCTCTCTCTCTCCCTGCCTATTTCTGTATCTCCCTCTCTCTCAAATAAATAAATAAAATAAAAATTATTTGACAAGCCAGACATGGTGATACACGCCTTTAATCCCATTACTCTGGAGGCAGATGTAGGAGGCTCACTGTGAATTCAAGGCCATCCTGAGACTACATAGTGAATTCCAGGTCAGAGTGCTAGAGTGAATTCCAGGGGAACTAGAGTGAAACCCTACTTCAAAAAAAAAAAAAGTTATTTGACAAAGAAGTTATTTGACAAGAAAAATATTTATATCTGGGGAGTGAGCCATGGTCTCAGATAGAAAATATCTTTATATGAAAGTTTACTCCTTTTTAGTTTTGGTTTTTCAAAGGCCCCCACATATTTCATTACTGTCAGTCTCTGGGTAGGGGGTGGGGGAGAGTGGGATATAACGCTAGAGATACTCCTTCCCACTCTGTGGCTGTTACAATCTTTCCGCCCATATTCCACAATGTCACCTGAGCAGTGGAGATGTTGGAGGTCTCCTATAGTGATGAGCTCTCAGCCGTCTTTGATATTCTGCTTTGATGAGTTTTGAGTCTCCTTCGCATATACCACCAGTTTCCTGGAGCTGGCTGTCAGGCTAGCACTGACAGCAGCACTCATATTTAATCTGCTGCTTCGTTTGTAATGGTTTTTGTTGTGGTTGTTTTGTTTTAGAAGCAAGGTCTTACTCAATAGACAAACTGGCCTTGGACTCACAATAATTCTCCTGCCTCTACCTCCCAAGTGCTGGGATTACAGAAGTGAGCTGCCACAATCAATTCCCCTGATTCAGAGACTCCAGTGACTCGGTACATGGTTTCGGATTTTCTTTCTTAGCACCGATTCCCAGGGAGGTGACTTCTCATGGCTTTCTCTCTCAGTAAATTGTGGCCTTTCATACATGCATCCTTCAATTTTAAGAACAAGGGCTTGCCCTGTGATCTTTTTTTCTCTCATATATATAAAACGAGTTGTTGGTTTTTCGGTTTGTTCAGATTTTTAGTTGTTATTCAGGTGGAGTGCAGACTTTGGGGCTCTATATAAGCATGACCACAGTCCAGAAGCCCTGGTTCCACTTATATGACATATCAAGAACAGATAAATCCATACAAAGAGAAAGATTCATGGCTGCTTAGGGCTAGAGGGATGGTGGTTGGGAGATGAATGTTAAAGGATACAGAGATTATGTGTGATTAAAATATCTTCAAACTGATTGTGACAAAGATTGTACAACTCTGAGAATATACTAAATATCATAGAACTGGACACTTTAAATGGGGTTGGGTAAATTGTATGGCATGGAAATTAAAAAAGTAAGAAAAAGAAAGCAGGAAGAAAGGGAGGGAGAGAGGAGAAAAAAGAAAGAAGGAAAGGAGGGAGGAAGTAAGAAGGAAGGGAGGAATGGAAGGAGAACACTGGTTAGGATTGTGTGCAGTTCCTTCTGCTTGCCCTGAGCAGAAGCCTCTTCAAGGACACACAACCTACCTCTGCTACCGTGAGCTCTCATCACTCTCTTACATCCACAACACACACACACACACACTCACACACACACACACACAATGGAACCTATCGTCTCAAACATGTACATTTCCACCCAAATTCCATGCAGCCCCACTCTTCTGAGCATTTCTACGACATCTTCTCTGTACCTTGAATACCTGTCCTTCCCTATTTCCCAGCTAGGGAACGCCTCATCCTCCAAGACCCTGTTGTGTGTCACACCCTTCATGATGTCTGTTCTGATCCTCTTCAGGTCATGAAGGGCCCCTTTCACCTGCAGCAGGCATTGCTGTACACAGTTGTCTGTTTAATAAGGTAGAACATTTGTCACCATGTACTACAGCCTGTTTAGATGCACATGTCTTTCTAAATGAAACTTAGTTCATGAAGGATGAATGCCATATTTTGTTTATCTTGAAGCAGTGGCTGCCTTGCAGATGGTATTAAGTAAATATTTGCCAAAGGAATTCATAGCAGGGTGGCATCCTGACTCTACAACACAGGTCATTAGAAGCTCACTAAAGCTCCTGTTTCCCAATTACAGTGCTTTCACCAAGACAGTGTCCAAATTCTCAAATTTCTACCTCAAGTAAGAACCTATTTTCAACATGCCCCCTGCTCAAGGAAGTGACTTTCAGCCCAGAGACCCCTCCTTTGCTCAGGCAAGAGTCCCTTCATGGCATGCACAACAGGGAGTGTAACATGGAAGGCAGAGAGACACGTGGCTATGAAGTCAAGCAGATGTACAAGGCTAGGTTTAGACCCACAAGAAGGAATAAGAAATCAGCAGGTCTAACATCATTAAACTTCACAGAAATTCTTGACCAGAATCAGGTCTGAAAGGAAATCCAAATATTTGCTTGCTGTTAAGTCTAGAAGTTTCTGTACATAAACCAAACATCCTGATCAAAAGAAACAGAAAACCTCAAAACTGACCAGATCAGACAAGAAAAATGTGAAGCACAGAAGAAGGTCCATCAAGCCAGGGAGAAAGGGTTGGATGCTGGCGTGACAATTGCTTCATGAACATGCACAGGAAGCTGTTTTCCCCTTCTTGTGGCGTGTGTGTATGTGCATGCATGTGTGTATTCATGCTTGTATGTATATGGGCACACATGTGGGGAACATGCATGTATATGTGTGCACATGCATGTGAAGGTCAACACCAGGTATATTTTTCAATCATTCTTCCACCTTATTTTTTTCAAGATAGGGTCTCTCACTGAACCTGGGACTTATCAAATCCACTAGACTAGCTAGCCAGTGGGTCTCTGGATCTTCTTGTGTCCACTTCTCCAGTGCTGGCATTGTAGGCATGTGCCCCATCCCATGTCCAACTTTTACTTGGGTTCTGGAGAGTCAAACTCAGGTCCTCATGCTTCTGAGGCAAGCAGTTTTACCCACTGAGCTATCTCCCCAGCTCCTTTTCAAATGTATGTATTTTATGCATTTATATTGAATACCATGCATAGAATTTCTCAACATGAATTCAGTTAATCTGAATGAGATTTTTATTCTCCACAAACAGTTCTGAATTGAAGATCCTCTTCGGATATGATCACTGACAGACAGGGCTACTTCAAAATACACAACTGATGTAAATGTAGGTGTCTCCTTTCCATGCTTATAGCTTTGGTACAATAACACAAACTTACAAATTAAATGGAAGCAAAACTTCAAAGTTCAACCACGATGAAATTAAAAACTTCCATCCTTTCATTTTGTTGAAAGTGTTTCACAGCATGCATATAATGCTTACGATGCTGTCATTTTTGAGTGTTGCTTGCCTACACTGCCCTGCATGGTAGAATGACTCATCTCTCCCACCATTCTTCTCAACTGAATCTGCTGTGGCACCTCCATTCACGCCAAGCTTCAAGGTGTCATTTGCCCTTCTCTGGAGTGCATATGATCATAAATGTAGGAGTTGAAATGATGCCCAAGTAGTAGTGGTAAATTACTCATCCGATAACTCTAACTATAAAATTGAGAGACTATGTTAAGTTATATTTATATGGATCCCAGCTGGAAAAACATTCTGATAGATCAGCCATCCACCCTGGTAGCATTCTCCTGTTTGTCAAACCTCTCATTTTGGGCCCAATGAGAGACAAACCTTCCCATAGCCAGAAACCTTGAGGACACAGCAGCTCTGACCATGGCAGGCTGTCAGCCTTTACATAGAGGTGTACACTTGCCTGACCAATTTTCCCCATACATCACAGATGAAGGCAGAAATTCTCAGGAAGGCCATGGCACTCTGGCTCCAGCAAACCTTTCTAGGACAGCTATTTACCCAGCCTGAAGTCACCTCCCTTGACCCTTCTCTGCCTGACCACACTTGGCCATGTCCCTGGGAAGGCCAAGATAGCAGTGAACAAAGGTAGTCCACAGTAAATTGTTTTATAAAGGGTTTGTCCTGCCATGCTTGGTTTGTCACTTGTTAATTGTAGTAAAATAGACACACCATAAAATTGAGCATTTTAATCACTTTTTAGGAGGGCATGTGACTGACATTAAGAAAGTCAGATCGGGGTGCAACCAATCTGCAGAACTTTTGCATCTTATGAAACTTGAACTCTACCCCTATTCAACACTACCTCCCCAATTCCTTTATTACCTCAACCCCATGTATACCACCTTTCTACTTTCTGTTTCTGAGTTTGCCTATGCAGAAGCCACTTACATAAGTAAGCTTGGACTTGCATATTCCACTTAGCACAATGTCCTCACAGTTTACCCATATGCAAATGTGTCAGATCTGCCTTCCGCTTGAAAGCTGAATAATATTCCATTGGGTTAGGGTTAGGGTTTTATTTATCCATTCATGTCAGTGGAGACTTGAGTTGCTTCCATCTTTGGGTATTGTGAATAACACTGCTATAAACATGGACATGTCCTGTGGGCTTTTGATTGTTTTGTTTTATTGAATTGGTTGATTGTTTGGGAACCTCTGAATTTTTCAGCTTTCCCAATCTCCTCAAGCCTGGAGAACTTGTCTTTAGGATGTGATACTGTGTTCCCCAGTGTCCAAACATCTTCTGCTTCAGGCATGGAAGGGAGCTGATAGTGGGCTGGACTCCACAACCACCTGCAGGTATTTGACTATGCTCCAGTGGAAAAGAGGTGAACTGGTCTGGCAGGGTCATTCTTAGCCACCAGCCATGGAGCCTCGCATCAGTGTGGAACCCTCTGGCATGCCCTCGGGCAGGTTCTGCCCCATGGAAATGCCAATTAAATAAAACATGACAAGAGGAGCTAAAAGATTATGTCTATCAAAAACTCTTCTAAATGTCTATGTTCATCCCTTTTGATCCCTGCTGATCTTACTCTTGGTTACAGAATCTGCTTATAACAGGCAGAAAATACCAGGGAGACCCAAGACCCATCAGGACAGCAAGAAAGCCAACTATCTAGCATGAGACAATCATCTTGATCACACCTGCAGGGGCCCGGGAGACATCACAGAGGAAGTGGAGGTTAAATATGAGTGCTGCTCTCACTGCTAGCCAGAGAACCTCCTCCAGGGAGATGGAGGCAGATGCTGAGGAGACTCAAACTCATCAGAGCAGAAAAAGAGAGGTTTTGCCCAGAGCTCAAATGCTAAAGGACACTTACAGAACACCCTCCAAGGAGCAGGGAACACTCTGGAAGAAGAGGCAGAAAGATTGTAAGTGCCACAGGGTGGGAAGGAGTATACTTGAAGCACATTTCCCCTCCACTTCCTCCCCCCCCAACCACACACACACACACACACACACACACACACACACACACACACACAGTGAGAAAGAGAGAGAGACTAACTGGTGCATGCATGACCCTACAGTGAACACTGATAATCCCACCTAGGAGGGCCCTTGGGAAAATCAGGGTAGGGAAAGGGAAAATAAGAGTATAACCTGTAGGAATAGAACCAATATGCAATTTGTAAAATGGTATGAATGCTTTACAATGGAATGTGTATCACAGTTTGAAAACTGAGTTAATAAAAATAAATTCCCAGAGTGCAGTGATTGCGCTGTGGTTAAGGCATTTGCCTACAAAGCCTAATGACCTGAGTTTGATTCCCCAGTGCCTACCTAAAGCCAGATACACAAAGTGGTGCATGCATCTGGAGTTCCCTTGCAGTGGCCAGAGGCCCCAGAACCCATTCTCTCTGTCTCTCTTCTCTCTATTTCTCTCTGCTTACAAGTAAATAAATAAAAATAATTGAAAAAAAAATTTCCTGTTTCGAAACATTTTGTTCACTATTTTTTAAAATATTTTATTATTTATTTATTTATTTGAGAGAGAGAGATACAGAAATAGGCAGGTAGAGAGAGAGAGAGAGAGAGAGAGAGAGAATGGGTGCACCGGGGCCTCTAGCCACTGCAAACGAACTCCAGATGCATGCACCCCCTTGTGCATCTGTCTTACGTGGGTCCTGGAAAATCAAGCCTCAAACCGGGGTCCTTAGGCTTCATAGGCAAGCGTTTAACAGCTAAGCCATCTCTCCAGCCCATTTGTTCACTATTTTTATGCCTGCCAGATAGCCACCAGCTACATCAAGTCCAGGATTAAAGGACTGCTTATAGATCAAAAAATTATGGTCCAGAGGACAAGCTTGCATCTGCTTCACCTCATGCTCCAAGGTAAAATGGCAAAAATGGTGTCCTCTGTGCTCCAAGTCTGCTCCGCCTTCATCTCCTCCCATACCAGGGAAGCAGCAAGTGCCCAGAGCTTTCGGGGCAAAAACATGAGAGATACAGGCAGACATGACCTATCTATCACTGGAGGCACAGAAAGGGGGCTCCTGGCCCCCTGCACACACTTCCCAAAATGATTGATGGGAATGCCAGCAGCAGGAAATCTCTTCTTTAACAGTAAACACAGTGTTTGCCTTTGCTGTTGTGTCATGAATTTCTGGTGATAAAAATTCTGCTGCAAGTAAGTTTACTTAAGATCACTGACTAGGGGCTGGGGAGATGGCTTAGCAGTTAAAGGCACTTGCTTAAAATCCTGCTGTCCCAGGTTCAATTCTCCAGTACGCATGTAAAGCCACATTCATAAAATGGTTCATGTGTCTATCGTTCATTTGCAGTGTGGCCCAGGCGCTAATGCACCCATGCTCACTCTGTTTCACTGTCTGGCAAATAAATAAATAAAGATTTCTGACTGTAACGTGTTTCTTAAATTTTTCCTCCCCACTTGAAAGAATTCCAGACTGTCCCATTTCCATTCTCCTTCCAATGATCTCTACATCAATCAAGAAACAAATGAAATTATTTCAATTATTCTTCCATTTCCCATCTGTTTAGCTATACCTTCTCTTCCCCAGGTCATCATCCCCAGCATTTACAGAACTTTTGGGATTCTACATCCCCCAAGGAGATGAGCCAGGGAAATAATCACTTATATAGGAACCTTCACCTTGGAGGACATCAGCCTGTGTGTCCCTGACAGTTGCTCCCAATTACTGTCCCCGAGTTGCCTTTTGTTCTTTGTCCCTGTCGCCTCCAAAGTTCACAGCTCTTGAGCTGACCAACTCCATCACCCTCTTGATCCTCCTGTGTGCTAAGCCTTGCTGAAAAGTCTGCACAGCCAGGGCCATCCGCCCACGTCAAGTTCTTGATCACACAGCTCTTCCCATCTGTTCCAACCCTCAGAGAGCTCACGAGTTGGTCTTCCTCAATTGTTGAAGCTGAATTTAACCAACAGAAAACAATCAGAAAAATCCAAGCTGGGATTTGTGCAACTGCATGGACCCTTCAAAATTCTTTTTCTTAATATTTATTTATTTATTTTTGCAGAGAGAGATGGAGACAGAGAGAAAATAGATGAACCAGGGACTCCAGCCAATGAAAACAAACTCCAGACACATGTGCCACTTTGTGCATCTGGCTTTATGTGGGTTCTGGAGAATCGAACCAGGGTCATTAGGCTTTGCAAGCAAGTGCTAAGCCATCTCTCCATCCAGAAACTGTGTAGTCCAGGCTGGCCTTGAACTCCTTATCCTCCTGCCTCTGCCTCTTCAGCAATTTGCTACTGGCATGTGCCACCACAACCAGCTAAAATTCTTAAAGTTGAGCTAGGCATGGTGGCACATACCTATAAACCCATAAAGGACAATAATGGGAATATCGAAAATTTTCAATATGAATTACATATTAAATATTTTATAATTGTTAAAAGGTTTTAGTATAAATTTTATATTGTGATTAGATAGAATAATACCCCATTTCCTAGTATGTTAATGATGAAGTACTTAGGGGTGAAAGATCCTGAAGCCTACAACCACTCTCAAGCAAAAATTAAACACCTGGGCTGGAGAGATGGCTTAGTGGTTAAGGCGCCTGCCTCCTAAGCCTAAGAACGCTGGTTCCAATCTCCAGCAGTTCCAATCTCCAGGTCCCACGTTTAGCCAGATGCAGTGACACAAGGGCACAATGCCGCACTTGACCACAAGGGAGCGCATGCATCTGGATTTCGTTCACAACAGCTGAGAGACTGCTGGCGCGTCCATCACTATGTCTCCCTCTCACTCGCTTTCTGTTTCTCTCTGTGTCTCTCTCCAAAAATAAATAAAAAGTAATTTTAAAAATTTTTAAAAATTAAACACTTTATACACATGAACACACACACATACATGTGCTGAAGCAACTACTACAAAATTTCAATATTGGAATCAGGTAAAGAATGTGTGGTGTACCAATCTTGCATATTTGTGAGGATTTTAAATTTTCCAAAGTAAAACGTGAGAATGAAACATTGTTGAAACTATCTGTCCATCTTTTTCTTGTTGCTCTCCAAGATCCCCATGCACTCAATTTTCCCCACCACAGGCCCCCAAACAATACAGGCTACTGGCAATGCTTTTGGTTGTCCACCAAAAGTAGATGGTGAGACCCTATTGCTGAAGACACCATATGTTTCAGTTGAATACACTTAGAAATCAAGGTAGACCTGAGCTGGAAGCCTCTTGCCTTTTCACTAGGTGCCATAGTGACACGCAGCCTACTGGAAGAGAAAAGTCACCAACAATCTTAGCGAGCAATGGACCTTGCAAACTATGCAACTGGATGGCCAGGCAAAACATGCACACTATAACTATAATAACATGTCTGTTATGGGGACAATCAACTATAAACCCATAAAGGACAATCATGAGAACATTGAAAATTTTCAATATCCCTAATTGGATTTGAGGTCCATTCTCAAAAGGGAATTCATGCCTGGTAATGAAAAGCTAGTCAAAAGCTTATGGTTAGGAAGATTAAAAGCCCTACGGGGTGGCTACTACTGTTATTTGGCTAAATGTATACATTATGCTCACCAAATGGCCCTTTAAATGTTTATGTTTATGCCCATACATTAATGCTGCTCTCACTTTTGGGTGGAGAAGCTTCTCTTTTCAGATGGTCGTGACTACTGGAGATACTGAAAACTCGTCAAAGTGCTGAGAGGAAGTGACAGTGGCATGCTCAGCACTAAGTAAGACATCTCTATCACAACCTCTAAGGCTCAGAGACCATTGTGGACGAGGTGGCAGAAAGAGGAATGTAAGAGCCTAAGGATGGGAAGGAGTGCTTTGGAATGCTTTCTTCCTGGCACAAAGTGGCCTGTAGCATGCATGAACTCACAATGATTGACATTACTGCACAAGATCTGCATGATATTGGGTCCACAACATGTCCTTATGTGTGATAGAGGACATCTGACATCAGAAGAGAAGAGGGACTAGTCAGAAAGGAGAAGGGATTCAGTAGAAAGAGGATGAGAAGAGGGGGAAAACAGAAAATAATGGGAGGGGATTATGATCAAAATATATCATATATGTGGGCTGGAGAGATGGCTTAGTGGTTAAGGCGCCTGCCTGCTAAGCCTAAGAACCCTGTTCCAATCTCCAGGTCCCACGTTTAGCCAGATGCAAAGTGACGCAAGAGCACAATGCCGCACTTGACCACAAGGGGGCTCTCGCATCTGGATTTCGTTCACAGCAGCTGAGAGATTGCTGGTGCACCCATTCTCTATCTGTCTCCCTCTCCCTCTCTCTCTATCTGTCTCTCTCTGTGTCTCTCCAAAAATGAAAAAATATATATCATATATGTACAAAAATTGTCAATAAAATGCTTGGTAAAGAACTATTAAAGAGAACAAGGACACACTCCCACCCCATAACTCTGCTTTAAAGATGTTTAGCTAGACTGAGTGTTCTGAGGACCTACAGTAGCCAATTCTATTCTTGGTAGATCTAAGATGACACAATATTCAAACAAGATAATATCAAATACAGAGAGAAATATGAAGAAAGGATCCTGAGAGAATAGAGATGATAAACTTAGATGGTGAGCAACATGGAGTAATTGAGAACCAAGCAGAATGGATCCAGCAACCTCTAAGTTCATACAATGATGCCCAGTAGTAGCGAGGACACTGGGTCAAGGGGAATTGAGTGGGAAAAAAGAATGAGGGAAGCATTTGTAATAGAGTCTAAAAAAACAATCCTTTCAGTTTTGGTGCCTATACCCCAGGCTTCCCCTCAGGAATCTCTGTGGATATTATAGACAATTCTAGAATTTTAGAAGAATAGCTTCCAATGGTATTTTATTTATATCTGGACTTGTCAGTTTGGTCTTCCTATTGTACTGGAAGTTTCACTTGCTAAAACCGCAGTTTTTATGTGTCTTTAATCCCGGACACCCCTATTGAATGCCTCCTTAGCTACAACGTATGCTGAGAGAATGTCTGGAGACTGACAGATCATATTCTTTGTCATTGAGAAGTCTTTAAATGTGGGAGTAACTTCAAATGTCTAAGTCTTAGGCAAACGGTCCCTGTCAGATTGTTTAACATTAATACACATTTCTCTACTCCTAGATATGCGGCAGGCTCTTGTGGAAAGTACTTGAAAAAGTTAGTTGTGTGCACATAAGAGATTGCAGAGGGAGCAATGGTGAGCACCATGCTAGCAAGGGTCCCAGTGGCACTTCCCAATGGGGTCTTATTTTGTACCCTGATTCATTGTCTAGTTCAAAACCAACCCCTTCTACACTCCTTCCTCTCACTTCCTTATTCTGAAGTCATTTTGAATTCATGCCAATTAATATAGCAGAACTGCAGTCTACTTGTCTAAAATAAACACCATCAATGAGCCAAGGAAGCTGAAACTGGAGAGTCTAACTACAAGGAACCTATGAGTGAGACAGAGACTCAAAGATGTATTTCTGATACACATAAAATAATAATAGTCAACATCTCTTGATAATTCGTTAGGTGCCAGGCACTTTTTAGACATTACCTCATTCAGCTGCATGCATTCCTACAAGATAAACATTAATAATCACATTTCACAAATAGGAAAATTGGAGTCTCAGTGAGGCCAAGTATTTTGGCCAAGATTTCTCAGCTAAAAAGTAAAAACGAAACAAGAATACAAATTGAACTTTTAAGTTCATTTCAGTACTCTAGTCCACTGTATCAACGACACATAAGAAACCCAGCAACCCACAGAGAATGTCGCATGTGTCAGGGGACAGTCAGAAAGCAGAAACCCCACCAGTGATTTTAACAGAGAACTTAAGAGGGAAGTGATTAAACAAGTCGAGGGGCTGTTGAAAGACAAATAAGTGATGCTGAGTAACCAAAGCTGCCAACTCTAGGATACAGCGTCCAGCTCTGGGGCTAGGTAAACAGAAGGAGGCTACAGTCATCAGATTCTAGAAGCTTGGACGTTCTTAGAGTGGAACACAAAGTCTGAGGAGGGCTCGCCCCTGGCTGAGGCTGCTCCCTTTGAGGAGGCCTGCTTGGGCTTGTTCCAGAAGTCCTGAAAGAAGCTGGAAACTACCCCAAAGTCAACCAACGCTGCTTCCAGAGCAAAAGGCCAATGCCTGGTGATGCTGACAGGAGAACACATCCTTTCCGCGCTGCTCAAATAACTCCCCCAAATCCCTAAGGGGCAAAAAAAAAAAAAAATCCCAACCCGCCCAAAAAGGCAGAATCTAAAAGGGTGGGTTTGGGCTGAGTTTGAGCTTTAGAGAGGGAATCAAACAGCTTTGCTAGGTGACTTGGTCCCAAAAGTGAAAAGCAGAAATGTCCTTAAGTCTGCCCTTCAATCTCCACTTTACTAGAGATCAAGAGAAGGATCACTCCATTCCTTATCTCTGGACTAAAGGAGTTCCCTAGACCTGTCCTTCCATAAACAACCTGAGCTCATCCCTGGGAAGGAGTTCCCCTTTCCTCGAATTTAAATCTGAGCCTGGCATTGTGGTTGGTTAAGCTCAGCCCCCAAACTTGACATCATGGCAAGCCTCTTCCTGAGCCAGCCCTCTCTCTGTGAGGCTCACCTGAGCCTAAAGATAAAGCCCACCACAATAAGATTATAAATACATCCTTACCTGGTGGGCAAAGTCTCTTTTTCTGGCTTTTCACCTCTTGGGAATTTTCAGATCCCTACTCTGGTAAGCGCCCCCACCACCGCCCTGCTGTTCTGAGATGGGGGGTTAGACCTCCCTACCCCTACTCCTGCGTGGACTCCCTGCCCCCTCCTGCCTTCCACATGGCAGAAGTTCTCTATACTTTCTTTTCCTTTTCCCTAAATAAATGTAATAATTTAATAATTATCCTCAGCCTTGTTTATCTCAATTCTTTTGGGTACAAACAGACATGAGCTTAGAGTTTGGAGTTTAAGAGCCTTCCTGAACTCCCAAAACCCAGTTACAGCTTCCTAACCAGCACTAGGATATATATGTGCAAATGCCATGTGGAGTAAAAGGAACAATGGTTGTGACAGCATCACCTGCCTGCCATTCACAGTATTATTATACTCTTTCCATGCACTGACTCCTTTCCTTCTTTCATTCTATGACTTCAATCCTGTTATCTTACCAATTTTTTTAAGTTTTTTTTTTTGGGGGGGGGGTCAAGAGGTAGAGTCTTGCTCTAGCTCAGGTTGACTAACCTGGAATTCATTATGTAATCTCAGGCTGGCCTCAGACTCAAAGCAATCTTAGATGCACAAACCAATGTTAAGAAATGCAAAATAATTTGCAAAATATCAGAAGGAGGAGTAGCCAGGATTCAAAGCCAGGTCTATGCACATGCTAACACCCTGGAACTCTTCCCTACGCTAGCATCGCTAGCACTGGATGGATCACCAAGTGAGTGGCTTCCAAGGAGGACACTGTAAGGCTTGCCAGGGCTGGGCTCCATTGAAACCTCCAGGAGAGCCTGTCCTTGCATCTTGCAGCTATGGCGGCTCCTTTGACCATAGCTGCATCACTCCACTCTGTCTCCTCTGTGTGTCTAAGAATTCCCTTTATCACTTTTGGACAAAAGCCCGCAGAGGTTGCTCAGGAAGCTGTCATCTGGTAATGCTTGACTTACTTACATCTGCAAAGATGTTTTTCCCAAATAAGGTCACCTCCACACATTCAGCGAGTAGGACTTTGGGTGTACCTTTTGGAGGTCCACAGTTCCAAGCACCACAGCATGTAAAATGATTCCTGGCTTTGGAAGATCAGGGTCAGCACAACACATTCAAGATGAGATCCGTATTCTTGTGATATCTTCAGTTTCTAAAGGAAGCTCTGCACACGGTACACTGGATATTTGATGTTTCTGTCTCTTTAAGCATTCTTTCTTTCCTTTCCAAAAAGAAAAACACAGTGACATCTTCTGTAGCTCCTGTCATCCGGAACAGCCAGGCTGTGTGTCTCTCTCTGCCTCATCAACTCATGTTCTCATTTCAAATCTCATCTGGAAATCTCCTCCCTCCCTGTCCTTGTTCTGCCCCAGTGGCTGTCTGTGCTTCAACTTTAGTTAGTGCTTGCATAATGCCATCCTAGAATTTGGTGATCACACTATATCCAAGAAGTGTGACTTCAGGTGAAAATGGTTTTGTACTCACAGGACAAGAGGCTCTCAAAGACCTCATCCTAAGCCCTGACTCCCCAGACCAGTCTTAAGAAGGGAACTTTCCAATAGTTTCTTTCTACTTGGAAGAACCAAATGATCCATCTTATGATTCACCTAGATATGGATATAGTTTAGAAATGTATGTGCCTGCATAAATGATGCCTCATGGATGTGTGTGAAGGCCAAAATGATTTCTCAAGCAAGCAGAGTTTAGGAGAAAAAAGGTACATTTTGCCATTTTACAAATTAACTATGAGAAAAAAGACCCCAAATATATGAAGGTTAATGAAATGCATTTCCTGTGCCTGACCTGAGGGACTATAAAAAATGCCTTTTCTCTCCATGTGAATACATCAGACTTGTCTTTATTAGAATCCAAGCTATTTCCTAGTGAATTGTCCCAGAATAACAAGTACTAAACCCTTTGGATTTAAATTCTAAAGTTTTCCTATTTTGCTTCATACAAGGAAAGAAGATAAATATTAGAAAGCAAAATTCTGAAACCCATCCAGGGTTTTATTCTGCCTAAGTATCTGAATATTAAAATCATCGATATATGTTTGAAAGTTAATTTTCAGAAAGTATTTTCTGCCTCTACAGACATAGATACTGATGTCACCACATTATTCCTCCCTCTTTCCCCACAAAATCTTAGGAACTTCTGCTGCGGGCGAGGTATATATTTGGCATTCATCAAGATAGCTCGTCAGCATTTCATTTCTTTTCCAAAACCTCTTCCTCATCTGTAGGTTCACAATGTACTTTCCTGTTTTCAGGCAGCAGATGAAAAGAGCAGAATGAATTATTTTAGGCTTGCCACCTTACCCTTTCCCTATGACCAGGAAAGGGCAAGACTCTGTCTCCCTCGCTGGTCTTGATGCTATATATTGATGGAAAGTCTTTAAGCCTACAATCGTGTGGGATAATGAGAATAATGACTACATGGAATTATTCTAGCCAGTGGTGTTTCTCTAGAACAGAGTATACTTCAGGGTTGGAGAAGAAGAATGAAGACATTCAAGGGAGCCATGCAAAGGAGGGCTTTGTGGGATGAGGAAAACTGGGAGCAGGTGGTCACAGCTTCAGCTCACAAGGTTGCGTACCTCTCTAACATGTTGATTCTCAGTGTAAGCCATGAACTCCACAGCTTGTTGGTCTCTTTCCTTTACGATACCATCCAGCCCAGAACAGAGTTGGACATCCCATCCCCAGGAAACCCTGTGCCAAAACAGATAAATTCCCATTACGAAAAAGACTATGTGAAAGAGCAGGGCGTGGTGGAGCACACCTTTAATCCCAGCACTAGGGAGGCAGAGGTAGGAGGATCACCATGAGTTCAAGGCCACCCTGAGACTACAGAGTGAATTCCAGGTCAGCCTGGGCTAGAGTGACACCCTACCTCAAAAAACCAAAAAAGGAAAAGAGTGTATGAAAGGCAGCATATAAAAGGATAGGTCTAGGAAGAGATGTGTGAATTTCTGTATTGCTTGTACTCCCTCACATCCTTGACCACGCGGAGAAGCTTGTAATCGGAGAGTTTGCAAAGCTAGAAACAAAAACACAATAAAATAAATAGGATCTTAGGTGACTCAACTCTCTTCACACAAGAACAATCTCAAGGCAGAATGGCCACTGACAATGCTGAATTCTATGCCATCTGAAGTCTCATGGACTATACAATTGCAAGCATTGAAGTTAGAAAAGACCTTACAGGATTCCATGACTATAACATTAGTAGATGAGTCATGGTTGAGTATGTCCCCCATGGTTCATGTGTTGGTAACTTAACCTGCAGTGCAACAGTGTTGAGGGTTATGACCTTCATCAGGTTAGGAGGTGGGGTAGGGGAGATAGCTCAGTCACTAAAGTACTTTCCTAGTGAGCATGAGGATGTGAGTTCACTTCCCACAACTCATATACAACAACAACAAAAAGCCAGCATAGTGGCACAAAAGCCAGTTGTGGTGGCATGTACATATAATCTCAGGGATGGGGGAGTAGAGGCAGGAAGATTCCTGGGACTCACTGGCAGCCAGTTTAGCCAATTTGACAAGCTCCAGGCCGATGAAAGATCTTATCTCAAAAAAAGGAATAACACCCAAGGTTATCCTTTGGCCTCCATGCAACATGAGTGCACATGCACATGTGCACTCATATACACCTGTACATATATGAACACACATGCTCAAGCATTCACACACGCGCAAAAGAAGTGACTAGGTCATGACTGTCCCCCATTGTCAAGAGATTGATTTAAATGGAAAAACAGGTCTCTCTCTCTCCCTTTTCTACGACAGAATGATAAAGCAAGACCAGATGCAGCCTCTCAATCTTAGATTTCTCTACCTTCAGAATGATGAGCTAAGTGGATCTCTGTTCATTATACTACAACAGCATAAAACAGGCTTAACACACACACCATCCCATGTCACAGACCTCTTTCAGCTCCTGAACACTTCTTCCTTCTCTTGCTTCTCCTCCTCCTCCTCCTTCTCCTCCTTCTTCTTTTGTGGTAGGGTCTCACTCTAGCCCAGGCTGATCTGGAATTCACTCTGTATTCTCAGGCAGGCCTCAAACTCATAGTGATCCTCTTACCTCTGCCTCCAAAGTGTTGGGATTCAAGGCGTGTGCCACCAAGTCTGGCTTTCAAACAGCTTCTTAAATCTCCACATTTCTATACACTCACCAATGACTCATTTTTATACTCTGACAGGCCATGTACCTTCCTGGCACTGATTTTCTATGGTTTCAAAGAGAGGGGAATGAGCCTGCATTGCTGCTGCATGCTCATGGTGCCCCAAAGTGGGTGGAGGTGGATCCTTGCATAAATGAAACTGTGCATAAGACAAGCCTGATGATCAAGCTCAACACAAGGAGCTTGAGCCAAGCCAGGCATCCTCTTGAAGATTAGACATCATTGAGGTTGAGTAACTTGTTATGTGAAAGCTTGGGCAGCACCAGCTTCCACCTTCATGTTTAAAAGCAATTTGGCATGGCAAGAAAGGTATGGATTTCAGATAGGGATTTCAAATCTTGGATCTGCAATTCATTGATTCAAAAAGGAGTGTGACTTTGGGCATCTCACTTTTTTTTAAACTTGAGCAGTCATTTTAATTAAGAACTTTAATATATGAACATATAGTAATTTGATGGCTTTCCCATCCTTTATCCCTTTTTTAAAAATTTATTTATTTATTTGAGAGAAAAAAAAGATGCAGAGGCAGAAAAAGAGAGAGGGAATGGGCACACCAGGGCCTCTAGCCACTGCAAATGAATTCCAGATGCATGCGCCCCCTTGTGCAACTGGCTTATGTGGGTCCTGGAGAATGGAACCTTTGGCTTTGCAGGCAAATGCCTTAACCACTAAGCCATCTCCCCAGCCCCTTTATCCCTTTTTTGCCCTTCTCCACTGGCCCTATCCACTGGGGGCCCTCATCTTTCAAGGTGCTCCTTCCTCTGTTTTGTTGTATGCATCCTGTTGTCCTCCCTCCTCCATGTCAAAATGCTGATGCCTTCAGAACCATGCTGGTCTTGTGGGGCTATCAGTAACGACTGCGGAATCATGCATGCACCTGTCAGTTCATATCCAGAGGACAGCACCTCGCAGTATGCCCATGCACCCTATGATTCTTACATGCTTTCCACTCCCACTTCCACGGTGTTCCCTGGATCTTGGAGGGCATGGTGGAGGCCTCCATTTGTGTCGAGGTCTCGACCACCTCTTGTTTTCTACTTTGATGAATACTGAGTCTCTTCAGTGTCTATCCCCATCTCCATAGGGGTTCTCTGTCTAGCAGTGAGAGCAGCACGCATATTCCTTCTAAGTATTCCTCTGTAGTGTTCCCTGAGCCTTGGCAGGCGTGACAGAGATGACGCATCCTATGCTAAGTCCTGGGCTTCCTCTTCTTATCATTTTGATGCGTCTTGTGTCTCCCCAGTATGTTCCATCATCTGTAAAAAGAAGACTTTTTAACCAAGAGTGAGAACATTATTAATCAAAAGGCTTAAATCATCATTATTGTTATTATTATTAGCAAAGGCTAACAATAATGAGATGAGACAGATTCACAGAATCTACAATAGAGTAGATGCCTCATACTTCCATGAGTTTGCCTTATCCTACATGCTGGCTTAGCCTCCCTTCTGCATTAACTCCAGACCCTGTGTTTACATTATGTTTATGGGGAAGTCAGTAGAGCAGCCAGTGTCAACAGGAGCTGTCTGTTAGCAGTCAAGCCTGGTGGGTACAGACCTTTAATCCTAGCTATGCAGGAGGCTGAGGCAGAATGATTACAAGTTCAAGGCTTGCCTCAGTAACTCATTGAGACCCACTCTCAAAAAAAGAAAAGATGGGCTGGAGAGATGGCTTAGTGGTTAAGGCGCCTGCCTCCTAAGCCTAAGAACGTCAGTTCCAATCTCCAGGTCCCACGTTTAGCCAGATGCAGTGACGCAAGGGTGCAATGCTGCACTTGACCACAAGGGGGCTCACACATCTGAATTTCGTTCTCAGCAACTGAGAGGCTGCTGGAGCGCCCATCTCTATCTGTCCTCTTCTCCCTCTCTCTCTGTCTCTCCAAAAAAAAAAAGAAAAAGGGCTGAGGTTGCAGTTTAGTAGTAAAGCACTGCTCAGCATGTGCAAGGCCCTAGGTTCAATCCCTACTGCCTAAAAAGAAAGGAAATTGCCTATCAGTCTTTGTCCTCTTCACGCTTCATTAATGTATTCATTTAATAGCATTTCTTGGGCTTCTATGCCTCTACCACATGCCCAGCACTAGATTGGACCCCTGCTGTTTTCTAGCATTACCAGTGTCTATTGCTACATAGATCTATGTTCCCACTCTTTTCCTTACTGTTCCCAGAGACAAACCTGGTCCTCTCTCACTCCACCTTGTGTTACTGCACAGCTCCTGGGTCAACATTTACATCATGGATCCTCCTTGTCTGTCTTCCCTGCTTACATGCACCTGGGGAATCTAGAAAACAGTTAACATAGCAATATCCACGAGCCAGCCTGAGGACAGAGGAAGGGAAGCACAAGCTCCTACTGCCCGAGAAGCCTGGCTTTACTCTACATGCTCGACAGCATTCTGGCTACTCGGCTGCAGCATTTGTCAACATCATCAATCACAACAATGACAACAGACATCCATTTACACATTCAATCAGCCTCACACTGAAAATATTTGGGGGGGAAAGTCACATCTGTACAGAACATGTACCGAATCTTTTCTCCTTATCATTTCATAAGCAATATAGAATAACAGTTAATTGTATGACTTTCATATTGGATTAGGTATTGTAAATAATCTAGAGAGTATTTAAAATGTGTGGGGGTTGGAGGGATGGCTTAGTAGTTAAGGTGTTTGCCTGCAAAGCCAAAAGACCCAGGTTCAATTTCCCAGGACCCACATAAGCCAGATACACAAGGTGGAGCATATGCCTGGAGTTTGTTTGCAGTGCCTAGAGGCCCTGGTGCACCCATTCTCTCTCTCTCTCTCTCTCTCTCTCTCTCCTCTCTCTCTTTCTTTCTCTCCCCCAAAAAATAAATAAATAAAAATTTAAAAAATAAAAATAAAAAATAAAATTCAAGGGGAATCTGCTTAGGTTGTATACAAATACTGCACCAGTTTCGATGAGGAATTGTGCCTTTGCAGATATGGGCATCTTAGAGGGCAGGGGAATGTCCTGGAACATGTCCTCCAAGGGATGACTACATTTGTATTTCCCTTAATTCTTTTTTTTTTTTTTTTTTAGAGAGAGACACAGAGAGAGGGAGAGAGAGGGAGAGGAAGACAGATAGAGATGGGCGTGCCAGCAGCCTCTTAGCTGCTGTGAACAAAATCCAGATGAATGCGCCCCCTTGTGGTCAAGTGTGGCATTGCACCCTTGCATCACTTTGCATCTGGCTAAACATGGGACCTGGAGATTGGAACCACTGGAGGTTGGAACCAGCGTTCTTAGGCTTAGGAGGCAGGCGCCTTAACCACTAAGCCATCTCTCCAGCCCTCCCTTAATTCATAAGAGAATCTTGGTGAGAATGTTAACATCTCCATCATATTAATGAAGAAACAAGAATCCAGAGAAATTAAATCATTAGTTCAAGTTCACAGAGACAGTGGCTAGCTGGACTGGGGCAAACCTCAGTCTTGCTGACTTCTGGTATATATTTCCTCATGAGGCTGTGATGATGCAAGTGGTCCATATCCACATGGTTTCATACTGCTACAACCAACTCAATGTGGCACTTGAAATGTATCTAGCATAACTGAGCTCCTAATTTTTCTAGTTTATTTCATTTAAGTCAACTTAAATACTTACATGTGGCTACTCCTACCATATTGGACGATGTAGAACCTTCATGCTAAACTTGAGCTGCACAGAGAGGGTTTCTGGGTCAGTCACCCCTATCTTTCCATGGATACCTTCCCTGACAGCCATTCCTTCCCCCATTTCAAGCCCAAGGCCCCACAAAGCACTCTTGAAAAAGGATTGAGTGTCTCCAAGTCCCTAGAGGAGGGGACTGACTCTAGACATGGACAGAAGGAACAGGCCACCCATAAGGTTAAATGAAAGCCAGGAGCTGAAGGACTAGCCCATCTGATGGTCACTTGCATCTATCACAGGGCCTCAATATTCCCATCAACGTCGTGACCTCCACGTGCTAAAGGTTTGAAGGCAAATGGAAAATTTCCATTTTAGCAATTATCATTACCTTTAACTTAATTAATTGATCAGTTACTTCCTCAAGTCAAGGAGCAGAATAGACTTTAGAAGAAATGGAAGAAAACTTTAGAAGAAAGGAAGGAAGGAAGGAAGGAAGGAAGGAAGGAAGGAAGGAAGGAAGAAGAAAAGGAAAGGAGGGAAGATAAGAGGAAGGGAGGAAGGGGAAAAAAGAAACACATTGCCAAGGACAAAAGTACAAACGAAAGAAATCCACAAATCAGTGAAATCCAGCCCAGAGTCTTTTTTCATTTGACCAATACAAACTAAAACAAATTTTAAAAGTTTTTAAACATTTTTATATGTCGTATTTATTTATTTATTTATTTCAGAGAGAGAAAGAGGCAGAGAGACAGAGAGAGAATGGGCATGCCAGGGCCTCGAGCCACTGCAAACGAACTCCAGATGCATGCACCCCCTTGTGCATCTGGTTTATGTGGGTCCTGGAGAGTCGAACTGGGATCCTTTGACTTTGCAGGCAAACTCCTTAACCGCTAAGCCATCTCGCCAGCCCCAAATTTAAAAATTTTCACTTTAAAACTAACTGGATCTTCATTATTTAAACCCAGTGAGATTTTTAATGCAAACTGTTTCTCACATGCCTCCTGACACCTGGAGACCCTTTGTCATGCCCAGTCCCATGGGTGTCATGTGCCTCAATCCCCAAGGCAGTGGCAGCTGCCTACTGATACAACTCAGAGCTCCAGCCTGGTTGCCTATAGCAACCCTCTTTCAATCACTTAGTTCACCTGGCCAACAACTATAGGCTTTTATGGCTGTAATTCCAGAGCAAGGGTGCAGGCCTGAGCAAGGTGCCCTAGGGAGTGGCTGACATGGCACTGCAGTACTGAGATGACATCGGGAAGCTTGGAGAAGAAGGATGAAGAAAGGGATGCCAGCAGGATGGAGTGAGGGCCAGTGAGAAGAGCCAGAGAGCCATGAAATGCCACAGCAACTCTGTTCTGCACCACTCCCCTCGTCAGCACTGGTATGTGCCAGATGTTGTTTTACAACAACTTGATTGACAGCCCCAAAGTTCTTTCTTCTGATTTCTTCCAGCACCTTGAACAATGCCAACCACACAGAAAGAGCTGGCACAGTGTGAGTTGCTTACAGTAAAATGCACTTAGCTCAGAATGCCTCCATGGGCCCTCCCAGCTATTGCTCCGATCTGTCATTCTTCTTCTGAGCACTTCCCTAAGTTCTTTCTTTCCTAAGCTCACACAGAATCTTGTCATTCCCCACTGAGCCTGGTTACTTAACTCCAGGCCTCTGCCCACATGGCTGCCCCCGCCAAACGTCGTACAACACTGTCTCTCAGCATGATCCTGGAAACTGAATCAAAATTATTATTGAAACCATTGCCCAGCATATGGCTTCAATATGTTTCTTTTCTTCCTTTTGTCATTCAATCTGTTCACTTGAGGTTTTAAACTTCATGCTTATGAGACAGGTCAAAGGGATTCAGGAGATCCCTAGACCAGAACATCCTTGCAAAGAGGGGCTTTGTGTGTTCGTGTGTGTTTCCCTAGCCTCTAGCAGAGCCCATGACACAGAGCAGGAGTTCTCAAGGTAATGCAGTGAATGAAGACAAGTGTGCATAGAAGAAGACAGAGGCTGGTAAACAGAGCAAGCAGGAAGCACAAACCACTACTCTAACCAAGAGTCAGGTGAGCACTGGTTAACTGTAGCTACCAACCTCAAACCACTGCTCTATGCTGACCCACCTGCATTAGCTAATTCATTAATCTGATATTCTCTGTTCTGATCTTTAAAAGGCAATTAATAATATGCACTCTGTTGATGATTAATACAACCCTTAGGCAGTCAGAACAGCACTTGGCAGTCAAAAGTATAAAGATATTTAAGAACTCAGTGATCTTGATCTTAGGAACTCATTCAGCAGGAATAAAACTGTAGCATGCATGAAGTTCATTCAGAATTCAATTACAAAACACCAAACATTACCTAACGGTACACAGTGGAAAAGAATGACTTGTGTAATATTTAAATATGATAGACTGTTTTCAACAATAAACATAAATATTTATTGGGATTAAACACACAGACTTTAATATCTTCAGTGCAGCTCACGTGTTCCTTTAAAAGCCATATCTGTTCCTAATGAATTCAGTAGCAAGACTGCAGATCATACAATAAGTATATTTACATATATGAAACAACCAAATTGTTGTCCAAAGCAGAGGTGTCATTGTACTTTCCCACTAGCAGCATATATATGAGGGTCCCAGTTTCTCACACCCTTCCCAGCACTTGCTATGGTCAGTTGCTTCCAGTTTAGCCATGCTTATAGAAATGTGCCTGTACCTCATTGTAGCTTTTTGTTTCTGCTTTTGTTGTTGGTGTTTGTTGTTGCTATTGTTAGAGATAGTCTCACTATGGTCAGGCTAGGCTTGAACGCATGGCAATATTCCTCCTTCAGACTTCCAAGTGCTGGAAATACAGTTCTGAGCCACTATGCCCATTTTTATTAGACTTTAATTCATATTTCTTGATGACTAATGCCTTCTTTACTCATGTATTTCATATTTTATTAGACACGTGTATATTTACCCAAGAGACATAAAAATGCATCAAAAGGTTTCAGATGTATCTGAAGGATAACTTGTATGTGAATAATCAGTGTAATTTTGTTTATGATTCTTCAAAACTGGAAACTCAAATATCTATCAACAGATGAATGAACATATTGTGGTGTACTCATGCACTGGAATAGTACTCAGCAATAAAAAGGCATGAATACCTAGCAACACGGAAGAGTTAACAAGCCAGGTACAAAGAAGGCACAAGGCTTGCTGCTATCCGTGGGAAGTCTAACAGAATTAATGTATTGTGCCCGAAGACAGATCAATGGCTACCTAGAGTTGGGGGTTGAGACAGACGTGGAGTAGGACAGGGCCAAGGAATGGTTTGAGGAGGTAGGAGTGTTCCAGATCTTAATTTTGGTAGTACATAGCTATAGATGCTTGTCAAACTCATTAAACTGTATACTTAAAGTGGGTGCATTTTTGTATGTAAGTTATGCCTCACTAAAACTGATTGTAAGAAACAAATATTTAATTGTTCCTGAGTACTTCAGAATAAAGTTATAAAACATTAGTCTGACACACAAGGTCCTCGAGGAATGGCCCTGTTTTTCTCTTCAGCTCCATGTCTTCATTTCCTTCTAAATCCCACTGGTGTTACTCCAGACCTATTCAAATCCTAATGCGTATCTGTCACCATCCTATTATCTCATATCTCTTTAGAGTCGCTACTCCTGCTTCCTAGAATCTGAAGCTCGCCTTTGCCATCTTATGACTTCATTCCCTCCTAGGTGTCCAAGATCGCGTCAAACCTGCCTGGACTTTTCAAGGTTGGGTCCAGGACTCAATACTGTTCATACCTCTAGTCAGATGTTCTCATGCTGTGGTATCAGTGTTAATATTCTTGCTTATTTCCCTTACTGAACTCTGAGCATCTTAAAACTAAAGAACCATCTTATTGTGCTCTTAATTACTATCACAGAGCTTGACAAAGGCCACTTAGCAGACATTTAATATCTGAGTAAGTAAATGGATGAATGCAGGCAAGAACAAGTGAACTATGTGAGAAGGATGAAGTGAGAAAAGAAGCATGACTCCATGGGTTCTAGTACATGAATATCTGATTTGCACCATCACAAGGTTGCATGGCCAAGCCTATGCCCTCTGTGAACCTCCACCTTCCTTCTGGGGTTCAACCAGCAAGAGTTTTTGTACTCTCTACCTTGGATTATAAATGCAAAGTTCCCATGATGATATATACTTCTGACCACAAGACACAAAAAGAAGTTTGGCCTAATGAACCTCTGACTGGAAAGATGGTAGGTAGCTGCATCCCTGTACCCCCTCTGTGGGGTAGCACACCTCACACCATAGCTCTTCATTCCTACAGCATGTTTCACCATTCCATAAAACAGTTGCTAACTGAGTGACGTAACCCAATTGCATTTTCACTTTCAATAACATCAACTCCTAAAGATTCTGACAATATCACAATAAGCATCCAGCAGGCATGAAGTGGCATTGCCCTCACAGAGCCTCCCTTGGCTGTTTATTTGATAGCAGGGAGTTGAAGCGAGAGCTTCCCATGGTTGTGATCCGCTCTCTCTGCACTTGTTGGAGTTCTAACAAGAGCCCTCCTCCCTGTCACCACCTCATCGCTTAGTCAACACGTCCCTCCAGCAGCACCCCCGCAACCGAACCTTGTCAACACCACTTCTAATGTGCATGTCCTCTGGGTGAAAACTGGCAACTGCCTAGATGTCACTTTCTTGAATAAAGAGAAGGAAAGCATTCCCCACCCACATCATTCCTTGCTCTTCACTTGCTTTCTTTTAGAAAATGCTCTTTGGCATTAGCCAGAGCTTATTAGAGACATACACAGTCTCTCAGCCTGCGCACGTCGTTGGCTTCTTCCCTGTCTGTCATTTGTGGTTTACCTGGCCAAGGAGACTACAGTGAGAAACCTGCATCAAGTCCATGCTCAAAGACAAGAGGGCTGACTTCTGAAAGGGCATAGGAAGCTGGTAAGAGAATCGTGTAAAAATCTAGACTTGGGTTTCAAGATCCTTGTTTTCTTCACATTGTAAAGAAAATTTTCTTTGTTCACTCATGTCATTCTCACACTCTAGCTAGAACTATGGCCTCCTGGGAAATTTCCAAACCTGGTCTCATATCTAATGTGGGCCCAGAGCTGAGGAGACCCTCAGCTATCAGGGACTCAAGGTCCCTTGACACCAACTCCTGCTAACCCTTGAGAGAAGTTCTTTATGGGCATTCAAATCCACAGAGTGCTTACAAATGGTTCTTTTGGGAGCACGCCAGGCAATGGAATGGCCACTATCAGCAATATGTTCTCCAAAGTCTGAGCCATGTGAACAATGTCACGTACTGTGAGTGGGGAAAAAAGGGCTTGGAATGTTCCCTGGCATTTCCCTACAATATCTAATGAACCATGAACCTAAACTCTACACCTGAGGCAAACTGGGAAATGCTTTTAGCAAAGAACAGCTTAGAAAACATTCTACACATGTTCTGTGACTTGAGCCAGCCCCAGTGAGATTCCTGGCAGCATTTTATGAGTGACTAATATTCAAGTTAAAATCAACAAGCATTTTCCAAACACAGCATCTCCGAGGTGAAGGCTTAATTTTTTTCACCTGCTCATCATGGCTCAGTTCAACGTGCTTTGCCACGTGGGATCTAAGAGGCATACTTTTCTGGGCATACAGTAAAGCCTTTAAGATGCTCATAATTGTTATTGTCTAATCTGGGCCTTTCCATTAGTCTGTTGACATAGGAGAACAAAAGAGGAATATGTAACATGAGACAAAAAAAATGCACCATGTATTCAGCCAGTGCCCCTGGTGCTCCACCCTGTGTATGAGGCCTTCGGGGAATTCTGAGATGACTAAGCCACAGTTGAGGGAGGGCAAAGATGAAAAGAGATAATCAAAATAACAGTCAAATGCTGAATAAGGTTTTTGCTGAGGACTGTGGGAACACAAAGAAGGGGTAATTAAATTTTTCAGAGGGAATTCAGATAGGTTTTGTAGAGGATGGCCTGATCAGGTGAGTTGGAATGCTTCTGTAGGAAAGGAGAGGAAAGACATTCCAGGCAGGGGGAAGGATGAGGACAAAGGCACGCAGGCACAGAAGCCCCTCAGTTGTTCGTGGAGTCTGGGTGAAGAATTGGGCAGTTGTGGAATTATGTCTGTGGGCTGGAATCAGATATGAAGCCATGAGCGTCACATGTCAGAGCCTGTACGATCAATGTTCCTTGGGTGACAGGCAAATGACTGAGAATTTCAAGCACAATTTATTAGATTTTAGAAAGATATATCAAGCAGCAAGCAAAGCATGATATATATATATAGTGAAGATCAGAGGTTTGTGGGTCAGAGACAAAGAAAGGCTGAAGTGAATAAAAAAATTAGTTGATAGCTCTGGAAATGGAGATGGGATTGCACTAGTCAGTTTTTCATTACTGTGACAAAATCCTCAAGCAAATCTCCTTAGAAGAAGACTATTTTGGCTCACAGTCAGAGGCTTCAGCCTCTGGTCATTGGCCCCATCTGATTTAGCTCATGAGAAGGCAAGACGTCATGGTGAGAGCATGTGGTAGAGCCAAGCTGCTCACTTCATGGCAACTAGAAAACAGACAGAGAGAGAAAAGGAGCAGTGTCCCAATATGCCTTTCAAGGACAAGATGTCAACGGCCTACTTCCTCCAACCAGGTCCTACCTCCTAATGCTTCCACCACCTCTTCTAGCAGTACCAGCTGGGGACCAAGCCTACAACATGCAAGACATGTAAGATCCAAGCCATAACAGGGAAGTAAGTACACAGTCTTCAGAAAATTGTGTCAGTCGCACTTAGTGGCTTCTGAGCTTTGAAGGGTGAAGCAGGCAGGGAGTCAAGGGTGATCCTAATATTTCTAACATGGCCAACTGAACCCATGATGGTGATAACTAAACCAAGAAGCTGGACACAAGTGGCCTCAGCACAGGGGATAGAGCAATTCAGTCTGTAGTAGAATATTAAACAGCCTAACTAAAGATAGCTTCATTTAGACATGATTTTTAAGATCTATTGCTATATATTTAAGATGCTTCCCTTGGGCTGGGAAGATAGCAGAGCAAGCAAAGTGCTTGTCCTGGAGGTGTGACAACCTGAGTTTAAAAGGCCTGGCTTGGTGGTACATATTTGTAATCCCAAGTGGGAAGGTGGAGAAAGGTGGATCCTTGGGATTCACTGGCCAGCCAATGTAGCTACTTGGTGAATTCCAGATCATTGAGAGTAACTGTCTCAGAAAAGGTGGACAGTGCCTAAAGAATGACACCCAAGGTTGTCCTCTGCCTTCCACATATACAGGCACACGCAGATGCATGCATGTGCACTTGTGGGCACACACACACACACACATGTTTCTGTTATTGTGGGTGGTATTTGGCATATGTTCTTTAAGAAGACAGGTGAATACCAGGGTTGATGCAAGGCCTTCCTTTGTCCATTGTGGTTCAACCAGGCTTAACTGGCAGTAAACCCCACAAGTCAAGCAGTAGGGACCTTCATCCCCTCACTGTTTCTTCAAAGCTGAGTTTCTGAAGCAGACAAGGCAGTACTGGGAGCTGCTTTGGTGAGCATTCAGGGCTAAGGATCGCCACATGACTGCCCAGGACATTGGGGACAGTTATCACTGGGGCAGATTTAGGGTAGAGGTGGGGAAGAGAAGCTACATCAAGCTCCTATCTAGCCTGAAAGGGTGGCCAGGAATCTCAGAGTTGCTTAGCTTCTTTCTTTTCTTCCAGTATGAGCAGCTTTACAAAGTGGCAGTTCTGAGTTGGAGGGCTGACTGTCACTCTGCATAATTGGCCACCCTCATTGGCCACATTCCAGGGACAGCTTTGGCTGTGGGAATAGAGAAGCCCCTATCTGTGATCTAAAAGAATTCAGTTCAAGAATCTGAAATGTAAATGTCTGCATTTGTGAGGAAGCACAAATGTTGCAAGCCACAGAAATCTTGGGGAAAAGGAGATGCCCTTTGAGTGGTGGTGGGAACAGGGCTTCCGGGGCTGGACAGAGAGCTTGGTTAGTAAAGTGCTTACCTTGCAAGCATGAAGATTCAATCCCTAGATTCCATGTTCGAGAAAAGCCAGGCATAGTAGTGTGTACTTGTATTCCCAGAGCTTGGTGGGTAAAGACAATCAGACCCTTGGGGCTTGTTGGCCAGCCATCACGTCTAATTAGATAAGTTTCAAGGCAGTATGAGACCCTGTCTCAATAAAAGTGGACAGCACCTTTGGAATGACACCCGAGGTTGTGCTCTGCCTCCCTACCCATACACATACATGTGCACCTGCACACATGAACATGCATAACACACACACACACACACACACACACATGTGCATGTAAAATGGTTTCCTGAAAGCTATGAGGAGAGTGGAGTATTGAAGAGGGGGAGAGTCTGCTCCAGTCTGAGAGGAGCAGGAGGGCACTTCAAAGCGGGTCAAGGGGTGCTGCTCTCACTGAGAGCCTGACAACCTCCTCCAGGGAGAAGGCAGTAGACACTGTGGAGACTCAGTACTCATCAAAGCAGAAATCCAAAGGCTGCAGAAAGCGTAACACCAAAGTAGATTTATAACACACCTTCCACGGTTCAGGGAACATGTGGAAGAGGAGGTAGAAATATTGTAAGAGCCACAAGGTGGGAAGGAATATCCTTAGGCATTGCCCCTTTAAACAGAAACTGATGTGTTCATGACCCTACAGCAAATACTGAGAACCCCAATGGGGAGGGCCCTCAGCAGAATGGGGGTGGGAGAGAGGGGCTAGAAGGGTATAACCTGATGGGATTTTGACCAATATGCGGTATGTTCATACAATATTGTTTATAATTCATTTTTTTAAAAAAGGGTGTCAGAAGTGCAACAGGAGAAAAGGGTGGGAGCAAAAGCCCAGGTGAATCCCCACCATGGCAGAGGCTCCAACCCAGTGATAGACAGAAGTGTTCTCACCAGTGGAAGGTGAGATCCTTGAGGCAGGGAGCAGGAAGGAGAGCACACTGGGGTTTCATTCAGCTAAAGAGGGACCAGCCAAGGAGGCTGAACATAGGCTTGACTTGGGAGAAGGATCACTTTAGCAGGGGTGTCTGAGATAGACATACAGACCAAGGGAAAGTTACACATAAGATCAATTAGGGTGCCACTGAAGGATGAAGCGGGAATCTGTGACTTTCACTAAGTCACATGCAGAACTAAGGCATTTTACACAACTTTGTCTGAAAAGGCTCATTGTTCTGACTTTATAGTTGGCCCAAAGAGAATCTCATGGATTAAGAATATGCCCATGGGTGGCAAAGCCAAGATTCATACCCTAAGCTCTTGGCTTTTTGAGCGCATAGTTAACTGTGCTGCATTACAGGACAGGGCTAATGGAGAGACAGAGTAATTCTCAGCCTTGGCTGCACACTAGACTCACCTGTGCAGCTTTTAAACATCAGGATGCCCAGGCTGCACCCCAGACCATTAAGTCAGGACACAGGACCCCAGACATTGGTACCCAGTTGATTCTCCCCATGTGATTGCAGAGTGCAATCAAGTTTGAGAACCACGGTCATAAGCCACGTTAAAGGAAGGCTCAACTGACAGCAAATTGGAAGACTGAGACAGCAGAGGAACAAAGGTGACTTCAATCTTTTTAAGTTGGGTAGAGTCACAAAAGGATGCTTGTGGAGAAAGGGATTGATGTCTATTACATTCACTTTACCATCTCAATGTGATGCGCAGGAGGAAATGCCCAAGAACTGCTTGGCCAAGTGAGCCAGAAGCCTCAGAGGAGCCAAGGTCATGCCACTTAATACCTCAGATCATGGTGTGCTAATGTCAGCTCATGCTAGCTGGAGACAGCCAGCTGAAATTTTGCAAGTCAGATGTTAACGCAGCCATGTGTGTGTGTGTGCATGCATATGTATGTATGTTCTTGGGTGAAGATACATGACTGTGCACACTCATGTGTGTAGAGGTCAGAGGTCACATCTGGTGTCTTTCTCCATTGCTCTCCACTTTTTTGTCACAGGGTCTCACTGAACCTGGAGCTCACCAGTCAGCTAGACTAGATAGCCAGAAAGCCCCAGAGATCCTTCTGTGCCCATTTTCCCAGCAGTGGGATTATGGGTGCAAACCACCAGACCTTGGGTGCTGAGAAGCTGAGCCCAGGTCCCCATGCTTGCACAGCAAGCACTTTACAAATGAGCCAACTCCCCAGCCCTGCTCAGCCATCATTAAAATCTAAGGAGCTGAAGAGATGGCTCAGCACTTCCCATGCAAGCATGGGGCCTGAGAGAGCCTGAGACCATCTGAATTTGATTTCCCTAGCACCCACATAAACAGCTGTAACCCCAGACCTGTGAGGATCAGAGACCAGAGACTCACTAGAGCTCCCAGAAGACAATCAGAAGCTCTGGAATCAGAAAGACTCTGAATCAAGGAAAGCCTGGTAGAAGAGTGATGGTTTCCTCTGGCTTCCGTGGGCATACATGCTGAGCACTGCATCAGCACATACATGTACATATACCACACATTTCACACTGCACACACTAGGCACACACAAAAAGTTAAAGTAAATTATATCACATCACAAACCTTCACAATTAGCTAATTGTATTTATAAAAATATAAATTCTCAAAACACACTTGTCTCTGCGCACTTTACTATGACCTACACTCTTGAAGTTGTTCGCATCTGTCTACAGAGTGGGATGACCATGTTTGTACCAATGACATCTTCCCCAGCTACATCATGAGATGTGCTGAAACTGACATGAGGGGCGTTTCATCATCAGAATTGGTGTAGACTGTAGATTTGGGCTTCTCCCAGGCTACTACCCAAACAACACACTCGCTGGAACCATCCGGCGGGCTTTGTAGAGAATCCAGCGTGTAAGTAGACTTGTGAGCTTCGTTATAAAGTAGAAACAAAAAGAACAAGACAAAACTAAGATTTCACAAATCACAAGGGAATCCCAACACTCAAAACAGTCTTTCCCTTGACTAATATTCCCTCAACACGAGCTTTTTACACTACTCAGGCCTTGGATATTGCCACCATTCCAAATAAATCTACTTTATTTAGCTCCATTAAATAAGGTTCTTTAAGCCACAGAAAGTGTAGCTTATTTTCATACAAAAAAGATACTCTGTGTTTATATAGCACTTTTCTTTTAAGGAACTCACAGCAATTACATGTGTTCTTTATTCCTATGAACACCCTAGTGAAGTAGGGAAATGGTGAAGGAAATAGGAAAAAAAATGTGTTAAATTAGGAATCATGGCATTACCTCAACTCAGTGCTATTTTAAGAAAACATATTTTGGGCTGGAGAGATGGCTTAGTGGTTAAGGCGCCTGCCTCCTAAGCCTAAGAACGCTGGTTCCAATCTCCAATAGTTCCAATCTCCAGGTCCCAGGTTTAGCCAGATGCAAAGTGACGCAAGGTGCAATGCTGCACTTGACCACAAGGGGGAGCACACATCTGGATTTCGTTCGCAGCATTTGAGAGGCTGCTGGCATGCCCATCTCTATCTGTCTTCCTCTCTCTGTCTCTCTCCAAAAAACAAAAGGAAGAAAACATATTTTATTCCTCCCAGTCTAGGAAACGTCAACCTCAGGACTATAAAGTGCCTTGCTTAAGAAGGTTCTGGAATAGGGCTCCCATCACTAGCATTTCTCATGGGCAGAGAAAATGTCCCAGTAGTTTCGCTTCGCTTCTCCCCATTCCCAGGCTCCTTTATTCTTACCTCTAATCTGGGCCAGACATGAAGTCTGCAGCCTCAGCCTGTGGGCTCCACAGTCCTGGGTAATCACCTTGGGGACAGGGGCAGGAGAGAAAATGAGCCCAAGAGAAGCCACAGCATCTGGATTAGGGTCTTTTCGTCTGGCTGTTTTATCCATGGGCTCCTCATCAAAGGCACTCCCTGCACCTGCTGCATCATCCCTCTGAGGACCCAAGTGGGCATTTCCCTTTGGAATACTAGTCAGTTTAATACTGACTATCTTCCCCCATTTTCCCAGGAGGCATCAGTGCTGCAGAACAGAGAGTACAAGGTTACTGATTATGCAAACTGAGGGCAAGAGTGAACTGACCTGTGTGTGCTATGTGCCAGGTAAACTGAGAACGCAAGGAGACAGAAACAAAGGAAGGAAGCAGACGAGAGTCGGGTTGATGGATAAATGGATAAAAACACTTGCTATGCAAGCATGAGGACCTGACTACAATCCCCCAGCCCAGAAGATCCCTGGCTCCCAATGGTCATCTTGGTTAACCAAAAAACAGCACGATTTTTGTGCTGGCATGTGACTCAGTGGGAAAGTACTTGCCAGGCAAGCTTTAGGCCCTAGGTTTGATCTTTAGCACTGGCAGGGGGGTGCATAGATAAATTATACAGTGAAGTAGGTGTCCATAAAATAAAATCCCATTCCAAAAGCATTTAAGGGCTGGAGAGATGGTTCAGCAGTTAAGGTGCTTGCCTGCAAAGCCTAACAACCCAGGTTCAATTCCCCAGTACCCAAATGTAAATGCCAGATGCACAAAGTGGGCTATGTATCTGGAGTTCATTTTGAAACTGAGTGCTAGGGGTTCAGGAAAATCCTTGAACCCCAAACCCTAGGTTCATGTCTACTTCTAAAGAATTGGATAGATAGAATAAGACCGAGAAGGATAATTATTAAATTATTATATTTATTTAGGGATGAATACACCCACATGGACTGAAAGCCCACATGGTGGGGCCTAGAAAAAAACATAAAAGGAGAGTTAGAGAGCAAAGAAAAGAAAGTACAACGAGCTCCTGCCATGTGCAGGGCAAGAGGGAGGAGATAAAGAGCCCATTGGGAAGTAGGGGTTCTTCCCTCATCTCAGCCCAGCCTGGCCTAGTTGAGCGGGAACTCACCAGAACCTGGAGGTTCACAAGTGATGAGCCGGCTGCCAAGAGAAGTTGCCCTCCCCTGGTAAACATCTTTATAAGCTTATGGTAGTGGGCCCTACCTTCCAGCTCAGGTGAGCCAGAGAGACATCCGAGGGGTCTGGGCTGGGGGCTGTCTCAGGAAGAGCCCAGCCATGACGCCAGGTTCTGGGGCTGAACTTGACCACCCACAATTTTAGGATTAAATGCTAGGAAAGAAGACCTTCCTCCCAGGAGGGGCCCAGGTTGTGGAAAAACAGATCTAGGGGAGAGATAAGAAGTCAGGTCACACTTTAAGTGGAGATTGCAAGTGGAGATTTCAGGGGCCCAGTCACCCCAACTGCCTAACAAATCTACCTGATTCCCTCAGTTAGCAGTGGCTAGAGGCCCTGGTGTGCTCATTCTCTCTCTCTCTATCTCTCCTCGCTCCTTGCAAATAAATAAAATATTTTTTAAAAACCCAGCAAGCTCCAGCTTCAGTAAGAGCCTGTCTGAAAGAAATAAGGCAGAAGGGTGATAGAGGAGGGTCTCTATTGCCCCCTGAGGCCTCTGCACACACATATGTTGGTGTATACATCTGCACACATGCGCATACACCTCATATCCACACATACTACATACCACACATGCCAGCATCAAAACAAAGCAGATGGAAGGAAACAAGGTGTTGCAGAGCCTGTGGAAATTTATTTATTTATTTATTTTTAAAAAAAGGCATTGTTTTGTCTCTCAGAATGTCTTTATTTGTTTCTTAATTGCTGGGAGGGCAGATATTTTTTTAAGTCTAATCTTCTGGATGGAACCGTGGGCTCCACCCCAGCCAGACCCACACATGCAGAAGAACTTCTTCCTCCAGGCACCTGGGCAAGAGTGATGGCACGGCCAAAACACTGCTGTTGGGAGCACTTGTCTCTGCCAGGTACAGATGGATGTTCCGCTGGGCAGGACCCAGCCAATTCTGAAGGAGTTCTTCTGAAATCCCAGCAAAGCTTCCCAGCCACTACACATGGGAACGAGTGTCTGTCAGGGATGCCTGAGCTGAACTCACCCAGCTGGGAAGTCCTGAGGGGTTTCCTCTGGACCCACCGAGCCCTGCCCTGGGGAAGGCCTTTGAATCAGTCACTGACCTACCCTGGGCAACTCCTTGAACCACAACAGGCTCTCGGGAAAGCAGGCAGGAGGGCACCCAGGAGTTTGAGGACGGCCTCTGCTAAATAGTGAATTCCAGGCCAGTGCAGGATGCTCCGTGATACACACAAATAAACAGAGGATCAAAACGTTTTTTGAGAGATGAGAGACAGGTTTTATCTTCCAAATTCCATTGTAGCTTCCTCAGAGACAACGTCAAGGAACCTAGTCACAGGACTCGTTCATTGCGTGGTCCAGGCCTGAGCGCTGGCGGGTTCAAGGACTTCCCAGTGGCTGTGGAAACAAAAGGCAAAACTGCTGTGACAGACCAAGGATCCACGGGCTTAAAGGAGAAGATCTCCAGGGCCTACTTTACACTCCCTACTTCTCTTGAACTAAGGAATTCCGCGCCTGCTCAGTAGAAGGGTTCAGTTTGTTTTCTTTATATATATTTGCGTTCTCCACCCTAACGACTTTGCACTTGTGACTCCAGTGTCTGAAATGTTAATTGAGCCGAGCTGCAGCCCCTGGAGAGAGGCGAGGGCTGAGTTGTTGCAACATCTGCTACAATCCAAAACAATCATTTAAAGTGCCTTCTGCTAGGGCCACCCTAGGCATAGCCCAGACAGATGTCCAGAAGCTTCTAGAAACCCTGCCTCTCCCTGCATAAAGGATAAACAGCTGAGTAAACTCTGATAAAATGGAGCTGTCACACCAAGAAAGGGGGTGTAAATGAAGGCTTAAAAAAAGGTGTAGGAGAAGAGGAAGTAGAGGCCTTTGAAACAGGTGGGGGTGTATGTCAGGGGTATCTGAATGTTGGAAAGAAGTGCTGGGGTGGGGGACAAAAGACCCTGACCCTCAATAACTGCTCCCCAAAAGCATTTCTTAGTAGACATCTCTGCAAAGTCACAAACCAGAATATATGTACACACACACATACACACACGCACACACACACTCAATTCCTCCCTCTACCCACTTCTCCCTTAGCATCTTTCCTAAGGAGCCTTTCATTGTGTTCCTATCAGAAGAAAAGAAAGTGGCCAAGGATGCGGATGCCTGTGTGCCTGAGGAAAATGACAGGAGGAAGGAGTCGCCAAGGTTTGCCACCACCAGAGTTATCTTGGCTCCCTCCAGGATTTTGTCAGTTCACAGGCTCTGACATAAAAGGCAGGAAGTTACACATGCCACACAAAGCTCCTTAGATGTCAGGAAATTAACCTGGGAAGTCAGAGCCAAGAGTGATTAAAGGACTGTGGTCTCAGTTCAAAAACCACTATGGCGTTAGATCAAAAACTGTTTGTTGCACACCCCAGGCTCTGCGCTGCCAAACTGTACAAACCAAAACTCCTGGACATGGGGCTGCATGTCTGTGCACAGTGCAGTCTTCTCACTGTAGGAAGGACTTAATCCTCGCTCAGATCTGTAGCACTGAGCTCTTCTTGCCACAGGGGTTTGAATGTCTGCCTTTGGCAAGTCTGCCCTCAGACCAGCGACTGCCTAACCAGCTTCCTTATAAGGAAGAAAGATCGGGGGGCGGGGGTCCAACAAATGGCCCCAGAGGAAACAAAGAAAGGCCTTAAAAGGAGAGAAAGGTGAAGCAGCCTGAGGATCCTGATCCTCCTGGCTAAGAAAACAAACTGTGAGGTGGAGGGTGGAAAGGTCAGAGCAGAGCAAACTATAGAACAGTGAGAATCATTGTTTATGTCCACAGTGATAATAATATCTCTCAGAGCCTCAGCTGTCTTATCATTACAATGAAGAGGTTGGACTGAGTGTATATAGTACCTTCTAGTTATACCGTTCTGCAAGTTTTAAACAATCATAATATTTATATTCGGCTAAATAGTCAAGGGATTTTTGTACATGATTTCATCATATCTCTACCAGTGGGTATTGATCCATTTTATGGAGGAGAAAACCAAGGCTCAACTAAGGACCAACATCATACACATGGGGTAGATAGCAGAGCCCATAATGAATGTTCACTCAACAGGGCTGGCTCCTGGACCTATAAGGGAACAACACCATGTCCTCAAATGCCACAAAGTACATTTGTATGAATAAGCTCACCATGGTGCCATTTTGGCTTTTATAAAATTGGAAACAAGTAAAGGTCAGAGGTGAGCCATCTTAGCAGAAAGTCTGTTGGGAAATGGCACGCTGGGAGATGCAGACCCCATGGCAGCCTCACAATCTTCAAAGCCTTCTGAGTCCGCAGAGGGGCAGTGAGTTGTATCGGCTGAACTGAGAGACATTGGCCAATCCAACATCCAGCATCCCCTCAACTGTTGTCTGACTTTGAGGGGGTCCTATAGGCGACAGGATCCTCTTAGAGTGCTCACTGGACCCCAGTCACCTGGCCCAGAGCAAATTAGGACCAGTACTGAGACGAGGAAAACACAGGTGAGCCCGAAGCTATACAATTCTTACATCTAGAATGGTCCCTTGAGAAACAAAGTAAACAGGGTGTGTGTGTGTGTGTGTGTGTGTGTGTGTGTGTATCTGTCTGTCTGTCTATCTGTCTAGACAGAAGAGAGACCTGCTCACACAATTATAAGGAATTCACATCTGTGATGGTTAATCTTGACTGCCTGCTTGATTCCATCTAGAAACAATCTTAGGCCTTGTCTGTGAGGGAGTTTCTGGGCTAGGTGGATGGAGGCAGGAAGACCCTCTCTAACTGTGATGTCACCATCCCATGGGGCCACTGCCCCAGACTGAATAAATAAGAAAAAGCAAGCTGAGCGCCTGAGTTTGTCTCTCCTTTCTGACTGGGGATTGAGTGTGACTAGCTGCTTCAGGACTTTTCCCACCATGATGGACTGTATCCCTTCAAACTATAAGATGAAACAAACCCTTCCTCCCTTAACTTGCTTCTGGTATTTGTTCACAGCAATAAGAAAAGTGGCTAATAAAATGTCTAGGATCTACAGATAGGAAGTTAAAAGCCCAGGAGAGTTCATAGTACAGCTTGTGTCCAAACAGAAGGAAAAGGTCAACAGTCTTGGTCAAAGGGCTGGCAGGCTCTTAGAAGAGAAACAGCATTTTTGTTCTACGTAGGGCTTCAATGTCTAGATAATGCCTTCTCCCCACCTCGAAGACTGCTATCGGCTTTACTTGGTGTGTTAGCATTTCACTGCTCTGAAAAGCTGAGAAATAAACTGAAAAGGAATTTCTGTGGAAATTAAATGTGTATTTGTAGTCATGGCTTTGGGCTTGGTTGCCTGACCCTATTGCTTTGGGGCTGTGGTAACAGAGTTATCATGGCAGGAGTACATGGCAAAGGAAGTATATTTATCCAATAGTAGCTGGAAAGCAAAGAAAAAGAAAGGATGGAGCCCGGATCCCAACATCTCCTCTAAGGGCATGGCCCAAGTGACCTAAGTTCCTTTAACCAGGTCTTATCTCCTGAAAGTTCCGTACCGCCCCTCCACCCAAGAGCACCCCAGGCTGAGGAGCAGTGATTTAACACACCGTCCAGTGAGAGCCATTTCAGTGCTAAACTATAATATTCATCCAAAAATGTCCTCCAGAAACACTGGGAATAATATGGGACCAACAATCGGGGCCCTTCTTGGTTCCATCAAGTTGACGCATACCATTACCATCACAGTCATGTAGAGAAGGGCCGGGTTAGAAGAGTGGCAACCCAGAACCAGGCATCATGGCCAGCAAAGAGTGGCCAGCAAAGCCAACTTCAAGAGAGAAACACTTCCTCTGTTGGTGAGAAACGGAGATGAGAGATAGAGTAGGTGTTTCCTGGAAATTTTCGGGTCCACAAGATATCCTGAATCCTTTCAGCTCCTTCCCCTGAATGAGCTCCTGTGAATGAGGTCCTGTCTCTGAGGACAGAAGCACCCCTGATTAGCACATGTGTCTCATGGGTCTCTGTGAGGTACCCCAGCACTGCATTCAGATGAGTCATTTCCTACGTGACGCTGAATGTCAGGTACCACCGCATTACATGACACATGCTCTTGGGTCTTGGATAACTGGCTACCTATAAGAAACCACAAACAGCTGAAATATAATGTGAGTACAAGAGTTTGAATGAGGTATTTTGATCTGGAAGGCTTAGGTCCAAAGACACTCGGATAGTGGAGGGTCCCTCCCACTGCCCCACGTCCACATCATTGTCCAGGTCTGCTCTCCCGGTTCACTGTTCTTTCATCATTTTCTGGGGAAATTAAACGTCAGATGTTTTCCTAGATCTGGAAATATGATAGCTGAGGCAGAATCCTCTGCAGATACTTTAGGTCTACCATACACGATTAACATAATTTTTTATAAATATCAGCTCTTTAGAGGACAAGCTCCATACAATTTTATAGCCCTTCTAGGACACAATACCTGATATATTACAGACTCACAATATAAATTTTAAGTTCATTCTCCCAAATATTTCTTACAGGAAATTCCCATTAGGTATTCCCAATTCTATTACCTTAAGGCAGATGATGCTACAGTAACTGACAACCTGACCATGTCAATGTTTATCCCACCGAAGGTTTACTTCTCATTCATTCTGTATAATATATATCTTTCTCACTCTGTGACCCAACAATAGTGAGAAAGAGGGACAGCAGAACCACATGGTGACTTTTAAAGTCTCTACAAAAGTAGCATAATTTCTTTTACTTGTTTGACAGCCAAATTGAATCTCATAACCAAGTCTGACATCAACTGTGTAAGGACGCACAATCTTGCCATGAGAGAAAGGGGTGCCAGAAATCACATGGCCATGCTTGGCACCATGGGGCAGAGTTGCATCATCTTTCCCAGAGAGAGAGCAAGATTATGAATGCTAGTATGATTTACGAAGGACTCTTACAAAGAAATGAAGAGAAAGCCATGTGGCTGATCAAGGGTCTTATGAACGGTAAAAATGAAAAGATTGAGTCTTTGAACAAAGTCTTCAGACTTTAGATCTGAGACTTTCTTCCACCACACCACAGCTGTTTCCAGGTCATGCTTTGGCAGGGAAACACCTGCCCTGATCTATGTTTTATGTCAGTCTTCAGCGATAACACATCAAGTTGTCACAGGGAAACATTTGGCCCTTGAATATTTTATTCATAAAGATCATATGTCCAAGGGAATCCATGCTATCCAAGTCAGACGAAATTAACAAGTATAAATAAAGAAATGCAGATAGAGCCAAATCTGGAATTTTCAGAAAATAGAGTCATCTCAAACATTTTCTTAGCTGAACAAAGACAAAATGGGGGTTGGTGACACCTGAGAAAAACAAAAGGCTGTCATTACCTCCCAAAGACAAAAGACAGACTGACAAATGTCAGTGCTGTTTGATTTCCACACTTCTAGGTGCAGGGAGCACTGCGACCGTGGGTCGGTGCACCCTGCAGTCCCTGGAATGAGGGCTCTGGGAGAGCGCTTAGAAAGGCCCTTAACCCCACTGCCACCAAAAAACTGTAAAAAATAGACACTGAACCACATGAGGAAATCTCTAAACTGGGCGTGGTAGCACACACCTTTAATCCCAGCACTTGGGAGGCAGAAGGAGGAGGATTGCTCTGAGTTCGAGGCCAGCTTGGGACTTCAGAGTGAGTTCCAGGTCAGCCTAGGCTAGAGTGAGGTCCTACCTTGAAAAGAAACTGCAAAAACTAGACATTGAACCCACATGACTAAGGGCCTGAAGCACATCCCGGCCAACACTGTAAATAGGACCTGCTCCCAAATGGGCACCTTGGTTGATTATGCCTAATATCTGTTTGCCTCTCAGCATCAAGTAGTTTTGCCCAGAGAAAACATCTGAGTGCATACAGATCCTCTAGTTGAGAAAATAAAACAGAATTAATCACTGTTTTTTAAAATTAATTCCTTTTAAATTGCATTAGTGGAATGAGCTTTGAGTGGTAACTATAGGAGCTCAGTGTTGGTCTGGAGCAATCACACCGTCAGTAAAGTGCTTGCTTCACGAACATGAGGACCTGAGTTCGATCCCTAGTACCCACCTAAAAATGACAACCGTGTCAGTGCATGCCTGTAATTCTAGCTCTGGGAAGGATGGTGAGGTGGGGCAGATCCTTAATGCTCATTGGCCAGTTAATCTAGTCTAAGTGGCGAGTCTAGGCCAGTGAGAGACCCTATCCCTAGGTCAACACTGAAAGTTGTCCTCTGGTTTCCACATGTTCACACATATATGCATGCGCATGCATATGCATGCACACACACATTTAAAAAAAAGATCAAAGGAAAGCTCAGTTTTATCTGATCAACAACAGAGGCTTCATGAGATGTCTGCTCTTCAGTCCTACCAATAACGTTTTCAAAGAGAGTGGGTTTGATTAAAATGTACAGGGTAAGGCTTGACTCCAACCTGCCCAGGAATTATCATGTGACAGTGTGATGAAGTACATACCATCCTAAAAGTTCTTTCAAAAGAACATGGACAGAAAATGCTGTCCTTTTGCCAAAAGCAAGACTTCTTTCTGACCCACCCCCAACACCACCACTTTCCACCTTCAGACCAAGGATGAACAAGCTGAGGCCTGCAGGTCACAGTCCCCAATACCATACTGTCTTTGGAAGCCCTCCACAACCTCCCATGTGTGTCCTTCCTTATGTGACGTGCAGAGCAATGCCAGGGCACTTGGAAGGACAAAGGAAGGCTCCATGGGGCAGGGTGGCATTTTGCTACTCTGCACTGCTAGTAAGCAATTGGCAGCCTTGCTTATGGGACTTCTCAAAGCAGCATCCAGAAGGCAGGCTTAGAATTGCAGCCTGGCTGCAGGCCACAGGATGGCAGATGCATGTATTCATGGGCATGTCAAATACATCAGTTTACTCCAAAATTCGCAAGCCTAGCGTTGATCTGTGAGATTGGACACTAGGCAACTCAAAACAAATCTTGGGAAAGCACACTGACTTGCTACACTTTCATTACTGTGCAAATGTGCTAAGAGCACATAGCCAAAGGGAGGCAAAAGAAGACGCTCTTCATTCTCAAGGAGAAGAAAAGAGCATAAAGGACACGTCAAAGCAACTGTCTGATGATCTCAGTGCACTTCTCAGTCCACACAGACTGGATTTGCAGCTAAAACCTTTCTCTCTTTGGGCCAAAGTGTCATTTGACACTCTATACACATTTGCTGTGAACTCCAATGTATCAACTGCCACACTGAGGTCAATAAAATACAAAGCTTAATGAGACCTGGTTCCCAATTGTGTGTGGGAAACTGGCCATCAAATCAGTGAGTGGGATAAGGATATAATGGCAAAAGAAAGAGGTGAGACAAAGGTTCCATGAAGAAGCATGTGTAGGAAGTCCTTAAAAGAATCGGGAATTCAGGGCTGGGGTGATAGCTCAGCTGGTAAAGCACTTGCCTCATAAATATGAGGACCGGAGTTTGATCCTCAGAACACACATAAAAATGCTGGGCATGGTATCACACATCTGTGATCCCAGCTCTGGGAAGTAGAGATAGGAGAATTTCTAAAGCTCTCTGGCTAGCTAGTCTAGCCTCGTTGGTGAGCTGCAGATCAATGAGAGACCCTGGTTCAAAGTATAAGACGGATAAAAGCCAGGCGTGATAGCGCACTCCTTTAATCCCAGCACTCCAGAGGCAGAGGTAGGAGGATGGCCATGAGTTTAAGGCCACTCTGAGACTACATAGTGGGTTCCAGGTCAGCTTGAGCTGGAGTGAGACCCTACCTCAAAAAACCAAAAAAAAAAAAAAAAATTGATGAAACATGCACATACAAAAAGAAGGATCATGAAGGAAAATACATACAGCTGGGAAGGAGGCGAACTCACACGTCAGTGGCAGTCATAAATGTTCAGAGGCATGGAGGGCTCATCCAGACTCACTGGGCCATGTGGCACTCCCTGCTCCCCGGGGCTGGCACTTCAGAAGCTCACAGCGGCTCTTCTGCTCTGGAGATTTCTCTTCGCTGACCAGAGCACGTCAACTGAGAGATTGCTATGATCTGAATATGTCATGTCCATCATGTGCTCATGTGATAGGAACTTGATCTCCAACTGGTGGTGCTATTTTAGGAGGCTCTAGAAACTTCTTTAGGAAGTGTGGAAGGGTCTTTGGGGATCTCTTGTCCTTGAACCCTTCTTGTCTTTCACTCTATTTCCTGTCTTCCCTGAGGTGAAGAAGTTTCTCCACCAAACATTCCTACTCTCATGATGCTCGGCCCAGGTGCCCAGGGCCAAGCATCTCTGGTGGAAGCCCCTGAACCCATGAGCCAAATAATTCCTTCCTCCCTTCAGCTATTGGTCACAGCAGTGCAGACATAACTAGTACAGAAAGTAGTCATACCCTGACTCTAGAGATGTCCAGCAGCTACTCTAAAGACCAACCATTTGCCTTAAGATGGGAACAGGTGAAAGGCATGGCTTACCAAGAGATGGCCCATGCCCAGGTGGGTCAGGCTGAGGCTAATCTCAGTGTTCTGTCCTACATGGGGTTTTCTTCTCTCCTACCCTGTACTCCTCTCTCCCTAGGAAAATTTGCTTGACAACACCTGCTTGATAATTCGCATATCCCTAAATTCCTGTCTGGTAGCCCACAGAAGACAGCGAGCCTCTGGCTTTGCTATGAACCTATAGTTCCACTAGCAAGGAATTCCTGGTGCGGCTTTCCAGTCCTCCAGCCACCTAACCTGTCCCTTTCCTGAATGTTCTCTGCACCATCCAAATTGCTTCCTGCAATTTCCACATCACAGGTCTTATTTTCTTTACTCTCCCCACTACAGGAAATGCTCCTCTTCACTTACTTATTTCTTTTAACTTTAATATATTCCAAGGCCTCCCAGATTAGACTACCCATTCCCCTGACATGCATATTTTTAGCACTGAGATGTAACAAAACATCTTCAGACAATTACATCACACCTTAATCATGTATATTGATGTTGTTCCTTTCAAAATGTTCCTCTCTGGGGATTAATCACTTCCTCCATTGCAGCCTCTCTCCATATAATTTAGGGATTCCTCCTTTGGGTTTGCCTTCAGAGTACTCACCATATACTGTTGAACATGCTAGCCTGTGGCAATTTCCTGTCCTCTGTGGTTTTAGGAAGTCATTTGGAACCAACCCTGGTGACTACAATTTAGTGAGAACCATGTGTTTGGGGATTCCGTACTATACACTTCTAGAGATGAGCTTGGATGTGACTCTGTCTCCCACAATGCCATTTTAAATCCAGCCTGTCTAGTGGTGGCAGGTATTTGTCCTGTACACGTGTCTTTCTTTCCTTTTTGAACCCATGCCTGATGAGCGATGCAGGTATTGATTCATGCATTCACCAAATGTTTATCGAGCACTTTCCACATGCCCATCCCAGTGAGGCTGTAAAACCAAATAAAACTGTTTCTACTCACTTAAGACTTAAGGTATGCTGGAGGAAAATTATAAGTAAGTAGACAATATAGAACAGTGCAATAAATTTTATCATCAAGACACATCTAGGATTCTACTGGAGGAAATGGAATATAGCTATCCTTAAGGGACAGAGAAACTCTGTCTAGGGTGACTAGGAACTTGCTGGACAGACATTGGCAGGGAAGCTGAAGGAAGAAACTGCTGGTAAGAATTCCAGAGGCTCAGGTGTCTTATTAAAGCTTGTAACTTGGATCTCTGGCTACCTGGCTGGAGGAGGTGTTCCAGGGGCAGATCTGAATTCCAGCCCGCAGGTGTAAGAGAGCAGACTGAGCTCCGGGGGCCCAGCTTGCTGCAGTTCCATGCTGCTTGCTGCCAGGTTGTGTTTGCTGCTTTGTGGTGTGTGTGCTCATGCTGGTGTTTTGCTTGTTTCAGCTTTTCTCTCTGTTTGGATGTATGGAAACAGCTTCTTCCACCGGTGATGGGACTTCCCCTAGAGCTGTAAGCTTGAAATCAGTCCCTTCCACACCTAAACTGTGCCTGGTTTGGATGTTCATCCCAGCAATGTGGAGCTGTCCACCACAATGTTGCAAAATTGTAAACAGCCTGAATGTAAAGTGGTAGAACAATGACTTGGTAAATTCTCATACAGCAAACCATGGAAAACTGTCCTTGTTTAACGTGATCTTTGTAAAGATTATAGAACACTATGGGAACATATTATATGAAGAAAATTCAAGTGAAAAGGTGGAAAGTAGTACACCACTAGCACTCATGAGGAATACTGCTCAATGCCCTTGCAAATTCCTGGAGAATTTGAAACCCTGTAGCATTTCACCCTTTATGATACAGTAACAGAAAGCGCTTTAATTTTTCCCTCAAGACTCATCATGAGTCTGTGAGCTCAAGATTTGCTTATAAACCTATAGAAATAAAATCTGCCAATAAGTTCTTCAGTTGCATTACATCACATCATTAGGTGTTTACCTAAATTTACCTAAATCTATGAAAAAGCATCCATCTTCATCATTTCCAGAGTCCCTTGCAAACTCCTTAGGAAAAGCACAAAAGCTGCACAGAAGAGGTGGGCCCATGGAAGAGGTGGCCTGGGCTTGTTACTGATTATATCTCTTTCTTAAACACCATCTTTTAAATATAGCCATTTTCAAATGAAAGCCCTGAAATACTAAAATGTAATGTTATCTTAGAATCCAAGGCAAAGAGTTGAAAACATCAAATTCAAGACTATCAATAGCCCACCACTATTCCCAAGTGCGTGTGCTGCAGTTGCAACTACTTGAAAATGCAGATATATGGCCAAAGCTGCCTGACAACACAGAAAATAAGGAAGATTGCATTTGAGGGAGATAATTTTAAATAATATTTTCATTTTAGAATATTTCAAGCCTCATAGCATTGTTTTATAAAGCAAAGTCCATAAATGATTTCTTGCTCTGCTGCTACATCATTGTACATCAAAGTCATTGATATTTGGTACTTTATTCTATATTTTCAGGGATTTCCAAGTGCAACGACAACAACAACAAAAAATAGGTGTGCACAAGAGAATTTTAAGCAAGAACTGGCTATGGAATTAACCATTTGGTACTGCCTATGGCATTCAACCAAGGCTCCCAAAACAGTGTGTCTTTGTACTCACACACACTGAGCATTGTCTTCAAAGCCGGCTAATGCTCTTCTATTCCCATAAAGAAGCACACCCATGGTTCCAGGGACACCTGTGATTGATGTGACACGAACTGCAGGTTACATCCAGTGGCTTGATCTGCAGACTGCTGAATGACAGAGGAAGAGAGAAGCCGGAAGGACAGAAAGAGGGGAGCCGTCATGCTACATTCATGCACAGCAGAACTACAAGCCAGTTTTCTGTTTCTTGCTTTTCACAGCTTGTGATGTTGCTGTCATTCTGTCATGTGGATGGACACTAGAAATAATGTGACAGATCACATGAAAGAAACCCACCATAGCATTAGCATGTGAAATAGTCAAACACTGTGACTGCAATTCCTTCAGGGATTGATCATAGAGCAACATTTAACTGAGAAAGTGTATTGTACCATTCTACTCTGGATGCTATAAAATAATACCAAGAGAAATTTATTTTCTCACATGTCTGGAGGCTAAAGTCCAAGATTAAGGATATCAGCAAGGGCAGATTCTGGTAAGGGCTCACTTCCGGGTTGGCAGACAGGCTGCAACCTTGTCTCATGATTTCACATGGTGGAGAGAGAAGAAAAACTCTGGTGTCTCTTCCTATTGGATCAGATCCTACCCTTAGAACTTCATGTAACCTTAATTACATCCTTCATGACTCCATGTGTGCACCTTGCTGGGAATTAGAGCTCCAACATATGAATTTGTATGTTTAGAGGGTGGGGGTGGATTTGGTCCTTAACCTGTATGTTGTCTGTTTTTGCAGGACAGAAGACACACCATTGTTTGGGTGCATGAATTTTGCAATTTTCAGAAGCCTCACTGTCTTTTCACTTAGTAAAAATAAAACTTAATAACAGTTCAGAGAAAGAAGTTCCAATGTTAAAGGATAAATCTAAAAAGAAAAAAATCATCAATAAAGGCTAACAAGTGTGGAGAACTGCAAAAACTACCACATTTAGATTGAATCTGAATGAAAATTATGAACAATGAAACTCGATTTTCTCTTTTTAATAATGGAACTCTATGACATCCTAAAACTCTGGGTTTATCTATATTTGTTTTCAGTTATTGACTCAATAGAGAAATGGGATAAAGGCTCAAGACAAGAATAGGAGAGAACAGAACACTTGAAGCCTGAGGAGTATTTAGTACTCCATATTCTTTTTGAACATGTGTTTAGTATGGGTGGTGGTGGTGTGTGTATGCGTGTGACGTATGTGTGTGATGTCTGTACATGTGTGTACAGGTATGTGTGCCCCACAGAGAAAGTCAAGTGTCCTCAATCACAGGCCTTGTGTTTTCCCTGAGACAGTCTCTCTGAACCCAGAGCTGCCTTTATCATTACGACTGGCTGACCAGTGAGCTCCAGTGCATGTCCAGTCTCTGATCCCCATAGGACTGGGGTTATAGGCATGGCCGCACATGCCAGCTAACGGTGAATGTGAAGCTGGGGAGATGGCTTAGTAAGGTGATTGCTACACAAGCATGAAGACCTGAGCTGGACCCCCAGTATCCATGTAAGAATTCTGGGTACTTCACTAAGTGTGGAGGTGGGGTACAGAAGTAAGAGGATTCCTAGCAGAGACAGTCTAGCCTAACTGGTGAGCTTGAGGTAAGTGACAGACTCTGTCTCAATGAAGGAAGGAAGGAAGCAAGGAAGCAAGGAAGCAAGGAAGCAAGGAAGCAAGGAAGCAAGGAAGGAAGGAGGAAGGGAGGGAGGAAGAGAGGGAAGGGAGGGAGGGAGGGAAGGAAGGAGGGAGGGAGGGAGGGAAGGAAGGAAGGAAGGAAAGGAGGGAGGGAGGGAGAGAGGAAGAAAGGAGAAGAAAGAAGGAATGAAAAGGCAGGAAGAAATGAAAAGAAAGAGGGAAAAAATGGACAGTGTTAGTGAGAACTATACTTGAGGTTGAGGTTGTCTCCGACTTCCCTATGCACATGTAGACACATGGACCCCACCACCACTTAACACATACAGACATACAAATAAGCAATTAAAATAATAATAAAATAGCCACTGAATGTTCTCCACTGATCAGGCATATCCAACATTCATGCCAGTGATCTTCAGATGTATCACTTTACAGATGAAGAAAAGGAAAGAACGGTGTGGTTGCCCCTCATATCCAAGTACATGTGCTGATATGAAGCAATCAGGCCGCTCTGGTCCAAAGAGAAACTCATTTATGAATGTCCCTGGAATACAATTCTTCTGGAAAGTTCATAAGGAAAGTCTCCCTCTCCTGAGAAAGCACCCCAGACAAAGACAGCGCTCTTCCTCTAACAATGATGTACTGCATCCTGCTCCCCGCCAGGACAATGGCAAGGATGGCAGAGGGAGGAAGATACTTAGCATCTTTAAAGGCATCTGTGAGATCCAACCCCATACACTACAGACACCCAGCTTCTGGACTGTGTAACAGGAGATAAAGATCTAAGTATCTGTGCTATGAGTCAGATTCTATTTTCTTCTCATCAAAAGTATCATGGCTTATACAAAAATGGGCAGAATCCAAACTTGGGTCTATAAGATTAGTAAATACCTACATATCCTCAGAGTCTTCTAGTCTGAGACACTGTCTCAGTGGTGGGGTGGGGACTGATGTCCAAATAATAGCATAAGTGGCCCTACAGTCACAGACTTGGATTCAATCCTAGCTCTGACACTCATTAGTTATCTGATCATGGGCAAATTACCCTTCTCTTAATGACTGTTACCTCATCTGAAAAATGGGAACAATAATAGTGCCTGCCTCAACAGGCTTTTTAAAGACAAGACACTTCCACACAGTCTTCTGTGACCTTGAGTTCTCAGAGAAGGGGACTCCATGCCTTTTGTATTCTAGATTCTTTTCCTCAGTATCTTTTTGTTTTATTTTGTTTTGATTTTTTGAGGTAGGGTTTCACTCTACTCCAGGCTGACCTGGAATTCACTATGTAGTCTCAGAGGAGCCTTGAAATCACAGCAATCCTCCTATCTCTGCCTCCCAAGTGTTGGGATTAAAGGTGTGCGCCACCACATCTGGCATCCTCAGTATCCTTATGATATTTGACTGGAATGACTTATTTTCTTCTTATAAATCTATACCAAAACAAACATTTGGAGCTCTTTAATGTTTGTTTCTGTTTGAATTTTGGTTTTCATGTCCCTTTTGTTTATTTAGGTTTTCTGTTTGTGTCAAGCCTACAGATTGATTGCATGCTCTACCACTGAGCTCTATCTCTAGCCCCCTTTTTTTCTTTTTGATTAGTGACTATCCTCAATTTTCATTTTAAAAAATCATTAAAGGAAACACTTAACATGTTACCCATGGTATCACTGCTAGTTTTGAGAAGTGTCTCCCAAAGGTCTTTGCTTATTGTCAGCTTGTGTCTACTGGGAGGAAGTGAAGAATTTAAAGGGTTTATAAGGATGTTATGTTATTAGAGGAGTGTCCTTAAAGTGGGCGTCAAATCCTACCACCTCCCAGCTGCTTCGTAGGCACCATGATGCCAGTAGCACCCACCAGGAAGTACTATGTTACTGCAAGTCCAAAGCAACCAAGCCAAGTGACCATTACTGAAACCCTGAGGCAAAATAAACTGTCTTTTAAGTTGATTTATCTCAGGTATTTGTCACAGTGACAGAAATCATACTTCACAATTAAACTATTTTCCATTTTGATATTACTACTAGCATACAATATTCACTTACCTTCAGTTATAGTGAACACTCTTTGGCTTATTAATTTTAGGTTATAACAGAGTTCCTCATATTTATCATGTTCATTATAATTACTTGCTTTAATAGTCCCATAAGTTTAAAACAGCATAATTTACTCTGTATTCTCCTAGGAGTGCATATACATTTTTTGTTTCATTGCATTATTTCCTTAAGAAATAAGTCCCAGAAAGTGAAGCAACTGGGTCTAAAGATCTGAAATTTCTTTTGCCTCCTGATAAATAATTTCTTCCAAAAGAGGTATCTCCATATGAAGTTGCAAACATTACCTACGCAAGACAAATTGAATATCTCCAGATAGTTACTTGGTTTGAAACATCACATGAACATCTGGACTTTGTGGAAATAGGCATTTTGATTGCTTTTGCCATGCTTCTCAATCTCTGTAACTCTAGCTCTGCTTTCTTGCTTCAAAAACCCCCCTTTAAGCCAATCAATTTTGTTTTTCATGAGCCCTGAATTTTTAAAAGCCTGTCTGGTTTTATCTCTCTTCATAAATCAGATTGGATGGAGACAGGCTCCCCAAGGATGCATCAGTGACTCAAGGATGCTGGTTTTAATGGATGATGAATCTCAGTTCTGTCCTCCTCTGTGAGAGGCACATTGCATTGTGGGAGTGAGGTGGTGCAATCACTCCATCCACATGGAGTACCTGGTTTCTGCTAGCAAAACCTCAGTCCTTGGACTAGCTCATGAACAGTTTGGATGTGAATTGGTGAACAGCTAAGAAAAATGCACCCCATAAAAGCTCATGGTGAGCTGCTTCTCAGCCTCCTATCTAGAAAAACAGAAAAAATACCCGCCTTTCCTCTTAGAATAGGACAACAGGGTTTGGCTGTACTTAGAGGAGCTTCTTGCAGACAGAGAGAAGCTTAAAGTTGTGCATTTTTCTGTGGTGAGTTTCCCTGACTTAGCAGGGCAGATACTTATAAATCATAGGCAAGGTGGTTAACACAACCCTCAAGGCTCCTAAAAGGACTTTGTCTAGCCTCTTGTGAGATCATTCTACCTTCTTCCTTGTGTTTCTAACATTACCATTACCCAAATCAAAATAAAGACACTAAAACACTAGGCATTATACCCAGTTCTACGAGAGTCATTCAAGTGACAGTCTACTCGTTTTTCATTCCCAAGTATTATAGCCATGACAACACACCACTGAAACATTCATATAGAGTTCCAACAATAAATATATCTAGAGATCATCAAGGAATTACAATCCCCTGGCTAAGAAACACATTGAGTTCATGAGCTGAGAAACATTTTGTATTAAAGTCCAGATGATAAACTGTTAGACTTTGAGATCTTTATCCCAATTAGTCAACTTTATTAGAATAAAAGCAGCCACAAACAATAGGTAAATGAATCAATATGGCTATATTTTATTAACAGACACAGACATCATCTTTGTCTCAAAAGCCATATAGTTTTCTAGCCCCTGCTCTATTATGTGAAGATATAATGGAGGATTTCTTTTAGCTTTGTGTTCCTCCTACCTGCATTCTGTGTTCATGTCATCACTGTCAGGCTTCATATGCTTTGGAGTTTATGAAGTGGAGAGGAATTTTTTCCAACATTGAATCTGAATCATTCAATCAAACATGTAAGATATTTGTGGGCTTAGAATTCCGTCCTTAAGCAGCCTGGTCTCTGTTAAATACATTGTTTGGTGATGTAGAATGATTTGGGCAAGAAAATTAAGATTGTGTCATAGCAGGCAAAATAAATAACATTTCAGAGCCTTTTGAAGAGTAGTTGAATCCTGCCTCTTTGGGAAGTTCACAGGCTCAGCTTTGAGTGGCTTCTTTGGGTATCAGTGAAAGCAGTGAGGGCCAGAATGTCATCCGATGAACAGAAGGCACTTGAGGCCTGGAGCTGACAGCTGATACTGTGAAACTCTGCTTGGACAAGTGCTTTAATTTCTCTGAGACTCAATTTCCCCTTCTATAAGATAGGAAATATGGATTTGAAAACTTGGATTAGACAAATTCTAAATCTGCTGATTTCGAACACTTGTTTTTGAGAAAAAGTCTCATGTAGCCCAGGCTGACCTCAAATTTGCAATGGAGGTAAAGATAGCCTTGAACTTCTGATCTTCCTGCCTCTACCTTCCAAGTACTGGGACTATAGGTATGTATCACTACACCCGGTTTATGAACACTTCAAAGTTTGTGTCAACAAATCTATATAGAAACCTTTCTACCATGTCAAGATGTAAACAATTTAAGAGAAAGTCCTAGCTCTTGTGGTGTTCAAACATGCATCCTATGACAATCTCTCAGTTTGGCTTCTCCAAAAACCAAGACACTTCAGCCATCCCAGGATCTACAATGATTACAAAAGTTCCCTAGCTTAAAGCTTTCCATCCTGGGCTGGAGAGATGGCTTAGCAATTAAGGCTCATGGCTGCTAAGCCTAAGGACCCTGGTTTTGATTCTCCAGGTCCCACATAAGCCAGATGCACATGGTGGTGCATGCATCTGAAGTTTATCTGCAATGGCTAGAGGCCCTGGTGCACCATTCTGATTCTCTCTCTCTCTCTGTCTCTCCCTCTCTCTGTCTCTAATAAATAAATAAAAATAAAATCTTTTTTAGGGCTGGAGAGATGGCTTAGTGGTTAAGGCGCCTGCCTCCTAAGCATAAGAATGCCTGTTCCAATCTCCAGGTCCCACGTTTAGCCAGATGCAGTGACACAAGGATGCAATGCCGCACTTGACCACAAGGGGGCGGACACATCTGGATTTCGTTTTCAGCAGCTGAGAGGCTGCTGACGCACCCATCTCTATCTGTCTTCCTCTCCCTCTCTCTCTCTCTGTCTTTGTGTCTCTCTCAAAAAAAAAAAAATAAATAACAAAATAAAATCTTTTTTTAAAAAGGATTTCCAGAGCTGGGCATGGTGGCGCACGCCTTTAATCCCAGCACTCAGGAGACAGAGGTAGGAGGATCGCCAGGAGTTCAAGGTCACCCTGAGACTACATAGTGAATTCCAGGTCAGCCTGGGCTAGAGTGAAACCTTACCTCAAAAAACCAAAAAATAAAAATAAAATAAAAAACTTTCCATCCTATGTGGGAACCAGACGTGTAATACTAACTGTAATCCCAGGCAGAGTGAAAATGTTATTATAAGCAATGTGCTATGGCATGTGGGGGATGTGGGGTTAGGAGGTGCTAGTCTAATGAGAATAGAAGCATTTCAGTTTGGGCCCTTGAGGATGAAGACATGCCCAGAAGCATAGAAAGTTTCAGATGTCAGAAATGGTTACTAACAAAGAAAGTTCAAATGGAGAAATATGATGGCTGTAGAGGTCAGGGTTCTCCAGAAAACACAACCAGTAGAAGATAAATGATAGAAAGCCAGACAGATAAAGTTTTATTACAGTAGTTCCCTAAGTGTGGTACATAGGCCAAGAAGTCCCATGATCTTCTGTTGAAAGCTCAAGGATCAGGGAGCCAGTCTCAAGGCCTGTGCAGAGAACAGGGGTGGAGAGAAAGGAAGGGAAGGTTTAAGTCTCAGACTGGGTTTCAAGGATGGATGTGTCAGCTCAAGCATAAAGAGAAGATCCAGCCCTCCTTTGCCTTTTTGTTCTACCCAGGCCTTAAACAAATTGGATGATGCTACCCGCATTGGAGAGGACCATCTCTTTGACTCCATCTACCAATTCAAATGGTAACCTCTCCAAAATACCTTCACAAACACATCCTGTTTTGTTTAAAAAAAATTCTGGGCATTCTCTATCCCAGTCAAATTGACACATATGTTAACCATCACACTGGGAGGATGGGAGCATCATCTCACAGCCACAGGTCAGAGTAATGACACCTTGGGAATGCAGGTTTTGACTGGATCCTATTTTCATTTGTACCCATCTCCAGTGATTCATCACAGTAATTATTATGGAAAATATACAATGAAGAGTTTATCACTTCATCTTTTTTATAACTTTCAGCATGGCAACTGGTTTATATCTTTCATTTGATTGTGATCCTTCTGTGGATTAAAGCCAGGTCAAATTAACATGAAAGAATAATGACCATGGTGAGTAGAATAACTTTAATGGACCAAAGGACTCATTTGATGAGCGAAGCACAGAATGTAGATTCATTGGTGTACCATTAATCTAATATTAGCAATTTAGTTTCAACAAAGCATTATCACACATATGAAATGAATGTTGTTAAAGCTGAATGCTGTCTTATTTGTATTTAATTGGTAAATATTTTCATAGCTGTGTAATGGATATAAGTGCATGGCATGTATGGCTCCTTTTCTGCTTGTATATTTTTATGTAAACTATAATAAACATGAATTAGGCCCATACATGGTATCTGTAAGAGTTTTCAAAGGTATTTATTACTAACACTTGCCAAACATCACATTAAATGAACTTGAAGTCTATTTCTTCACATATCAGATGGAAATGATAATTATTTATTTTGTAGGGTTATTAAGAAGATGAGATGAGGTAACAGTTGAAAGAAGTCTGGAAAACATAAATGGTTATATAAAATCAAGGAGGTAAAACAGTATTTACCATAAAACATGCACAAGTTTAAAAAAATAAATAAACAGCTGCCCAGTGTCTGCCTCCCAACCACACACCCAGGGCTCCTGGCAAAACTGTACTTACAGGTAAAGAGCAATGACTCAGAGCTGAGCTGTGTTCCTTGGGGATTCCTATATGTGCACCAGCATTGGATCTGTCTGATTACATCACTGGCTCTGTAAACATACACACGCAAATTTACTCTGGGCTTCTCTTAGGTATTTGGAACAAAACCCAGCCCAGGGCAAATGCAGCTGCCAACTCAGGAGCTGAAGGTTTTCACAACAGCTTGCAAGCAGCTTGTGACAGAAGTCGTCTTGAAATCTGAGCAGGAAAGCCTGGACAAAGCTTGGCAGGTGGGCAAGACTTTCTGTGGCACCTTTGTTAGTATCAAAAGGCCCAAATGAGGGCTGGGGAGATATCTCAGTCAGTAAAGTGCTTGCCTCACAAGCATGAGGAGCTAACTGCAACCCCTAATACCCATGTAAAAATGCTGGCATGGTGGTGCATGCCTGGAATCCCAGTGCTAAGATGGTAAAGACAAGCGGATCTCTGGGGCTCCCTGGCCAGTCAGCCTGTTTTAGTTTCTGAGCTCCAGGCCAACCAGAGACCCTGTCTTTAAAAGAGGTGGATGGTGTACCTGAAGATGATGCCCAAAGTCATCCTCTGACCTCCACGTGCATGTGCATGTACCCACATACAAAACAAAGACACATATGTGCATGCATAGCACATACTCCTACATATGCAAAGACAAGAAGAAAAAGGCCTTTCACGGCTCTTTCTGAAGTGCTGTACACTTCCCACTGCACTGCAACCCAGTGGAAGCTCAGAGAGGTGGTTGCGTGCAAGTGGCAGGGCAGCCTACATCAGACCCAGTATGGAGAGCAGTGAAGTGGGTGGGGATTTCTGTGTGAGACTGCTTGAGAATACCCAGGCACTGGCATGTAGCAAAGTGAGAGTGAGCACTCTGCCAACCAAAATAGACTTCGGATAACTAAGCACAGTCTAACCATTGCCGAAATTTCCATCTCGACCTCTAGCCATGGTGTTAAATTCATTACTCAACAAGTCAGCTCCTACCTCACAGGAGTCCAGAGGATGGACGCCTGTCTGCGGAAGCTCTTGTATCTGCGTCACTTCAATGCCACTGACATTTTCCTTGCCGGGAAAAGCTTCTATGGCTTTCAAGAACCTTTTTGAATTTCACAATCAGGTTGAATTTTGATCTTTAACTTGAAATAGATACCTCTGATCTATCTTGATAAGTGCTTCTTCCAAGTCACTGAACAAAATCCATCCTCAAAATTTCTATTGCCTTCATTCTTCTCAAATGTGTGACCATTGGCTCTAGTTCATACATTTACTTCTCCCAAGTCACCACGGATACGTTTTAGCAAATGGACGGTCACATTGTGTCAGAAGTAGCCCGTTCCCTTTCTCCCGCTTTTTGCCTGCTGGTTGGTAAGTGACTGAACCTCATGATGCCATCTTCTTGCCTACATTCCTGGACCACTTCCAGCCCAAACATTACAGGTTGATAGTGATTCTTGAGTCTCCAGAAGCAAACTCTGAGATGGAGTCTCACATAGAAGGTATTGATTAGGGATCAACACTGTGGAAGACAGGAAGTGGGATTAGAACTAGCCAGAGAGAGAAATCAAGACAATGTATGCACAGCAAAAGCAAAGAGGATGAGACCAATATATGATTTGTTCATATCACAAAGTTACTATATAAAAAAATATTAAAATTTAAATAAAATAAAGAACTTGACCAGCCCCACAAGGATCTATGGAGCAAATGTGACCCATCATAGTTGTCACAAGAGTGACTGAAATGTCAAGGTCTTTATATCCACCTCCATCAGTCACCTGGAGATAGGATATCCTCAGAGAAGGCAGCATTTTGTAATCAGAGAAAACGCTGAAGACATTCACCACCGAAGATCCACGCTGATAATCCAGGCAACAAGGTGCTCCTAGAGGATGTCTTAAATTGTTTTGTGCCACAATAACAAAATACCACAGGTGGGGTAACTTATAAACAATATTTTGGCTCACAGCTCTGGAAACTGGGATATCCAAAAACAAAAGGTTATATTTGGTGAGCATCTTTCCATGAGGTCCTGGGGCATGAGAAAGGAGGATGCTGAGAAAGGTCAGTTGGGTCTAGGAGGAAGCTAGAATGCTTGGGGTGATACAGTCCTGTTGACAATGGGGAACCAAGGAGTGTACTTGCTGCTAGCGTTATTAGTGATGACAATATGCATGGGTTGGGCTGAGCAACTTCAAGTAGAAAAAAAGAAAACGAGACCTTTTAGTGAATGAAGTGTGTGATGGTGAATGATGGGCCCTTTGAGAGCAATATGGAAGCCGTGGGTTATTAGTGAGTCAGTTAGAAATAGAAAGGCCTAGCCGGGTGTGGGGGCACATTGCCTTTAATCCCAGCACTCAGGAGGCAGAGGTAGGAGGATCACTGTGAGTTCAAGGCCATCCTGAGACTACATAGTGAATTCTAGGTCAGCCTGTGCTAGAGTGACACCCTACCTAGACGAAGAAGGAGAAGAAGAAGACGAAGACGAAGAAGGAGGAGAAGAAGAAGAAGAAGAAGGAGAAAGAGGAGGAGGAGGAAGAGGAGGAGGAAGAAGAGGAGATGGAGGAAGAGGAGATGGAGGAGAGGAGGAGGCAGAAGAGCAAGAAGAAATAAGAAACAGAAAGAGCTGAAATCTATGTGCAAGCAGCCTTTTCTCCTCAGCCAAGAAAGCATCTTTTAAAACCCAGAACTTAAAGATTCTGTCATTGTGGCATGGGAAAGAAAAGAGACGTGCCCCACACCTCTGTTTGAGTTGGATCCTTATACCGTAGGAAACCTTTAAGTCTGGAGAATACTTTTGGATAAGGTATTCCACCACTTTTCCTTTCTGGATGAGAAACTGACCATATGAAGACAAAAATAGCAGCAAGGAAATGATGCCAGGCTACAATTCATAACTATTTAGACCAAACTCACTTTTATGTATTTTCTATGCCAAGAAAAGTATCCTTCCCAAAGAAAAGAAATGGAGGATGCCTAAAGAAAGAAGGAGAGCTGGCACAGTGGTGAAAGATGCTTACTTACAAAGCCTGATGTCTGGGGTCGATTGCCCAGTACCCACATAAAGCCAGATACACAAAGTGGCACATGTGTCTGGAATTTCTTTTCAGGGGCAGGAGGCCCTGGTATGCCCATATTCGCTGTGGTGGTTTGAATGGATTTCTCCTAATTGGTTCAGGAGTTTATTAAAAGCTTATAATTTGGATCTCCAGCCATCTGGCTAGAGGAGGTGTCACTATAGATCCTAGGGTGCAGCCCTAGGTGTGGTGGTAGATTTGGAATTCCAGTATAGAGATATGCAAAGTGCTTGAGCTTAACCTGGAGTTCCTGAAGTGTGCTTGCAGGTGCTGGTGGAGGCTTTTGCTTTTCTCTCTCTCTGCTTGTTCCTTTAAGAGGGGGCCAACTTCTTCTGCCATTATGGAACTTCCCCTGGATCTGTAAGCTTCAATGAATCCTCCTATAAAATGTCTTGTCTAAAGGCTCACCCCAGCAATCTGAGGCTGTCTACTACACTCTCTCACACACTCTTTCTGTCTGCTCTTTCTCCCTATCTCAAATAAAAAAAAAAATTTAAAGAAGAAAAAAGGAGGAGGTTCCCTTTCACACTTTCCTTATCAAATCAGAGTGTAAATAGAGCCATGTAAACACCTCAAAGCTGCCCCTCTCAGGCCTGCCAGGTAGATCATGTTTGGAGACCAAACTGTCAAGTGCCATGGGTACTATTTGGCACACATCTAGAAATGTGGCAGTTGAACGGCAGCCCTGAAGTTGGTAAAATATCTACGTATTTGTAGCCTTACCAACAATCCCGGTTTCAAAAACTCTGTGCAGTTGCCTCACAAACAAACGTTTGCTTTGGTTACAAATTTGCATTTGGAATTTGCAGCCCGTGTTTGGAGGCCCAGACAGACTCAGCTTTATTGGTGGGACTTGAAAAGGACCCTTGTGAAGACTCACAGTGTGTCCGTTGGGAGTCTCTAGGACCAGTGTTAATGGCTTAAGTTGGAGGATGCTGCTTTCTTGGCAAAGCTCTAAGCTTATGACTTCTTAAAAACACTTTCTGCCTTGGGAATGTTCACAGTTAGCAGGTCCCTGTGAACATCTTGGAGCAGTTAGTGGCACTTTTCCACTTGGTTTTTGACTTTTTTTTATCCACACATGTAGCCTGTTGTGTCCTGTCATGGGAATAAAAAATCCAGTAAATGTGCAAACCCCCCCTTGTTCTGAAGAACCAAGGTTCAAATGTTCAGATCCCAGTAGGGCTGGCGACTGCTTGGAGAAAGAGAACTGGGAAGATTTGTTGTTTGAGCATCTACTGGCTAAAGACACTTCCTTTCTATAGTGATAGTACCTTAATGGGCAATACTGGCACTTTGCCAAGATAGCCCTGCAGCAAAATCAGTTTACTAAACTGTCCACCTTACCTTCTGTATAAACTATTTAGCTTTATTTTGAACTAGACTTTAGAATTTTAACTATTTAAGATGCTGCCTTAAAGACTGTTGACCAGGAGAAATAAAAGGAAAGGAATAAAGTAACAGTTCTTTCTTAAGTGGAGTGTAACACTTTCGCTCCCTAAGCCAACCAGGTTTACACTGGCTGCACTTACATCATCCTTCACAGCTAGCTCATGGTTGCTTAGTAACCTCCTTATCAATGATCCAGGTTTTCTTCTCAGTGCCTTGGAAGAAAATTGCACTTTGAACCCTAAAACAGTGCAGGCTATTACCAATGCTCTTAATTGCCCGCTAGAACTAGATGGTAAGACTCCATTGCTAAAGATAGCACATGTTTTAGCTTCAACACGCTGAGAAATCAAGCTTGAACTGAAGTGGACACCTCCTCACTTCTGGCTAGCTGTCATAGTTCTGGAAAGTGCTTTGCATTAGCAGCAGTGGACCCAGTGAGCTCTACAACCCACCAGCCAGTAAGCACATACCCACTGGGGTAATAGTGGCACAACTGTTATGGAGGAGTAGCACTTACCTTCTCGTTGCTGTGACAATATACCCAACCAGAGCACCTGATGGAAGGAAGGGGTTTATTTACAGCTCACAGTCTTGAGGGGACGTTTCATCATGGTGGGGAAGGATGACAGACCTGAGCAGGACGCCTGGGTCACATTTTCACATCAGCTGGAAAGCAGTCTGAATACTGGGCTTGGAACTACATTACCCTCAGCAACACACTTCCTCCAGGAAGACCACCTCCAAAGGTGTCATAACTTTGCCAAATTCCCACCAGCTAAGGACCAAGTATTCAAACACATGAGCTGGTACAGGGCATTTCATCCAAACCAACACAGGGGGTAACCAAGTGCTCACTGACTGGATTTGAAACCTGCTCCCTGGGAGGAAAGTCATGTCTGGTACTGAAAACCTAGTCAAAAGCCTATGCCTGGGAAGGTCAGAGGCCATCAGGGGGAAACTACTGCTGTTATTTGACTAAATGGATATGTTGTGTCTATCAAATTGTCCTCTAAATAGCTAGGTGTGTTCTCATAGATAAGTTCTGGTCTCACCTTTAGCCAGAGAAGTTTCTTTTCACAGATAGCAATGACTACTAGAGAGACTCAAAACTCATCAGAGTGCCAGGAAGAAGTGACTGTTGCGTGCTCACCACTAAATGAGATGTCTACCTAACCCCTTCCAAGGCTCAGGAGCCACTACAAAAGAGAGAGGGGAGACCAAACGAGCCAGAGGACAGGGAGGAGTGCTTTGGGAGGCTGCCTATCAGACGTGGAGTGGCCATCACATTCAAGACCTCACAGTGACTGTCATTTCCTGCACAAGACCTATACAATATTAGGCCCATCAATATCCCAACATGGATGTTGAAGAAATGAAACAATAAAATAATCAAAGTAGAAGAGGGACAGATTTAAAAAGGGTTCAGTGGGAAGGGTATGGGAGGAAAAATGAAAGTAGTAAGAGGGAGCGGGGCATCCCACCACTTGGGAGGCAGAAGTAGGAGCATCGCTGTGAGTTCAAGGCTACCTTGAGACTAGTAAATTCCAGGTCTGCCTGGGCTAGTGTGAGACCTACCTTGAAAAAAAAAAAGGACATAGTAAGAGGGGATTATGACAACATACTTTATCTTCATGTACATGTAGGAAAATTGTCAATAAATGTTTTTTATGTTGGGGCCTATGCACTTGGGGGTGAAGTGCCAGTATGTTTGAGGCCTGTGTACTTAGGCAAGGTGAGGAGCTGGCATGTTTGGGGCCTGAGGCTCAGACCTGGTGAGGTGCCAGTTTGTTCAGGGTCTGTGCACTTGGATCAGTTTGGTGGGACCTGTGCTCAGGGCAGGTGAGTTTGGGGCCTATGCAAAGTGGCAGGATATAAAATCAACACACAAAGATCAGTAGCCTTCCTATATGTAAAAGATAAATATACAGAGAAAGAAATCAGAGAGGCTGTCCTATTTTCAATAACCATTAAAAAAATTACCTGGGAATAATACTAACCAAGGAGGAGAAAGACCTATATACTGAAAATGTAAAAACCGAAAAAGATGGAAGTTCTCGGGTCACTGGTGGGATGGGGGAAGATAAGGGTGGGAGGGAACAAGAGGGCGGGGGGGAGGACAAGGGGCGGGGATACAATTGGGACCCAAAAGGAAAAGATACTATAAAACCCTTTACTCTGAACAACAGGCTAAAACATTGATCCTTCAGCAGGCCCGCAGAGGGAACACCCAAACCACAGGAATCTGGAGAGAGCAGCAAGAAGGCTAACCCTAATCTTATCCTGCTTCTCTCCCTCTCTCTCCCTCTCACTCTTTCTTCCTCTATACTCACTTCCTCTATAATATCTATCTTTTTCTTCCCTCACCTTTCTAGGTGCAGACTTAAAACTCCCAGTGCCAGTACGGGGTTAAACTCCACAATGAGCTCTTGATCTGAGACACCTACAAGGTTCCCCCCCACAAAAAAAAGACAGACTTCTGTCAGAGTTCTTGGTGACCCACCAAAGGTTAATGGTAAGACCCTACTGTCGAAGATAGCATACATGTGTGAGACCAAACACAGAGAGACCTGGCCAGAATCTGGGAAGAAGGTCAGTCCCCAGACAGTTAGCTAGTCTAGTACCAGAGGGTGCTACACGAGCAACTGGGGGAAAATGTCCAACATTAGTCCAAACAACTTGCAGTCTAAGATACCCAGCAGGAAACAACTTGACGTAATGCTCATACAAGTGCAGTAGTGGCAAACAGCCATGGTGGGTAACCAACTGCTCTTGATTTGGCTAACAGATCCACTCAGTGGAATGGAACTCATTGCTGGAACTGGGAAATAAGTCAAAACCAGGTACAAAAAATGAGCTCAGTCTCCAAGAGCAAGATACCACCAAATGTGGGCTAGAAGAGAGCCAACACATATAAAATTCCCTCCAAAACATAGATGGTCATCCCTTCTATCTAGTACTAACTTCTCTCTCCGTTGGAGAATTTGCTTATCTTTTTTCAGGTGGACAACGAACCTGAAGGGAGGATCAGCTAACCACACCTCACCAGGGCCCCAGCTGAAACCATAGAACAACGCAGGGGAAGGGCAAGAGTTCAGTGTTCATGGCAATCATGACACCAGAAAAAGGCTGAAGGAGATAAACACAGAGAACATCCAACTCCAACTAAGCCAGATATCCAGAGACACAGAGGCTCCCAAAACCTCATCACTGAAGCAGAACTAAAATGACCCCAATGTGGCTCAGGGAAACTCGTGGAAGAGGGGGCAGAAAGATTGTTAGAGTCACAAGTTGGGGCATTATGCACAGAGACTGGGGCCTACCCCCCAGAACTCTTGACTAACCTCACAATGCATGACCCACATTCCCCATTGATGAGGGTCCCTTTGAAAGTGGGAGGACAGGGAGGAGGACAATGGAACCAATACTATGAATGTAAAATCAGAATAATATAAATAAAATATATATATTTCAAAAATTTTAAAAAAACGAAAAAGAAAAAAACTGAGGAGGGCATGAGAAGATGAAAAGACCTCCTGAGCTCATGGATAGGTAGAATTAATATTGTGAAAATGGCAATCCTATCAAAAGCAACATACATATTCAACACAATACCAATACAAATCCTAGCATCTTTCTTCACAGGGATAGAAAAGGCAATCTCAAAATTTATATAGAATGGCAAAAGGCCTCAGATATCCAAAAATGTCCTCAGCAAAGGAAACACTTCTGGAGGTATCACCATACCTGATCTAAAGCTATACTACAAAGCCCTGGTAACAAAAACAGCATGGTATAGGCATTAAAAACAGACATATAGACCAATGGAACAGAATTGAAGACCCACCCTTTAGTTCAAGCAACCACATCTACTTGATCCTTGACAAAACAGTCAGCAATGTTCACTGGAGAAAGGACAGCATCTTCAACAAATGGTGCTGAACAAATTGGATAATCACATGTACAAAAATGAAACTAAACCCACTCCTCTCACCATGTGTAAAAATCAACTCCAAATGGATTAAAAACCTCAACATAAGACCTAACACTCAATTTCCTGGGAGAAAAAAATAGGGGAACTCTCTATGATATAAGAGTGGGAAAAGACTTCCTGAATAATACTCCAGTAGCTCAGGAAATTAAACAGTCACTCAACCATGGTATTTCATGAAGCAAAAAAGCTTTTACACAGACAAGAGCCAACGGACTACCCATAGAATGGGAGAAAATCTTTGCCAACTATACCACTGATGGAGGCCTAATATCTAGTATCTACAGAGAACTCCAAAAATTAAGTAATCAAAAAATCAAATAATCCACTCAAAAAATGGGGCAAAGAATTGAATAGGGAATTCCAATGGAAGAAGTACAAATGGCTAATACTTAAAAAAATATTCAACAGAGTTGGGGAAATGGCTTAGCGGTTAAGGCACTTGGCTGCAAAGCCTAAGGACCCTGGTTTGGTTCCCCAGGCCCCAAGTAGACCAGATACACAAGGGGGCACATGTGTCTGGAGTTCATTTGCAGTGGGTAGAGGCCTTGGCATGCCCATTCTCTCTTTCTCTCTGTTTGCCTCTTCCTCTCTCACACACAAATAAATAAATAAAATTTAAAAATTGGTAATTTTTTAAAAATGTTCAACATCCCTAACCATCAGGGAAATGCCAGTTAAAACAACTATGATATACTACCTTACTCCAGTAAGGATCATTAAAAAAATCAAATGACAATAAATGTTGGCGAGGATGTTGGGAAAGAGGAACCCTCATTCACTGCTGGTGGGAGTGCAAACCTGTATAACCACTATGGAAATCAATATGAAGACTCCTGAGAAAGATGAAAATACAGCTACCAACTGACCCAGCCATTCCTCTACTGGGCATCTACTCTAAAGGCTTCACTCTTCACTGCAGAGATATTTGCTCAACCATGCTTATATCTGCTCAATTCACAATAGCTAAAAAACTGGAATCAACAGATGCCCATTGTTTAATGGCTGGATAAAGAAGATGTAGCATATACATAATGGAATTCTACTCAGCAATAAGGAAAAATGATACAATGAAATTTGTAGGAAAATAGACAGACTTGGAATGGGTCATTCTAAGTGAAATTACACCTGCACAGAAAGACAAATGGCACACGTTCTACCTCATCTGTGGTTTCTAACCTGGAACACCTTGAGTTGCAGACATACCTGACAGACAACTCAAGGGACAGATAAGAGTGATGGAAGTTTTTCAGGGAAGATGAAGGGGAGACACACAAAACTAATTCCAAAATGAATTTGTTCCATAGAAACCTTTCTCCTGGATGGCAGACCAAATGATACAATCCTAAATAGGAATACGCAGGGATTGTGTGGTAAGAAAGGCCCTGGAGAGAGTGGGATGAAGCCTAACCCTAAAACATTTGGCTCTGGCTTGTAACTCCCAGTATCAGAAATTGGTTACAGCCCACTTGAGCTGTTGATCAGAGAGACCTATGAAGTTCCAAAAACAAGACAGGCTTCTGTCAAAGCACTTGATTGCCCACCTGAAGTAAAAGGTAAGGCCCTATTGATGAAGACACCACATGCTGCTGACACAGAACATCAAGAGATCTGGCTGGAATCTAGAAAGAAGTCAGTTCCCAGATATTCTGCCTGTATAGTGCTATAAGGCACTACGTGACCTGCTGGAGGAAAATAGCCAACAACCTTGTGTGCCATCAGGGGACACTGCTATACAAAAACAACCAGCCTGACAAGATGGACACACCTGTGCAATAGTGGCATTCAGCCTAGGTGGACAACCAATGGCTCTCTGGTTAGTAAAGAGATCTGCTCAGTGGAAAGGACCCCACAGCTGGAACTGGGAAGTGAGTCAGAATTCTATGGACACCAGGATCATGGACTCCAAAAGAAAGGTTGCACCCATCCAAGCCTCTCTTAATTAACAAGGCTCATCCCCATTGAAACTATGCTGACCTCATTCTTCACTGGAGAATCTGTTTTTCTTTTTCAGAAGGCAGAGAGAACCAAAGAGATAAAGCACCCCTTGCATATTCCCAGGGCCCAGGTGAAACCACAAAGGAATTGGCGAGATGAGAAGAGTGCTGCTTCCACGGTGAGCCTGACAACCTGCGCCAGGGTGATGGAGACAGACACTGGGGATACTCAAAATGCACCAAAGCAGAAATCTAGAACCTGCTGAGAGCACAACACTAATGTAGACTTAAAACACACTCACCACAGCTTGGGGAACTTTGCATAAGAGGGGCTGGAAAGATTTTAAGAGCCACAGAGTGGAAGGAAATGTCCCGAAACATTGCCTACCCCCCTTACAATGACTGACTGCTACTGTCTCATCTCATCACCCACAACCTCAGTGGGAGTACCAGCAATCCCACTGAGGAGAGCCTCCAGGGGAATAGAGGCAGGGAGAAGAGAAATGATGGTACTCACACATGATGTGCCCATATAAAGTTTCTACTTAATAAAGAAAACAAAGGAAAGGAAAGGAAAGGAAAGGAAAGAGTACTTTGGGTACTTTGTATCTCTTCCCTTCCACATAGTATAAGAAATAATTTTGCCAAAGGTCACCTTCACAAAGTATTCTTTCATTTATAAACAAGCCAACTAGGCTAAAGATGAGTAATAATTAGTGTCGGGCTTAGAACAAAGCTTGGCATGCATCAGAACTTTATTAAAAGTACAAAGCCCCTGACCCTTTCTCATTTCAAACAGCCTGAAGTGCTATATTCTTTATAATGCATCAATATTGGAGATCTGCCACAGTCACTTGCTGTGGGATAAACAGAAGTCAAGAGTTCTCAAGTGATACCCATCAAAGTCCAGTCATGCCTGGCCTTTCCCAGATAGCACTAAGGAGATTTTTTCCAATGCTCAATTGTAGCCATGGACCCAGCCACAAGCTGGCTCCCAGAGCATCAGCTCACTTGCTGTGTGCGGGTACACAGATGGACTCTGGTGAGAAGGTTTAGGTTGTGGCTCCTAAGATACCGAAGCTGGTGATTTCAGCTCCATCATAAAACTAACATGGCAAATGCAGGGCTGTGAGACACGGAAGTCCATTTCCATAAAAGCTGCTGTAACATTTTCTCCTCCGGAGAGTTTAAAATTTCACGGAGCTTTGTCTCTGGAATGGAGAGTAGATCTGTCTGCACAAGTATGACTGGAAGTTCTGACCACCAGAGAGAACTGAGCTATTACCTCGAATGGTTCAGAACATTCCCCATCCTAAAACACTGAGTCAGATAGAACCAATTTAATGGAGATGCAACTTCTCTAGGCACCCATGGGAAGAAATAGAAATGTGGGGAAAGATAATGGAGATGAAAGTACTCTGGGCCTTTCCATTTATGCTCCCATGTTAATCACTCACCAGCTTAAAACAAAAACAGGCTGACAATTTTATTTTTGCTTACAAAAGAGATGCATACAAACTATGGATTTCAGTGAAGTGCTTAGTAAACATAAGTTCTTTCTTTACTTGGAAAAATCTGTAGAATTTTTCACCATTAGTGACATTTCACAAGTCATCATAGGAAGCAATTCTACCCCTCAGATGCTGGAGTTCCTGCAGCTCTATCAGAAGATCTGCTCCAGACTTCATGGACACATATTCAGAAGCCCCTTGGCCATGGACCCTTACTGGAGTCATAGCAAGCCCTGGGAGTCTAAAGGCTTAAAATTTGCACAACAAAAATAAGGCTTACACAAAGTCCAAAAGTTATCATCTCACATAAGTAATACTTTTATCAGCATCATTTGGTAGAAAAAAAAAAAAGGAAGATTGGTCTATGGAAAATTGTCCATCAATACATGGAAAAAATAAGTTATGACCTCCCTCAAAGCTGAGCTTGAGACCTGGTCCCACCGTCCTCCAGCCACTTGGTCATAGGAAAACTTGTTTTACCTGTCCAGAACATCATTTCCTCATGTGCAGTATGAACCGTGGAAAAGTATCTCCCCGGCTGGACTGCTGGGAGGATTTAAGGCAGTCATGCAATTCACACAGCACAAAGAAGATGCCCAGTCAGTGTCAGCTGTCCCTTCGAATCTGTAAGGAAGCAAGGGTGCACTACACTCTAACCTAACTCTCAAGTTAGTATTATAAAAAAGAAAATGGGGGGGCTGGAGAGCTGGCTTAGCGGTTAAGGCGCCTGCCTCCTAAGCCTAAGAACGCTGGTTCCAATCTCCAGGTACCACGTTTAGCCAGATGCAAAGTGATGCAAGGGCGCAATGCTGCCCTTGCCCACAAAGGGCACACACATCTGGATTTTGTTCACAGCAGCTGAGAGACTGCTGGCGCGCCCATTCTCTATCTGTCTCCCTCTCTCTCTGTCTGTCTCTCTGTGTCTTTCTCTAAAAATAAAATGTTAAAAAAAAGAAAAAATAAAATGGTGGCATGGAGGCTGAGGAGGTATCCTTTGTGGTTTTATCTCTAAAACAGAATAAAATCAGTTACTTACTGACCATTGAAGAACATGGTCCACTGTCCTGGGCACTGCTGTGGTCATCACTATGACCCCTGCCCTGGAAGCTAAAATATAGTTGGATAGGCAAACCATACAGTTGTCTAACTGCGTATTTAGATAACAAAACATAAAAGACATACCCAAATGCTATCTTTGTTCAAGAACAAGTGAGAGGAATGACATTAGCATTGCCAGGAAGAAATGGGTGAATGAACCAACAAAATGGAAGAGGTAGCACTGAATAGACTAGACTAATTTGCAATTTTATTTGGTAGTCTTATTTTTTAACCTCTGAACTATTTTCCCCCAAAAATAAAAGAAGCAAATGCATCCTAATGACTACCCAAGGGTGTTTCCTGCTCTGTGTAAATGTCCTGAGAGTTCTGTTAGGAAGTGGATTGGGAATATATGTGTTTTAATCCAAACAAGATTTGCTTTGGAGAGGTTCTTGAGCCTGTAATTACGAAATCTTAGACCAGGAAGGAGCTGAGGGGTGTGTAATTTATGCACTGAGCTTATGCAGCCCAATCTGAGGACAGATCTTGCCTTCAGAACAGTATTATTTGCTATTTTGGTAAATTTGCCATGATAATAATTTCTCAGATCCCAAAGCCTTGAGACCATCAAACAGATAAGGGAAAACAGAAACCTTCACCTTAGCAAAACCAGTTAAAATGTTCACTGTCATATTTGAACAGAAGGCACAGAAAGTTGTGTGAACCAAAGGCAGGAAGTCAAGGCCAATCCAGCCTCTGGGTGAGCCTGTGCACACTTCTGACCCTTTCTGGGCTTTCATCAAGACAATGGAGGGCACCTGCCTCTCTTCTCTCCGCCATTCCCCACTGCATTTAGGCAATGCCTTTCGCTCCACTGAGCTCTCTAGATAGCGGGTCTGAGCAAAACTTAAACTGTTGTAAGGATTCCACAACGGTTTTCGTTTTAATGTGTATATATTTCAAATAAAAAACCACATGAATTACCCAGCCAAGTAACAGAAATGTCCCTTATGATTTGACCCAGCCAAGATGTGAGAAATAGACCTAATTTTTCCATTGCAAGTGGAAACCAGAATCTTGGCTGCCTTTTACTAGAAAGAAAGCTTAAAAATAAAAATAAAAAAATACTGAACACACAGCTTCTCAGAGCCAAATCTCTGTGCTTTTATGATGCTATGTTTTGAATTCCTCCCCCCAAACTCTCATACTGATATTTAATTTTCATTGTGACAGTATTCAGAGGCTTGGTCCTTTAAGAAGTGATTAGAGGAGTGAAGAACATAGCATATAGCTCAGTAATAGGGTGCTTGCCTAGCATGCATGAGGCCCTGGATTCATTCCCCTGTGTTCCAGAAAGTTAAAAAAAAAAAAAAAAAAAGATTAGATCATGAATGGATCAAGGTCATTGTCACAGAAATAAATTAATTATTTACAAAAGGGAAGCGTTCAGCCAAATTTTCCTCTTTTACACACTGTCTTGACCTCCTGCTACATTAAGATTTAGTATGATGGTCCTCACCAGGAACATGCTAGCTCCATGCTTTTGGACTTCTCAGCCTACAAAGCCATGAGCAAAATAACTTCTGTTGTTTATCATTTACTCAGTCTGATCTATCCATTATAACAGCAAAAACATTCACTAAGATACATGGTAAATACTTATTCACTGATACTCTGTTTACACTCCTGCCCATGAATGTTGGCACTTCCGGACCTTGAGCCTTTGACTCCAGGATTTACCCCAGCGGCCTCTCTGTCCTCCAATTCTCAGGGCTTCAGGCTGGACTGACATGTATACCAGTAGCTCCTCTGCTGCTCAGGTCTCCCGATACAGTTCAAATTATGTCACTGGCTTTCCATGTCTTCCAATTTGCAAAAAGATCATGGGACTTTTTGGCCCCCATAACTGTGAGAGAGAATTTTTATAATTAGCCTAGTTATCATCTATCTGTTCACCTGCCCATCCTATCAGCTCTGTCTCTCTGGATTGCTGTAACACATTCTCCTTTCATGGTTGTTCTCAGTGACTTCCAAGTTCTTGCAACAACTTTACTTCCAGCTACAAGTGAGCTTATAGCCTCTCCTTCCTGTTTGCACTATGTTACAATCCCATTTGCCTCCTGCCTGACCTTCAACCTGAACATTCCTACTCCATGACCTTTGCATTTTCCGTTCTCCTTGCCCCAATGCTCCATTTGGATACCTTATGGCCAACACCTATTTCCTTCAAGTCTTCATTCACATGCTACCTTCCTAGAGATGCATTCTCTCCCTACCTCTCTGTTCTCTCACCCTCTTCCTCTCTTTCTCTCTCTCTCTCTCTCTCTCTCTCTCTCTCTCATTATCTACATAAAATAACCCTCATAACACCTTCTCTGGTTTATTTGTGTCAGTAGCATTTATCACCAGTTAATATACTATGTATTTTAAATTTTTATTTAGTATCTTTGTATCTCCACTCATTAAGCAAAGGTTTTTGACATTTGGTTCACTGCTAAACATGTGCCAAATTGGCAGAAGTGCAGCTGTTAGGATTAAAATGAATGTTCATATTACAACAGTGAGACAGAGAGCACCAGGGATTCGAAGTAAAAGGGCTTGTGGCTGGGCATGAGGTAGAGAGGCTGACCAGATAAGGACATGGCTCTGGGAAAACCAAAGCTGGTCTCATATAGCACAGGCTGGCTCCTTTCCCTCAAAGTCTTCTACTTGGGATATGCCGGCCCTGACTTTCAAAGTTACAGAACATTCTGGGTCTAGGTTACTTGGCCAGATAAATCTGTTGAGTGCTTTTGCCCCTTTCCATACCCCACTCTCAATCCCTTATCTAACAGTGACTAGATAAGCCTCCAGAGAAACCAGAGGTTTTGACCCAGGAAGCATGAACACTGCACTGTCGGTAGCTACTAGTCACCTGTGATTTCACAGACTTGAATTATGTGAAAAAGTCGTCTTTTCAACTGCATTGGCCACATTTCAAGCATTCTCCTGACTAATAGATTCCATATTGGACAGGAGAAGGGTGGGCAATGTCTCCCTCATCACAGAAAGTTCTTTTAGACAGTACTTCCTTCGAACAGTTCCACGCCGCTCTTCCTGAGATCAGTTCACTTTTGTTGTTAGAGAACTGGTAGAGTTACAATGTTTCATGAGAACATAATTGAATGTATTGAATGTCTTATATTTTTTCCGCAAACATATCCTATTTTCCTAATTTCTTTTTTGTCTTCTTCACAAGGCTTTCATACAAATACAAATGAACATGGGTCAAATATTTTTATTTAACCTGTTAATTAATGCGTGAATGTTATGATTTGGATAAGTGGTCCCTAAAGGCCCATACGTTAAAGGCTTTGTCACCAACCTCTGGTGCTCTTGGAAGGTGGGAAGCTTTTAAGAGGTTGGGCCTGGTAGAAGGGACCTGGTCACTGGAGATGTGCCCTTGAACCAGATGTTGGTACCCTAGTCCCTTCTTCTTTGCTTCTTGGCTGCTGTGAGATGAGCAGTTTCCTCTGCTGCTCACTCCTGCCATGTTGTGTTACCTCATTACAGAGTCAACATACCAAGGGCTGAAACCTCCCAAACGGTAAGCTAAAATAGACTTTTCCCCCTTTGAAGTTGACTTATCTTAAAATAATCTCCATTATAGTAACAGAAAGCTGACTAAACTGTGAACCAGTAAGACTCTAAAGCTAGTTCAAAGGAGGACTCAAATGACAGACACATAGAGAAGAAGATAGAGAATGCTGAGACCAACAGATGTATAACTGGCCAAAATTAGTGGGACAATAATTAATCACATCCAATAAAATTCACTGGCTCTCTCATTGGCAAAAATTATGGATATTACTTAAGTTTTCTACAACTCGCAGTGTTAAAATAGCTCAAAGGCAATGAAAGCCACAAAAGAACTCTAAAAGGTGTGATAGACAAGCTACCCAGACATCATTTTTGCCCATTTCAATATCTTCCATAATTTTTTCCTGGTATGTTGTTTAATTGTGCTATATTTAATTTTACAGAAAATAACCTATATATAGAAAATAGTGTTCCACTTACATTAGTGGTCTAATTCAACATTTCTTTTGCATTTTTGAAGAATATTTATTTAAAGAACAAAATGGGAAAAGTATAAAAGAGAGTTTCTTATGCTGTGTACCAAGAGCTCTTGTCCCAGTGTAGATCTAGGTTAGAGTCTGAGATTCTGTTTTTCTAGTAAGTTCTCAGGTACTGCTCATGCTGATCTATGGGTCTACACTCTAAGTAGCAGGAGTGTACTGAACACTGTGAGAAGGCAAAGAAAAATTTATTAACTTAAGGGAAGTTGGCAGATACTAAATAGGGTTGTCTTGGAAGGCTTAAACCTTGGCATAGCAACATCAGATTTGTTCACTGGAATCACCATTTTGCTTACAGAGGAGCGCATTACAAAGGTGGGTTCATACAGTGAGCTCCTTTGTCCTCTAGAGTAGGAACCACAGGGCAGAACCCAGATGGAGGTTTACACCAGCAACTTTGGTGATTTGTCACTGAGGTCACTGTTGTTATTCAAGAAGAACCATCTCTTGTGGAACTCGGGAATGCCTCCATCCTTTTCTTTCAGCAGTTTAGAACATCCCTAAGGGAAACAATTAGAAGGCACAGATAATTAGACCAACCCACTTTGCAAATGTGTTTCTGCTGGAAATTTCAAGATGGTGAAAGATGCTGCCATGTTAGATACTGGGGAAAAGGCCGCATAAGGCAGAATGAGCTGACTTACTATACTGAACGCAAATTCTAGAAAAGCTTTATGGAGGTAATTCTAGTAAACTTCAACAGCTCTCTCACCATCCCTTCAATCCAGGTTTAGCAATGTCCTGACACCTGTTTACAGTTAATCCCACACCCAGGCTCAGGCTTCACTTGTGGCTTTTCCGTGAACATCAGAAAACGGAATCATATAATATATGGTCGTCTGTGCTGGGCTGCTTACAGTTTGTATAATGTCTTTGACTTTCATCCATGTTGTTGCATGTTTTTGTAATTCGTCCTTATTCTTGCTCAGTAGAATTACATAATATGGTTCGATCACACTGTGTTTGTCCAGTCTTTTGTTTGTTGGATTATTTATACTTGGGGCTATTATGAATAATACTGATGTGGGCATTCATATACAATTCTTTGTTTGGATATGTATTTTAATTTCTTTTGAATGCATATCTGGAAGTAGAATTACTAAGTTGTACAGTAAATGTAAGCTTGAGTGTTTTTAAATTATCAAACTGCTTTCCAAGGAGATGGCAGCATTTCAAAATCCATCAGTGTATGAGGACTCCCAGTATGCACATGCTATCCAACACTTGGTCACTTCCTGCTTTTGCATAGAGCATCGTATTGATTACTTTTCTCATTGATGTGACAAAATACCTGAGAAAAGCTACTTTAGGAAGAAGGGAGGCTTATTTTGGCTCATAGTATAAGTTTACAGAGGAAGGCATTTTGGTGGGAGCATGAGGTAACTTGTCACTTCACATCCATAGTCAGGAAGCAGAGAAAGACAAAGGCTTGTGGCTCAGCGTGGATTCTCCTTTTTATTCAGTCTAAGATCCCAGCCCATGGAATGGTCTCAATAGAAACTCTCTCAAGGGCATACCCAGAGGTTTGTCTTCTAGGGGATAGTAGGACCAAGGATGGGCCAATCAACTGGAGAGTTGAGATTAACCATCATAGATACATATTGAGACCTGGTTTTGGTTTTCTTTGCATTTCCCTGATTAACAATCCTAAGCATGACCTCACATACTTTTTTGTTGTTGTTGTTTTGCTTACTTTTATCTTACTTTGAAAATATATCTGCATAAATATTGTCCTCATTTTTACTGAGTTATTTTATTTTCAAGTTATACAAATTTTATTTAATATGACTAAAAGTTCTTGATCAAAAGTACATGATTCAAAAGTGTTATCTTTCACTTTGTTGCCATTTCATTCTTCTTTGATAAGACTATCATCTTTCACACATCATGCTTTCAATGTCATCCATAAGACTTTTGCCTAACCAAAGTTCACAAAGGTATTTCTTGTATGACTTTTTGATTCTAGAAGTTTCATAACCTTTTGTCTTTTACATTCAGATCTATGATGTAATGTGAATTCATTTTTGTGCATAGCATAAGTTGAATATCCAAGTATGCCATTCTTATTGCAGATACATTTTTCATCCATTGTATTATAACATTTTCCTCAGTTACACCCTTTTCAAAAATTAATTGGCCACAAATCTGTGGCTTTATTTCTGGATTCTAGTGCTTACCATTTATCTATATGTCAATTCTTTTGCAAAAATAAATAAATTAATTAATTAAAACAAAAAGGCCTAAGTGAGGTCAGGGGAAAAGATTGAGTAAAGGAAAGATGGGGGGGGTGCTAATCAAAATCTAAGAGGATATAAATAAGTCCTAGGGAAACCTACTTTTCTGGACAATGGAACACTCAGAAGCCATAGATTGTTACTAGAAAATTTTCAGTGCCAGGGATGGAATACCTTCCAGTGAGTTGTTGGCCAGGGAGGTCACAGATACCCCCAAAACATTATAGTCCATTGCTGAGGCCCTTGGTTTCCCACCAGGAATAGATGGTAAGATCCTATTGCTGAAGACTCCACAATCTTGCTGCAAGGTCACTGAGAAATCCAGCTGGAGCTGAGCTGAAAGCCTCCTCCATGTGGACCAGCTGACAGAAAGCTGGAAAAAGCTATGCTAGCTTCAGTTCAATGGGAGAGAGAGAAAACACTAGTGACAATACTGAACAGTGTACACTGGAAGCTTTAAATTTGGCCAGCCAGGCCAAATGAGCCAACAGGTGCAATAGTGGCATGTCTGTTATGGGGGAAACCAACCACTCTCTAATTGGACTGGAGGCCCTCTCCATGTGAGGGAATATATCCCTGATACTGAAAATCTACAAAAGGGGAAGTCATAAACCCTAGGGGTATAACATCTGCTGGTTTCTGGCTATGCTCACCAAACTGCCCAGTAAGCACTTCTCTTAATGGCCATACTCATATATTAATGTTACTCTCACTTTTGGTTAGAGAAGCTTCTCTTTTCAGATGGCAGTGACCTTGTGATGACTCAGAAGGCACCATGGTGCTGAGAAGAAGGGACAGAGGAGTGCTCAGCACTGAAGCATCTCTATCACACCTTCCAAGGCTCAGGGTCCATTGCAGAAGAGGGGGTGGAAAGAATGTAAGAGCCAAAGGAAGAGTAGGACTCCTTAAAGTGTACTCCTCCAGACACAAAATGGCCTAGATATCCATGACTTCACAGTACCTGACACTACTTACACAAGACCATCATCATAGGAGGAAAAGATCATGATATCAAAATGAAAAGAGAGACTGATTGAGAGAAGGAGGTGATATGAGGGAGAGTGGAGTTTCAAAGGGGAAAGTGGGGGGAGGGAGAGAAGTATCATGGGATACTGTCTACAATTAAGGAAGTTGTCAATAAAATAAAATAAATAAATAAATAAACCCTACAAATTTGGGCTAGAGAGATTGCTCAGTGGTTATAGGCACTAGCTTGCAAAGCCTGGTGGTCCAGGTTTGATTCCCCAGTACTCACATAAAGCCAGTTGCACAAAGTGGTCTCCCTCCCTCACCCCTCTCTTTGCAAATAAGTAAAAATTTTCTAAACATGAATTTGATTATTATAGCTTACAACTTTGATATAGATAGTATAAGTTCTTCCACTTTGTGTTTTTTTTTCAAAACTATTTTTAAAAACTTTTTAATGATAATTTTTACACTTGTACATAATATGTTTTGATCATAATGCCCTTCCATTACCTTATTTTGTCTCCTCACCTCCATACCTGCTTCAGTGAACCCATTATTCCCAACTAGTCCTTCTATTTTAATGTCTTTTTTGCCTCCCATCATCCATGTTGAGATGTAGATTGGCCCAACACTGAGCAGGTCTGGTACAGACAGTGGAATCATGAATTCAGTGGTCACATCATGTTATGAAGAGAGCATTCCAAAGCACTCCACCCCATCCCTGAACCTTGGAGGGAGTGGTAGAGATGTCTCATTTAGCACTGAGCACTCAACAGTCACTTACTCTCAGGACTTTGACAAGCTTTAAGTCTTCCCAGTAGGCATTGCCATGTGACACAGTTCCCCAGCTACACTCTTCAGACTGTTTGGACAATTTTAGGTCCTTTGCGTTTTCATATGTTTTAGGAAAACTTTTTTAATTTTTCTTTTCCTTCTTCTTTTTTTTTTTTTTTTTTTTTGCACTGTAGCTTTTATCCTATGAAGATAAGTTTCAGTTTTAAGTTTATAAGGTTGATCTTGACATGTAACAAACAGTAAATAAATATGAGTCCTCCTTTCCCTCCTATATCCCAGCTTGCATTTCCACTAGAACTTGGAATTCAGAACAACATAGATTCAAATTTAGCATCCATTGCTAACCAAGTAGATGATCTTAGGCAAATTACTTAACCTCACTGAGCACCACTTCTGTGTCTACAGAAAACGAATGATAGTATCTAGCCCGTAGTATTACTATAACTACCAAATGTAAAGTGCCAGGTACACGAACAGGTTAACAAAACAATTTACGTATGGCTAAGTAACTAAAAACATGGAAGGCTGGTTATTACTGAAGCTGAGAGAAGGAGTCAGTGACACTCCATGGCTACAGGACTAAAGAAACACCTGAGAGCAAAGGGCTCATTTCCAGTTTCCCATAGGCATGCATGATGAGAACTGAACCTCCCAGATTTGGCCCACCTCCAGCAAAAGGTGGAAAGGACATTCCACATTCCTCTCTCAGGAGTCCTGGTTAAGACTTTCAGCAGTTAGAGACTGGCTCTGCTCTTCCTTGGGTTCATACCCTTGCAGCTTAGTACTTTCCTTAGTGCTCAGAAAAGAAAGTACACGCTTTGTACCTAAGCTTATCGGATTTAGCAAAGAGAAATACAGAATGCTCCGTTAATTTAGAATTTGGGGTAAATAAGGAACAAATTTTAATGAAAGCATATCCCATGTGATATTTGGAATATACTTATACTAAAATATTATACCAAATATCACATGGGATACAGTTTAGATGTTGAGTATCTGTAATTTAAATGTAACTGCTTGTATTATATTTGTTTTATGCTTTAGAGAGTATTGCATACTATAAGTACACTTAAAACAAATATAAGCATCATAAAGAAATCCTTGAGTACTCTGGCAATGTAATTTTAATCTTTTATATTATTACCAGTTATGTATCTTACACATAAATTATATGAAAAATCCCAGTTATATAACATAACTAGTGATTGAGCTGAAAAAGACAAGAGAAATGAATATGTATTTTTACATTACTTAGGCCTCTATTACTTATCAAGCATTGCCTACACCGATAATGACCTAGACATAGGCAATAATAATGGAATTCCATCAACTATGATATTTTACCATTTATTAGTCAAGTGAAAAATATATACACTTAGCACATATTTTTACATTTGTAGCTGCTCTGTGTGTTAGGTTGGCACAGTAAGATGGTGTATTTTACTCACCATTGTTAGCTCCTCTGGTAAGTTTCAGTGCTGAGACACGTGGGCTGTGGTTCTCCATAGATAGTCATTGATCTTCATGCTTGCTTTTCTTGAGTAGTCCCAATAACCCAGCTGAGGAAGGGTACAAGGATGATTCTCTATATCCCTGAGGGGAGAAAAGGAAATGAGGGCCAGTGAGCGGGTGCCTGCTGTTTCCTGGGAAGTTGGCTCTTGTCCTCTGTGAAAGCCTTGCCAAAGTACCAAAATCCAAGTGGTGAATGTGGACTGGGAGCAAACACAGCATTGCAGGAAGAGAGCCAAATGAACCTTGGATGCTCCACAAGGCAGACTTCCCTTAGCCAGGGCCTGGAAGCCTCCTGGGGATGGTGGTAAGGGCACAGAGGGGCATGCCAATGCCAAGCGGAAAATAAGAACTATGTGATCCTACACATGGAAGAACATGGCTGAGGAGAAACCCAAGGCTCAGCCAGAAAATGTGGTTGAAACCTATGGTGGGCTAGGGAAATGGCTCAGCTGGTAACAGCACTGGCCACTCAAGCATGAGGGCCTGAGTTTGATACCCAGTACCCACATAAAAAGCTGGCCGTGGCCATACACCTATAATCCCAGTCGTGGGGAAAGTGAGACACAGGAATTTCTGGGGCTCACTGGTCACGGTATGACCAAAACTGGCAGCTCTGGGTTTATGAGAGACTCCTTCTCAAAGAAACAACAGAGAATAATGATAACAAAGGACAACTGACCTTATGCCTCCAAACATACACACACAGGACACATACACACACGAATACATGACATACTTACCACCAACCCCCACACACACACATGTATATATTCCTGAGGGGATATGTCAAGAATGGAAAATGTCAGGAACTCTCTTAAACTATGCACAGGATTGCCCAGAAGACCAGACTCTGGAGTGTCAAATACCCAGAGGTTTCTTTATGCAGTTGATTGGCTGATGACTGGCTCCACATTACCTGACTATGTGGTCTGCTGAAACATTTGGCTAAGAATCCCTTCCTGCCAGCTGCCCTTCACCTCTATCTTGCAGGAAACCCAATGCCCCACCCTGCAGCCAGGGTTCTTCTTGCCTCACCCTTTTCTGCCCTGTGTTCCTGCCTTCCCAGCTTCCTCTGTGGATCCCCACCCACACCCTCTAACTGCAGCTACACCCTAAGGCTGTCAGGTGCTCCTCTCTGGGTGGTATTTTACATGTACATGTGATCCTTTGGCTGGCACCCCTTAATCCACTTCTTATTTCTGATAGAGCAACAAGGACCTTCAAGACCCAGCACAGATCATCCAGAAAACTAATGACACCAAATGCTAGTGAGAAAAGAAAAAGGGGAATATTTATCATGGCTGGTGGAATGTGGACTCATGCAACTAAGGACATCAGCATGAGGGTTCCTCAAAAGACTAAAACTACAACCTTTATACGATCCAGCCCTGCCACATCTGAGGGAATCAAAGTCAACATGCAGAAGAGCTAATTGTACATCCATGTTTATTGCACCACTATTCACAACAGCTCAGTGGTTAAAAGAACTTGATTGCAAAGCCTAACAGCCTGGGTTTGATTCCCCAGTACCCATGGAAAGCTAGAGGCACAATGTGCCACTTGTGTCTGGAGTTCATTTGCAGTGGCACTAGGCCCTGGCACTCCCTTTCTCATTCTTTCTCCTCACTCCTCTCTCTGTTTGCAGATAAATAAATAAAAATATTAAAAATAAATAATAATGGTGATAGTAAATCAGATCACAGTGCCACTTCTCACCTACTGGACAACAGAAACTAGGAGGGTGTGAATGCTTCATCTTTTGTTCCTAGCACCTGTCTGTCATTGTGTCTGGCACAAAGTCAACATTTAAATATGTTTGTTACCTGAGTTAAACATAATCTCACTTGATCCTTTCAACTTCAATCAGATCAGGGTATTATCTCATTGATGTAGGTGGGAAAAAAAAGTCTCAAAAGAAGTTAAGTTCCCTGACTCAGGCTATGCTGGCTTCTAAAGATACACAAAGGACTTTCTACTAAATTGTGAACATTTAATTAAATTGTACATACAAAAATTTTCAGGAAGTTTCAATAGCTGTGAATTCTGTTTAAAGAATAGAAGGAACAAGTGGTTCTTGCCTTCTATGCTATGAGGCAACAGCTAACCCTTTTGAAGTATGCCTTAGCCAATGAGATTTATTTCTGAACCTTCCTTTTGCATAAAGTTGAGTTGGCATCATTAATTGGGAAATAATTACATGGTACTGAGGATTCAGCCCACAAGAGCCTTTGTTTTGTTTTGTTAATCAACCCTTTTACAGGAAGTTGGTTTTCACCCAGGTAACTGTTGCAAAATATTTATACAGGTAAGAGAAACACTCATCCGCCAATCAGAGGCATTTCATCTACTTCATTTCCATTTATTACACTGGCTATGTAATTACCCTCAGGATGGAACGCTTCCTGTCTCCACTCACTCAAACTCTGACATTTTCTCTGACTTTCCAGAACCGTGCTGAGAAGCTCAAAGCCCTGTTGCAGAGCATGTTGTGACACCACCAAACCTAAGACGAGGAGTTAATCACATTCCTTACTTGTGGTTGACTCTTGTTCCTTTGGAATAAATACCAGGATGAACAGGGACATGGCACCAGAGGAGGAGGTGGCACCTGCCATAGCATCATGACTGGTGCCCTGAGGCTTACACCTGTACACCCTCCTCTCGCTAGTAACAAACACTGAATGCATAGGAGGAGCTCAGTGGTGATGCCATCAACATCTCTGATAAGCTAATTTTCTATCTATCAACACCACATAATGAGTAGAAAATGAGGCATTCTAAATGGCTATTTTCAAATGCTGGCTCTGCCTCTTTGGAGCAGTGTGACCTTGGGCAAGTTGCTCAAGTCATCAAGCTTCTTTTGTCATTTGTGATGAGAGGATAAGGATATTTTTCTCACAGACATTTTGATGAGGAAATAAGACAGTGTGTACAAAGTGCGGAGTACAACTGTCTGGCACAGGGCAGACCAACAACAAATTTTAGTTTTCTTCCCTCCTTGTCTCTGCTGTCAATGGACACTATAAATGTAGATTGTAAGGATCTCTTCAGAGAAGTATAGCCTGAGCATTGTGAAGGAGCTGTGAGTGCAGTCACAAAAGCAGGAGCTGCAAATTAAGAGTCCTGCACCAACCAAGCAAAGGATTATTAGTTTTATTTTCATTTCTTTTGTTGTCATTTTGTGTTCTTGAGACAGGGTTTCATATAGGCCAGTCTGGCCTTGACATTGCTATGTAGTTGAAGATTACCTTTAATTCTTTTTAAAAATATTTTTATTTATTTACTTGAGAGACAGAGAGAGACAGGGTGAGTATGGGCACTCCAGGGCCTCCTGCCACTGCAAATGAACTCCAGATACATGCACCCCTGTGTGCACCTGGCTTTGTGTGGGTACTAGGTACTCAAAGCCAGACCTTCAAGCTTTGCAAGCAAGTACCTGTAACCACTGAGCCATCCCTCCAGCCCAAACGTTAACTCTTGATTCTTCTGAACCCAGCTCCCAAGTGCTGGGAGTACAGACATGCACCACCATGCCCAGAGGTCAGAGCATATAAAAGGTATGCTTAGAGGGTGTGCATGGCTCTATGAAAGAAAAGAGAACATGTCCCATGGAGAGGGACCTCAGGGGATTATTACCAATACAGAGGCATCTAGCTCAATCTTACAGAAGCCTCAAGTTTTTAAGAGATCAAAGGATCAAGGTATTCATTTGAGAGTTCCTTGATATAAAATTTAAATCAATTTTAAAAATATTTTCCAAGTTAAAGAAAACACATTCCTACAAGACACCAATTTGTCATTACTATGCGAATAGAGTATTGCCAAGTCTGTTTAAAAATTGTTGTGGTATGTGTGTCATTTATCATGATCTGCAATCCCACCCTTAAGTCAGATAGTAATAGCCACAGATAGCTGACATTTAATGAGCTCCTACTGTGTGGCAGCATTACCTTGTTAATACTTAGGATCCTGTAGGGCAGGTGTTATTATGATCATCATTTCACAGATAAAATAGTTCCCAAGATCTTGTCTTTATTAAGAGCTAGAGTCAAGATCAGTTATCTTGTTATCCAAACCCTCCATCCCTCAGCATCAACAATACCTAACTGAAAGAGCTAAAGAGAGTGGTCCATGGAGAAACTCTTCAACAAGTTATTGCTACCAAATATATTTGACATAGATTCCTAGGAGTGACAGTGTCTTATCTGGAGAGAGAACATTGTCCTCTGAGGGCTTTTAACTGGAGGCACTTTTGGCTCTGCATGCGCCTCAGAACAGTGGTTTCAAATGTGCCCAGCCAATAAACAGAAACCTACACTTGGGAAAATTGGGGTCAATATTTGTTATGGCTGTGCAGTCCTACCACCTAACAGGATGTGGGCACAGAGGCAGTCATCAGTGGAGGCCGGCACACCTCCCACATGCACTGGGGGCCACACCCCGCTCTGCCCACCACCCCTGTCTGCTGGAACACTGAGGTGCAGTGTATACTCCTGGGGCAGATGTGACTGCTGGAAGGCCGAGACCTGTGATGCCGTGAACACAGTCTATATTCTGATGTGCCCTGGGACACAGTGAAAACAAAGTATCAGCAGTGAATTAAAACAACAAAACCACCATTTGCCACCCATCCACTTGGAAAAGTTGAAAAGTTTGAGAATACCAAGTGTTGTTACTGACATGGAGAAAATGAGAATTCTTGCATATGGCTAGTATAAGTATGAATTGAGTCAAATATTAGAAAACATTTGGTGTGTTGAAAATGCACATAACTGTGGCCCTTTTCTAATTATATATTCCTGGAGGTAATATACTTTATTTGCACAAGAATATGTATGCAAGAAAGCTTACTGTAACACTCTATGTGGTAGCCAATAATAGGAGAATTAATATATTCTGTACCATTGTTACACTAAGGAATACTATACCTAAGTGGAAATGAATGAACTATATTATTGTATATCAACAAGGGGACATCTTAGGAATAATCTGTTAATGATAAAAGTTAAGGGATGATTAATACATTATGATAATTTGAATAGAGAAAGCTAACGGTATAAATTGAGGGCTGGGGAGATGGATCAGCAGTTGAAGGCACTTTCTTCCAAAGCCTGTAGCCACAGTTCAATTCCTCTGTACCCATGTGAAGCCCAATGCACTGTGTGGTGCATGCATCTAGAGTTAGTTTGCAGCAGCGGGAGCCCTAGTGCTTACCCCCTATTTTTAAAGGCTGAATTTGAAGATGCATACTAAATTCACAATGACAGTGACCCAAGGAAACACAAAAATAGGAGATCAGGAAGAATAAAAAAAAAGGAGACTTCAAGTTTTTTGGGCAAACAAAATGGAAGATAGAAGCTTTTCCTCCTAGCAGCTGGGCACAGGGTGCTCCCTGCTACTCTGCTGTCGGGCATTGCTAAACATGGGCTGGGACTGTGAGGAAGCTGGCCTGGGCTATTGGACATGGCCAGAGACCTTGAGCTGTGGGGGTTGCAGCCAGCCTTATCATCAGGAACCTACTCTGGCAATGGAGCTGACCCTCCCTTCTCACGAGGTCATAGTGTGCCTCAATCTTTGTCCAGAGAAAATGGGACTGACCGGCCCTCTCCCCATCCCAGAGCACCGGAGCATTCCATAGTCTAAGGTTCTGCCCCCACCCCCAGTTCCTGACCTTGTGACCAGCTGCTCAAGAGACCCTTATATGGTAGTAAACAGTCTCCCTGCAGCTGTAACCATCCAGTATGTGGCTGAAGTCACGTAGCTTTGCCTGCCACTTCTGTTATCTCCCTTGCAACCTCTCCCTCACAATTTCTGCCTTCCTACACCAGCCAATTAGATAGCAACCCATAAACCTATGTATCCAATCACCTTGTGATCCGAATGTGCTTTCTCAACCTTTCTCAAGTGTTTATAAACCCACTCCCCTTTTGTATAAATGCTATCCATCAGACTGTCTCCTGAGTGTCATTGCCTACTGCACTCACCTGCTCCAAGACCCTACTCCCCTTAGCTCCTCCTGTGCCTGGGATGCCAGTGGCCAGTGACCCCCAGGAATAGCAAGGACCCTCACTCTGTTATTGCTTAACTTCCTGATTTTCATGCCAGTTACAAAAAGGCATCTCCCAGGAAAGGCATCTTCCCTCCACTTGTGTGCCATCGAGGCCAGCTCTGTCTGAGTAGCTGGCACTGTCAAATTATGGGGCCAGCTATCCTGTGAAAATCAAGTGTAAAAGATTCAAAGGGGAGGTAAATCTTACAGGATATAGAAAATTTCAGCCAAGCATTTTCTAACTTTAAAATAGTGAGAGAAAGCCGGGTGTGGTGGCACATGCCTTTAATCCCAGCACTTGGGAGGCAGAGGTACGAGGATTGCCATGAGTTCAAGACCACCCTGAGACTACACAGTGATTTCCAGGTCAGCCTATGCTAGAGCAAGACCCTACCTCAAACAAAACAAAACCAAACAAAATAATAAAAGAAAGAGTTTAACTTCCTCATAAAATAAAACACAGCAAGAAATAATAAGCTTTTGTGTCAGATATAACTGGACTTAAATTCCAGGACTTTAAAAATTAGTTTTGAATCATTTGGTAGAGTAATTTATCTGTATCACATGATCATTATCCATGAAATATGGAAAAGAATTTCTTTCCTGGTAGAACTATTCTAGGAACCAAATGGCTAAAGTATAATCCTTTTCATTTTCCAGACACAAGAGACATATAAACATGACTGAATTTCATCCTCTGTTTAAAGTATCTGAAATTAAGACTTATAATCAGTGGGTGCTGTAGTTTGAATGTAAAATGGCCCCATAGGTCAGTTTGTGTGTTTAAATGCATGGCCCCCAGTTGTTGGTGTGGTTTGGGAAGGTTATGGAACCTTTAAGAGGTGGTGCTTTTCTGGAGGAAGTGGGTCACTGAGGGAGGTCCTAGAGGTTTTACAGCACAGCCCACTTCCTGTTCCTATCTGCTTCCTGACTATAGATGCAATGTAACCAGCTGGATTCCTGCTCCTGATTCCAGGCCTTCACCAAAATGAGAATTTACCTCATTCTAATCAGTTATTTTAGTCATTCTTAGGGTGAAACAATGGGATTCTCTCTGCAGTGTAAGAGTTGGCCCTAGATATATATCCCTTCAGCCCATCATTGTATCCTCAACCTGGTTTATGATTCTCCTGAAAGACTGCTAGGAAGAAAGACTGACATACTGTAGCAGACAGCTTCATGTTCACTGAGATGAACTTCCAGACCAGGCACAGTTATGGAGGAAGGGATATTATTTATTGAAGCTTACAGATGCAGGGGAAGTTCCATAAAGGCAGGAGAAGCAGCCTGCTTTCACAGGGCCAAGGAGAGAAAGACAAAGCCAACCAGCCACCACAGCACACAGAGCAAAACTACAGCCAAAGGTCACACAGCACACTTCAGGAACTCCTGCTAGGCACATTTGCATATCTTTACAATGGAATCTCAAACTCACACCATTAACACCTTTAGACCGGCCCCCAGTGACATTGCCTCTAGCAAGGTGATTGCAGATGCAAACTATAACTAGTAAAACACTGAATATATCGGGGGACATATATTCAAACTACCACATTCTGCCCCTGGCCCCCAATATATTTAGCTCCTGGCCCCCAATAGATTTATAACTATCACACATTGTAAATTGTACTCAGTCCAATTTCAAAGGTTCTCACAGTCTTGATCAACTTAAGATACTGAGTCCTGTAAAATCAAACAAGTTAAATACTTTCAACATGTAAAGGCACAGAGTAAACATTTTAACTGTATAAGGAATAGCAAGGAGAGACTAGAACAATGAAAACTCAACCACCATCAGCTGTCATCAAACTTCTGCAGTTCAAGTTCAATATAACCAGAGACTGACAGTCTCCAGGTTTTCCAATTCCACCCCTCCAGCTGGGCAGAGTCGCCAGGGAAAACTTTCATCCCATGCCAACACTGCACTCCATGGTAGCCCTTTTGCACAGTCCTGGTATATCCAAAACATCTTCAGGTCTCCATGCAAACCACGGTCCATCTTCCAAAGGCTCTTGCAGCCTATACCTGAGGGTCTTCATGCCCTGCCTCATGCCGCATCTCAGCAGCGGCTCCTGGAACCGTGTGCAACTCATGACCACTCCATTCATTTTTCATGCTTCCAAAACTAATACCAGGTGTGCAGGACACAGCCATATTCTTAATCCAGGGACAAAATAAATCATAGCCTTGAAAAGCAGGTTCCTTCTCCAGTCAGCTCTTTCCAAGAATTTGCATTTTTAACAGTCTTTCCTCAGGCATCCTCTCCATTGTTTTACTGTAAATGCAGTCAGGCCACCTTCCTTTCACCTTCCTTAAGATTGCTAATGTGTTGACAATAGCAGCTAAACCAGCCTCAATGCCTCTACTTTTAACTTGCTTCAGGTTTTCCAACTTAAAATCTTAAAATCTCAGTCCGATATCTTCAGCCAAGCATATCAGTCCATTACAAATTTAACCTTGATCAAACTTTCTGGGCCTGGATAGCAGAACGTAGCCATCCCTTATGCCAGTAGCCCAGTTCCAACAAAGTCCTCTGTAGTCTTTCCTTCCCCTTAGAAAGCTCATAAGCCAAGACTCGAAGTTCAATACTGTCTGCACTTAGCATTCTCAAACTCTCATCAGAATAATCCATAAAACTTGGCTTACCATTCCAGAAGGCACCTTCAGTTGCAAGCACCAAGTCCATGCCCATTCCTCCAAAACAAAGGTTCCAAAAGACGAATATCCACAAGGTCAGGTTCATCTCACCCCACACTCCTCGGTACCACTTTACTGTAGCAGACAGCTTCATGTTCGCTGAGATGAACTTCCAGACCAGGCACAGTTATGGAGGAAGGGATATTATTTATTGAAGCTTACAGATCCAGGGGAAGTTCCATAAAGGCAGGAGAAGCAGCCTGCTTTCACAGGGCCAAGGAGAGAAAGACAAAGCCAACCAGCACCACAGCACACAGAGCAAAACTACAGCCAAAGGTCACACAGCACACTTCAGGAACTCCTGCTAGGCACATTTGCATATCTTTACAATGGAATCACACCATTAACACCTTTAGACCGGCCCCCAGTGACATTGCCTCTAGCAAGGTGATTGCAGATGCAAACTATAACTAGTAAAACACTGAATATATTGGGGGACATATATTCAAACTACCACACATACCCACAGAAAGAATTAAGGGCTTGACACCCAGTATGGACAACCTCAAGCTCAACTTGCCACCCAGTTTCATTCTTTTTGCTTTGTAATCAAAATATTAAGGAGACATTCATACATTTAAATAATTGCTTAAATTCTGATATGCAGAAATTAATAATGTGAACATATGACTTTAAACATATAATTAAAGCTATTCATCATAATTTACTATAGTACCAACAAAAATTACAGTTATTGTAATTTGGTGACCATTTTCCAACAGCTCCCATAGGGCTTTCCAGCATTACGAGGGCTAGGCAGGTGGGAATTACTTCCAAGGGAAACTTTTGTAAAGTAGTTTTTATAGATATTAAACTATATCTTGCACACCAAAGTCATCATACTACATACAAGACAAAGTAAGAGTATGTATATTTATGTTTATTCTTCATTGGACTTTTTTGTTTGGTGTTTTGAGGCAGTTTCATTCTAGTCTGGCTGACCTGGAAAACCTCATTTGGGGCTGGCAGCTCTCCTTAGAAGACATCTCATGGTCCTGATATCTCCACTGGGTCTCTACTGCAACCCACAGTCCATCCTCATGGCTCCATCAGGTTTTCATGCAGGCATCCAGCAAACCTGCTTCACACTCCCCATGGCCGTTTCCAAAATACAAGACCATGTTGCAAATTCAATGACCCTCTCTTTTCTGCATTTCTTATACTCCATAATACCAGGTGGGGTGCCAATTTGTTAATCCAAGGGGGAATAAAGCAGACTTTGAAGAACAGTACACTCCTTGAGCATTCAGGCTCCTTCAAAAGATTCTGCGTTCTTTCTGTTGTCTCAATGTAGGTCCACTGGCCCAATCTCAATGGTTGTAATCTCTCATATAATTGCAGCTGAATGGGCAGCAGTTTCAGCCCAAAGATTTCTTTTTTTTTTTTCAGCCCAAAGATTTCATTTCTTTCTGTGCCATATCCCTCTGCTCACACCAGTCCATTTTTATGCAGTGAAACTCTGCACAAGTTCTCAGGACATGGGCATAACAGCAAACCTCTCACACAAAATGCTTCTAGCCCATTCCAGCCAAAGCTCTTTTTCACCCTCATAAGCCAAACCTCATAGTCCGTACTTCTTACTGCATTCAGGTCTTTCAACTCTGACCAGAATGGCCCATCAAGCTTTACTTACATCACTGCAAGGCATCTCTTAGGCTCAAAAACTCAGCTTCGAAGGGCCAAATGTCACTCACTCATGTGTCTACCAGCAATGACACCACTTCTTGGTACCAACTTTACTGTTGTAGTCAGGTTCGCATTGCTTGCAGAAAACACCCAACCAAGAGCAGCTTGTGGTGAAAAAAAAGGTTTATTTTGGCTTACAGACTCCAGGAGAAGCTCCATGATGGCAGGGGAAAATGTTGGCAAGAGAAGAGGGTGGACATCACCTCATGGCAAACATAAGGTGGACAACAGGAACAGGAGAGTGTGCCATACACTGGCAAGAGGAAGCTGGCTATAATACCCATAAGCCCTCCCCCAACAATACACTGTCTCCAGGAGGCTTTAATTCCAAATTGTCATCAGCTGGGGACCTAGCATTCAGAACACCTAGTTTATGGGGGACACCTGAATCAAACCACAACAATGGTTTATTAGGAGAAAGAAAGCTATTTGAGGCAAGTTTACCTTAAACTTAATGATTAATGGTCCCTTTTCACATGGTTTACGATATATTGAAATGCCTTCACTCAGCACACATTCAGCACCTCTGTGCTTGACGTGATACTATTTCTTGGCTGTAGTCCTTCACCACAGAATGCTATCTTCTGGCCAGCTTTCATGCTTTTGTTAATAGGAACTTGTAATATCTTCTTTTCTCAAACTACTTTCCTTCCATTGCAGTTTTTACATCTGTCTTTAGGACTGATCTATTCACCATGGCCCTGACACTCCATACACACTGTATGAATTTGCTGAACCATTAACAATCCTGATGAATTCTTATTTGCATTCCAGTGTCCCAGCACTGGGACAGCACTCCACCACTCCTTTATGACCAGCTTGGCTTCACATTTGTCACAAATGGCGTTCTTTTGCTCTTGTTGCACAGCATACTCATTTCTTCTTTCTCTCTGTGTTAAGGCACTTGCTGCAAAGCCAAAGGACCCAGGTTTGATTTCCTACTACCCACATAAAGCCAGATGCACAAGATGGCACATGTGTCTGGAGTGTTTATAGTGGCTAGAGGCCCTGTAGCACCCATTCTTTCTCTCTTTCTCTCAACTAAATAAATAAATAAAATTTTAAGAAAGGTGAGTGGACAAACCTCATACACACAGACACACACATCTTGCACACACACATATCTTGTACACTCACACACAAAACACATAAACACACCCATAAAGAATAATTTTTTTTTTTTTTTTAATTATTATTAATTTTTTAATTGACACCTTCTATATTTACATACAAAAACATGATATTTCCCTCCCCTCCCCTCCCCCCATTCCACTTTAGAACACAAATCTCCATCATATCCCCTCCCTCTCTCCATTAGTCTTTCTCTTAATTTGATGTCATCATCTTTTTCTTCTATTTTGAGGGTCTTGCAATGGTATTGCTAGGCACTGCAAGGTGATGGATATCAAGGCCAATTTCTGTCTGGGCAGTTGCATTGTAAGAAGTCATACCCTTCCTTTGGCTCTTCCATTCTATCTGCCCCCTCTTCCTCAATGGTCCCTGAGCCTTGGAGGGTGTGACAGAGGTATTTCAGTGCTGGGCACTCCTCTATCCCTTCTTCTCAGCACTATGTTGCCTTTTGGTGATCCCAGTGGTCATTGCCATGTGAAAAGAGAAGCTTCTCTAACCAGAAGTGAGAGTAGCGTTAATATGTTAACATGAATATTAAGTGTAGTGCCCCCAGGGCAGCTTGGTGGGAATAATATATACATTTAGTCAGACAAGAGCAGGCTTTATACCCCTAAGGCTCATGACATCATTTGCCATAGACTTTTGCTTAGGTTTTTCAGTACCAGGCATGTATTCCCTCCCATAGAGAGGGCCTTCAGTCCAATTATGAAGCAGTTGGTTACCCCAAGAGTAGACATGCCACTGTTGCACCCATTCAGTCATTAGGCCTGTATGGCCAAACTTGAATATTCAGTGTCCACTGTTTTCACTGCTGATGACTTCTGTCTCCCATACGGCTGCATGCAGTGCAGCTTTTTCCAGCTTTCAGTTGGCTGTTCTACAGGGAGAAGGTTTTCTGCTCAGCACCAGCTTGCTTTCTCAGTGACCTTGCCTCTCAGGCAAGAGATGTCTTCAGCAATAGGGTCTTACTATCTGTTTCTCAAGGGAAACTAAGGATCTCTACAATGAGAACTTTAAAAAACTCGAGCGACAAATTACAGAAGACACAAGGAAATGGAAAGACATCCCATGCTCCTGGATTGGAAGAATCAATATTGTGAAAATGTCAATCTTACCAAAAGCAATATATACATTTAATGTGATCCCCATTAAAATCCCAATAGCTTTCTTCACAGAAATAGAAAAAACAATCCTAAAATTCATCTGGAAACACAAAAAACCTCGAATAGCCAAAACAATTTTGCACAACAAAAATCAGGCAGGTGGTATAACCATACCTGATTTTAGTCTCAGGGTTATGAACTCGTTCCTACCTCTGCCTCCCAAGTGCTGGGATTAAAGCCATAGTAACAAAAACAGCATGGTACTGGCACAAGGACAGACAAGTAGATCAATGGAATAGAATAGAAGACCCAAATATTAATCCAGGCAGCTACAGCCACCTGATTTTTGACAAAAATGCCAAAAATATTAATTTAACAAGTGGTGCTGGGAAAACTGGACATCTGTATGTAAAAGGATAAACATAGATCCTTGTCTCTCTCCATGCACAAGAGTCAAGTCCAAGTGGATCAGGGACCTTGATATCAGACCTGAAACTCTGAACCTGCTAGAGGAAAAGGTAGGGGAAACTCTTCAACATATTGGCATAGGCAAGGACTTTCTGAATATAACCCCAATTGCTCAGGGAATAAAACCACTAATCAACCAATGGGACCTTATGAAATTACAAAGCTTTTGTACAGCAAAGGACACTGTGAATAGAGCAAAAAGACAAGCTACAGAATGGGAGAAAATCTTTGCCAGCTATACATCTGACAGAGGATTAATATCCAGAATATACAAAGAACTCAAAAAACAGAATAATATGAATTCAAACAACCCAGTTAAAAAATGGGCTATGGAACTAAATAGAGAAGTCACAGAAGATGAAATACAGATGGCATATAAACATCTAAAAAAGAATAAAATTTTAAAAATATAGACTTGCATAGTGGCACATACTATAATATTAGCACTCAGGAAGCTGAGGCAGAGTTCCAGATCAACTTGAGTTTTGCAGCAAGTCAGAGGCCATCTAGCCTGAGTTACAGAGAGAAATCCTGCTAGAAATAGAGAAGAAAGGAAAGCAGAAGAGGAGAGGAAAGAGAGGAGAGGGAAGGAGTAAATCAGTAAATATAAGAACACTTATTTTGTTTTGTACTTTTTAAAGTTCATCTATATTATTCAATGTGATTATCAAAATAACTTCATAAATTAAGAATATAAATATTCTTATTTTATACAGCAGATAGATGAAGCATAAAAATAAGTGGGTTGTTGAGAAGTAGAAATGGGAGTATAATACAGATGTTCAAATTCCCTTTCTAACTTCCTTTTCCTCTTCTCAGAAAATAAACAAGGTGCCTGGAGAGATGGCTCAGCAGTTGAAGGTGCTTGCTTGTAAAGCCCTGAGGGCTCAGGGTTGGAGTCCCCAGTTCCCATGTAAGGCCAGATGCACAAAGTGGCACATGCATCAGGAGTTCATTTGCAATAGCAGGAAACCCTGCTGCATACCAGCTCTCTCTTCCTCATTCTTTTACTGTCTGCTTCTTTCTGTCTTCCTCAGCTAAATAAATAAAATACCGTTTAAAAAGAAAAGCAATGAAAAGCCCTCTTGAGATGATATTATTCTGTGATATGTTATGATGGGCTTACACACCAAATATCTTATTAGGCCATTTGCTTTTCTGACTGTTCTCTCAACCTATGTCATAAGCATCAGCCTTGAATTCTTTTTCTAGTTCTTCCCTTATAGTTTAAGAGCTCATAAAACCATTCTTTTATAAAAAAAAAACTCGACAATCTATCATGACAGCAAAAATCAATGTCTCCATTTCTGTCATAGCCCAGCAATTTGCCTGTGTCTTCTGACATATCCTGATGAGATTACTACTCAACTTCAGTACCCTTCCTTACCACCCAAGTGAGTTCCCTTTCCCCATTAATCTGTATTTTCATCTATCCAAGATGTCAACTTGATATCTTACTTTCCATTCTGTTTAACTCACTGGTAACCAGATCTCTGAAACAATGCATTGAAATGGAAATCTCCCCTAGAAAATGCAGTCATAAATGTGTGTCAAGTAGATCATGTGTCAGCCTTTTAAAATACAATTCAGATAGAATGATATAAGTCACCAAGGATATAACTGCATTTTTATTTTCCAACCAAGAATGTGGGACTCCCAGAACTATAAAAGGAGTGATTTTGATTTCTAACAGGTTATTGTTCTGGCCCTTTAAAGTCACTCACCTATTACTTCTGTATGCAAAATTCATACAACAAAATTAAAATATATTCTGTGGAACATGCAGCCAAAGTATTTGGTTAATAATTACTGGTTTTCATCAGATGTCTACTGTACAGCAAGTATTATATACTCTGTGCAAGGAGAATAAGTATTATTGAACTGCTTTTTTTAAAGGAATTAAAACTGAGGCTCAGAGAACTTAAATAAATTTGATTTAAACTGCACAATTAGTCAATAGAAATTCAGGATTTAAACTTAAAACCTACACCTTTAACTGTTCAGACATGAGTTTGATTTGACCAGATCTTTCATCTTTAAAAATGGAATTGAGGATTTAGGAATCTGAAACTCAGGTTTTTGAGTAGCTCTTTGAATAATTTTATTTTCACAGATTCAGTAAAATGACATCATTTTCCTTTATTCTGCTTGGTTCTGGAATGACTAATGAACAATAGGAAATAAGCAATCCCCTCTAAGACCACCATCAGCTCAGAGGGACACCAACACTAATCAAGCAGTAATACAAACAGAAGGGAAACTAAAAAAAAAAAAGAGAGAGAGAGATGAAAACAAAATATAAACATGGGGATATAACTGGAATTTATGTGCCCTCAGTGATTATCACAACTTATTATTAAACCATCATCACTTTCTCTTAGTGCTTATACACATTTATTAGCCAGTGAACAAGCCTGTGAAGGGGGGGGGGTGTTGTCAACACTTCCCAGGAATAAGTGAATGTCTCTGAGGCCCAACCAAGGCAATAATGCTAAAACAGTATCAAACCCACTCTACATCTTGTCACAGAGTGTTACTCACTTGGACATCCTGCTCTACACTTAATGCTCACAGCCACCTTTAGAGGAGGCACTGCTGTGCTCAGTTTTACAGGTGAGAACACAGAGACTTTTCTAGGTCACAGAGTTCCAGAGCCCATGAATTCTGATGTCAGTGTAATGTTCTTTGCACTCTAACACAGCTCAAGAATTCTGCTTTGAGTATCTCACATGTGCTGGGGTGAAAGGTCATGATAGTATGAATAAAAAAAAAAAATCAGTAGGGCAGAGAGCCTAGAAAGCTTTAATGAGATATTTCCCCCTTGGCTAATAACCCCTGAAATGATGAAAGAATCCTGCAATGAACATTGCTGGGATTGATGTTGAGTCAGTGATTAAAGTACAAAAGATCTGCATTTAGTGTTGATATGGTGACCACAAAGCAAAAGATCTTGGTCCTCCATGAGTTCATCATATTACTGGGGGGTAAGCTGGACTGAAAAAAGATAAGATCTTTTCCAAGAAAAGGACAGTCTCTGTTGGATGACTGGCTCAAAAGAAAATTGCATTAGAATTTCAGAGAAGCCAGAAGAGAAGTATTACATGCTCAGGGAAGAGGAGGGCACCTGAGCATCCTGCCAAGAACGATTGTGTGCCTTGGCTCATCTATTTGTATGTTTGCACATATTATTTGGATCCTTTCTGGAACACAATGGGAGAAAAATTTACTTTCTCGCCTCTCATTCTATAAAAAATTTTTTAAAAAAGAAAAATGACAAATTCTCCAAATACAACATTGAATGGCTACGTGAAAGACCCATCCAAAGTTTAAAAGTGTTTTGAAAGGGGCCTAAAGGACCACACTCTGTGAAATGAAGTAAATCAAGGAACTTGTGTTCTTTTGGAATGGACATTTTTTTTTGCTATAAATATTAGTATGTGATTTGTTTCCTAAGAAGGAGTGTACCCTTAATGTGGCTGTTTATGAAAATTGCTTCCTTCTGGCGTAAAAAAATATGACACAGAAAAGTTGGGGAGATGGCTTAGTGGATGAAGCACTTAGCATGAGTACCTGAGTTCAAATCCCCAGACCTCACATAAAGCCAGTAACACAGATGTGTATAATCCCAGTGCTTCGATGGCAAGAGGGGAGGTGGAAATTAGAAAAATTCCAAAGGCTCAGGAACCAGATAGTCAGGCATTTGTATCAAGATCTAATGATATCAAGATGTCAAGATATAAAGAGAGACCCTGTCTCAAACAAAGTAGGAGACAAAGACCTACACCTGAGGTTGTCCTCTGACCTGCACATACCTGCTGTGGCATTCATGTGTACACACACAAACACACATACACACACACACACACACACACACACACACCAAAACGTCACGTCCCTAGCTAGAAACTCACTGGGATTTAAATCTCTATGTACAAAATGTATAAATCCAGCCATGTCAAAAGAGATACCTGCAATGAAAGTCAGAACTTTTCCCTCTCTTCCCTTCTGATGGTTAATCTCATTTCCGCTATAGAATGGGGTCATGGGGACAGTGGTCATATTATTAAATGGGTCCAGGAGTTTCACTGTATGAAAATGTTCTGGGATGGATATTGGTGATAGTTTCACCACCAGGTGTGTACAGTCAATGTCATAGAACTGTACACATAAAACTGGTTAAAAAGTAAATTTTATGTTATGTGTATCTTTCCAAAAACTTTAAATAAAATGAATGTGCTTCAAAATCAGTTAATGAAAGATACATGCATGGTGGCATTTACCTATAATCTTAGTACTCAGGAGGGTGAGGCAAGTTAAAAGCTAACACATTTTATTTTATAAACCCTTTGAAAAAATATCCCAAATAAATGGAAGGAAGGAAAGAAACTTTGAAATGCACAGTATGAAGATAACTCAGACTGTGCTGGAAGTAATACTGTGAATAATTCAGGTGAATCATGGCTGCTTCCTAAATTGCTTGAGGGATAATTCAGTTGTCCAAATAGATATACAGCAATCTAACAGAAGTACATCGAGGCTTGCAGCTAATATTTTCAGTTTAAGAAAACCAATATTTCAAAATTATATTTCAGTGCCTAGAATGTACAACTCAGACACAGAAATAAAACAGATGTTACCAGAAGCTGGAGAGACATTAATAGATGCAAGGTTTCTGCTTGAGATGATAAAGAAAGTTCTAGAAATAGTGTAGGTGGCTACAAAACAATGGCTGTACTTTGCTTAAGTATAAACTTGTCTTATTTTGTGTGATATACTTAATGCCACTAAATTATACAATTAGAAACTATTAAATTTTCATATATATACCACAAAAAGACCATCTCAGCCATTCAGACACTTGAAATAAAAATGAAATAAAGATTTTTTTGAGGTGGGGAATCCTAGGGGAAAAGACTACTGAAGAACTGGTAGGCTCTGGAGGAAGGCCATATTCATAAATCAGGCTGCTGTGGAGGTAAGGAACATGTAGACCACAGCTACCTAGACATGCCTTCTTGGTTTTTTTTTTTTTTTTTTCTAGCAGCCAGAAGTTTCCAAGTGAACCCATCTCTCTTCCATGGCCTCCTGGTTCCTTTTTTCTGTCTTCTTAAACTATTCCGAGCCCTCTAATTGGTCATTTTCTTCCTTTTATATTGGCGCACACCCACGTAAAACAAACAAACCACATAGACTAGAGAGGGGTGGTAGGGCGGAGGCTCATTTCACAGAGTTAAAGCAAACATCAGTGAAGCTGCAGAGACCACAATTTGATTTAGACAAGTTCAGCTATGGAAATAAGTGTCAGACAAGACAATTGCTTCCAGATCTCAACAGGCCAGGGATGGAGAGAGTAACTGTACTATTTATCAGTCAGTTCACAGAGGGTGCAGTTGAAGTTAAGGGAATGGATGGGGGAAAACAGAAGAGTTAAAGCCCCTTTTCATCAACTTGACACTGAGAAAGCCAAGTGTGTCGTAAAGCTCTGTTGAGTGCTGACTAGGCTGTGGGTTTGGGCAGGGAAGGGAAAAGGATATCCCAGAGAACAGCGGTGCAGCTGATTCTGAGGAGACACCTTCTCTATGACTCCCACTGGAGCCACAGAAAAGTCTGAACAAAGGAAGCACAGGGACCTTACAGCCATGCCCTGAGTAGGTCAAAGGCTGCCCAAGTATGAGCATCCTAGAGAAGTACGGACTCAGACAGAAACACGGATCATGCAGGAACAAACTTCTCCTTGGTACTCTTGATCATCAGGAGAAAGAGACAGACAAGATGAAGTGTGACTTTCTATAGCTCTTCACAGAGACGTGTCGCAGTAGGGCACCCAGAACCTTAAAAAAAAAAAAAAAAAAAGAAAGAAAACAGTTGTAGTTGACTGCGGATGAAACCCATTAAGGCCTCGTCATTTGACAAAGCACTGAAGGAGCCAGGAACATTGTGTGTTAAGTTGAGCCTTCCCTTTTGGGAGCTATCAATACAAAGGCTCAGCTCACGCCCATAGCACGGAGTCAAATGTTGGACAAGAATTTTGCCAATTCCACTCTTTTGTTTTTTTGCATGTGCACACTATATGTGGTGTGGCAGTGTTATATGTATGGTGTGTGTATGTGGTACATGTAGTTACAAACGTGCAGCCATGCCCAGCTGTTTATGTGGGTTCTGAAGTTTGGAATTCAGTGGTCTCCCGCCCTCATGCTTGTGCAGGAAACCCACTTAATAGTAGCTGAGCCATCTCTCCAGCAGAGAATTCAGGCCACTCTGCTCATACTTAACACAGGACAATTTTGTCATCAAAGCCTACATGTTTGTGCCTTTGAAAAATCTACTGCACCTTGAAAACATTGCAAGGCCACTAGAGAAGAGAAAAGAAGTCATGCATGTATGAGCCAAATGGTGCACTCACAAAATAACAGGCATAAACAGAGAAATAAAAGGAGGCCCAGAGTTCTGAAAGATGCAGGGAAAGCAGTTGAAATGGAATGTCACAGTAATGTCCTGGAGAGCCATGGTTGCATATAAAACTGTGAACGTTTGTAATTAATCCAGCAACACTAGCATTACCTATAATTAATATGAAGTGTATTTTTGCTCCTTCAGAAGAAAGAAAGAAGAAAAGGACCCTCAGTAATGGCAGCCACATTTTCTTCCTTCTAGACTTTGTTACTTTAGCTACTAACTCTGTTTATGAATTTTACTAGAGAATTATAATTAGCTGTGTTACAATGAAGAAATTTATTTTAGCTACATGTCCTATATGTTATTGAAATGATAGAGAAAGCAGCAGAAAAGGAGCCCCTACCAAACAGGATCTCAAATTTATTGAGTACAATTTTTACATGTGAAATTATCACTCTGTTACCAAGCAACCACTGTGATTAGGGTTTCTACTCTTTCATGGTCGTTTTGCATCCGCTCTAACTGGACAATCTTCAAGGTCTGTTTCAGCTCCAAGTTCCCATGAGTCTGTGAGGGATTTGGGATCCTAAGTTGTTAAAAAGGGAGTTCTGACAAAGAGCCAGAGGTCAGGCAAACCGAACCTTCCCCAGATGCTGGCACTGATGCAAGAACATGTCCCTTCCTCCTTGCAAAATGACTCACTGTGGGCAATGATGGTGAGGAGGACTGGGCACATGCGAGGTTTTCTCAACTTTATAAAAATGCTGTACAGACAAAGCTTTAAGAAATTCCTGCCACTCTCCACCTCACTTCTAACCAATTTTTTGTCCCTCAGGTCCTCCAACACAGAAACTGCAGAACTCGCCATCTGTGTGCTGTTAGCGTGGAATATTAACAATTCAGACCCAGCTCCCAGTAGTGGTGGTGTGAGGATCAACTAATTAAGCCCTGTAAGATGCTTTGAAGGATGGACAATAGAACACTCGGGCTGTCAGAAAGTATTCACACTATTTCCTGACCCGAGGTGGAGGCTGCAGCACATGTCACCCTTGGCTGGTATTTTGTCACACTTGGACAAAGGGCTCTGGAGTCAAAGGGCAGCTTAAACTACATGCCCAATATGAGGCTTACAGGAATTCCTAGGAATCATTTATTGCTCAGGATTGTCAACTGCCTGAATCACTTTCTTTCTTCCCACAGATTGGTTCTTTCCTTATTTCTGCTCCCAGCTGAGCGGAGCACACGTCTGCAGTGAGAGAGTGGCCAGCCTCCCTGGGGCCCTCTGTGTTCATGCTTAGTTGACATGGGCTGGTTTTTGGTTTGGGGAATTTTTGTTCTGTTTTGCTTTGGTTATCTAAGACGGGGTCTGGCTATGTGGCCCAGGCTGGCCTGCATCTTGCAATCCTCCTGTCTCTGCCTCCTGAGTGTTAGCATTACAAGTATGAGTTACACATGGAAACATGAATATTCTAATACTTCTTTCTACTATGAACTAGTAGTGACTTATAAGTTTTCTTTTCTATCTCCCCACCTAATTCATAACATTGCTTTGGGTTTCCTTGTGATAGTTAACCTTAAGACCACCCTTGACTACCAGGTAGCTCCACCCAGATGCAGCTGGGGAAACCAGTGGCCCAGTTTTCCCAATATACCCTTCCTTGGTAGTGTTGTCCAGTTTAAAAGTGAAAAGCAGCTTCCCACGCACACCTGGGCTGTCTACAGATAATTGGCTAACCCTTACCCATCACTGCCAATACACTCCGCATGGAACCCTTCTAAAGCATATCCATGTGACAGGTTTATAGAATTATTAGATGCTGGCATCTGAGGGTGAACGTACTGGCATTTGGAAAGCCTGATAGCATTCCTGCGCATCTGCACAGCTCCTTTTAGTAGCCTTGTAATGATGTCCTTGAATAGGAAGAGACTTGACAGATAAAAATAAAACTATGAGCAATACATTAATTTGATCCATAAGGCCTGCTTTAATGTATTTTAAAACAATAATTACTTTTCACGTAGGTGAAGGAAAGATATACATGCAATTCAACCTGCTTTGTGTATCTATTGCCAGTTGACATATTCTCTGAATGAATGAAGTATAAGCATTTATGAACCACTGCATAGCTACTTTGTGTAATTAATAGCTGACTCTCCTGGATTCTTGCAGGCTTTGTGTCATCATGGTGGCCTCTGAGGACACCACGATGAACATCCATGCTCTACATCTGACAGCCTGTCTGTCTGTCTGTCTTCTTCTCTGTCCCACTTGTGAATGGTGGCCTCTGAGGACACCATGATGAACATTCATGGTCTGTACCATGACAGCCTGTCTGTCTGGCTGCCTTCTTCTCCGTCCCTATTGTGATTCACAAACTGTGGGAAAACACACCTTTGGTTAAGGGTATGGCAAAGGTAATTGGCTAATGGACAAATATATGACCTTGACCTCATAAAGCATAACATTCAATCTTAGTAGTAAACTTTATTTAAAAAGAGAGAGAGAAATAATACAAAATTGTCTATCCCAGGTCACACAGCCTGTGACAAAGTAGTCCTGAACTCTTCATGTACATTGTAGAGGGACTAAAAATTAGTGTCACCTCTCTGGAGGACAATTTATACTTTGTACTTTGATGCACACAACATATGAATTATCCTTGTAGTGGATTCTCCAATAAATACAGCATTCATGTATGCAAGACACACATACAAGTCCATTTGTTGATTTAAATTAGCCAAAAAAAAAAACCTAGATATTCATCAATAGAGGATTGATTGAATCAGTTATGGCATCTCCATACAAAGCAATACAGTGAAACCATTTTTAATTTGTATTTTTATTTGTTTTTTAATAATTGCATACATCATGTATATATTGTATTTTGATCACCCATTACCATCTCTTCTCCCCCTCCCACTCCAGCTGAACGTTTTCTTTCTATCACTTACTATGGCTGCACCACAGAAGAGAATGATTCTCTTCCCCCAGAAACCATTAACTGCCATTAGCTTCTCAGGGAGGGGTAGAGCCAGATGAGGAATGTGGACTGGCCCTGTCTTGTGCAGGTCTTGTGCAGGCAAGCACAGCTCATGCAACCATTTTTTAAGAATAAAATACATCTTAGATGTAATGATATGGATCAATCTCCATGATATATTTTGTGCAAATAAAATATAACAAAACAAAAATTAGATGCATTGGGCTGGAGAGATGGCTTAAGCAGCCTAAGGATCCAGGTTCAATTCCCCAGTACCCATATAAGCCAGATGTACAAGGTGACACATCAGTCTGGAGTTTGTTTGCAGTGGCTAAAGGCCCTGGCACACCCATTCTCTCTCTCTCTCTCTCCATATATATATATATGTCTGTATTTTTCTCTCTCTCAAATAAATAAAAATATTGTTAAAAATTGGATGCATATTCTGGGCTGGAGAGATGGCTTAGCAGTTAAGGCACCTGCCGGCTAAGCCTAAGAAAGTCAGTTCCAATCTCCGGGTCCCACGTTTAGCCAGATGCAAAGTGATGCAAGGGCACAATGCCCCACTTGCCCACAGGGGGCTCACACATCTGGATTTTGTTAGCAGTTGCTGAAAGGCTGCTGGCGCTCCCATCTCTATCTGTCTTCCTCTCCCTCTATCTCTCTGTCTCTCTCTGTGTCTCTCTCCAAAAAAAAATTTGGATGTATATTCCATTGAATAATATGATAGAACTTGACATAAAGGCTTAAAAGAAGTTTATATTTTATTCAAATAGTATAGATGAATAAGCAATAATATACATAAATATATCATGCATATACGTTTGAAAAGTGATAATGGAGTTTTATTGGAGTTTAGGGACAAAGATGAGGGAGATATGCTTTTATCTATATCCTTTTATGATAATATTTGAAATTTTTATAGTCTTTTTTTTTGACAACTTCTATACTTATAGACAATAAACCATGATATTTCCCTCCCCTTCCTCCATTCCCCTTCAGAACTTCACTCTCCATCATATCCCCACCCTCTCTCTATTAGTCTCTCTTTTAATTTGATGTCATCCTCTTTTTCTTCTATTATGAGGTTCTTGTGAAGTATTGCTAAGCACTGCAAGGTCATGGATATCGAGGCCAATTTCTGTCTGGACAGTTGCATTGTAAGCAGTCATATCCTTCCTTTGGCTCTTACATTCTTTCCACCCCCTCTTCCACAAAGGACCCTTAACCTTGGAGGGTGTGATAGAGATGTTTCAGTGCTGGGCACTCCTCCATCTCTTCTTCTCAGCACTATGTTGCCTTTGGGTCATCCCAGTGGTCATGACCATCTGAAAAAAGAAGCTTCTCTAAAAAGAAGTGAGAGCAGCATTAATACATGAATATGAACATTACGTATAGTGCTTTCAGGGCAGTTTGGTGGGAATAATATATACATTTAGCCAGAACAGAGCAGGCTTTATACCCCTAAGGCTCATGATCTCCCCTGCCATAGACTTTTGATTAGGTTTTCAGTACCAGGCATGTATTACCTCCCATAGAGTGGGCCTTCAGTCCAATTAGAGAGCAGTTGATTTCCCCAAGAGCAGACATGCCACTATTGCACCCGTTTGGTCATTTGGTCTGTCTGGCCAAACTTGAAGTCTCCAGTGTCCACTGTTTTCACTGCTGATGACTTCTGTCTCCCATAGGGCTGCATGCAATGCAACTTTTTCCAGCTTTCACTTGGCTAGTCTATAGGGAGAAGGTTTTCTGCTCAGACCCAGCTTGATTTCTCAGTGACCTTGCCTCTCAGGCAAGTGAGGTCTTCAGCAATAGGGTCTTACCAACTGTTTCTTAAGGGAAACCAAGGGTCTTGGCAATAGCCTGTAATGTTTTGGAGGCAACAGGGACCTCCCTGGCCAACAACTCACTGGAAGGTATCCCATCCCAGGCACTGAAAATTTTCTAGAAACAATTTATATCTCCTGGATGTGTCATTATTCAAAAAAATAGGTTTAAATAAGTCTTATTCAGAATATCTTGAATTTTGATTGACTCTCCACCCCCCACCCTTCTTTTACACATTCTCTTCCTCTGGCCTTGCTTAGGCCTTTACCCTGCCTATAATCTGTTCTTCTACTTCATATATACAATGCCATCCCCTTAAGTCCTTCCCTCTCCTCCCTCCCTTATAAGCTTTTTCTTACTTACTGGCCTCTGCTACCAATTTTTGGTTCCAGCTCACACACAAGTCTATACATTTGTAACTAGGATCCACATATGAAAGAGAACATGTGATGTTTGGTTTTCTGAGCCTGGGTTACCTCACTTAGTGTAATTCTTTCTAGATCCCTCCATTTCCCAGAAGATTTCATAATTTCATTTTTCTTTACCACTGAATAGAACTCCATTGTGTAAATGTACCACATCTTTATTATCCATTCATCTGTGAAGGGACATCTAGGCTGGTTCCATTTCCTAGCTATTGTGAATAGAGCATCAATAAACATGGTTGTGTAAGTATCTCTAAGATAGTGAGAAGGGTACTCCTGATATATGCCTAGGAGTGCTATAGCTGGATCATATGGTAAATCTATTTTTAGCTGTCTCAAGAACCTCCACACTGATTTCCACAATGCCTGGGCCAGATTACATTCCCATCAACAGTGTAGAAGTGTTCCTCTTTCTCCACATCCTGGCCAACACTTATTGTCATTTGTTTTCTTGATGGTAGTCATTCTGACAGGAGTGAGATGGAATCTCAAAGTAGTTTTAATTTGCATTTCCCTGATGGCTAAGAATGCAGAGCACTTTTTTAGATGTTTATATGCCATCTGTATTCCTTCTTTTGAGAACTCTCTATTTAGTTCCTTAGCCCATTTTTTAACTGGGTTGTTTGATTTCTTATTGTTTTATTTTTTGAATTTTTTGTATATTCTGGATATTAATCCTCTGTCAGATGTATAACTCGCAAAGATTTTCTCCCATTCTGTAGGTTGTCTCTTTGCTCTATTCACAGTGTCCTTTGCTATACAAAAGCTTTGTGATTTCATGAGATCCCAGTGGCTGATTAGTGGTTTTATTTCCTGAGTAATTGGGGTTATATTCAGAAAGTCCTTGCCTATGCCAATATGTTGAAGGGTTTCCCCTACCTTTTCCTCTAGCAGTTTCAGAGTTTCAGATCTGATATTAAGGTCCCTGATCCACTTGGACTTGATTCTTGTGCATGGAGAGAGACAAGGATCTATTTTCATCCTTCTACATACAGATATCCAGTTTCCCAGCACCACTTGTTGAAGAGGCTTTTTGAGAAGACATACAATGATAACTTGAAAATGTCACCCGCATGTCTTTGTCCAACTTGAATGGCTCCTTGGGCCCATCTGTCCTTGCAACACCTGTGAGCAGTATGTGGTGTGTGTCTGAGGACCTTACTCCAAACGTCCTGAACTCAGGAACTATAGCTTACTTGCACTTTGGTCTGGGTTGAGTTGGGTTCGTTTGCTTTTTGAAATGAGGGTTCCCTATAGATCCCAGAATGACCTGAAACTTGCAGCAAGTCTCCTGCCTTGGCTTCCCAAGTACTGAGCTTACAGGTGTGACCCAGCATGTCCAATGACCTATTTGTTTTTGAACTTCCTTGGCAAATTACTTAACTTTTGTAAATCTGTTTCTCCAACGGTAAAGCAGAGATTATAACGACAGTGGTATTTGACATTGCTAGTGATAACCATTGGTCCAGGCTGTGTGCTTATTGCTTTCAACAGAGATTATTTCAGGTAATCTCTAAACAATCCTGTCTAATGAATGTCAACACAATCATGCTCACTTTACAGATGAGGAAAGAGACTTAAAGCACAACAGCAATTACACAGAGGAGCCAGGATCTGCTGTTTCTAAGATCCGTGGACTTCCAGGCTTTGGTAGAAGAAGCAAGAAAGAGCAGGGGAAGTGGCAGTCTCTGGCCCTCTTAGGAAATGCTAAGTATGATTAATGCTTTTATTTCTTCCTTACTAGGAAGCTTTTCCAGCCATTAAAAATATTCACCTGACTGAATGGAAACAAAGCGACTTTTGTACTGAAATAAGTGATGAAATTTTAGCAGGGGCCTGGCCACCTTGAGATGGAACGTGCAGAAATGCCTCTTGAGTCTTCAGCCATGAGTAACCAGTTATAAGCGGTCACTAGAGAAAGTATTCTAGTGGGGAGTGTTTTTCTTTCCTTTGGGATACAATGGGTTTACTGTTATTACTAACAGATATGGGCAGACAATTACAGGCTTGAGCGAGGTAATCACATCTCCTATTTTCAAGCTCAGTCACCTCTCGGGTCAAGGAATCGTACAATATAATGGCTTAAATGCTGCCCTGTGCCACCATTTCACGACTGAAGGCCACCTGCGTTGAGATTTATCTTTGCTCTGCAGGGTACAAGTATGTGTGCACTCATATGAGGGATCCACATTTTTTGTGCTATCCTGGCTCCCATTCAAGCTTACCTGATAACTGTTTCTTTTGACAAAAAGGGTAAGACAAAAGACTTAGTCCCGCTCTCAGCTCTGCTACAATTCCTTTGCAATTCTGAAGCTCTTGCTCATTTGTGAAAGTAGGGCATGCTCACAACGTGCGCTTTTTCATCCTTTGGCAAAAGGCAGGGTTGCCTAGCAAGCACAAGGGCCTGAGAGGGCATGAGGCCACCTGAGTTGAATTCCTCAGGACCCTTATAAACAGTTGGGTATGGCCACACATGCCTGTAAACCCAGTTCTATGGGAAGCAGAGCCAGAGAATCCGAGAATCCCTGGGGCTCAGGAAAACTGCAGCTCTGCATTCTGAGACTTAGTCTCAAAGAACTAGGCAGATGAGTGTTAGAAGCTACTCAACACTCTCCACTGGCCTCCGTGCACACAAAGGCACACCTGCACTTGCAAGGCATACACCACACAAACACATTAACTAACATGTGCAAAAATAAATAAATGAGAGCCAGAAAAGCCTTAGAGTCCAAGATAGTATCAAGCATATAGCTGACTCTCAATAAACACACCAGTGAATGACAGTCCACATATTTCAGTTACAGCCTAGCAGAAGTCTATAAAACAATTACCCGGTGAGTTGAGTTGACTGCAATGCATGTGTCAGGGAACCTTGGCTGTCAGCAACCATCCTATTTCTCTCCATCCACTATTGAGACATCTTCACGAACATTTCCAGCAGAATGTGAGTAGTATTTACAAAGAAAAACAATTAGAGATTTGCCAAATGTTCCTCTTCTCCAGCAGTATTAGATATGGCTTGGATGAGGAAAAGAGCGAAGTATTGAAGTGTCAGTGATCTGCTGATCTTAGTGAAGCAGTCTGTGCCTGTCAACCACGACTAACCATTCTAGAGCCACGGATAGCCCCCGACTCTAAGGTCTCTGTCCTCAAGTTCCCTTGATGAGATAAGTAGAAGAGAAGCCATTCTTTGACAACCTCTGAAGTCTTCAGACATGATGATCCCCCCGCATGTGGAAGAGGATATGCTAAGGAGGCCCTCTGAACCGGTTTGTGTGCTTTCATGTGCATCCAGTTGCTTACAAATACACTGCGATGATTTCCTGTCTTCTGATGAGACCCCCAACTAGAGCTTCTACCATGACTGCCACATCTGCCTGCCTCTAGGGGCTTCTGGGCTAAGCTGAGTCAAAAACAAATTCACTTGTTCTTTGATAAACTCATACATGTATATACTGATTTCTGATCATATTCATCCCATTACCCTTTCTTAGTCCCCCTCCCACTCCACTGAACTCCTTCTTCCACCATTTACCGGTGGCTACACCCTTGAAGAGAATAGCTCCCTAGACCCGAGTAGCTATTAACTGCCATTTCCCCCCTCAGCAGAGGTGGGGATCTCATGAACCCCTCCCCCATCCATGGGAGAATATTGACTGGTCCATATCTTGCTCTGGCAACCACCACTGCTAGGAGTTTATGAGCGCAATGCCACGTCACATCCAGATGAGACAGTTCCACAGCAACTGTCCTTACCCTCCAGCATCTACGTCCTTTCTGCTCCTCTTCTACAGCATTCCCTGAGTCTTGGCAGGGTGCTATAGATTCCCATACAGGACTGAGCACTCAATAGTCACTTATTTTCAAGATTTTTTTACCAGTTATGAGTCTCTGCATTAACACCATCCAATGAAAAAAGCTTTTCTTGTTTTTAATTTTTATTGAAACCTTCCATACATACACACAACGTGCCCTGATCAGAATCCCCTCCCAACAAGTCTCCCTCACCCTCTCCACTGAACCCCTTTTCTTTCCAAGTAGTCCCTTCTGTTTTGGTTCAGTTTCTTTTTGTACTCTTCATTATCTACGACGACATGTTGATGGCCCATTATTATGCAGGTCTGGTGCAGGTATCAGCAGCCTCTGTGAGGTCATGAATGCATGGCCACATAATGTCTGGGAGACAGTGTTCCAAGGCACTCATCCCCATCATTTGGCTCTGGCTCTTGCATTCTTTCTGCCACCTCTTCTGCAGTGGTCCCAGAGCCTTGGAAGGTGTGATAGAGATGTCTCATTAGTGCCGAATGCTCAACTCTCACTTCTCAGCACTTTGATGAGTTTTCATTCTCCCCAATAATCATCACCATCTGAAAAGAAAAGCTTCTCTAACCAAAAGTGAGAGTAACACTAATATACGGGCATAAACATAAAAATAAATATAAAGAAAGATCTAGAAATATCCTGTGTGCACTTCTCCCCAAACTCTTCTTTACAAATTATTTATTTTTTAAGTTAGGTAACAAAGAAGTAGGTTTCCATGTGATTTATTCATAACATCTTTAATTTTGATTAACCCTCATCCCTCCTGGCAAAAAGCTTTTCTGGCCAAGGAAGACAGAAGTACTAATCTGTGGATAGAAACATAAATATTTATAAAGCAGTTTGACAGCACATCTGTTTAGATAAACAACAGTAATCTGTTCCTCTCTAGGGCCTCTGACTTCCCCGGCCATGGCTTTTGACCTGGTTTACAGTACCAGGCATGAATTCTCTCTTGTGTGGTGTGCCTCAAATCCAATCAGAAAGTGGTTGGTTAACCTCATAATAGTCCTATGTCTGTGGCACCAGTGGGCACACAAGATGAAGGGCTTTTTAAAAAATATATTTTAGTTAGTTAGTTAGTTAGTTAATTAGTTAGTTAGTTAAGAAAGAGAGAATGGGTGTGTCAAGACCTCTAGCCACTGCAAACAAACTCCAGATGTGTGTGCCACCACGTGCATCTGGCTTATGTAGGTACTAGAGTATTGAACCTGAGACCTTAGGCTTCACAGGCAAGTGCCTTAACCACCAAGCAATCTCTCAAGCTCAAGGATGAAGTTTTAACTTGTCCCTTTGCCTTGTCATCACATAACTGAGATTCAAGTTTCAAGCAGGACCATCTGACTAGCCAGGTTTAGCAGTCAGAGTTTGGGAGGCCAATTATCTGGCCCCTTTATGCACTTTACTGGGAAAGAAGGTCCTAAGACACACGGGGGAGGAGGTTTGCATGTTGCTCAGCTGCAGAAACATAACTAGCATTCACTATATCGTAGCTCAAAAGGATAGCATCTGCATATTTTGATAATATATATCACTTAGAAAACATGGATAAAACTCAGTACAGTCACATGTCCAATGAGGCATGTTTCAGATTAATGTATATATTGTTAAGAATTCTTAGGCCTGGCGTGGTGGTGCATGCCTTTAATCCCAGCACTAGGGAGGTAGAGGTAGGAGGATTGCCGTGAGTTCAAGGCCACCCTGAGACTACATAGTTAATTCCAGGTCAGCCTCTGCCAGCAGGAGACCCTACCTGGATGAAAAAAAAATAAAAAAGGCATTTTAGAGGTTGCTGTTGAATACCACATGCTACTGTCGTGTCCCAGCTCCTGCAAGAGTGCACAGATAAATCCAGAGAACTTAACTCTTGACCAATTTTGGATTCCTCTCCTAAGTCCTCACACCTCAAAAATGGATGACAACCCCTGGTCTAGGGACCCAGCTCCAGACCTGCAGAAGGGCTTCAAGGAAGCTGGAGGCTTAGTGGAGGAAGGGCAATATATATGCCAAAAGGAAAACTTCTGGGTCTGTGCTTGGGGTCTTCAAGGTGATGAGCCAAAGTGAGGCTGAAATGAGACCAGCAGGGAGCAGCCTGACCCTAGGGGACAAAAGCTGGCATAAAGTGAGTAAAGGGATGTCACAGTACAGTTTCCTCCTTCCCAAAAGAGCACCAGGAACTCCACCGAGGGATATGCATTGGAGAAAAGCCAACATACTCCTCCTACTCGTACACAGCTACCACCACCTTCTGACAGATGGGGCAGGAGTTGCTGTAGCGCACACCAGCTGAGCAGCCACTGCTTCAACTCAGTTCTCATGCTATCTGATGACTCTGCCTGGAGAGAACATCACATGCTACAGGTTAAGACCTCGGTCCCCACATCCTAACCTTACCTTCAGATACCAATCACAAGTAGTAGTAGGTTAGAGAACCAGCTTTGTACAGATGGTAGTGAATCCCAGAGAGACCCAAGCCTGTCAGAACAACAAGAAGAGAAAGATAACTGCCTAGCATGAAACAAGTCATCTCTGTCACATCTGGCAGTGCCCAAGTTAATATGATACAGAAAGTGGCAGGTTAAGTGTGAGTGCTGCTTTCCCTGCTGGTCAGAGAACCTTCTCCAGGGAGAGGGTGGTAGACACTGAGGAGACTCGACAATCATCAAAGCAGAAAATAAGACGCTGTTGAGTTCAACTCTAAGGGAGACTTCTAGCATGCCCTCCAAGGCTCAGGGAACATTGCAGAAGAGGGGTTGGAAAGAATGTAAAAGCCACAGGGCAAGAAAGTATACTGTGAGGCATTGTCCTCCTTACAGGAACTGACTGGTGCAAACACAGCCCCACACTGACTATCGCTACCCCACTGAAGAGGTTTCTCAGGGGAAAGAGGTAGGAGAAAGGGGACCCAAGAGGATAACCTTATGGGAATATGACCAATTTGCAGTATGTTCATACATTAAAGTTCCCAGTAAAATTTCAAGTTAAAAAATAGGGTCAGGAAATGGCTCAGTGATTAAAGGAGCTTGATTGCAAAGCCTGCTAGCCAGGAGTTCAATTCCCCAGTACCCACATCAAGCCAGATGCACAAAGTGGCATATGCTTCTGGAGTTTGTTTACAGCCACTAGAGGTTCTGGTGTGCCCATACTCTTACTCTCGCTCCTCTCTTACAAATAAATAAATGTATAATAAGTTAAAAAATTTTTTAAAGAACTATAACTGCACTGAGGAGGGCCTCTAAGGAGCAGGGACTAGGGGATAAGAGTACAACTTGTTATAATATATATAAAATAAAAATTTTTTAAAGCTGACTACAGATTGGAATTCTTATGACTGCTCTCCTGGTGTTTGGCTAGTTTACTGGAGTTACTCAGAGATTTAGGGAAACACTTTTGATTTTAAAGGACATGGCTGACAAAGGCTACAGATGGAAGAAGTTCATAGAACAAGGTAAGGGAAAACAGCCCAGAGCTTCCACACCCTCAAGGAATCTTCCTGTGTTCAGCTTGTCAGTGGCTCACTGAGCCCAGCCAGTCCTTTTGGAGCCTTCCTCACATAGGGATGACTGATTATATCATTAGCCATCAGTATGACCTCAGCCTTTAGCCCCTCTCTCTCCCTGGATTGGACGTGGGGCTGAAAGTCTCAGCTCTTCGTGCCTGGTTCTTTGTGCTGATCTTTCCCCAAGCAAGCTGACTAGTATGCCCCAGACACCAGTCAACAAAAGCATACAGAAGACACTGCTCACTCAGACATGCCGAGGTTTTAGTGGCTTTGTCAGGAAATCTAATTAACATCAATTAGATACTTTGCAATCTTTCCCATAGGTATACTTGCATGAGTACATAGAGATACATGTAGAGAGATGTTCAGTAGTATTGGTGGCAGTCACAAAAGCACTGAAAATATCCATCAATAAAATAGTTCATTATATTCCTTATTGTATACTCACTCCTACACAAAATACAACCCTAAAGTAGAGCTGGTTTATAGTGGTATGACACTACTCTTGATATGTTAAGCAAGCAAAGAAAGTGACAAGACAGCATGATTCCATTTGTCTTCTATTTGTTTCCTTTGTGGAACAGTCTTGCTATGTAGTTCAGCCTGGCCTTGAACTGGATACCCTCTGGGTCAGCCTCCCAAGTGCTGGGATTACAGACATTTACCATCACACTTGGCATGCACATGTACACACACACACATACACATACACATATATGTATATGCTACATATAATAACTGAGAAGGTTACCTAGAAACTGGGAATCAGAGGAGTAAACCTTTTTTTTTTCCTAATTTTATTTTCATTTGGCTATTTACTGGGAGCATGCCCTCTATTTATAATTAAAACAAACAAATTAAAATGCTATAAAGTGAGAAGTAAAGGAGTAAAAATTTTCAGTAACTAGCAGAAGTCAAAGGTCAAGAAATAAATTTTCCCCAATCAGGCTCCCTGCTACGGAGCTGTAGGCAGACAACTTCTTCCAGCCAAAAACATTCCTGCTTAAAGTCCCAAAGGGATAGCAACTGCATAACTGCATTCTGAATGCTCTTCAGAGCCTGGCCTCTGCTCAGCTCTGGAGAACCTGCCCTGCTTCCTGTCCAGGCATCAAGTGAGAGGGAAGAGCCAGGGAGAAGCACCTCCCATGTGTCATACCGCAGCCAGGCTCAGCAGATGTCACCTATAAGGGAGAGGTGCCCACCTCCTCTCAAAAAAAAAAAAAAAAAAAAAAATAAAGAGCCAATGACTCTTAAAAGCATGGGACAGCTGTGTGGTTCGGTGATGATGGTGGCCCCATTGGTGGTCATGGTTAAGAGGCCAGTGAAAGCTCATTCGGGTGAAATGACCTCTAGAGTAGAAAAGAATGAACAAATGACAGAAGTGCCTCAGGTAATGAATTCTTGCTTCTGGGTAACCGCAAGCCATCCCCAACAGCTTCTGTTGAAGCTTGAATGACAAGGGTGTGGAGCAGGAAGCCAGTTTATAGGAAGATGTCAAAAAAAAAAAAAAATCTCTTCCTAATTTCCCACAAACATAAGAAAATTTTGCCTGTAGCAGACCCTGTGGGAACCCTGCCTTGGATGTGTGCAAGAGCACCAGCCAAATGTGTTTGCCCACTTTACCCTGGACCACAATTCCCACTGTCCTATTTCTACCTTGGTTTCTCCCTTCTTCTCCTGAGCTTCTAAGAACTAACTCCATTGAGAAAATGAGCCACTGAGTCTACCCCCACTCCCAGTTTGGACAATCTGTGCAGTCCCAGTACGGAGTCTGGAGACAAAAGTTTGTTCCTGTCCTTCTGCTGGGCAACGCCCAGTGCCTGCTAGAAATCAATACTCAGCTGCCCTGGAACATGGCTGACTTGGAACAACATACAAGATGCCCGTAGGCTGGGGAGGGGGCCTGGGCAAGCCTGGTAAAGGGTTTGACTTTTTTGGGGTGGTGACCATCATATCTGTCTGGGCTGCAGGCCCAAGACCCAACTTCCAGTCCACCATCCACAACTACTACTACCAAGGCAAGAAGGCCTGGCGCTCCTCCATCCTCAAAACACCTTGTTGGCATCTGTTGGGGAGATAGACTTCCTAACTCCTCCTTACAAGTTACAATGGGTTCCTTTCCCCTAGTGGGGTTCCCTTAGACGTCTGAGGTCGGGTCATGCCCTCGCGCCACGTTCCCATCCCCCACGCGCGCACAAACGGCGCCGGGTCGCCCGAACCCTGGGCGCCGCCGCGTTCCACCGAGGGGCAGAGGCCGGGCCAGGCTCCCTGAGCTCCGCGCGGCTCTGCGGCGCCCGCCTCCCGCATCTCGCCTCCGCCGCCGCGCGGGTAGGTAGCTGGGGGGGACCGGAAGGATAGCGAGGAAGTCGGAGATGGTTTCCTGAGATGAGAGATTACTTCCGTCCGGGCGCTGGCCTCTCTCCCGAGCCGGCTGGCTGGTGCTGGGGAGCGGGGTGCGCGGGGCTTGGGCGCGCCGTGCCACCTGCAGCGCCCAGGCGGCCGCGGGGCCTCGGCGGTTCGCGCTTTGCCCTGGGGCAGCGGCTAACCCGGGCTTCCTTGCAGGTGGGAGTCCTGAGCATCTCCAAGCGCCCAAACCATGGTGGCCAAACAGCGGATCCGGATGGCTAACGAAAAGCACAGCAAAAACATCACCCAGAGGGGGAACGTAGCCAAAACCCTGGTAAGGCTGGGGCGGCGCCCGCCGGCCGTGCAGGCTGGACCCGGCGGGGCGGAGCCGGGCGGGCCGCGGGCACACGGCCAGGCCTCACGGCCCCGCGCTCCCACCTCGCCCCTCCTCCGGGGTCCCGCCGAGTGGGGGATCCGGGCTGGGCTGGGCAGGGGGCGCGGAGTTCTCCGCTTCCTCGTGGGCGGAGATGGCCCTGGTTGGTGGAGCCTCTCCAGAAGAGAATGGGCCAATGTCCTTGGGAAAGGTAGAAAGCTCCGTCTTGGGGGGCAGTGAAGCCAACTGCTTGGGAACATAGTAGGTGTTGTATGGGATGGTTGGATGGAAGATGGATGGATGGATTGGATGGATGGATGGATGGATGGATGGATGGATGGATGGATGGATGGAATGGATGGATGGATAGATGGATGGAAGGTACCTACTATCTCTGGCCCTCACTCTTGCCAGTCCTCCCTCCCTCACATATACACACTGTATAAAGTATTCTTTCCATACTCTTTAGAATGCTCCCCCTGCGAATGTTGAAAAACCTTAAAGTGGGCGGGAGACCCTACGATTGCTCACCCAGGCTCAGTCTGATGGTGTAACAACACAGACCAATCAGTTGCCAGGGGTTCTATGCCCCCAGAGCTGCAGATTAAATAAAGCCATACAACTGAATGTTAACTTAATACTTGTGTTTTAGGCGCAGGGGCTTCTAAAGGAGATTGTCTTCAACAGAAAATTCTAGGCCCTGTCAACATTCAAAGGCTTGAGTTGGTTGGTCTGTTGGGCAAAGATGGTTTCCAAGTCTGTGAGCAAAGCCGCCTGGAATCTATTATCCTGTACAGTTAAGTGGAAGTCCAGCTAAAGCTCCGGTTTGTCTGGAAATGCTTGCAGACTTGATGAGGCAATGCCTTTTAGCCAAAGAAATTATGTTGGTTTGATTAACTAAGGAGAAGACTGGGTGTATAATCATCAACCCCAAATTCTTGCAAAACCAAGCAGAATTGTGATTGAGAACCCTTAGATCAAACTACTCAGCTTTGTACACAGCTCCAGTCTTAATTAACCCTTAAAATTCACTCACCTGGGAATTAGCTCATTCAGCTATGATTAAGGCAGCGAAATGTCAACATTCCATGGAATGGGGACCAGATTTCCACATAGATCTACATTTCCCCTATTTATTTTACTCACACGAAAAAGTTGCTGCTCAAATTCAATTTTTAAAGAGTTTTTAATTTTTTTCTACTTTTCTTACTTGTATGTGTTTGTATGTATGCATATATGCATGTAGGTGGTATGATGTGTGTATGGGTGCCCACATGTCACAACATGTGTGTGAAGGTCAGAGGAGAATCTTGGTGTGTTTCTCCTCTTCCACCTTCCTTTTACATAGGGTCTCTCTTGCCAATGCTGCTTGTGAAATCCCAGAGTCTCCTGGCTTGATTTCTCATTGCCAAAGTCATGTTAGGATGATAGATTGTGCACCACATTTTATACTGGCTTTATGTGGGCACTGAAAAAGATGGGACTTCTATTGGCAGGCCTACAAGCAAGTGCCCTTATGATTGAACCATCTCTCCAGCCCCTAAATTAATTTTTAACTAGCATTAGAACATGGAGGATTTGGGGGCTGGTGGGATGTCTCAGTGGTTAAGGCACTTGCCTTCAGAGCCTAACAGCCTGAGTTTGATTCCTCAGTGCTCACCTAGAGCCAGATGCACAAAGTGGCACATGCATCTGAAGTTTACTTGCAGTGGCTGAAAGTCCTGGTGCACCCATTCTCTGTGTTTGTCTCTTTTCTATCTCTCTCTGCTTGCAAATAAATAAATAAAACATGTAGGATTTTATGTTCCTAGGAGATTAGTTCTTCTCAGGGTAACAGACCTACTTGCTGACATAGTGAAAACATCTAAATGTGATTCTTTCTAATGAATTAAGGAAGCAGAATTCAGTTGCTAAATGATCTCACTTGACCACATATGTGACTGCAAAAGTCACAACACAAGAGCTCGTTTGCAGGGCTGCTTTATCATACACTCAGTGTCTGCCACCTCACTTTTTCAAGGCTACTAGAAAATGTTTGGACCTAAAAAAAAAAAAAAATGACTGGCTCCAAAATAAGAAAGGAAAATAGAAAATTGGGAAAGTACTGTTTAAATATTTAGTGAATGTAACCAGTCACCTGCAACTCAGCTCAACCCAGCATTCTAAGATACATTTAAATTACATTTAATGTGTGGCATAAATGCATTTAGTAGATTCTGATATACCATGGGACGGGAACTCTGAGAGTGCCTGGTGCCTACACTGGTTTTTAATTGGCCTGACTGTTTTCAATTGTCTGGAGGATCTTTCTGGTTAACTTTGTTGTAAGTGGATCAGCATTCAAAAACAAAAATGCAATTTTCTTTGAAAAAGAAACTATAAATCCTAAATCTCATTTAACTACAAGTCAAATATGGTTATATTTTGATAGAAAAGAAAAATTGTTCAAGATGAAATTTAATAAATAGCAACATATTTTAAAATTCCAACTGAAATTATAGACTAATTGTTCAGAAACAGACTTCTGTAATTATATGTGGATGCTTTAATATTTCAATATGAGCTTACAGTTTTGGGGGTACATCATTATTTCCCTACTAGATAGCAGATTTATCCAAGAATCAGAAAAATGAAATGACCATTTTGTGATTATACAGTGGTAACTTCTCCCGAGTGAAAGGGAATTTAAAATGCAGAGTTACTTTTCTGATATCGCATCATAGAGAAAGCCATCCCCTGACATTTGTGGACTTCATGTTTGAACTCTATCATTTAAACATTTGCTACAGATGTGTTTTCCCACCTTTTCCAGCAATGGAATCAGGTTTATGTGAATCATCCCTCTGTCCCAATAGGACTATACTGGGTGCCCCTTCTAAGGAAAAAAAAAAAAAAAACTAAAGCATCCAAAAAGAAATGCATTGGTAATCAGACAATTTTGATTCACTGAAAAATACCTTCCAAAAGCATTTTGTCTTATATGATAATTTGTATTTTCCTGCAATAGAGAAATAAAGGACTCCATTTAACATTCTTAATACACTGGTGATTCATTTACAGGCTTCCTTGGTGACTTCACTGGAAATGAAGCTGAGATGATTTTTTAAATTGTTTTTAATGTGCTGGAGCAGCAGAATTGGTTTCTGGACACTGTTGACAAAATTGTTAGGAACATTATAGAAGAGGGTGAGAAAGGACACAAATCACACTCTGTTCAATTAACTTTATTTATTTAAAACCTCTATTATTTACTTGATCTGATCTTAAGTGCCAAAGAATGGCACAGTAAAATTTCACTATGCCATATTTTTTGGTCTAGAACACACTAGGTAGCTGAACATCTGATTCTTTCCCAAGCATAATTATGAGTGTGCACTACCATGATGGGTTTATATAGCGCTGGGGAATCAAACCCAGGGCTTCACACATGCTAGGCAAGCACTAAACCAACTGAACTATATCCCCAGACCATGTTAGGAAATTCTTAAAGACTGATTTTTGTCTTTGTCTGGTCAAAAACAACAACCTCTTATACCCTAGCATTGTGACTTGCAGCATACTTGCTTGACAAGGACAGAAAATGAATAGCTTTAGTCTTCGCTCAAAGTTGACCTGCCATTGACACTTTAATCTCTGCCTCTATCTTGTAAGTGAAATGTAAAGATAAGCCCCCTGCTGCCACCAATTAAAAAATACTAATAAGGGCTGGAGAGGTGGCTTAGTGGTTAAGGTGCTTGCTGGCAAAGCTAAAGGACCTAGGTTTGATTGTCCAGTACCCATGTGAAGCCAGATGCACAAGGTGGCACATGGAATCTGGAGTTCCTTAGCAGTGGCTAGAGGCCTTGTCTCACCCATTCTCTCTCATTCTTTCTCTCAAATAAATAAAATAAATACTAATAGAGTACCTAATCCCAGCACTTGGGAGCCTGAAGCAGGAGGACTGTTATGAGTTTGAGGCCAGCCTGGGCGACAGTGTGAAACTCTGTCCCCAAAAAATAAAAACAGGGACTGGGTAAATGCCTCAGTGGACAAAACATTTCCACACAAGTGTGAGGACCTGAATTTGGATCCCCAGCACCCACATAAACGCTGGGCAGGTGTGACAGCCCACTGTAATCCCAGTACTGGGGAGGCAGAGAGAGTGCTGGGACAAGCTAGCTAACTAGAGTAGCTAAATCTTTGAGCTCCGGCTTCAGTGAGAGACCCTGTCTCAGTAAAGTAGGGAGTGATCAAGAAAGACACCCAACATCAACTTCTGGCCACTATACATTCATGTATGTGCACCAGCACACACATACACCTACAGGCATATACATATACACACATGCACACACACCACACACCTATACATGCAGAAAACAAAAGCATAATTCCTTCCCTAAAGCCAGACTTTACCTGACCTAAGAAGTCGTATTTAATGAAACTTACATGCTTATCCACTCTGGAGTGGGTAAGTTTGTACATGTTTTGCATACACTGACACCTGAAAGAAACCCTGTTGAGCTAGGGGCATGACAGATCTCAAACAGATTCTCTTGGGAATAAATATGGAGTTATAAACTATGTCAACATGATCAAGAAAAATTCATGGCCATACAAATGACACTTGAACCCAAGTGAGGTGAACGAGAAGCCACTTAAATGCAATAGGTAGGCTGAGATTAATCTATTACTGTATTACCTTAGCTAGAATAAAATGAGGAGTTAAAATTTTATGGCAGTGCTGGGGATTAAACCTAGATCTTTGTACATGCTAGGCAAGTGCTCTACCACTGAGCTACATTTCCAGTAATTTTTAAATAAATATTTTAATTGTTTTTATTTGAGATGGAGAGAGAGAAGGAGAGAGAAAGAGAAAAAGAATGGGTGTGTCCAGGCCTCTAGCCATTGCAAATGAACTCCAGACGCATGCACCACCTTGTGCATCTGGCTTACATGGGGCCTGGAGAATCGAACCTGTGTCCTTAGGCTTCACAGGCAAGTTCCTTAATCACTAAGGCATCTCTCCAGCCCTTCAGTAATTATTTTTTGGGGATGTTAGTCTATGTAGCCCAAGTTGGCCTTGAACTTGCATGTAATACCGGACAGCTTCAAACTGGCAGTTCTCCTGCCTTAGCCTCCCAAGTGCTGAGATAAAATAGGGGATGTTATTAAAGATGAAAAGCAAATTATGATTTACATGAACCTAGAACTTAATTGCACTTTATATATAAATAAATACCACATACATTTATAGTTTTAATATACAATGATTTTTCCAGGAAAGCAAATCAAATGAAAATTAGGCTTTTTGTTCAAAACTTAACTAAAATGTATTCAACATTTCAGAAAAATTACATCCCCAATAACAGCACTTGTCATTTGCTTTTGAAACACTAATATGATATACCTTCAGTTTGAATGTGTGGTGGTCATACCTATATAGACCTGGACATGTTTAGCCCCTATTTTATGATGTTGAATATGTATGTTAACATGTTTTTTTTTTTTTTTTTTTCCGAGGTAGGGTCTCACTCTAGCTCAGGCTGACCTGGAATTCATTATGGAGTCTCAGGGTGGTCTCGAACTCATGGTGATTCTCCTAACTCTGCCTCCTCAGTGCTGGGATTAAAGGTGTGCACCACCACGCCTGGCCATGTCAACATTTTTATTGAAATCTGAAATTGAAATTTGTTGGGTGTGGTGATGTATGCCTTTAAACCCAGCACTTGGGAGGTTGAAGTAGGAAGATCACTATGAGTTCAAGGACAGCCTCAAAGAAAGAAAGAAAGAAGGGAGGAGGGAGGGAGGGAGGGAAGGAGGGGAGGGAAAGGAAAAGAAAGAAGGAAGGAAGGAAGGAAGGAAGGAAGGAAGGAAGGAAGGAAGGAAAGAAGGAAAGAAGGAAAGAAGGAAAGAAGGAAAAGAAAAGAAGGAAGGAAAGAAAAGGAAAGAAAAGAAAAACAAATAAGAAATGAGAGTGTATGATTCTATCACAAGTAAATGTGTCAAGATATCCACTCTGCCAACATGTTTTTCTGTGTGTGTTCACTAACTTGCATTGAAATGCAGTGTTTCTTTTGTGGAAGCTAATGAGGAAGTAACAAGTGAGGTGTTTCTGCTTTTTACCCACTCTCTTCCTTCTTCCTTTTCATACACTAAATCACTCCTTTTTCTGATGTCTCTTCAGTGTGTGTTTCTCCTTTCATGTAGTTGTAAGGAGTATCTGCATACGGGCCTGAAGGTGTTGCACATGGATTGATGTTCGTTTTTTTTAATTATGAACTTTTCTGTATAAACATATTGTGTGCTCCATCAGGTTATATGTTCAGATCCCCTGTTCCCCACCTGACCCTATCACTGAGGATAATGGTATTCACTGTGGGATCATAAATGCATCAGTCAGTGTCTGGGGTGGGACGGGGGGCAGTGCTTCAGGATGCTCCTTCCCATCCTGTGGCTCTTACAACCTTTCCATCCCTTCTTCCACAATGTTCCCTGAGCCTTGGTGGGCATGTTATATCTCCTTTAGTGTTGAGCTCTCTGCATCCTCTAATTTTCTGCTTTGATGAGTTTTGAATCTCCTCAGTGTCTACCAGCATCTCCTTGGGAAGGTTCTCAAGTGAGCATTGAGAGTAGCACTCATGTCTAATGCATCACTTCCTCTCTGATGTCTACCTGGGCCCTGGCAGATGTAATGGAAGTGGCTTATCTCATGCTAGGCAGTCAATTATATTTTCTTCCTGTATTGATGGATCTTGGTTCTTCCTGATTTTCATTGCCATCTGTAAAAATAAATAAATAAATTATGTATAAACAGATTCTCCAGCCAAAACCAAGAGTGAGAGCAACATGGGTTGAAGGGAATAAACATAGTTATTTAAGAGTCTTTTTGATGGGTATAGATAGTCATTCTTTTTGGCCAAAGACTGGTGGAAGCTTCTCTCTGGATTCTATGACCTTCCTATCCATAGGATTCTGACTTTGTTTTCAGTGCCAGGTATGAGTTCTCGCCCACTGAACAAGCTTTATATTCAGTCAGAGAGCTGTTGATTACCCACATAGGATGTGTGCCACTATTGCACAAGATGTGTACATCTTGTCTGGCTGGTTAGTAGCTTGCAGAATTCCCTGCTTGTTTACACTGTTGGTGACCATTTTCTCCCATTATCATGCATAACACTTTCCAACACTAAGAGGACTAGCCAGCAGGGAACTGGATTTCCTCTAAGTTCTAGAATGACCTCTCAGTGCCCTGGGTCTGTGGCCTGTTCTGTTTCTAGCAATAAGTAATAAGCAATAAGTAACCAAGTGCTTTGGTGATGACTTCCATTGTTTTGGGAACCTAGTGGGTCTCACTGACCATCAGATACTGTGTAAATAATCTAGTTCTGGCATTGGAATTTACCAGCCAGTGCCCATGGCTTTAAGATACAGGTCTCTTCTGCCACAATGACCATCCCCTCCTCCTCTATTAAGGATTCTATCTTTTAGTTTACTATATAGGATGAAGATTTCTATGCCAATGATTCATGCTGTCATTAGTTTTATATATATCCCCCACCCTTCCTTCCTCCTATCCCTTCAAAGACCCTTCTACCACCTGTATTCTGTCCCCCAACTTGCTTATCAAATATCCTTTGCTCTATTCTTATTTCCACTTTCTCCTAGCTTCATTCTAGTTCCATGTCAATGCTCCTGATGCTTACTACCACTTACAATCAACTCAAGCTGTTCCAAGTTTGGAGTCACATATGAGAGAACATGTGGCATTTGTCTTTCTGAGGCTGTGAACCCTCACTTAGTATTATTTTTTTCCAAAAATATCCACTTTTCTTCAAATTTCATTACTTTATTTTTCCTTACTACAAGTAAAATTCCATCGTGTATTTATACCACATATTTATTAACCATTTATCTGTTGATGGGCATCTGGGCTGATTCCAGTTCTTAGCTATCATGAATAGAGTGGCAACAGACATGGCTAAGCAAGTATCTTTGTAGTAAAGTGTAGAGCCTTTAGGGTATATGCCCAGGAGTGGTATAGCTGAATCAAATAGTAGATCTATTTTGGCTTTTTGAGGAGCCTCCATACTGACTTCCACAGTAGTAGTACAAATTTACACTTCCATCAGCAGTGGATGAGGGTTCCCCTTTCCCTATGCTCCCATGAATCCTACACACAGAAGAGATAAACAAATATATACATACACACACACACTTAAGAGGCTACAGAAGGAGAAAAGGTAATGATAAAAATGGGAACAGACATGAAAATATATAAAAATCAAGAAAACATCAAACTTCACAAAGCCCTTAACTTGACAGGGATTAACTCACACCTCACAGATACAACTCTGAACATTAATCAACTCCCCATCAAAAGACATATGTTAACAGGCTGGATAAGAAAAATAGATCCATCCATTTACTGTCTACAAGAAACCCACTTTACCTTTCAAGACAGACACCACCTTGGGGTGAAAAGATGGAAAAAGATATTCCAGTAAAATGGAAAAGACAAACAAGCAGGTGAGGCTATACTATATCTGACAAAATAGACTAAATCAATAGTAATCAAAAGAGATTAAAAAGGCCACTTCGGCCGGCCATGGTGATGCATGTCTTTAAATCCAGCACTCAGGAGGCAGAGGTAGGAGTATCACAGTGAGTTCAATGCCAGCCTGAGAATACAGAGTGAATTCCAGGTCAGCCTGGGCTAGAGTGAGAACCTACCTTGAAAAAAAAAAAAATCACTGCATACTCATCAAGGGAATAATTCACCAAGAGGATATTACAATCATAAACTTACTTGCACCAAACATAGATACAACAAATTTTATAAAGTAAATAAATCCCAATACAATACTAATAGAAGACTTTAATACATCACTATTGTCAATAGACAGATCTAAGCAGAAAATAAACAGAGAAATAATGGAGCTAAACAACATCATAGATCAGTTAGACTTAACAGACATCTACAGTACACTACACCCTAGTTTCACAGAATACACATTCTCAGCAGCTCATGGAAACTTTTCTACAATACATCATAAATTAGGGCATAAAGCATGTCTCCATAAATTCAGGAAAGTTGACATAATTCCTGGCATTATATCTGACAACTATGCAATAAAGCTAGAAATAAACAGAAACAGGAAAATATATAAATTCCTGTAGACTGAACAACTCACTACTAAACAATGAATGGGTCATTGAAGATATCAAAAAGGAACTCAGTAAATTTCTAGAACTGAATAATAATGAAAATACAACATACCAAAACTTATGGGACACAATGAAGACAGTCCTAAGAGGGAAGTTTATAGCACTAAATGCCTATATTACAAAACTAGTTCTCAATAACTTAACCATCCATCTGAAGGCATTGAATGTAATTATTGTACCTTTGGACAGAGCAGCAGGTACTCAAGGATGTGTTGCTGCCAATTCTGTTTGGCAACTCTTTAGTTTGCCAGAGTATGGAGACTTCTCCCAGGTGCAAGCATCATTGAGAACTATGACCTTTCTTACAACACACTGCGCCCCTAACATCCACTCCCAGATGCTGGGGTGTTTCTGTGGTTCCAAGGATTTCCATTGTCCCAAGTGCCTGTAGCAGACAGCTTCAGGTCACTGAGATGAACTTTCACAGTTATGGAGCAAAGGGATTTATTGAAGCTTACAGATCCAGGGGAAGTTTCATAATATCAGAAGAAGCTGGCCTGCCTTCACAGGCCCCGACACAGAGAGAAAAGCCACACCACACAGCACACATTAGGAACTATAGGCAGAACTAGGCACTTTGTATATCTTTAGATTTGAATTTTAAGTCCACCACCACACCTTAGGACTGGGCACCTTCTGCACTCAGGTGGCTGGAAATCCATGAAGTTTTAATAAAATATTGAATCTATTGGGGAGCATTTATTTCAACTACCACATTTTGTCCCTGGCCCCAAAGAAATTTAAAACGATCTCACATTGTAAATTGTACTCAGTCCAATTTTAAAAGTCCTCACAGTTTTTACCAACTTAAGATAGTTCCAAAGTCCCAAGTCTCCTCTGAGATTTAAGATAGTCTCTTTGCTGTAAGTCCTGTAAAATCAAACAAGCTAAATACTTTTAACATATAAAGGCACAGAGTAAACATTTTCAAATGGTATAAGGCATAGTAAAGAGAGTCTAGAATAATGTAAACTCAACAACCATGAAACAGACATCAAACTTTTGTAGTTTAAGTCTGATATAACCAGTGGCTGAAAGTCTCTGGATTTTTTTTTTTTTTTTAATTTTGTCCCTCCAGCTGGAAAGAGTAGCCAGGGAACATTTTTATTCCAGGCCAACAGTGTGCTCCATGGTAGCCCTTGTATAGTCCTGCTATATCCAAAACATCTTTGGGTCTCCATGCAAATCATGGTCCATCTTCCAAAGGCTCTTTCAGCCTATCAAGGTTATTATGCCCTGCCTCATTTCACATCTAAGCAGTGGCTTCTGGAACCATGTGTATTTTATGACCACTCCATGTATTTTTTATGTTTTTAAAACTAATACCAGATGTGTAGGACAGAGCCATATTTTTAATTTAGGGACAAAACCTTGAAAAGCAGGTTTCTTCTCCAGTCAACTCTTTCCCAAAAGAGTTTGTATTTTTATCATAGTTCCCCCCCCCCCAGGCATCCTTTCTATTGTTTTGATGTAAAGCAGTTGGGCCATCTTTTTTAAGATTATTAATTGTTGACAATAGCAGCTTCGGTAACCTAAAAAAACAAGCCTGTAATTTTTAACTTGCTTGAGGTTTCTTAACTTAAAAATCTTAAATCTCTCAGTCCAATTATCTTTAGCCAAGCACATCAATTTATGATCAAATTTTCTGGGCCTGGACAGCAGAACCTAGCCAGCCCTTATGCCAGTAGCTCAGTTCCAACAAAATCCTCTGTAGTTTTTTTTTTTTTTTCCCTTAAAAAGTTCATAAGCCAAGTATCCAAGTTTAACTTTTTCTGCATTAAGCATTTTTAAATTTTCATAAGAATTGTCCATAATATTTGGCTTACTGCTCCAGAAGGTGTCTTTAGTTGTAAGCACCAAGTTAATGTTTGTTTCTCCAAAACAAAAGTTCCAAAAGACCAAAATCCACATTATCAGATTCACTTTACTCTACTTCTGGTACCAAGTTCTGTAGCACACAGCTTCAGGTCTCTGAGATAAACTTTCAGATCAGGCACAGTTATGAAGCAAAGGAATTTATTAAAGCTTACAGGTCCAGGGGAAGTTCCATAATGGCAGAAGAAGCTGGCCTGCCTTCACTGGTCCAGACACAGAGAGAAGAGCCATAAGCCAAAAGCCACACCACACAGCACACTTTAGGAACTCCAGGTAGAACTAGGCACTTTGCAAATCTTTAAATTGGAATATATATATATATAAAATCAGCGAAAAAGTGAGAATGGGCATGCCAGAGCCTCTGGCCACCGCAAACGAACTCCAGACGCATGTGCCACCTTGTGCATCTGGCTTACGTGGGACCTGGAAAATTGAACCTAGCTCCTTAGGCTTCATAGGCATGCACCTTAACCACTAAGCCATCTTTCCAGCCCTAAGTTGGAATTTTAAATCCACTACCATACCTTAGAAGTGAACCCTAAGATCCACCCAGTGACACTTCCACTCAGGTGGCTGGAAATCCAAGAAGTTTTAATAAACTCCCGAATCTATTGGTGGGCATTTATTCAAACTATCACAATGCCCCAGTTTTTTGTATCTAGAAGCATTTGAGAAAATGAGCTTTCTGGTCATTTTAAGAATGCACAGAGGTAAGAATGAAAGATGAATCTATAGTGGGAAACATGCAGGCCCTGAATGAATTGAAAGCCATCTCTTGCTCATTAACAAACTTTCAACCTCAGTTTTCCAATTACAAAGTAGAAATAATAATACTTGTACTGTGTTACTCAGGCCAGAGATCATGGATAATAGATGTAGACTCCCTAGTAGAGTGCCTGGCAAAGAATATCCTTTCAACAGATGGACACAATTATTATCCTTATCATTTGTCTCTGAAATCACTGTTAATGTATACATCTAAAACCACTGAGTTTATTTAGTTACAGGAGTGTTAATAAGGTACTTGATGATTTTTCAACCTTTTATAATTGACTTTGTTCATTGATACATCTGCCCATTAAGCATTGTGATCACATTTCTCACAGCAGAATCCCTAGCACCTGGGACAATGTCTAACAGTACTCAAAAAAATTTTTAAAAGTTTGTTGAATCAATGAACCTAATTTTAATTTTTCCTGTTCCCTTACAGAGGCCACAAGAAGAGAAATACCCTGTTGGGCCATGGCTGCTGGCACTGTTTGTTTTTGTTGTCTGTGGCTCAGGTACAGTATTTAGCTGAACTTACAGCCTATTTTCTTCACTGTTCTTGAAAAACCATGGTTTGTTCACAAACTAAACAAACAACATATTGATCTGGGATTCAAGTTATCACTGCCTTAAACCTTAATCTTAATGGGTTTTTATTTAGTTTCTCTTCCAAATAGGACTAGAGACAGGTGATATACTATCAAATCATAATCATAAAATGGTTGCTCTGAGTAATTAAATGGGTTATATATACTGTCGAGTTCAGGGGCATTGTGCTATGTAGACATAGCCTAAATAGAGCATTTGAAAGAGAAAGTGGAACACCTGTCTGCCCGAGATAAAGCGACATTCCAAAGGCAGGGAGAGGCCTCATGCCTCATGAAAAAGTTCTACAGAGCTCTCAGATAGAACTGAGTCTTTGTCTGGAGCCAGAGATCCGGGTTGCCTGATACTTCCTGGTAGCAAATTCAGAGAGCTGTGTTTCCACACATGGAGATACATGTACACATGCACATATGCATGGGGGAAATAAACAAAAAAGGCATCCTGCAGTTCTAGTTAAATGTTGGTAGTGGGATGCTCACTTTAATTTCTGGTCCCCAAATGCTGAGATTCTGCAGAACTGGGAGAGGAGGGGACTTCTCAGTAGAGAGGCATCGCTTCGGGGACCTCCATCCTCATCCATTATCTCTCTGTTGCTGGGGAAGATGAGAAACTCTTGTCTTCCTAGGTAGGCTTAAGCCCCCCCATCAGGTCATGCTTTTGCCCTAGTAACAAGAAGCCCATCACTAACTACTGAGGGCTCAGCTCCTTTGACATTCAAGAGGTCACTTTCCTAAGGAAACAAAAGCTCTTAGGATAACAAGAGACCTGAAGTACTTGGCAGTATTGGTGCTTATGCTTGTAAGAACCCCCTGGCTTGCAGTCACCATTCAACCTTTATGCCCTGAAGCAGTTATCGGGCTCCGTCTTGTTACACAGATACTAATCTGTGTACTTCCTTATCCCTAGGAATCCCCTGCCCCACCACACAGTGTTTTATATTACTCATGGCTCCCTTCAGAATTTCAAATTATTATACATACTAAGTTATTATCCATTCCCCCACATACAAGAATGCCCAGGGAAGGTAATGTTTATTTCCCATTAGTTTGTAGATCCTGATATGGTACATGGATGTAGTCAATGTGCAGACTGGATGGATGGATGAATCCAGGTATTCTCCATATTATAGATAACATCTACTTGAATTTCTTAGACATAACATAAAACATCATGATATTTATTTTAACATTTTTATTGTCAATTTGTCTATAGTGTCCATAAAATTTTAGAAACATAGAATAACTTACTGATGCTACAATATAGTATACAATATGGTCAGTGACATTGCATGACATATTCAAAGTAGTGTTCTTCATTAGTAATACATAGTTCAAAGACCTATATAAAATCCAAGGAATATGGTACATTATTACAGCATTTCCATCAGTACTCATATAGTCATCTGTGATGAATTTTCTCTGATTTTTCACCCCAAAATGAAAGAAAGCATACAAACCTGTTCCTTTAGTATGCCACAGGGAGCAATTAACCCATATAAAACAATTATGTCTTTAGGCTTTATGACCAGTATGTAGGCTGTTGGATCTTGAACCTTGAGCTTTTTATCTGATGATCCTTCTTTCCCAACTCTGTAATCTCTGAAAGTATATTATACCTCCAAGTCACCGATGAAAGGTCTAGGCTTAGAGAAGCCCATGGAACACAGTAAGCTTCAGCTTGACTTTGGACTTCTAAGCCCCGTATGTCTGGCATGGTACTGGACTTTGGAATGCAAAACTCTTGAGAGCCTGCAGGCACAGCAGCGGCTATGGAGGGAGGTAAACAAGGCAGCTGTCAGGTCCATCCCCAGAAGTGAGCACCCTGTAGTGTCTGCGGATCTGGAAGGCTTGGCCCCATGGATGAGGGACTTCTACCTCACCTCACGTGGGCTGAAGAGAATGCTTCCTACCAGAGCTGCTGTCTGCTGCTTGAGCTGAGTTTGGAAATAAACAGCCAGACAAAGGGTTGAGGAAGGTGACTCCACGAAAGGGAACAAAGCATGACAAAGGGACTGAGGCTTCCCACAGTAAGCTAGGTAGGAAGCTGGTCACAGGATCCCATGCCACTATTGTCCAGGGTCTGAATAGATACAGAGCCAATATGGGTTTCTTTTCTAGCCTCAGGTTGGCAGGAAGGATATTGTAGCCCTCCCCAGGCTGTCCTACAAATAGTCTGCAGGGAAAAAAAAACCAATACTGCCTTTCAGCCTGGCTTTTTCTCAAATCCATGCTGGTTCTCAAACTTCCATCTCTTCCTTTTCAAAAGCTTAGGAACCCTCTCCAAATTATTTGCCCACAATTTTTTCCAGGCTTCTTCATCCATATAGCAGGAACTACTTAAGTCATGTCATTTGTAGACAGCATGTTTCTAGAACTCTTTCAGTACTTGCCCAGGAATCAAGCCCGTTGACTACTCTGGCTTTGTTACCTTTATGATAAGTTTGCCCATGTCCCTGGGATTGGGGCCTGCATGATCTGGAGATTGGATCAGAATGGCTCATGGAATATACCACATTATATACCACACGGCTCCTTATTTTGTTTACTTTTTATTTTTATTAATTAGAAACTTTGTTGTATGGGTAAATCATGTGTTGGTCCCATTCTCTGCCCTGCCCCCATTCCACTGAGGGCCCTCCTCTGTGGTGTTACTGGTATTCATCCTGGGGTGATGGGTTATGAGTTGCAAGAGTAGCAATCAGTCTTTGTGGGGGAGAGCACTCCCTCTGGATATTCCTTTGAATCCTCTGACTCTTACAGTTTTTCTGCCCCCTCTTCAGCTATGTTCCCTGAGCCTTGACAGGTGTATTATAAGTCTACTTTAGTGGTAAGCTCTCAGCAACTTCTGGATTTCTGCTTTGATAGGTTTGCATGTCCTCACTATCTATTGCCATGTCCCTAGTACAGGTTGTCAGGCTAGCTGTGAGAGCAGCACTCATGTTTAACTCACCAATTCCTCTGGTTTCACCTGGACCCTGGCTGAAGTGAAAGTGGTGGCTCATCTCATGATAGGGAATCAGCTGTCTTTTCCTGTCATATTGATGGATTTTGGTTCCCCCAGGTTTTCACTGCCCTCTGTAAAAGAGAAAATAGAGTGAGTCACTGCTCCTTTAAAAAATTTTATTTATTTATTTATTTATTTATTTATTTATTTATTTTTTTGAGAGAGAGAGAGAATGAGGCAGAGAGAGAATGGGCGTGCTAGGGCCTCTAGGCACTGCAAAAAAACTCCAGATGCATGTGTCCCCTTGTGCATCTGGCTTACGTGGGTATTAGGGAATCGAACCTGTCCTTAGGCTTTATAGGCAAATAAATACCTCAACCGCTAAGCCATCTGTCCAGCCCGGCTCCTTTTTTAAGGTGCTGAAAATAAAACTAAAGGACCTCACACATCTAGACAAGCACTGTCCCATTGAGCTCCGGGCTCTGCCCTTCCACTTCACTTTTTTAATGGTGCTCCTCTACCTCACTGGAAGACCATTTTGCTTCCACAAGGAGGCCAAACCCAGGACAGGAGTTGACGTGCTTTCCTTTTACTATCCCTTTGTAAGGTGAGTCCATTATCCCTGAGCATGAGTGGGCCTCGTCCCTTTCAAATCACAACTCAAAATAATGTGCCCACTCTTTCCTTTCTTTTTGCCAATGGTAGTAATTTTTATAAACCTCAACTCAAGCTTGCCATGTTCTCAAAGAAGTATGTCGCTCTTCTCGGTTTGTCCTTGGTCCTGTGCCCTTCCTTCTAGCTTTGTACATGTTCTTTTCTAAGCACGACATGCTATGAAAAACACCATCCCTCCTTTAGCTTTGTCCTGTTGCCACTCCTCTGGGATTAGTCTTAATGCCATTCATCTTTACAGCCTCTCCTTCTTGAGTCTCTCCCCTTGTAGGGTCACAGACCACAAGCTCCTGCCTATCTTTTCTCTACATTTAGAAAGTGATTTCCCAAGTGTTGTGCATGTATCCTGTAAGTACTAGGGTACCAGAAGCCCCCTTTCCTGGTGCACCTGGCTAGTTTCCAACACTGGAGTCCAACACGGAAAAGATGCCCTCCCTCAGTAGCATCCTGCCCTGCTCATCTGCTGTGCTGTGCCTGTGCACCAGAGCTTCTTCCACACAGCCATGCCGCCCGGTCCCTTTCATTTTCTGCCTCTTCTTTGAGAACAATATAGTCCTATTTCACCAAGTTGTAGTGACAGTTCACAGGTACTACTGCCGGCTTTGAGCTCATGGGATTGCTCTTGTGCATGTCTGCACACAGACACAAAGGAAAAGTGATATCTGTCAATGAAGAGGCTGGACATTGATTGGAATCGCCGGAAAGTATCATTGCTTTCATTACTTATTCTATTAGCCCACCTTTCTAATTGATTGGCTGGGTGAAGTGCTTGTTTGAGAAGCCGTGCCAGTGTACTTAGGATAACTAAATATTCAGGTCAGGCAAGTAGCAATGCATACATGACCGATTTTTCTAGCTATCTTATTAGAAAGAATTAGGGCTAGTAGAAAATTGGCATTTAAGTATATGCTGTCTTACTGGCCACCTTCACTCCCTTATGTGTAAAAACAGGTTAACAAATCTATACAAATCCTCTTTACAATATTTAAAAAAACACCTTTAAAATGGGGAGTCACGTGTCGTCAACCTCTCTTTACCGCTGCTTCTCAGCTCCACTCTTTGTGGCCTTTCTCACCCTCTGTACATGTCTTTTATGGAGTTTGGCTTCTAGAGACCCCCCAAGAGAAACACCCACCCAGGAAATGCCATCCCCACACTGAGAAATCATACTAAGCAACAAACCTCCTCGGGCTGCCGAAGGCCACCAGCATCCAAGTCACCAGGCCTGCTCTTGCTTCTTGTTAGATACTTGGCTATAGCCACTAATAACGGTCCGGGGAAAGGAATGTGGGGAGGATTATAGAAATACACACTTGCACTTTCCATGACTGCACAAGATCTCTTAAGCAAGGAACTTCTCAGTAACTGGATAAGAGGCCTCAGAGGCGAGGATGGTATGGAATCTGCCAGATAAAGGTTCAAAGCCTGAATTCACTGGCATCAGCTGAATAACCTTAGACCAGTTAATTGCTCTCTCCATGTTGGTTTTCTTGCCTAGGAAATGGAGATAAGATCCAGGCCTGGTGATGTGTGCTTAATCCCTTCCAATACTTGGGAGGCTAGGCAGGAGGATTACGAGTTTCAGGCCACCCTGATCTGTTTGGCAAGACCCTGTCTCAAAACAAAGGAAGAAAGGACAAAGGAAGAGAGGGAAGAAAGGGGAATGAAAAAGGGAAGGGAAGGGGAAAAGGGAAAAGAAAGCGGTCCTCCAGATGCTGTCTGACTCTGAATGGGCCCACTGCAAGCACCCAATGCAGTCACCATCACCCCCTCATGGAAAATGGCACCGCACTGAGGGGCTGCCAGGCCTGCAGTGGGACTGTCTGTCCTGCATGGAATGCTTAGACTTTCATTGCCTCTCTCCCTCTGAGGAATTTTATTGGCAGATGAGGCCTTTCACATTCCTGATTATCTGAAAGCCATCAGCCTGCCTCTGGTCTGCAAGGATGAATGAGAGCAATTTTCAAGGATAATTCCGTCCTCAGATGATAGGCCAGTAATATTCCCACATAGGACAAGGGAGCGCAGCAACTGACTAAGCCCAGAGTGGCCATTTGTACTTCGAGTGTGAAAAATAAAACGTGTTTCATTTCTTTAACACTATTACTGCTGTTTTGTGTGGTTTTCCTTGTGAGATACAAAACAATAGGGATGGTGTGTTCTTTTGAGACTATCGTCCATCTAGGACATCTCTGGGCCACATCTTGCTTTGTTATGTTCCAGTTTTATCTTTTATTAATTATATGGGTATTGTATGAAACCTAAGATCTGTTTCTCAACAAATAACTGCTCTTAGCCTGAGATTTTGCTAGGCTGGAGCCTGTTGAACTGCTAGATTTGTTTCTCCTTGATCTCCTGTGATCCAGACCCGCACTGAAGCCCAAGGACTTGAAGTCCCCTCTTAGGAGATGCTGCCCTTCTCTCCTCTTTTTACAAAAGCATTACCTTCCATTTCTCCAGAGTGTGGGACATCTGCCACAAAAACAGCTTCTCCTGACGTGCTCAGTCCCAGGTTTCAAAATCTACCCCTTTGGAGAATGATTCAGTGAGTCCTGAAGAGTGCTTGCTATCTTCCCAAGACACTCAGACTTGAAGCCCTTCCTTCCCCAGAACATTAATCAGTCTCATCATGGCTCTTTGTGTCCACAGTCTGAACTCTCATTTTTTGTTGTTGGGGTTTTTGTTGTTGTTGTTGTTTGGTGAGGCTGAAGATTGAAGCCTCTACACTCCACCAACCACTAGGCTACATTGCCAGCCCTCAACTTTTCTCAAGAGCTTTGTCAGAAAGGACTTTTGCACGTTAGGTATCAATTGATTAGTAATGTCTGCCATAAACACAGCATAGGTGCTACAGCCACATCCTCATGTTTGCTATCCCCGGCCTAAACTTTTTATGTTAATGCCATGGTATTCGCAGAACAACTGTGTTCAGTTTTTTAAATAGAATGCTCCCTGAATTCATTCTTTTTCTTGATGTGTTATTCAGACAATTTTCTTAGAGTTACAATTCATGCTTCTGGTGGCCTCATAGTGTTAGCTCTTCGAAGCCTCCACTACAATACTGTACATGGACAGGGAACAGCATTTTGAGGTATTCGCTCTGCTGCAAAGTTGTGTCCCATTTAATCCTTATGCCTCAATTAAGCTTCAGCTGGTATCAGCAGAGCCACCATTTAATTCCCATCGTCTTTTGATTCTCCACTGGCACTTTTTAAACACCACACATACCCCAGCAAGTCCTCAGGCTATTTCTCCCTCATATATTCCTAATTTCAATTTTATTTCTCCTCTCTGGCAGATGCTAATATTCCTTCCCTAATTATAGATTATGAGAATTTTAATGGTTCCCAAAGCCTGAGTATTCTTGATCATCCCCATCAAAGGGAAACCTAGGGGATAGGGTTAACTGGTGACCATTGCCTTCTTCATCCTTCCCTGTATTGTATGAATTTGTCAGTCAGGAAAAAATAAGAGCCCAAAAACGTAAAGGAGTGGTTTTCAGCCTCTTTTCCATTTTGCAGTCTTTGAAAGACTGACTGGGGAATTCTACCAAAACCTTGTAGGGAAATAAATGAGTGGCTGCTGTGGTTGAAGTGGTGGTAGAGGGTTGCTCTATGTGGATTTGTGTATGTATGTGTGTATATGTAGGTTTCTATGTATGCTTGTGTATGTGTGTGTGTCTAGTTTTTGCGTTTGCATAATATATATTCAGGGTATGTGTGTGTAGGCTTCTGTGTCTGTGTGTGAGTGTGTAGCAAGTATTGCCTGTGTTGCTGGATATTCTGATTTTCTCAGCTGTAGAAGAGAAAGGCTTTCTGGGCTCTCTGCCCATCTCATGGGAAATTGGGTCTGTTCTGTGTCCCTACAGAGTTAAGGCCTTTGGGTAAAGAGCCTTCTGTTTATTTAGCACTATCCATCAGACCAGCTTCACTGCTTCTGGGCGGGGCCATTCCTTTGTCAGTTGATAGACTGTGCTCTCCCCCGACTCTCCAGGGACTCCAAGGCGTTGGAGGATGAGGGGAGAGATAGCATGTCATAGGCAGCTCCTTTTTCAGGACAAACTTTTTAGAACAGATGTAAATAAGTGATTCGTGGATGTTCTTGGCAGGGCCTGAATTCTCTGGTGCCCAGCCTCATGTGTCAAGTGTTCCAGCCTTCTCCTGCGGATGCCCTTGAGGATCCTCATTTCTGGAAGGGCTATATCCTCACATTCCTTAAGACTGGCTGTTTTTGTTCAGGATGATGTGGAGGAGGGAAAGAATGGGGTCACTGTGTTTCAGGAACACATGGACAGTCAAAGAACTGCTTCCCTTAGTGCCTTCTATCCCCCGTTTCCTCTGTGACTTCCTGTGGTTACCAGCTTGGCAGTGGTGTGTCTTTCAGCCTAAGTTGAGAAGCCAGAATAGAACCTTTTCAACAATTAGGAAACTCTTTGTGAATTTATGATTGCTCGGTGAAATCTTCCAGGAGTACAAGATTGGAAGACAGTCTGTGTTTTGAGGTAGGTTAGTTCAGAGCCACAAACTGGGCATTTCCACATGTTGCCAGGGTTGTGGGCATAACTGCTAAGAGTTCCAACCTCAGGGCCAGAATCTGGTTCTGTCACCCACTTCCTAGCTGTGTAGCCTTGTCCAACTTGCTTATGTCCACTCTAAGCCTTAGTTCTCCCATTCTTACAAAAGGAAGGGACTGGCTCCTAACTCCTAGCATACTCATGACTCTTCTCCCCAAGGATGAATGTTTAGTATGTAAAATGTTCAGTGATGCTGTGGTGGTGGTTTTGTAACTGTTTGTTGTTACCATAATGCTGTGTCTGCCCCTTCCTCACAGGACCTCCTCCCCCTCCAGCTCCTGGGCGAAGTTCTGATCAACATTCTAAGTATTCACAGGGAAGAAAAGATAATGCTTCTGCGTTTTTTGGTAGCTTTGCTTTGTGACGGTGAGAAAACTTAGAGTGGGGGCCGTAGCTCTGAGACATTAAAGAGCCTGCATGGCCCAGACCAGCTGCACCTGGGTGGGGAGAAGACGGGATCAGGAGATCTGCAGAGAGCCAGGCGTCTCTTCTTTGCTTTCAGAAAGAAGCCCACAGGGACTCAAAACCTGCCCATGCTACTCTGGGTACATGTTTGAGGACTCATTGCAATGCCAAATCCTGCATTCATTTTCTCTTCTAATCACATAAACCCTACAAAGAGGTGGTTACACTCTTTCTCCAGACCATGAGATGGAGGTTTCTAGAAGAAATCAACCAGCATCCTACAGCTAAAACTTGAAACACCTATTCCCCAAACCTTTGAGGCTCCAAACCGTGTCCTCTGTCCTGCGATTTCCCTAAAAGTAGCATGGAGAAAAGGTTTGTCCCTAACTTTAGGTTTGTAGTCCATTACGATGTGTTGAAAGTAGTCCTGTTAGAACAGCCCTTGTATTCTTCTGCCAGAAGCGTGTTTTCTAGACGTTCCAGATGTCTGGTCATTTTGGGCCATTCCCAAATGGAGGGAGCTTTGCTCAGCCACAAGTTACTCTTTTATTGGAACACCAGTATCCCACTTCTCTCCCTCTTTCCTGGACACTTGCTCCAGGGAAGACTTAAACCCATCATGTTTGCAGGTTGGCCACATATACATCTGCCTTTCCTGGAAACTACCAGAACATTCTGGAAACTGACCCCCAGAGGGAGTCACACCAGAGACTGCCAAATGGGGTGCCTGAGGAACTGGACAGACCCAGAGGACCAAAATGGATAGGCTGGAAGAGACGTCTCACCAGCCATCGGCAGGCTCAAGGTGACCAGCAGCTCCAGGTTATGTGCCACAGTGGTGCTGTACCCCCACGAGCACTGAAGGTTGTATAAAGTCTCTTTATGGGGGGAAGGTTCAACTCCTTTAGTGTGGACAGAAGGCATCACATTCTTTGCTAATATCTGCTTTTTAATGGTATTACCTGCCCTCACCAATTTCTGCCTCTCCCCTGTTCTTTCTTCTCTGGAGGAGTTACTAGAAGTTCATCTTGTCTTTGTCTTGCTTTGTATTGCTTTCAGACAGCTTATGGAGCCAACCTTTGTAGTGAATGCCTGTCTCCTAACATTTCTGCATGTCTCTCAGAGGTCTTATACAGTTTTTAAAAACCATCTTTTTCTTAATAAAAAATAACTTCGATGTGTATAGTTGTCTTACCCTCCTAAAGAGTATTGCATTGGCCTGTCTTGACCCCCTCTGTGCGGCAACTCCCCTTGCTCTCTCTTATCACCATGTATTTGTTTACAATAAAAGTGGTTTGCGAAGCCTCTGTTGCCTGGCAGGGTCCTAGCTTCTGACATTTCCTGTGGGATCTTCTGTGCAGTTCCTGTGGCCTTGTGACCCTCCCTTGTCACCCAGGTGGTTACTCCATGGTAAAAGTGGGTTCAGATGACACAGTCCCCAGCCTTGAGGAGTATATAGTTGATAGGCTTGGCAGCTCCTCTAAGGACAGAGCTCTTGGGACATTTGAGTCTAAACGTAGCCATTTGATTTTGACTCAGTTTCCAAAGCAGTCATTTGAGTTTTTAAAATTTTATTTTTCTGTGTTCTTTGCAGTTTTTCACCTCTCATTTGTTCAGTAGCTCTTTACAGAGGATCTGCTTTGTGTCGTGCATGGCCCCACTCTCCTGAAGCTTATGCTTTAGTGGGAAAGAAAAATGAGCTGATCAAGTGTCATCCTAAACCATGTAAAACCCCAACCACAAAAGTCTTTGAAGAGGACTAGCGCTATGGAAGCATCCAGGGGCAGGTGTGCTCTTGGGTAAGTGCTTTCCAGAGAGTCATCTCAGACCAGCAGCCTTAAATCCCTCTGTAGGCTTGCTGGAAACAAGTCGATCACCACCCCACACCCACTGGATCAGAAATTGTGGGGATTATTTATTTTGTTTTTTAAAATGTTTTTATTAATTTTTAAGTTATCATACAAAGTAATGAGTTTCATTGTGGCATTTTCATACACACATGTGATATATTTAATTCTTATTTATCTCCCTTTGCCAAGACCTTACCCCACCTTTGCGTCCTTCCTGCTGGTCCTCTTCCTCCCCTCCAATAGCCACTGTTTGGCTTTCATGTCACGTATTTTCCATTACTTTCACCCTCCTGCTCTCTTAAGATCTCTTCTCCTTTCATGATCCTTTTGCAACTTTTATGATCTACACACACACACAATTTAAATCTAGATTCTACATGAGAGAAAACACTTTTTTTCCTGCATCTGGCTTATTTCACTTAACATAATGATCTCCAGTTCCATTTATTTTCCTGCAAATATCATGAATTCATTTTTCTTCACAGCTGATTGTGTTTGTATATGTACCATGTTGTCTTAATATATTCATCTAGATGATATCTAGTCTGAGTGCACTTCCTCACTATGGTGAATAGTGTGGCAAAAAAAAAAAAAAAGATGTGGGGCTGGGGAGATTGCTCAATGGTTAAAGTCCCTTGCTTTCAAAGCCTGCCAGCTTGGGTTGGTCCAGATTCAGTTCCCTAGGACCCACATAAAGCCAGATGCATACAGTGACACATGTGCCTGGAGTTCCTTTGTGGTGAAAGAGATCCATTCTCTTTCTCTGTCTCTCATTACAAATAAAAAAATACAAATATATTAAAAACATGGATGTTCAAGTATTTCTGTGGTATGTTGACTGGTATGACTGAGTCGCAGGGTACTTGTTGTTTGTTGTTGTGTTTTGAATCTCTCTACTGGCTTCCATAGTGGCTATGCCAACGTGCACTCCCATCGGCAGTGTATAAAGATTCCTCTTTCCCCACATCCTTGGCAGCATTTGCTGTCATTTGTTTTCTTTAGCCATTCTGACTGGGGTGAGATGGAATCTCAAAGTAATTTTAATTTGCATTTGCCTGATGGCTGAGGATATTAAACACTTTCTCAGATGTTTTTGATCATGTTTTTTTTTTTTTTTTTTTTCTTATGGAACTGTCTTGGCTCATTGATTGGATGATTTGTTTTTTTTTTTTTTTTTTTGGTGTTTACTTTTCCTGGTACCTGTGCTTTAACACAGACGATTATGGTGCACACCCGAGTTTGCCTGCTCCAAGGGGCCAAAGAGTCTGAAGAAATAACTGAATTGGGAGGGAAAGAAGGTTTTGGGGTAGGGGAGTGGAAGCGTTTCAGGCAGCAAGTGTAGCCTGTGGCAAGACCAGAGAGCTTTGGAAACCGTAAGTGAAAGAGAGAGAGTCACCAACCACGCAATGAGACAGGTGTATGAGGCCAGAGGAAGCTTGAACACAAGGGCACCACCATGCAACCTTTTCTTATTTAAAAAATAAATCTAGCACCATGTGCAAAAGGGGTTTTAAGAGGAGCAAGAGTACACCAATTGGAGATGATTGGAGGGGTTGTAAGGGAGATGGAGGTGACTTAGGCTAGGTGCCACCTAGGAATGTGGAAAGAATTGTATAGACCACAATTCTTAGGTAAAATCCACAAGGGTTGGTCAGTCAGTTGGAGGGTGAGGAATGGTTCGAGAGCTTTGAGTTCCTGCAGGATGGAGGACAATCACACCAGTTCTGGCAGTGGGGAGAGAGAAGGTTCTGTTGAGTCTGAGGTGTTCTCATGCCACTCAAGTGTAGATAGTAATTAGGGCAGAAAGCAAGAATCTGATGCTCAGAGAAGTCAGGGGTAGAGATTCACATCTGTGGGTCATCAATAGTCGAGTGTCCCTTGACATTGTCAGTCAGGTCAAGTCACCCCAAGAGAAAGAATATAACAGTGAAGCAAGCCAATGGTGCTCATTGAGGAATTTCAATACTCAAGATCAATGGTAGGTGAAGGAAGATAATCTCATGCAACAAGTTTAGAAGAGAGACCCAAGGAGAAGAAACTGGGAGGCTATGACACCCCACAAGCTAAGGGAAGAGGGTTTCAGGAGGGAGTGTCCAGTGTAGAGATGAGGGGAGGGAGGCAAGAGAATGTTGAGGAACATCTGTCACACTGAGGGATGCAAAAATTACTTGTGACTTTAGCAAAAGAAGTCTCAGAGAGTGGGAAAGCAGACACTGGTATGAGGAGCATTGAAGTGAAACAGAAGATAAGAAAACGGGGAGAGTGAATTTGGGCACTAGCTGAGGGGAGGTATGGTGTTGGCCATATTGTCTTGGTTGGCCTGATTGGAACGAAGGTGTTTTTCATGCTAAAGCCTAAGGACTATGTAGTAATTCCCAAGAAGGTTAAAAATCCCAGAGCTATGACCATCTAAAGTCCCCAAGGGCCAGGATCCTAAACAGATGGGCAAGTGCAGAGGCTGTTCACTACGGTAGTTCCTGCTCCTGCAAGGACTTTTCTAAACTGCTCAGAGTCTCGTCCCCGGCCTGTAATTCCTGCCTCCCCTCCCTCTCTTGGCATCTCTCCTTTCTTCTGTCTAGCCTGCCCTCAGCCCCTCTCCTGCAGTCTACTGGGCTGTTTTCTCAGCTTTGTTCACCCACTGTTAAGTTATTAACTTGTCAGGGTCTAGACTCCCTGCTTCCTTTCCCTCTTTGAACTCACTGTTGGCTCCTTTCCTGTTTGCAGTGTGGAAAGTCAGCATTTAGAAGGCGAGGGTTACTCTGTAGGTCAATGTTGGCAGGCACTCAGAATTACAAATAATACAATTGCTGAAAAATGTGGAAGGCTTCTTAAAGACATTGATAGAACTGAAAAAATGAATAATAAACACACCCATCTTTCCACCAGCTTAGATGTCAACTTAAAATAGACTTCAAAAAAAATAATTTTTCCAAGAGGAATTTGTTGTAAAGATCCACCTATGGACACATTGAAAGCCATTCAAGATCTCAATTAGAATCCGAAGTTTAGTTTTATAGCAGACTCAGTGGGCTAGAGAGAGAGCCCAGCAGCTAAAGGCACTGGTCAGCCTAGCTTCCATTCCTCAGCACCCCCCCCCAGAAGCCAGACAGGTGTTCATTTACCACATCAAGAGACCTTGGCATGCCCTTAGACAGACATGTGCACATGCACATATGTAATAAAAAATTTAAAAAATAATAAGAAAGACTCAAATATACACATTGTTTTAATGTAAGTCTTTCTACTCTGAGGCAAACAAATTCCACCTAAAATTCTTTAGATTTGCAGCCGTTCAATAAAGAGCATGAGAAACTTTATCATATCAAACTTCTGAAGTCATGAATTGACCTAATGTGGAATATAATAGACTGAGATCTAGACTTTTCTGTTCAGTGACCTGTATCACATTGATCCTAAAACAAGATTAAAGAACAAGTAACATTTCTGAGCATTAATCATGGGCAAATCTTTTAGATATGTCCCTATATTTTTTCCTTGGGGTCCTTTGAGTTAAATGTGACCCATAGTTTTACAAACAGACAGGAGAGCTTAGGACTGTGCAGTAGTCCCTCAAGCTCATACTGTATAAAGTTGCAGTAAGACATGAGTCCCAGTGTCTTGTTCATGCATGAACAAGCATAGTTGTTATAACAATAACATAGGTTCAGTGTGTCTAATCTGAAAATCCAAAATCCAAATTCCAAAAATCCAGAGTTTTTTGATGCCACAAGTGGAAAATTCCACCCTTGACCTCATGGTATAAGTAGGGCATGTTTTAGTCAAAATGCAAGTACAGGGCTGGAGAAATGGCTTAGCGGTTAAGGCCTTTGCCTGCAAAGCCTGAGGATCCCAATTTGATTCTCCAGGACCCACATAAGCCAGATGCACAAGGGAGTGCACACATCTGGAGTTCATTTGCAGTGGCTAGAGGCCCTGGCACACCCATTCTCCCTCTCCCTCTCTCTCTTTCCCTCTCTGTATTTCAAATAAATAAATAAATAAACAAGAAAAGACCCAAAGAAGCCAAACAACAAAAACAAAAATAAAGCCGGGCATGGTGGCGCAAGCCTTTAATCCCAGCACTCGGGAGGCAGAGGTAAGAGGATCGCCATGAGTTCGAGGCCACGCTGAGACTACAGAGTGAATTCCAGGTCAGCCTGAGCTAGAGTTAGAGACCCTACCTTGAAAAACAAAAACAAAAAAAATGCAAGTACATTTTGTATAAAATATTTGACAAAATTTTCTTCAGGCTCTGTGCATTAAGTAGAAATGAAACAGATGAACTTCATGTTGAGACTTGAGTCCCTTTCCCATAATACCTCATTATACATGCACAAACATTCCCACATGCAAATTTTTAAAAAGTCTGAACATGTCTGGTCCCAAGCTTTTGGGTCAGTGATATTCATCTTGCAGTAATATCAGTAGCTAGACCATGCATCACATTTTCAGTGCGTGAGAACCTCGGGTGTGATATCTCAAAATTTCTGTGACAGTGTTGCGAGTCCTGTGAGGCTCATTCTACAGAACAGGGAACTGCATCAAAGACATCATTATTGTTCGCTCCCACAGTTATTCAGTACTTGTGATTCAGCTCAGTTCCATCTGACTCTCATCTTCCCGCTGTTTATAAAATCATCTTGTTTGTCAAGATGAGGGTGACTCTTTGATCTCAAGAACAAAGTCTAACGCCCAGTGGATATCCGTGGTTCTGGTTTCCCCTCATGCTCTAGAGGACTCGGCTCCTGCCCGGCATTCCTACAGAATGCCGAATGCTTATTTCATCTTTACTCCTTGTCAGCCTTGTTGGGGAGGACAGAAACATTAGGTATTTCTTCAGGCTTATGAGCTTTGATAGAAAACATTTTTATCTGTCTACAGCCACACAAGGACTCAAATTTACCCAAGTAAACCCGTGAGCAGAGCCAGAATGCAATCTCACAAGTTGTTGAACGAACTCCTTCCCTTATCTGTAGCAATCCCCTAAGCACGCACAGAACTATTTGGCTCTAACTTTACACATAATTCTAATGGTCTCTGTTTAAGCTTAGTCTTCAGAACAAAATAACAGAAGAGGGCCCAGTGCACGTGGATGTAACACCAGAGATTAGCGTAAGGAGACAAAACATGATAAGAAACAAGAACAAGAGGCCAGAAGTCCAGGCAGCCAACTCATTGGCTGTCAAATCTTATGTGTCTTCCATAACAATATCACCACAAAGTATGACTGGCTACTGCTTTCACTGTGATATAGAAGTCCCTGAATATTCACAAAGTGACCATCATATCATGCATGGTTGGGTTCTTCAGTAAAGGAAGGTAATGGTGAGCATAGTGTTTCTTCAGAAATGAAGAAGAGCTCCCCAAAATGCATCAGTGCTCTTATCTTCCTCAAGATGTAGCTATCAAACAGATTTCTCCCGGCCCTGTGGTATTTTCTCTTTGTGTTCCTGAAGCACAGTTCCTGACACACAGTAAATGTTGAGTATCCCAAATCCAAAAATCTGAAATCTGAAATGCTTCCAAATCTGAAACTTTTCGAGTGAAGGTGTGACGCCATAAGTGATAACTTCACCATCATGAAATGAACTTGGGGTGTGTGTAAGGTACATAGGAGATGAAAATCACTGTCAGGCATGTATAAAACTCATGTGAGATATAAGTGAATTCCGTGTTGAAATTTGGGTCCCTTCCCCAAGAAATTTCATTATATGTATACAGGTCCAAGCATTTCTGTTCTCAAACATTTCAGACAACAGATACCTTATATGTGTCCACTACCTTTAGGTGATATGATGTCAGATGGCTTATTTCCTGAGAGTTCTGGAGCACCCAGCTTTATTGTGGTCACTTGGGAAGCTAAGTGATATTTTCCAGTAGGGCCTTATGAAGGAGAGAAGGAATAAGACCTCTGACAGCTCAGTGTTTGCTCTGTTTTACACAGAGTTAAATGAGATGACACCCAGCCTTCTTTTAAAAATAAAAAGTGTTCAACTACAGTGATGGTGGTTATGACATGACTGTCTTTATCTACACCAACACTGATCACTATTGAACCCTGGGGAATATGTGAAATAAAATAAAATAAAATAAAATAAAATAAAATAAAACCTCCAGGGACATATTTGAAACCCAATAGCCAGAACTAAGATAGAAGTTACTGAACCAGCTCTCCTCAAGCCAGGGACTCAGGGCTACTTCCCTCCACACACCAGCAGCTCAGCAAGTCAAGGTGAAGCTCTCATTGAGGTAACATTGTCCTGGTTGAGAAGCAGTGCATTTTGGTCCCAAGGAAGGTGGAAGACACATGTATCCAGGGTCATGGGCAGCCAAAGGCCTGCTCCAAGCACCTGGTCTTCCTTTCCACACAGAGCTGGTTGTTTCACAGGTCATGGACATTTTGAAAAGGCAAACTTTGACATGCTTAATGCGTACAGTTTCTGCATGAAAGCACACATCTCTCCCCAGCAGCCACAGAACATACCTAGGGAAGAAGGCCAGGGCGCTCCACCATGCCTGAGAGATTTTGGCTCTAACTCCTGGTGGAATTAGCAGGAGTTATCTGTCAATCCCCAAGGCATCCATCAGCAGCCAGGGCCCAGTTGTATTTGAAGAGTTCACTGACCTCCTGTTAACTTAACCCCTTGTTAGGAAGTATCTAATCAACTCCCAGCTAGCCAGCCAGGGCCAGAGGCAGCAGAAGCAGGACTTTACGTGGGTCAGATTTCCAATGGTGGGCTGTCTGGTGTCTGAGCTGTTTGCTTTCCCTCTCAGCTATCTTCCAGATCATTCAGAGCATAAGGATGGGCATGTGAAAGAAGGCTGGGGCAACAGACGCTGCCATCCTCCTGCTGGTGAGTGGAGGACCACGGAGGCCTTTAGCAAGTATCTATGGGAAGCCAGCGAGCCATGTGCAATAGAAAGGAGGCTCCCCCAGTTGTTCCCTCCCACTTCATGGTGGAAGCCAGACCAAATTGCCTTCTCCCAGGACATCTTCGTGCAGCCATCTCCTCCAGCGGAAAGGACATTCTGCTCTTCTGTTGGCTGGATTGGAAGCCACACAAGGCGTCTGCAGCAGTGCCCTCTCACTGGTTCCCTCCGATTTCACTGATGTGTGCATGTAGCCCTTTTAGTAACCAACCACTTACTTCCTGCCAAAACAATCTCTTCTCTGTCGGGAATTGGTTTTACAAATAAATGTCTTCATTCAACCTTATAACGTGTGGGTTACAGAGAGAAAAAATGAAGTAAAATAACAGAAGAGCTTAAGGGGATGGAATAGGTGGGAACTTGGTTATTCTATGGGGAAAGGGGCAGGGCCTCTGGGGATGTGGAACCAGGTTTAATACGTTCCCCACCAGAGCCTTGATCTCTGAATGAAGCCATGGACAGCTCTAATGACCTTATATTTGTCACACATTTGACTTTAAAAAATATGTATACACACACACACACATATCTGTGTGTATTATATATTATATATAGATAGATAAATAGATATAGATATGCCTTGCTCTGGTTAGCTGCTATCTCTGGTCTGTGTTGGAGCAGCACACACAGATGTTCCACCCCTTTCGGTAAAAACCATCCGCCCTGAGGCCCAGCAGCTGACTCCAGAGTTCTGAGTGGAGCTGAAGCCTACAGCACACTGGGTGGGCAGTGGAGGATTCCTCCTCTCCCTGTGAGCCTTCCCACAACCTGTCAAAGTGTGACACTGCAGAAGTTACAGGAACAGCTCCAGAGATCTCAGACAGGATTTAGGATAGCCATGCAGCTTTAAGCATGTCTGTAGTTACTTAATTACACCTTTGCACTGGCAGGTTTTAAATTTTCTTAATATTGTGAGGGCTTTAAAACAGGAAATGGCAGGAGTAGCCAGGCCTTCTTGAACTATTTAGGGGTGTGTGTTAATTTGCATATTCAAATTAGGTGTTTCAATCACTTGTCTCTTCCAGACCTTTAGTGATATTCTCTTTTTTTTTAATTGCCTAAGGCTATATTCACTTTTTACTTATTTTAAAAATTTTATTGACAACTCCCATAAGCATAGGCAATAAACCACCATAATTCCCTCCCACGACCTCCATTTTCCCCTCCCAATCCACCCTCCATTAAATCCCTTCTTCTTTACAATTAGTCTTTCTACTTAGATGTCATTTTTTCCCTCCTATTATATAGATCTTATGTAGGCAGTATCAGCCACTGTGAGGATATGTATCAAGGATACTTTGTGTCTGGAAGTCATCATTGTAAGCAGACCTTTGGCTTTTTCATTCTTTCTGCCACCTCTGCCATAGTGGTCCCTGAGCCTTGGAGGATGTGATATAGATGTCTCACTCAGTGCCAAATGCTCCACTGCCTCTTCTTCTCAGTGCTATGGAGAGTTTTGCATCATCCCAGAGGTCACCGCCATCTGAAAAGAAAAGCTTCTCTAAACATAAGTGAGAGTAGCATTAAGTTTAGAGGGCAGTTTGGTGGGCATAATATGTGCATATTTAGCCAGACAACAGTAGTTGTTACTCCCCTAGAGTTTATGACCTCCCCACCCATAGGCTTTTGACGTTTTCAGTACCAGGCATGAGTTCCCTCCTGTGGAGTGGGCCTCAAGTCCAGCTAGTTGTTTTCCCCCATAACAGACACGCCACCATTGCACCAGTTGGCACACTTGGCCTGGCTGGCCACCGTAGAGCTTACAGGGTCCATTGCTGGTTAAGACCATTGGTGACTCCTCTCTCCTAAAAAGCTGCATGCTGTTTAGCTCTTTCCAACATCATGAAAGCTACTAGCTCAGCTCCAGCTTGATTCCCAGTGATCTGTAGCCCAGGTATATGGAATATTCAGCAATACGGTCTTACCATCTAGTTCTGGTGGGCAACCAAAAATTTTGGCAATGGTCTATAATGTTTTGGGGACATCTGGGGCCTCCCTGGCCAACAACTCATTAGAAGATATCCTACTCCTGGCTCTGAAATTTTTCTAATAACAATCTATGGCTTCTAGGCACACCATTATCCATCTCCATAGGATACTTCTGTCCAAACTCTCTTATTTCAGAAAGAAAGAAGCAGATAGATAGAGAATGGGCACACAGGGCCTTCAGCTGCTGCAAATGAACTTGAGACGTATGTGCCACCTTGTGCAGCTGCCTTACTTGAGTCCTAGAGAATCAAATCTGGGTCCTTTGGCTTTGGAGGCAAGCACTAAGCATCTCTCCAGTCCTCTTTTTTCTTTTTTAACATATATAATATTGGCTAGCAAACAGGTAGATTTACATATGGCGTATTCATAATACCTTAAATTTCAGTTATCCCTCCTCTTACTTCTCCTCTCCTTCATCCCTTCCTCAGACCTCATTTAGACCATTCCACCTCCAGGATTCTGCCCCTCTACATAGATATATAATATTCTTCCCCTCCCCTCTCCTACCTCCCTCATAGCCTCTTTCTAGTTTCCTGGCCTCTACTACTGACCCTTACTCCAACTCACAAACAAATCTAAACATTTTTGCTGTTTTGTTTTGTTTTGTTTTGTTTTGTTTTGTTTTGTTTTGTTTTGTTTTGTTTGAGGTAGCCCAGGCTGACATGAAACCTTGAACTCACAGCAATCCTCCTGCCTCTCTGCCTCCTGAGTGCTGGGATTAAAGGTGTGTGCCACCATGCTCAGCTACAAGTCTAAACATTTGAAGCTAGGATTCACATATAAGAGAACATGTCATTTGACTTTCTGGGACTAGAACACCTCACTTAGTATAATCCTTTCTAGATCCATCCATTTCCCAAGGCAGTATTCTTGAAGACTTTCTGTCCTTCCACATTCTGAATTCCCCTAACAAAGTCCCCTTCTCCTCTCAGTCCTTCCTATCCCACCAAAGATGCCACAGGACTGCTCCACAGTCAGCAGCCCCAGGGTAGCCTTCCTCCCCTTTTCCTAGCTAGGGCCAGGGGCCTTGCTGGCCTCCAAGAGGTAGAAAAAGGAGCCATGTCTCCAGACTGCCCATCCTGTCTGCCTCCTTCTCTGACTTCCACACTATCTTTGTCTTTCTCCTCTAATGCCTTTTTTGGAGGTGTACCTCCCACCCCTCCACTGAAGCTGTCATCAGTGGGCCAGAGCAGTGCCGTTCATCCTCACTGAACAGAATCTCTCTTTCCTTAATTCGGTTTCCCATAACAACAGTTGAGGGGGTGGTTATCCCCATTGCAAGGAAAAGGAGAGAACCTCAACCAAGGCGAGCTCCAGAGAAACCGGGTGAACCTCCACTGACAGGTGCTGTGTGCTGAGCAGGCTGCCATCCATCAAACTACCCTGATTGTTCCTCCACTCTCAGGCTTTGTAGTCAGCCAAAATTCGATTTCTGTTAGTTTCCATGTAGCCTTCCTGAAGTACTTGCATGTGACACTCTCCCTGGTAACTTCTCCTATCAGTCCTCTGCAAGCAGAGACAAGAGCCACCACAAGTAAATGAGGGTCACTGCTGATTCATGCTACACAGCAGGGACAACAGATATTTCCACTGTGATATGAAGGGAGGAACACTCAGCAGCCCAAAGCACAACATGCCCAGTGACTAATTTTACAGACAAATTACCACTCTAGTTTTTTCTACTGTAACTTTTTATTAATGCTAGTGGCATCTTCTGTAGCTGATTCCATAGGCCACAAGTGAGTTTCAACCCACAGTTTGAAAAACATTGAACATCAGAGGAAATTGAAGCCCTTAACAGTAGGGCCGAGCAGCAGAGCTCTGGGGGTAGGAAAGCTGGAATCCTACTTTGCATCCTGGTGAGAATCTAAAGCCACATCTCAAAGCAGTCAGTCCGCGCTCCTGCACATATAAGAAAGAAACTGCGTGGTGGGGTACTCAGGTATATCAGCAGAACCTGTAGAGAAAGTAGGGGGCCTGTGGATCTGCCGCCCCTTTGACCCACAGAAACCCTGTGACCCGAAACAACTTGGTCAGAAGAAAGTCAAGAAGAGGCTGCTCCATCTTTTTGACTCAAGAGAGCTTGGCCTTTCACTAATCTTGGATTGAGAGAAGCAGTACTCATTTTAGCAGTAGGACAGAATTTGCTGTCATGGTAACAAGGAACACTCAATGGCTCTGCCCAATAGCGTTGACTTCTCTCACGCACACGTCTGGTACAGCCTGGTAGGGCTTTCCTCCAAGGCGTGACTCAGTGACCCACGTCCCACCCACTGCCACCACAAGAGAAGGTCATCTCAGCACAGAAGGAAGGGAAGCGTCCAGAAATGGTGCTGCACTGCCATTCATGACTAGGTCAGCCTAGTCACATGACCCAGCCAACCTGCAAGAAGCCTGGAAACCCCAAGGTGCACGTGGCTGGTGAATTGTTTCTGCTGTTCTCCACTCACTGTCTCCCCTGCATGCTGTGGGACTGTAAGGTCAGTTTTTTAGCCCGTCCTAGTCCTGGGTGCCTTCTAGAGTTTGTACCCCAGTACAGCTCTCAAATGATGGTAGCAGGCTTGCTGTGGGCCACTACTAGGTGATCATGTGATTGATCACCCAGGCCAGGACACTTTCAAGCATGAACCTGAGTATCATTAAGAACTAAAGCACACACGGACATATGGTCAGCCACGCTATGACACATGCACCGACCTAAGGGTATGCAGGTTGAACACAGATAAGCAGTCACTCAAACCTAAGTGCTAGCCCTCCCTATCTGTGCTCTTGGCCATGACCCTGCTTTTGGAAAGGACGCCATCCTATGACAGAAGAGCAAGTTTCGTCTGTTTTTCACTGTTCCACCTAAGACAGACTAGTGCCAGGAATTCAGCAAATAGCTACAGAACACATGCAAACAAAGCACCAGCCCTTTGGTGAGTACATGGTGTTGGCAAGGCTCAAGCTGTAGAAGGCGGAATAGAATGACAAACAGCCCAGGGCCAGGAGTCCAGACCCTGGGTTCTTGCCTCATCTCAATGTGCACATGAGAACATCTGAAGATATTTTTCCCTTCTTGGGGTTGTTGCAGGAAGAAAATGATAGATGTATGCAGCATTGTTTTTAAAAATGGTAACTGGGGGCTGGAGAGATGGCTTAGTGGTTAAGGCATTTGGCTGCAAAGTCAAAGGACCCAGGTTCAATTCCCCAGGGCCCATGTAAGCCAGATGCACAAGGGGCACATGCATCAGGAGTTCATTTGCAGTGGCTGGAGGCCCTGGCACGCCCATTCTCTCTTTGTCTCTCTTCTCTCTATCTCTTTGTGCTTGCAAAGAAATAAATAAAAAAAATTTAAAAAAAAAAACTGTAACTGGGCAGATAAGCACTTGTCTGCAAAAGCATGAGGGCCCTGAGTTTAATTGGTCACATGTGCCTTTAATTCTAGTCCTGTTGGGGGGGAGGGAGTAGAGACCACCAGCGAATCACTGGAGCTCACTAGCCGGCCAGTGTAACCAAAACGCTGCAGCTACGGAGTCTCCCATTAGAGACTCCCTATCAAGGAGCCATGCAGATGAACAATAAAAACCCCTCGGTGTTCTCTGCTGGCCTCCGCACATGTACATACACCATACACACACACCATAAAACACATACTATACACAAGCACTCAACAAAATCCGTGCTGTCTAAGTTATGTATGTACTTATTTGTATGTAATTGCATGTGTAATCATTGTGGGCAATACTATAATGATCTTATAATAATTGCTACTCGGGATAGTCTCTGTGGGCTACAGAGGAAAATCTGCTTCTTGTTCAAGATCCTGCCCAATCTTAGAACAAGCTCTCAGAAGCTAGAATGGCCAAAAGGGAACATCTAAAAACAAGTTTAAGTGTGCACACTATTGCCAGGGCCATCGTGCATTATTCCTGTTAGCATCAGTAATTTCTGAAGATGGAACTTAGGCAAGTTTAGAAAATTGCTAAGGGCTATAGAAGACCAAGGGTGCCTAAGACGCTGCCCAGCTCCTAGCTTCATTCTGACTAGATGTTGCTGTCAAACTTCCCAATGTGTTACAGCCGAGGGGAACATAATATATGCAGCTGACTCCCACTACAGTGGTGATTGAAAACAGATAGGAAAGGGAAAGAGAGAGGGAAGAATAGATGAAGCAATGGAGAAGAAGGAAGGAAGGAAAAGAGAAGAAAAAAAGGAGCTGGAGATCAGAGGTCCTGGGGATCAAATGCACACCACAGGGACCATACTGTGTTGTGTGTAGTGGAATATGCTAAGAGGACAGATCTTGAATTTATTTGAGATCTTCATTTATTTGAGAGAGACAGACAGACAGTATTTGAGAGAGTAGGTGTGCCAAGGCTTCCTGCCTCTGCAAACAAACTCAAAATGCATGTGCCCCCTTGTACATCTGGCTTTACATGGGTACCAGGGATTCGAACCCAGGCCATCAGGATTTGCAAGTAAGCACCTTTAACCACTAAGCCATCTCTCCAGCCCCCTATTTATATTTATTTTTTTGAGATAGGGTCTCTATATAACCTGGATGGCCTTGAACTTGTAACAGTCCTGCCTATACCTCCTGAGTGCTAGGATTACAGGCATGTGCTGCTGTGCCTGGTTTAGCTAGTAATATTTTAATGAACCATTTCTAACCCAGATGAGTTAGAGATGTCGGGAAACAGAGGAGAGTAGAATAAAGGTATCTTTCTGGTGGCAGGACATGAATAGGGCTATCAGAGAGTAAGACTCATCATACATAGCAAAGGGCTGTCACTCTCTGTCAACAGTGACATCTCTGGAGCTCCCCAAGCAAACAGTTCAGTGACTTCCCAGAGTCCAAGTCCCAGGTTCCTAAGGGCTCCAGGAGCATAGTGACGCCTATAGGACTTATCTGGTGTTCTGAATTCTGGCCCCTCCCTCCACAATGGTACTGACTACACAATCCAGCGTCTCTCCTGGGGAAGTGAAGATGGTGCCAGAGCACATGGCAGTTTCAACATAAGAACAACCCAGAATGTATCCCTGAATGTGTCAGACGTACATCTACAAGACTGGCATTTGCCCTTTCTTCAAGAAGCTTACTGGGGAAAATAAAAAGGAGAGTCTATGCTACCCAGGCCCTTCACAGGGAACCACAGGGGGCTTCTACCAGAGAGAAAGCACTGCATTTGGTTCTGGGCCGCTGGGGCTCCTGTCCATGTGTTCTATTTTCCAGCAAATGCAAGAAATAGTGCTCCTGTGAGTTCGAGCTCTTCACTACCAGTGTCACAAAACCTGCATGTTAGCTATGCAGGTGTCACATTAGCCCACTGCCCTAAGAGGGCTGGGGTCTGCCCATTGGAAAGACATGGATCCCCAGTAAAACAAGTCCTCATCCTCCTCAGAGGTCACTCCTCCTCTTCTAGCATCATGTTTTAAGATCACGTGTGTGTGTGTGTGTGTGTGTGTGTGTGTGTGTGTGTGTGTGTGTGTGTTGGAAAAGGCTCCTGCTACTTTCCAACCTAGACTCTTCCCTGGCAGTCAGAGGAAAGTCACTGATGTAATCACCCAGCTTGGGCTGTGCCGCCAGTTGTCATGCACAGGACGTGGCCTTCCCCTGATAGCTAGACCAAGCAACGACAAAATAGTTTGCACATCTTCACAGCAAAAAGGCCACCCTTGGCAGCATTTTCCTAGAAAGACTAGGCGCTGCTTCCTTCCTTCCTTCCTTCCTTCCTTCCTTCCTTCCTTCCTTCTTTCTTTCCTTCCTTTCTTTCTTTTCTTTCTTTCCTTTGTTCTCTCTCTCTCTCTCTCTCTCTCTCTCTCTCTCGTGTGTGTGTGTGTGTGTGTGTGTGTGTGTGTCCTCTGCCATTGCTACTCTATAGCCATCAAAACTACTTATTCTTGGCTTTGAAACGCAGGTTTCTTGCATAACACCAGCACTTCCTCAAGCTTCATCAACCCTGCATCTGGCAGCCCAAGGCATCCTTGGGCTGGTCAGCACCCTCTTCCCAGAGGCAGCCTGGGTGGCCAGTGCTCTCTCTCAACACAAAAGTCTGGAACCCTTTATTCCTCACCACTTGCTGATGACTTCCCACAGCCGTGAGGGTAAGGGACAAATACAGATAGTGGTTATTGCTTTTCTTGGTGCAAAGATGTGTCAGAAGTACAATTAGACTGCTGCCATCCACAGGGGTCAGAAACAGTGCTTAGGACAGGAGTGGACTGGGGCTTGTAAGTACAGTCTTTATTTATTTATTTATTTATTTATTCATTTATTTATTTATTTATTTTGGTTTTTGGTTTTTTGAGGTAAGGTCTTGCTCTAACCCAAGATTACCTGGAATTCACTATGTAGTCTCCAGCTGGCCTCAAATTCACAGCGATCCTCCTACCTCTGCCTCCTGTCCTAGGATTAAAGGCATCGGCCACCATGCCTGGTTCATTGTGGTCTTTTTAATGAGCCCTCCAACTGCCCTCTTGTCAATCTTCATCTAGACACCAAATAAAACATGGGGTTTTAAATATTAACCAAAAAAGTCCCTGATGATGGCTGAAATTGTACATCAAGCCAAATGGTATGTCTTTAAACTTGGCTTGGCCTAGAGCTCCTGGCTAGGTTCAGAGGGAGCTGTATTAGGGAATCCTTGCAGGGTCTGAAATGACAAGGACCCATCCAGGGTCATATGGTTAATCTCACATCTTGTGGAAGAAGCTCCCTTTCTGCTAAGGATGGGCCAAAGCCCAGGTGATGTGGGGGGGCACACTGGACTTGGAAACCTGGCGTGGGAGAGCTGAGCTACAAGACAGCACCTTCAGCAGGATGTCTACACCCCCAGCACGCCATGCCTGTTTCCAAGCAGATTCTCTAAGCTCAGTGTGTAGGCGACTACCAGGAACCAAGACATTATATTCCTTTCTACAATGAAGGCCACAGTATTTAAGTTTGAAAGGATAATGGAAGAAGGCAGGTGAGTAGAGAGAGCTTTACAAGAGAATCATCATCAGACATGGGATCTGTTCCCAGCGCCTGCTTTTGTTAAATTGTGGAGGCTTCAAGAACAAAGTCCTTTTTCTCTACCTCCTACCTCCCCATTCCCTTCCTCCCTTTCTCCCTCCCTCCTTCCCTCCTGCCAAGTCTGCTCCTTTCTGTGTGTGTCTGCCTCAATGATAAGAACCGTGATAGCCGGTCTTGTGTACCAGGAACTCTTCCCAGCACATTAGATCACATAACCTCCAAAACTTGATGGGGAAGGTTTTCTTCGCTTCTCTGCATCACATAGGCCGTCTCTCACTGTTTCTGTCTCTAAGTCACATGTGCATGCATACAAATACAGTGGCACTTCTCTCACACACTCACATTCTGCATTTCGCTCTGTATTTCTGTCACACACAGAAGCACGGGCAATCTACTCCCTAGCAGTAAGTAGAGCCTCTCCTCTGGAGGAGCTGCTTCAGTACAGAGCACCCTCCGTGATGCTCCTGCAAAGTCACCACATCTTTGGAGCCCCCTGTGGGACTCTGTCCTGAGCTGGTGAACATTCACAGCAAGGAAGTGTGCTTTGCAGGCTGTCCACTGGGCAGGACCCCAAGGCTGAGGCTAGATCTCAGCAAGAGTCTGCCCTCTCCTGCTCTGCCCAGAGGGACAGAGACAAAAGGAGAAGCAAAAGAAGACATTGTCCTGTCCCAGTAGCTGGACTTGGTGACAGCAGAGCCTGGATTCTGTCCTGGCCAGGCCACTTCTGACCCTGGGATGTCTGGCAGGCTCTCAGTGGGTTTCTGTTTCTCTCACAGGGAGATAAATTAGGTCTATTTTTTTTTTTAATTTCAGGACAGAACTGTCTTTTCCAACAAAATCAGAGCCACACATTGTGTAAAAATCCATGACAGCAGGGGACGAGGGAATAGATTCTTTTGCCCTCTCCTCCTCAACCCTTTCCAGATTTGCTCAGCTAATAAGCCCAGTGTAGATCCTACACTGGTCCTTATATAGCATCAAGAGAGTCACAGGTTAGTCACAGGCTCCCTGCAGGCCAGGCAAGGTAGCAGAGAGGAGAGAAAGACATGCCAGCAAATCAGTGCCAGATCTTGCCAGGTGTCATGATTATTAGGGACCATGAGCCAAGCACAGTGGACAAAGAAAAGGACCTCAAATGTCTCATCTGCTTCTGGCTGTGGACGCTGAGTACTGAACGAAGGAGCCAAGGAGACACTTCTACAGCCGCTTTCCTAGCAGGATTAGCCACAATAGTCAAGGCAGGGGAGCAACTCAATCCACCAGTCAGCAGCAGATGAATACTCTACAAAACACAGTATATTCATACAGTGGAACATTCAGCCTTAGGCAGGAAGTTCTGGAACACTGAACAACACAGATGAGCCTGAAAGATATTTGCTAAGTGAGACAAGACTGCCTCAATGAGTATAGAGTTCATAGAGATAGAAAGATAGAGGGATGGTAACCACAGGCTGGAAGGAGACGCTGGGCAGTTGTTTAACAGGGGAGAATTTCGGTTTGAGATTATGAAAACATTCAGGAAACAGATCTTGATGATGGTTTCACAACAATGTGAACATACTTATTGGCACAGAACTGTCTATTTAAGCAAGATTAAGGTGGAAATCTTTGTTATCTATAGTTTACCACAATTGAAAATAATAATTCTAAGTGCAGGGTCTTGGGTTGAATCACTCTCTGTAAACTAACAAAAATAATAATCACAATAATAATTATTGTTATTTTGCTGTTAGTACTAGGGATCAGACCCAGGGCCTTACACTTGCTAAGCAAATGCCCTACTGCTAAGCTATATCCCCAGAACTAATCTTTAAAAGCCATTGAGTCTATATGTCAAAAAGAGTGGCCAAAGTTTGGCATGGGATAAGGGAAGAACAATGGTGCTGCACAGACCGCTATAGTTCAGGCTCTGCCTGCCTCTTCCTCTGGGCATGAGAGGTCTGTTCACCATCGTGGGCTCTTCACATATCCTTTCTCCCATCAGATGTGCTCTTCCTTTCCAATCCACTCTGCTCTTTCCTGAAATGTCACCTCCTCCAGGAGCCTTCACTGGCACCACTCCCAACAGGAATGCTCCCGATGCCCACACACATGTGCGCACGCTGCCTGGCACACACCTTTGTGATTCGTGTCTGCACAGCACTTAACCACTGCCCTGCTTCCCCTGCTGGAACACGGAAGTGAGGACAGAGTCTCTGTCTGGTCCATTCCTTCACTCATGCTGAATATGCCAAGTCTGGTAAACTGGTACTGCGTGGGTGAACTGTACAGCCGCCAAGACTCCCTTTGGAATTTGAGATCAAAGCCCCATCTGGCCACACATCCACCTACCTGAATTTGTCTTTTTCCACATTTCTGTCTCAAGAATCTTGCAGGTAAGTGATACCTGGTTAAAGATAGAGTTCATGGAATTGATTCAAAATGGCAGCGAAGAAAAATATCTACGACCATTTTCTCCTTTCTGAAAGTCTTAGGGTGTGACTCTGAGGAGAATGACAAGTTTCAGGTCAAAAGGGGGGACTGGACTTTAGACAACATATAACTTGGTTTTGAAAACAATTGTACAGTTTTACAGTGGATGGTTGACTGGGAGTGAATTAGAACTGCTGAGGGACTAGCAAGTTACAAATGGAGCTCGTAGCCCTGGCAACACAGGCAGGCCCATGTGACCTGGCACTTGGTCAAGCACTGCACATCCCCAGACTGGCAATGTTTCTGCTAAGAAGTAGCTGCGGGTGGCAGCAGGGCACAGAGAGGAAGGTGAGGATCCTTTGACAAGTACCGTGATGAGCAGTCCTCTTCAGACTTGCATGGGAGCCTCTGGGCAAGGCCTACCATTCTCAGACAGGAACTGTGGTGTACCTGAAGCTTAAGTCATTCACACGCAGCCATAGGCTTATGACAACTAATCCCCTGACTCTTAACTTAGGCTAAACCTCTAAAAACAAACAAACAAAAACATTTTTTTGAGTAAGAATTCTATGGAACCTTAAACTAGAATAGCAATCACATCTGATTTTTTAAGGCAGTAAAGCCAGTTTCCACTAAATGCATCACCATCATGACATGATTATACCCACTCTTTGGGTCTTAGCTTTCTAATGCTGGAATGACATGTCTCCAAAATGGAGAGCGTGGTAAATGAAGAGGCCAATGCCTTTTAAGTTATGGGAGAAACTGGCCTGTGGGTGATAAAATCAATATCAAAATGAGACGTTAATTTGAAAATTGAAATGGAGCAGAGTTAATAACACATTGTGTCACACATAGTAAAGGTTAACACTGCTTCATGAAGCTTCTCAAAACACATACATGCATACATATGCACAGATGCACACACTTATAAACGCATGCATGCCACATTGCAATATGAACTATGTGCCATACTGTAAGTCCTAGTTAAAAAAAATCAGAACTTTTTCTCCTAGTCATTTTCCATATAGAATTTAGTATCCTATGTTCAACCAATGTCTCATCATTCCTTAATTCCTGAATTTATTAAGTGCCCACGGTGGCACTGGTGGTCCTAGGCAATAATGCTGAACAGAAGCCTGTGTTCAGTCGGAACCAGGCAGCAACCAGCTGGCAGTCTGAGAAAGGTATGGAGAGCTCAGTAAAGCCAGGGACAGGGAAATCAAGGAGACAAAATAGCCCCTGGGCCCAAAGGGCAGGACAAGGTTGGAGAGAGACATGGGAAGTCTCGGAAGCCACCTTTGTGGAGAACTCGCTGTCAGAGAGGACCACCGCCTTCAGTCCGGTAGGCAGCCAGCTATCAGAAACACCCAGGAAAGCAGCTGGAGAGACAAATGGCTCAGCTCCCATCTCTTGCCCATGAACCATACTGGCCAAGTTCCAGCAGAAGCAGAGAGCTCAGGGGGCGAGTAATGCAGTCAGTCCACATGGGACTAGTGGGGACAGATATGGGTGGCAGATGGATCATAAATTCCAATGAAATCTCTGCCTTCCAGAAACTTCTGTTGGAGGGAAGAAAAGGTTGCCTTCTCCAACCTTGTCTTACTGTTCATGCCTGGAGGCTGCTCTGTCTCCTTAAGTTTCCACATAATCAATAAAGCACAGCAACACAACTTATATTGGAAGAGAGAAATTCATAGAAACTTCTGGAAGAACCTGAGAAGCACTGAATTCTTGAGGAAAGCCAGGGAGGGTTCGAGAAGGCCTGTAGTGAGAGACAATTGCTCTGCCCAGCAACCTTCCCTATGGGGAGCTGCCTCCCTGGTTCCTGTCCTCCACAGAGCCCTAGTAGAGTCCCAAAGCAGAGCCCTTTCCTCCCTGCAAGGTATGCATTTGTATGTGCCCTGTTGCCTGGCCCCAGGGCCCAGAGTCTTCCCTGGGGATCTTCCACTAGTGACAAAATCCGTTTTTCCCTCAGAGTGCAAGATACTGTGAGGACGCAAAGTCGAAATGCATGGCCTCCATCTCCCCACTCCCAGGAGTCAGTGGAAAAAGCAAAGGAAAGAGCAGAGGATCTTTTACTGGGTGCGCTCTCCGTTTAGGCTCCCTTGCATTTTCGGCCTTGTGTTAGTTTTCTGTTACTAGAACAAAAATACCTGAGATGACCAGCTTGCCGAGAGAAGAGGCCTGTTTTGGTTCACAGTTTTGGAACTGTTAGTGCATGACTGACTGGCCCCACTGCTTTGGGCCTGAGATGAGGCAACTCATCATGGTGGGAGAATGCAGAAAACAAATAAACAAACAAAGACCCCCACTCACATCATGGTCAGGAGGCCAAAGAGAAAAAGTGGGAAGGACTAGGACCTAAAATCCCTTTCAAGGACATGTCCCCACTGACCTAAAGACCACCAGTGGTCCCCATCTCATAGCACCACTATGGTGACCACACCTCTACATGGGCCTTTGAGAGGTAGTCAATGTCCAAACTATAGCAAGCCAATACCATATTTGTGCTAATATATTCTCCTTCCACATAAGTGACTTTGAGCTGAGTCTCTGTCCTACTTTACCCTGCAGAAGAAAATGTAGATACAAAAGAGGAAAGATGAGAAAACACTTGGCATGCTGAGGGACCTAATGAGTACTTGACCTGGCCAGAATGCTTGTGAAACATGAGGAGGCTGCAATGGTGGACACAGGGCAGATCATGGAAGTATTGTACAACTGTTTATTAAGAGTTCTAACAAGGAGTTTCAAATGTGCACTTCAGAGAGCTGAGTGGGAAAGGGGTGGTGGGGAACGGTCCTGGAGAAAAGGCTAGGACATAAGACTGGGGGACAACACAGTGAGCACATGGACTCAGCTGGGGACAGCAGAGAACACAAAGCAATACCCAGGTCTAAGAAACATTGACTGAAATAAGAATCTAGAATGACTAGCAAGATTTGGTTTGGGTGACACGGTTGAATGGGACACCATATGGCTTGAGGGTCTCCTCCCCTCCCCATCCACCCTCCCTTAAAAGTATTCGGGGCCTGGAGGGATTGCTGAGTATTTAAAGGTGCTTGCTTGTGCCGGGCGTGGTGGTGCACACCTTTAATCCCAGCACTTGGGAGGCAGAGGTATGAGGATCACCATGAGTTCAAGGCCACCCTGAGATGACATAGTGAATTCCAGGTCAGCCTGAACTAAAGTGAGACCCTACCTCAAAAAAAAAAAAAAAAAAAAAAAAAAAAAGAAAGAAAGAAAAAAGGTGCTTGCTTGCAAAGCCTGATGGCCTGGGTTCCATTCCCCAGTATCGACATAAAGCCAGATGCACTAAAGTGACCCATGTGTCCAAAGTTCATTTGTGACAGCAGGAATCCCTGGCTCACCAATAGTCCCCTGCTTAAATAAATAAATAAATAAATAAATAAATAAATAAAATAGTTTTAAAGTATTCTAAATAACTCCGTCTCCTGTGTAAGAAGACATGGGATTTATTTGGAGTTCAGCCAGTGGGGATGGGGAGAAGGTTAGGGGAAGGCACTGTCATACACTTTTATGAACATAGCCTGTAGGGTGTAATTATTTCCTTACTAGTTATTTTACAGCAATGACTCATGCAATTTAGTCATGCCTCTTGGTATCCATGGATATGGTTCTAGGACCCCATGCTCTGGTAGATACAAAAGTCCATGGTTGCTCAAGTCCCTTATATAAAATAGTTTAGCATTTGTGTATAACTTATACATCTTTCTGAATGCTTAAGTCACCTCTAGATTACTCATGATACCTAATACAAACAAAATGCTACATAGCTAATGCATTGCTTAGGCAATAACCACATAAAAGAGTGCCCATGTTCAGAACAGATGTATTGTTTTTTGCCAAATGCTTTCAATCTGTGGTTGTTTGAGACTGTGGATAAGGATCCTATAAATAAGGAGAGCAAAATGTGCAGGGCCATATGAACCCTAAGTATTTTCTCTCATAAGCTCTGGATTACTTTTTGATGGGCTAAAAAATAGTTTTACAAGTGAATAAATCTTTTAAAACTACCTGCACGGCTGGAGAGATGGCTTAGTGGTTAAGGTGCTTGCCTGTGAAGCCTAAGGACCCAGGTTCGATTCCCCAGTACCCATGTAAGCCAGATACACAATGTGGCGCATGCAGCTGGAGTTTGTTTGCAGTCGCTGAAGGCCCTGATGCACCCATTTTCTCTCTCTCACTCACTGTTTCTCTCAAATAAGTAAATAAATAAAGTTTAAACAAGAAAGAAGGAAAGAGGAAGAGGGAGGAAGGGAGGAAGGAAGGAAGGGAGGGAGGAGGAGGAGGGGGGAGAGGGGAGGGGAGGGAGGGGGAGGGGAGGGAAGGGAAGGGAAGGGAAGGGGAAGGGGAAGGGGAAGGGAAGGGAAGGGAAAGGGAAAGGGGAAGGGAAGGGAAGGGAAGGGAAGGGAAGGAAAGGAAAGGAAAGGAAAGGAAAGGAAAGGAAAGGAAAGGGAAGGAAAGGAAAGGAAAGGAAAGGAAAGGAAAGGAAAGGAAAGGAAAGGAAAGGAAAGGAAAGGAAAGGAAAGGAAAGGAAAGGAAAGGAAAGAATGGAGGCCTACATCACTAAGATTAACACAACTTCCTCACATTTGAGAACTGTGCACTTCCAATCTTTCAAATTCAAGCTATCAGGATATGAAGATTCTTGAACAGGTGAGTGGAAGGTGTATAAAAAGGACATGCTGTCACTGTTTCTAAGCAGATTTTAATCTGGGAGTGGGGCAGAGAGAAGTGGGGAAAGAGGGAAAGGGAGAAGGAGAGAAAGACGTATCTCCGCAGAGCAATCACTACTTGTGAATGAGTGGGGAGGTTGGTGTGACTTCTCCCCATTCCGGACATCCTTCCCATGAGGACCTCCGTACCATCTTCAGAGATCAGCATATCTGCAGGTCTTTACCATGTGAATCTCGCTTGCTGTTTGTCTACACTGTGGATGACTCAGGACTAGTCACTGGCCCTTTACCTTTGTTACCTTTCTCCAAGAATGTGTTCCTTGTATCTGCAGGTTTGTACCTACTCTGCGTTCTCTTTTCTGGGGCTGACCTTTATTTCCTTACAGGAGGTGGTAATGGACAGCAGGCTTTCTCATAGGCCCTGTTGCAAGTTTTAGGTAAATGATCTTAAACCCACTGTTTTCTCCTGCTCCTCTCCAGTAAATTCTTGCTTTCCCCTTTATGTCTGCAGTGACTTTCTTCAGTGAGTCCTGTCTTATGATCATCTTTTTGTTTCTCTTATATCACCATTTATTCAATCAGACCGGCCAGGCCAGGGCTGTGGGGTGTGTCCTTTCTGAATATCCACAGGGATTCTCACAGATCTCAGAACAGGGAGCTAGCAGCAGATCCCTCCATCCCACCCACATCTGCTGAGTACCTCTTCGGCGGCATGCACTCTGAGCAGAAAGGCACAGATCTGGGTACTAGAGAGATGATGGGCGGCAGTTTGAGGCAGGCATAGGCTGCAAAAGAGGTAGGCCCTGCAGAAGGCTTCCAGAGAGCAGTGCTGGCCAACTCATCTCAACTACAGACGCTTCCTAAGGAAGAACTGAGCATGGAGTAGGGGTGACCCAGCAAAAGAGAAAAGAATTCTCCTCCACATCCCCAGGCTGTAGAGGATGAAGGGCTGGTTGAGGTCACGGGGTAGGAGAAGGAGTTTGGACTCTACCTTAGAGCAGCAGGAAGCCATTGACAAATTTAAACCCGAGGCGACAGCATTAGTCTGATCTTAGTTCTACTTTTACCGGCAGTCTGGAAGCATAGCCCACTGCTAACAGCCTTCTCTGAGGGCCTAGGTATGCACTCTGGAGATTCACTTGCCCTTCCTTCATCTTTTTATTCCTTTACTCTCACTTAATTACTCATGTTATTCTCTGGCCATCTCTGTGAGCACCATTGCATGTAGATAAATAAGCCATGTTAGTGCATTTACTTTTATCACAGTGAATTACAAAACACACCGGATCTCCATTTTATGGAGAAGGAAACCAAAGCTCAGGAAAATTGAGAAACTTGTCCAAGGCCTTCGAACCTCTTCATTCATTATTGAAACTTGTTCAATATCTCACTTCCCCGACTGGTTGTAAATATAACAAAGGACGAGGCCAGAGACTGTGCTGTGGTCATGAGAGTGTGGCCCACCCAGGAACTCTAAGAATCCCCTGGGAACAGAAGCTCCCACTTCCTGGCCTGATCCTCCTGCCTTCCACCAAGCTGTCCCCACCCTGCCTGCTGTGATTCCCTGCCTGCTATGGACAGTGCCTTCCTAACCTGCACACAGACATTCTTCTCTTCCCTTTTACCCATAAAGCATCTGAAATCAGACTCCCATTTGGTTGCCTTTGGAACCTGACTTTCAGGGCTGGGAGAACACTCAGTGTGGATTCAGATCTGACTGAAGACTCACATGACAGGGAACTAAGGCTCAGAGAGAGTCAGTGGCTCCCCAAAGTCTCACAACTGATGACAAGCAGGTTTGGATGTAGTGGTTCCCACATGTGCCATGTGGTATTTAGAGTGTCACTTTGTTCCTTTAGAAACAAAAAGAGTACATTTAATCTGACTTGTTCAATATATTTAGATATAGGTGATGAGAATTTTAAACTACTACCCTTAGTCACCATTTTGTTTCAATAGTGGAGCAAAAGAGCATTCTTACTGGCTCAAGGTCCCAGCTATCCCAATCTCCAAGAGTCCCAAATAGTCATAGCACTAGCTAACATGCCTTAAGCAGTCTATGTACACAATCCCATGTCATCCTCACTATAAACTTAATGCCATCCTTGTTTCAAACCTAGTAACACCTATTGGTACTCCTTATCTCAAGAAGAATCTCCAAGGGAGGGCTACAGGGCCATAGCAAATCCAGACCCCCCCTCTCTCCCTCAGAAAGCTGAGGCATAGAGAAGGAAAACAAGTTGTCCATTTGTAGGTGATGGTACCTGAATGGCCCCAGCCACCTGGCTCTGCACCAGGTCCTCTTCTCTAGAACAGCAGTCTGTGAAGCTCAGGTCTGACTAAGAATCTGTCCTCCCTCCCTCTTGAGCTCCAAATCCCAATGGCCAATGTCTACTGGACTTCCCTCAGGTTGTCCCATAACCAACTCAATCTGAAGGCTGCTTCTTGCCCCATACATGGCATAGGATCAATCATTGCTGGGTCTCCCAACTCTTCCTTACCCCTCACATCTTGCCCACCCATCTTATTCGTCATTACATCTCAGATCCACTCCTTCCTTCCACTGACCACCTCACATGGCCAATTTCTCAAGACTGTGCTATAGTGTCAGCTACAGTTCTCTGCTAAGCCCCTTGTCTTCAACCCACCTGGCCAGCCATATCAACATAAAATTCTGAAAGGTATCTGAACACCTGCTACCTGTCCATGTCAGCTCTCTTGGTGTCCCCTCCCCACCCTGCAGGGCCAGCTACTAGCTACCTACCATGTTTCATGTTGCTGAATTCCTAGGATGATCAGCCTTTGGCTGCAAGCCCCTGTTCTAAGACCGGGACAGAGCTGTTTCTCAAGGCTCTGCTTTGAGTCTTTTCTGCTTGGAGCCTCTCCCTCCTGCTTCCTGGCCCTCCTTAGCTCCAACACTCACTATACTCCCTCAGCACTTGCAGCTGTTTGCTTTCCTGTCTTCTCTCAGGCAGCAGAAACTATGTGATGGTCAAAGCTACATGATATATAGAGTATACATACAAAGAAAACCTCATTAGAGGGCTGGAGAGATGGCTTAGCGGTTAAGTGCTTGCCTGTGAAGCCTAAGGACCCTGGTTCGAGGCTCAATTCCCCAGTACCCATGTAAGCGAGATGCACAAGGTGGCACATGCATCTGGAGTTTGTTTGCAGTAGCTGGAGGCCCTGGTGTGCCCATTCTCTCTCTCTCTCTCTCTCTCTCTCTCTCTGCCTCTTTCTCTCTCTGTTGCTCAGAAATAAAAATAAACAAAAAGAAAAGAAAAACTCATTAGATACAGGAAAGAAAGGAAGGACAGAAGGGAGGGAGAAAGAAAGGGAGAAAAGAGACTGTTTGCATATATTCTATTGGGTCAATTTCTCTGGAGAATCCCAGTACAGGCATAAAATCCTGCTGATCTGCTCTGTATGCCTTCCCCCATCAGCCCTTCCCTAGCCACTTACAGACCTTGTGTGGGCTCCTTACTATACCCATGACAGCTCTCCTCCCCACCATCTCCACTCTCATCAAAGCTATGGCCCTCCCTCTTCCCAGCACCACCTGAATGCAGCCTCCATGGAGCCAGGTCATGGGTGTCTCCCTTTGTCCTCCACATCTTACCTCTCTCTTAACCAATTTGGAAAGAACAGTTGGAATATGCCTGTTGATGATGAAGCAGAGGGACCCCAAGGGTCCAGAAGGAAGCCACAAACAATTTACTGTCTCTGATGAAGATGCTTAATAAATATTTAGGGAGTAAAGGCATGAAGGTACTATAAATATTTATACTTAAGATGCAAACAATCTCTGAAAGAAAATTTTGTAAGGCCAAAGCAAAGCCATAGGAATTTCAGACATCTGAAGTTAACAGATGCTAAAAGGCTAAGGTCTTACCTGAATGAGTCTATTTTCTTGTCTAAAGTTGTCTGGTCCCTGCTGACAAATGCTTCAAAGGCTGCCAGCCCTGCCTCTTCCCAGTAAAGGAAGAGGTGAGTGCTGTGCAGTGGGAAGGCCCCAGTAGTCCAGAAGGTAGGAGCTTCCCATGTCCACCGTCCAGCCAGAACAGCAGCCTGAAATGGGTGTCCCTAAGAAATACTGAGGCTCACCCTGTTAACAACCAGGATTCCTGGAGGTATTACTTATACAAAGAAGAGTGTCCAAGGGAGGGCTACAGGGCCGTACCAAACCCAGACCTCTCTCTCTCTCACTTTCTCCTCTCCTTCCTTTATTTCCCTTATTTCTTTCCTTCCCTCCTTCCTTTTATCTTTATGTCCTTCCTATCTTCTTTCCCTTTTTTCTTTTCTTGTAATTTCATTTTATTTATTTTTATAGGTTGTCATTGATTTCACACTGTTAGGTAGTGGATGTAATTGAAAGCACAGCTATTTTCACATTGGTTACAGTTGTGGCAAGTAGTTTAAATCGGTGTTTAAAAATTGCATTAGGGCTGAAGAGATGGCTTAGCAGTTAATGCACTTTCCTGCAAAGCCAAAGAACCCATGTTCAATTCCCTAGGATCCATGTAAGCCAGATGCACAAAAATTGCATTAATTATTAAGACCTGCTACTAGACCATGTTTAATAAATAAGCCTGCATGCTTAGACTAGTTATTCAAATATTATTCTAGGTGTATTTTAAAATAAATGGTCTCTTTATGGTCCTGTATATCTTCATGTTAACTTTAAAACTTTATTGTAAGAGGGGTTCTGTGGGTTTTACTAGATACCAAACAAGTCAAAGGCACGCACACACACACACACAAAAGAAGACTGAGAACCTCAAAGAAAAAAGCTAAATTTGGATTTGTATACAATCAAACCTTCTGTTTTATATTCCCAGAATTTAAAAGGTTTCCCTAATAGTAAAAGGATAATGGTTTTTTGAATATTTTCTTATTTACCTTTTCCATCTATCCATCCAAAAAACATGTATTTGGTGTCTACCAACAGCCAGACAAAATGTGACTCATGAAGGCATCCTTAAAAGACAGTTGCTGACTCTGTCAGGGGAAGGGGGTTTCGGTTCTGAGAAATCAAAGAAAATGAAAATTCAGGTGCTCATTGCTGTGAATTGCAAGGACTTACCCTCCCTAAGGTATAAATTCCATCAGAATAATTAATAGTCCCCCCTGAGCTCTCACCACTGTGACTCCCATTGCACTCTGTCAAAATCCTCCACATCCCTCAACATCCTCCCTGTCATCCTTGCCAGCTGGAGTAAACCTCTCCTTCCTTCCCTCCCTCCCATTTGCAGATTTTAGCACTTCCACTTTTTATTTGCTTTATTCATAGTGTCTGACTTGCCTCTGGGATCCCAAGCCTTCAGGGATTCACTAGAGGAACTTACTCTCCCTTCTGCAATACAGGTTAGTAACACATCTTCACAGGGTTGGTATGAATAAAAGACACTGTCTTAAGGTGCTTAGCACAGTGAGTGCTAGATACGCGTAATAATGAATGGATTCCATTTCCTGTCTCTGGAAGGAAGCTGGATTCAAGCTGGAGCCTAGTTCAACCACTTCGTATCTAGGAAAGTAGATGCCCAGCTCTGCTGGTTTCCTACTGGTCCAGCTACGAAGCAAATAAAACCCAACGGATTGAGAAGCTCTGTTTTCTTCTTTTTAAAAGATTTTATTCATTTATTTATTTGAGAAAGGGAGGGAGAGAGAGAGAGGAATAGAAAGAGGCAGATAGAAGAGGAGGAGAGAGAGAATGGGAGCGCCAGGGCCTCCAGCCACCACCAACGAACTCCAGACGCATGCACCACTTTGTGCATGTGACTTATATGGGTACTGGGGAATCGAACTAGGGTCCTTAGGCTTCATAAGCAAGTGCCTCAACCACTAAGCAATCTCTCCTGCTCTGTTTTCTTCTTTAAGGGCCCAAATCACATAAACTGTTGAATGAGTTAAGCCCACAAAACTTTAAGACTCAGCTGTTAGAATCTTGCTTTTAAATGCAGCCTCAAACATCTGAATCAGGCATGGCCAGGCTGAGAGGTATGGGATTCTGCAGTAGTACAGAGGGTGTGGGGGCGGGACATGAAGCCTGGTCCAAAGTGACCACCCCGGACGACTCAGCAAATGCTGTGACTGTGGGAGGGAGTGCAGATTCAAGGCTCCAGGAACCTGGACCAATACCACAGCATCAGAAGGGATGGCACTTATTTTCTTACAAGACACATCTGAGAGCCGAGGCAGCTCTGGCTAGTGGAACTTCTACGGCCCAGCAACCAACAGATTGTGACATCTGATCTCCGAAGACACCCTGCCAGTGGGATTCCTTAAAGTGGGTTATACTTTACAACTTTAGCAAGCCAGTTCTCACAGAATAATATTTTTCTAAACTACTAAAAAAACAATTCATTCCTCCCACATGGGAATTTGATTATTTTTGTTAACTATGCCAAAAATTATTCTTCCTGTGTCATTTTATAGTCTTTTCAAAGTCAGCCTAAGACTTATCTTTTAAATGAATTCTATCCGTCTAACTAGTACCGCTCCCTGGCTCTAGTATGCTCAATTTGCACTACATTAATCTATTAACCTGTAATTATATTTCTTTGCAACATATTAAACATGTTTGTGTGCCAGATAAAATATTAAACTCAAAAATGTGTCTGAAATATTAATAGAAATTTGTTTTTCTCTCTTACAAGTCCAGACTTGTTTCAGTTGGGGCCATGGAGTCAAGAACTTTGCTCCACTCAGTCATTCAGGAGCCCAGGCTGACAAGATTGGGGCATCCTTCAGCTGCTTTTGCTGGAGGGAAAAGAGCATAGAGGATTGCCCATGGGAAAGTTTTATGAGTCAGGACTAGAAATGACAAGCCTGCCTTTCTGCCTATCTCCTTTGGCTAGAGTTCAATTGCATGGACTGCAGGGGAGTCTGGGATGCACCATCTGCCTAGGAAAAGGAGATTTTCTGGCAAACACATGCCAGTGGGTTCAGATATGCATGTCATCTCACTGTGACAATACACCTTCTCCCTTCCAAAGCAACAGCCCAAAGGTCCACTCATATTCCCTCTTCGCTCCAAGGTCTCCGTGTGAAGCACAGGTATGGACTTGGCTCCCTACAGCCTGGAGATCTAGTGACCACAACCATCTTCTTCTCCATTGACAGGTGTCAACTGTGGAGCTGGGGCACAACAGCAGCAAGAAAACCCCACTGGAAGCTGGGAGGCAAGTGGTTGGCCCCAGTCCTCATCAAGGGGACACCTTGATGAGATCCCTTTACCCTGCAGCAGGGAAGCACTCTAAGTAGACTCTGATTTCTCTTTTTGGGAAGAAATCCTTGACACCTTGTTCTCCAAAGTTCCAGGCTCCCCCCTCTTTGGAGCTTCTTATCCCATGCCACCCATGTCCATGTGTAAAACAGCGTTGAGGAGAATGTTCTTGGGACCCAGACAGCTGTAGACACCCACTCTATACACCTCCAGCATGCTCAGGAGCCTGAGAGTTGTTGAAAGTTTTAACATGGTTCAGGTGTTGTGATTTAAGACTAGATTGGCTTTTTTCCTTGGCAGTAAAACTTCCTCAAAAACTTAGTAGACTTTTCCCTTCATTATAGTCAACCAATGTATCAAGAACAGGACCAAAAATACTTTTGTGCACATGCCTGCATTGTATTTTACTTCCTCTCCCCTGCCTCTCTGTATCAGTGGAACAGGCAGGGACTACCTAGACCGTCAGAAACAAAGGCACACATGGTAGTTGTAACCTTGGTCGAATCTTTCTTGAAGGGATGGAGCACCCTATGTAACTGTAGGCCTGCGTGTTTATTAAACCCAAATCACCAACACCAAGGAAGGTAGGAGAAATAATTTAGTTGCATGTCTGGGTAGAAAGGGAAATGGAATCTAAGATGGCCAATTTGTCCCACTTTGCCTGGGACTTTCCTAGCTTTAGCATTGAATGTCTTACTTCCTGAAACACCTTAAAGTCCCTGGCAAACCAGTGCAGCTGGTCACCCTACAAGACTCAGTCATATTCCTATTTCTTAAGAAAAGACATTAAGCATTCTGTTTCCTTGGTCTACTCGTTTACAGTGACTACAAACCATGTATTCAGGATGTGAACTGAATGCACTTATGAAGCAATAAAGCAGATTTTAATTGAAATCTAGTCTGTTCCTGGAAATTTGTGGCATATGTGATACAATCTTACAGTACGAACATCTGAAAACATAGCCTTGGTCCCTCAGTGAAGTCTGGTAAGAAAAGTGGGGGTAGGGTCATCCTCCTGTGAGCATTTCTGTCCAATTAATAACTTTGCTGTTGTGGAGACACGCTGACCTTGAACTTAAGAAAGATCCTCCTGCCTCAGATTCCAGAGTGCTAGAATTGCAGGCCTGTGCTACCATACTCTGTTAACACAAGCTCTTAAGAGAACTCTCAGCAAGGTGTGGTGGCACTCACCTTTAATCCCAGCACTGAGGAGGCAGATGTAGGAGGATCGCCATGAGTTCAAGCCTACCCTGAGACTATATGATGAATTTCAGGTTAGCTTGGACTAAAGAAAGAATTCCCTGAAGAGGCTGGGAGATGCCTCAGGATAAAGGACCTGAATTTGATCCCTAGCACCCATCCATAATCCGTGCCTTCCTATGACAAGATAGAGGTGGAGTTAGGAAGTGAGAAGGTCAAACAAGAGACCCGTCTCAAACAAGGTGGAAGGCAAGATCCAACACTCAAAGTTCCTCTAACCTTTATACACACACTGTGGCACATGGCTACACATACCCACACACACGTACGTGCACATAGAGTTGTTGTTTTTTAAGATTCCCAGAATCATTTGTCAGTTCATCTAATAAATAACAGCAAAGGAATAATTCAGCTATCACATACAACAAATTTTGCCAGAAAACAAAGTTCCTCATTTGGCTTAATGGCAACTAGTACAGTCCTCAAGGACAAGAACTTTTGACTGTATTTATCTCTGGAAGGTGCGTGATATTGAATAGAGGGTCTCTGAAGACACAAACACACAGCACACCACTCCCCTGTGCCCATAGACTCATGTCTCAAAGGTTTTTCTGAGACTGGGAAGATGACTCCGTGAATAAAGTGCTTGCAGTACCAAAGGAAGACCTGAGCTCAGAATCAAGGCCTGCTGGCTAGCTAGTCTAAGCAATTTGGTGAGCTCTAGTCTCAGCGAGAGACCCTGCTTCAAAAGTAAGGTGCAGAGTGACTGAAGAAGACAGGTGATGGCAACCTCTGGCTTCCACATGCATGTGCACGTGCATGCATACACCCATGCTTACACATATACATACATGCCATACACATATGCAAATGTTTTTTCTGATTTGTTTGGAGCTGAAAAGTGAGCTGCTGCTTAGGCAAGAGCATGCATGTGTCTTGAGATAGAAGATGGGAAGCAGCAGAGGAAACTTGTGGCTTGTGGGCCCATCAGCTGAATAGCTTGTTTGTTTGGTCTGCATGGTATATGGAAGACAGAAATTTCCACACAGTACCCTGGATTTCTAGGTCTTGAAGAGTGGAAACCTCTGGCAGCACTGAGTTGATTTCTGTTTCACATGGGGATGACTATATGGAACAAAAGGCCAGCTGCCCTGTTATGTAGAGCACCTGCTCTCCCACTGCCAGCCCTGCACTTATCCCTGGCTCTCGGTCACTTAAGGAGCTTTGCAATTATATCCAATAGACACTAGTATCTGAAACACTAGGTATAAAGCACAGACCTAGGGTAGGGATGTAGTTCAATGGCAGAGCACTTGGCTAGTAGGTACACAGCACCAAGTTCTATTCCTAGCAGGCACATAACCTTGGGTTCCAATCCCAGTAGGCACATAGCCCTGGGTTCCTAGCACTGAAAAAAAAAAAAAAAAAACCCCAATCAACTTTATATATTTCTCGTTGGCTATTGAACCTTCCAGCAGCTGTTCATTACTAATCCCACCTAATACCAGGTAGGCACTGTTTTACATAGAGCTTCCTCCCATAAAGAAATTAATGACTTAAGATACATATATTCCTTGACTGTATTTGTTTATTTACTGTCACCAATATTATTTTCAAACATGGAAAATTCCAAATTAATCCCTTTTCTAATCCATATCAATGAAAAAACTGTCATTTGGCATTTCTTAGAAGAAATGGTGCATTTCTGTCCTCCTTTTCTTATGTATGTTTTCATAATAAAGCTTAAGCAGCTAACACAATTACCAAATGCTAAATCAAAAGCTATTAGAAAATAAAGCTATTATGACTTTGTTTTTGTGAAAAATAGAAATCCAATATATTAACATAAGGGGACGAAGGTCTCAAAATAAGAATAATGGCTCACTCTTTCTGAGGAGTTGTTCTAAACCCATTGCTATGCTCATAGCCTTCCAGCATTAGCCTTATCAAACCCTTGTGGAGACAGCAAGACTCCATTTCTAAGTAGGAGGAAACACAGATCCACATGTAATCTGCCTGAGGTCAGTTGACTAAGTAACCAGCACAGACAGGCTTAAAATCAAATTAATTTTGGTCCATGAAGTTAAATGAACAAGCACATTAACATGTATACTACTTCCCCCAAAGTTTGAAATAAAATCCAGCGAAGGTGAATGAAGAGAAGCTACCAACCTTAGCAGTACCATGGAGATCTGATCTAATCCTTGTTTTACAAATGGGTTTTCATTGCCATGTTAAGGTTAGCTAGTTCCTAAGGGTGGGCGGCCAGAAGCCTGTGGAGCTCAGGTCCTTCTCTTACAGGCCAGAGCAGCAGCCTTACTGTATGTAAGTTGGCTTCCCAGTTCTATGGGGGGCAAGTTCTCCATTTTCAAGCCACTTTATTTAAGAGAGAAAATTTCATGATCTTAATCATCTTAATGATATTATTACTGTCTGAAGGGTTTGGAATATATCTAAAAGCAGTCCTATTGTCAGGGCCTGGCAGCTCCAACTTCTTACTTTATACAACCTAAAGGACAATAGTGTCTGTCTTGAAATTCGTTTTCATTTTAATTACAGTTATAATTAACTTTTATACATTTCTTGGGAAAATTTAAACCTGATTCTAATTCATGGAATATTCATCACATAATGAAAAGTAAAATTTTGCTTTTAAAGCATGCAAAACTAAAAGTACAGTTTGTAAATTCTGAACATTGGTAATTCGAAACAGAAAGCAAACATTCATTAAAATCATGCAAAATCTCTTCTGTGTCTCCTTCACAGCAAAGCCCTCTGTCCTGTAGGTGATGATGTCATGAACACCCAGTTCTCATACAACATTCCATTCCCCTTAGAAATTATTCCTGCTCCACAGAAGTGTATTACAATTAGTTATACAATAACCCACAGGCCAACAAGGCCTAAGCAGGTCTGTAAGTAAGTAGCAAAATGTCCTTTTAAATCACCTTAATATGCTTAACTATAAGTTAATAATTGTTTTGTAATTACTAAGATGAGGAAAATGCATTAAAACTCATAATTAATCATTCTATTTCACATATAATAATCACATACCAAAGTCTCATGGTAGTTTCATATTTAAAAAAAGAACCAAAGATCTATTTAATAGGAGAGATTAAGATTTTTCAAATTCTCCACAATTACATTAAAAAATGAGATGAAATGGCTAGGGATGTAATTACTACCTAAGTGTCCCTACCATTATCTAACCTTCATTTTAATATGACAAAGGCATTTCCAAGTCCTTTCCACATTATCCAAATGTCTTTATGGCAAATGCCACCAGCCTCCAGTGATAAGTTCATTACTCTAGTACTTCCACTTTATAACACATCCACCCTCAGTGTCCAACACTTCTTTCCTGTAAGCTCTGATGTTTTTCTATCTACCTATCAGTCTCTCACCAGCCTGTTTATTATAGAACTGAAGGAGTCACAAAGTTAAGTATATGCCCTACAAAGACTTAGATAAGCTTTTTGTGTGTGTACACACCGATTCCCATTGGGCCTAAGGGCTGTTGCTGAGGTCCTGGGGAAGATTACAAAGCTAAGATCATCCTGTTCACTCACTCACTGACACCACTGTACCCCATTACTTTAGGATGCCAGAACTTTTATTTTGATACATTTTATAGAACCAACTGGGGTAGATTCCATTAGCTCCAACCTCAAGCCAAGTATATCTAACCCCCAGAATGGTGGTTTTTGTTTGGAAAAAACAACTCTTCAGGGAGCTAGAAACTTACACGACCTTAGGAAAGATGTCCTGATCCAATATGACAGAGTTAAGTGAGTTTCTCTCACTTTCACCTTTCACTCCTACTTGGGACTATAGAGAATAAGGCTCATTCCCCCTCTCAGCTCACTAACACCCAAGATTAACAATCTTCATGGACTTGGGATTTTAAAACCATAGGGAACTGAAGAGATCCTTCTTTCAGTCCCTCTTATTAGCTAGGACAGGGGATGCAACTTGTCCACATCATGCAGTAGAACCAAGCTTTTCCACCGTCTCCTCTCTCATCCCAAAAATATTATGTGGGTTTCCTCTATCATCTACGCTCACACCACAGGCACCATTACTTTGTCCAACCCTTCAACTCCTTTATAGGATCTTACCAGCAAAACTGCTTAAACTTTTATCAGGAAGTACTTATGGAACTGACTATAATTACATGCATTCTGTAATGTGGAAACACTTGTTTATCAACATTTTATATGCTTTATTGAAAGTTGACAAGTACAACAGTTAAATACAGTGACACAACTGTGTAGAGAACATGCACAGAAACGTTTGCATATATAACTACTATACAGGTAATATGCAGAAACCCCTACTGAGAAGTCCATTTTCTTAGAGAACTGATCATTTTTCAAAGTATTTAACCAGCTCAATCAAAAGACTTCAGTGAACAGGAATTTACTTCAGAAGATTCAGCAGCTAGATTTCAGATTACACAAAGTGACTAACGGTGCCAAATTCTTAAAATTTCTTCAGGTGTGGCTTTTGTCGTGGAGCAGTTTTTACGTAGATTTCTATATAAAAGACACTCCACACCTCTTCAAACAGCCAATGAGACATCTAAATTTCAATCTGTACAACCTAAACAGTAGTTATGGTCCTCTACTGTACAAAATAGTTACACTACATACACAAATATACACTAAGCACAACAACCTTCATGTAAGATAGCCTAGGTCCCAGCTACCTGTCACCGTTGTCAACAACAGTTTTCTATCATCAGCTGTTTCAGAAAAGAGGGACAGTACTATGTGTTTTATGAACTTTGGTGACAGTTGTCATTTGTATAATGACTGTGTCCCATCCCCCCCTCATTTCAGTCTCGTCTCTGGCCTCTCAGGGAAGGCCTCACAGGGAAGGAGAGGAGAGCAAAGTCCAGGAGGAGCCCCAGCGCTTCCTGGCCCCATGCAGGGAAGCAGGAGAGCGAACTCTGGGAAGCAGAGTGGGTGGCAGGGAAGGGATAGAAAGGCACAAGGCTCCTCAGCATCCACTAAACCATTCCTCAGATGTCTGTCAAGTTGCACAGGATCCATCCATGCTAGTTCTCTGGTTAACCTTTAATTCACCCAACTAATAATTTCTTCAAGCCAAAAGCATATGAGTGTTTAATACTGGAAAAAAAGAGATAAAGGCATGTGTCAGTCTCACGTCTCTTTTGCAGCTAGCAATGAAATGGGTGGCTTGGCGACTGTGGAGGCGGTCTCTCCCTAGCACATCTTCTTGTCTGTTCAGTTCAGAAAGCAGCAGCCAGTTCTGTGGGGCATAGGAGGCTATGCGGTTGATCCTGAGCCCTGGGACGCTGGCTGGGCAGGGGGCTGTGTGGTCCCCTGTGACTGCGTGGTGGCAGGAGGGGAGCCAGTCTGCAGCTGGGCCTGAAACTGGGCAAGCTGCTCAGGACTGGCCAGTGTCTTCAAGAGATTGTTTTCCTGCTCCAGCTGGGAGTTTTTCTCTATTAGTTCTTTGATTTGTTCTTTCAGAACCTCCACTTCCTCTCTAACGGCATACATCAAATGGCTTTTCACCAGATCCTGAAAGGAAGAGGAAAAGAGTTTTAACTTACTCCTGGACTCCAAATCCATAAAAGCATTACTTTGCATAGTTCTTCCTAACCATTTCCATTCTGCTTTCAAAGAGCATTAAACACACTTGGGGAAGTCAGAATATAGCCATGACTGTACAATATTGAAGTTTAATGCATAAGGGATAAAGCTTTTTCCAAGTCTATGCTTTCTCAGCAGACATTAGCCAGTGATGTAGAGTCTGGTTTCCTATTGAAGATACCAAAATGAGCTAGTCTTCTCCGCGAGGGCCCTGGGGTCCAGGAGCCTGGCTTCCCAGCCCCCAAGTCTCGCTGGAGCACCTCCCTCCCTCTCTCCCTCCCTCGGCACCGGCTGCAGCCAGTTCCTACGAGCATGTTGCCGCATTTTCTTCCCTCCACCCCTACTCCCCCCCCCTTTCGTGATTAAGCTGACATCACAGAAACCTGGGCAGACGTCGTAGCCAATGGGAGCCCGAGTTATTTATAGCTCTGAATTAAAGGTTCAGAGTTTGCCTAGCAACAGTGGGCAGAGAATCCCGTGAGAAGAGCCACAGGCGCTGCTCCAATAACAAAGAACGACCAAGGCGGAAATAAAAAAAAAAAAAAGGGAGAAATCCAGGCACAGGCTGAGAAAACAAAACTTTTCTCCGATTTTCCTTGATTGTGCAGTAGCTCGCACGGTTGGGATCCACTGGGGAGCTGGTTACGTGCGGGCTCCCCGCGGCTTCGGCCTGCCTTCCTCCCAGGGCTCTCAGCTAAAATCTCAGGATCCCTGGGTAAAGCTACATCTCTAAACACACACCCAGCACCAACAGGAGAGGCTGGGGCACTGCCTCCCTACCAAAAAGGGACATCCCAAAGAATCGCGACATTATGTGAAATCTGCCCAGGAAACAAAACCACAGACCCTCAGGCCCCCTTCTCCCTCCAGCCGAGGCAGTATGCGGCTTCTCCATGCGGGCAGCAGTCAGCTAGCAGCGCCTGTATTTCTGCATGTGTGGAGAGCAAGCCCCAGCATCTGAACCCAAGGGATGGACTAGTTCCACCCAAGAAAGCTCGCTTTCTGTGCTGGGTTCTCGTTGTTTAAATAATTTCTTATCAGTACATACCATAGCTTGTTCGATTTTGTTGTCGATAGCTACCACACTTGCACCAGAGGAACTGGAAAAGATAAAAAAAAAAATTTAAAAGAGATCATGAATAAATGGAATTTATCTTACACATCCAAGATAAGGATAAGTCTCTTAGCTCGGTGATGTTCTAAGCATTATATGTTGACTATTCTTTAATGATACAAAATGCATCACACTCCAGAAATACTAGCTATTCTCTTACTAACGAATATCCAAGCATTTCCTTATTTTTATGAGCCACAAAGGGATAAATTACATAATGTGGGAAAGCTTGTTCTCCGGCCAGATCCATGAAGATTAGGCTATTCTGCACATTTCAAAAAGCAGTATGTCACAGTCACCTCTCAGCTATGGACAAAGGAATTCGCCCGGCTATCCGTTACCTGCATTACTACAAGGAGTGAATGTCCAGAAACTAATCCAGCTGACATTTACCTATTGTCAAGTCTCACAGAAGCGTTTTCAGTTCCCAGCAAAGACGACAAGAAAGAAATTGAAAAATGTCTCAGTTGGTAAACTCCTAGATCCATCGCCACTGGTCTACACCATTGGGATTTCATGCAATTGCAGCCAAAAACACCCTCGTGGAAAAAAATCAGAGGGAGCCCTAGCAGCCCTGCCTGAGCCAGATAAAACCGGCTAGCTTTCTGCTGCCAGGGAGCGAGAGCAGATCCCAGCGGTGCTGTGTGGTGCTGTGCGCTGGGCGTGCGGGCGTCTGGGATGGGAAGCCGGCTCGGCTCGCAGGCTCTAGACTAGGGCTCCTTCCCGGGCAACATATAGGTGGCAGCAGCAGCGCCGATTGGCCAGTACCATAGGCGCCCCGCCTCCCTCCCTCCTCCTTGGCCTCCCAGGCTCCCGCCCGCCCGCCAGCCCGCCCGCCTCGGGTGGGCCGCGGGGGGGCTGGGCACGGGCTGTGCGCAATGCCCGGAACGAACGCGGAGGGCTCCCGCAAGCCTGCACGCACGTGCTTACGTTTCTAGGAGTCAGACTCCGTCTCCCGGAGCCGCACCGAGCCCCGCGCCGAGCCGAGCGAGCGAGCAGAGCGCAGAGCGCCCGTCCCCGTGGAGCTTCCGAGTGGCAGCCAGCACCCGGGTGCTACTGGGCATGCTCAGTCCCACCACCTAAGGCGGCGGAGCAAGCGCCAGTGTCTCGATTTCAATTATCAGGTTCTCCATGGCGGAGGTAAAAGGAGGATTTCATGGGCGGCTTTACTTTTAAGAGCGAAAACCTTCCTGCAGGAACACTTTTCTAATGCTAGTGTATTTAGGGAAAATTACATTTGATTTGCTAAGCATATGAAAAACGGAATCTATGTAATCCACTAGATGAAATGCAAATAATTGTCCTCAAAATGTTCCCCAGAGCTGTAAGCCTTACATTCGCATCTCCCTAACGGCACCAATAATTATGCCTCCTTCCATTTATAGCTACAAAAGTCAACCCACAGGTTGAATCCTGAATAGATCTATTTTCAGCCAGTCCCTAAGGCAAACAAGGACTCTGGAAGTCAGTTCTTCTAAGACTCAGTTCTGAGTCTAATTACATCAAAGGGGTAGAAGTAGTCAAGGACATTTTCACAAGCACACAATTGCTTGTTTGCCGTGAACAGAGCCAGTTAAACTTTCAGGACAATCTGGTGGTGGTTGAACAGTGAGGAAGCCAAGCAGATGCTGAGGGCTCACTACCACCTACCTTACCCTGCTCGCTGACAAGACCTAGGCAAAGTGGCTTTACCCCCTGACGAAATTATCTTAATAATTTACATTTTTCCAAAGGTGTATCAGTGAAAGCTATAATTAAATATGCAATAAATATAAGGCCAGAAGTTTGGTGATTCCAAGATAGAAACAGCGCAGTAATTTGAGGAAATTTTAACTTCTACAATACTGCCCTCTAATGGCATAATGATATAAACACACACAAGAAACTACAAAGTACTTGGAATTCTTAGGTAAGTTGTATCATCACAAACAATTCCAACATAAAATTTGACCGCAAAACATAAAGACATCTTCTATTTACACACGTTCAATGCTCTTCCAAAGCAAGTGTTTTCCCTTCCTGAATCTTAGAAGTTGACTCAAGGATAACAGGGGCATTTGGTTTCAGACATTATCTAAAACAATCAGGTGACTACAGTCATGAAGAACAGGATTCTCTTTCCTTATAAAAACTTCAGTGTGGGGCTAGAGGGATGGCTTAGGGGTTTGCCTGCAAAGCCAAAGGACCCTGGTTCGATTCCCCAGAACCCAGGAACATGCGTCTGGAGTTCATTTGCAGTGATTGGAGGCCCTGGCACACCCATTCTCTCTCTCTCTCTCTCTCTGACTTTTTAAAATAAATACTTAAATAAATAAGCTGGGTGTGGTGGTTCATGTCTTTAATCCCAGCACTTGGGAGTTCAAGGCCACCCTGAGACTACATAGTTAATTTCAGGTCAGCCTGGACCAGAGTGAGACCCTACCTCGAAAAACCAAAAAAAATAAATAAGTAAATAAATAAATAAATAAATACTTCAGTATGACTAACTGTATAAAACAATATTCTTTTTTAAGTTTCTGAATGAAATGTATTGTTAGCATATTTTTAATTTATAAAAAATACAGCGTTCTTGAAGGCACTCATTTTCAGTTATAGGAGACAGTCAGTGAAGCTTAAAAATGAGAATGATTTATGCAAACAGGCATGTGGTGCCCAAGTCTGTGACTGCTGACAAGATTATTACTTAGTATAGTTATATTTCTTCACAACAAACTATCCATTACATATTCCAACTGAATACCAACTCCTGAAGGAACTAGTATTAAAGAAAGATCCTACTTAAGCTATGCAAAGGAGCTAAAACAAAGAAACATACCCTCTGAGGTCACATGACAAAATGGATTTAAAATGCCCAGCTGGAGTTTTAAAAGGTTACTGAAATAACTGAATTTTATTTATATTGTTCTTGACATAAATTATGTTTTTTCATCTTTTCTTCTGACTACCCATTGTATAAACAACAGAAGCAAATACAATCCACCACTATCTACCTAAATCCATGTCCCTACTGAAGGACATTGGCTATCTACAATACTTTCTCCTGTAAGTATGTGTGTGTGCGTACACACTTCTGCAGAATTTACAGGGACAAAAAAAGAAGAAACAAAAAAGATTAGAAGTCTAGTGTTTTCATGTTTCATACAAATGTGCTGGATCCCCTGAAGATGGATTTCTATATGAAAGGTGAAGGTAACATTTGAAAACAAAGACAAAGGAAATCCAGGAACACTTCATGGACTGAAGCCATTGGACCAGAAAAGTCCAAAGGACAGATGGCTAGACTTACATCTGAAAGTCCTTTTATTTTCCAAATCAAACATCATGAGTCTAGTGCCATGTCCAAGCTCACCAAAGAAAGTATAAGCCTCCAGGAGAGAACTCCAACCCCTCCTAAAGGCATAAACCTTGCTAGTTATCATCACTGTGCTCTGACAGAGATCAGACCTTTGGACTAGGCCATCTGAAACATGGGAAGAAGCCTGAACATCTCAATTTGCAGCGTTCTGCTACTATATGTGCCTGAATTTTCTGCAATGGTTCCACACCAAACCATTGGATTCAGGTGTGGGGACATAACAGAGCAGGTGCCCAGGCAAAACCTGTGTGTCTCTAAGATGACGTGACGTAGGCAACTTGGTCAGGTAGAGGTCTACCACTTGCCTAAAACGATGTCTATCTCCTCCATCCACACTCCTTATAAATCTAAAAGGACTGCCAAGGAAACAGGCAAAACATGTCACCCTGTACATATGTCACATGATAAAATACTATCCAGCCATAAAAATGAAATCCTATTATTTGCCACAACATGGATAAAACTGGGAGATATTACGTCAAAGAGGCCAAGTGCCACATGGTCTCACATCTAGAAAATCTAAAAATGCAAAGTGTTCTTATCATAAAACAATGTTAATCATATGAAGTGATGCATCTGTTAATTAGCTAGTAACCATTCCATAAAGTACAGTGTGTATGTGTGTGTATTTGAAAGCCGTATTATGCAATGAGTACATATAGTTTTATCTGTTAATTAAAAATATCTAAAATAAACTGAAATACATTCAGAAAAATCAATGACATAAGCAGCAAACACAGCTTTAGCATTGGTTCCTCTTCATGCTGTCAGAACAAGAAATATGTCAGCAGAAGAGAAAGTAGTGGAATCCAACCATATTTTAGGTTGAAAGAGAAAGCTGAAAATATTCTTCCCAAGAGATGGATTACAAGATAAAAGATAGACTGGAAGAATGAATGTAAGAAAGCCAACATCCGAACAGGATGAGTTCCAAAGACAAGAGCAGAGTGAAGGGAATTATCAAAGACATCTTTTAAGAACTGTTGCAGAACATGCAAGGCACACATTTCGCATGAAATGACCATAAATAAAGTCCTACACCAAAGCACATCATCATGACCCTTCTGAAGATAAGGGCTCGCAGATGGGGAAAGCTGGTTACAAACCCAGTAATCACCACCACACACAATGATTTTAATGCTGCCAGAAAACAATGGAGAAAACGTCTTTAAAATTCTGAGGAAAAAGGTTTTGTTAACTGCAATTCTAGGTGTGCAGGGACCAGGGCAGATGCTGATAGGGTGGTGACAGATCTCATGGATCACTGATAAATAAATTTAAATAATAAATTACAAAGGGGTAAAAAAGCTATTTTAGGACTAGAGAAATGGCTTAGCAGTTAAGGCACTTGCCTGCAAAGCTTCACAACTCAAGCAAGATGGTACAATGTGGTGCATGCACATGGAGTTTGTTTGCAGTGGCTAGAGGGCCTAATGCACCCATTCTGTCTGTCTCTGCTTGCAAATAAATAATACTTTAAAAAGCTAATTTACATGGCCACATTTTCAGATTTATTTTACACATTAACTTTATTGGGAAGGTGACAGGAAGAACAACTGTGCAGTGGAAATTGCTAAAAATAGTTACATTGCAATCTACTAAAACTTGACCATACAGTATCTAAAATTGAAATGTCAAAAAATAGGGCTGGAGAGATACTCAGTGGTTAAAGGCTTTTGCTTGTAACTCCTGTGGCCTGGGTTCAGTTCCCCAGTACCAATGTAAAAGCAGATGCACAAAGTGGTGCATGCATTTGGAAAGAGATCCTGGCATGTCCATCCTCTCTTACTCTCTCACTCTCTCATAAATAAATAAACATTTTTAAAACAGAAGAAGCAAAAAATAACAAGGATAATAACTAAAGAGGAAATAAGCATTAAAAGTAGCTGAATCTGAGTAACAGGTTTATGAGTGAAAGGGGAAATGCTGTTTAGGTATGTACATTTATTGCTTGGATTTTGAAAATGAAAACACCTTAGTAAAAGAGAAGTATACAGATACTAAGAGGCATATTGAGTATTTAATTAGACATGCATTAGACAAAACTATCCAAGGCTAGAAAATGAGCCAATCCAAAGTAGCAGGCAGAACAATTTTCAGAAATCATAGAAGGTAGGAAACTACTTCACACTCACTACCACAAGGTTTTGAAAAGTGAAATTCAGCTTCTACAAGCCTGAGTCAGAGGATCTTGTAAGCCTGCAGCATCAAACACTTGCAAGAATATTGCCAAATATGGGGGACATTAGTTCTAGACAGAGTGGTGCCTCGATCCTACGGAGAGCCTTGAAAGCACCAAGCTACTCCCAAGTAAATTTTGTCTCGACACAGAACTCAAGGATATTTAATAAAATAAAACCTCCAATATCCAACATCTCACAATGCATAAAATAAAGAGTACCAGACATACAAACAAATACCAGGGGAATATTACTTATGATGAGGAGCCAATCAATGTTAATGTTCCACATGTGGCAAAGGGGATGGGATTTGTAGACAAGGATATTAAAATGTTATTATAAACTGGGCATAGTGGTACACACCTTTAAATTCAGCACTAGGAAAGCACAGATAAGAGGGATTGCTCTGAGTTTAAGGACAGCCTGGGGCTACACAGGGAATTCAAGGTCAGCCTGGGCTAGAGTGAGACCCTACCTTGAACTCCATCCCCCCCAAAAGTTATTATGTTTTATATGTTCAAAAGGTAAGCAAGACATAACAATACTGAAGATAGGTATGAAATATACAAAAAAAATGCAGATTAAGTACGTTAAAATGAAAAGTATGATATCTGAGAAGGAAACTCGGTGGACGGGATGAGCGCAGCTGCGCAGACAGGCCGAGTTCTGGAGATCTAGAGACTGTTCAGAATACACATGGGGAAAGAGCTGGAGGGACAAAAGAAAGGCGAAGGCAAGGATCACTGAGTTGGGGGCAATTTCAAGAAACCAAATATACGTACAGTGAGATCCCTCAGGAATAGAAAAAGGATAGAAAACTCTTTAAAGAAATAATAGCACTTTCCCCCAAATTTTATTACAACAATAACTCACTCAATGTAATAATCTAAACAAACCCCAAGGCAAGAAAATCCCAGAGAAAACCACAGTGAGTGAAGACAGGTCTGGAATCCAGCCCTGCTAGGTGTGTGGAGAGCAGCTGTGAGCTCTGGCTCTTCATACTTGCTAGTTGTTGATTTTCTACATCCCCCACACCCGCCCTTTCTGCTGAAGTGAGCCAGCTTCTTCTACCATGGTAAACCTTCCCCTGGAATTTATAAGCTTGAAACCCTTTCCTCCCATTAAAAAAAAGAGTATAACCCAACAGGAATATGACCATTGTGCAATACATGCTATGCTCATATAGTAAAGTGCACAATTAATAAAAAATACTCAAAATAGAATACAGACTAGTTGGAAGGAAGGGATTCAGTGAAGGGGGGATTTGGGAGGTGGTGGGAAAGGATTATGATTCTGATATGTTGTCTACATGTTTGGAAATTATCAAAAAGATAAAAATAAAAATTAAAAAAAAAACCCACAGTGAGGCACATAGTCAAGTTAAAGCCAGTCTTGAGAAAATCTGAGAAGTAGCTCAGAAAATAATTTTGCCACACACAGCAACAGATGTTTCCACCCAGACTCTAGCTGGAAACAGTGCGGGGCAGAAGACAGTTCAGCAGCATCTTTATATTTCTGAAATAAAAAGAAATGGTCTCAGCAGATCTACACATAATGGCAAACTGCTTCTCCACAGAGAGGTAAAGGCAATGCAGTGAATAAATGGAGCTAGAACACCCCATGGCAAAAGTCAAAATCAAACAACCATAAACTTCATCTGTTCCTCAAACCACATGAAACATTGGCTTCAACTATATCACAGCTAAATGTACAATCCAAAACTGTAAGAACTATAAGGCATTGAGAACTGAAAACTCAACAGCAAGAAAATGAACAGTCCAATGAAAGAAATGGGCAAAACACTTGACCAAAGCACTACTGCCAGAGATAACCCAAAGGCCAATGTATTAATGATTAGTCACTGCAGAAACGCACACTAAAGCCACAAGATACCATTATACAACACATATTAGAAGGGCTAAAAGAAGACATGAAACCGTCTGAAACCTTACAATGTCCAACACAAATGAGGCAGAGCAACTGGAATGCTCCCAGGACAACTGTGGAACAGAACAGTAAGACTGCTTGTGAAAGAGAGCTTTTTTATATAAATATATAGTTGCTTATAATCTGCAATTTCCATTAAATTCAGAAATCCCAGAAAAACAAAAACATGTTATCCCCAAATCTACACATGAATATTTAGAATGGCTTTATCATAAATCCATACCAAACTGGAAACAACCCAACTGGTAAATGGCTGAACAAACTATGGCTCAAGCCAGGCACAATGACACATGCCTTTAATCCCAGCACTCAGAAGGCAAAGATAGGAGGTTGGCCGTGTTTTCAAGACTACCCTCAGACTATATAGTGAATTCCAGGTCAGTCTGGGCTAGAGCGAGACCCTACCTCGAAAAACTGAAAACTAAAATAGAATAAAATAAAGTAACAATGGCCCAGATAACCAATGGAAAGTACTACTCAGTAGTAAAAAGAAATTAACTACCAACCCACATAACTATGTGACAGCATGAATAAATCTCAAATCTACCATGGGATGTGGACAACGCCTATGGAGATAGGATCCCATTTACATGATAGTCAAGCAAAGACAAAACTGTAGGGCAGAAGACAGATCCAAAGTTGCCAGAGCCCTGGGTAGAACAGGCTTCCATGACTGAGCAGTTTTCTCCCTCAGTGGTGATGGTGGGACACCTACTGTGCTTTATAAGTTTTGTAGAAGTGAGCACTAAGAAAGCAGCCTTTACTGCACTTGAGTTATACTTTTTTTTCAAAATGGTTCCCTATAGGTAGCAGACTAGAAAGAATGAAACAATAACAAAACAAGGAAATACTATTTTTTCCAACTAATTTTAGTTGATTTTAATCTGTGCATATGTTGGTTTTATTACAGAAACAAAAATATTTTCCCATTGTAACCATCTTTAAATATCCACTTCAGCAGGGCCAAGCATCTTCATATTGTTGTGAAATATCTCCCAAAGTTCCCCTTGCAGACCTGAAATTATCTCTTAAATAACTCTCCATTTTCCCTTGCTCCCACTGCCTCAAAACCATGATCCTACTTTTCTGTTCTATAAATCTGACTTCATATCTGTACAAGTATGATTATGACTCAAAACTTTTTGATTCAACTGAATTCTTTATTCTTTCCGTTTCATATTAGATTTCTGTTAGCATTAAAGAAAAAGTTAACAAAGCTTTCAGAAAAATATGGTTGGTATCAGAGATGGAGAACAGATGGCCACCAAAAATCAGACCCAGAAAGGTAACTTACTCTGTACAAATATGCTGACACAGTCATATTTTTGGAACAATGAAAAATCCTTGACCTAATGTAAAGCCCAAGCTGTAATTTATAGTAATCATAATTACCACAGCATCCCATGCAAAGGAAAATACATGTTTTAACCAGCTATGGGCATGCTGAATATTAAAAAGAATATATCCAAACCCTAGTTTTTTTGGAAACAAGATAAAACACAAGTTTTCCTAGAGCCTTCACTGGAAGTCACTGAAAATATCTTAAAACAGTCTTCAAAAACTGGTGACTTGGCTGTCTGTGGTGGCAGTTTGGGCTATATACTGAGACTGCCTCAAATTCTATTCTTTTGAGTCTATATATGTATCTATTGGCTTGTGTGTGCATGCATGTGTAGGCCAGAGGAGAACTTTGGGTGCCATTGTCTATTGTTCATCCATGACTTTCTTGAGACAGGGTGTCTCTCCCTCAACCTGAAGCTGTGGTTTTTGGTCAGTGAACCCAGTTTCCACCCACTGCAGGTTAGCGTTACAGACATGCATAGCCACATTCAGCTTATGTGGGTTCTGGGGAGAATTCAGGTTCTCAGGCCCTCCTAGATCCTCATGCATAGGTGGAATGTACTCTTAACCACAGAGCCAACTGTCCTCAGCCCCAATTTTTATTTTCTTAAGAAAAAGTTTTTCGGTTATACTTTTATAGGAATTTTGATACCTGAAAAGAGTATTTAATAAACACTACCTATGATAAGTATTTTTAGCTGAAATTTAAGTTCTAATAGCAAGTGAATTTTCATTGAATCTTAATTACAAACTTACAATCACCTTGCAAGTTAACATTCCTAACATTTTTCTTGCCTACATTAAAATTTTCTAAAACTTTTCCTTAATATCAGAGCTCATATACTTGGACCATACTACACAGTTTAAGTAGGTTAGGAGATCTTTGTCACCTACAAAGTTATGCAAGAGATTCCAGTTCAAGTTCACAGAACATAAACTAGATTTAAAGTACTGTATTAAAGAAAAAATACACTTCATTGGGAGTTACAACAAATGTTTTATATAGAAGACATGACATTAATAGGATCATCAGTCTACAATTGTTCAGTTTTGCTTTTTTCATTCTAAGAATTTTTTTTTTTTTCCAGAGAACTACAGCTAGTTAGTCACACTTAAATCGTGTGTCCACACTTGACCAGAGGCCTCACTCATACGTTAAGTTTGAACATATTTCCAGTCCTTCTTGTAAGTTATCTTGGTGCTTACTCCACTGGCTTGTTTGGCTTGTTTTTTTTTTTTTTTTTTTTTTTGAGGTAGGGTCTCACTCTAGTCCAGGCTGAACTGGAACTCACTCCACAGCTCTAGGCTGGCCTCAAATTCATGCTGATCCTCCTACCTCAGCCTCCTAAATGCTGGGATTAAAGGTGTGTGCCACCATACCTGGCTTGTTTTAAACATTTTAAATACCTGAAATAAATTACAGAATTTCCTAAGACTAGAGGTATTCTGGTTAGTAATCAAAACATGTGGTCAGATGAAAATCAAAATTAATAATATGAATGCAATCCACAATAAGAAAACTAATTTTTCTCAATAAAGAGGCTAGCCAATCTGTAAAGATTTGATTTATTATTTCCAAGTCCCAATGAAAGGAACTGAGTAACTTACAAATTTTGTTTTCGACTATGTTCCTTTAAGCTACCTTACTACAAAACTGAACAACATATTTGTGAAATGTAATATTGAGAAACAGTACTGAAGTTGATTATTTCAGACTGTTAAACTCTGTATTAAATGGTTGCATCTTAGTTATTTATATGGATCATTGGTCCAATAACATAAAAATAAGAGAACTGCATCTGGATATTTATCTTATCCAATGTTTAGAGATAAATGGTTAACCTTTCTCCCCATTATTTCTGCAGGCAAGTCCCTGTTGATATTGAAATCTGATGGAAATTCAAGTGCCACTTCTTCCAAGTGACTACATAAAGAGAATGCTGAAGGCCGTCACTACATGGCACACTGAAATGACTCTTTCATTCACCAATTCTGGCACACTTCCAAAATATCCCCAACAATCCAGCTTTATTTCTGTCTAGGATGCTGGGAGCCATGGATTGGACATAAGCAAATGTACACATAAGCAGCAACATTACAGTCAACAGACTCTAAAAATTGAAAATGGCAGACATAGTAAGGCTGGCGATGCCCCAGCCACATCACCCTTCTGGGCCCATGGCGGAAGCCTGAACACGTAAAGTGAAATAAAAACCTACTAAAAAGGACGTAAACCAAGGACTTGGATACATGCCTCCAACAGACCTAAAAATGTCTATTTTGTAACGTCAATTGTTCTGTGACCATATGAGGTGAATCATAGGATTTGAGTTTTAAATTCTCATTTTGCTTCACCATCAAAGCTGCTGAGCTGGTGGTTAGTCTGCAGAAGTGGTGACTGAGGTATGCTGCCACTCTGGCTTCCATAAACCCAATACCGGTGTTAAGAGAGTCGTAAACACAAATAATTAATCCAAGTTGAGAATTATAAAAACCTAACAAAATGCTATTATATTCTTTTATTTAAATATAATTGCTTATTTGTACATACCTATGCCATAAGACATAGGGTTTTCTGTAAATATATACTGCCCCCTGTTTTCTCTCCCTGAACCAAGTTATTCTAAGATTACTGCTATGTTAGGAACAATTTGTTGTACTCACATAGCTACCTGCAAATGCCTGTTTTTCTTTGCCTCATTTTCTAAGTCTAAGAGCGTATCTTCAAGCTGAAAGCCTCAGAACGTCCCTGACTTGTTCTAAAGACCATGAACAGGCTTCATTCCAAGGCATGCTGCAATGAGGAGAGCAGTGAAGCTTGTACCTCTCAATGGCTCTAGGTGACAGAATTCATATGTTTCCTTTTTTTCCCCATTTTCCCTCTTCATGAGAATAATTATTCGACAGCCAAGTTTCTCCTTCAGTTTTATCAATGGCATAGTCTGAAAGTCAGGAGCCAGCAAAAAAAAGGCATCAAAGATTGAGAAGCTCAGCAGCAATGTACACACAAAGAAGTGGTCTAATAGTGGCTTCCTATTTCAAGAACCTCATGAAGTCTCCTATCAAAGATGACTATTTCCACTTTACTTTTATATTGCTATGGAAAATAGATGATGAGTTACCTTTATACTCCAAAGATAGTTCCTTTAAGCTAATTAATTAATGATAAATTCCTTAAGACAATAACAATGCTAACAAGTACAGAAATAAGAAACAGCTTGAACTAAATTAACAAATTTTCTATGCAGACTGGATGGAATACTTGAGGACATTATACTCAATCCCTTGGTGACCTTGAAATAGTCATGTGCAATCAACTGAACAGTTCTATTTGCAAAAGTAAAGATAAATTTAAGGATAATGCATTGCTACTGAATGTCTAATACTGAACAGCTTAGGTCAGCATTGACACTCCAGAAAAGACAACTCTGCCATCATGGTGTATTTAATGAATACCTCTGCCTTCACAAAGGACACACTTCTACACTATAGCCTCTGGAACCAGCTGTGTGGTTTAAATGATGCCTAACAAGGTGGTTTCTCCCACTCTCTGATTTACCCAGAATTTTAGAGCTAAAAACAGATCCTAGAGATCATTTGGTTCTAGTAGCCTTATTCTGTAGGTTTAGAAATGAAGGCTCGATGGCTGGCGCTGTAGCTCAGTGGTGGTATACTTGCCTAGCGTGCACAAGGACCTGGATTTCATCCCTAGCACCACAAAAAGGGGGTGGGGGAGTAATGGGGAGACAGAGAAAGAGGGAAGGGGAAAAAGGAGAAGAGAGAGAGGAAGGAAGGAAGGAAGGAAGGAACCCATGAAAATAGAAATGAAGGCTCAGACATGTGTCCAGGATTTCCAAATTGTGGGAGAGGGCATAGAAACACCTTTCTTAGGTCCCCATCCCTCCTTGGTTCCTAAACCATAATTTCCACTGCCTAGGATGACCAGTCACTTCACTTTGTAGAACCAGTTTCTTCTGCCAGATGTAGCATGTTGGGTTACTCATAACAACTTCCACTCATTCACATATCTGCAGGCCTGGGAGTTCTCCTGCCTTCCCTCCCACAAGCCAGTCCCGTCAGTTCTGTTTCCTAAATATTTCCCTTCCCTCCTGGTTTCCTTTCTTTCATTTCCCTTCCATTTCCTGTTCTCTTGTACATTAGTGTGACTTTACAAGTTTCACATCCCATTGCTACCTAGCCTGCATGAATCCCTTTTGTGAAGACTCTTGCTCATCTTAATGACCAGTTTCTATTACATGGCCTACAAGGCTGGACAGCCTGCCTTAACCTTTTCCCTTTTTACTGCTTTTCTCTGCATCTCCCACCATTACTAACAACTTCCTACTCCAGCCACACTCAGCTTCTGAAAGGCATCAACTGAGGATGCTGTTGAGCCTAAAGTCCCTGCTCCTTCCTTCATGTTCTCATTCTTAATTAAATGAGTAAGTGAAATAATGAATGCCTGAAGAACTAATGTATAGAAATTTTAATTACAGTTTCTATCTTTCTACCTGAGATGTAGTATATTGACCATTTCTTTTACAGTAGTTAGCAAAAAGTTTAAGTGCTAAAAAGTGATCCTATGATCATTCAAGTTTTTGTAAATTTTCATTTCCCTCTTCATTGGCCTAGGTTGCACCACTCATTACTTTATTCCGTTCACTCTGTTGTATTTTTTACCCTTACTATTGACTAGGAGAGAATATCAGCAAGGTCAGAATCGCCTAGAGATGATGTAGAAGGAGGGCTGAAGAGATAGCTTAGTGTTTAAGGCATATGCCTGTGAAGCCTAAGGATCCAGGTTCGATTCTCCAGGTCCCACCTAAGCTAGATGCACATGGTGGCACATGCATATGGAGTTTGTTTGCTGTGGCTAGAGGCCCTGTTGCACCCATTCTCCCTCTCTCTGTCTCTAATAAATAAAATAAAATTAGAAGAGATGATGTAGAAGGAGCTCCAAGATGATGACACTGGAAGTCAGGACCCATGGGGAACACTGCACTACCACAGGGCTTCTCAAAGTGACAGTGCTATTTGAGCCATTTCTCCTTGCACTTCTGGCCACACACCTTAGGGACATAACCCACTTTCCTTATTTATACAGTAACATTCTCTCAGGCCCTTCTCATTCAATAAAGCATGTTTTAGAAGTCTAGACCAGAAATTTTAGATCTATGTAGTCTCAGGCTGGCCTCAAATTCATAATGATCCTCCTACCTCAGCCTCCCAAGAGCTGGAATTAAAGGCGTGTACCACCATGTCTGGCAAAATTCCAGATCTATATGCAGGGATTTAACCAAAGCATATTAGAGATGAGAGGATAAAGAATTCATAAAGTAAAGCCACCCCATCCATCTCAATGGTATCACAGAATGTGCCTACAAATGCCCATTTTACTGTTGAAGAAACTACCTGGGAGACTGTCTAGAGACCAAAGCAGAGTCTGCTGCAGCAGAAGCCAGACATCTGGAGCAGGGTCTGGAACGAGTCTAGAGTGGAGATGGTCAGCTACTGATGGGACAGGATATGGGGCAGGCTAGGGTGAGCCTTGGTGGCAGCTAGTTTTGCAGCCTAGGGAAGTGCCCTGAAGGCACTGGGAGAAAGTTTTGGCAATGAGCAAGGCTTACCAAAGACACAGAGGCATGGCTATACTCTGGCTCATTACAGTAGGGATGGGCCTAAGAAGGATTTCAAACAGTGATGTCATAAGCCCTACAAGTCCTTTGGAGAGTCCTCAAGAGCCGCTAGAAAGGCCCAAAAGATATTGAAAGCAATAAGTATCCAAGAGCGTGAGTGAAATTACCCCAGGAATATATCTGGGAAGGAACAGTGGAGCCCAGAAATCAAATGTGACTGGACAGGAGAGAGATGGAAACATACTGCTGCTGTTTACTGAGGAGAGTGAGGGAAGCCCATGAGAGACAAACAAGGTCTAGCCCCGAGTGCAGGGTGCAGACTTTCCCTCCCTCTAAGGGAGATAAGTGGGCAAGAAGAGATTCAATGCTTACATGAAAATCATGTTTCAAAATGGAAAGAACTTTTTTTTTTAAGTCTAACAGGCAATTAGGATGGCCAAAATTTACAAAATAATGGAAATGTTTGACGAGATGGTAAAGAAGCCTTCCACCAGTCTGATTCAATGGGACACAGTTAGCAATACTTACCATGGTATTTTTCATCACAATGAATTGAGTCATTACCATACATAAGCAGCTTGTAGGAGGACACAGAAAAATGCAGCAGAAAGTTACCAGCTGAAGGTCACCTGGAAGATGAGGCCAAGTCAAGAAGGGACTGACAGGACCTGACTGAGGTACACGGGTCTAAGCCAAATCATACCCATGGGTGTGCAGTGGCCCCCAATGTCCATCTCAGGCCAACAGGTCACAAAGAAGCTCTGTAGTAAATGTTCTAAGAAGTGATTAGTTAATAGAAGTGTCTTAAGAAATAAGGCCATTTAAATAACCAGCAGCCCTTGAAGTTACAGAACTAAACTGAGATACTGTAAAGTAGCCTGCTATATAGCAAAAAGGATTCCCATGGACAAAGCTGGTAGTAATTATAAAAGAATCAAACTGCGACATAGTCCTAACTCCCAACATGTTGAGACTTCTCAGTAAACTCTTATATATACAGTCTCCATTTAATCTGAGGCAGTGCATTATTTATTCAATAAGGAACAACATGGACAGAAGTTTCTGCCCTGAGGGAACTTACATAAAATGGAGTTGAAAAATCAAATGTGGCTAGTATAAGTATATCCATGGTGTGTGACACAGTGACAAGGACTGCAGAGATCAAGAATATAGGTTGGGAAGGAAAGAGCAGAAAGAATAGGAATTTTAATCTCTAAGGAAGGCCTCCCTGAAGACAGGTTCTGAGCAAAGATCTGAGGGAAATGGGTTAGTCATAGAAGAACTCTGCAATCAGACCAGCAAAAAGGATATGCATCACAGATACTCAGGGGTTTCTAAAAAGTCAAGCTAGCATAAAGCCTCATAGTAATGGTGGAGGAAAGAACAAAATAATTCAAGAATTTCCTAGATCTACAGATCAGGCTTTTAAAAATTAACAGAGCCTATCATGTATAATTTGTTTTATTTATTTGAGAGAGACAGAGAGAGGAGAGAGAGAAAATGGACACACTAGGGCTTCTAGCCACTGCAAATGAACTCCAGATCATGTGCCACTTTTGCGCATCTTGTTTATGTGAGTACTGGGGCATAGAACCTGGGTCCTTAAGCTTCACAGGCAAGTGCCTTAACTGCTAAGCCATCTCTCCTGCCCTACAGTTTGTTTTTTATAAAGTTTTTCTTTGGAAAATGAAAGTTTGTTCTAACCTAGTTTTTATATACATACATACAGAGAGAGAGAGAGAGAGAGTGAGAGAGAGACAAATATAAGCACAATGTGACATTGAGCATTTGGTTATATAAGGATTTCAGCAGCCAGGAATCCAAGAACACAAGAAACAGCACCCAGTTGAACCAAGCCTGTAAAGAAATGAAAATGTGTATCTCCAACATTTACTAGCTACCTCACGTAGCAAGTGCATTTGTCACCCCACAAATGCTAACTTTTCTAGATTAAAAAGCACTGATACAGCATCCCAAAGCTGGCCCATTGCTCTGTTTCAAAAACAGCATGTAAGACATGCAAAAGTAAAGTAATGAAAAGCCAGAGAAAGTGTATCTGAAAGAGATATGGGGTATCTCCCCTGGAACAGACTTAAAGGAATCTACTCTGCATGCCAGCATGATACATCCAAATATGAAGATGTCTGTTGCTAGAGCAATTTCAAGTGTTGCAAAGTCATTAAGAATAACTGCCACAGAAAAAGAAGATATGGAAAGAATGTAGAGAGTACACATTGACAAGTAGACAGCCAAACAAACAAACAAACAAACAAAAAAAACCCCAAAACATGAGCTCACAAGTAACATTTCCATAGAAAAAAACACTATCTATATAAAGATCAGAAAATGCCAAAAACCGCTTCTTTTAATGCTAGTGGTAGCTGATTCAGTAATTTCAAACATTTCTACATTCCAAAGCCTTCAGCTGTGGAGTGAGGCAAGAACACAGATAAGAAAATGAATGCAAATGAGTTTCCAGAAGTATATGGAAAACAGTTAAAGAAGGTGGTTACAGAGCCAAGGAGAAGGCCCAGCAGTTAAGAATATTTGCCACTTAATCATGAGGGCCTCTCGGGCCGGACACCAAATTTCACTCCTTAGAACCCATGTAAAAAGGTGGGCATAGTCATGCATGTCTGTAACCCCGGTCCGTGGGGGATGGAGACTGGAGAATGGCTGATAAATAGCAGCTCTGGGTTGAAGGAGAGACTCCATCTCAAGGAAAGAAATATACAGGTAAGCAAAAAGAGAAGGACACTTAACATTCTTCTCTGGCCTTCACCTGCATGTGCCTAAGTCTTGGGTATCTAAACACACATGCTTATACCACATATCACATACACTAAACATGTGTACATGCAAAAAAGTGGTTACATATTGGATCTACATATGAAAGCACAAAAGACGGAAGAGCCAAAACAGTCTTAAGTAAAAAGAGCAATGCTGGAAGCATCACAATACTTGATCTCAAATTATACTACAGAGCTATAGTAACAAACACAGCATGATAATGACACAAAAACAGATGTTTAGACCAATGGAATAGAAGAGAGGATCACCTACAGTTGCTTTAAATTTTTGAAAAAAATATCAATGACATTCATTGGAGAAAAGACAGCCTTTTCAACTAATGGTACTGGGAAAACTGGATTTCCACATATATAAGCATGAAGTTAGATCCATATCTCTTACACTGAACAAAAATCAATTCAAAACTGATCAAAACATTAGTGTAAGACCTGAACATTTGAAACTGCTACACAAAAACATAGGGAAATCACTTTAAGATACAAGTATAAGTGAGGACTTTTTGAAAAGGACTCCAATAGCAAAGAAAACAATTCAAAGAACTGACCAATGAGACTGAATGAAATTAAAAGCTTCTGCCTCAGCAAAGGAAACAATCAGCAGACTGGACAGACAGCCTACAAGATGGGAGAAAATCTTTTTCAATTCTACAATTGACAGGGGATTAATATCTACTTTATAAAGAACTCAAATTAAACACCAAAAGAAAGAAAAGTCAGATGGATATGGTGGCCTATAATCTCAGCCCTTGGAGAGTCGAAGCAGGTAGACTCTAACAATTTGAGGCCAACCTGGCTACATAATGAGTTCAAGGCCAGCCTGGGATACACAGAGAGATCTGAAAAGACATAAACAAACAACAAAACAGAAAAATATAAACAAACTCCCCACATCATCCAATCAATAAATACACAGATGAATAGAACAGAAATTTCTCAAAGAAATAAAAATGACTAATATTTGAAAAAATGTATACCATCCCTAGTCATCTGGGAAATGCATATTAAAACTCAGTTGAGAGTCCGTCTCACCCCAGTCAGAATGGCTATCACCCAGAAAATAAACATCAACGAGTGGTGGTATAGACGAAGGCAAAGTGGTACCCTAATAAACTGCTAGTGACCATGTAAATATGTAAATAGTACAGCCACTATGCAAATCAGTATGGAGGCTCCTCCAAAATAGAAGTACTATATGACCCAGCTATACCACTCCAAAAGACTTTCTTTTCCGTTTTATTTTTATTTTTTTTAGACAGAGTCTCATGCAATTCAGACTAGCTTCAGCTTTCTATGTAACCTAAAATGGCCTTCTTCAACCTCCTTGTTCTCCTGACTTTACCTTCCAAGGATTGGGATTATAGGAATGTATCACCACACCCAGGTACTCAATGAATTCTAAACCAACATACAACAAAGATGCTTGTAAATCCATGTTTATTACTGCACTATTCACAGATGTCCTTCAACAGATGACTAGATAAAGAAAATGTGGCAAAAGTTGCTGTGTTAGGATTTCTGCCCTAATGTTTTTGCCTTTTACTTTATTTCTACTCTCATCACCTGGCCCTGACTCATATCAAGAGACTTCTAGATCACTGGCAGCCATGACCTCCCAGCTGGCCAATCTGGCTCCAATTTCTCTCCAGCTGGATCCAAAGAAATCTGTCTGTGTACTCCTTGCAGCCTAATTTTCTTAAGACAGTTTTACCCTTCCATCACATGCCCTTTAACCATTACAGAAACCTGAAGGTCTGTAATCAACTGTCCCTGCCCTCTCCAATTCTTTTTTGTATCTTCAATGACAATGCATTTAATCCAAAATTCATGCATAAAATAAGAGATAAATACAATCTTAAACTTTACTTCATAATATCTAAATTTGAGTTAATTCTTTAAATGCTTTTATTAAGATTATAACTATCTTGGAATTAAATGTTCCACTTTCATACTACTTCAGATGAATTGTTTTTGTTAATAATTCTTACACTTTGGCCTAGCATGTAGGAGAGTGTTCTGAACACAAGTTAAACTGTTACTTCTGGTCCTCCTGGCAATAACAGAGCTGAGTTAGTTTCAGTGTACAATTACACAACAATTCTGCCCCAGGGCAACAGAGCCAGTGTAGACTGTGTCTTAAAGGGTAGGTATTTTATATAATCTGCTGAACCAGCTTGTCAATCTTGAACAGGATTATTTTGCTTACTAACACATATACCTGACCAAAAGGAAAATGTATACATTCTAAAGACACAAGGTAAGGAAATTTATCCAAACATTTTAGCCATGGAGTTCTACTTACTCATCTACTATGAGGTGAAGGAAGTTCTGTTTCTTGGGAGAGCTGAGAAGAGAAGCTAAAGTGTCTGTGCTCCAATATCGGGTTGACACGGAGCTGGCTTGTCAGTTATGATTGATGGCTGCTCTACAGAACTTTAAAAAACTGCCCATTATATAAAGAGGGATGAGTCAAGATGAGAAAAAAAGTTCCTAAGTTGATGGCATCTGTATCCAGTATGCAAAACCCACAAGTGAGGAAGCAGCAGGACATCTTGGAGATCCAACCCGGAGAAACATGGGATTGCTGCTGGGTACCATTGTAACCCGCAGAGTTCAACTGTTGCTTTCTCCGTGTACACATGAAATCATGCTGATTCATTCTGAAACCTGGTCCAATGAAGAGGAGGGAAAGGTCCAAATAAGAAGGAAACAATGAAGGAAGAAAACTTCCATCTTTAATAACAGATTCACAGAACAACAGACCTGGAAGTATATGGGAGGCAAGAGACAAGCTCTGGCAAAGAGTAGTGTCAACCATGAACAAATCAGGAAGTCCATGAAACTGAACCTTGTGTGTCCCAGGAGAGACACTCAGCCCTGGAGCATATCCCTGACCACAGAAGGAACAGACAGCTCACTGGCCACATCCATATAGTTAATATAATCGCCACCATGCAAATTCAGTACAACTCAAAGACTAAAGGTTTCTTAGTTGTTCCACAAGCAGAATACTTTCTCACATGTACAGGATGCAAGTCCTCACGGACCATGAGTAGTCACCTTTACCACAGGTGATTAAGAAACTTGAAGGCCACCATGTTTACTTCCCTCCCCCAAATACCCTGTCATAAAACCCTGGAGTGAAAACAGGGTCTACCTTGCCTCTACCTCTTGAACTTTGCAGAAAGCCCCTATGCCCTGCTACACCAGAACCTGGCACCTGACATGATTCACTTCACCATTAATAGGAAGAAAAGAACCTGCAGATAAGCAAAAGGCAAACTGATGTCAGGGAGCTTCAAGAACAGAGGCTCAGAGTCTGAGCAGGACCAATCTTCATTCCCCCTAGTCCACCCTTATCTGCTGTTTCATCTCCATCAATCCCATAGCTCATATTCAATGTTTCAGTGGGAACAGTCGTATTATATACTGCTTAAGAAATCAGGAGAGCATGGGATGTAGTACTGAAAGCATTCCATCAGAAAATTAAATTTTAAAAGGCCTGGCAAAACAGAATGTTTAACATTTAACCACAAGGAAAGCTTTGATTTTAAATCACCAAGACTTTGCTGTACATATCAAAACAGAAAGATTTACAAAATACAATCCTGCCACCTTGTGGCACTCCTTCAAAAGTACTTCATGACTTTATTCTTTCAACATCTGAAGATACTAATCAAGATAACATCACATTTTTTTAAAAAAACCTAAATATTGATGTTGATATTCACTGAAGTATATTAAGTTACCAATATTTTATTTAATGAAAGTGAGGTCAGAACGTAATGTTCTTCAACTGTAAGATGCACAAATACAACTGTGCTGCACCTAGAACTCTTAAAACTCTTGGTGCCAATTTTCCTTCCTCACATTTAAAATACTCAGCATGCTTAATAAGCAGAACTGAGTACTTTACTTCCTAGCAGATTGTATTGCTTGACCAATTTTAAAGCACGAAGTAGAAACTACATGATAAATTTCTGTAACATCACTACTAACTCTATTTTATTAGATGATAACTAGTTCAGACTCTTCAATGAACCTATTATTTCTTAATACCAAACTGCCATTAAAGAGGTTAGTTCTAAAATAGTGGATAAAAATACAGAACAACTGACTTTTCAGAGCACCATATATGATAATTAATTCCTTTTAGTAGTATTAAATTACTATGCCTCATGATATATAAAGGATTAGAAGTTTATCCTATGAAAATATGAACACCAATTATAGAAAAATGCAGTCAGTGCTGATAATATTATGTCAAACCATATACTACACTGTATTTCAGTGGAACACCAGGAGCGGAATGCATCTGTGATGCACCTTGCCATCTACATCTTCTAATAAGCCTGTCAGCCTTCTGGTCCCCATCTCAACAACTGCTCCAGGCCAGGCTTATGCTTCCACTTTCCACGCTCCTAACTACTCAATACAAAAGGACAGATCTCTATAGAGATACAAAGAGAATATATGCTTAAGATATTTTTGAGGCATGGAGAGATGGCTTAGCAGTTAAGGCACTTGCCTGCAAAGCCAAAGGACTAGGTTCAATTCCCCAGGAGCCACACACATCAGGTGCACAGGATGGCACTTTGCAGTGGCTGGAGGCCCTGGCATGCCCATCCTCTCTCTCTTTCTCTCTCTCTCTCTCTCTCTCACCCCTCTCCCTCTCAAATAATAAATAAATTAATTAATTAAAAGATAATTTTGAAAAGATAACTATTTTGTGCCCCTCTCCCATTTCTCTTAATATTCACTCTCAGAGCTTCCTCTTTAAAACTTTTAGGAAAGTTGTGGCATTTTTTTCTGTTCTAGAGTATCATTTGAATTAAGTTCCTGAAAATATGATTATGCAAATGACTTTATGGATTAGGAGCAATCATTCCCTTTACTGTTCATAAATTAAAATAATTTGCTAATCCATAAATCAACCCAGTAAAGTGTAAGACTAAACAAAATTCAAGAAACAAAGATATGCAAATTGATTTGCTGTCAACACCACCGTTTTAATTAAGCATCATGTTTTCATGAGTCACTATATCTCTTTCTAAAGTTACTGTAACCCCCCTTTCAACTTTGATTTAAAAAAACAAACAAACAAACAAACAAACAAACAAACAAACAAACAAACAGGGCTGGAGAGATGGCTTAGCCATTAAGGCACCTGCCAGCAAAGCCAAAGGACCCAGGTTAGTCTTCCCAGTACCTATGGAACGCCAGATGCACAAGGTGGCACATGCATGGAGTTCATTTGCATGTGGCTGGAGGCCCTGGTACACCCATTCTCTCTCTATCTGCTCTCTCTCTCTCTAATGAAAAAATAAAATAAAATAAAACAAAAAATAAAATAAATGTCTTCTTAGGTTTTTCCACAAATGCCCTTGCAACAAGATATACATTTCCCTAGAAAAGCATTTTCACTCATACAGGTTTAAAATATCCAAATAAGAAGATTTCAGTTTAAATACATAAATAAGTGTATTTCATCTACATTTATATTCATTGAATATATAAAGCTATACATATATATTTAATCACATGCATCTCATATATACAAGATTTTTTAAAAAATCTTCCATTCAATGCCTGGAGTAGACATTTGTTAGGAATTTTCCCCTTCAAGTTTCTTAGATTTTCCAAATTTCTTGTTGAATAAATTTCTAATGAAATCTATAATAAGTATATAGTGCTTTATGTCACTTTATTCACCAAATACTCATTGTTTATAATTTATATGTACTACAAAGTACAAAATTCAGAGCTCAAACATCAGGGCATAGTCTGAGTATCTACACTTCCACAAGTAATTACTTCTTGATTTCAATTTCTTTTCTTGACAATAAAGATAAAATTGTTTGCCTGAGCTCCCTCACAAATTATTCAAAAGGCCAAATGAGACAATATAGGTAAAAATACCTAAGTTATTTGCAAAGTCATCTTATAAAAATACATACTCAAGTAAAATCAAAATGTTTGAAAACACTGAAAATAATTTGAAAATTTTGCCATTATATACCAATGTTAATTTAGCTAAAAAGCTTATTATTTCCCTTTAAGATTTAGGAAGTCAGCCAGGTGTGGTGGCAGAGGTAGGAGGAATGCTGTGAGTTCGAGGCCACCCTGAGACTACATACTGAATTCCAGGTCAGCGTAGGCTAGACCAAGACCCTACCTCAAAAAAACAAAACAAAACAAAAAAGATTCAAGAATAAGCAGAAAAATTCTCAGTGGCAATTTGATATGATGTATATCTGTTATGCTAGCTATTTTTGTTTGATACAGGGTCTTCCTATGTAGTCCAGGCCTATCTTGAACTTACTATAGAACTAAAGATGACCTTTGAACTCCTGATCCTCTTGCCTCCTCTCACTGAGTGCTGGGATTACAGGCATAGACCACACCTGGCCAAAATGATTTAATTCTTAAGTTGAAAAATTAATATCAACTATTTTGGTGTATTTTAAATTTAAAACTACAGAATTAAAATAACTACAGAAATATGTAAGAACTTCTGCCAGTATTCAACTCAGTTTGATAGAAGCAGTACACAGGAACAGCAAGTATGTATACTGTTGGTTTACAGCCAACCTTTGGTACTGTAGGTGATTGGTTTTGCATACTCCTCTTCCCAGCAGACAACAGTCAGAGGATACTTTAGCCCCGATATAAAATAGGCAAAGTATATGCATATAAATCCCTTCCTGTAGTTTAAGTCAACTCTGGATTATTTAGAATATCTAATACAATGTAAATGGTATGTAAATCATTGCTATACAGTACAGTTTAGAGATTTTAAATGACAGGAAAAAAGTCCATTGTTTTCAGTATTGATGATACTTTTTTTCCCAGATATTTTTTATCTAAGGTTGGTTGAATCCAAAGAACCTGAAAGTAGAGAGGGCTGTCTATGCAGACATTATTGCTATTAATGGAGAATTTGCCATCTTTAAAAGTATTCACAAAAATTTTAAACATTTCAAAAGATCTACACAATCAGTTTTCAACTATGGATAAATTAAGCTAATATTTTCTGACAGGAAGTATCAGTGTAAAACTTTAAATTCTAAATCATTTATGCTACTAACTCAATTCATAATGGCTTCAACTGGAGACTCGAATTAAAAGGCTAAATCCACTTTTCAACTGAATATTTTAAAGGTTATTAAACTAAAACTATAAAAATATTAATTTAATTTTAAAATTACTACTTCTCAGCCTTTCAGCTAAGATAAAGTATAATTTTTAAAATTTATTTTTATGTAGGGTCTTGTTACATACATAGCCCTGTGAAAATTAACAAGTTTCAAATTTGCAGCAATCCTCCAGATTCTGCCTCCCAAAGGCCAAGTTTATGGACATATGTTGCCACATAGACTTAAAAAAGACTTTAGAGAATTAATTAATCTATTAACTGAAGGAAAAGATTCCTCTTGATATTTCCAAATAATCATTAAGTACCTTAAAAATAGCTCTTAAAAGGTTCTAACTAGGGAAAATAAAACAAAGCAAAAAAACAAAATGGCTGAACTGAACCTAATGCCACTCTCCAAGATGGTATCCAGAAGCCAACTGCCTTTCCAGGTGCTAAACTGTGCTTAGGATGAGGGAGAGACATTCCTTCTGTAAGTATTTCAATGACACTGAAGAAAGTACTCACAGCAGCTCCTCACTAGATTACTGAGAAAGTTTCATGTGTAGGCAGGCACAGCCCTCTCTCAGCTTCTCTCCCCACTCAGGCCCAACTGACACTCCTGGGGGCACCCACAAGGACCTCAGAAAAACTTCCCAGGTTTCATCTGTCCCTTGGGGCAGTTTTCTACTTAAAGAGACAGTGACCTAATTTAGTTATGATGACTCATTACTTCAAAGAGAATGAAAAGATCATAAATAGTGATTGGATGTATTTCAAAGGCTAAAGGGGTCTAGGGAATTGTCACGAGGTTTTCTTAAGTTAACAACAGACAGCTTGTGATCATTTTTATTTAACCTAAAACTCAAGGGGATCTGGTGGAGTTTCCCAACCTTTGAAATATGCTTGAATATGGGAGAAAAACAAGCAAGCAAACAAAAAAGATTCGGAAATGGAAGACTGGAGGAAGAAAAAGGATACAGGACAGGATGGGGAAAGGATGAAGGAAGAAAGGAGGGAGTGGTGTCTCCATTAGTAGATAATGGTAACTGCCACTATAATCATGGATCAAAGCATTACTGAAAGCTAATATTCAAAAATTAAGTGAGGGCTAGAGAGATGGCTTAGTGGTTAAGGTACATTCCTGTGAAGCCTTAAGGACCCGGGTTCGATTCTCCAGGCCCCACATTAGCCAGATGCACAAGGTGGTGCACGTGTCTGGAGAGTTGGGTCTGTTGAGTTGGTTTGCAGTGCTAGAGGCCCTGGTGTGCCCATTCTCACTCTTTCTCTCTCTCTCCTCCTCTCTCTGTCTCTAATAAATAAATAAATAAAAATAAAATCCTAAAAAATTAACTGAAATGTGATTACTGACATAATAGCTAGGTATTAGTCAACGTCCACCCAACTTTCTACTTTAGCAATTATATAAGCTATAAAGAAACTGTAAACCATTTGTGTAACTTATTTCCAGGAATATAAGTACAAAATTACATTAGAATTGTAAAACAGAATCATTACATCGACATAAGTCAATAAAAATATAAATTTTTTCTAACTCAATAGGTATAGAGCAACTAATAAACTGATTTTCTTCCTATTGTTATTACATAAAAAATGTGGCTACATAAAAATAGTGTTACTAGGTTCTAGTCATAAAGACAGAAAAAGTAATCAATAAACCACATTATAAACTATATTATCTGACTCATAAATTATTAAAAATAATAAGCTGGGTGGTACATGCCTACAATCCCAATACTTTGAAGACTGAGGCAGGAGGATATTACAAGTTCCAGGCCAGTCTGAACTACACAGTGAAACTCTCAAAAAACAAAGAAGCTGAGCTGGAGAAGATGGTTTAGCGGTTAAGGAATTTGCCTACACAGCCAAAGGACCCAGATTCGATTCCCCAGGACCCATGTAAGCCAGATGCACAAGGAGGCACATACATCTGGAGTTCGTTTGCAGTGGCTGGAGGCCCTGGCACATGCACACGTGCTTGCTCTCTCTCTCTCAAATAAATAAATAAATAAAATATAAATAACAAAACACCCAAAGAATAAATATCTTAAGCTCAAAGTCAATCTTTAATTTAAAAATCTTTGTCAATGGAAAATTTAATGATTTTATATTTATTGATTTAAAATGTATTTAAAAATCAATGTTCTCTTATGTTCTCTTTATATATTTTTTTTTCCTCTTTTTTTTTTTTTTAAGGTAAGTTCTCACTCTAGCCTAGGCTGACCTGTCACTCACTCTGTAGTCCCAGCCTGGCCTTGAACTCACAGTGATTCTCCTACCTCTGCCTCTAAAGTGTTGAGATTAAAGGCATGTGCCACCATGCCCGGCCTCTTTATATTTTCTTAAGCATATCTCCTTAAGAAAGTAGTATACAACTCCAATTACTGATCAATTTTTAAAAATTAAGGTTATTAAAGGCTTCCCTTATTTTTAAGTAGATAAAACCACAGCATTTTTCTTTTTCTTTTTCTTTTCTTTTCTTTCTTTTTTTTTTTTTTTTTTTTTTTTTTTTTTTTTTTTTTGAGGTAGGGTCTCACTGTAGCTCAGGCTGACCTGGAATTCACTATGTAGTCTCAAGGGTGGCCTCGAACTCACAATGATCCTCCTACCTCTGCCTCCCGCATGCTGGGATTAAGGCATGCACCACCACACCCAGCCCATAGCATTTTCTTAATAATGCCAGGAGATTCTGGGAGTACTAGAGTTTAAGAAACATTAAAATTTACTTATACATTTCAAATATGTTCTATAGGAACTACTGAACCCATACTTAACACATTATTCGAATGCTTAATACATTGGGATTGTATATAAAGTTCACAGTAAGTTTGTTTTGCATTTTATAGGCAGGAAAACAGAGGTACAGAAAGACCAACAACAAGTCATTGGGAAGTGCATGCACCTATCTAGAATTATTGGTTTAATCTTTTGTATAGTCTCTCTGGCTAGTTATCAAGCTTTCACAGAACCACTACAGACTACACGAAAGCAAACATACTCTGCCCTGTGGATACTGTGAGGTACTCTTGAGAGCTCGTTTGGAGGTTCTAGCAGGGGAGTGCAGCTACTCGTATACCCTTGACCGAAGACTGGTCCTCCTCTATTTGGGGAAGGTCGTCCTCTTCCACCTAGCACGCAGCTTTGGGAGGGACGTACAAGGAGCGGTGAGGGAGGAAGGGGACACCCGCCTAGCCAGCCAGATCAGCCGAATCAACCCTGGCGATCAATGGGGTGACAGATGTGGCAGCCAGATCGCCCTCACATCCCTATGAGGTACTCTTTAAACTTGATTAGCTTGTGGGCCTCACACGAGTGAAAACAAACAAACCAAAATGGCACTCATCTGCCAGGCCCTCCTAGTGACCTTTCCAGGAGTGATGGTTTTTACCTAGAAACACAATTCCAAGAAGCAGGTCTGAATGGGACTACTCATAAGCCCTATTCCAAACCTGAGCCATCTTCAGCCTATAACCCCTTCTGAAGGTTAACAATAGGTATGTAAACACTAAACTATCAGTTACTTAAATATTTCTGTCGAATACTCAAACCATTGGAAAATTAAATAGGTTACGATCACTCAGAATCCAAAGTGCACCATCCTATTATTTATTTAGGATGGAAATAGAAACACTCTAGGCTGGCCCTATTAAGAACAGTTGTATAATGTGAACAATCCATTATTTAACAAACATGAAACTAACAAACCACCAGCAGAAAGCATCTAGTGAAACAATGATAATGAGAAAAATGAAGTAAGAAAAATAGGAAAAACAAACTTTGTTTTTATAAAATTGAAGGTTTGAAAACCATACAAGATCAAAATTCTATCAATAGCACATAAAAATAACTTTGGGGCTGGAGAGATGGCTTAGCAGTTAAGGCACATGCCTATGAAGCCTAAGGATCCCAGTTCGATTCTCCAGGTCCCACATAAGCCAGATGCACATGGTGGCACATGCGTCTAGAGTTCCTCTACAGTGGCTAGAGGCCCTGGTGCACCCATTCTCACTCTCTCTCTCGCTCTAACAAATAAAAATAAAATATTTTTAAAATAACCTTGGCTTTAATTGGGTAATTATAAAAGATTTTAAAGTATCTCATTTTAACATTAATTTAATTTCCATTAATATAAAACTTTAAAAATTAAGATTAGGGCTGGAGAGATTGCTTAGCAGTTAAGGCGCTTGCCTGCAAAGCCAAAGGACCCAGGTTCAATTCCCCAGGACCCATGTAAGCCAGATGCACAAGAGGGCGCATGTATCTGAAGTTCATTTGCGGTGCTTAGAGGTACTGGCGTGCCCATTCTCTCTCTCTCTCTCTCTCTGCCTCTTTCTCTCAAAAATAACTAAATATTTTAAAAAATAAAAATTAAGATTATAAACCCTTTATTTAATAGAGCTTTGTCTTTTTTTAAACAATAAGGTAATGCTATTAAGTCCTTGGAAACCGGTGATTGCTGATAAACTCAGCAGACTATAGAAAAAAGCAAATAAAGGAGAGGCCAGGTTTGGATGCCATCAAGGTAAAGACATGCATAGGGAGATCACACACTCAGGACAGCTCCAGGACTCAGGCAGGAGGAGGGCATACTTCCTGAAGCTGAGTTCCTGTATAAACATGCTACCGTCACAGAATTTTTTTGATATTTATACAGATACTATATACAGCAGGGTTAGTGTATAACAAGTGATAGGGACTGTGAGGGTAAAGCTCACATCCTCTTCCCCGTGCACTCTCAGTGGCACCAGAAGTTAACTGTCAAATGACAGCACCTAGTCAGCAGCAGTATATGGTTAGGGTCCCTGGAATACAGTGGCCCACACTTGTAATCAGCACACTGAAGGATAATGATTTCAAGGACAGCCTGAGCTACATTAGTGAGACCCTGCCTCACCCCAACACCCCCCCCAAAAAAAACAGAGGAAAAACAATAGAACCGGGGTATCATCAACATCTAAGAGGACTGGGGAAGAAAAAAAAAAAAGGAAAGAAACCAGCAGTAAACCAGACTGAAAAGGAGAAGACCAAGAAACAAAGAGAAGTAGGAGAGCTGGGGCACGGGAGCCCAGGGAAATGAGCTTTGGGAAGAAAGAAGCAACAGTGGCAATGCAGCAAGATCAAAGAATAGAACTGGCAAAAGTCCCCTGGAATCTACACTTGGCAAATAGGAAGCCACTAGAAACATTAGTGGAACAATTTCTGATGCTCGGGCTGTGGGATAGGAGGGAAGGAAGAACAGCCATACGGTAGCAGTAAGCACGAATGGGCAACGCAGAAGCAAGAGGACTGCGGAGGCACTTGAGAGCTGCTGGATCACACCTTACCAGCAAAACATAAAACATTAGGGAAAGCGCAGTTAAAGAGTACTTGCCTTGCAAGTGTGCAGGCCTGAGGTCCTCTGAGTTCAGTTCCCCGACACCCACAGAAAGACCTGGATGTGGCCAAGCATGCCTGCAACCCCTGTCTTATTAGGTGCACAGACAAGAGAATCACTGGGCCTCAAGAAACAGGCAGCTCCAGGTTGGGGGGGTGGGGAGACTGTCTCAAGGAAATCCATGGATAAGTTGGTAGAGGCGGATACCCAAAGTTTTCCTCTGACCTCCACACATGCAAGCACAAGGTGCACACATCTGTACACGTACACACATACGTGCACACACACAATGATGAAGGATTAGGTGAAGCATTCTGAGGAAGCAAAGTCCCAGAGTGCACATGAGGGAATTAGCTAGACATAACTCTACACAGAAGTATAGTAACAGTACAGTCAGTCAGCACAGCTCGACACAAACATTTTCAGTCGTTTATCCATGATTATACAAGCATCTACTCTGTTCAGGAACCACACTTAATGCCCATCTTTTGCCTTAACACCCCCAATGCCCTCTGCCCACCATGAAGGTTGGATTCACTCACAGTCTTGATATATGAGGCTGGTAGATAATGTAAATCAACAAATATTTCTAATAATCATGCGTTAAATATATTTAGATCTTCCTAGAATGCTCAATGGGCCATACTACCAAAAACCGAACAGTATGTTAGTGATTCGAGGCATGGAACTAGAGGCTAGTGTAAAAAGCATTCCTTTGAACTACTGTGAAAATATTTCCGGACACTTTGGCAATCACATTTATACGCTGTGTCTGAAGAACCTGCATGTCTATATGTTCCTGTCTCTCAGTTTGACTCCTTGTGGACATCACATTGCCTTTGTCTACTTCTTAAACTCCAGCAAGTCTCTCAAATATAAACAGTATTTATCTGTGTATTTAGTAAAACAATATAAAGCAAAAGTATAGAAATAAGTATACTTAAGGTGTGCTATGAAAAGACAGTCCATATTTATGATGTTGATCACACACTAAGCATAATAGCTTTCAAATACATTGCATGATTTAATCTTCATAATGAGGCCACGCTTTAGAGAGTAAGTCTTTCATTATAAGTTATACTGCTAGAAACCCAGAGCCCAGATTACCACCCAAATGTTTTTTCTCCAGTCTCTCAAACCATCTAAATGATATGCAGAAACAAGCAGTCAACGTTTTGAACATTTTCACTCAAGTCATAGACCTTCTATCAAGTATTTTAGGCTTTACAGCCAAAAAGATATTAGTTACTATATAATTAATACATTTTGTTGAAATGTTATATTCACTTTGTGTATATAAACATTAACACAATTATTAATATCCAGTTATAGCAACTAAAAGTACTGAGTGCTCACTAAAATGCACATGATGGCACATGCCTGGAATCGCAGCACTTAGGAGCTGCAGGAAGAAGGATTAGAAGTTCAAGGCCAGCTTTTCTGTTACTAGAAAGTTTGAGGCTAGCCTAGGCTACATGAGATCCTGCCTCAAAATCAAACCAAAACAATCTAAAGTGCCCGCCACTCTGCTAAGTGTAGTAGAAGGATTTTGTTGATGCTTCTTAAACTGTCAAGAGGTAGGTGAGGTTATTACTCTGTTCACTGCCAAAGAGACAGCTGACTCAGAGAAGTCAGGTTTATGCCTTAAGATCACAAATGAACATGTGGCAAAGGCAAAGTTTAAATTCAGGGTCCAACTTTAAAACTTATGCACATACTTAGCATAGTACATGAAATTACTTTTATCCAGCCTTCCTACTAAGAAATTAAATTCAGCCAGGCATGTTGGTGTACGCCTTTAATCTCAGCACTGGAGAGGTAGGAGGATCACTTTTGAGTTCAAGGCCAGCCTGAGAATACATAGTGAATTCCAGGACAGCCTGGGCTAGATGGAGACGCTACCTTGAAAAAAAAAAACAAACAAAAAAAGAAATGTGTGTGCAGCCAGTTAATAACAAGCAACATACTGTGATGCATTTTTCATATAAAATAAAATTTACAAAACATGTTAATAAATACAAGACACAGGTTAAAGAAATTAAAAATAAATGTTTATAAGTGTACTAAGGTCTGGTTAAGAATTTGAAATTATTTCTACAAATGAAAATGTAAGATATGTTAATGCTAAATGTGAGGAAATATCATTGGCATGTTAACTAAAGGAAGCTGGAATAACCTCGTTCAATTTAAATCTCAATTTTAATCTACTAGTCTTTTGTAACAAGTCAATTAACAAGTTTTAAAGCAAAAATGATATACAGAAAAGTAGCATAATTAGCTTTCTCCCCCCAAGTTCTGAACTATCAGGAAAACTGTAGGAACTGACATTTTTACTTGACAAGGATTATGAAGCAAGGTCCCCCAAATCTGGGCAGCCTCAAAAACAGATGCTATCATCACTGGAACGCCTGGGGACAAATAATAGAGTGGTAAATGACTTGAAAAGAACCTCAGCAGTACTCAGGTTGTTGCCATTAGGAAAAATGCAAAGGTACCAACAAGTAATTGTTCATATCTAACAGTAGATGGTGCTAACACACCACAGTCTATTAAAATGGTCCTTCTAGAGCAGTTTTTATAGATGCAATCCAGGCTGCCTTAAATTAAGAATAATTTCATTTATACAACATTTTATATAATTCTTACTTCATTTATCGTAAGCTGAATGCATAGGCATTTACACAAATCTCAGCTAAAAATGTATTTAACACAATTTAAAAAATCACAAAATATGTATTAATATAAGACATGCTTGTGAAACTTCTTTAAAAAGCCTAGCACTTGTGTGAAAATGTCACAATAAAACTTATAACTTTGTATGACAACCAAAATAATTAAAACTATTTTTTTTTGATTTTGTTTTGTTTTGTTTTGTTTTGAGGTAGGGTCTCACTCTGGTCCAGGCTAACCTGAGATTAACTAGTTAATCTCAGGTCAGCCTGGGCCAGAGTGAGACCCTACCTCGAAAAAAAAAAAAAAAAAAAAAACTTATAACTTTGTATGACAACCAAAATAATTAAAACTATTTTTAGAAAAGTAAAATATAAAGTAAAAAAATAGGCTAGGAACAAGTTTTAAAAGTAGTAGGTGTGGGGCTGGAGAGATTGCTCAGTGGTTAAGGACACTGTCTGCAAAACCTGGAGGCCTGAATTCAAATCACCAGGACCCACATAAAGCCAGATATACAAAGCAGTGCATACATATGGAGTTCATGTAGTGTGGCAAGAGGCCCTGGCGTGCCCATTCTCTTTCTCTCTCTCCTTGTAAATAAATAAATTAAGTAAGTAATTTAAAAGAATGGTAGGTGAATGAATGTGCTGAGGTATGGTTAGCCTGAGAGTTGAAAGCATTTCACAGTCAACTAAGGAAATGTACAAATCTTCATCTAATAACTCTAGTCCTACAATGACAGGACTCTCATTTCTATATAAGGCTATGCAGAATACACTCATTCCCTATTGATGAGCAAGGGAGTCCAGTCCTTCTCCCTCATTCCAACCTAGAAGTCACTGTGGCTGTGGGACTGACTGCAATTATCTTTGGAGAGGAAATATCAGTAACTATTTGTTACTTGGCATTTTAGTCTGTATGGGAATTAGGTTTCAGGAAGGCAGGTGATGACAAAAATTGTTAAACATGTTATTAATAATCATAATAAACATATTTAATGATTTGCAGCATCTGGTAACCACATCAAATCCTAGATGTAAATCTGCAGCACATTAGTATTATTAGGTGAGGGGATTTCCTACACATAAAACAGGGGGTTATCCCACAAGTCCACACAAAGAGGACAGTCACCAAGAGTTATTGTAACTCCAGTGACACGAATCATAGAAAATACATGATCATTTGTGTTTTCACTCACAAAGATTCAACCCCATACACAAGAACAGGCACTCTAAAGAAACACTCAAGCCGTATACTCCAGACAGTTACCATCCCCATGTGGAAAGTTCTATTAGCTATCTTTCATACTTTCATACTTTCTGCATGCAAAGATTGGGTGCCTTCTTCTTTTAAAAAAAAAAATCAACTAGGGCTAAAGAAATGGCTTAGTGGTTAAGCACTTGCCTGCAAAGCCAAAGGACCATGGTTTGATTCCCCAGGACCCACATAAGCCAGATGCACAAGGTGGCACATGCATCTGGAGTTTGTTTGCAGCAGCTAGAGGCCCTGGCATGCCCATTCTCTCTCTCTCTCTCAATATCGGCCCCTCTCTCAAATAAACAAAATAAAAATATTTTTAAAAAATAAAAAAAAACCTCAACTGAGAACATACATAGTAAACATTAGATTTCTTGTTACAATTTTCAAGAGATATTTCAGATATGCTCCACGATTTCAGAAAGAACAAGTGACCAAGAGAACTTTCAGACCTGGAGCTTGGTACCCAAATCAACGAAGACCTAGAGTAAAACAAAACCTTTTAGAAAAACACAAAATAAAAGTGTTCATTGTTTTAGACAAAACAAAATTTGATAATTACTAGTAGTTAATTCCAGGTCAGCCTGGACCAATGAGACCCTACCTTGAAAAAAAAAAAAAAAAAAAAAAAAAAAAAGTGTGCATTGTTTTAGACAAAACAAAATTTGATAATTACTAGTAGAAAGGAAAGATTTACAAGGAATGGAATACAGATTTGAAGACACCAAGTGTTTTAGTTTTGATATACTGGGTAGATTCTCAAAAGGGTTTTTAATAACTCACTTAAGAGTCATATATTTCTTTAACATGACTCATATAAATGACAAAAAACTCTTTAAAATACATATACACAACTACTAATATTTTCCTTGAAAAGTGCTCAAGAGGTGTATTTTCCCTGGCAGCCACGTTCATCTGATAACTCAGCCTTACTCCCCCCACCACCTCTCTAGTTCAGACATTCTTCCTTTCTCCCATTAAATATTTTTTTGAAGAAAAAAATGCCCTCTATAGAAGTGACACAAGTAAGATGACAGAGAAAGAAGTGCTAAACATCCTTAGCACTAGAGAAATACTTAAGAAAAAAAAGAACCACTTAGCAAAAGCTATCCCATCACCTCCGTCAGCACTCTGGGAAACAAAGGCTTGCAGCAGTCCAAGACTTAACCAAGGGCTTCTGCTTGCCCATGCCCAACGGCCCTCCCCAGCTCTGTGGCAGTCTCCACAAAGTAGGGAGGGCCTTGGTTTGCTTCTACAGGGTTAGGAGATTTGGGTCTCAGTAACTTGATTATGACCTGTCTGGGAGTAAGTGCAAGGATGAATGAAAAGTCTCTTTGTTTCAGGGAACTCAGACTCTCTCCAAGTGGCCGATCATAAAGCCTTCTTCTAAAACACCAGCCACCTGAGGCCAGTGATGCATGTGAAGCACACAGAAGACGTGCAGTCACTTGAGATACAGTACACCATAGAGCCACCAGTCGATGAATTCAGAAAACCACACCCACGTTTAGGACAGGACACATGCCTGGGAAGAACCACGATCCTGGTTTTCACATACGCCCTCCGTGAAGGATAAAGGAGGACTGCAAGTAGCATGGACAGGCATAGAGGCAACGTCCTCACACAAGGCCAGGCTGCAAAAACTAGGAGAGAATGGGCTTCTGCGAGTGTGAGTGCAGGGCGGGGTGGGGTCTAATAAGTTTAGGGAGCTAGGAAATCAGGGCAATCTTTGACAACACACTTGCTGACCACATGTTAAGGAAGCAGACACTTTGGATTTCTGTATGTCAAAGATATTCTCTTTAAAAACATATTTCAGTTTTAGTACTAGAAAGTCACTGAACAACAATGCACACCCTGAGGAAGAGGAAGACCTGACTTTCCAGCATTGTAATGATCAAAATGTTCACTTTCAACAAAAATTTACAAAGAATGCAAAGAAAGCAGAAACTTCACAGGATATTGACAAAGGAAGGCTTTAGAAGTTTTAAGAATGTGCAAGGAGCTAAAGGAAACCAGAGTCAAGGAACTGGAGGAAGCCAGAAAAATCACAAACACAGATTACCATGTTAAAAAAAGAAAAACATTTAAAAGGAGCAAAAAAGAAAGTCTGGAATCAAAATTAACAAAATGGAAATTCACAGAGAAGATTATCAGCAAATCTGAGCAGGCAGCAGGCCTGAAGATAAATCAAGAGAAAGAATCAAGTCCCTGAACAGGACTCTGACAGCACAGGAGAGAATTAATTCTGAGAACCGACAAATGGCCTTACATGAAATTACAGTTTCTATACTCACCAGAGTGAGGAGACAGCACACTATTCATGTCAACCTTGGGCCACATGTGTCCCAGGACAGCTACCTACGAATATGACTCAACACATCTCTAGATGGCAATGTCATGTTGCAATGCCAGTGGACACCCCTGTGAGAACTAACATATGGCTGAAACAAACCACACTCTTGAGTTCATGCCTGAAACACTCTAAGTTACTAACATAGCTGAGAGAACTGCACATTCACATTTGTTACAGCAATATTCACAATAGCTAGAAACTGGAACCAGCCTAGGTATCTAACAGGAGGATAAATGGATAAAGAAAATGTGGTTCATACATACCACAGAATTTTATTTAGTCACAAAGAAAAATGAAACCATGACATTTGGAGGAAAATAACTTAAAATGAATGAAACTCTAAGGTCTGAGGAGCTAGATGGATCAAGACAAATGAACAGACCAAAGAAACCCATGGGACACAATCAACCACACTCACATTTCCCAACAGAAAAGGACAGAGAAAGAGTATTTGAAAAAAAAAATCAGAACCAAAAGTATCCCAAATTTTGACATGAAGCTGTTCATCCAAGTAGTTCATATCACTCTGACAAGAAGCTAGAGTTGACTCTACCTCTACTTTAAAGCGACACCCGTCTTTCCCTAGTGGCTGTCCTTGCCTTAATCCAACCATTAATGGACCAGCACTTCTAATCTACTAATTATCTTTTCCAGGTAGTCTAATTGCAGAGTTTTGGTTGCCATATTTAATTTCTTTCCTGGGTTTCTGGCAGAGCCATCTTTCTAAAATGTAAATCTAAGCATGCAGTTTTCAATTAAAACCATTTCATGTTTCCCTATAGCATTCAGGATAAAAAATAACTCCTTATCTCAGCACAGAAAGTCCTGCTTCCCATTCTGGTCTCCTTTACCCCTCTGGTCTAATCTCCTGTTTTCCTTCCCTGTTGTTAAGGTCTTAGATTCCTTCTTCTTGAAGAAGGCTTCCTGAATACATAGCTAAATGTCTCATACTCCAGGAGAGGCTTTCCTTAGTTCCTTTTAGAAAAACAAAACAAAGAGATAAAATAAAACCAGGGTTAGGGCTCTCATGGATCTGAGGTTGGCTTCAATCTTGCTAGGTAGCACAGGATGACCTTCTGCTCCTCCTGTTTTTACCTCCCTAGTGCTGGGGTTACAGGTATGCACCAACCAGCCAGCTTATGTGGTCATGGGGCTTGAACCCAGGGCTCTGTGCACATTAGGCCAACATTCTTCCGATGAAGTACATGCCCTTACCCCTCCCAATTCTACATTCACTCCCCTACTCCCAACTATTTCACAGTATATCAATCATTTTTCAAAGGACTGTCCACACTGAAGAAAAACTGGTTAACTCGCCTAATCATGACTCCCTAGTAAATTCTGAAGGCAGAGGGCATAAGTGCATCATTATTTATGCTACTCGAACCTAGGCTGGTAAGTGTTCATCCACCTACTTGTTCACTTACTGAGACAAAACGAGTCAGCGTCTGTCCATCCTTTTCTATGTATTAGGCCTGCCTGACATCTGGGAGAATAACTGGCAACTCAATTGTCTAGTTTCTCCTTAGTAACCTTGTCAGACTAATTCAAACAAGAGCTTCTGACTTGATTAATTTTTAATTCATGAAAGAATATTTTCTAACCCTTTTATTAAAAGCTAAAGAGTGGTCTAAATGAAAGGAAGTATAAAAACAAAATTTATTAAATAAGGTTACAGTCAAGGTAAAATCCCTTAATTAGTTTTGAGCTGAAAAGCCTAAATATAAAATTTTATCTAGCAACTCTTCTCTCTCATACTAGGTACATAACATATTTGCACTGTTTACAGTTAGACACAGAAATGCACATACCCAGTACTCACCATCCACCACTCCACCCCCCACTATTCCATAGTCTGCCATCCCACCCTACCCCGCCATCTCACACGCTACCGCCCCACACCCTGCCACCCACCACTATGTGGGGCACAGTTCCCTGTTCTTTGGCCCACAAAATCATCTGGTTTGCTTTAGACAATATGCTTGTAACTAGATTCTTCACAATACTTTTCAAAGAAAGCATTCACTAGTCTTTCCTTCAATTCTACTGAAAATAGTTGGAATCTAAAACACTGACAATCTTGGTGCTGGAAGATGGCTTAGTGATTGAGGTGCTTGACTGTAAAGCTTAACAACCCAGGTTTGATTCTCCAGGACCCACATAAGCCAGATGAACAAGGTGGCACATGCATCCAGAGTTCATTTGCAGGGGCTAGAGTACCTGGTGCACCCATTCTCTCTATCTGCCCTTGTCTCTTTCTCATAAATAAATAAATAAATAAATAAATAAACAAACAAACAAACAAACAAACAATCTAAATTTGAGTGTGCCTGGTGAGCCCAAGATGAGTTAGAACAATGTCTATACTTCCCTGATGACCAAGGATATATTGACATTTTGAATTATCTAAACTTTATAAATTGTTCATATGACTGTATAACTATGATAATTATAGTTACATACTGTCAACATTAATGGGCTTAGTCTTGCTCTAATTGAATCCAATCTAATTCTGGCCACCTTCAGTGTCTACAGATTTCAAACACTACAGAGAAGGAAGCACCGCTATTAGCTTACACCTACAACTTTGGCTATTTCTGCTGAGCACAAAGCTTTCAGACAAACATTCTCAATGCTAGAAATCCTTCTGCTTTGCCTGTGTAATTCATTTGGGGTTTTTCTCTTACCAGGCTTAGAACAAGTTAATTATTTCCATTTTTCTTTTGCTACTAAGAAGCCCACAGCTAACTTAAAGCCCACTCAGGCCATTCTCATTTGCATGGGCATATTATCATTCTGATCTCTATCTTAATTCTTTTTAACCTTGTTAAAACTCTTGTCACTAAACTTAATTTTACCATACTTGCTATATTTTTTGCAAGATGCCTTTACCCTTTCTAGAAAATACTTTAAAAAATATATTAATAAGTTGGGTGTGGTGGTACACACCTTTAATCCCAGCACTCAGGGAGGCAGAGGTAGGAGGATCACTTGAGTTCAAGGCTCCCTGAAACTACATAGTGAATTCCATATCAGCCTAGGCTATAGTGAGACCCTACCTTGAAATAAAAAATCTTAATATACCCTGAATAATAATTAGTGTAATCTGCTAGGTTTCAAAGTTAGACATAATCAAATTTATCCCAAAGCCACTCAATAACCCTATGTTCATTTTTGATATGTCCCCATACAATTATTTTACACTTTCTTCACTTTGGGGGGGTCATCAGAGTGTACCTTGGTTTCAGCAGGAGTATCTCTACCTAATATCAAATAGGATTACGCCAATCATTTAAGCCCACTCACTCTGAGGTTCCTGCAGTGGGAACGGAAAGGATAAGGATGTGAACCCAGAAACTGTGAGATAGTGATCTCACAGTAAGCAATATGGAGAAATTTAGTATGTAGGAAACATAACACTCCAAAAGGCACCAGCTAATAAGTAGGCAAGTGGATAGTATGAGGGAGTTTCAGCATGAATTAACAAACATTCCAAAAGATAGGACATGGCAAATGGCAAACATCAGAGAGGCAGTCTAGAGGCTTAGAGCTATCAAAGCAAGAATAGCCAGCCCAGGGTACCTGAACTGGAATGTATTCAATCAAGCAGTATGCTGATCATAAATACTAAAAGATAAAGAATCAAACAGCTGTATCCATCCTTATTGCTGAGCTCCTAATAATGAGCTGGGACGCTTAAATAATCCTTAAGACCAGACTTGGACTCGGAGGCTAGTCTGTGGAAGGGGTGAGCTATACAAGTAGGGTCAAGTGGAGCAGATGAAAATGACCATGGTAAGCACATGAAAGATGAACTGCAGGGCAGAGGGACACAGGATGACAAACAAGTCTACTGCAGTAAAAATAAACTAGTAAGCCTATTACATACATACATACATACATATATACATACACACACACACACACACACACACACACACACACACACACACATATACATATTACCTAGCCACATAAGCCCAAAAATATACTGAAACTGTGTGTGTGAAAATGAGATTAATGGCAAAAAAAACAAGAGCCCCGCCTGTGCAGTGAGCGAGACAATGTCACTGAAACGCTTTGCCCAGTCATCAGTGAGCACTTACATAAAAGCCACTTTTTTTTTCTTTTGGTTTTTTCCGAGGCAAGGTTTTAATATAGCCCAGACTGACCTGGAGTTCTCTCTTTTAGTCTCAGGTTAGCCTTGAACTCACAATGATCCTCCAACTTTTGCCTCTCCTATGCTAGAATTAAAGGCGTGCACCACCACACCCAGCTTTCATAACAGACAATTTTTAAAACTTTTCCTGAAATCATCCTTACAAAGTACTGAAGATAAATGAAGTATCTCCCCTCAATTTACATTTGCATGTAACAAAAGATGTGTGCTTATGTACCTTGTGCTGTATTTTACAGTAACCATCTCTTGCTCACAAGAAAGTTCTCCCATCTTTAATGAAGTATGTAATGATTTAGGCAATTTTGACATGGGTTACCATAGCAGCATGTTTCTTCTATGTACAATCTACCTTTCAAATAGCCTTTGTCTTTCTGATTGATGACTTATTGTGTTGACTTTCCAAGCCCTTTTTTTGGTCGTAAAGATTAAGTCATTAGCAGGTATTTGCTTAAGATGGAAAATATTTTCCTACAACCCTTCTGTCTTATTTTAGTTCTCTTGCCTGAAAACACCTTTACTTCTGATTAAAATACCACGCTTGGCCTACGTGATTTCTTGCATGCTGATTTATTTCACTCTTAGCTGGGGCTCCTCACTAGAATCACTACACACAGAAAACTATCAGAGTGGCTGTTCTCAACTCTCTAAGGATGGTCCCTAACTAACTACTGCTACTCCAGAGCCATGTGAGAAAAGTCAATCCACTCATCACTCAACAGATGCTTTAATTTCCCAAGAAACTCCAGTAAAGAAAGGCCACAAGTCAGTCATAATCCCAATAGGTAAGTTATATCATCATCTCCATTTGACAGCTGGAGAAACAGACACAGCAGTTGCATCACTTGACCAAGCTCACAGAGCTGGTACCTTGTGGAGCCAAGAGTCAGATTCAACCTAGTTCAAATCCTCACTGCTCTGTAAAGCCAACCCTTTTACTCTGCAGCCACTTAGGCCTTCTTCTACATGGACTCCATATGTTCTGAGCTGTATCGTAAAACCCACTCTTCTTAAAAATCGTTATAATTTCTATCCATAAATTTTTCCTCACAGTACCAACTGTGTACAATAAAACACATAATAACTCCCCGTTTTTCCAGTGCTTAGCTCAGAATTCCTTATAAATCATTGCAACTAATGACCATCATAAGGAATGGAGAAACAAAGTTCTGTGAATTCAAACTGGCATAATTAGCTTATTTGATACGAACCACGCTTTAGCCAAACTACAGCCATCAGTTACTAGGACATGACATATGTGCATAGTGACCACCTTGGAACTTGAAAATAAAAATCTGAACAAGCTTTTTGAAACAAACAGATGGAAAGAGTAGATAAAAGATAATGGGAGGGCTGGGCGGATGGCTTAGTGGTTAAGGCATTTGCCTGCAAAGCCAAAGGACCCAGATTCAATTCTCCAGGACCCATGTTAGCCAGATGCACAAGAGGATCACGCATCTGGAGTATGTCTGCAGTGGCTGGAAGCCCTGGCACACCCATTCTCTCTCTCTCCCCGCCTCTCTTTCTCTGTCAAATAAATAAATTAAATATTTTTTTAAAAAATATAATAGATCATCAAATTACTGGATGCTCATGTAATAAAGTTCTCAATAAAAAGATATCTATAACAAGTTATATAATGGTAAAATAAAAGTTGCTATTTTAGTAATTTCACTTCTAATGTTCTTATGCAGATTATCCTAAAGTACAAAGAAAAACAAAGGATGGAGAGTTGACATAAACATTAAAGTCTCTAGAAATCTGTTTGGGCTCTATAAATCTAGATTAAATTAGCATAATAGGAAAAAAGAAAAAAATTATTTCCAGTGAAACTACAGGATGTTATACACAAATATCTTTAAATTTTCATATACTTGCTATTGTTAATATGTTTGTAAATCATCCAGTTGCCCCAAGATTTTGTCCATTTGGGAGAGGGGGTAAAATAAATCTTGCAGTAAACACAGGTTTACAGGAGAAACTTCTCAGTGTTCCATCCAACACAAAGGGAGTAAAAACAAATGAAATGGAAACAAAGACCTGGACAGCTTACAAGTGGGTTGGTTGCGAGCGAGTCACTCTTTCACCATGATCACTCGACACTTTCCTCCTCTCACTTGAAGACTGTTCTAACAGCAAAACCACTTTATAGATTGCTGCATAGATCTACCTTTTATTTCAACTAGAAATATTTGAGGATACTTTGAAATTAAATCTACTTATAATACATTCATGACAAATTGGAAACATTAAATAAATCTTAATAAAGCATCTTCATATATAAAATAGTAGAAAAATGGTTTTCAGCTGTATAAAGTATGCAAGATAATATGCTGGGCTTTATTTTAAGTACTGTAGGAATTGAGATGTGCATTAATTAGCATAATAGAAACCATAAACCCTGCAACTGGGGTCTGGGAAAAAGGGTCAGGGGTTAAAAGCACTTGCTTGCAAAGCCTGCTGGTTGGGGTTCAATTCCCTAGTACTCACTAAAAGCCAGATGCACAAAGTGGCACATATATCTGGATTTTGTATGCAGTGGCAAGAGGTCCTGGTGTGCTCATTCTCTATTGCAAATACAAACAGACAGACAAATAAATGTTTAAAAGTTTTTTTTTTTTTTTCAGTTGGCTGGGCAGATGGCTCAGTGGTTAAAGGTGCTTGCTTACAAAGTCTGCCTGCCCAGGTTCAATATCCAAGTAAAGCCAGATCACAAAGTGGCACAAGCCTTTGGAATTCACTTTCAGCAGCAAGAGAGGCCCTAGTATACCCATAGAGTCTGTCTGTCTGTCTCTGTTTCTCTCAAACAAATAAAATAAATAAATTATATTAAATTTTTTTCAGTGGGAAGATAGAAAGGTGGCTTAGTGGTTCAAGGAACTTGGCTTGCAAAGCCTGCTGGTCTGGGTTCAATTCCCAAGCCACCCACATAAAGCGGGACCCCAAATGTGGCACAAACATCTGGCCTTCATTTGCAGTGGCAGGAAGCTCTGGTGCACCCATATGTATACAAATACATACATACATAAATAAATATTTCTAAAATAAACCTTTTAGTTTACTGGTAAAGGTAACAAATGAAATGTCTATCTCAATCATGTTTAACAATATGTTGAAATCCTAGAAAGTAAAGCTAATTCCCAAACATATTAAATACTTAAGCTTGAAACATCAGTACCATAGACACAATGCACACAGTTTAACATCACGATCAACAGCAACTTTAATCCTAGACATTTTGTACTCAGTACTAAGAGTTACTCAAAAGCTCTATTAAACACATTAGAAAAGCTAAATGCGTTCCACTTAAGGTTAAAAATCCCAAATAGGAGCTTACAACTAGTACTCTTAAAAAAATTATAAATCAGAAGTAGGCAGCTGTGCTCTGGGAGATGTTACACATTCTAACGGGCAGCTATTCTCTGGGGATATTCACTTACAAGACAGCAAGACAGCGTCCACTGTTGGAAACAGCTGCCCATTATGGTTTCTGGTGTTGGGGGTCTTTTTCTAAATGCTGAAGCTGGATCTTATGTTTTGGCATTCACAGGTTGACTATTTCATCATCTTTATATGACGTTTTTAAACTATATTTTTAACTACAGTCATTTAAAGTCCAAACCATATCATTAGACAAGGAACTTGTATAGTCTACCATTAAATTACCCCAGAAAGACTCAATGAGCTCACTTTGACTACTGAAACTATTCTATACAAGCTAGATGACCAGATTAAAACCAAAACACCTGCAGTGCTATTACTGGACAAGTGGGCTTTTCAGTAAGCTTGCATGTCATTCAGTGAATACTTACGGAGTGCCAGCTATGTATAAGGTGCCATGCTAGATTCTGAGGCTGTCCAGAGAATGAGACATTCCCTATCTGTGGAGAGTTTGGGGACAGAAATTTTTAATATTTTATTTCTTTATTTACAAGCAAAGACAGACAGAGAGAGACTGAAACAGAGAGAAAGGTGCTCCACAGCCTCTAGCTGCTGCAAATAAACTCCAGACGCATGCACCACTTTGTGCATCTAGCTTCACATGGGTACTGGGGAATTGAGCCCCAGTTGTTAGGCTTTACAAGGCAAGTGCCTTAACTACTGGCATTCTCTCCGGCCCAAAAATCTTCTTGTTTTGTTTTGCTTTGTTTCAGTTTTTTCTAGAGGTAGGTTCTCACTCTAGTCCAGGGTGATCTAGGATTCACTATATAGTCCCAGGTTGGCCCTGAACTCACAATGATCCTCCTACCTCACTCAGCCTCCTGAGTTTAAAGGCATGTTCCAGCACGCACAGCTAGAAATATTTTATTAACATGTAATAATAACAGCCATTTATTTACTCATCTATTTACTCATTCCTCACAACAGCCCTGGGAGGTAAGTATTATTACTGCTTCCATTTTATAGACAAGGAAAATAAGGCCTAGAGAGGGCTAAGAACCAAGGCCCAAGAGTGGCAAGAGATGAAAGTGGGGTGTGAATTGCATGCTTTGAGGCACTCTCCCTGCCGACTCTTGAGGAAGGTGAAGTGACAGTGAGGGGCAGCTCTTGAAAAGTATGACAAAACGTGTCCTCAGCTTCCAAAAGATAGCATACCACCAAGCAGAGCTGCAAATATGGTCCCAAAGAAGGGGTAAGTTTCAGGGAGGACTGGAGCAAGAATTTTTGGCAAAGGGGATGGACAAGCAAAAGGAGTGTGTTAAAGTGTTAAGATGGGAGCACCAGGCAGCACTGCAGATGTCTAAGCTTGGGATTGAGAAGGTAGGTTTTATAAGATTAATCCTATGACTAAGGAGGGGAAAGGTGGGCTTGGACCCTGAAGGAAGGCTGCTCCCACTAATCATAGCTTACCAACCTGGACAACTGTGCAGGGGACAATGGAACAAGAGTGGGGAAGAACACAAAGGTCAGAGAACACAAAGCTGGAGGACAGTGTATGGTGTTTGGTAGGTCTCAGGAACAAGCATGATGGAGGCAAGAGAAAACAGAGCTGAAGCACGAGCAGGGGGCTCAGCAAGTAGGAGTGCATGCATGGGCACACATGCATTTAACTCCAGTGCTGATGGAAGCAGAGAGGAGGATTGCTGGGGCTTCCTGGTCAGCCAAACAAAAACAGCGTGTTCCAGGTTCAGAAAGACTGTCTCAAGGAAATAAGCATGCCAGAGGAGAATACCCAGCATCTTCCTCTCGCCTCCATATTCATGTGCATGGGTGCATAAATCTGCACACACTCTGATACAGCACATGTGAACAGGCACACGATGTCTGGAAAACCAAGACAATTATAAACAGAAGAATATGATTAGGAAGTCGGTTCAGATTAGGTGGCAGCGGGAAAGACCCTGGGTGCTGAGGGAGAGCTGGGTTCATCTGTGGAGTCAGAGTAGGCTGAGAGAAATGAACAGAACTAAGAAGATGACCACCTATACCCAGAACAAGAGTAAGGGTAAACTGGCAAGAAGGTACAAAGAAAGCTACAGAGGTTGGTGTCAAGCCTGAGAGATCTGGAAGAGCTGAGGAGTTAAATTCCCTTTCAAAATGTTACACTCAAGAAATTATCATACATAAAATTGTATTTTTCTAACTTATAAAGCCCAATCATGTAGGTATTGATGATATCCCTAAAGCCAACATAGGAAGCTAGTTTAATGTCCCCAAATACTAAAGAACTCTGTCTCTACACTGAAGGTCTGTGTTCAAAAAAAAAAAAAAAGATGTAGCCACAATGTAAACAAAATGTACAGCTCCTGCAATGTCAAGAGTCACTGAATAACAGGTAAAGTGCTTCAGATCAAAACAAACTGTGTCATGGAATGAAACAGGAGTCACACGACTTCAAAGAAGTTTCACTCTGGCCTCAAGTCCCTTCAGGTTTGCCTGAACAGGTCCACTCCCACACTGACCCACATCGAAGTTTGTATACATTCTCCCAACCTTTCTCTGTCCCCAAAGCAGCACCAAATTCAGCATGATGGATGCTCAGCACAGGGGGGCTGTGACAGCACAATGTGTCCTGTCCTCGTACCTAGGCATTAGAGGCAGCTTCTCCAATGAATTCTTGAGTCCAACCTAAGGACCTTTGTTTGAGATTAAAATGCAGAAAATATATGCCCAAAATGTGCATAAAACACTCAAATTTCACCTATGTACTGAAGTTATAATAGATCCAATAGATTGGAAGTGTAATATTAACAAAATGGTACTTGCTTCTCCACTTACTAGTCTGTAATCTGCCAGTGGGATCCTTATAAAACACAATAGACCATGTTGCCCCTCTCCCCACCCCACGCCACTCATCCCACTTAAAATCCTTCAACACAGTTCTATTGGTGCAATAGGAACCTACTTCTCATAGGCCCTACGGCATCAGGCCTCACTTGCTTCCACAATGTTGTCTCACATTCACTGTCCCTTTACTCCAACCACCAAAAGCCTCCCTTCTTCTCATGCAAATCCAGCCCATCACCACAGCAGTCTTTGTTGCTGGAGGCCTTCTGCCAGCACACAGCTAGAGACATACTCACAGACTTCATTCTCACAATAGAAATTCTGAAGGGCGGGGACTGGAGAGATGGCTTAGCAGTTAAGGCACATGCCAGTGAAGCCTAAGGACCCTGGTTCGATTCTCCAGGTTCCATGTAAACCAGATGCACAAGGGGGCGCACGTGTCTGGAGTTCGTTTGCAGTGGCTAGAGGCCCTGGCACGCCCATTCTCACTCTCCCCCTCTCTCTTTCCCTCTCTCTGTCTCAAATAAATATATATAAAAGAAATTCTGAAGGGTGAAGCATTTCCTAAAAGCAACAAGCCACAGAAGAGCCACTAAGACCCTATGGACAAAGCAGGAAGTGGCCCGATATGATGGCTCAGACCTTTAGACCCAGCACTTGGGAGGCAGGGCTAGGAGGATCGCTATAAAGTTTGAGGCTACTCTGAGACTACATACTGAATTCCAGGTCAGCCTGGGCTACAGTGAGACCTTACCTTGAAAAAACAGAGAGAAAGCAGGAAGTGATAGATGAGCATCAATCTTAGAAAGACATGGTAAGGAATTGAGGGAAAATGAAAATTAATGCTAATAAGTTAAACTCACTGAATAAAGGTCTCCAAATTATTAGTTATGACCCCCAGACCCAATCTAAACTACGGCAATGGACTACTACATCCAGACAAGCCAGTAGCACCATATCATAGGCATAATCTCCAGCACTAAAGATGCTACAGAGGGACTTATGAACTTGGAAGCAAACTATACATGAGGAAGCAGGAGCAAAATAAGCAGCAGGCAGAGTAGGTGATGGTGGCACAGCCCCACAAGAGCACCCTGCACAGAGCAGTGATGGCAGCACAGCCCCGCAAGAGCACCCTGCAAAGAGCGGTGATGGCAGCACAGCCCCGCAAGAGCACCCTGCACAGAGCGGTGATGGCACAGCCCCGCAAGAGCACCCTGCACAGAGCGGTGATGGCACAGCCCCGCAAGAGCACCCTGCAAAGAGCGGTGATGGCACAGGCCCGCAAGAGCACCCTGCAAAGAGCGGTGATGGCAGCACAGCCCCGCAAGAGCACCCTGCACAGAGCGGTGATGGCACAGCCCCGCAAGAGCACCCTGCACAGAGCGGTGATGGCACAGCCCCGCAAGAGCACCCTGCACAGAGCGGTGATGGCACAGCCCCGCAAGAGCACCCTGCACAGAGCGGTGATGGCACAGCCCCCCAAGAGCACCCTGCACAGAGCGGTGATGGCACAGCCCCGCAAGAGCACCCTGCAAAGAGCGGTGATGGCAGCACAGCCCCGCAAGAGCACCCTGCACAGAGCGGTGATGGCAGCACAGCCCCGCAAGAGCACCCTGCAAAGAGCGGTGATGGCAGCACAGCCCCGCAAGAGCACCCTGCACAGAGCGGTGATGGCACAGCCCAAGAGCACCCTGCACAGAGCAGTGATGGCACAGCCCCCCAAGAGCACCCTGCACAGAGCAGTGATGGCACAGCCCCGCAAGAGCACCCTGCAGAGAGCAGTGATGGCACAGCCCCCCAAGAGCACCCTGCACAGAGCGGTGATGGCACAGCCCCGCAAGAGCACCCTGCACAGAGCAGTGATGGCACAGCCCCGCAAGAGCACCCTGCACAGAGCGGTGATGGCACAGCCCCGCAAGAGCACCCTGCACAGAGTGGTGATGGCGGCACAGCCCCGCAAGAGCACCCTGCACAGAGCAGTGATGGCACAGCCCCCCAAGAGCACCCTGCACAGAGTGGTGATGGCAGCACAGCCCCGCAAGAGCACCCTGCACAGAGCGGTGATGGCAGCACAGCCCCGCAAGAGCACCCTGCAGCCAACTGCTCTCTCACAATTTGATACTATGCAAATTTGATTATGGTTAAAATGCTTTAAAAGGGGATAACTGTTTCCACAGCTTTAAAACTAAAAGTCTGGACTTTGTGCAAAACATAAAATCCAAGAAGACTATGACCTCTATTTAATCATATGCATTTCTCACAGCTCAAAGAAGAAATGTCATTGTACTTTTAAATGTTAATCATTGCTAACAGGAAAACTCATAATACAAAGAAGATATTATAACCTATCAAACAAGAAAATTAATAAGAAAATATGGAAATGATAATGTGGCAAAGGAAATGAGTATTCTTATACCATTGCTAGTAAAAGTGTAGTCAAAGCCCTTTTGAAGAAGAATTTATTCATATGTATTAGTCTTAAAAAATGTTCAGGTTCATAAAATATGTTCATATTCATTTGCCCAGTAATCTCACTCCTATGCATCAGCCCTAAAAAACTGAACCTAAATGCATGTGGAGATTTATACACAAATGTGAACACTCATTACAGCACTGTGCATAATGAAGCAGTGGAAGAATGAAATTCATGCTTGGCAATAAGAGAATAAAACCCTGGTACATCCATATGTTTTTATCTAGCAAGTAAAATGTTTCTGAAGAACTTGCAATACCATGGAAAAAATTTTTAACTTAAAAAATTATGAAAAGTTGTGTATGCCAAGTATAATTTCAAATATTTCCAAAACAACATGAGCAAAAATCTTTGCCTGGAGTTTTCTGCTTTTTCACAGCTGAGCTCATGTCTCTGTAATGGGTGGGGCAGGTGTAATAAAGTTAATTTAACAAATTCTAATTTATAACTGAAAGGAAAGAATAAAGGAAGCAGGGAACTTTCTACACCATCTACCTAGTTGTCTCTTTATCATAGAACATAGCTAGTTGACAATACAGGCAGCTATTCAATCTGCGTGCACGCGCACGCGCACACACACACACACACACACACACACACACACACACACAAACACATGGCTGGCTTTCTAAACAAAGAGCAATGTACACACACTTTCTTCTCAATCAGGAACCAGCCATCCAAGTCAAAGATGTTTGCTATGAAGTGCATTTGATTGTGATTAAAAATTAATACTGGCACCTAGGGTGGTAGTGCACACCTTTAATCTCAGCACTTGGGAGGCCAAGGTAGGAGGGTCACTGACTTTGAAGCTAGCCTGAGACTACATAGTTATCTTCGGGTCAGCCTGGGCTAGGCAGTTAAGGTGCTTTCTGCAAAGCCAAAGGACCCAGGTTCAATTCCTCAGTACCCATGTAAAGCCAGATGCACAAGGTAGAACATGTGTCTGGAGTTCATTTGCAGTGGCTAGAGGTCCTGGTGTGCCCATTCTCTCTGTGTCTCTCTCCCCACCCCCAATTCTCAGACAATTTTTTTAAAAACCAGATGGTAAACACAGTTGCATGATAGACATAGGTTTTAAGTCAAACACTGAAGGACTGACTTGATTTGCTTGGGGAAAGAGCTTGGGAGGCAACTTGAATGAGGAGGAATGCCCGCATCAAGGCCACAATTAGAGCCTCCATCCCTTAACTGATGGCACCTCAAAGTTCTACCACCAGCCTTCTGTTCTCTTCGTTCTGCACAGGCTTTCCAGCAATCACATCTACTCTCATGACACTAATTATCACCAGTAACACGACAGCTCCCAAATCAGCACCTTCATTCCTGAACTTCACTTCAAAGTCAGGCAAACATGTCAAAACGTGGACATCACTGAATTAGGAAGAAACTGGCCTAACAAAACTGAGTGAAATAGCTCAATGGAAAGCACTCCACAAATAATGATTTTTAAAGCCCTGCTGTGTTCATTTTGAATACACACTTGTATAGACCATCAGAAGCACTACCAACCAACAGGAAGCATGCCCAGTTATAGTCACCAGTACATCAAGACCACAACAGAGAACCTCATCTTCCCTCCTCTACCCACTCCTTTGTTCTAAGGTATGCTAGTTAAGTTCACTGGGGAAAAAGGATTCAAATGAGAAGTTAGGGGATTAGAGGGGTGGCTCAGTGATTAAAGACTTGCTTGCAAAGCCTGACAGCCTGGGTTCAATTCTTCAGTACACACATAAAGGCAGATGCACAAACTAGGGCATGTATCTGAAGTTTGCATGCAGTGACTAGAGGCCCTGGTATGCCCATTCTCCCTCTCCCTCTTGTAAATAAATAAAATATATTACCTCAGTAAGCATGACAACCTGAGTTGTTTTTGATATATCGTTCTTAAAGATAATGTACACTGACCTCTAACAATGTAGACCAGTTTGGGAAAATCCCTTTTCAGTTTGAGTAACTTAACAAAGAAATATAATAAAATGGATATATTTTCTGTTACTCATTAATTCTGTCTTTCTTACATTCAAAACATTTGAAGGACATTCTAATTAAAACTTATTTTGAATATGATCTGATCATCTGAGAAATTATAAATTATTCATTCAATATTGTCGGAATAACTAGAAGGTATCTACACACACACAAAAGCACACCATTGGATCTACCCAGTTTACCAAATAAACTCCAAATGTGTCACAGATTTGAAATACATAAAGAATGTGTAAGGTACATTTTAAATATCTCTCAAGAAAAAAAAAGTCTTCCTGATTCTAAATTCTAATTATAAAAGGAGATCTTGATGAATTTGACTACATTAAAAATAATAAACTACCACATGGTGAAAACATAGTTTCACTACAAAGAAATTCAAATATAAAATGGGAAAAAATATTTACTATTCTTTGCATTAATATATATTATATATAAAGTATAATAATACATTATACATATAATAAATATAATAAAACTGTCAAGACACAAAAATAAAATATACATATGAAAAGTTGTTTAAAATTTATTTTTTAAAAAAACAAGCAGGGGCTAGAGAGGTGGCTTAGTGGTTAAGAGCTTGCCTGTGAAGCCTAAGGACCCCAGTTTGAGGCTCGATTCCCCAGTACTCGCATAAGCCAGATGCACAAGGAGGCGCATGCATCTGGAGTTCATCTGCAGTGGCTAGAGGCCCTGGTGTGCCCATTCTCTCTCTCTCTCTTCTCTCTCCTCCCTTTCTTTCTCTGCCTGTTTCTGTATCTCTATCTCAAATAAATAAATAAATAAATAAATAAATAAATAAATAAATAAATAAAATATTAGAAATTTAAAAAAAACAAGCAAATTAGAACTCTACATCCAATTTTCATGTTCGATCTCACAGTCAAGGGACAAGATAGTTAGAAAAGAGACACTCATCCATGCTAGTGTTTGGGTAAACTGGTACAAAAGGAGGACAGTTTAACAATATTCACCAATTCCTTTTCTGGGGATTTAACTTCTGAAAAGTACATATGCAGCTAGGTATTGACATATTTTCAAGGCCACTAAATATAGTAACAAAGGAAGTCACCTAAGGTGGTTAAGAAAAAAAACTGTACCATGAATACTATACAACTATTTAAAAAAAGAGCCTTGTGGATAATATACACCCATAATCCCAATCCTCAGGAGGGAGAAGTAGGAGAATTTCTACAACTTGAGGCCAATACTGAGTTCCAAGATTAGCTAGGGTTATGGAGTAAGCTCCTATCTCAACAAAAAATATAAAAGTTGTTAAAAAAATGGTAAGTAAACCATGAATTATGGCGCATACCTTTAATCCCAGTACTGGAGAGGCATATGTAGAAGGATTGCTGTGAGTTCAAGGCCAGCCTGGGCTAGAGTGAGACCCTGCCTGAAAACATCGAAAAGTAAGTAAAAATGAGAAAGGGCAAAAATAATGTATATTATGCTACCATTTATGTAATTGAGCACCTGAAAGAACTAGACCTAGGGTTGGGATAGTATTTGCTAAACCTGAAACAAAGGTAAAGACAAAATTCAGTATATACCATTTTAAACTTAGTTTTAAAAGAAACTTAAAAATAGCCAAAACCAACTATCTTCAAACAAGCAGTAACTTAACACAGGGAAAAAATAAAGATGTTAACATGCACAAAGCCACTGCTAGTAAACATTTTGCATGTTGTTGCTCTACAAAAGATCTTGAAATGGATTGCTGAAATAGAAATTAAGGTTCATTTCAAAGGCCCATTTCCCACAAGCAGTTTCTGAATGCTAGCCAGTCTGTAATCTTCTTGCAGGAACATTCTTGACCTGTAGGCTGTGAGCATCTACAGTAAACAGAAAGTTTTCATGTTGAGCACCAGTGGTGTACTAGAGAATCTCTGAAGGGCACTAGAACATGATGCTGATGATAAATAAGCAGGTATCCCTACCATCTTCTCCCCTACCACAATCTCTTTTTCAAGTCTAATGACCCTTAAAAAGTGTTTAAAATCAAAATTTCTGAAGACTTAAAATCAGGCTCCCGCAGGGATGCAGGCAGAGTGGCTAACATGGTTGCCCGGCTGATGAAGAGATCCTGAAAGCATCCCAATACATCCAACAGTCAGGCATCTTCACGGTGCACTTAGTGACTACATGATACTAAGAAAGAAATATTCTCCCTTGTCATAAAAAGCCAGCTACTATCAAAAGTGAAATTCTATTTGATTTACATTTGTTAAAAATATGATGTACAAAGCTGGGCATGATGACACATACCTTTGATCCTAACACTCAGAAGGCAGAGGTAGGAGAATGGCAGTGAGTTCAAGGACATCCTGGAACTAGTGTGAGTTTCAGATCTGCTTGGGCTAGAGTAAAACCCTATCTCAAAAAGAGTATGTGCAAAGATACTATAGAAAACAATGAGGGACTGGGAAGAAAACTCAGCAGTAAAAGATGCCTACTTGCAAAGTGCGCAGGTTCAATTCCCCAGAACCCATATAAAGCATGGCTATGACAAAAGGACCGAGCCAGGACTGGCAGGCCTGTCTCACAAAAGTGGAGAAGACTCCTTGAGGTTGTCTCAAAATTTGAAAAGAACATAGGAAGTACTCAGGAGAATATTTTTTCTTCTTGACGTTCTTTTTTTAATAAAATAATATTTAAAACAACAAAAGGTCACTAAGCAGGAAAGTTGTGGCCAAGGGACTTGCAGCTTCTTCCCTCAAAGCCAGGATCTTAGTACATCTGGTTTCCCCTCCATTGTTTCCTGTATTTCCCCTTCTATTTCTAGCATCAGGAGCTGCTCAAAGCAGGGCATACAACACTTCAGTGTGGGCATGTCAATCATCTGTAAGATGAAATAAGAAAGGGACAGGATCTTCCCCAGCCCATCCAGTGGTTCGTTTCCCCATCTTCTTCACTTCCTCATCACTTGACTCTTTATCATGCAAATACTAAAAAATAACTTGCAATGAATGACAGCTGTCACACTCTTCTAGTTGGGATCAACGGTGTGTTTACATACACATATACACAAATGTGTGTATACACACATCTTTTTGGTCCAGACTGCATGTATAATTAATTAGAGATAAAACTGAAAAGTTATTTTTCAAAATTTATTCATCCTGCACTATAAACCTATTTCAAAAAACTATTTTGTACAAAATATATATTCACCTATGTTCAATAACCTGGAGTACAGGCAAGTAATGATAACCACTGACAACTGTAAAAAAAAATCCTCTCTTTCATTAAAGTATTGCTAAAAATTAGAGAAAAGGAACAGTGAGCATGAATTAGAAACCTTCCTAGATTATCCCCTACAATTTTGGTAATTGTTGTTTTTTGATTTTTCAAGGTAGGATCTCACTCTAGCCCAGGCTGACCTGGAATTCACTATGTAGTCTCAAGGTGGCCCTGAACTCTGCATCCCAAGTGCTGGGATTAAAGGTGTGCACCACCATGCCCAGCTTTTCCCACCTACAATTCTGAAAACATGTCAGTAACCGGAAATATGCTAATACTATTTCTTTATCAAGAACAGAACATTTAATTTTCAATTTTTTAATCCCTATAAACCAGGCATGTTGGTTCACACAATCAGGAGGCTGAGGCAGGAGGATCTTAAATTTGAGGCCAATATGGGCTGTATAGTGAGACTTTGTCTCAAAACAAAACAAAACAAACAAAACATCAGGGCTGGAGAGATGGCTTACTGATTAAGATGCTTGCCTGCAAAGCGAAGGGACCTAGGTTAATCCCCATGCAAGCCAGATGCACAAGGTGGTGCATGTCAGAAGTTCCTTTGCAATGCCTGGAGGCCCTGGCATGCTCCCCCTCTCTCTTTTAAGTAAATAATAAAAAAAAATTTAATTAAAAAATAAAAATCCCTGCAGAAAATAACAAAGTCTTTCAAAGTAGAAATAAAGTAACTCTAGTTCACAAAGGATATTTCTTATTATACTGCTGTCATCCTTCCCTCAAAGGGCAAAGTAAAATGTTGCTGTACTTTATTTTTTAGACAGCACTAAGTACTGTGTTTGACAAAGCACGGGTATAATATGATTATAAAAGTCTTTGCTTTAATATTTATCTAATATAATTCAAAAACAGCTCAATGACCCTGAAAAAATTTTAATCATGAGAATTAAGGTGACAGTAAAAATTAAGGAATGGTAAGTAAGACTGAAATTTATTTTAACATTCAATTTATTTTTGTTTTTAAAGACTATGTGAAAGAAACCCCAAAATTTTGTAACTATACCTACCAGTTATCCACAATAGAGCATGTATAGAACAATGTACTCGGTAAAGGAAGAAATTATTCAAATTTGTCAAGGTTCTTGATCTTAGCAACAGAACTGTGCCCTTTAATATGCAAACTGGCATTGCACCCTTGAGGTCATCTTGTGTCAGGTGGGCTTCCATCACTGATGGTGCACATAAGCTATGCTCAAGATGAGGTCTCCTCAAAGTTCCAGAAAGGTGTAAGAAAATTGAGTAGCACTATTATCCAGTTACTTTCAATATGTTAAATTTAAAACTTTTAAATTTTGCCTCTGAGTTACATCAGAATGCTAATAGAGAAATGGTATCTTAATATCTTTGCAAGAAATGCAGGATTAGAATAGTATTACTATGAAAACATAGGCAAACAAAAGGGAAATGGAAGAGCTTAAGCCTCAAACACAAGCACCACATCAACCATTAGTTTATAAAAGCAACAAGATACTCAGATCTAACAAAAAAGAACCCCTTACCCTATCAAAATTTCTATATAAAATACAGATCTGTCCACGGATGAATTTGATAGTCCCAAGGTTCTAGAACAGTCAGAATACTGATTTTAGAGACACATCTAAAGCTTAAACATTTTCAAAAGATCTGTTTAAAGCTATGCAATTCTCAATCCAGTCCATGAATACTACTACAAGTAACAAACAGTTATACTACACAGGTTCTTCCTTGCTAAAAATAGTGAAAATGATTCTAAAAATTATACTAAAACTACAATGCAATCATTTGTGAGAAAATCATCTTGGAAGTATTACAGGAAACACTGCACACTGTGATACAGAGGACCTGGACAAGCTGGAGCATGCTTTGATCATGGCACTCAAAAGACTGAGGTGGAAGGACTGCAAATTCAAGGTCACACTTGGCTAAACAGAACTGGTAGAGGATGGAGTCAGGGGAGGGGGGTGAACTATGACATATTTCTAACATGACTTAGCCTATGGTACTTGCTAGATTGTTTCCAAAATGAAATAAATATGGTTTGCATACATGTGAAGGATGAAAGGAAAATTTTACTGGGCAAGATGTAAACTCAGTAATAAACTTCTCCTTTAATACACTATGTTATGGTATATCTTACCCAGTAATATCTGACCACAAAAGGAATTGTCAGATAAGTTCACAGAGACAGTAACCCCTGAAACTATCCAATGACTTAGTCACAGGCAGGTTACACAGCAGAGGTGCTGAAGAAATGAGCAAACTCCCAGGAGATCATCAATGTGGTTACTATATACAAATGCGTATACATATAAGAAGACCTTTAAGTAGAAGAATCATTAGGATACTTTAAGAAATAGGGTTGGGAGGTTGGGAGTGGTGGCACACACCTTTAATCCCAGCACTCGGGAGGTAGAGATGGGAGGACTGCTGTGAGTTCAAGGCCAGCCTAAGACTACACAGTGAATTCCAGGTCAGCCTGAGCTAGAATGAGATCCTACCTCAAAAATTAAATAAATAAAAAATAAATAAAAGAAACAGGGTTGGCTAAAAGTACCTTTTCCTTACATAGTTCATTAATCATCCAGTGTAAAGAACTTGAAAAAGTCAATATAACTTAAAAGATGCATCATGTTTTTGTTTTCTCTTACAAAACATAAATCTTAACAGTAAAACAATGAATCTCTGCCTGACCTGAAAATGGAATGTTTCAACAGTTCATGAGAGTAACTAGAGAAATACTTTATGGGAAGGAATTTTAAAGACAGATGTTTTCAAAGCTCTATATCAATGTGACATTTGTACTGGAAATGTTCAAACAATTTTTTTTTTAAACTTCTCATTTGTATAACCAAAAATGTGGAATTATGCCGGGTGTGGTGATGCACACTCTGGAGGCAGAGATAGGAGGATCACATGAGTTCAAGGACACCCTGAGACTACATAGTGAGTTCTAGGTCAGCCTGGGTTAAGCTAAACCCTGCCTCGAAAAACAAACAAAAAAAAAAAGTGAAATAAACCGGGCGTGGTGGCGCACACCTTTAATCCCAGCACTCAGGAGGCAGAGGTAGGAGGATCACCATGAGTTCAAGGACACCCTGAGAATACATAGTGAATTCCAGGTTGGCCTGGGGTAGACTGAGACCCTACACCTCAGGGGCAGGGGGCACAAAACAAAACAAAAATGTGGAATTAGATAGAATTTTAAACTTTTTCAAATTCTTCCAAAAGCATATGGGCTTTTAATCTATTTCTTAAAATGACAGAACTTTAAAACCTTCCAATTGGGAGCAAGAGCAACCTAACTAGGGAAGAGAAATCCATGTAATATGAACTGCAGAACACCACTGCCTAACTCCTGGTCATTATGAAAACCTGACGGCTATCAATCCCAACACACCTCCGTTTGAGCCTGTGATTGCACAGTTCTGAAAGTGTCAATTAAACTCACCTTGGAAACAGACTCTTATCGCTGCCACAAGTAACTTAACCAAGAGTTTTTAAAAGACAACATGTTACAGATGGATGGTTAGAAAAAAATCCCCACCATTCTGTGTCCCTTACTGAAATGTTAGTGATATAGAAAGTCGTCGTGTCTGCACCCAAAACATGTATTTTCTGTGAGCTGAAAAAGGGAACTTGGGGGTTGGAGGGATGGCTTAGTGGTTAAAGCATTTGTCTGGAAAGCCAAAGAACGCAGGTTCGATTTCCCAGGACCCATGTTAGTGTGATGCACAAGGGGACACATGCATCTGGAGTTCATTTGCAGTGGCTGGAGGCCCTGGCGCACCCGTTCTCTCCAACCCCCTTCTCTGTCAAATAAATAAATAAAAATAAAATATTATTTTAAAAAAAGGTAATTTGGGGGCTGGAGGGATGGCTTAGTGGTTAAGGTGCTTGCCTATGAAGCCTAAGGACCCATGTTCAACTCTCCAGATCCCATGTAAGCCAAATGCACAAAAGGTGACACAAGCACCAAGGTCATACATGCACACTAGGTGGCACACATGTATGGAGTTTGAATGCAGTAGCTGGAGGCCCTGGTGTGCCAGTTCTTTCTCATTAAAAAATAAAATACAATAAAAATACTTTTTTTAAAAAAAGGAACTTGGGACTAGAGAGATGGCTTAGTGGTTAAGGCAAGGCCTAATGGCCCAGGTTTGACTCTCCAGATCCCATGCCAGATATACAAGGTGACGCATGCACAAGGTTATGCAGGCACACAAGGTGGTGCACACACCTGGAGTTCAATTACAGTGGCTAGAGGCCCTGGCATACCAATATTACCCCCCCCCTCATAAAAACAAAAAAAATGAACTTGACTTAAAGATGTGTAATAAAATGACTTCATGTAACACATTTGGTTCTCTAATAATTTTTGTTTTCCAAATTTAAAAAATAATAGGATTCCCAAAGCAGGGCCAATAAACATTTAAATTTTCACTGAAAATTGAGCTAAGGGTTATATACAAACCACGTTATTTCTACAAACATTCTCCTGTCATAGGATGATGTACAAGAGGAGAATCTTTTAAGATCACTTCTTTGTAAAAAAAAAAAAAAAAAAAAACCTGATTTTAATGAACTGGGTGAAAACAGGCAATCTAACACATGCCCTATATCTTACTGATCCGTGGGAAACTTCATGTTTTGGAATATATACTAATTAGAAAATATACTAAGCTATGTCTTCACTGGAGTAGTCCTACCCAAGTCCGACAGAGTTCATACAACAGACTGACTGCTCAGATTGCTGGATCTCTCATTAACTCATATGAAAAGTAGCTGCAGATCTATTTAGTTGCTGAGTTTTTAAGGCAGCATCTTATTCTAGCTCACGCTGACCTGATTTGACTCACTCTATAACTCAGGCTGTCTTCAAACTCACAACATCCTCCTACTTTGGCCTCTTAAGTGCTGGGATTATAAGTATGACCCATTACACTGGGCCAGTGCTGCTATACTGCTAAAACTCTGACAGTCATTACAAGATTGTTATAAATGTCTTTTAAAAGACATTACTGGTAAACATGAGTTTATTATTACTAAGTCACATTTTCCATGAAAAAAAAAAAACTCATGGGACAGATAAACACTATGAGAATACCAGCAACTTATAATCTGTAGACTACACACTTAAAATGTTTCTATAAAAATAAAAAAATTACTGCCTTATGATGAAATCTTTAGAAATTTCAGGAAACATTTAATAAGTCATTTTACTCAGAAGTTTTCATCAGGTAAGAAATTGAACTCAATAAACTTTAACTGTTAAGTAATATGAAAAGTATTCTTCTTCACTCTCGAATGTACATTTAGTAAGAAAAATGCATTTCCAACTTTAACAAAAATTGTTTAAAAATTTCAATTATGTTGGTGATTAATTACCTATTCACTCAAGGACACATATTATCTCAAAATAAACTTATCAGTATCTCAGCAAGGAAAAAAGGTCTATACTTCAGTGTACTTTTTGTTCTACAAAAGAACATTTTAAATTCCATCTGAAGACTTAGAACAGATTGTGGTCTAGTAATGTATTTTGGTACTGGACTGTTTTTAGGGGAAATGTGGACATGAACCTCACAACTGCCACAAAGAACAGTTATAACAATTTAAGCAAGAAAAACAAAAGCACAATGTACATAATTTTAAAATGATTCAGTTAATGAGTATTTTAAGTGACTGCAAAAGGATGAAGTGATTAATTTATTCTAACATCAGTCTATTATTCATATCCTTAGCAAAACAAGTCCTAAATTTGCAAAAGGTTTTTTTCAATTTTTTGTCACCTTTGAAAAACCACATAAAGTTAATGGCAAGCTGACCACCCAATCTGAATTTCTCTTTTACAAACACAAGATGAGAGAAAAGCTGAATTTTGCAGGGACAGCCTCTCCCACCCCCATAGGAATGGAGCAGAGGACCTCCTAAACAGAGAAGCAAAAACAGAAATGCTGACTGTGGGCAAGTTTTCTAAAACAAAAGCTGAGAAAACAAAAAAGTTAATGAAAAGAAGCACAAAACAGGCAAACAAGTAATGATTTCAGCCACATCACCCTAAGTTTAAAAAGCCTGTGGCATTTTCAATCAAGAATCTCTCCTCAAAGGGTATCCCAAGTAACAATCATTCCAGTTTAGAAAGAGTTAACTAAACCAAATTCATCAATCCTAGTTTGGGTATTTTCTCTTCAAAACTAGAAAGAAGTCTAACTTTTTAGTTTTGGAAAACCAAAAAAGTGGAACTATCAAGTACCAAATACTTGCTTAACCAAAAATATTCTGATTTTTTTCTTCAGTAGCTTCTTTTACCACCAGTAAGGGGCAGGCTGGAGAAATGACTCAGCATTTAAAGGCACTTGCTTGCAAAGCCTGATGTCATGAGTTCAATTGTCTAGTACCCAAGATAAAGCCAGATGCATAAAGTGGTGTATGAGTCTGGAGTTCCTTTGCAGCAGCAGGAGGGCCCTGATATGCCCAATACACACACACACACACACACACACACACACACACACTTTCTCTCTCTTATGAAAATAAATAAATTAATTAATTAATGAAAAGCAAGGGACTAAGTTATAGTTCAAGTTAATTTCGCTTTTGAAGAAAATTCTTATCTTTCACTGATTCAAAGCACCACATTTCACATCTCTCCCATTAGGCTTCTTCTTTCATTGATTTGATTACTTTTCAGCCTTTTTCTTCTTAGGCCAGCCCAAAACTACCTAGTGAGACCCTGTCTCAAAAAGCAGTATCATGCTGGAGAAATGTCTTAGCAGTTAAGGAACTTGCCAGCAAAGCCAAAGGACCCAGGTTTGATTCCCCAGCACCCATATAAGCCAAATGTACAAAGTGGCACATGCGTCTGGAGTTTGTTTGCAGTGGCTAGAGGCCCTGGTGTGCCCATTCTGTCTGACTCTTTCTCACTCCAATAAATAAATATAGTATTAACAAAATGGGTGATGAGATCAAGGAACCCCAGATTTTACAGGACACAAAAGATTATACATTCATAAAATATGAGCTAAGTGTAGTAATGCCCTCTTGGGAGATTGAGACAGAAGAATCAACAGTAGGTTCTAGGACAGACTGAATTACAGAATGAGGCCTTGTCTCAGGAGAAAAAAAAAACAGGCTGCAGAGATGGCTTAGTGGTTAAGATGCTTGCCTGCAAAGCCTAAGGACCCAGGTTGGCTTCTCCAGGACCCATATAAGCCTGATGCACATGCATTTGGAGTTCATTTGCAGTGGCTATAGGCTCTGACATGCCCACTTTCTCTTTAAATACATAAATCAATCAATAAATGAAATAAAAATCTTTAAAAAATGAAAAATAGCAAATAAAACATATTTAAAGAGCTCCTAGGCCAGCCATAAAGAGGAGAATTACACAAGCCAAACCAACAGGAATCAGTACTATGGAAGCCTTTCTCCTACATAGCAAACTAAAAGATATAAACCTCAATAGGAGTGGATGGAAGTCTCCTTGGTAGGCCCTGGATAGGGTGGAAGGAAGCCTAATCTTAAAACCATGGGCTCTGGCTTGTAACTCCCAGTGCCAGAAATAGGTTACACCCTATGAGGTCCCCAAAACAGGGCAGGCTTCTGCCAAAACACTTGATTACCCACCAGAGCAAAAAGGTAAGACACCACAAGCAGCAGACATCCACAGATCACACTGGAATTTGGAAGGGAACCAGCTCCCTCATGGCTAACCATCATAGTGCTGGAAAGTGTTACATGAGCTGCTGATGGGAAACAGCTACCAACACTGTGAACAAGCAGGGGATCCTGCGAGAGAGGAAATCAGCCAGCCAGACAAGATGTACACACCTGTGCAATAGTGGCACCAAACCTATGTGGGTAACCAATTGCTCTCAGATTGGATAAGAGACCTGCTCAATGGGAAAAAAAAGAACTCACAGCTGGTACTGGGAACCAAGTTAGAACCTATGGAGGCACTGATCATAGACTCCAGTAAGAAGGCCAAAGAGAGGCTATACCCATCAGAATTTCTCCTAATTAACTATGCTTATCTTTAATTCATAGTGCTTACTTTCTATGGAGAATCTGTTTTCTTTTTTATAGAAGGCAGCAAAAACCTGGGAGAACCAAAATCCATCAACATGACAAGAAAAAAGACAACTGACTCCCTATCATGAGATAAGCCACCTCTTGCACATCAGCCAGAGTCCAGGTGAAACCACAGGAAATGGTGAGTTAAACAAGAGTGCTACTTTCAAGATGAGCCTGATAACCTGCACCAGGGTGATGGTGATAGATGCTGAGGACACTTAAAATGTATCAAAGTGGAAATTCAGAAGCTTCTGAGAACTCAACACTAAAGTAGGCTTTTAACATACTTTCCTAGGCTCAGTGAACATTGTGGAAGAGGGGGCAGAAACGTTGTAAGATCCACAGGGTAGGTAGGTGTATCCAGAGGCATTGCCCCTGCCCCAGTGGGTGACTGCTGCACTCATAACCCACAACCCCATGGGGAATACTACTAACCCCACTGAGGACTAATAAAGGACCAGTTATTTGAAATAAACCAAGAACTTTTCAAATGTAACAAGAAAATAAACTGGTTTCTTAAAAAGCCAAAAGAAAAAAAAAGACAGAAAAATGTGATTTCAACATGAAAAATGAAATGCCACTACACCACCACCAGACAAGCCAAGATCAAACACCAAGAGCAGCATGTGTTGGTGACGTCAGGCAACAGACCTCAGTGGTCCTAGCTGCCGAGAATGCAAAATGGAACAGCAGCTTTGGGAGTTTGGTAGTCTACACGTGACAGAACCAAGTATAAGCATACCATATGCTCTATCAATCACAATAGTTCCTCAAATTGAAACTATGTCCCCCCAAAATTGGTGTATGAATATTTGTAATTTTACTCATACCTGCCAAGAACTGGAAGCAACCAAGATGTCTTTCAACAGGTAAACTGGCAGACCTATATGGGAGAGAAATGAGCTGTACGGCCACAAAAGTAAAATCCCCACCTAACGCTAGTGAAGGAAGCCAGTCTGAAAAGACTGGTTCATCTTTATGACATTCTCGGAAAGGCAACACAAATCTAGGAAGGTCAATGGCTGTCAGTTTAGGTTGAGGATGAACATGTGGAGGATTGCATATTTTTACATGCAGTAAAACTACTCTGTCAGATGCTCTAGTGACTACTGACACTCATTTAAAAAAACCTTACAAAACTGCATGACACAGAGCAAGTTCAATTATAGCTTATGTATCATCTAGTCAATTGGTCAAAACTGGTTAACCAGTTGCAGTGAATATACTACCTAATTCATGATGTGAATGGGACAACTTCCAAGGGAGGGGCTAATAGACGAGCAGGTAAAAAGCTAAGAGAAAAACAGCAAAGGGTGGAACATGATCTTTGTTCTTACCAGATTTAAGGAAGGCGGCAGGACATAAAAGTTGGTGGTAGTTACTAAAAGAAAACATAGACAGTCGTGGGCACGGATAAGCCATTTAAGTGCAGTAAGAGAATACGGGGAGAGAAAAACCTCAAAGATCAAACTCTGAAGTGTATTCATGGTTGAAAAACAGTAATAATCTCTAGTCTTGGAAGGAAAACCAGGTTATGAAGTCCAGGAAAATGGTACTTGCAGAAGAAAAAAATAAAGGTTCAACACAAGACGGTGTTAGCACAAGGTCAAATTAGGGGCAGGTAACTGTCCTCAAGAAGAACCTTGAAGGTTTTGGCCACAGCACAGTGGCACTAGAACAGCAACAGTGAGTGGAACTGACTGAAAAGTAAACAGATGGATTTTGAAAAGTTGAGACAAAACAGAGCCTTCTTGGTATCTTTTCATCCTAAAGCTGTTTTCCTCAGAGACACCTGTCAGAGTGGATACCATGCAGTTGGACTCTGACTTTCCCAGTCGGGCCATGAAGTAAGACTTCTAATATAAAAAATGATACATGAAACCACTTAGATACTGATGGCAAGGGTCTACGAAAGAGGAAGATTTAATAACAGTGTCAAGAGAAAATGATTACAAGATTCAAGAAACAGAATGAGGCCGGGTGTGGTGGCATACGCCTTTAATCCCAGCACTTGGGAGGCAGAGGTAGGAGAATCGTCATGAGTTTGAGGCCACCCTGAGACTATATCGTGAATTCCAGGTCAGCCTGGACCAGAGTGAGACCCTATCTCGAAAAACCAAAAAAAAAAAAAAAAGAAACAGAATGAAGTTCCAGAGAATAATGGCAGGGGTGGGGAGCCTCAGAAGAGTATAAGGGAAGAAATACCAAGGGAGTTAGAAGGTGGGTGCTCAATAACAGTTAAGAAAATAAAACTTTTATGGTTTGCAAACCTTCTGGTAGAGCAAAGTAATTCTGTGTGTTGGAACTCAACACAAGTAAAGGCAAACATAAGCCGCAGACGGACTCCGGGTCTCTAGTTCAATTAGTATCACTGTTGCCCACAGGAGAAACATCACAGAGCTGGACACCAACAACCCCAGTGAGATCCATCAGAAACCTTAAGTCCCCGGACAGACTGCTGTCCCTAAACAGAAGAACCTAGCAAACAGAGAACACTAAGGAGTAACAGCTTGAGGTAACAACCCCTGGCAAATCAGCAAAGGGTCCTCACTCCTTCACGACATCCTTCCGGTTCTCAGGGTCCACTCCTTTGTGACCACTAACTCCAGACAACCTTCAGGTTCTCAGTACAGTAAACACAGAAAAACACCACACTTCTGGAAAAAGGGAAAAGGACCCATAGTCAAAAAATCCCAAGTGTCCTGCTGCCCTTGATAAATGACGTCTCTTAAAGAAACAACTTTATCAGAGGCTAACCAACATGGATTCAAGCCAATCAATGAAACACCTCTCTAAAGCATGCTAAAACGTTAAACAAATTAAATTAAGGATGAAGATGATAAAGCAATACTAGAATCAGAGCCAGATAAGACAGATATTTCTTGCAAAAGGAGAAGCTACAACAGAAACCAAATGAAATCGGGAGAATCATCAGAACATATTTCAAAAGCCTATACAGCACAAAATTGAAAAACCTAGAAGAAATGGATGAATTCCTTAACTCATACCAACTACTAAACACAGATGAGATACATTACCTGAATATAGAGCTGTATCATCGAATGAGATTGAAAATGTAATTAAAAGCCTCAACAAAAAATTCCAAGCCCAGATGACTTTACTGCCAAATTACCAAATCTTCATTGAAAAATTAAAGCTTGTATCTCTCAAGTTATTCCACACAATTGAAATGGAGGGAAGGCACACTAACTCCTTCTATGAACCCACTAGATACAGCTATACTTCTTTTGGGCAAATACCGTAAACAATCTATTTACTACAGAGGCACTTGCTCAACCATATTCATCACTGCTTTTTCACAATAACTAGGAACGAGAAGCAGCCCAGATGCCCATCAACAGATGAATAAAGAAGATGTGGCACATATATACACTGTAATTCTACTCAGCAGTAAGGAAAAATGAAATAAGCAATTCGCAAAAAGATGGATGGACTTGAGAAAAATCATGCTAATGGAGGTCACAGACTCAGAAAGACAAAAACTGCAAGTTCTCTCTCATATACAGTTCCTAACCTGGATTAGCTTCAGTTAATTGTAAGTTGCAATAAACATAAAGAAAAGAAAGAGGGGCTGGAGAGATGGCTTAGTGGTTTAAGGGACCTGCCTGTGAAGCCTAAGAACCCAGGTTTGACTCCCCAGAAGCTACATAAGCCAGATGAACATGGTGGTGCATGTGTCTGGAGTTTGTTTGCAGTGGCTAGAGGCCCTGGCATGACCATTCTCTCTGTCTCTTTCTAATAAACATTTTTTTTAAAAGAATTGCTGTAGCCAGGTGTGATGGCATACTCCTTTAATCCCAGCACTCGGGAGGCAGAGGCAGGAGATTGCCGTGAGTTTGAGGCCACCCTGAGACTCCACAGTGAATTCCAGGTCAGCCTGGTGAAACCCTCCTTTGAAACCACCCCCCCAAAAACAATAATTACTATGAAAAAAGGGAAATTATATAGTTCTACACAGAGGAAGAACATTAGAGAGGACTGTAACATAAAAATAAGGTCCATTTTTTAAATCCTTAGTTGATCTAACACATACATCTGCTCAAAATAAGCAACAATATGGATGATCACAATTTCTGGAAAAATGAAGGGTAGACGCCAAAAAGGAACAGTAGTATTGCATTGGACAGGAACCTCTACTACCCTAGAAGCAGAACAGTGTTACTTGAAGGTACACTAGTCCTTAATATAGAAACTCAAGGACTAAAATAAACTTAATGAAAAAAGATAAATGGAATTCTATGAAATGCTCAATTACTAAAGATGACAGAGGAAAAAAACAAAGTAAATTTTACAAAATGTACAAGGGCAATGAGGATATGAGCAGCTTCCATAAACCACTTAAAGGACAAAAAATCAAAGATTCAAATACATGTTGTCTACAATAAATCTACTTTAAATCTAAAAGCCTCATAGAGATTAAAAGCAGAGGAATAAGGATAAGTGCAGTGACACACCTATAATGCCAGCACGAGAGGCTGAGGCAGGAGGACCTAGAATTTAAAAGGAAAATTAAAAAGGCAGAGGAACAGAGTCAGACATACTATGCTAACACTATTCCAAAGAAAGTACGCCTTAAAGCTGTAGCTCAGCTGGTAGAATGTTGCCTAGCATGCAGGAAGCCAAGGGCTTGATTTCCAGCACCACATAAACCAGGAATGGTGGCAGAGCCACATAATGCCAGTATTCAGAAAGTAGAGGATCATAAATTCAAGGTGCTCCTCATCTATATAGCAAGTTAGAGGCCAGTATGGGATACACAAGACCCTATAGGCCATATCTCAAAGAGAGGGAGGAAAAGAAAGAAAGAAAAGAAAAAGAGAAGGATGAACGTAGTTTTATTCCTTTCAGACAAACCAAGGCTCAGAATAGGGGAAATTGTTAAGGATAAAGAGAAGTATTAATGATTAAAAGGTCAATATTTTTAAGATTTAACCATCCTTAATATGTATGTACCTAACAGCAGAACATCAGAATACATGAGGCAAAAGTTGGACTGGAGAGATAGCTTAGTGGTTACTGGAGAGATAGCTTAGTGGTTAAGGCATTTACCTGTGAAGCCTAAGGACCCAGGTTCAATTCTCCAGGTCCCACGTAAGCCAGATGCACATGGTGACGCACGCATCTGGAGTTCATTTGCAGTGGCTAGAGGCCCTGGTGCACCCGTTCTCCCTCCCTCCCTGTCTCTCTCCCACTGTCTCTAATAAATAAAAAATTTTTTAAAAATCTTTTTAAAAAGTCAATAGAAAACATGAGAAGCAAAACCACTATTATAATTAGATGTCAGCATCAATCAGTAATTGACAGATCTAGCAAGAGAAATTCAATGAGGACATAACTGAACTAACAGCTCAAACAATCAGCAGATCAACACAATGGTGGAAGATGACTTCACTTGACAATGTCACATCCATGCTCTTCCCAAGCTCACATGGCAGTCACCAGGACAGACCACAATGTGGACAATAAAACATGTAACAGAAAATGTAGAAGAGTATAAGCCATGCTCTCAAACATTAGTCACAATGCCAAATATTTAGAGAGGGAAGAAGCCCAAATCCTTAGAAATACAACATACTTTATGTTATCACCTAAGTCAAAGAAGTAATCTCAAGAGAAATTTTAAAATATTTCAAATGAAAGAAAATGAAACACAATTAAATTTGGGGAATGCAACAAAAACAATGCCTATAGGGAGATTTTAAGAATTGAATGCATTATTAGAAAAAGACTCAAAACAGAGAAAAAGCAACAAAACCACATTCTAGTTCTCTAACAGTAAACAACAGATACAAAGTATTAGTAATACAACTGAAACAGATAGCTACTGGACAGTAAAGATACATATTGAGCCATCCCTACAAATGGGACAATGTACATGAAATGAAGCAACTCCCTAAATGACACAATCCACCAAAACTCACAGAAAACACATCTGAATAAGCCTGTATCTAGTAAGGGAATGAGACAGTAGTTAGCAACCTTTCCAAACACAAAGTGCTAGACACATCAGTGTCTAGCTGCATCTATGGGCTCAACAAAACAGTTAATGAAATAACAATTCTCTACCATCTTTTGAAACAGAGCGGGAAATCCTAACTCATTTTGAAAAAAACATTACGCTAATACCTAAGTCAGACAAAGATAAGTTAAGAAATAAAATAGAATCCAATATATGAAAGAATTATATAATCCATGATCAAATGAGATGTACTCCAGATATACAAGGCTTGCTCAACATTCAGAAACAAATCAATACAACTGAAAACGCATACAATCCTATTAATAAATGCAGAGAAAGCATCTGATAAGATGCAACATCAAGTTACAAGTAAAAGCTCTGAACAAACTTGGAATGGAGAACTTCCTCAACCAAATGAAGAGGCTACCCAACCCTACAGCTACCATCACTCTTTCTGATGAGAAAGCTGGATGTCTTTCCTCTCAATACTGGGACAGAACAAGGATATCACCTCTTACCACTCCAAATCAATACCATGCTTTACCTCACTTAATAAGCAAAAGCAAAGCGTATAAAGACTGAGAATAAAAAGTACCTTTGTGGCTGGGGAAATGGCTCTGTGGTTAAAACGACTTGATTGCAAAGCCTTCCAGCCAGGGTTCAAGTCCCCAGGATCCATGTAAAGCCAGAGGCACAAAGTGGCACATGCATCTGGATTTCATTTGTAGTGGCAGAGGACCTGATGTACCTAGTTACCTTCTCTCTTTATCACTCATTCTCCCAAATAAATAAGAGTACCTTTGTTTACCAATATAACTGTTGAAAATCCCTAGGAGCCAAGGGGTGGGGAATCTCCTTGACTAATCTATATAAGGGGCAAAAAAGCTGACAAAAATTTCAAAATGGAGAAAAACATTCAGCTCCATGATTGAAAAACTCAAACATTACGAAGGTATCAGTTCTTCCCAAACTGAACTTTAGATTCAACACAATCCCAACCACAATCTCATTGCTTTATTTTATATAGAGAGATAAATGATTTAAAAGATGGAAGGCAGGCGTGATGGCGCATGCCTTTAATCCCAGCACTCGGGAGGCAGAAGTAGGAGGATCGCTGTGAGTTCGAGGCCACCCTGAGACTACATAGTGATTTCCAGATCAGCCTGAGCTAGTGAGACCCTACCTCAAAAAAACAAAAAATAAAATAAAGTAAAATAAAATAAAATAAAATAAAATAAAATAAAAGATGGAAAATAGCAGAGCCCTGAAGAGAAGTCAGGTCTAAGAAACACTACTGACTTCAAGTGTCACTGAAAAGCTCCAGTATACAGTGTATTAACAAGGTAACAGACCAACAGAACAGAAGAGTACCCAGAAATAAAGCCACAAAGTAGTCATCCTATGCTTGAAAGAGGAGAAAGGACAACTCAACAAGGAAATGTCTTTGGACCAATGCCTCCATTCCCCTCAAAGAAAATCAAAACAAACTTTACACCTTGCACAAAAACTAATTCAAAGTAGGTCATAGATCAGCTTGCAAAATACAAAACTTTGCAAGATGAGAGAGACTAGAATTCAATAAAAAAATGAGCAATGAACTTGGGTTTGGCAGTTAGATTTTACAAACACTACCAAATCACCAGAATTCATTAAAGAAAAACATGACAAGATGAAAGCTATTAAAATAAAAATTTCTCCCCAGAAAAACACACTGTTAAAGAGAATGAAGACAAGGCACACAGTGGGAGGCAACATTGGACACACACACACCCCTGATAAAGGACTGGCTTTCCAAAATATACCAAGAATGTATCAAACTCAGTAAGAAAATAACTCATTTGAAAAGCAGGCAAAAGCCAGGTGAGATAGGAGGATCACTGTGAGTTCAAGGCTTGCCTGGGCTAGAATGAGTTCCAGGTCAGCTTGGGCTAGATTAAGACCCTGCCTTACTAAAACAAAAAAGCAGGCTAATACCTGAACAGATTCCTCATCAAAGAAGATAGATGAAAAATAAACTTGTGAGAACGATGTTTACCACCACAGAGTAGGGAATCGTGAGTCAAGTAAATGAGATGTTACTATACACCCATTAGGGATACCAAAATCAAATACTAGCAAAAGCTTCTGAGCATTAATAGAACCTTCATTGCTGGCAAAAAAAAAAAAAAAAAAAAAAAAAAAAAAAACACAAAATAGGACAGCCTCTTGGAAAGAGTCTGGCAGTCTGCACCCTAGAGCTCAGCATGGGCTTGCCATGCAACCCACCAGCCATAGCACAAATAGTGCAGAGAACTTCTAAAGCGTGAGCCAACTTTTGAAACTGGAACAATGAATCTGTGGCATGTATTTGGTAAATGAATCAGAATGGACAGCAATGTGAACTAAGAACTTCGGTTAATAATGTTCTTATATCTACTTGTCAATTATAGCAAGTGTGCCACAGTAATATAAGAAAACCAAGAGAGGGAAGGAAGTATATGGTGTGCACATTTAAGCCATTTTTTTTCCTTAAGCCTAAAGTCTATTAATAGCTACAGGGCAAAATAATCCTATTTATCTACTTAACACTGTGGTTCTGTGAAAAATTCCAAGGCTCTGCACTCTTTCAGCAAAGATATTTGACAATCAATGCCAGAATTCTCAAGATTAGCCAACCTCCTTTTAGATGAGATCAGGCAAGTCCAGGGTGCTACGACCGTAGAGAACAGACTTACTTTTTTAAATGCCATCTCCCTAGCCTACTAACTGTATGCTCCTGGGTGGGTTTTGTAACCTGGGCTTCTTGGTGAGAATGGACATATCACCGTTCTCACATGCTAGCTGAAGTGTGGTGAATATATATAAAACACCCAGAGTACATACATAAATGATACTGTTTTCCCCACAACTCTAATTGAGGTAAGGCAGAATAGAGAGCCTACCACATCCATGAGTTCTGAATACATGGACCAACCACTGCAGACTAATAGTCTTGGGGGAAGGGAACTATACTAAGTATGTACAGACTCTGGTCATTAATTCCTCGGAATTACTTACATAGTAACCCAGAGTTGATATGAATTTCAATGGAGAATGTGGGTGGGTTATATACAGACACTATATCATTTTTAAAAGACTTTGAATATCTGTGGATTTTGGCATCTACCAAGGTTCCCAGAAGCAATAAGCCCCTCATGTCCTCCTGGAGGTCACTTCAGTGTTTGGGTGCAAGCTAAATGTCCCAACTGGCAACTAAAAGTTCTGTTATGTGGAAAGTGTCGCTACAGAGGAATATACTATATTTCAAGATGCAATACAACTGTTGCATAGACATAAAATGCAAAACACTGTATTTGAATTAGAACTTAGGCCACATTCTGAGACTTCAAGGCTATTTCTTCAACCATCTTCTGTGGTTTGGTTTATTTCCAAAACCTTTCCACTGAAGCATAGTCTTTCATTTCTAATTGTAACTGTGTTACTAAATACAAGTTCATCTTCTTCACGAGGCCATTCATGCAATAGTTTGGCTCCAACATGCCCGGCTACCCTTAAATTTGCAAGGACAATCTGAAAAAATAATATTTTATATTACACAAGTCATTTAACATAGAATTCAGACTATTTGTGCCAGAATTAAGCAAGTAAACAAAAAATACCTTAGATGGAAATTATAATTCTGTATCTGATTTCCCAAGATCTTAGCTATCACTGTGAGGCAACTGAATTCTACACAGTATACAGTACTTGTATAAACAACTACTAACCTGATTCTTACCAAAAAAAAAAAAAAATCTCATTTTATTTCTCTGCCTAGGGAAATCCCAATATGTATAAAATTAAGGACTAAATTGTATGAGGGCTCCATGGACAAAGCAAAGCAATAACCAGACAGTGTACATCTTTACTGTGCTGGTTCAACGTGACACACCAAGTAAACAATGAAAGGCTATAATGTGTTCAGAGATTTGTAACATCTTTCAGGATATCAAGATAATACTTCAGAACTAAGAGGTAAGAACATGGGGATGCTTGAGTTGTAGAGAGAGAAAGCTTAGAGCCAACGGGGGAATTAACTGCTCAGACTCCCTGCCGTCTAGAACCAGGATCCAGAGGTTAACACAATACCTCTCTCTTAGCTGGCATACAAGTCTGGAGTCATGCACACAATTTCTACTTATCAATAGTGTGGTATTAGAAATGTTACGTAAGCCAGGCGTGGTGACACACACCTTTAATCACAGCACTCAGGAGACAGAGGTAGGAGGATCACTGATCCTACCTTGAAAAATCAAAAAAAAAAAAAAAAGCTATATTTCTAGGTATCATTCATAATATATGTAAAAGTATATTAAACTGGCCAATTTCTAAGTTAATTTTTAAGTTTAAAAGGAAGACATGGCAAAAATAAAGCCAATAATCTCATGGTATATGTACTCAAATTTCCATATAAAATGAAATATTTTTATAGAGCTCACAGGTTACAAAACACTAACATAAAGGCCAGGTACAGTGGCTACACGCTTGTAATCCTGGTTACTTAGGAGGCTGAGGCAGGAGGATCACAAGTTTGAGGCCAGCCTGTGCTACACAGGAAGACCCTGTCTAAAAAACAAGCCAAAAAAAACAAACAAACAAAAAAAAAAAACTCTACAAAATTAAATACTCTAAAGAGAGCAAAATTAGACAATGCCTTTAAAGAACAAAGCCTACATGGACTTAAAGGGTACAGTGTACATTGACATATTTCTAAATATACTCTGAAAATACCAAAAGAAACTTGTTTGACCATCACTAGATTCCAGGAAAAAGAAAAAAAAAATTTGTTTTTTTTTTTGAGGTAGGGTCACTGACCTGAAACTTAATCCAGGCTGTCCTCAAAATCACAATGATTCTCCTATGTTTGTTTCCCGAGTCTGGGATTAAAGGTGTGTGCCATCATACCCAGCACGAAAAATTAAGAAAAACCCTTTTCCTAATTCTTTACCTCTCTGAAAATGCAAGGATATCTGTTGAGTTTGTCATGAGACATCACACGGAGCACATTCTGAACATGTTTCTATCTACACCATACCTACCTCTTGCGCAGAGATCCCTTTGAAAATTTCTGAAAATTTCAATGCAAACTTCAGTGTTCGCTAACATTTTCACTAGTGACCTAAATTAAGTTAGATGTTTATACCAGTAGATGTTTATACCAGTTTAAACACTCCAGAGCACCTAGGTGCTGATTTTTAAACATGAACTGGTCATATTTAGGATCAATGTTTTTAATAGGAAACAATACTAACTGAATGAAAAATAACTTGCTTAGGATACCCAAGTATTCACATTCTGCTCAATAGTTTAAACAGAGCAAGGAACGTAAGATCTGAAAACTAATTTATAGTAAGCTTAAAGGTCAGTGCTTTATAGTCACTGGCTTCTGACTTTTTTTAAACAAAAGCTACCAAAACTCCCAACCTGTTTCATCACTAAAGAGCAATGAAAACAGACTTTTCTACTGCAGTGAATCTAATCACTGATGATGACACCACAGCTTGTGTTCTCATCGTGAAGATAATGGTAACCCAAGTTCAAGATTTTATAACATTTTATTTGAAGGCTATTGATAAGTGTAGGAAAGAATCCACATAATAAATATTACTTAAAATCCTCATTTCACCATTATCTTTGCAAAACTTTTGAATTCCAATCCAGGAATTTTACCTCCCACAGCACCCAATCCTTTCATACTTGTATACATAGTACTGCATTCACATGAAATAATAGCCTTCCAGTGAAATAAGTCTTAAAACCTTCTAATAGATCTAAAAACAAAACGTTCTTTCAACTCATCTTTTCCACTTACCAGTTTAACAAAGTCAAGAATTCTGGCTTCGTTCCCCTGCTCCAATATAGTAACTCCAAATTAAAATTTCCTTTCATACCTCTCATTTTACTCAGAGTGTAACTTCTTTGGGAAGCCAAATTATTTCCTATTAGTCCACAGGTTTTTGCCCAATTTTTATTTAATTATCTAGGAGTCCATCTTAATGTTTCGTTTCCTTTCAAATCCTTTCCTTTCCTTCAAATCCAAAAGGCAATTCCCCTTGCTTCTAACATCCTGCATAAGAATTTTTCTAATGGCTTCAATTGAGTAAGTTTATGTAGCTATAAAGGCAAATAAAACCAAATTTCACATTTTTCCATGTCATCTTGGTAAGTTTAAAAGCAAAGACTGTGGAGTTAAGAGTTCTCCTACGGTTATCTGCTCAAGCAGAATGTTAGCATACACAACACTTTTTCTCTTGGTATCAACTTCTATGAACTGGATAGTTCTCCACTCAGCCATTGTTGCCCATTGTTCTCTGACAGACTACATATATTACACTGCAAGGGTTATATTTGGATTAATCTTGCTTCAAAAAATTTGATATTTACCATATTGGCTCAAGAATTTTAATGATTAAATGTTTTTTTCTAAAAAAAAAACATACAAGAGAATATGTATTCAGAAATACTTAGAGAAAGACACATTAAATTAAAATAAACTTAAAAATATGGTTGTAGTTTTCACTTTCCACTCCTGAAACAGAAATAAGCCATTTATCAGTAAGTGCATTTTTTCATGGAGAAAATATTTATTAGTTTTCAAATGATCACATAATACAAATATTACACAATTAATCATTCTAGAAAAAAGCTTATATTAATATTCATAAAATAAACACGGAAAAATATAGGATTGTATATTATAACAGGAAATTATTGCTTTAAAAAGTCTGAAAGGTAATGCATCAAAATAAAAGTTTAAATAAACAAATCAGTTCACATTAATATACAGAGTTTCACTTTTAAATAGCTTGCAGTGGCATGAGGTAAAAAGAAATGCACTTACATTTCTTTTGCACACTTTTAAGGAACAGAGCTAAATGCAATTAAAGCATAAGAGGTGAAACCACTTTTCATCTTCAGAATAGAAACAGAAGTCTCACAGGCCATAAAAGGGTTTGAACTGCGAGTCAAAGAATTCAACTAAATTTCTAAGCAAATTTCACTTTCATTCCCTGGGTTCTGAATGTTGAGTAGAGTTTTGTTTTTTGTATGCTTGTAAACTATTTTATTAACCACCAATAACATAAAGTTGTAATCCTTTTATAGGAATTCAGACTTATCTGGGGAAATTTTTAGTTCAAATTCAACTTTCAAACTTATTTCTTATTTTTCTGAAAGTTTATTTATAATCAATGAAAAATATAGTTCTCATAGCCAAGAAAGACTAAAGGTCAGGTTATATATTTTAGCAAATATGACTTCTAAAACTTTTGAGATTCCTAAAACACTTTAACTGTTTCCATGTAACTAAGTTCCCTTTTTAAAATTTATTCCAAAATAAAAGAAACTAGTCGCATCAGGTGACTGGTACATTTTTTTCCTTAGCAGCTTTTCACTGGTCAGTTAACAGGTAACCAAAAATAAATAAATAAATACATAAATAAATAAATAAAATTTAAAAATAAAAACAAACAACTTGATAACTACTACCAATTAACAGTGTGGGTTACTACTCTGCAACACATCTTCACTCCTGCTGACTTATCTAATACTTTGAATTGTCTTCACTCTATAAATAATGCTCTGTGCTATTCAAACTTTAGTGTGCCTTCCATGCAGAGTAAGTGTAATAACTCGAATTCAATAAGTATTTATTACTTTAGAAGACAGACAAAGCTACTATGATCTCGAAGATAGCTCTTTGACAAATATATAACAAGAATAAGGCTCAAGACCAGCAAATGATGAACTACAAGTATATCCTGACATTAAACAATGAAAGTGACTCTTGAATAATTAGGAAGGTCACCCTTTATTTTCTAGTCCCTTTTAGTATCAGGTAACAAAACAAGGTTTCATCAAATTTCTTTAGATTTTCTATACTACTCACAAGTTGCCTACATTTATTAAGGTAATTTTTAGACTCACAGATCTTTTAAGTAAAACACAGAGAGCTGCTTTAAAAGAAAGGAGTCTCTCAAGCTTCCTCTATTTCAGTCCTCTGAACAGAAAATATTGTCATGGCCATGTAAAACTCCAATCTGAAAAGACTGTTTCATTATTTGAGCCTTTCCATGTTCAGACCAAGAATAAACCAGAGCAAATCTTAAAGTTGATGAATAACAAATCAGGTAGCTGGCTCATCCTTGTGTCTTCTAGACATACTGCATGGGTCCATTCACCACTGCCTTCCAAACTGCAGCTGCTGGTGTCTGACACAAGTCATCCATGAGGGCTCTGCTAGAAGAATTCCTTTTGCTGAAGAGGTATGATGTTTACCAGTTGAAAGAAATCTGGGCAATTAGAGAACAAATAAACCGGTCTCCCATTTGCAAGATACCTGGAGTCACAGAAGGAATCCACCAAGGAAAAATGAAAACTTGCCAAAGCACCAAGTTCACATTCTACCCACTGCAGATGATAAGAACTTCCTACAATCAAATCCTACCCTTTGGCATCAAAGGAACTAAGAGATAAACCATCTTAATGCCATGGAGAAAATCTAGCAAAAGGCTCTTTTGCCACAAATAATATTCCTAAGGACTAGGAAACTACTTTTGAGTATATTAAACACAGTTTTCAGGGATATTATATCCTGAAACTTATACTCATTTATACTTACTTTATTAAAGAATGAAGCCTACATTTGACAGTAAAACCACGACAGTGCTGTCATTGCTGTCATTCTATCTTCTCAAAAATCTAATATGAAGGCCTAACATTTAAGGTAGGGAAAAGTCCAAAAAGTTCTCACTACAGGGTAGGATAACACCCAGACATCTGACTGTAAAAATTAAGAGATTTCAGATGTCCAGCTTGTCCAAAGATGAAGCCCAGAATCTTAAACTACTGGAATGGAAAAGAGCACTTATAAGTCCAGTACTGCCTTAAAGGCCAATGGGGGGAATATGCTTTCTTAAATTCCTGTGGACTACACAGGCATTCACAAATCACCCCAAATAATTTATTGCTTTAATTATCTGGAGAGAAAATTAAATAAATTTTAAGTTTCTTTTTGAATGGGCACTAGATATCAATCTTAAAAAACAAACAGATTGTAGTCCCCCCCTGGTTCTTATAAGAATCCAAGGGGTTTACCAATAAAATAAAATGGGCAATGGAAGGACACTCCAATCTATAAATAAACCCAAGCAAATAATGGAAAGCACCCACTTGTTTATTATCCTTTCCCACTCTCTCCAGAAGCTGGATATTCTGTCTCCAAGGGGTCAGTGGAGAAAGTGGACCCCTGACGTCAAAAGCTCTCCGTGGTCTTGGCCGTATCTGTGGCTCTAGGATCACTCCTTGCACCTCTGGTAGGAGAGAAGCACTGAAATAGAGAGCTGAATATAGATTTAAGAAAAAAATCTTATTAAGAAATCACATTCTCTGCTCATTTGAGTTTGTAATGGCTTATCCTCAGGACAAAAAGGAACTATCTTTGGGCATACTTTCTTAAGCACCTTCTTATTTGGAACTGTAGAGGTCTGTCATTACAAATGATTAATTCCTCCATAGCTGTTAAGAAGGGACCTGTATTGGTCTAAGCCATAAGATACTCTGTGACAAACCGCTCAACTTCAAGTAGAAGATTGAAGCCAAAATTAATAAATCAGGACTAGAAACAAGATCATAGTTGTCTTAAAGGGACAGGAAAAAGGCATCCAACCTCAGCTATATAAAAGCAGTCCCAGTTAATTCTTCTGTCAAAGAGAACCAGATGGATTGGAAAATAGAAACAGAATAATCAAGTATATTAATAGGAATTCTACTAAACTGTGGGACTGTCTACAAATGTAAATTTGTCAGTTTAAGTCTCCAGTAATTTAAAGAATTAATCACACTAAAGGCCAATATAATATATAAAAGGTAAACTTAGATTTTATCAAAGCTATGATTACTGTCATCAAAAAAATGGTTTACTTTTCAAGCATTCATCTTTGAAGGTGGAAGGGTAGGACAGTCTTCCTAGGTAATGCAGATTTAAAATCTTTTAAAATGCACGATCATTTTGTTTGGGGTCAAGATGGACCAGGAATAATCATTAATGGCTTCCATGTAGAAATTAAAGCAGTAAGATACACTAAACAACAGATGATGGTAAAGACACTGGGAAATTGTTAGCTTTATTATAGGAATGAGATAAATAGAGAGAAGGAAGTTTCAAGCACATAGCATCTGACCAAGGAGAAGCTGACAGGAGAACGAGAGGCAGATGTGTGTTTAAAGTTATAGGAATTTCAGGATAAATAAATGTTTAACAGTGTTGCCTTGGGGAAAGGACAATTACACTTTGTGACAGAGTGATGAATCCCTATTATTAGATCTTCCTCCTGATATAAAGGTGCTATGTGCCCTTGCTCTGCAGTAGTCATAATGTGCTAATTCTAGGACATGTTATAATATGGGCAAATTAGGAAAAATTTCAACCAAATAATCTCCTTCTCACACAAACTGGTTATCACAAGATTCCTTACCTGTTAGTGGAACGAGGATTGCGCTCTCGTTTTCTATCAATCAACCAACAAAGGTTAAAGTTTCAGCATTAAGAAGGTAGCAACCAAGCAAAGTGAGTAGATCAATGCCTTCACTTCCTCCTGGCTCTGGCAGCCAGTTTGGAAATATACCCAAAGCTGAAAAGGAATGGTTATTCCATTATCTAGCAACAGTTACACTAAACTTTTTAAAAGCCTAAAGATGAAAAGAGCAAACTAACCTTTCTGGTTAAGAACTGCGCAAATGAGGAATGCAAACAGTCTGGCCTAAGAAAACCCATGAGGAACTTAACCATCCAAACTATTACTTCCAGAAGTAAAAGGAAATGTAAAAACAGTCAAGGAGGTGAAACGGCCAATTAGGAAGGCGGAATCCAATGAGTAACTAGGAAATACTTCATGTGCCACCAGTGGCAGCTATTATTTTACTTTAAAGTGCCCAATAGGTTTAAGGTTCTTTCAGCTTTAGACAGTGGACTTTAAAAGTACGGTATTATCACACTGAGGAGATAGTTAAGAAATGGAGAGGTACAAATGAGAGCATTAGCGTGAATACTGAATATCTCAAGAAACATAATTAGTTCCAAGAAGCAAAAAAAAAAAAAGTGGAAATAAAAATTAGTCCATAGCTGGAGTTCTTATGGAGTGAAACTCTTTACCGATGAGAAAAGCTTAAAAATTACTAAATTAAAGTTATCTAATAAACATTTTCATTGCACCCATATGATACAAATAATTGCTACAGAATGCTTTAAAATTACTAAACAATCATCCTCTATTTTTTCTAGTTAATTTCCTTGACAAACCCCTTTTGAATATAATAATATTTCAATTTAGACCCTAAGAAATGTTTAAGAATTCTAAATAAAATCTTTTTTAAAAAGTTTAGCTATAGTAATCAAGATAGTCTAAAAACCTATCCAATAATTATGATCAAGATTTTCCCAAATTTTCCAGTTTTCCCATTCTTGAATACCAATCACTCAAAGTGCAAAGGGGAGTGAAAACAGATCAGTGAGGAAAGGCCCATTTTGAAACAGACACACCCACTGTTGAGTTCTTATTCAGAACTCATACTTGTTCACATTAGCATGAGACAAGGTTTACTTCTCTATGGGAGCTTTCAGCTATACATCTTCAAACTTTTGTCACACCTGACAGAATGCATGTGAAAAATACAACCATCCTAAACTTAAAACAACTCCAATAATGTCCTTAGGTTAGGTGTTTTGTGAAATGAATCTGAACTTTGTCAAACTCAGATTACTTTCAGAATACTCCTTTATTCTGTCTGAAGTATCAAAGCTTCAACATACTCATACTTACAATGAATACACACAGATTTTGCCAAATAAAAATGATCTTGAAATCAAGAAAGCTAAAATTACCTTTCCTATAAAGAGTTAAAAATTATGAAGACACTGGATCTGATTATATACCATTTATATAGAAAAAGATACAGGCAATTCCAAAATGAGGTCACTGTTAAACAAGCAAGCACAGGTGCTGTGAACACATTGTTAACAGATGATCACAGGAAAGTAGACAGCAGATCTCACCTAATTCTATCATAATGAACACAGTCTTTCCATGTGACATTTTAAGAGAAAAAAATATAAGTATCTCTCTGCAGGGCTAATGTTTTAATCACTAGAGAGTACATGACAAACCAATCCTAACAAAATCAACAATGCTGGGACAGCACTTCAAATGGATGAAGAGGCCTGTACCTAATGTATGTCAATAACATCACCTTAATGTTTTCTATTACTGACATTTTCAAGGATTCTCACTGAAAATCCAGTTACAGTCATACTGCAAATTTATGTGAAGTATTACATACAAATGCCACTGAAAATTTCTTTGAAATACATATTTAATGAGACTTACAAAATTTGTTTAGTACTAAATTATTAAATGATCCTGGCTTAGTAGTTTTAAGCACTGCTAATATCAAAGAAACAGGGAAAGGTACACCTAATTATTTTTAAGCAATGAACTAGAATATTATTATTATTATTATCATTATTATTGTTGTTCTGTTTTTGAGACACAGTCTTATGTATCCCAGGCTGGCCTCAAACTCTTGATGCTCTTTGCCTCCACCTCCCATGCTGCGATTACTACATCCAGGATTCTACTTTTAGAACCATGATTTCTATTCACTTGTGCAATTACTGTTCTAAAGTTAAATTTGGTACTTTTTATAGAAGACAAATGTATTATTCATAAAACATTATAAATGAGTTGATAGCTCTCTCTAATTTCTTATGTCTTTTAAATTCATTTTTATGATACAAAATGAACTTCCCAGACTCCTCTATGCATCCAAAACAGCCCTAGTTGTCCAAAAGAGGAAAAGAATATCTTTAACAAAAGCCAAGTCTTTTTATCTCCAGTCCACAGAAAAGTGTTTGTTACTCTCAGTAGATAATTATAAACATTTTACAAATGAATGACATCTAGTGATTAATAAGCAAATGAACTGTGTTATATGGCTGAAAGTAGACATCTAAAGTAGACATTACACAGTTCAACTTTCTAATTCTAAAAGAAACAAAAACTTTATCAAAAGTATTACTTTATTGTCAGATGTAGTATGCATGCCTGTCATCCCAGAATTTAGTAGAGTAAGGCCAGCCTAGGCTACATAGCAAATGCCAGGCTAGCCAGGGCTACATAGTTAGAGCTCCTCTAAAACAAACACAGAACAAAACTCCATTATACATTTATTTCACATTCTTTTGGGAAAGTCAGCATTCAAAAGTGTTACTAAAATTCATGTCACTGCACTAGATTTAAATGCCAAGTGTTGTTACAAGGCAAACCAATGTGTCCTCATATGTATTAAGCACTAAGTCAAGGAAGCACAAGGACACTGGCTGCAATACAATTTTAAAACACTTTAGAACAGCTGGTTAGTTACAGAAGAAAAGATAAGGGGTAATCATAAAAAGATCTGAGTAAATTCTATCAACTATAACAACCTCAGAGTCAAGTAAAATTAAAACAAGTGTTTAAATTTGCCTTGGACTCTTTTTAATGAAAAAAAGGTTATACATTTTACAACAAAAATTAGCAAAGGTAATTGTGTATTTCTATTTATTTATTTGAGTTTAAAGGAGACAGAAAGAGGCAGAATGATTAAGTGTAAGTATACCAGGGCCTCTTGCCACTGCAAACAAATTCCAGACACATGCATCACTTTGTGCATCTGGCTTTATGTGGGTTGTGGGGAATTGAACCTGGGCCATCAGGCTTTACAAGCAAACACCTTTAACTGCAGAGCCATTTCTCCAGCCTAGTGATGGTAATTTTAAATCTCTAAATTTAAACACATTTTTCATAATTGACTATTACCTTTTGCCTCTCTAGTATGTCCATGTGAAATACTGGCTTTAGTCGTAAGAGGGCCTTTGGTATGTTAGTTACTTCAAGAGGAAGAATCATTTTTCTACTACATTTTTATGCTAAGATGCTGTTGGGCCACATTCACGAGTATACTCAGAAAAGGACTACTTCTACTGTAAGAAAAACTCTTAAGTTTTATGAATTAGGCTACATTTACATCAATACTTTTGGTATACACTTAGGACATGAAAAAAGTTTCCAGGAAACAATAAACAAAAACAAAATGAAACTTAAAAGTTTTGGTCAGGCAAGGATCATAAGTAGATGCTAAAATTAAGGGATGGAAGTAGGAAGAGAATCAGAATATTTAATATTGTCTCAAAATACCTCCCAAATTTTAAAAAAATAGTTCAGAAATCTGGCAGATACCTATTTAAATCAAATGATCAAGATGGATCAATAGTTACATAATGATGACAAGGACACACCATCTACTTCTCTAATTTAGCCAAAAATGCATATTCTTAATTTGGTCATAAGAAAACAGTAGATGAAATGGTGGGAGGAGACTATGATCATGATATATTGTTTCTATTTATGGAAATTGTCAAAAAAATTTCAAAAAGCTGAAAAGAAAATATTAGATGAACATAAAGTGAAAGCCAATCTAAGAACTAGTTCAATCTAGTCCTCTCAGTACTAGTACAATCCAAGCACTAGTACAATTTAGTTCTCTGCAAAAGTGTCAAGGTCGCAAGAAGCATAAAAGAATGAAAACCTGACCTGGAATGAAAAATCATGACAAGTACAGTTTCCGAACCTAGACTGAATCCTGCATCATAAAAAGGTCACATGGCACACAATGTCAAAGTTCAAAACTGTCTATAGATTAGGATTCATTTCCTAATTTCTACATGTGTACTAAGGTTGTATGAGATCTGAACATACAGAAAGCTGGGAGGTCCACACTTTGTGAAGGGTCTGTGTATTATTCTTTGCTACCATTTTCTTGAGTAGGTCTAAAATTATTTCAAAATAAAAGACTAAGATAAAAATACCACGAAAGGTATTGAAGCAGTCTCTACATCTAGGTAACGCCATCTAAAAACATAGATGTATATAATGTGGTCATTTAGATAAAAGTTTAGTCCAATCTTTCTTTATAAACCAGCCCTAATGGAAACAACACTCGTGTGTCATTGTGAACCTTGGGGCCCACACTAGTAACTATCAAAAATTAAGAAAGCCTCTGTTTGTCAACTTCTTACCAAGTGGATGATTTCTATACAATAACCAGATCACAAAACCCCTAAAGTCAGTTATCCAACTTGACATCCTGAATTTAAAACCATGGAAAAAAATTAACCCTAGTATTTGACTAACTAATCATCACCTTCATATATTTTTCTATTTTTTCAAACATTTTGAAAATAAAATTTTGATAGTCACAACTGATGTCTGAAAAGGAAAATACTACCAGAAAGAAAATGGTGGAAACATGCAAGGGAAAAAGGATCATACTAACAATTTAAGAAACAGAATTTAGGAGATGTGTGGAGCGTGGCATGAGGCATTCACTCGTAATCTCAGCCTTAGGAGGTTAAAGACAGGAAGGACTAGGAGTTCAAGACAAGCTTGGGCTACATAAGAACCTGTCTCAAAATGAAAGAGATTTGGAGGGGTGAGGGAGAACTGACTTCATATTAGATTGGCTATCAGTAAAAACTTCATAGAAGCCAGTCCTGCAGAGTGCTAGTGCTAGGAAAACTCGCATTCCTTACTTAGCAAGCCAGAGATCTACCACCTCTACTAGGAAATGAAGCTAATTAACATGCTTTCCTTCATCTATCTCAGTAAATCACAGGGTGTGTGGCATCCATAAGTAATGACAGATTATGGCATTGCTAAATTCCTTCCAAATTTGAGTTCAGCTGGTATTCAAAATCCTGTGCTCTAAGTTGTTCCCATCTGAAGAACTAGTATTATGAAACACTCGTTTTGGAAGTTTATAATCAATTCAAAATCCAGTTCAATGAATCTCTGAAACCTAAAAAAATCTAACACAGTGACTCATTATCTGATTAAAACACACTGATCAGTCCCATTCATTCTAAGGAGAAATAGGTACAGTCTCATGTAGGCCTAAGGATGGAACAGATGGTCTTCAGGGAATTATGCCCATCTAAAGCAATCTTTAAAATAAAGTTTGAGCCCAGCATGGTGGCGCACGCCTTTAATCCCAGCACTCAGGAGGCAGAGATGGGAGGATCGCTGCGAATTTGAAGCCACACTAAAACTAATTCCAGGTCAGCCTGGGCCAGAGTGAGACCCTACCTCAATAATAATAATAATAATAATAATAATAATAATAATATAAAATAAAGTTTGCAAATCACTTACTTTATCCAAGTAATGGTTCTATTTGGGGGTATTAACCCACTATTGCTACATGACACTGTATTTCTGATTTGTAGCAACTTTTGTTTTTGTGAATTTAACATTTTTCAAAGCTTTTTTTCAAATACTCAGTTATAGACAGTCCTAGGAGAATGAGAGTCAGAAAAAAAAAATCCCCATTGTATGGAATTAACTTTTTATTATTTTTTAATTTGTAAAAAGTAACTCTAGAATGGAGGTACTATAGAAGCATTGTCAGAAGTGAGAAAGCAGCCACACTGAGGCTTAGTCCTCTTAAGGACCCTGGTGAGAAAGAGCACACGGAGTAACACAGACCAGATCGCTGGTTTAGAAGGCTCTCACGCTAGTCTCAGGCATGCAGGAAGCTTTTCACTTTAACTTACAGGGCTTCAAGAAGGAATCCCTCTTACTTGGCACAGCAAGTGCAGCTACCATATGCAGAGCTGAAAAGAGCTGAGCTAGATTCATTGCATATCTTGCCTCCTTTAATGCCCCTCAAACAGAGCCAGGGTAGCTATTAACCACCCCAATAACAGGTAAGAAAATGGGGCTTTGAAAACTTACCAGTTACAAAGTTCATAGAATTAAAAAGAAACAAAATTAGATATCAGGCCTGATGCCAAGGGACATTAGGCCAGGCGTGGTGGTGGTGCACGTCTTTAATCCCAGCACTCGGGAGGCAGAGGTAGGAGGATCGCTGTGAGTTTGAGACCACCCTGAGAATACAGAGTGAATTACAGGTCAGCCTGGGCTAGAGTGAGACTCTACCTTTAAAAAAAAAAAAAAAAGCCAGAGCCAACAAATGGAGGGCAAAGATCCCTATAGAACGTGGAGATGCCAAAACAGAGCGAGCTCTGAAAGCTGCTGGAGAGCGAAGTGAAGTGTGTGTGACTGTATAGTTTGAATACTATTTCTACTGAATTTTATAAAAATGCACAATTTTGCTTCACTTTTTTTAAGCACACAGAACACTTCATTGTTTTAGGGTGGGGAAGGAACATGTTTCCCTAACAGAATGTCTCCCAGGCTGGAGTGATGAGGAAAACACCTTTCCCTGCTAGTTTTGATTCATTTTGGCTCCTGGGAGCAGGAATTACCTGATTGTGACACAAAAGGCACCTTGGCATTGGGCCTTGTAGCATGAGAAAATTCAAAATTCCATTTTAGGCTCTCTCCCTCCAACATCAACATAGACTTAACTGCTTTAAAACTTATCAGCACTCAAGAGGCAGAAGTAGGAGGATCAGTGTGAGTTCAAGGCCCCCCTGGGACTAACTCCAGGTCAGCCTGGGCTAGAACGAGACTCCACCTCAAAAAAAAAAAAAAAAAAAAAAAAACAAGAAAGAAGACCAGAGACCTGCTGGGACCTGACCCTTTAAATTGGTTTTGCCAGCGTGTCAGCTGATCTGGACTTTGCAGTGACATCATTAAGATGTTTTCCTCACAGAGGTACCTTTTCTAAGATTGTCAATTTTTCAGAGTGGATAATTCTGCCAGTTTCATTTCATTTCCTGAAAGTCATGGTCAGCTTGTAAAAAGTTGTTTAATAACATGCTTTGTGTGAAATGACAGTCCTCACTGTAAGCTTTCCCTGTTGATAGCATCACATGAAGACTTCATTGGATTTTACAGTGACTTTCTGATTTTGGTAATCCATACAAGAAGGAAGTTTGAAAGTTCTTGTATACTGTTAGTTTTTGCCCATGTCCTGCCTGAAGTACCATGACTGTTTATGAAAAGCATTTTTAATAAAACTGGATATAATTTGGCTTGGAAAACTGAATTTAAAGAGCTCATTAAGAAAATATCTTAGGGCTAGAGAGATGGCTTAGCAGTTAAGGCACCTGGCTGCTAAGCCTAAGAATGCTGGTTCCAATCTCCAGGTCCCACGTTTAGCCAGATGCAAAGTGACGTAAGGATGCAATGTTGCACTTGCCCACAAGGGGGTGCACGCATCTGGAGTTCGTTCACAATAGCTGAGAGGCTGTTGGCGTGCCTATTCTCTGTCTCCCTCTCCCTCTTCCCCTCTCTCTTCCCCCCCCCAAAAAAAGAAAAGAAAACATCTTATTTTTAAAAGTACATTTACTAAAGCAAGCTTCACTACATGCCATGTGTAAAATGTAATTTTTAAAACAGGACTATTTTCTCAACAAAAGAGTATGTGTGACTGTCAGAAGTACTACAACAAAATTATCTGAAGGGCACAACCAAGAGAAAGAATAGTCTTAAGCAAAAACTTCCTTAAGGAAGAAAGTTAATTAGAATGTCTATTTTTTAAAAGGATTAAAAACATAATACTTGCAATGCTTTTATTAGTCATCTTTTTCAATACAATAAATCAAAGAAAAGAACTGATGAAGAGCCCTCTACTATTTCAAAATACCTTAATCAGTATTTCTCATTAACAAATAAATGTAGGAATTATGATTAGAAATTAAATTAGGGCTAAGTGTAGTAACCAACCTGGGCTACTTGTCTCAAAAAAATAAGTTAAAGAAATGAATACTTAAATCTCAGTACTAATGAGGAGCTTCTGATTTTACTACTGAAGACCATAAAGATCCTTTGTAATTTCTGCAGGTAATGACCTACCTTTTTAAACAAAATATGCTACAAATATTTTACCAAATAATCTTGCTACCCTAAACACTCCATCATATCTAGAACAGGAAAAAAGTAGTAGAAAGCAGGAAAACAATGTAGCTATGATAAATACCACCTTGGAGGCAGTTACAGTAATTTCTTCATACTTGTCCATGGTTCTGAATACGTATTCTTTGCCTACATGTTTCTTGTTAATATCACATTCAACATCCCCCCTCTTTTTTGAAACAGGATCTCAGTACCATAGCCCATGCTTACTTAAGACTCACTATCCAGCCTCAGCCTCCTGAGGGCTGGGACTACAGGTGTGTGCCACATAGCCTGGCCGGCACCTAACTTTCAACTAGTAACATTCAACACATATTACAGTTCATCAGTGTTTCCCTAAAATTTGTACTACCTACCTCCATGTCAGCTAATACATATTCCTATGCCATCTGATGTGCCTTATGATCCCATTTCTTTTCTCTTTTCTTAATGCTGATTTAAAATGACAAAATTAGCAAATACAAGACTGGTTTTAGAAACCCCAAAGAGAACCAGAAGTGCTTAGTAAGAAGAGCCTAGTGGAAGAGTTAGCTCCACTGGTGACAGAAATTTTAAGCAAAGTTTTTTTTTATTTATTTACTTAACCAGGCTGGAATAGAAACCCAGGGCCTTGTGCATGCCAGGCAAGGGTTTTACCACCTAGCTACACCCCAGCCCATGAGCAATTTTTGAGGCCTTTACACTGCAGAGTTGTGTTCTCCAGGATTAAGCTACCAAGTTTAACCTCTAGATAAGTGGAGTGTTACCACGTATCTAAAGTAGGTTCCTACCATCTTTCCCCATGAGACCAGTCACTACAAAAGTGACAAAAAGATTCTCTGACTAAATACTTCATGTTTATTAAATTATTACTTAGCCTTTATATTGTCACATAATTTCCCCATATATATGTCTTACACAATCCATGTAGACAAGAACCATGTTTAAATACATCTTAGCCTATATCATTATTAGATATGATTCACATCCACTTTGCCTATATCATGACTAGACAGAATGACTTACACCTAGTGCCTGATCAAGAAACACTCACTTGATAGGCAAGGTAAAGGGTGGAGAGAATTTAGCAGATTGGAAGACCTGAACCTTACTGCTATCTATCAAACCTAGCATCTAATGGCAGCAGGATAAAATATACTGGCACGATTCTATCCCTATCCTGTGGATATGTCTTTTTTTTTTCTATCACATGCTTTTTAAATTCACCTATTTGAGCATTGCTGCACAGGCTGAGAATACAGTAAAAGTAGACAAGTAAGGTCACTGCTCTCAAGGATCCTATATTCTTCAGTGTAGGAGTAAGAAGAGCAACCCCATCCAATTTCCAAGATCTAAACACCCCAGAGTAGTCTAAGGATCTTGTAAGGACTTAGTGGCATCTGCATGCTATGGTTTGTCCCCTCAGAAACTCACGTTGGAATCAATCACAGTGGTAGTATGAAGAAGGCTTTACAGGTAAACAGGTAATTGGGAGGGATTAATACAGTTCTCTCAGGTCTAGACTAATTAATTCCAGACTGTTATCATGAGAGTGGGTTGTTATGAAGATGCATGCTCTCTCACTCTTGCCTTGTTTGCTTGTGCGTGAGTGTCCTGCTTTCTGCCACGCAAATGCAAGGAGCAGCACCAGGTCCACAGCAATGAGCCGCTGATCTTGGGATTCCCAGCCTCCAGAACCATGAGGGCTGGAAGCTGTTCATATTCTCTTTATACCCAGTATTCTCTTTATAAATTTGTAGTTCTAGTACAGCAACAGAAAGCAGGCTAAGCTACAATAGTTCCCAGTGACTCTCAATGTACTGAAACTGACTTGAGTGAGGAAACAGAACATCCTGGTTCAGATCACATGTGAGAAGAGCACAGTAGTCACTAAGTACCCACTCCAAACCAGATGGCCTACATTCAAAATCCAGCTTCCCACTTAACAGTTATATGACCTTGAATAATGCTTCATCTCTATCCTCAGTTTCCTCATCTATACAATGGGGATAGCAGAACTACAACCATGAGGGTGCTTTGGAAATAAAGTAAGTTAATACATGTACTGTTCTCCAAATAATTTGGAGCATGGGTATTATAATTTAAAGCTGTTCTCACTCAAAACTACCACCACTACTATTATTACTATTGCTAAATTATTCTGAGCCTAAACAAACACATACTACTTCATAGAGTACGATATTTATAGACTGAACTTGAGTCAGTTTCTTCTCAGTGAAACTTGAGCAGAGAAATTGTATCAACTGCGAGACACTAGGACTCAAGAGAACATAATCTTTTTCAAAGTGCTTTGTTAAGAAAGCAATACAGAGCCTGGGGAAATGGCTCAATGGGTTAAGGGCACAAGCACAAGGACCTGAGTGCAATCACCGGCAGTCATGTCAAAAGCTGTAAAGGTGGGACATACCTGTAACTCCAGCACGGAGGGAGGGGTGCAGATAGGATTGCTAAGGCTGGCTAGTCAGCCTGTTTAGCAGAGAAAAGTGAGCTCCAGGTTCATTAAAAGACTGCTGAGAGAATTAAGGCAGAAGAGAGATAGAAGACACATGTCCTTGTCTGGCTTCTGCATATGTTTGTACAGGACACATGCATATGCACGCACGCACACACAAATTCAAGTAAGGCTTTTTACTATCAGCACTAAAAATATAGCATAGCTATTATTTTAATTATATGTTTATACCTTCAAAGCCCTCCTAACTAGTTAATATGCTACTTGTTAGTATCTCAATAAACACTAACAAAGCCTAGCAACCAATGAAAATAGATAACTAAACCAGGAGAGAATCAAGTCATCAACAAAGAGCAATTTGATAAATCAAGTCATCCATAAGTCACTCAAAAAAGGAATACATGGGTGCATATATACATACATACATACATACATACATATATATATATATATATATATATACACACACACACACACACACACACACATACATACATACATACATACATACATACATAGTATCAGAAATCCCCACCTGAGCAGTCAGCCACTATTACAAAAATAATCTGAGGCGCCTAGAAAAATAGGACACTATCTCATCTGTCATATGCCCATGAAGCACAGAGTAACCCTGTATGGCTCCATGGACAAGAAAAGAGGTGTTATGTACCATGATCTAAAGTCAACCCTTAACAGACAAGCCATACAACACAATATGGCTGTATGCCAGACAACCATGTTTAACACCATCAGTCTACAAACAGCGGGGAAGATTCTGTAGAGAACTTTAAAACTAGCCAATGATGAGCATGACATGACACCATTGTCCCATTTTTTATTATTCCTTAAAACTGTAAACCTCAACTCTTAGTGATTTTTGACTCCCATTTTGTTCCCATAATTAATAACATTTATTGCTAATTCTGACCACTGCCAACCCTCTTTCACAGTTCCTCTCCCTCTGAACAATCTGTACTTCATGGGTTTAGTAACAGGTGGCCTCAATGATCACTGAAATTTTAAACAAGTTCTCAATGTTTACAAAACTGATTAATAGGAAAAAGCTCATCACATTTAAGAGGAGCTTGACAAGTTAAACGCCTACTTTAACAGCTGGCACTGTATAGAGGCCTTCCAATACAAAACTTAGCTAGACTTGTGTAAAAGAATCTACCCAAGTCCAAAATACAAAGAATACTAATTCAAATTTTCTTAATAATTTTTTTTATTTGAGAGAGACAGAATGGGAACACCAAAGCCTCCTGCTACTGCAAAGAAACTCCAGACACATGCACATTTTGTACATCTGGCTTTAGGTGGGTACTGGGTAACTGAACCCAGGCTGTCAGGCTTTGCAAGCAAGCAACTGCCTTTAACTGCTGAGCCATCTCTCCAGCCCTGTAATTCCAATTTTTTTTAAGATTTAATTTTTTTATTAATGCACAAGAGGGGGGGAGGGGAGGGGAGGGGAGAGAAAGAACAAGAGAAAATAGGAGTGCCAGGGTCTCTAACCACTGCAAATGAATTCCAGATGCAATGCACCATCATGTGTATCTGGCTTACATGAGTTCTGGGGAGTTGAACCTGGGTCCTTAGGCTATGCAGGCAAATGCCTTAATCACACAGCCATCTCTCCAGCCCCTAACTCCAATTTTTAATATACAATTTTTGTTTCATTTGTTAGAGGATTTTTATTACACAGACATAAGTAGATAACATAAAATGCAATACTTATTTAAAAAGCCAACTAATCACTGTTTGGCTCACAAAAAAAATAAATTCTCAATCAATTCTACAAGAGGAGAAAATAATGTCATTGTATGATAATCTATAAAGAACTTATTTATCTTTCAAAGTTAAAATATTCTCTGAGAGGATGCTTCCTATATCTTTTATTTTTTAAAATATTTTTATTTATTTGAGAGAGGGAGAGAATGGGTGCTCCAGGGCCTCTAGCCACTGAAAACCAACTCCAGACACACACAACACCTTGTGCATCTGGCTTACGTGGATCCTGGGGAATCAACTTAGACACATGTGGTGGCACATACCTATGATCCCAAGACTTTGGAGATAGAGGTAGGAGGATCACAAACTCAAAACTAGCGTGCGCTACACAGTCAGATTAAGGTTGGCCTGAGCTACACAGCTGAGACCCTATCTCAAAAAGAGAAAATAAAAAAAGAGTAAGAGTAGGGCATGGTAGTACACGCCTTTAATCCCAGCACTTGGGAGGCAGAGGTAGGACTGCTGTGAGTTTGAGGCCACCCTGAGTCTACACAGTGAATTCCAGGTCAGCCTGGGCTAGAGTGAGACCCTACCTTGAAAAACCAAAAAAATGAAAAACAGTAAAAAAAAAAGTGAGTTAAGCTTTAAGAATATATGGAAGTAACTGTTTAAACTAGAGAACAGCATGTGCAAATTCACAGAGGAAAAAGAATAAATGAACTGTTACAGACTTTAGAAGGCAAAAAGAATAGAGGGCAAGGGAGATAGCTCAGTGGTAGAGTACTTGCCTGCCATGCTCAAAGCCCTAGGTTCTATCTCCAGCACTGGGGGGTAAGGGGAATGCTATTTTCCCCTTTTTAGGCTTCCCATCTGCTAAGACCAGCTCTCCACCACATGCTCCCACTACCAAGAACAATGAGTCAAGCAACCATGGACTGGCCTCTGAAACAGTGAGCCAAAATAAACCTACATTAAATGGGACAAGTGACTTACATGTCCAGATTTCTACCTTGAGACCCATTCTGACTGCAGCATGGTATCAGAAGGCAGAGGATGCAGGAAGCCACTGAAGAAGCTACTACAATCTTAGAGTATAGTGTGCCAGTAGAGAAGGGGTAAAAAGATGAAACTGAAGAAATGGTCAGGATGTAGAGTATGAAGAATGGCTCTCAGGTTTCTAAAGTGAAGAGCAGAAATTCATCAGAACAGGAACAACTAAGAAACAAACTGTGGGGTTAGAAATCAAGAGCTACATTTGCATTTACCACCTATCAAGACTGAGGAGCCTGGCAGTGTGAGGCAACACTCGTCACAATCCAGAACTTAGGAGGCTAAGGCAAGAGAACTGCCATGAGTTTGAGGCTACACTGCAAGACCCTGTCTAAAAATAAAAAAAAAAAAAAAAAAAAAAAAAAAAAAAGATTATGAAGTTTATGAGAATTCAGAGATGTTAGAAAAACTAACACTGGGGGCCTGGCAGAAAAGAATGTGAAAGACTAAAAGGAGTATCAAGCTGGATGGTGGTGGCACACACCTTTAATCCTAGCACTTGGGAGGCAGAGGTAGGAGGAGCGCCACGTAAAAAAAAAAAAAAAAGAGTGTCAAGAAAAATGATAAAAACACTTTACCATGACAGTCAGCTTAACAGCAACATGCCAAGACCAACCATCACAGCTCTGAGACTGCAGACCCTGAACAGGTCATGTCTCTGGTTCAGACTGTAAAATAAACTCTCTTTTTCTTTTAATTTTTATTTATTTTGAAAAAGAAAGAATGAGGTAGACAGAGAAAATGGACACACCAGGGCCTCTAGCTGCTGCAAATAACTCCAGACACATGTGCCACCTTGTGCTTTACATGAGTCCTAGGGAATCAAACCTGGGTCTTTTTGCTTTACAAGCAAGTGCTTTGACCACTAAGCTACCCCTACAGCCCTCAAACTTTCTAAGCAAGAAATTCCATCTACTTTTTGACAATTCTAAGCCAATGTTACAAAGTAAATTTCTGAGATTCTGTCTCAAAAGTAGGTTTGAGGGATGAAAAAAAAAAAAAAATAGCAAAACCTGGAAACTGGATAGCAGATATTCAAGTGACCAATGAGAGAGCAAACAATAAAAAGAATCAAATCTTTAGCAAACAGTGGAGAAAGAAAAGAAGAAACCCAATTTATACTGTGAAAAACCCCAAAGACTGAGGAATTCCCACTACCATATCCACTATGTAGTGGGATGAAGGGCAGGTTCCCTAAAATAAGGAAAATTATAACACCACTGGGCCAGTCCCAAGTGCCTCACCCTAGTGTAAACAAACAAACAAATAAACAAAAAAAAAAAACCCTTCAAATACTGTCTGAAGTTTTAATAAAGAAATCAGGATAACAGAAGGCAGAAAAATAGAATGAAAACAGGGTGAAGTGCAGAAACATTTCCTGAGGCTCCTATGATTTTTTTTATGCTGTATCTCTCTCCCTCCTCAGAAACCTCATAGAGCTCTGTTTAAAAAATAAAAATTTTTAAAAAGCTAAAAGTGAAAAACCTAACTAGCTAAAAATGAATAAAGACAGTACATCAAGACTCCCAACCAAACAGTCTAGCCACATTATTACACAGTGAAGTAAACACCTGAAAAGCTTTGCTGAGAATTTCTGATCAGTATTTTAATTTCTTACCCTTACACACAATTACCAAGTATCTCAGTCACAAGTATACCATGAAAAATAAAGACCAAAGCAAGTGAGAAAATGAAATCTGGGAAAAACAAGACCACCCAGAAAGAAAATTTTAAAAATACTAAGAATGGTGGCACATAGCTATAATACCAGCACCTGGAAACCTGGGGCAGAAGAGTGCAATTTCAAGACCACCTGGGCTACAAGGAAACCTTATCTGAAAATACAAACCAAAATTATCTAACATTTATTTATTTGTTTGTTTTTCGAGGTAGCTCTAGCCCAGGCTGACCTGGAATTCACTATATAGTCTGAAGCTGGCCTCAAACTCACAATGATTTTCCTACTTCTGCCTCTGGAGTGCTGGGATCAAAGGCATGCACCACCACGCCCAGCAACACCAAAAATATCTAACTTTTATATATTCACACAGCTAAGTGTTGTTATTAAACTACAACATAATTTAAAGGGAACAAAGAACAAAAATCCACAACAATACTGGGAAGGTGGTTCAGTGAATGAAGTGTTTGCCATGAAAGTATGAAGACCTGAGTTCAGGTCCCCAGAATCCACATAAAGCTAGATGCAGTAGTGTGAACACCTTGAATCCCAGCACTTCTGTGGCAAGATGGGCAGAGGAGACAGGAGAATCCCTACAAGCTCATGGTCCAGCTATGAACAATGAGACACTGCCTCAAAAGCAAGGTAGCAAATGAAGACCAACACCAGACTCCTCTGACCTCCATACATGTGCAGTGGCCCATGGTGTGCACAAACCCACACTCACACAAGAATACACATACAGGGCTGGAGAGATGGTTTAGCAGTTAAGGCACTTGCCTGCAAAGCCAAAGGACCTTGATTTGATTCCCCAGGGCCCACATATGCCAGAGGCACAATGTGGTGCATGTGTCTGGAGTTTGTTTGCAGTGGTTGGAGGCCCTGGTGCACCCATTCTCACTCTCTCAAATAAACAAATAAAAATAAAATAGTTTTTTGAAAACAGGGTGAAGTGCAGAAACATTTCCTGAGGCTCCTATGATTTTTTTTATGCTGTATCTCTCTCCCTCCTCAGAAACCTCATAGAGCTCTGTTTAAAAAATAAAAATTTTAAAAAAGCTAAAAGTGAAAAACCTAACTAGCTAAAAATGAATAAAGACAGTACATCAAGACTCCCAACCAAACAGTCTAGCCACGTTATTACACAGTGAAGTAAACACCTGGAAAGCCTTGCTGAGAATTTCTGATCAGTATTTTAATTTCTTACCCTTACACACAATTACCAAGTATCTCAGTCACAAGTATACCATGAAAAATAAAGACCAAAGCAAGTGAGAAAATGAAATCTGGGAAAAACAAGACCACCCAGAAAGAAAATTTTAAAAACACTAAGAACGGTGGCACATAGCTATAATACCAGCACCTGGAAACCTGGGGCAGAAGAGTGCAATTTCAAGACCACCTGGGCTACAAGGAAACCTTATCTGAAAATACAAACCAAAATTGTCTAACATTTATTTATTTGTTTGTTTTTCGAGGTAGCTCTAGCACAGGCTGACCTGGAATTCACTATATAGTCTGAAGCTGGCCTCAAACTCACAATGATTTTCCTACTTCTGCCTCTGGAGTGCTGGGATCAAAGGCATGCACCACCACGCCCAGCAACACCAAAAATATCTAACTTTTATATATTCACACAGCTAAGTGTTGTTATTAAACTACAACATAATTTAAAGGGAACAAAGAACAAAAATCCACAACAATACTGGGAAGGTGGTTCAGTGAATGAAGTGTTTGCCATGAAAGTATGAAGACCTGAGTTCAGGTCCCCAGAATCCACATAAAGCTAGATGCAGTAGTGTGAACACCTTGAATCCCAGCACTTCTGTGGGCAGAGGAGACAGGAGAATCCCTACAAGCTCATGGTCCAGCTATGAACAATGAGACACTGCCTCAAAAGCAAGGTAGCAAATGAAGACCAACACCAGACTCCTCTGACCTCCATACATGTGCAGTGGCCCATGGTGTGCACAAACCCACACTCACACAAGAATACACATACAGGGCTGGAGAGATGGTTTAGCAGTTAAGGCACTTGCCTGCAAAGCCAAAGGACCTTGATTTGATTCCCCAGGGCCCACATATGCCAGAGGCACAATGTGGTGCATGTGTCTGGAGTTTGTTTGCAGTGGTTGGAGGCCCTGGTGCACCCATTCTCACTCTCTCAAATAAACAAATAAAAATAAAATAGTTTTTTAAAAAAAGAATATACAAACACAGGATCAAAAACTCAGTCAAGTAGAAGCCGAGCATGTGGTGCATGCCTTTAATCCCTGCACTCGGGAGGGAGAGGTAGGAGAATCCCTGGGAGTTTGAAGCCAGTCTGAGACTACATAGTGAATTCCAGGTCTGTCTGGACTAGAGGGAGATCCTACCTCAAAAAACAAAACAAAACAAACAAAAAAAAACCTCAGTTAAGAAGGCTCATTGTTCAAATAATAACTTGAAAACGAGAAATGGAAAGAAGTAATCAACACCTAATTTAAGAAAAAGTCTCTGGGCTGGAGACAAGGCTTAGTGGTTGAGATGCTTGCCTGCAGAGCCAAAGGACCCAGGTTCAATTCCCCAGGACCCACATAAGCAAGACACACAAGTGGCACACGTGTCTGGAGTTTGTTTGCAGAGGCTGGAGGCCCTAGAACAACCCATACACTGTCTATCACTCTCTCTAAAATAAATAAATGAAAATAAAATATTTAAGAAAAAAAAGTCCCAGAAACAAAAGGTTTTTCTATGGCTAGAGGTAGCTCAATGCTTGCCTAGATTCAATGTCATCACCACCAAAAAAAAAAAAAAAAAAAAAAAAAAAAAAAAAAAAAATTCCAGATTAAACACACACACCAAAACCTCAGGAACATTAACGAAAACAGAACCACACACATGAAAAAATCCACCAATGTAAAATACAAAGCACTAGAAACAAAACATTAAAGAGCATTTTGTACATTTAAAGAGAAAGGAGAGTGAGATGACAGAACAAAATGCATACAAATCACATCTATGAGAATTCAAGATGGCACCAGATTCCTCAGCCACGGTAGGCCTAGACTGGAGCAGTACTGGAACAGTGTAAAGCATGGAAGATCCCCTTCCGGTACCCTTTACCTCACTAAATAATCAAACAAGTATCAGAATAAAGTAAAGCCACTTTAAAATGCCAAGAAAATGAAAAATGAAAACAGTTTCAGGCATGGAAGAAGATCTAACACAGAAAAAAAGAGGACTCCTAGGGTAACAGTTGATAAGTATACCAGGCAATCAGTCCAGAACAGAGGCCAGAGGGATATGAGAGACTTCCCAGAAAAAGAAAAAAATACCCTGAGGTTGGTATGGAAATATCTAAGGAGTGGCTGGAGAGATTGCTCAGTAGTTAAGGCACTTGCCTGCAAAGCCTAAGGACCCGGGGTTTGATTCCCCAGTACCCACGTAAAGCCAAATGTACAAGGTGGTACATGTATCGGCAGTTTGTTTCAGTGGCTAGAGACCCTGGTGCACTCATTCTCTCTCTGTCTCTTTCTCCCTCTCTCTCAAATAAATATTTTTTTTAAAACCGTGTCACCAGGCACGGTGGCACATGCATTAAAAAAGAAATATCTTATGATATATAGAATTGGAGATCTAAAGAAAAACTAAAGGTAGGGACAATAAACTCCAGCCACACACTCATGTGTAAAGAAAAACACTAACAGAAAAATCACACTGAAATTTCTACTTCATTCTTTTCTTCAGTCTTCCTGCACTTAAGTGCAAGCACATTACGAATCACCAGACAGCTGGGGAAGAACTCTATTACAAAAAATGGAGACCAGAACATACACAAATTGAAAGTTGGAGAGAAAGGAGAAACGATTTGGAGGAAACAGACTAAGGGGCTATTTGAGAGAAGAACCCATTCCTTCTAGATAGCAGATCGTTGAGGACAGGGTGGGAGCAAGGAGGCGCCTCCAGACATTGTACTAGACAGAAGAATAGTCCTCTTTTACCATAACCACTGGGAAGAAAAAGTACTGGTAAGATGCTAGGCAGACCATTGTCTACCAAAGAACTGTGTTTTTTTGTTTGTTTGTTTTGTTTGTTTGGTTTGGTTTGGTTTTTAGATGAAGTAGTTTAACCAACACCAAGAGCATGAATTAAAGTTTTCAAAATTCAATTAGTTAATATAGTTAGAATCGTATGAGAAATTCTACTACCTTAATTGTTTTAAATGAGGAAACTAAGGCATAAAGAGGTTAAGTGACCAATAAAACTACATAAAACTAGCAGGTGACAGAGGCAAGATAAACCTTGGCAGTCTACTCCAGAGTCCACGCTCCCAACCATCCCAGCACGCTGCAAGCCCAGGAGCAAGACAAGCCTGTGAGACAGGTACAGTCTGAAGGAGGGGATAGTGCTGCTAGGAAGGAAGCCTGCGAAGAAAGGGGCAGGAAGTTAAACTAGCTGATTCTCAAAGTGTGCACTTGCATCTTACATAAAAGCGTTACTATTTGAAGTATTTAACTACCATCCTCAGCAGTTTACTAATATTATTCCCATTTTATAAGAAAGCACTCATTCTTGCACATTTGAGTTAACTCCTGTAAAACAGACAATGTATTTAGAAAACAGATAACCAATTCACTTAATGAGAAACAATGAAGAGGAGAGCAAGTAATTCTATTTCTTGTCTATTTATTGCATAAATTTTAGAGCCTGCATTTCTAATGGCTGTACTTAATGCCAGACAATATAAGTATTGTCATCACAGGAACAGCTGAGGAGAAAGGTTTACTCAATTTATTAAAAAAAAAAAAAAAAAAAACACCTGGTACCTGTCCTCGAGGAACTCTTATTCTTGTGGTAAAGACTGGTAAACTTAGCTATAATCAAATATACATAGTGCTTGAATAAATAGTAAAAAGTCCCATGGAAACATTCCTTGGGGGTAAAAAGAGTCCTTCAGAGGGATTCTTGGCCTCAAAGAATAGAAGATGAACTGAAGAATTTCAAACAAGGCTATACTAACACTTACAAAACACTACAGTGAAGTAGCTGGATCTTCCCAATCTTAAACAGGTTAAATTCATCTTAAAGGCCTGGAGATACCAAGTCCTTCATATTAAGAATTATTTGTTTAAGAAATAAGTCATGTAAACTTAATGCCTTGCTCCATATTTAAAACCTCTATGGTTTTTTTTTATCTTTATAGCAGACAAGGGGCAAAGTGAAAGCACTTTCCACTTGTCTAATAAGCACCTAAATTTTAAGTGCTCAAGTATTATCACAGAAGATAAGTAATAAATAACCACTCTTTCTTCTTCTACCACCAATGGTGTATGTTAACATACTTCCTGGTTACAGCTCTCTCTCACACAGGAGACTAATGGCAACAAACCCTAGAAGATGCAAGTGAGACGTTAACACAGGGAAGAAAGGTAAACAGAATTATTCTTCACAATGACTTTTTTCTCTTGTGCATATTCTCAAATACTCTTCCAAAGTAAATTTAAATGGAAAATTACCAAACGACGGTGAGCTAAAACAATAATGTGAAGTAAGACACAATTAAAAAGAAGCTTGCTGACCTTATAGGTCAATTAAGGTTGAAACATTGTGATTTTACAGACTATGAAGGATACCTGTGAAACAATTTTCTAGTTTTGATAACTCAACTTTGATATCAAGTAATGAAAGTTCAAATGTGTAGAAACTCAAATTCAAGTACAACCTAGAGAGATAATTTGTTACTTCAAATATTTCATCATATTTCTTCTTGTCCCTTCCTACAACTCCAAACTCTTTTACATAATTTGCCCCTCATAAATCTTTACATCAGTTACTATCTATGTGGGAAATGATTTTGCACTAATATGTTAACAACTGGAACTCTCCCCCTACAGCTACAAACTAGTTCTAAGTAGCATCCTGATTTTAACTGTTTAGAACAGCAAGTTTTGGAAAGCCCTACCCAATTCCCTGCCAACAAGAGGAAAACGAGAGAAAGTCATACCAGGAGTCCACAAACAGTAATTAAGAAAATTATGGCAGGTTTGTACTCACAGTGTGGTTTTCATTTCTATGTCCCCTATCTTTCATGTTTCTTAATTTATTACATATCTATTTTAATAAGAATTTCACTCAGATTACATCCTTTTGAGTTAAGAAACAAAAACTGAAGTAAATAATTCTTTACAAGTACAGGTGAGGATCAGAATAATAAAGATAAAATTAAAGGTTGAACAATAATTATAATTGGGCTATTATAGAAACTACCTCCTAGAAATCTATTTAAAGTAGTTTGTACAAGGAAATGGAAAACATTTAATTACTAACAAGACCTTATGTATATGATTATTAGAAAAATTAAAAATTTTGAAAGACAAAATTTTAGTTTTTTTCAACTACTACGCGTTTTACCTTTTAATCTTTTAAACAGCTTACAGAAAAACACATGAAAACCTCACTCAAACCTTTGACCTTTGTTTTCTATTTCTAAATTAAAATGTTTTTGTAATGTGCTCAGTTTTTCCAAAGAAAAACCCTCAAATATACATATAGACTATAAACGCTTCAATGGATTTGATGAAAGTTCAATCTCCAACTAATACTAAATAATTACATATCTTACATGCCTTCTCAAAATCCCACAGTGACAGTCTTTTACCACTGATATTTTGATCAAGGGTAGTCAAGACTGGCATTTTTGTGAGAAAAGCATTCGTAAGAAAATAAAAAATAAAAAAATCCACTAGGTGTTAAGGAAATATAAAAACGATGCAAGGTTTCACAGCTTTTCTTGCCAGTCAACTTCAGACAATTTAAGTCAGTGTCAGTAGCACAGGATTTTATTTTTCAATATAATTGGAGAAAACAGTGATGAAATAATGTATTTTGGTAAGGAAGGAGGGGATGGGTAGAATAGAGTAGCATAAGATTTCTTTTCATGTCTGTGTAAATTCAGCCCTCCAAGACTGATTGACTTTACTCTAAAATGGCTACCACCTTGTTCTACTATGTAAAAGAAAAAAAAATGTACAGCACACTATCAAAAGATAAAGATAAATTGAGTTAAACAGTGCATGTGTTCCTCCCTCAAAACGTACTTAAGATTCCCATTCCTTTTCTGTTTCGATAAAGTAAGCATTAAATTCAGTTTACAAAATCTGGTTATTTACAGTATGAAGTCAACCTATATAACCCAGATGAGGTCATCTCTTCCTACAATGTCTGGCTAGGAAAAGCAGGTAACAGTATCTTTCACAGCCTAAGATCAAATGCTGAACAGAAAAAGGACTCCTCTAGTAAGAGAGAACAAATATGGAAACCACAATCCCCACCAGGAGATGACCATAAGGATCTCAGAAAGTCAAAAGAATTCTTTGTGGCCTAGCCAAATTTAAGCTTCTTTTCATTATAAAAGCATCTTACAAGTAACAAAACCCACCTGGTACCCTCAAACCTATGCTGGTAAACCTATGCTTGGTAACTAATCTGAAAAGTATTTACATGACTTACACTCCCTACGCTCTCTGAAATCATTCTGTAAGCACTCTTACCTAGAAAACTTACCATGAATATGTACTTTCACATATAAAAGTAAAAACATGCTTTCTGCTAATTTTGTGCACATATATTGCTTCTAGATTAAGTCTGAATCTGCCAAATGTCTGCAGAAAGACAGCATTGTCTTACCTCTCCTCCTCGCCATCCACCAGGGGTGTCGTCAGCGGTAGCACCTTCAACGGGAAAAGAGAAGCAGAGGCTGCTAGGCTGCTGCTACTCCCATCTGAAACTGCTGACATTCCCCCACTGTCACCACTGAGAGTCTGAGGTAAGCCGACTAAGGAGGGTTCTGCTGGGCGCCTGGCATCTTCGATTTGGCTTCCAATTGCCTGAGCTAATGATTGTGCAGAGAACTGAGTAGAACTTAGTGGTATCTGTTGTGCCAAAGGCAAATTTATGTTAGTTGCTATCAAGGGAGATTGACTAACACTTTGAACCAAATTACCATTTTGAGTGGCAGGGGGTTGTGCTATATTTTGTGGTGGAACTAAGTTTGTTGGGGCAGAAGGCATTCCAGAAGAACCAGTTGAACTAACCTGATTTGCAACAGAAATACTACTAGCAGAGGGCAAAGGACTAACTGCAGGCAACTGCTGCGATACAACTCCTTGAGCTACTGGTTCTACTCCCTGTGGCTGGGGAGGCACAGTTGTTAACAAGGTACTCTGGGGTGCAATAACCAATTGTTGAGGAAGGCTTGAAGCACTAGTTTGAACTCCCTGATGAATAATCCCAGTTGGAGCAGGTGGAACTACTTGTGAAGATGGAGGAGCACCTTGCTGAGTAACTGAAGGTGGAACTTGGGGAGTGGGCTGTTGCACTGCAGTAGGCATGTTTGCTTGTTGACCAGTATTTGCAATTTGACCACCAGTAGGTACAGCAGACATGGCCGTTTGAGCCTGGCCAATAAGCTGGCCAGATGCCCCTGCAGGTTGAACCTGTACTGCTGTGGACTGCACTGGCAGCTGGATCCCCTGTGGTTGAGCCACAGGTATCACTGTTGCTCCTGTTCCCATTCCTGCAGAACTGGACTGTCCGGAGGACATTGCTGTTTGCAGAATCGGCTGCTGTTGTACATACTCTGAAGTAGGAATTTGAGTCACTGATTGACCATGGCCTGGAGCCATCTGTGTAGAAACCATTGGCTGCTGTTGTCCATATTGTAACTGTTGGGGTGGTGGTGCCCCTGAGAGAGGAGTTTGTAGTGGAGGAGCCGTCTGAGAATATGGCAGTTGGGGTTGAGCCAAACTGGAAATGGAAGGTTGCTGACCTGTAGCTGAGGTTACACCAACGACGGAAACAGGTGATGGCTGGATACCAGTGGCTGCATTCATAGTGGCTTGCAGAGGTACTGCTTGAAGACCTTGCTTTTGTGGATAGCTCAATTCTTGAGACTGTAACTGTACTTGTGACATCTGTGACTGAGAAATACTCTGTGGTATACTAACTGCTGAAAGACTCTGCGGACCAGGGCTAGTGAAATCCATCTGTTGGAGGGCCACACCTTGAAGAGCTGGAAGCTGTTGTTGCTGCTGCACCACCACAGTAGGGGCTCCCATCTCTCCACTTCCCACACTCTCTGTGTAGTGACTCAGTGTGCTGACACTACTGCTCACTGAACTCCCACTAGTGCTCTCCCTCTCTGAAGACACTTCTGCAGGGTTTTGTTTTACACTCTCCACCACTTTATTTATCACCATACCTTCTGTAGCTGGCACGGCATTTTCTTTTTCATAAAACTCAGTGCAAGTCCATCTACCTTTTTTAAAGGGTTCAGAAGTAGAATCTAGCTTCACAACTCTGAACCTGGATGTGTTAACTGTTGGTTGCTGTTGCTGCTGACTTGAAACCAAGCCCACAGTCATACCTGCAGCTGCATTAGGGACACTGTTAGCAACAGCAGAGGAAGAAACAGTACCATTGCCCATGCCACTCAAGAGATTCACGTTAACACCACTGGTAACTCCAGGCCCAACACTCACACTAGCAGCGCTAGGAATATTGCTTGAACTTATATTAGCATTTCCAAGCATGCTGCTTGTCACATGAGGACTGAAACTACCCCCAGCCACGTTAACATTACTAGTTGCATTAGTGCCAATAACAGAATTTATACCTATACTGCCTGGAGCACCTGGAGCACGAATGTTAGTCATTACTGGTGCAGGTGAGCCAGTCGATGAGATAGCAGAAGTAGGTGCAACTGGCGTGCCACCATCGGAACTTCCAGTTGTAGAGAGTTTTCTAGACACTGGACTTGAGGGTGGCCCTCCAGGAATGGATGCACCGGCCACAGCAGCATGGGATGGATGATGGTGTCCATGGTGAAGGTGGTGTCCATGATGGACGTGATGATGGTGATGGAGGTGGTGCGAATGAGCATTCCCATTGATCACCACATTCTGTGGTGGAAGGTGAGGCAAATGAGGCTGAGGAAGGTGGGGCTGGTTGGGAGAGACTGCCCCAGGTGTCTCAGCTTCCTGGAAGTTATTCAGCGTCTCTTCCGAGGAGCTTCGTTCAGGCTCACCCAAGTCGGTGGCCCTGGAAAGTGATACATCAAGGATCTCAGAAGAGGAGAGATCTTCTGTGTGCGATTCATCCAGGTCGTCGTAGCTCTCGGTGTCCTCCGCTATGCTGTTGTTAGAGCTGATGCTGGCAGAGATCTGCGCAGGAGTAACGCTGGTTATCTGGAAGCCACTTTTCTTTTTCAGCTGAGTTCCGCCTGGCGCTAGAGGCTGTGCCTGCAGCTGAGCCTGCGAGAGGAGGTTCAGGCTTTGTGGAGGCGGAGGCTGTGGTCCCGACGTGGAAGATGCTGCAGGAGGAGGCGGTGGCTGGAGCACAGACGGAGGCGGAAAATCCTCGGAAGATGTGGCCGCGCTGCTCACGCCGGTACCTGCTGCTGCATTGAGAACAGAGGCGCTGCCCCCAGCACTGCCCCTTCGAGGGAACACCGCCGGGTGCGCCATCTTCCTAGCACTAATGTCTGCGGCGGCGGCCGCGGTGGCCTCGGGCGGCTGGTGCATTGTGTTGGGTATCGGGGGGCGGAGGAGGCGAGTGCAATTTCTTTCTGCACCGTAATCTTTGTATCGGGAGGCCGGATAGGAAAACGGGACCTGACGCTCCGCCCGGCGCGAGTCCTCCTCCTCCTCCTCCTCCTCTGCCCAGGGTGCCGGCCGCTCCAGCCTCCGAGGGCTAGCTTCGAGAAGGGAGGATGGACCGAGATGAACGGGGCTGCTGGGGGAGCCGAACCCCTTCAGTCCTCCGCCATTCACTCCCCCCACCAGTCTCTCTCTCCCTCTCTCACACACACACCCCTCTCCGTCCCGCTTCACGTGGGGTGCGGGGCCAGAGGAGCCGAGGGAGAGCGAGAAATGCCCACCTCCGGTGGCCAAGTCCCCGGGCACCGCAGCCCCCTGCTCCCGGCCGCCCTGCACGCAGGCTGCGCGGAGCGAGGGGTGGCCCGGAGCCCGAGCTCAAGTCAGCGCCGCCGCGACCTCCCCCCGCCGGCCTCGCCGACCCTCCCTCCGCGCCCGGCGGACCCTCTCAAACCCCCTGGGCTCGCGGCGGCTGCTCCGGGAGGAAACGCTGGCCGCGGCTGGGGCCGGGGCGGCGAGGCTGCAAGCGGGGCGGCGGCGGCGGCGGCGACGGCGGGGCGCCCGGTACGGTGAGCCCAGCAACGAGGCGCGGGCGGGCGCGCAGAGACGCCGGGTCCTCGCGGAGCACGGCCGGGGCGCGGTGGCGGCGGCGGCGGCGGCGGCGGTGGCAGCGGGAGCCCAGGGACCGCTCCATCACTGGCAGCCATGGAGCCCGAGCATTTTCGTCCCTCGGGGCAGGCGCTCGCTCGGCACACGTCCTCCGGGGAGGAAGGGGCCGGCGCCCGAGCTCCCCGGAGGGCGGCGGGACGTGCGCGGGCGGCGGAGGGGCGAGCCCCGCGTCCTCTTCCTCGGCGGCCGGCCGGCTCGTCCTCAGCCCTCCGGGAGGGAGCGAGGGAGGCGGGCGGGGAGGGGGCCGCGGGCGGCGGCGGCTCCTTTCTCGGCGGCGGCGGTGGCCAGACGGGCTGGTGCAGCGACTGCAGCCGACGCCGTTCAAAGGAACGAGAGGTGGGGTTGGTCGGTGTCTGCACACGGGGCGGGCGGGGGAGTGGGTGGGTTCCGAGGGAGGGTGTCGGGCGGGGAGGGGGCCGTGGTGGTTGTTACTAGTGCTCTTCGCAGGCTCCGCCGTATCCCCCGGTCTCTCGCGGCGTCGGCATCGGGGGAGGAGGGACCAGCGCCCAGCGCAAGAGGAGGAGGGGCGACCGCCGGCTGGAGGGGGCGGCGGGGGAGGGGCGGCGGCGGAGACCGGGAAGATGGCGTCTGCGCATGCGCCCCGGCGCCGCAGACATAAAGCCGGTTCTAGCTGGGAAGGAGGCGGCGGCAAGTCTTCGGACTTAGCCGAGCTCGGGCTCTCGGCACGGAAATTGCCGAAGGCTAGCGATCGCCGGAGGCGGTGGGGGTGGGGTGGCGTGGGGGGTGGGGAGCCCTTAGGCTGGAGAGCGAATCCGGGTCGTGCGGAGAGTCGGCCGGTGGGGTGGGGTGGGGTGGGGTGGGGAGGAGGCGGGGCGGGGAGGAGGCGGGGCGGGCGGGCGCCACGCCGCGCGCGCAGCCGAGGTGTGTCCGCGCTTGTCCCACGCGGCCGGGTGGGGTGTGCGCGCCCGCGGAATGGAGGATGAGCTTCTGTGCTCAGCAGCGGCATCACGAGTTGCAGCTCCCAGGAGCCCACCGCCGCTGCCACCTCATGAGTCAGGCTTTCTTCCTCCGCGCGCGGTGGAGCCTTCCTCCCCCTTCTTCCTCCTGCTCTTCGCCGCACCTGGGCTCGCCCAGGCCAGGTCGAGGGATGCCCCGGTGCCGGGAGCTGCAAACTTGGTGACAGGCCGCTGGCTCCCTGCGACAAGTGCTGCCTTTTGTGCAGTGCGGTGGTGGCTGCCATGCGGTCCTCAGCCTTGGACGGACCAGGGCGAGGCCGCTGGGCAGGTGTGGCAGCTGCGTGCGCTGAGCCCCGAAGCCCCTCGGGGTAGGCTCTTTAAAAGGGAGTGGTGGCAGTCCAGCCTTACCTGGAGGGACGAAGCTGGCCAGCCCAGGAAGCCAACTGACCTCAACAGGTGGAGCTGATGGCCAGCAGATCAATGTCTTTTTTGTTCGAACTGTGTTCCCCCCCCCCGCCCCCACACACACATGGTTTAAGAGGCAAAGTGGCCTGGTTGTGGCAAGACACAACCGAAATAAATGCATTTCTCTTAGGGCTGGAAAAGCATAAGGACGAGCTGAAATTACAGATAAAAAAAATAAATAAACTGCATTCCATGGATGTGAGAATAGTTCTACAGAAGAAATATTAGGTTTGATTAGAAGCAGTTTTCAGATTTCTCCCTGGCATTATATAGTCAAAACCACACATCTTTATCTATCTACCAAGAATTGTGCTTGTCACCCAGGAATTCTTAAAAAGCAACAAATTAAACTGAAAAAAAAAAAGGTTAATTTAGGTTTGTGGATTACAAATGGCTTACAAGGTAGACTGCAAAAAGGGTATCTCCAGTCCCTTAAGAGATAGTACAAAAGCAACCTATTTGAAAAGTACTGATAGACTTCTGGTTGTCCATTCAACATGGTAGATTTGGTTTTCTTTGACCTTTTCCCGTCAAAAATCCACCATCCCTCAAAACTCCAACAGTGTTCCCTACACTGAATAGAAATACTCCTCCACACTTGTCCGATAGGCATTAAGGTTCTCATATATGTTGGTTTAGCTTATACATGTTGTGGATTTCCCCTACTAAATTGAAAGGGCAAGATTATTTTACAGTCTCATTATATTGCGAGGGTGACCTTTGTCTTCATACTCCTGCCTCAGCCTCCTGCTTGCTGTGATTACAGGCCTGCACACGGTATCTGAGCTCTGTGCTAACTACAAAGTAGATGCTCCCATATTGAAAGTGGTAGGGTAATAAAAGTTAAGTCAATTTGGAAAATTTTACTTCTTGTACTCTAGTTTGATATGTGGATATATATATTTTTCAGAAAGCTACAGCCATTTGCATTTTTAAATATTCATTGCACTTGACATGGTGGCACAATTTGTAATTGCAATATTCCCAGTAGGAAGCTGAGAGAGGAGGATCTTGAGTTCCAGACCAGCCTTTGAGCCATAGTCATAGTGAGTGCCAGGTCAGCCTAGCTTACATGGTGAGACTGTCTCAAGTACATTAATAATTCACTGATAGTGATAACGCCTATATACATGGATGTAACCCCCAACAGCTTGTAGTCGAAATACACATCTGGTGTGCTTTTTTAAGCAGTTTATGAATGAAGAATAAACATTGTTTTAACTGGTTGAAACTCAGATTTTTAGTTTATAAGGAAATGTGCACTGACAGAAAGATGTTTCTTGGGCTATAGTGTGAAAGAAATGCTCTTGGTTTTTAAAAATGTCATAGGTCAGCGTTTTAAATGGTAATTTTCCACCCCTAGACCTACCTACATACCCACAATGAGTTTGCTGATATGGATGAAAAACACATGAAATTCTTCAAGTCAACCAAAACTGACTGGAATTGTTGAAATAACGCTGTAAGAAGCCGATATCTCTAATTACCAGCAAAGGGTGTTATTGGCCATGATTGTTTTGATTTGGGCCTGGAGTGTGGGGGAGTATTACTCCTTCTCAAGGAAAGGTTAGAATCAGGTGAGATAACTCATACCTATAATCCTGGTACTCAGGAATCTGAGGTAGGAGGACCACTGTGAGTTCAAGGCCAGCCAGCCTTGGGTTATAGAGTGAGTTCCAGGTCAGCCTGTGCTAGAGTGAGACCCTACCTCAAAAAAAAAAAAAAAAAAAAAGGCTAATTAAAAAATAAAGGTATCTGGGTGTCATGGTATATGCCGCCTTTAATCTCAGCACTTAGGAGGCTGAGGTAGGAGAATCACTGTTAGTTTGAGGCCAGCCTGAGACTAATTGCAGGTCAGCCTGGACTAGAGCAAGACACTACCTTGAAAATAAATAAATAAATAAATAAATAAATAAATAAATAAATAAATAAATGTAAAAGATAGACATGAAAGTAGGAAGGAGATTAGTTGAGAAGTTTAGCAGAAATGAGAGGGAGATAAAGGGAAATGGGTGAATGGTCAAAATATATACATATTTAAAACTGTCAAAAATAATTTTCTTAAACTTTTCCAGAATAGTGTGTACCTAGTTTTTTTTTTTTCAAATCATTTAACTTTTGCCTGCCTAATCACATTAAGACTCCTTCCTAGGCTGCATCATGTCCCACTAAGATATAAATAACAACTCTGTACTTAGGAATTTATCTCTTCTTCCTCTCTCCCCCTCCCAAATTTCTATGACCGTCAACACATGAGCTCATGCAATTATGGACTAACTTTAGGCCCCCACCCCCAGATACAAAATTCTTAAATGCTCAAGTCCCTTACACAGAGTGGTGCCAGACTTGGTTACGACCTGTGAGCATCACCCATATGCTTTAGGCCATCTCTAGATTACTTACATACCAGAATTGTTGTAAATACATGTGAACAGTTGTTAGACTGTACTGTTTAAGAAATGATGACAGGAAGAAAGGTCTGCACATATTCAGTATAGATGCAGCTATGTTCTAAGTGCTTTTGATTCTTAGTAGAATTGACAGGTGTGGAACCACCGAAATGGACAGCTTACTGAAAATATAAAAAATGAGAAGCATCTGAACAGACAGGGTTTATCATGTTATCATTTTTTAAGAAAAATATGTCTTAGCCGGGTGTGGTGGCGCACGCCTTTAATCCCAGCACTCGGGAGGCAGAGGTAGGAGGATCCCCGAGAGTTCGAGGCCACTCTGAGACTACATAGTTAATTCCAGGTCAGCCTGGACCAGAGTGAGACCCTACCTTGCAAAAACCAAAAAAGAAAGAAAGAAAGAAAAATATGTCTTGGGGACTAGAGAGATGGCATGGAGGTTAAAGATGCTTACAAAGCCTGATTCTCCAGCACCTAGACCCATCTGTGACAACACCTATGACACTGGGAGGCAGAACCAGGAGACTGAAGCTCACAGGCCCTCTAGTCTGACTATTGTTTGCAATCTGGCAGTTTGCAGTGGCAAGAGACCCTGCTTCAAAGAAGAGGATAGACACCTTGAAGTGGTGCTTTGACTATGTGCACCATGGTATGCAAACCCATACAAGTACACACGCATAGATAAACTTTTATTTTTCTTTCTTTATTTTCAAACACAGAGAGAAGATAGACACACAGAGAGAAAATGGACATGCCAGGGCCTCCAGCCATCACAAACAAACTCCAGATGTATACACCACTCTGCATCTGGCTTTATGTAGGTGCTGGGGAATCAAACTGATCATTAGGCTTTGCAGGCAAGCGCCTTAACCGCTGAGCCATCTCTCCAACCTCGTTTTTAAGTTCTTAAAAGTTTATTTATGGGCTGGAGAGATGGCTCAGCGGTTAAGGCGCTTGCCTGCAAAGCCTAAGGACCCAGGTTCAATTCTCCAGTACCCATGTAAGCCAGATGCACAAGGTGGTACATGTGTCTGGAGTTTGTTTGCCATGGCTAGAGAGCCCTTGGCATACCTATTCTGTCTATCTGCACCTCTCTCTATATATATACCTTTCTCTCTTTTTCTCTCAAATAAACTTAAAAAGAGAAAGTAGGTCTGAATATTTAATGGAAGTAACCAAGTCATAAAAGTCTCTGAATCCAGTACACTTACAATGGGCCTTTGCTTCATGGAAGACATGGTTTCAACTCTTCATTGTGAAGATGGACCACTGAGTTACTGTTCTGTTAAATATAAGATTTGCCTGTACTTCAGTTTACTAAAATCTAGTTGTTGCAGTACTGTGAACTAGCTTGTGTATTTGTGTATGTTTCATCTTTATTCTGCCATTAAATAGAAAAGTTAGTGAACATTGTAACATGAGTTTCATAGTTGTTAGACCTGCATAATGAGACATGTTAGTTACTTTCTCATTGCTATGACAAAAACATGTGACAAAAGCAAACTAAGTGGGGAAGGGTTTCTTTTGCCTCACAATTTGAGGTCACAGACCATCATGGCAGGGAAGGCATGGTGGCAGGAGCAGAGGCAGCTGGTCACCCTGGAGCACAGTCAGGAAGCAGAGAGAGATGAATGCTCAGGTTTAGCTTGCTATCTCTTTTTTCTTTCGTCCCAATCCACAGCCCATGGGATGATGCTGCCCCCAATTAAAGTAGGCCTTCATGCCTCAATTAACCTAATCTAGAAACTCCCTTATAGACATGTCTAGAAGTTTGTCTCCTAGATTCTCGATCCTGATGAGTTAACAATTAGTATTAACCTTCAGAGCTCAATATTTAAAAGTAGCTAATTCTCCACAATAATGCCTTTGGGGAATAGGAAAGAGGTACCTACAGTCAAAATGACTATGAAGGCCAAAGATGGATACTAAAGAGAAAAATGAGAAAAGAAAACTATTGTAGCATTTCATTTCAGTAATTATTCTGGCTATTTGTTTATAGCTCTATTTATTTTTTATTTGTTATGCTGATGGGACCTAGGACCTCACACATGCTAGTGCAGTAGACAAGCGCTGTACCACTGAGCTCTATCCCCAGTCCTCATCTGTAACTTTTACTGTTATCTAGAAGATAAGCTTTGCGTGCAGGCTGTAATCCTAGTGCTTGGAAGGCTGAAGCAGGAGAATCACTACAAGTTTAAAACCCAACCAAGCCTATATAGTGAGTTCCAAGCCAGCATAGGCTACATAGCAAGACTCTACCTAAATAAATAAATAAATGTCATTTGGAAAAAAGTCAAATATTTGAATATGAATGATAAAATTTAGACATTTTTCATATAAAGAAACATTGCATGAGAATATTGAACCATGTTATTAATTTGTTATGTAAAAAATTTATTTCTAATAATCACTAATATATTTGACTCACAAATATCACATAATATCTAGTTTGGAACTTTCATTCTATTTTAATAAGATTATAATTTAATAAGTACAGTTCAGTTTATAACTGCAATGATTGTTAATTTTTTCAGTATCAATGCATTTCTGGTCAGATAGGCAATTTTATACACAAAAATTTGAATGTACAGGTTCAAAAGGCACACAGATACATATTGACTCCCCAACATTTTCATTCTCATGTTAAAGTTTTGGGGTTTTGTTTTGGTTTGGTTTGGTTTTTCGAGGTAGGGTTTCACTCTAGCCCTGGCTGACCTGGATCACTATGTAGTTCCAGGATGTCCTTTGAACTCACAGCAATCCTCCTACCCCTGCCTCCCAAGTGCTGAGATTAAAGGCATGTGCCACTATGCCTAGCTTTAAAATTATTTATTTACACATGTGAGTTGGAACCGTTGCCCCAGGACCTCACTGCTACAAACAAACAACAGATACTTGTGCCATGTAGCAGACAGCTTCAGGTTCGCTGAGATGAACTTCCAGACCAGGCACAGTTATGGAGGAAGGGATATTATTTATTGAAGCTTACAGATCCAGGGGAAGTTCCATAAAGGCAGGAGAAGCAGCCTGCTCTTCACAGGACCAGGCAAGAGAGCAAAAGCCAACCAGCCACCACAGCACACAGAGCAAAAACTACAGCCAAAAGGTCACACAGCACACTACAGGAACTCCTGCTAGGCACATTTGCATATCTTTACAATGGACTCTCAAACCATCACCACACCTTAAGACCGGCCCCCAGTGACCTTGCCTCTAGCAAGGTGATTGTAGATGCAAACTATAACTAGTAAAATACTGAATATATTGGGGGACATATATTCAAACTACCACATGCCACTTCTTGCATCTAGCTTATTTAGGTGGCTTGAGAATTGAACCTGGGCAGGCAAGCCTGTTTAGTCTGTGCCATCACCTCAGTCCTTCTCCTCTTTTGTGAAATAAGTAATCACTGAGGATTAAATAACTTGTTCCTTGATGGTGCCAAATCTGTGTTCTCTGGTCCTGATTGGGAATTCTCTGCCTCTGTGTTTAAGGATTCTGAAAAATTCAACTTTAAGCACAAGTATTTTTTTCAATCATTTATACAAATTCAGATTTCTTTTAATATTTGTGAACACTGAGGAAGACCATGGAAGACACACACTAATTGCAGACAGCATCTCTTCTATATCTTTAAAGAGGATTACAGACTTTTGTTTTCTGAAGCAGTGTAACTTTTATAGATTCTTCTAAAATCTTTTCTGACTTATAAATATGTTAATTTGGAGACTTTTTTCAAAACTTAAAAATTTCTAAAGCCAAGCATGGGGCACATACTTGTAATTAATCCTAGCACTGAAGAAACTGAAGCAGGAGGATCACAAGTTCAAAGCCAGCCTGGCCTGCATAGTGAGTTCATGGCCAACCTAAGCTACATGGTTAGACTCTATCTCAAAAAAAAAAAAAAAATCATTTCTGATTAATAAAGCAGAACTGTGAAGTGACATTGAGAAAATAAATAATTTGTCAATTCAAGAGCTGGGTGTGGTGGCCTATGCCTGTTATCCCAGGACTTGTCAGGCAGAAGGATTGCCACAAGGTCATGACAGCCTGGGTTACATAATGAGTTCCAGGCCAGCTTGCCTGTGAAGCCTAAGGATCCAGGTTCAATTCCCCAGTATACAAGATGGCTCATGTGTCTAGAGTTGGTTTGCAGTGACTGGAGGACCTGACCCACCCATTCTCTTTCTGTTTATCTGCCTCTTTCTCTCTATCTGCTTCAGTCTCTCTCACACTCTCTCTCTCAAATAAATAAAATATTTTTAAAGACTTATGATTTTTAAAGAATTTTTTAAAGATTTTTATTTTGATTTATTTGAGCAAGAGAAAATAGAGTACTTGTTTAGTATACACAAGGCTCTGGGTTCAAGCCCAAGTATCACAAAAATAAAAAATGAAGATTTTAGGCAAATGATCCTCTAAATCTCTCCAATAATAATTATTGTTTAATGCATAGTATGCCATTGTTCTAAATTCTAAGTGCTTTGTCTCAATTTCACAACTGTTTAAAGCAGGAACTATAGTTAAACCATTTGGCAAATGAGGAAGGTAAGGTTCAGGGAGATGGGGGTCTCACAGCTTAGCTAGTGGTCGGCTAAGGTAAAAATCCCGGCAGTCTACCACACCTTCATCCCTGCCACCAACACATAATTCAGTGTCCTGCTAGCACAAGCTCCCAAGCTAAACTTCTACAGAAGACTCCTAGTTTCATTTTGCCCAGTAAGCATCTCCAGAAATCTTTGAGGACTTTATTCCTGACATAGAAACATTCAAGGAAAGAATATACACTTTAGGAGATTGAACATAAAGGAGCTGAACAATAATTTGATTAAGTTGGATGATCTTTTACTGATCAAAACTGATGCCAAATGCTTAAGGGAAAAGATGTTAGTCATATCTAAGTAAGGAATGTTATCTATACACGATGAGATAAATCTTCCTTTTTGATCAATCAACATTCATTGAGTAGAGAGCCTGTAGCATAGAGAGAATAACCTAGTGTTCTCTTTATGGGTTTTGGAAACAGGGTCTCACTTTACCCCAGGCTGGCCTGGAGCTCACTCTGTAGTTCAGGCTGGCCTTATACTCATAGCCATCCTCCTACCTCAGCATCTCAAGTGCTGGGATTAAGGCATGTGCTACCACACTGGCTTCTGGCATGTTCTTTTTAAGGACTCATTTATATTTGTACATCTTTCTAACATATAACACTATAGAAATGCATTTATCATATTTGTATCCTGCTTCAAATAAGACCTGTGTCCACTGAGGAAAAAAAAAAAATCAAACAGCACAAACAGACCAAAGCCACTGCTATTCCTATATAGTTAAAGATTAGCTTCACAAGCTAAGTGTGTCTCCAGTCTCAAAGCTCAAGGAGAAAGAGTGGATGCTGAGGTATTCCTAAGATGGAATTTTCCTTTAGTCATTCATTTCTCTCCCCTCTGTTCTAATGTAACTGTCAGGAGAAAAAAAAAAAAAAAGTCAATAAAACAGCTTTTAGAAACATACTCAAATTGACATTTCGATTTAATTTCATTGTAAAAGAAAAACAGAGAATCATTAGTCATTAAGGGAAGAATCTTTTCTGACTTTTTTGTTGTTGTTTCAAGGTAGGGTCTTGCTCTAGCTCAGGCTGACCTCGAACTCACATCCATCCTCCTACCTCTGCCCTCTGAATGCTGGGATTAAAGCCATGTGCCATGACAGCCAGCTTTTCTGATGTTTTAATAACATTTAAAGAGAAAAGTAAATCTTAAGCTGGTCATGATAACTCATGTCTGTAATCCTACCTCTTGGGAGGCTAAGGTAAGAGGATCACTGAGTTCGAGCCCAGCTTTGGCTTTATAGTAAACTCCAGACCAACTGATACTATATTGTCTAACCCTTTAAAAAAAAAAAAAAAAAAAACCTAAATTTAAGCAAGCTAAATTGAAGTCAGAAGCATACAATAAAATTCACAAAAATTAATCACAAAAATTTAAACTATTTACAGAAGCAAGTTATTCATAGTGTCTACATAAATGATAAGTTAGGATCATTAAACAGAAAATGCAGATATTTCAGAGAAAATTATAAGGCAAGATTTAAGAAAAGCTCAACAAAATGGATTTATTATACGCAATATAAAAATACTTGTCAAGCTCAAGAAAATTAACTGTGTGACTGACTCAGCTTCTTCACTGAGTTAAATATAAGTTAATTGCAAAGATGCCAGCAAAGCTTTCCATCAAAAACTGGAAGAGAATTCCAGGTGCTTTCTTGCCCCGGTTATTTATAGACAAGTGGAAGAGCATATGATAATGCCAACCCAGGGGTGTCATTTTGATGTCTTGAGAGAATTGATGAACTGACATACAAAAATGATTAAATTAAAACTATCTCAATGTATACTTCAAATAGAAAAGGACTATGCTGTATGTTACTCCAATGTTGATCCTAACTTACTAATAAATAAAAACAAGTTGTTTTTATGGTATGTGTGTGTTCACACTATGTGGATGCACATGTGTAAGTTAACACTGGGAGTCTTCCCCCATGGCTGTCCACTTTATCTACTGAGGCAGGGTTTCTCACTGAAATCCAAGGCTCACCAATTTGGCCAGTCTAACTAAGCCTGCTTGCCCTGAAGATCCCCTACGTGTGCCTCTTGAGCTCTGAGATTACAGGCAGACCCATCACACCATGCCTGCCAGGCATTTATATGAGTACTGGGGATCCGAATGGTAGTCCTCGTGCTTGCCTGGCAACAGCTTTATTCCCTGAGCTATCTCCCCAGCACCAAAACAGAAGGTTTGAAATACTTGCAAAGAAAAAAGTCATCTTGAGAAAGGAGCTAAATTTTTGTTATTCTTCTAAGAATATGGTAGAAATAATATACTTTTAAAGAATTCATTATTTTATTTAGCTGAGAGAGAAAAGAGGCAAGGAGAGATAGAAAAAAATGGGCGCATCTGGGCCTCTAGCCACTGCCAACAAACTCCAGACACATGTGCCACCTTGTTCATCTGTCTTACGTGGGTACTGGGGAATTGAACCTGGGTCCTTAGGCTTTACAGGAAACACCTTCACTGCTAAGCCATCTCTCCAGAATTTCTTAAATCTAAGCTGGATATAGTGGTACACTCCTTTAATTCCAGCACTCAGGTGGCAGAGGTAGGAGGATCCCTGTGAGTTCCAGGCCAGCCTGGAACTACAGAGTGAGTTCCAGGCCAGCCTGGAACTACAGAGTGAGTTCCAGGCCAGCCTGGAACTACAGAGTGAGTTCCAGGTCAGCCTGGGCTAGAATGAGACCCTGCCTCAAGAAAAGAAAGGGGAAAAAAAGAATTTCTTAAATGTACATTACGTAATAATACCGTTAACATTCATCACATGAACCTTACTACTGGGATTTTTAGATGTTCCTGAAGAAAATTAGGTTTGTAAATTATTGAATTGGAAAAGAAGTTCAGTGGCATTTGATGATAGTATTAAATTTCTTTGATCGCTGTAAAATTCTTCTTGCCCATCCTGCACCTGTAACAGCATACTAACTACTCTTTTCTTATGGAACATCAGCCCACAGCATGTGTTTAAAAGAAGCAAAGTTCACAGGACTGAACGTCTGCTCAGTCTGTAAAGGGTTTGTCATGCAAGCATGAAGACCTGAGTTTGGGTTTCTCACCCACATAAAACAGGGTGGGGCTTCATGAACCTGTAATCCTGGCACTCTGGAGGTGGAGACAGGAGGCTAGTCCAATGGATGACCTCCAAGTTCAAAGAATAACAAGATAGCTGGGCGTGGTGGTGCACACCTTTAATCCCAGCACTTGGGAGGCAGAGGTAGGAGGATCACTATGAGTTCAAGGCCACCCTGAGACTACATAGTGATTTCCAGGTCAACCTAGGCTAGAGCAAGACCTTACCTCAAAGAAAAAAAGAACAAGAAGATGCAGAAGAGTGTTTGAGGGGACACTGGCCTCTAACCTCAACACTCACACATGTGCACCCATCTACATACGAACACATACATACATGCACACTACACACATGAACACATGAAAAAGCAAAGTTCAATGAAAATGGTACAAAGACCGGAAATGAATATGTATATCCTTTTCTAGTAGTGTCACACTTGCTTAAGGACAGTGCATTAGTTAAATATGAATTGGAACTGAACCCTTTGCTTTTGTGAATTCTGGAAATGCATATTTCCTTACATGTTAGCCTTCGGATATGTGGAATTCATATTCATCTTCCAGTCAGAGGACTTCAGACAATTTTCTTAAAAAGTTACTTGGTGATCTTTAGTCTGACTGGTCACAGAGCTCATAAGAAGCCAATGGTAAGTGGAATAATTCCACACTCAGTGATTCATTTTAATCCTTCTAAAACATTTACTAGCTCTTTGTTGGTCAAAAGCTTCATTCTGAGGGCTGGAGAGATATCTCAGTGGTTAAGGCGCTTGCCTGCAAAGCCTAACTATCTAAGGTCAAGTCCCCAGTACCCACATAAAGCCAGATGCACAAAGTGGCACATGCATCTGGAGTTTGTTTGCCGTGACTAGAGGCCCTGGTGCGCCCTTTCTCTCTCTCTTTCTCCCCCCCCCCCCACCATCCTGCCTCTTTCTGTGTGTCTATGTCTCTGCTTGCAAATAAATATTTTTTAAAAAATAAAAAAACTTCATTTTGTATTATTAGTATCAAACGAAGTTTCTGCTATTATTTTGCATTTCCATATAAAACATTTCATTTAGGGTCAGTACAATAAAAACTACTTTCTGTTTTACAACTAAGGTTAGAATAAAGAACCCACCTCACCGATTCTAACTGATGTATTTTCAAAATCGAGCATGGAGTTGGGTGTGGTGGCCCACACATGTAATTCCAGCATTTAGGAGTCAAAGGTATGTGGATCTCCATGAGTCTGAGGGGCCAGCCAGTTTGATGTAACAAGTCCCAGACCACCAGAGCTACAGAGCAAGACCCTGTTTCAAAAAAATAAGTAATTAAAATGAAAAGCCGCACATAATTTTAAGGACATAATTTTTAATACAGTATACATATGTTCTAGAAATTCTTTTTTTTTCTTTTTGTTTAATTTTGAGACATGGTCTCACAATATAGCCTAGGCTGACCTGGATCTCTTGATCTCCCACCTTCAGCCTCCAGAGTGCTGGGATTACAAGCATGGCTACTATACCCAGCTATAAATTGTCCACATTCATTATTTATTTAATGTGTGTACATGTATACAGGGGCAGGGTGCACTAGGTTCTGCCACTGCATTTGCCTGACACATGTGCAACTTTGGGTCTGGCTTTGCGGGGTGTTGGAGAATTCAACCTGGCTGGGAAAACTATATAATCAAGTCCCTTTAACTGCCGAGCCATCTCCCCAGCCCTTAAATTGTTTGTTAATGATAATGTTTCTGTAGCTGAAAGATATTCCTAAGGAATATGCATTGATTAAAAGTAGAACCTTTTTGTGTTTGTCCGTTCTTTGAAAGAACAGGAAGATTTGGCCCCATAGTCTCCTGGATCTAGGATATTAAGAAGAGGCAAGTCACCATCTCTGCCCAGTTAGTTCTACATTATCTAAATGCCCTAGGAGAATAGCCCTTGGACCTGTTTTCATTAATTCTCTTCCAATAGTGTTCATTTCACTTTCATCTTATTTCTCATTGTACTAAATGAGTAGCTTATTTAAGACTTGGGCCTTAGCATATGTTCAAATGGCTTTGATCAAGTCCTTTAATAGTAAATCAATTTTATAATGGATACCAGTGGCCAACCTCTCTGTTCTTCCTTTCCATTTACTACCCCTCCTTTCACTCCATTTTCCTCACTATGCCTCAGAAATTGAAAACAAAACCATCTTCACTTGGATGAAACCCCCAAATAGTAATATTTTATTTTCTGTTTTGTGATAATTGTGCCACATCAATCAACTAATAGCACCATTTGCTAGACTGTTCATGATGTACATGATGAGCTATATTTCATGAATAGGACTGCTGCAAAAACATAAAGGAAAAAAAACAATAAAAGAACATCTCTTAATTATTCTTTATTTTATTTTTATTTATTTAGCTGAGAGAAGGAGAGAATAGGTGCATCAGGGCCTCCAACTGCTGCAAATGAACTCCAGACACATACGCCACCTTGTACATATGGCGTATGTGGGTCCCGGGGAATCAAACCGAGGTCCTTTGGCTTTGCAGGCAAGTGCCTTAACCACTAAACCATCTCTCCACCCCATATTAATTATTTTTTAAAAGACATTCACCATTTCACAAATACATTTTGACAATGGCTGATCTCAGCTGAGTCATATTGTAGATTGTATTTCACTAATTGGATTAAAATATGTTTTTTCCTGCAAAGTACATAGAATTAACAAAAAGTATACATTGTTAAGGACTAGAAGATGGGAAATGTAGGATTTGATTCTCTTTAAAAACTCTAGATATAGGGGCTAGAGAGATGGTTTAGTGGCTAAACCTGTGAAGCCTAAGGACCCCAATTCAAGGCTCCATTCCCCAGTATCCACGTAAGCCAGATGCACAAGGTGGTGCATGAATCGGGAGTCTGTTTGCAGTGACTGGAGGTCGTGGTGTGCCCATTCTCTCTCCCTCTCTCCACTCTATTTTTTTTTAAAGATTTTATTATTTTTTTATTTATTAGAGACAGAGAGAGGGAAAGAGAGAGAGGGAGAGTGAGAATAGGCATGCCGGGGCCTCTAGCTACTGCAAACGAACTCCAGATGTGTGCACCCCCTTGCTTACATGGGACCTGGAGAATCAAAGCGGGGTCCCAACTGGTAAGCCATCTCTCCAGACCCCCTCTCTCTTTCTGCCTCATTCTCTATCTTTCTCTCTCAAATAAATAAATGAATAAATAAACTCTAGGTATAGGATAGATAAATTTGGTCAAGTTTTGATGTTATTACTTCAGTATCTTCTCTCTCTCTGTTGTGTGTGTGTGTGTGTGTGTGTGTGTGTGTGTGTGTGTGTGTGTGTTGAGATAGGCTCTCCACTTGCTGTCTAGGCTGCTCACAAACCCAAAACAATCCTTCTGCCTTAGTCACCTAGGTGGTGAGATTACAGGAGTGTGCCATCACACCCACCTTTGCTGCTGTTTTGGGGAGACAACATTGTGCAATGAGATAGATGTGGAGGTCTAGGAGGAAGCAACCTTCCTCATCCATCCTCAAAGCACATCTCTATAGCCTTGCTGTAAATAGGACACATGGAAAGCAGTGGAAGAACAACTTGGTTCGAGTTCTATCAAAGACTTTTCTCCTGTTGAAGGTAATCAGAGACTTGCAAAGCTTTGCAAATCCTCTTGCCAGTTACATGTAAGCACAATGCAGGTCTTTGAAAATTGGATAAAAATAGTTTTTTAAAGCCCGGTGTGGTGGTGCACGCCTTTAATCCCAGCACTTGGGAGGCAGAGGTAGGAGGATCACTGTGAGTTCAAGGCCACCCTGAGACTACATAGTTAATGGTCAGCCTGGACCAGTGTGAAACCCTACCTCAAAACAAACAAACAAACAAAAAAGTTTTTTAGATCTGGAGAGATGGCTCAGAAGGTAAAGACTGTTGCAAAACCTGATGATTCAGGTTTGATTCCCCAGTACCCATTTAAAGCCAAGTGTATAAAAGTAGCACATGCATCTTGAGTTCATTCACAGCAACAGGAGGTCCTGGTATGCCCCCTTCTCTCAAATAAATAAATAAATAAATAAATAAATAAATAAATAAATAAATAAATAAATTTTAAAAATAGGTTTTTTGTCTTTATTTCATTTTTTATTTATATTTCTGGGGAGAAAGAGAGAGTATGGGCACAGGTCTCTTTCCATTGCAAACACACTCCAGATGTGTGCACCACTTTGCATATCTGGCTTTACATGGTTACTGGGGAATCAAACCCAGACCAGCAGGCTTTACAAGCAAGAACATTTAACTGCTAAATCATCTCCCCAGCCTGAATTAGAATAGTTTTTAATAGTGATATGGTGTAAGACCTCACTGATGCTTGCATCAGCTAGAAAATAAGCATATAGTTAGAGCCTGTAGACAGCTCCACATTGCTGGGATGAATATCCAAAGCAGGCACAGTTTAGGGGACGAAGGGATTTCTTTTAAGCTTTCCGATCCAGGTGGGAAATTCCAGCAATGGCTGAAGTTGCTGCTTCCATACATCTCAGCAGAGAGAAACAACAAAACAGCCTATAGAAACCAAAATCAGCAAGCGGGAAAGGACAACAAGCAGCAGGAACCCTGCCAGAGCTCAGACTGCTCTGAATATCTTTTGGTTGGAAATCAGATCCACCGCCAAACACACCTTAGAACTGGACCCCAGGATCTGCCCACCCCCACCCCCAGTGATACCTCTTCCAGTCAGATGGCTGAAGACCCAAGTTATAAGCTTTAATAAAACACCTAAGTCTATGGGGAACATACACTCACATTACCGCAATACCTTCAGGCTGGACCCCCAGTGACACCTCCTCCAGCCAGATGACTGGAGACCCAAGTTACATGCTTTAATGAAACGCTTGAGTCTCTGGAGGATACACAATCTACCACAAACCCAATACAAATGGAGGAGATTACTAGTAAGACAAGTAATTCTGAAGAAGGGCATGAGTTTGTTGGCTATCCCAATTTGCTGTTGTGCTTTTGCTGTTTGTTGATAACAGACATTTCAGTGGAGAAAAGCCTGCCAGTGTAACAGTATTATTATTACAGGAACGTGTACAACACCTAGCAGAAGCAGAGACAAACAACATACTAAAGCTGTGGCTGCTCTCACACAACCATGCAAAGAATAAGACTATAACCCTTTTATATCAGAATTCACCATTTTATTCCATGGCATTATGTATATAGTGACTGAACATTCCATAAGAAGAAAATGTATGGTTTTTTTTAAATAACCATAAGTTACCAAATCTGCATTTAAGGCAGTAAACTGAAGTTTTTGTACACATATGTTTAAGCTCCACTCTTTTTTTTTCAATTTTTATTTTATTGACAACTTCTTTAATTGTAGACAATATCCCATGTTATTTCCCTCCCTCCCCCCAATTTCCCCTTCGAAACTTCACTCTCCATCATATCCCCTCCCCCTCTCAATCAGTCTCTCTTTTCAATTTGATGTCATGATCTTTTCCTCCTGTTATGATGGTCTTATGCAGGTAGTGTCAGGCACTGTGAGGTCATGGATATCCAGGCCATTGTGTGTCTGGAGGAGCACGTTGTAAGGAGTCCTACTCTTCCTTTGGCTCTTACATTCTTTCCGCCCCCTCTTCCGCAATGGACCCTGAGCCTTGGAAGGTAGGTTTGAGATGTTTCAGTGCTGAGCACTCCTCTGTTACTTCTTCTCAGTACCATGGTGCCTTCTGAGTCATCCCAAGGTTGCCACCATCTGAAAAGAGAAGCTTCTCTAAACAAAAGTGAGAGTAGCATTAATATATGGGTGTGAACATTAAGAGAAGTGCTTACTGGGCAGTTTGGTGAGCATAGTACATACATTTAGTGAGACTCCAGCAGACATTACACCCTTAGGGCTCATGACTACCCCTGTGGTAGGTTTTCCGTATCAGGGATGTATTCCCTCCCATGGAGCGGGCCTCCAGTCCAATTAGAGAGCAAGCAGTTGGTTTCCCCCATAACAGACATGCCACTATTGCACCCGTTGGCTCATTTGGCCTGGCTGGTCAAATAAGCTCCACTCTTAACAAGGAACATAGGGACCATATTAGACGTTCAAACTTGCTTGTCCTGTTCAAGATTGTCCTGTGACATTGGCTTGGCCTGGCAGTCACAGATCCAGAAGATCAGAGCCTGCAACAACTTGAGTTGCATTTCTGTTGCATTGTGCATCCTTATCTGCATGTAAATTGCCCATGGGCAGTTCACTTTCCCAGACCACTTCTGACTCAACCCAACCCACTATGCCATTCTCACATCACAATGTTTGTACAAGAAATGATATCAGTCAAAATTTAGTGTAGACCAAATGAATGAGTTTACACAAGCAAATCCATTGAGTGAAAATGAATCCATTGTATTTAATTTTAATCCTATTATAGTTTAACTCTATATCAGCAAAAATACATCAATGTTTTCTTCTAATAGCAAAATTAAGCAGGAATGTACACACATGTATACAATACCACGCACAAAAGCTTTAAAAGAAAGAATACAAAATTAATTTTTAATGAAAGATTGAAAGACTCCAAGCCAAAAAGGGGGGGTAATAAAATTAAATAGAAGGTAAAAAAAATTAAGCAGGAATGTATTTCTATCATCACATTGAGGTCTCTGCCTAAATGTAGCTCATTTTTAAGGTGGAACAAGAGAGTTCAGCTTGTGCCTACTTCATACTAGATCATGAAAGAATGACTATAGCCTTATATTTTAGTAGACTACATTATACATGCATAAGCAGCAAACATCTGGAATAGGGTTACCAACAAACAAACACCAGAGGTAAGACGATAGGGTCAGCTGTGGAATAGATATTTACTTCAGGAAATTAAGGTAATGACAAAAAGTCTTCAAATGTTGCATTAAGAATGATGTTTAAAATTCCCCTGTCCCTACAGTTGATGGAGAGTGGCTAGGTCTCTGGGAAAGTAAGTGGACCTACCCATGGCCATCCCTCATTTTATTTAAAGAACCTACTATTGTCTCTAATGAGGCTCCTTAGGGCTTTTGGTGTTTTTGTTTGTTTGTTTGTTTGTTTGTTTGTTTGTTTTTTCTATTTGGGGGACACAGGACTAGCTTCCCATAGAATGAAAAGAAAGCTTAGGCATACATAGCCTGAGCTCTTCAACGTGGTCTACATTGCTATTGTTAAACACTGAGACTTCAACTAATCTTTAAAAGATAGTTTTAAATTGATTTGTGAGCAGAGAGAGTAAATGCTACAAATGAACTCCAGACTTATGCATCACTTTGTGCATCTGGCTTTACCTGGGTTCTGGGGAATTGAACCTAGGCCTGCAGACTTTGCAAGCAAGTGCCTTTAATTGCTAAGCCATTTCCCAAGCCCCTAAGCTTATTTCTTAATGACCATGATCTGATGTACTATTAAGTGATTTGAATGACAGGTACAGTCAGAACTACATGATTTGTTAGTCCTTAATTTAATAATTATAACCTACATTCATAAACAAAATTAGCCTATTCATTGTCTTTCTTTATTTTTATTTATTTATTTATTTATTTATTTATTTATTTATTTATTTATTTATTTTCTTTTTGAGGTAAGGTCTCACTCTAGCTCAGGCTGACCTGGAATTCACTATGTAGTCTCAGGGTGGCCTCGAACTCACGGTGATCCTCCTACTCTGCCTCCCAAGTACTGTGATTAAAGGCGTGCGCCACCATGCCTGGCGCCATTGTCTTTCTTTAAATTGCAGTGTCTAATTTGTTGGTTGTTTATGTATTTTTTATTTTTTCTGTTTCCTTAATTTCCACTGTTAATTCCTTTTTCACATGATTTTGCTGTTGCTTTAGACAGGGTTTTTTATGTAGTCTGTCTGGCCTGGAACTCACTATACAGATACAGAGCAGGTTGGCCTCAAACTTACAGTGATTCTCCTGCTTCTGCTGTCAAGTGCTAGGATTGGACATGTGTGTCACTATGACTAGTTTCTACTAGTTATTTTTTATGGGTTTTTTGTTTGTTTTGTTGAGGCAGAATCTCACCAGCTGGCTCACTGTGTAGCCCATAATGATCACAAACCCTTGACAGTCCTGCCTTAGCCTTCCATGTACTGAGATGATAGAAACAAGCCACTATACCCACTTTCTGCTAGCTCTTGGGATTACTGAGGTAGCACCTTATTTTCAATCTGGTCTTATAGTTAAAATAAATTTGTTTAAATAGGTGTATTTTATTCTAACTACCAACACTTACCCATTATCTTTCTAATTACCCACAAGTTTTTTTTTTTTTTTTTTTTTTTTTTTTTTTTTTTGCGAGGTAGGGTCTCACTCTGGTCCAGGCTGATCTGGAGTTAACTATGTAGTCTCAGGGTGGCCTCGAACTCTCGGTGATCCTCCTACCTCTGCCTCCCGAGTGCTGGGATTAAAGGCGTGTGCCACCACACCCGGCTACCCACAAATTTTGATAGACTATAATACAGTTTGTAATTTCTGTTGTGATTTCTCTCAAGCCTACAAACTCTGTAAGAGTTTTTTTTTTTTTTTAATTTTGTGACCACAGAATTCTGTTTTACAAAGGCATTGAACGTCTTACTTAAAAGAAATTTGAGAAGAGTTAAATGACTTACTTAAAATTGTATAGCTAACACACAACTTGAAAATAAAGTCTCCTAATTATCATTTCCACTCTTTTCAATTTCTTTTTTAATGTGTTTTAATATTTTTATTTATTTACATGCAAGCAGAGAAACATGGAACGAAGAGAGATAGGGTGTACCAGGGCTTCCAGCTGCTGCAAGCGAACTCCAGATGCATGTACCACTATGCATCTGGCTTTACGTGGGTACTGGGAAATCGAACCAGGATTGTTAGCCTTTGCAAGTAATCACCTTAATTGCTGAGCCATCTGTCCTTCTTTTCAGTTTGTATTTTTCCTATCAGGAAAATTTCTGAAATGAAATCACCATTATCTTTAACCCATGTTGTACTCAGAAATCCACATTTCGATTATCTCTAGATATTACATTTTTTATATGTGCCAAAGCTCTGGAATCAGAGAAAAGACACTGTCATCTCAGAAGAAAAGCAGGCAGGTGCAGTGGAGGTAGAGAGCTGCCATTCCTCTCCAGCTGCCCAGGGGCACACTGGGGTACCAGCCAGGACACACACATGTATGTACAGTATACCACACACCACATGTACTATACACTATGCAAAAAAAAAAAGATGTGTCACTGAAAATGGTGATAGTGCAAAAATATATGGAATAATGAAATGATAGTAAACAATTTCATAAACACTACTTCAAGAAATAAGTTTCATCGCCCCCATTATATAGAGAATGAGACCGCATATTTGAATGATTTGTCCAAGTGACACAAATGACAACCTTTGGATTGGAGTGCACATCCTTTTTTTTTTTTTTTTTTTTGAGGTAGGGTCTCGTTCTACTTCAGGCTGACCTGCAATTCACTATGTAGTCTCAGAGTGGCCTTGAACTCACAGTGATCCTCCTACCTCTGCTGGGATTAAAGGCGTGCACCACCACGCCTGGCTTGGAGTGCATATTCTGACTCACTCCACAGTTGGCATTACAGTCATGACCTTTTCTCAGGGCCCTTATCTCTCTCATCCCAGCTCTAGCCCAGGTCTGCTATCCCCATCCCCATACTTAGGGTGTAACTGGGAAATGGAAGATAGCTAGAAAGCAAAGGGGGCCACTAGTAGTATTAGACCAAGTCCTTTATATTTGCAAACACTTCTCAGGAGTGCTAAATGTTTTTCTTGTCCTTAAGAACAGTCAGTACTGTGAAAAACACGTGTCTAAGCAATGGACATTTCCCCAGAGCCTTATTGTTCACCTTTTTTCTAAGTGCTCACTAAAGCTGTTAGCAAATGGAACCCAAGTCAGAAATGATGCTGCATGTGAATGAAGAATGCTTACTGTGTGCATATGAGCACCTTTGTACATATTTTCTCTAGGTATCATTGGAAACTCGGAATTTCTTTTTTATTATTTAATAAATTATTTTACTATTACCAATATTATGTGGCACTGCAAAATGGCAACTGATCTCTTAATATTCTTGTATTATGCCTTTGCTGACAACCATCTTTTCATTATAAGTGTGTCAAAGTAGCTTCATTGGTTTGTACTAGTACCTAATGGTTTTGTGTATGTGTATGTGTGCACGTGGAAGCCAGAAGTTGATATCAGTTCAAGTATCTTTCTTTATCATGTTCACATTACTATTATTATTATTATTATTATTATTATTATCATTATTAATTTCGAGATGGGTTGAGGCAGGGTCTCATGCTAGCCCAAACTACATTCTGTAGCCCAGGCTGTCCTCAAACTCATGGTGATCCTCCTACTTTAGCCTCCTGTAGTTGTGGAATTGAAGGCATTAACCACCATGCCCAGCTTCTACATTTTTTTTTTTGAGACAGGGTCCTTCAGTAAACCCTGAGCTCACTGATTTAGCATTCAAGCTAGCCAGAAAGTCCTGTCTCTGCCTTTTCCAGAGGGGCTGTAGGTGCCGAGACTTTGAACTCAGGTCCTTGTGCTTGTGCTGCAAGCACTGCACTCACTGAGTCACCTCCCAAGCCCCACAGTTCCTAACTTCACTTGTATGTGAGGGCAGTAGGTGGGCAGCAGCAAGGGTGCTGCCTCCAGCCTAGTTCCTAATCTTTAATGTAGGCCTTCGCCTTCCTAATAGGGTTTGCAGATGATCATTAAGATGGCCTTTCTCCCATGTTGATATTTAAGTAGTTTGGCTTTCTTCCTTTATTCTGGTTTCCTCTTTGATCTCTATAACCATTATTTTTATAAATATGCACAATGATTACCAAGAATGTTTTATTATTTTTTGTTTGTTTGTTTGTTTTTGGTTTTTCAAGTTAAGGTCTCACTCTAGCTCAGGCTGACCTGGAATTCACTATGTAGTCCCAGGGTGGCCTCGAACTCATGGTGATCCTCTTACCTCTGCCTCCTGAGTGCTGGGATTAAAGGCATGCACCACTATGCCTGACTAATAACAAAGAAATTCTCCCAATATAAAGTTAACTCAAAAGAAAGCAGGATCCAAATTGCATATATAGTCTGAACCCAACCAGTTGAACATTTACATTTTTTATACATTTTTAATTACATTTTTAGATAAAAATTGTACTGGGGCTGGAGAGATGGCTTAGCAGTTAAGAGCTTTCCTGTGAAACCTAAGGACCCCAGCTTGAGGCTCAATTCCCCAGTACCCACGTAAGCCAGATGTGCAAGGTGGTGCATGCATCTGGAGTTCATTTGCAGTGGCTGGAGGCCCTGATGCGCCCATTCTCTCTCTTTCTGCATCTTTCTCTGTCTGTCTGTCACTCTCAAATAAATAAATAAAAATAAACAAAAAATTTAAAAAAATAAAAATAAAATTGTACTGTGCCAAAGTATTGACAGTCTTCATTCTGGGTGGCTAAAAAATATGGGTGATTAAAAGATGTTTCTAAGATGGGCGTGGTGGTGCATGCCTTTAATCCCAGCACTTGGGAAGCAGAGGTAGGAGGATTGCTGAGAGTTCAAGGCCACCCTGAGACTACATGGTTAATTCCAGGTCAGCCTGGACCAGAGTGAGACCCTACCTCGAAAAACCAAAAAAAAAAAAAAAAAAAAAAAAAAGTTTCTCTATGTATTTCATGTTGTCTATAATGGGCATATACTACCTTTTGCCAGATCTAGGTCAGAGCAAAAAGCCAGAGAAGAAGCCAAAGAGGCAATTTTGCTGAAGAGCCCCTGCTATAGCCAAATGCTGTCTTTCTGTAGGAAGACTTTCCCTGACCGCCTGTCATGAGGAGTTGGCAGTGGCAGCTGGTGGGTAGTATGGAGGGTCTGGTGCATGGGAGTGAGTGTGGTAAGGAAAGGATCCGAGGAAGAACCTGGCCATCTGGTGAGAGAGAGGCCAGAGCTCAGATCCTGTGGTTTATCTCATCTGCTATGGCCTAGAAATAACATCTGGATCCAGACAGCTGCTGAATATACACTCATTGTATTGTACAGCTGTCATTGTATTCTTCAGCTTGAGGTTCAGTTCCCTGAGCTAGGACAGATGAACAAATTCAGATCTTTTAAAATCATCATCCTTTTGCCTCAGTATTTCCAAATAAGGACCTAATGATAATGTTTTCCCTGTAGTTCATGAAAGTGTCAGGGGAAGTTAGGAATATGTGCCTCCAGTACAGTTTTGCACTTAAACGTGGCTCTTTGCCATTAAAGTTTATTGCCTCTCTAGAAGGACGTGTGTACACACACCTGTGCCTGTATGCCTTTCCCTTTAACTCTAAAGATATAATCCACTATTCTTGTTTCTGGGAAATAAGAAAAGCTCTAACTCCTGTCATTGTTCAACATTTGCTTAATGTATATCCCACACAAACCCTGACAGGCCCAAGTGAGAAGCATGACTGATGTGACCATATAGGTCCACAAGACAGAATCATTCATCAAATGTTAATGAGCCACTTCATAAAGTCACTTTCCCAGTTGCTTTTCAATAGAGTTGAAGCCCAAGCAATTATAAGGAAACTGAAGACCCTTACGTCTTTCATGGTAGGTTCATATGATCACCGGGGAGTCCTAGTACAATAACCTAAGTGATTTTCCCTCAAGCTACATATTCTCACACAGATCAAAAAGTGAAACCATTTCACATGGCAAATAAACATAATAACAAGAGATTTTCAAGTTGTTTGACAAGAGTGATAGATAGTTAGGGCTCAGTTCCTGTCCATCATGTTCCGCCAAATCCAGTCTCAGACTTTTCATGAGTCTTTGGATTAATAGATTGAGTAGCTGATTTAACATGATAGTACAGTTCTGATTGTACATCACTCATGAGATTCTTCCTTGTCATAAAGTCTGAACAGGCCACCAGCATCTTTTAGCACAACTTAGGACACTACACTCCAATTGTCAGTAAAGAAAATTATTGTAAAATACCATATATATATATATATATATATATATATATATATATATATATATATATATATATGTATACACATACATACATACTGTGGCTCTTTCAAACTCATCATACCTGATGTTTGTGCATTGCTAACAACAGTACCATTTCTGTGTGTGACTTGAGGAGGGAGCATGGTGCCTTCTGACCAAACCAAGGTATGACTCAAAACGAGCACCCTGAGCAGAATTAGGGCTGAATTCTAGCTTATTCACCCACCAAAATGAAATGGTCTACCAATTAGCCATACACATGGAAAAAGATCATTCTATTCAAAGATTGTTTTCTGTCTGTGATGGAGATAGAGTTCTTCATTTTGTAATGAATATAAGATGGGGAGTCATTCTATTCCATTATAATTTGGTGAAATCACAGGTATTTTGCCTTTTAAAAATGTTTAGACATTATATTAAAATATGTTTGTTGCACTGGAGAGATGGCTTACCAGTTAAGGCACATGCCTGCAAAACCTGAGGACCCAGGTTCGATTCTCCAGGTCCCACATAAGCACATGGTGGCACATGCATTTGGAGTTCCTTTGCAGTGGCTAGAGGTCCTGGTGTGCCCGTTCTCCCTCTCTCTCAAATAAATAAATAAATAAATAAATAAATAAATAAATAAATAAAATAAATCTTTAAAAAAGTGTTTATTGCTCAAGTATGTGAAGAGCCTGGAATATGAGCTTTGATGTGACATCATTTAAGATCCCTGAATACACTGGAGAATGGCAGCAAGCCATTCACTCTAGAGATGTCTGCTTGGTTCTTGAACATGCTATACCTGAGAAGAGTAACAGTTTCTTGTTGGACATAAAGGATGATTCTTTTTATGAACAAAAAGTCAATAAGAAACTCAGTTTGAAATCAGATTTTTTCCCAATGTGAATAAGAATCCAATTATTTTCTCATGTAAGATTTGACACTGCTTTCTCTCTTTTTGGACAGTTTCGTATCTCATTTTCAAGACAGATGTCTATTGCCTTCAAGGCTTTCACAGAGAATTTAATCGTTGGCAGTGAAAAGAATTAATCCCAAGGGGTCAAATCAGTGGGGAAGAGAGAGGGACTAGCCAAGTTGAAGGAGTTTAATTTGAATTGAAAATCCTTTAGTCATGCCAAAGATGTGAAATTATCAAAGAATCACAGAGTTTACATTGTGAAAATAAATGGAAGCAAACCTCTGCCCTACAGGAAACTATTTTCATCTCAGTACTCAAAATTGTAATGTCAATCCTATAGTAGGTTTGAATTGCATTGTTGTTGTTATTTGTTTTGTTTTTTTGAAACAGGATCCCACTCTATAACCTTGGCTGGCCTGGAACTCTCGATAATCCTCCTGCTTCAATCACCGGGTAGCGGGGATAACAGGCTTGAAATCAACATGCCTCACAAGTTATTCTTTAAAAAGACTATTACTGTCTTTTGGAAGTCCTTTGGTACAATTATTTTTGCTTCTAGAGATGTACTAAGATGATTGAATACTAATTTGCATTTTGATTCAGGTTTAAAGTAGGTTTGTTCCTAGTGTTTATCTTAGAAACTAGAGATTTGTTCTTAATGGATCATTTTGACCTTGAGCTTGCTTTTATTCCCATTTGCTTTCTTCTTCCTTGGTGATATCAGAGGACTCTTTCTTTCTTTCTTTCTTTCTTTCTTTCTTTCTTTCTTTCTTTTTCTTTCTTTTTTCTTTTTTTTTCTTTTTTGGTTATAAGCAACAGTACCTGATCCTGGCAAACTTAAGCAAAAAGAGAATTCATTGGGCAAATTGCAGGAAATTCAAAGGGTTGAGGAGGGACTGCTGAAGAAACAGTAATGAACAGACATGAACATTACCACAGCCCCATAGAAAAAAATGACTCAAAATCCCCAGAAGAGAACATTTGACTGCTTAGCTAAAGTCCACTCCTCTTTCCTTGGCTATAAGAAGGATGATTGAACAGCAGTCCCACCAGAGGATATCCAAATAACTGGATGGAATTCAAAATGTAAAATGAAATGAGGATGTTTCTGCCAAAAGAAGGTAGACTGTCACTGACAGCTGGGCAGCTACAGCGAGTAAACCCAAGATAACAACAAAACAAATGGGCTCCATGCCCATGTCATGTCCCTTTCACACTTTCCTCTCCTTTTGTATATCTTTCCCTCTCTTCTACTCTTGCTTTCTTGTCTCCTCCTTTTTCTTGCTTTTCAAAATGTATCTGTTGTCATGTTGGAATGTTTGCCATTGTTCCTGCTCCATTTCTAGAAGCCCTAAAATAAAAGAAAAAAACTAGTTTCAGCTGAGTGTGGTGGCACACACCTTTAATCCCAGCACTCAGAGGCAGAGGTAGGAGGATCACTGTGAGTTCAAGGCCACCCTGAGACTACACACTGAATTCCAGGTCAGCCTGGGCCAGAATGAGACCCTACCTCGAAAAACCAAAAAAACCAAAACAACAACAACAAAAAAAACTGTAGTTTCTAAACAAGTGCTTTTTGTGGTAAATTGAGTTGGCTGTATAAGTTATCATGACAAAATGCTGGACAGAAACAAGAGAGAATGTATTTATTTTGACTTACAGTTTCAGAGGGATTCAGTTCATCATGGTGGGTAAGGCATGGCAGAGCAGTGCATTTCACACCATGCTGCATCAGGTGAGAGAAGCAAGGAGTGGCTAGGGCTAATGTATGCCCCTAGACCCCAGGCCAGTGATCTACTTTCTTCAGCTTGGACCCACCCTCTACGTTTCCAGAACCTCCCAAAATAGCACCACCACCTGTTGACCAAGCATTCAAGTTGTGAGCTTGGGAGGACATGACGTTTTTAGACTGTAACCTAATAAATAAATAAATCAATACTCCTTGTTTTGGTTAGATATTTTGTCAGAACAGAAATTTGAAGAGAACAGTGGAAAACCATGTGCGGTGGGGGAGGACATTCCAGTTAGTGGGAACAGGTGTGAAGGACTGATACAGTATACAGAGGATCCTGTGTGGATATGGCTCCAGTCTACTTCAACTTTATCTCCTAATCTTTTCTACCTGACTCCACTCTGGAGTGGAGTGGAGTTAAATGATAAAAATTGTCAAATGGGTTATGAAACAAATCCTAACTACATGCTGCTTACAAGAAACAAACCAAAATGTATGGACACAGACTGGCTGAGATTAGCATGACAGAAAACGATATATCATGCAAATATTTAAAGAATCATTCTGAGAATAAAAAACTCATATGGTCCTCTTTGTGAAAGCAGAAAGCCACAGTGCTTCCTTGTGCTGGTCTCCGAGGAGATGAGGGTTAATTAAAGTCTGGAAAGCACATTTGAAAATAAGCAATGTTAAGCCAGACATATTTGTGAGATTGGGGGAAAATACTTCACAACTGATAAAACCAGTAGACGGAAGAGAAGAAAAAAGGAGAAAAAGATGGTTTAGGGATATGGTTCAATGAGTAGAGTGTCTGCCTAGCATGGAGAGTCCTGAGTTTAGTGCCCAGTACCCCATAAAACTAGGTGTGGTGGAGCATCCCTGTAATCCTAGCACTTGAGAGGTGAAGATGGGAGGATCAAGTTCAATGTCATCCTCAGTTACATAAAGAATTGCAGGTAGGCCAACCAGCCTCAGGCTACAAGAGACCCTGACACAAAAAAAAAAAGTAGAAAAAGAAAAGAAATTGGGAAACGTTAAACATAATGGTCAGTTGTCAACCATAATCAGAAATGGGCTTTCCCCTTAGTGGAAAGGAATGTGAGGCCTTCATGGCCCTTGCACTATTGTTCTAGAATATCCAAATGAATGTCCCATAGATGCTGCATTGGGGGAAAAAAAGATGTGGTCATCACATGTCATTGAGTAAGCTCTGCATAGACAACAGTAAAGTCATCACGAGCAAAGAGCTTTGTGCTCACATCACGTGCACAGTCCAGACGAGACAGTACTCTATGCCAACAGGCCACTTGAGGTGAACTGATGAGGTGGGCATCTGTCACACCCTGTCTCCAGCCATGCCCATCTCTTCTCATCTTCTGTACGAGAGTCCCAAGGCTATTTGTATGAATAGTCCATCTTGTGCTCCTATCATTGTGTTTTTGTAGTTTTGGGTTTTTTTTTTAAATTCTATTATTTTACTCTGCATAGAACTTAAGGGCTTAGTATGTATTTAGCCAGCACAGTATCCATTACCACTTGAGAATAGCACACTTTCAATATGTTCATAAACAATGTGTTAATTGAAGAGCTGGCAACCGTTGTACTTAAAGTCATTGTGTTGAATTCACAGAAGGTGCCATTATCAGATGATTTTTTTTTTCTGTTTGAGCTGCCAAATGGCAAATTTATTCAAGTAAAGCATGAAAACATTGACAATCATGAAATTAATCAATTAGCAAGTATTTGTTAAAGGTCTATTATATTCCCAGCTAGATAGGACTCCAATGTACCCATAGGAATGCATCAGATGAAATTTTTGAACTATGAGGATTGGTATTCTGTATTACTTTATTGCTTTAAAGTTTTTACATATTTATGACTGAATCAACCCAGACTGCAGATCAGATAGAGGAAAATCAGATTCCCAGTTGAACACGCCCAAGTGTCCAGACAATGGTGACAGTGACCTTAATTAATGCAGCACAGATTCATGTGTATCTCACGCAGTCCCTTAGAGACCCTGCTTGACTCTCATCCACTGTTGGAGTTATACCTGATTTGTTATTGATTTTTGTTGTTTGTAACAGAGTTTGAGGCTGGGCTCAAACTCAAGATTCTCCTGTCTCTGCCTCCCAAGTGCTGAGATTGCAGGCTTGTACCACCATGGCTAACCATACTAATTTTATTACCAACTTCAATTGAAAATTGGGATGGTTTTGTATGTCTCTTGGCCAAGAATGGCTTGATATTGCCACAGCAAGGAGTGGAGGGAAGTGCAGGCACTTTGATGGCAGAGGAAGGGAGAAGAGCAGCTCTAGTTTTATTTTTTCTTTTTCTTATTTTTTAAAATATATTTTATTTATTTATTTGTTTGTTTGTTTGAGAGAGAGAAAGAAGGAGAGAGAGAGAGAATGGGCATGCCAGGACCTCTAGCCACTGTAAACGAACTCCAGGTGCATGTGCCCCCTTGTGCATGTGCCTTATGTGGGTCCTGGAGGATCGAACCGGAATCCTTTGTCTTTGCAGGCAAATGCCTTAACTGCTAAGCCATCTCTCCAGCCCCTCTAATTTTATTTTCAATCATTGGTATCCAGTTGCATACTAGAAGATCCTGGGAACTTGGTTTATGGGTCCCTTTTTGGATTTGACCTTCTTATTTTAAGAACAGTCTGAACCTGTAGTTGGCAACTTTTCATTGGTAGCATGTCCTTGTCTGCTATCCAAGACATGGGTACTGTGAGATTTAAGCAGCATATGGCTTTCAATTAACAAAGATATTGGTAATCAGGAAAGTAAGTAGAAATAGAGGCTAGTCATGGCTTAATACACAGCTTATAAGAAATTACCTAACCAGCATATAGTTTGAGCTGTACTCTATCTGGTTCTTTTTCAGATGTTCCCTAAGCACTAGGATTTGGTGTGGTAAGGAAGACACAGGAACAGACCTGAGCAATTGAAACTGAAGCATAGATTTTAGAGTCCCTTAAGGGCTTCTCAAGCCATGGCTAAGAAGTTCATGTCTCTCTTACTACATTCAAACATACCAGAAGTCTTGTGAAATTCATATACTTGAAAGAGGTTTAATTTTTCCAATTCATGTTAAAATGTTCTCATATCTCATTTTATTGTTGATACCTAAAGAAGTAATTCAGCTCACATGACCTAACTTCACAAATAATTTATCTATGTGGAAATTTTTCTATGACAGAAATGTACTCCTTATATAAATTGATTTATTAGCATGTGGCTTAAGAATACTTAAAGTAACAACAAATACAAGCAGAATACTGATGGCAAAGATAATAAATAATAAAGGGCTAAATTGCACAGAATCCCAGATAATCTATCTTAATTCTATTTAAAATTATAGAAAAAACATCATAGTATCCACTTTAAATCAAAGACTTTAAAATTATTTATGAAATTTGTAATGAAATCCTGTGATCATTTTAAGCTGGCAAAGGCAATTAATACTCTTCCTGTTGCTTTGTATTACCTATATACACAAGAGACCAAAAGTGAGTTTATTTATCATTATTTTTAAATTAATTAATTTATTTGTTTTTTGGTTTTTCAAGGTAGGGTCTCACTCTGGCCCAGACTGACCTGGAATTAACTATGTAGTCTCAGGGTGACCTTGAACTCACAGCAGTCCTCCTACCTCTGCCTCTCCAGTGCTGGGATTAAAGGCATGCGCCACCACATCTGGCTTTTTTGTTTGTTTTTTTGAGGTAGGGTCTCACTCTAGCCCAGGCTGACCTGCAATTCACTATGTAATTTCAGGCTGGCCTCAAACTCACAGCATCCTTTCTACCTCTGCCTCTCAAATGCTGGGATTAAAGGTGTGCACCACCATGTCCAGCCAGACCAAACGTTTTTAAACACTGGGCAAATAGCAAGATTGTACCATGGGCACAGATGTCATCAGAGATAAGCTCATTTCCAAAAGCATTTCTATCGATGACTATGAAATTAAAAGTGATTGTGACATTGACAGAATGATAGGAATTGTCAAAGTTAATTTGCATAATTTTCATTGGTTTAAACTTTACTTAGGCCAGAACTTGCTTATCTATTTATCTGTCTATCTTCTTAAATGTATTATCGCATATAAGAGAAAACATGCTGTATTTGTCTGAGACTGGCTCATTTCACTTATCATGATGATTTTTTTCCTGCAAATTTCATGACTTAATTTTCATTACAGCTGAATGAAATTCCAACATATATATATTTTGAGGTAAGGTTTCTAGCCCAAGCTGACCTAGAACTTACTCTGTAGTTCCAGGCTGGCCTGGAACTTACAGTGATCCTCCTACCTCTCTGCCTCCTGAGTGCTGGGATTGAAGGCATGTGCCACCATGCCCGACTTACACATTTTCTTTAACCATTCATCTGTTGATGGGCATCTAGGGTGGATTCATATCCTAGCTATTGTGAACAGTGCCACAATAAACATAGATAGGCACATATCTCTGTGGTAGAACTTGAGTTCTTTGGCATATACCCAGTGGCGTAGTTGGGCATATGGTAGTTCCAGTTTTAGTTTTTTGAGAACCTTTTATATGGATTTCCATTGTTTACATTCCTACCAGCCTAACAGTAAATAATGGTATGCTTTTCCCTATTTCTGAGCCAGAATTTATCTAAAATGCCCATGAATGAACTGTTGCCAGATGAGAAGGTAATATCTGACTTTTTTTTTTTTAGGTAGGGTCTTACTCTAGCTGAGGCTGACCTGGAGTCCACTATGCAGTCTCAGGGTGGCCGCAAACTCTGACCTCTGCCTCCTGCGTTCTGTGATTAAAAGCACGTACCACCATGCCTGGCTGAAGCCAGCATTTATTATTATTTGATTTCTTTATGTTAGCCATTCTGACTGGAGTAAGATGGAATCTCAATGTAGTTTTTTTTTTTTTTTTTTTTTTTTTTTTTGTTTTGCAAGGTAGGATCTCACTGTAGCTCAGGCTGACCTGGAATTCACTATGTAGTCTCAGGGTGGCCTTGAACTCATGGCGATCCTCCTACCTCTGCCTCCCGAGTGCTGGGATTAAAGGCGTGCACCACCACACCCGGCTCCTCAAAGTAGTTTTAATTTCCATTCTTTAGTGACTAAGAATGTTTAACACTTTTCAAATACCTATTGACCATTTGTATTTATGCTTTTGAGACCTTTCTACTCAGTTCATTACCCCATTCGTTGATTGGACTATTTGGGGGTGGTATTTAATTTACAGAGTACTTATGTATTCTAAACATTAACTTCCTGTCTAATGTACTATTTACAAGGATTTTCCCCCATTCAGCAGGCTGTCTTTTCACTCTAGTTATTTTCTTCATTACCTAGACAGAAGCTTTTTGATTTCATAGAATCCTGTGTTTCAGTTCCTAGGATTATTTCCTGTGCTATTGATGTCCTTTTCAGAAAGTTCTTGTCTGTGCTTATATCTTGAAGTGTTTCCCTGTCTTCCTCTAGCAGTTTCAGCATTTCAGGTCTTATATTAAGGTCTTTGACCCATTTTGAATTGATTTTTATAAAGACTGAGAGATATGTATCTAATTTCATTTTTCTATGTGTGGATATCTAGTTTTCCCAGCACTATTTGTTGAAAAGGCTTTCTTCCAATGTATGACTTTTGACACCTGTATCAAATAATAGATGACTGAAACTGTATGGGTTATTTCTGGATCCTCTATTCTATTCCTTTGGTCCACATGTTTGTTTTTGTGCCACTACCATGCTATATTGGTTACTATGGCCCTGAGGTATAATTTGAGATCATGTTGTAGCATTGCTCTTTCAGCATAGGATTGCTTTGGCTATTCAGAATCTTTTGTGTTTTCACATGAATTTTTTTTGTGTCATTCTATAAAGAATGTCAATGGAATTTTGATAAGGGCCACATTGAATCTATAGATCACTTTTAGTAATATAGCCATTGGCACAATATTAATTCTTCCATTCCATGAGCATGGAAGATCTTTCCATCTTCTCGTGTTTTCTTTGTTATTTCTTCAGTGCCTTAAAGTTTTCATTGTAGAGGGTTTGCACAACCTTGAATAGGTTTATTGCTACTTTTTTGGGGGAACTATTATGAATGTGATTTTTTCTTATTTCTCATTTCTTATTTGTTATTGTTACACATATAAAAAGTCAACTGATTTTTCTATGTTGATTTTGTATCTTCTTAGGTTGTTGGAAGTATTTATCAAATCAAAGAATTTTCTGGTAGAATCTTTCAGGTCTTTTAAGTATAGCATCATTCCATCTGAAAATAGAGAGAATTTGACATCATCCCTTCCTATTTGTATCTCTTTTATTTCTTTTTGTTGTCTTAGTGCTCTAGCTAACACTTCAAGTACTAGATTGAATAAGAATGACCGAGTACTGAATAAAAGTAGATAGCCTCATCTTGTTCCAGGTTTTAGAGGACATGCCTTCAGTTTTTCCCTATTTAGTATCATGCTGGCTGGATGTTTGTCATGTGTTGCCTTTATTATGTTGAGATGTGTATTTTCTATTCGTAGTACTTCAAGACTTTTTTTATTTGTTTTTGTTTGTTTGTTTATCAAAGCAGGGTTTCACTCTAGCTCAGGCTGACCTGGAATTCACTATATATTCTCAAGTGGTCTCAAACTCACAGCGATCCTCCTACCTCGGCCACTCAAGTACTGAGATTAAAGGATGCACCACCATGCCTGGCTAAATATTGTTTTTTTAAATTTAATTATAAGCAGAGGAAGAGAGAAAGGGAGAGAGAGAGAATGGGCATGCTAGGGCCTCCAGCTACTGCAAGCCAACTTCAGACACATGTACCACCTTGTGCAACTGACTTATGTGGGTGCTAGGGAATCAAACCTTGGTTCTCCAGCTTTGCAGGCAAGTGCCTTAACTGCTAAGCCATCTCTCCAGTCCTCTTCAAGACTTTTATAATTAAGGGATAGATATTGAATTTTGTCAAATGCTTTTTCTGTGTCTAGTGAAGTAGTCATATGATTTTCCTCCTTATGTGTATTTATATGTTGTTTATTGATTTACATATGTTGAACCAACCTTGCATTTCTGATAATACCAACTTGGTTATAGTAGTATTTTGTTAGGTATTTTGTGTCTATGTTCATCAGTGAGATTGGTCTATTGTTTTCTTCTTTTGTTGTATCTTTTTCTGATTTTATTGCAAATATTTTATAAAGGGCTAGGGAGATGCTTCAGTGGTTAAAAATGTTTTCTTGCAAAGCCTGCCAGCCCTGGTTTTAGCCCAGGTTCAAATCCCCAGTGCCCACATGAAGCCAGATGTACAAAGTAGCACATACATTTGGAATGCAGTGCATTTGCAGTGGTAAGAGGCCCTGGTGTGCCCATTCTCTCTTTCTCCTCTTGCAAATGAAAACAATCTTGAAAAAAAAAAATTTTAAGAATGACTTTCTTGCCCAAATGGCTTCCTACTTATGATAGTTCAGCTCATGAATTTTTTTTTTTAACTTATGATGGTGTGGGCATGATTTACATTCAGTTAAAACCATACGTTAAATTTTGAAATTTTTATTTTCTCCCAGAATATTGACACAGGTCCCAGAGAATCATGAAATCACAAGAGTAATTGCCTGATACTTTACAGTGTAATGTGTTGCTAAACTATGATGTTCAGTAAAGTGAAATGTGTTAAATCCATTGTCATATTTTTACTTACAATAAGTTTATTGGGATATATCTCCATTGTAAGTTTAGGAATATCTGTATGGTCTTAAATGATTTGTTCAGTTTTGTTTTGTTAGTAGTACTGGGACCAAACCCAGAGCCTTGGTCAAACCAAGTGAGTGCTCTGACACTGAATGACATCTTTAGACTCAATGATTTTTTTGTGGAAGAGGGGTTATTTTTGAAGCTATGGCTCACTGCATAGCCCAGGCTTTCCTCAAACTAATGATGTTCATGTCTTGGCCTCCTGAGTGCTATGATAACAAGTGTATGCCAGTATACCCTGTGTGGTTTGAATCAGATGTCCTCCATAAACTCATGTGTTTTCAGCTGGTAGCAATTTGAGAGGTGGAGAAAAGGTGCTAGAAAAGGCATGTTGCTAGAGGGCAGGTTTGAGGGTATTATAACCCAGCTTTCCTCTTGCCAGAGCTCAACTCACTCTCCTGCTACTTTCTGCCAGCTATTATGGCAAGAAGTGATGCCCAGCTACTGCTCTACCATCCTTTCTCTTGAAAACTATAAGACAAAATAAACCCTTTCCTCCTATCAGGTCCTTTTGATTAGGTGCCCTTAGAATGAGAAGAATGTTACTACTTCTCAAATAATCTGAAAAACACCTATGTGTTAATGTGTACTCAAAGTTCTTTGCATATAGAGTTTCTCAAATGGACTGGTTGATAATCTTTGAAAGCAGTAACTAAATAACTCCAAAGAAGTTAGGGGATGTGTTTATATTATGATAAATAAGCAAGTGAAGGTTGACTTCCAAACCAGCAGCATATGTGATTCTCCTTTCTTAACAACTGACCATGGCAGTAGCAGGTGAGGAGATCTGTTTTCCTGAGGGACTATTGGTTTTCTTTTTTTCTTGTTGTATTAAAATTTCAGGATTAAGCCGGGCGTGGTGGCGCATGCCTTTAATCCCAGCACTCGGGAGGCAGAGGTAGGAGGATCGCCGTGAGTTCGAGGCCACCCTGAGACTACATAGTTAATTCCAGGTCAGCCTGGACCAGAGTGAGACCCTACCTCGCAAAACCAAAAAAATAAAAATAAAAATAAAATTTCAGGATTAGTCTAGGATATAGGCCCAGTGGTAGAGTGCCTGCCTAGCATGTATGAGTCCCTGACTTCAATTTCCAGTACTACATAAATAAATAATATAAATAAGATTTTAATTTTGAGATTATTTGTATAAGTATAAAATAAGATAGGTCTGCATCAATGTCTTTTTCACTGCTTACACTTAATAATACCTTAATAAAATTATAAATAATAAAACTAAATCAAATTTCTCATTGAGAGTCATTCTGGTTTGGTATTATAACTCTGTTAGATGTAATGACACATTGTAAGATCTTTTTTCTAATGTGCCCTCAATCCCAGCTAGTGTATCACAAATGGAATGAGAAATGTGATTTCCTGGCAAATGGAATTATAACATGGAAACCCATGAAGTATGGAGCATTTACTCTCTCATTCTTTTCTCTAATAAGCAAAATAGAGACTGATCTCTTGAAGATCTTCTTAATAAGTTTAAAATACTCAAAAACCAGATAATGATATTATATAAAGCTATTCACCTTGACAGTCAGTTTTCTCAGGATTTTAAAATATGTAACCTGTAGAGATGTAGACCAGTGGTACTTGCATGAGGCCCTGCAAAATAAATGAATTAAATACACAAATCTTGTTTTCTTCTTCCCTCCCTACATTCTTTCTCTTTCCCTTCCTTTCTTTCTTTGAACCAGTCTTGCTGCACAGCCATTGTTGCCTTGAAATTACTATGCGACCCATGCTGGCCTCAAACTCACTGACACCCACCCGCTTCAGCCTCCCAAGTCCTGCAAATACCAGAACATGCCCCCACATCCAGCCCACATGATTAGAAATGTTTTCTAGATTCTAGAGTTCTCTCTACTTCATTCCTTGCCTTATTCCTAGTATCTCTGCAGATACCTGGATTGAGAACGGCATGAATAAAATGATTTTTGACTCAGCTTGAATTTTTTCCTGTACTATGGGCCCAAGAGACTGTTATCGGAGGAAGAAAAACTCGTCTTAGTGTTCATGGTGAAAGAGTGGAGAGTGGCGATGCGTTTTAAGAGTTTCTCCCAGGCTGTTGTCCCTTCCACAGTATAGCTAACTCTTCAATTCCTGGAAGGGACCCATTGTCCCTAAGATGATGGTGCCATGAGTTTGGTAGTGTCTGCAAACTATCTTATAACAACAATGTGAGAACAATAATATAGTAACCTCTAGATAGCATCAGGCATTATAGAATGAAGGGAGCTGAAGTACATCTCAGTAGCCAAACAATTAATTTAAACTAAAACTCTAAAGAAGCAATAGCTACAAAAGCAAGCCTTATTTAAAATGTTGGTATGTTTTTTAAAAATTAATTTAAGCAACCCCTTCCAAAAATTATAGCTGTCATCAACCCCACCATCGGAGGTGACAGCTAGAAGGAGACTAAGCATTCGCTCTGCAATGAGTCAGTGCTACCTCCCTTTCCTCTGTGTGATGGTTTACCCTTGCTCTAGCTGTGTAGAGAGTCACTTCATCTTCTGAAGACTTTCACACACATAAATAAACCTTGCTTTTTCTCCTGTAAATCTGTCCTTGGACAGTTAAATTCATAGGCCCCACCTCTGAACCAAACCCAAGTTAGAAAATGAAAAGCTTGCCGGGCGATCCCAGCACTTGGGAGGCAGAGGTAGGAGGATCACCGTGAGTGCAAGGCTAGACTGAGACTACGTAGTGAATTCCAGGTCAGCCTGAGCTAGAGTGAGATCTTACCTCTAAAAACCAAGAAAAAAAAAAAAAAGAAAAGAAAATGAAAAGCCTTTCCCCTAACAGTATCACCTCACTGAACCCCCCGACCCCCCACCACAACCCTAGGGCTGTCTCATTTTCCAGGTGAGGAAATGGATCCTTGAGGTTTCCCAAAGATCACACAGTAGTTAAATGGCAGTAGTGGGGTTTGAAGTTTGAATGCTGATCACTTGAAAGGAACAATACAGCCTATTGTCTTGACATGCTAAGACACCATGCCAGTGTCCTGGAACAGATCAGCAATAGTTCAGTTTCTCCCTTTTCTTTGGATGATTGGAGCCAAGACAGCAGGGCTACAGCCCAGGTTGGAGTCAGCAGCAGCCTGGTTCAAGATAACTCAGGAAAGGTTTTAGAGGAAGTTCATATAAAGTCAAGAGCCAAGAAAATATTGTGTCCTTGCAGATCCTAAGAACTGTGGTCAGACGAAAGATAGGAGAGGGGAGAAAAGGTGCTCACCCAACTGAGTATGCTCATGTGCCTGCTTTGAGGTTCAAAGATCCTCTTGACATATTGTTTGTGGACCAAAGATTTACAACCTTTTCCTCATCTTTTTTTGTTTGCTTGTTTTTGTTTTTCAAGGTAGAGTTTCACTCTAGCCCTGGCTGACCTGGAATTCACTATGTAGTCTCAGGGTGGCCTCAAACTCACAGTGATCCTTCTACCTCTGCCTCCTGAGTACTGGGATTAAAGGCGTGTGCCACCATTTCCGGCTTCTCATCTTTTTTAAAAAATATATTTTGTTTATTTATTTGAGAGAGGGAGGGAGAAGAGGCATGCCAGGGCTTCTAGCCACTGCAAATGAACTCCAAACACTTGTGCCACTTTGTGCATCTGGTTTTATGTGGGTATGGGGAATCAAACCTGGGTCCTTTGATTTGCAGGCAAGTGCCTTAACTGCTAAGCCACCTCTCCATTCCTTTTTTAAAAAATATTTTATTTATTTATTTGAGAGAGAGTGAGAGAGAGTGAAAGAGAGTTTTTTTCTGATCTTAACACCCAACAGAATGAAGATCTTAGGTACAAATCCCTCCTCATTCTCTTCCTTCGGGAAACCCTCTGGAATGGAACTAAATTAGAATACATTATTTTAAGAAGAACCATTCATGTATTTTTTTACAAGTGTGTGTGTTATGGTGTGTAGGGGAGTGCACATGTGTGAGTGGCCTGCATGGGTTTGCACGTGTGTGTAGAGGCCAGATGTTGACGTTAGGTCAATTCACTTGCTCTCCACATTACTTTTTTAGTCCAGAGCTCATTAAACTCAGCTAGACAAACTAGTTACCAAGCCCAGAGATTCCTGTCTCCACCTCCCAGTGATGGGGTTACAGGTATGCACCACGACACCTTACATTTTTACATAGGTGCTGGGGATCTGAACTTAGGTTCAGATGTTTGCACCTTAAGCATTTTCCCCTGGAGTATTCTCCACAACCCTGTTCATATTCCCTTAATTAGTATAATGTTTATATTAACAAAGACTGTATAATTTTTATTAGTAGTAATATGGTATGATATCCACCTGGATATCACATTAGGAAATCAGTCATTTGGTCCACCAGAAAAGTGTAGCTATACTATGGTTTTGATTCCACAGAAAATGAAAGGCCACAAAAGATGACAGCTACTGCCTCCTCCTCCAGATCTGATATCTGGGCTTCCTCTCTTAGTCCTTGTTCCTTTCCACCTTGACATCTTGATGTGCAAAACCCCAGTCTGGAAAGGCACCAGTGTTTAGAGAGCTGTTACCTACTTTGCTAATCTTGAGTATAGGGAAAAACTACAGTCAAATAAAGTTATAAGGATGTATAGCTGAGAAACAAAGATCTAATTGCAGCAGTAAAGGGGGAAACCTAGGAAAGTCTTAAGTTGAGCAATGGCTTTCATGGCCCTTGGGGCTCTTCTGCAGAAGCAGTTAATCATCTGCCTGAACAATCAAATCGATATCCATGACCTTTCCCTTCAGTTGTCTTTTCCTGCTGCCTCTCCTCAACTGTTACAGTCAAGCGGAAGATAATGAGATCATTTCTTTTGGGGTAAAAGGCATAAGTATAAAGCAAGTTTATAAATTATATGTTATGCAAGTGAAATTCTTTAATGATATTAGGTTTAGATAGCATAAGGCTTATCTTTGGTATCATTTAACTTAGTTTATAGCATTTTCACCCATCTTTCTATAATTGATTCTAGTGTCCATTCACTATCCAATAGAGAATGTGAAATAAATCATTCCTGAAAGAAGGGAAGTATTCATTTCTATCTCCTGGGTAGGTTGAGATGAAGGAGGGGGCAGTAAGTGATCTGTTAAACTTTTGCAAGTCAGTTCACTTGAGAAAAAAACCCAATACACACCAGGCCATAGTATAGTCACATCTTTATTGATAGGTCCTGAAATTAAACTCAAAGTACTCAAAATTTGGGTGGTTTTCTAAAGACCTTTGGTATCCTTTCAAGCTGAAACTGATTCTGCTAGGAAGTTGTTTCTGGGAACCATCAAGCAGCTATTGTACCTGCAGGAGAGGCCCACACTGCTGGCCTTCTCAAGTTTCTCTTCCAGGACACTGCAAACAATCCCTCCCTGAAAAGTGGTGAGAATGAGCTTGCCTCTCAAGTTAAAAGGAGATGGGAAGTGTGAGGTGAGGTCAGGGAGCACTGTGGCAGAGTCAGGGGCTGAACTTGAAACTCATCCAACAGATATGGGTCAGTGTGGGCTGCCTAAAAGACAAGTCCTGAACCTGAAAGTCCTCAGGTTTCAGTGACATCGGAGCACCTTGCCATCGGACTTTAGCAATTCACTGTCTAAACAGCAGCTTCATGTTTTCTGTTGGATGCACCTTTCTTGGTCAGAAAAACCTTGTCTGAGGAATCAAACTCTGTAGTTCCAAGTTCAACAACTCTAGTCAGTGACAAGTCTCCAAGTCTAAAAATTCTAACCAGCAACAAGTCTCTGGAGTTCCAAATCTGCCCCTCCAGCTAGGCTGCCCACAGTCCTGGAAAACTTCATTGTGGGCTGGTAGCTGTCCTTGGAAGCCATCTTGTGGTCCTGGCATCTCCACTGGGTCTCCATTGCAATCCATGGTTCATCCTCACTTCTCCATCCGGTCTCCATGCAGGCATCCAGCAAACCTGCTTCACACTGCCCATGGACATTTCCAAAACACAAGACAGCATGCAAACTCAATGACCTTCTCTTTCCTGCATTTCTTATACTCCACAATACCACGTAGGGTGCCAATTTGTTAATCTATAGGGGAATAAAGCAAACTTTGAAGAACAGGACACTCCTTTAGCATTCAGGCCCCTTCAAAACCCTGCATTCTTTCTGTTGTCCCAATGCAGGTCAGCTGACCCAATCTCAAAGGTTGTAATCTCTCATACAATAACAGCTGAACAGGCAGAAGTTTCAGCCTAAAGATTTCTTTATGTGACATATTTCTCTGCTCATACCAGTCCATTTCTATGCAAAGCAACCCTGCACAAGTTCTCAGGACACAGCCATAACAGCTCTCATAGAAACTGCTTCTAGCCCAGTCCAGGCAAAGCTCTTTCTCACCCTCATAAGCCAAACCTCGCAGTCCATAGTTCTTACTATATTCAGGTCTTTCAACTCTGACCAGAATAGTCCATCAAGCTGTACTTATAGCACTGCAAGGCATCTCTTAGGCCAAGGTTTCAAATCCTTTCACATTCATCTTGAAAATCAGCTCCAAAAGGCCAAAGCCACACAGTCAGGTGTCTAGCAGCAATCCCACTCCTCAGCACCAACAATACTGTTGCAGTCAGGTTTGCATTGCTGGCAGAAATCACCCAACCAAGAGCAGCTTATGGGAAAAAAAAAATTTTTTTTTTTTTGGCTTACAGGCTTGAGGGGAAGCTCCATATTGGCAAGGGAAGATAATGGCATGAACAGAGGGTGGACATCACCCCCTGGCCAACATAAGGTGGATGGCAGGAACAGGAGAGTGTGCCAAACACTGGTAAGGGGAAACTGGCTATAATGCCCATAAGCCCATCCCCAACAATACACTGCTTCGAGGAGGTGTTAATTCCCAAATCTCCATCAGCTGGGAACCTAGCATTCAGAACACCCAAGTTGATGGGGGACACCTGAATCAAACCACCACACATAGCATCCACAGAACTTGCTGTTACCTAATGATTAGAGATGACGCGTGCATGGTGACAGCACATATGAGTAGGGAACATAGAGAACATGGGTCTCTGAGAGTAGGGAAAGGAGAAGAGCACAAGTTAAATGTTGGACTTGTTGAGTTTGAGGTTCTGTAGAACTTGCATGGATACTGGGTAAGCATCATCAAGTATGATATGGGACTTCTAAAATGGTCAATGTGCCCAGAGAAGGGTGTTTGGAGACACAAACAACAAAACCACAAAACCTGGGAAGTGGAAGTTTCCAAGGCATCAGCACCTAGCCTGCATGATGCATCCTCACCACCAAGTCTTTTTAAAAGGGAGGGGGCATTCGGAATAAGCATAAACTGAAATAGCAGCCAACAGGCTTGAAAGCGTATGATGACTTTGGGAAAAAGGCACCTCACTGGTGCAAGGAAGATAAAGCCAGAGGTGAGGGTCTTGAAGAGTGCATGATGGGAGAGAAAATAGGGAGAGGAAATGATCTCCATATTCTCTAGACTTCTGAAGTAAAGGAAAAAGTGAGTGGGAGAGGGTCCTGGCCCATGGGAGCCATAGAGTATGGAGGAGAATCAACCTCATTGTACATGAAAGGTAAAGTGCTCCAAGATGGGAAGAAAATGAGGTTCTGCAAGGTAGGAGGCCTTTGGGAATCGGAAAAAAAGAAATTGCCAGAATCAGCCACTAGGTAAGGAATAGGGCAGACAGAGGTCAAAGGCAGAATGTAAAGCCATACCCAAGTTATAGCTTCTGCTTTCTGTCCAAAAATATCGCTAAAGTTACACCTTTTAAAGAGTACAAAGGTGGGGAAGGCAACGTGAAGAAAGTAGGGGAAAAAGGCATTTCATTGATAATATATGTCCCTTCTTTCTAGGCAGTGTTTTCTGAGTTCCTCCCCTACATGGGTCTTGGGCTGAGAACTTGCTCACAGTTGCTATCTTTAATGTCCAGCTCCTCAGTGCGAGGTGGAAACCATCATTCCTATCTGACATATGAGGAGAGCTGGAGTTCAACAGCATTGGTCATTGGTTGAAGATATACAAAGTCTAGTGGGTTGCTTGATAAATTTGTTGACTGTATGGACGCCACAGGTCATGGTCTCCAATTGGCTGTATCGATGTGTGACATTTTTTTCCAACAGACTTTTTGCTATTGTGTATATTATTATATGGTTAAATCTTGGATCAGTCATAATCTCCAAAAAGGTCACAGTAATAACACAAAACGTGGTGGGACAAGGAAATGCCAGGTCTACTTTATTTACCCCAAAGAGAAAAGCTACTTACAAGATCATGACTGATTGGGAAGTGAGAGTTAGTTGAACAAAAGCACTTGAAGCTCCAAGTGCCTAACATTTCCAGCAAGGACCTCCCTGAGTGTTGGAACCGATGTATGCGTGGTTTTAGTTTTGTTGTTAATAATATCTGGGTGAAAATTCCTGCCAGAGCATTTCACTGAAGGGTTTAGAATGTATTTTCAAAATCTACAACTGAAGGGCAGTCACTGATGTCAATGTGCGTGTGTTGGCATTCATAAGTTCATCTGGCTGAATGAAAAATAACCAATTGTGTCTTTAGGAACACTGCATATCCTTAATACTTTTAAGTCAGAATCTGATCTGCATTCTGCTTGCAATTATGCCAGCCAAAAGAAGAGAACTGTGCAACTAATAAAATGTAAGGTATTGCATGCATAGGACATTAGATTCCAAGTTCCTTGTAAGCAGGGATTCGGTCTTATTTAAATTTCCAATATTGGATCTGGGCATGGTGGTGCATGCCTTTAATCCCAGCACTTGGGAGGCAGAAGTAGGAGGATTGCCATGAGGTCGAAGCCACCCTGAGACTACATAGTGAATTCCAGATCAGTCTGAGCTAGAGTGAGACCCTACCTTGGAAAAACAAAAACAAACAAAAAATTCCAATATTCATTTGAGAGGACTGACCCAATGTTTGGTATGTGTGCTAATTGAAATTCTTGATGAATTAAGTTGATCTGCACCAACATTACAAGTGGCAAACTAGTCAGAGATTGGTCAACCATTTAAATGTGCTTCATTTTTCTTCCAGAGCAGGCCACAAACTGTCACCCAAACATGCTGTATGCATGACCACTCTAATTTATTATTGAGGTTCAGAATGAATTATTAATCCATGAGAATAATCCATAGCCAGGGTTATCTGTCACTGCAATGGAATGAGAAAGAGTAACTCATCTTCCTAAATTGGATCCTTTTTCTTCTCTCTAAGTCTTGGTTTCTCCAAGCTGTGGCTCTAATTCTCATTCTATTCCTGACTTACTGTTTGACCTCAAAATGAGTCACTTAATCTCTGTTAATACTTAAGTTTCCCTTCAGTGAGATCCAAAGGGCCTTGGCTATATAGGTAGTGAATATCAGGCCTCAAAACTTGAATGTGTTAATTTAGTACCATCCCTCACTTCTGTAAGGCCTCCAGAAATGAATCACAGGTTCACAGCCCCAATGCACTCCCTCAACTCCTCCCAGATGATCCCCTGAAGACTGCTCAGTCACTGTGGAGTGCAGGGAGGGAGGAAAGATAAAGGAGCTAGTGATAGTTACCCTTAACCCAAAGAGGGTCTTTCTGTGGCCACAGGGAAGCAAGGAAACAGCATGGCCTGGCAAGGACTATGACTCTGTCAAACCCTTGGAAAGTGTGCCCCTTTGGAAAGTACAAACCAGCTTCTGCTTTCCACAGATAAATGAAAAAGACAGCTTACGCACTGTGCCAGGCATTCAAAGTGAAGTGAAATCACATGCGTGTTTGTAGAATAAATTCAATTATGAAGTAATTATAAAGATTTTTTTCTGGGATTTACCACTGACTTTCTTTAAATAAAAAGCATCTCTAATTTGGGTGTGGTAGTTCATCCTGAAATCCCATCATTCTGGTACTAGGAGAATCACCAGTTCTGGGCCATCCTGGGCTATGTAGTGAGATACCATCTCAAAAAGCAAGGGTTAGGATTGTAGCTTAGTGATAGAGTGCTTGTCTTACAATCACAAGACCCTGGGTTCAATCTCTAGCACTTAAAAAACGTTTTTCCAGATTGCGGTACAGCTACCGTGTTGCCATAATGGCTGGCGAGGAAGTCAGTGAAGAGTACCCAGTGGAGATCCACGAGTGCTTGTCCACGTTTGAGAACTCCGTTGGGGCTGTGGACGACATGCTGGGCATCATGATGTCTGTTTCTAGAAATGAGCTGTTGCAGAAGTTGGATCCACTTGAACAAGCAAAGGTGGATTTAGTTTCTGCGTACACATTAAATTCAATGTTTTGGGTTTATTTGGCAACTCGAGGAGTGAATCGCAAGGAACATCCAGTAAAACAAGAATTGGAAAGGATCCGAGTGTACATGAACAAAGTGAAGGAGATAACAGACAAGAGAAAGGCTGCCAAGCTGGACAGAGGTGCCGCTGCAAGATTGGTCAAAAACGCTCTCTGGGAACCAAAACCAAAAAATTCACCGAAGGTTGCTAAAAGAAAAAATAAAAATTAACCTTTTGGTTTTGTTGTACACATTCAAAAGAGTATCGTTTTTATCAGCTTCATCAAGTAGATGATCATGTGGCTATGTGAGGTATAAGTGTATTCCTTGGTGAAGTCTTATATAAATTTACACTGTTTCAAATGCTGATTTTTTTTAAAAAAGAGATTGTCTTTTGGTTTTCCTGAAGTTTTTAATTTTGTAAGATATTTTATATTTGTAATTTACCATCTCTCTCTCGTTGGTTTTTCTGAGGTAGGGTCTCGCTCTAGCCCATCTGACCTGGAACTCACTCTGTAGTCCCAAGCTGGTCTTGAACTCACAGCAATCCTCCTACCTTTGCCTCCTGAGTCCTGTGATGAAAGGCATGTGCCACCATACCCGACTACCATCTCTTTTGACAAGACACTTAACATAGGTCAATCCTGAAAGTACCATTATTAGCAACTGTGAAATTTAAATCTTCTTTATAAACATTTGTAGAATAATGATCATATGAAATATGCTGTGTGTAGGCTGAAGTTGTAAGTTCATTAATTTTAACCAATTTGTTTTAAGAATGAAATGACTTAAATACCCATTTTCCCCTATGTAGTTCGTTCAACTTGTTGCTGTGGTTTTAGGAATTAGTCAAAATGTGAAATTAAAATTTAAGATTATACTTAGTTCTTGGCACGCCTTTGTCGGGAGGCAGAGGTAGGAGGATCAAGAGTTGGCCACCCTGAGAAAATAGTTAATTCCAGGTCAGCCTCAGAGTCATTGAAACACCCCCAAAAAAAAAAAAAGATTATACTTAGTTCTTGGCATGTTGCTTCAGTGTTCTGCTTAAAATAAATTATAGTCTCATTAACATTTGTTGATGGCTGAACTTTTGTCTTATACTCTTAATAAAGGTAACAGTGTGTAGCTGACTTATTTGTTTCCTCCTGTGAGTAAATACACCTTCCAGATTAGGAAGTTGAGTTTCAGAAATTCTACATGGTTGAGAATTAATGATTTTTGTTTGTCGGTTCTCTTTTTGATTTTTTGATTATATATTTTCTAGGCTATATCATGTATTTATAAGTGTTTCAAAACAACTTTCTTTGTTACACTGTGCCCCTTAAGTACAAGAGAAATCCAAAAGAGATTACATTGTATTTATGTTCTGATTTATTTGTTTTTGGGTATTTGTCACAGTAAATTCCATATATTAAATTATTTTTAAAACTGAAAAAAAAAAAAAAACGTTTTTCCAGAGTTTAAAGTCTTTAAATAAGATAAACCTTAAGGATTCCATTTCTCTACTACATCTTTAGTAGCAGTTGGAAGGATGACTGTACAGCCTGAGTGATGGGTGATGATAGGGGAAGTACAAAGGAGAGGCTAGGACTTCCTTAGCTAGCCTATGGCGACCCTCACCTTTATTTCCCAGAGAGGAAAAAGATCCCCAGACTGTGAGAAGGGTCCTGGGTAGATAATGCACCTCTGCTGCAGCAGAACTAAGAGAAGGTGTAACCCACTGTGGTAGCTGTGGTCACAGTCCTCACAGGGACTCAGGCCAATTGGAAACCTTTCAGACATGGCACTGCCTGGCTGGTCTCTAGGGCAAGTGCCCATTGCTGACTGATGGAGAGGCCAGGTTGCAACACCTTCTGCTACATGCTCATGCCCTATACGCTGGCCTCTCCAGCTATCAGGAGAGGGCCTTGAGCCCCCACAAACTTTCTGCTAAGCTTACAGCACCATATGGGTCCTTGCTAGGTAACAGCAGTAATTGATGGACACTTCAATCACATATAAAAGCCTCTAATGCTGCTCTTGCCAGGCTGTAAATCTTATCTATAACATCCAAGTGACTGATGAGGCAGTCTACAGCACAGCAGGCTATTTTTGGAATCTCTCAAGTAACGGTAGTTTCTACATTTTTTTCTCTTGGTCTCATGACAATATTTACAAGCTCCATGAACCTTGATAGAATTTAATAAATATTCAGTATGATAAAATATTAAGGTTGAAAATAATGATTTGCACGTTTAGAATAAAAATAGCAATTTCTCAAGCTGGGTGTGGTGGCGCATGCCTTTAATCCCAGCACTCGGGAGGCAGAGGTTGGAGGATTGCCGAGAGTTCAAAGCCACCCTGAGACCACATAGTTAATTCCAGGTCAGCCTGGACCAGAGTGAGACGCTACCTCAAAAAAACAAACAAAAAAAAAATTAGCAATTTCTCAGTGTTTAAAAGGAAACATTTGGGGCTGGAGAAATGGCTTAGCAGTTAAGCGCTTGCCTATGAAGTCTAAGGACCCCAGTTCAAGGCTCGATTCTCCAGGACCCATGTAAGCTAGATGCACAAGGAGGCGCATGCATCTGGAGTTCATTTGCAGTGACTGGAGGCCCTAGTGCGCCCATTCTCTATCTCTCTCTATCTGTCTATTTCTGTATCTCTCTCTCAAATAAATAAATAAAAAGTAAAAGATTTTTAAAAAGGAAACATTTGAAAACAACAATATACCTTTTCAAAGAACAACCCGGTCCAAGCAGGAACAAAATACTGCAGCAGAACTATAGCTGGCAATCAGGATGTCCATGGTAAGCCCCAGCCAATACCTCAGATTCTATAAGTTGTTACCCCGTTGAGATTTGTATTCCATTTCATTTGCCAAGGTCTGTTGAAAAGGAGAGCTTGGCTTTGGGTTCAAATACAGTGGACAGATCGTCCAAATTTCTACCTGAGAGAATTAAGGTCAGTTCCAACCTATTTTCTTTTCACTCTGATCATCCTGTCACAGTTGTTGGAACCACAGTCATCTTCTGTCATGCCAAAAGTTCTGGGATAGATAACCAGGGCTTTTGAAGTGGGTAACGGTTGAATGCTTAACTTTCTTTAATGTTTCTGTTGACCTTTTCACTGTTTTGTAATGGATAATACCGGCATGTACCCATTCACCTTTCTTTTGGTGACAGCCTTTAGGTTTCTTTCAGGGAACTATCCCTCTCTCCCCTTGAAGATGGAGAGGCATGCATATAGATGACTATATATGCAGACTGAGGCAAGAGACTTCGTCCTGCCAATCAGGATGCAACACTCGCCCCTTGCCACAGCCCCAGGACTAGCTCAAAGACATTCTTGAAGTTAGTGAAAAAGGATAGTGGAGACATTTGCCACTACTATGGGACAAGAAAGCATCTCTCTTCCTGTGAGGGTTTCTAGCTGACAGAATGTGTTTGCCATCTCTAGGCCATGAACCAATGAGCCTAACATTGAGTAAAGGCAGAGCCTTCTGAGAGACAGAAAATTATGACATCATCTGAACTCATTAATACAGCCCCCCCTTTTCATAGAAGCCTGCTTGAAATCAGTTTCTGTTACTTAAAATTGAAAGAACTCTGACTAACATTGGTTAATTCTTATTTTTCTCCCTGACTATTTATGTTTAAAGTTTCCACACCCAAAGAAAAGTCAGAAAAATGGTAAAATGTATATCTATATATTCCCTCTAAAATCACCAATGGTTAATAATTTAACGTTTTGATACATTATCATTATCTCTATCTACCTTCAACCTATATATATCTTTCTTTTAGGTTTTCTTTTGCTACTACGCAAAACCTGTAATATTATCACACTAAGATATTTAAGATCAACTCAACAAGTAGCTCATATTCAAATTCTTTCACTTTTTCCCTTAAAATATTTTTTCCTTAAGAGTCATCACCCTACTTTCATGTACTGCATTTGATTTTTGCCTCTTTTGAATGACAGTGGTACCTAGATTTTCATTATATATATATGTATTTTTTTAAAAGAGAGGTCTGCCTTCCTGTAAGCATCTTTTTTAAAAAAATATTTTATTATTTATTTATTTATTTGAGAGAGAGAGATATTCAGAAATAGGCAGGTAGAGAGAGGGAAAGAGAGAGAGAGAATGGGTGCGCCAGGGCCTCCAGCCACTACAAACGAACTCCAGATGCATACACCCCCTTGTGCATCTGGCTTACGTGGGTCCTGGAGAATTGAGCCTCAAACCGGGGTCCTTAGGCTTCATAGGCAAGCGTTTAACTGCTAAGCCATCTCTACAGCCCTCATTATATATTTTTTAAATGACATTGTCTTATACTTCATATGTTAAAACCGAGACTAGTTGTCTTACAGAAAGTTGTCTTACAGAATTTGTCATATACTGGACGTTTGTTCCATCAACACTTGGTTCACATTTTTAGCAAAAATACTTCCTACATAGAATATTTTATACACTACTGTATCTTGCTCTTTTTAACATTATATATTGGAAATCACTTCACTAAACTATAATAATGTTCCCAGATTTTTAAGGTTTGTGTAGTATTCTATTATGTAGAATTATTTAAAATGATTATAGAATCAATGTAATTATAAAAATTAATTAAATGAAATTAAAAATAATTTAAAATTATTACAGGATAATAAATTATCTTCCATAATTTATTCAACCAGCCTTCTAAGGATAGACATTAAGGTTGTTTCTAATTTTCCTAATACAAACTTGCCACGGTTCAAAATTCTCATACAAGCCAGGTGTGGTGGCACACACCTGTAATCCCAGCACTCAGGAGGCAGAGGTAGAAGGATCATTGTGAGTTTGAGGCCAGCCTGAGACTAGATAGTTAATTCCAGGTCAGCATGGAACAGAGTGAAACCCTACTTCAGAAAACAAACAAACAAAACAAACACAGAAACAAAAACAAATCTCATACAGGCGCCTGGAGAGATGGCTTAGCAGGTAAGCACTTGCCTGTGAAGCCTAAAGACCCCCATTCGAGGCTCGATTCCCCAGGACCCACATAAGCCAGATGCATCTGGAGTTCATTTGCAGTGGCTGCAGGCCCTGGTGCACCTATTCTCTCTCTATCTGTCTCTTTCTCTTTCTGTCTGTCACTCTCAAATAAATAAATAATAAATTTAAGAAAATTCTCATACATATATTGTCTATATACATGAAGGTCTGTTTTAGGGTAGATTCCTACAGTGGCAATGCTGGTTCAAGAGGTAGTGTATACTTCATGTTCTTAGATGTTGCCAAGCTTCCCTGTAGAGGAGATTGGAAAAATGTTTTGACATGTAATGTTCTACTTTGTGGAAAATTGACTCTTTATTTGCTTTTCATGCAGTCTTTTCTATGCCCTTAGGACGAAGACTATTTTCACTTCTTTTTGGCTTCACATCCTCTGGCAGTGTGTTGCACATATCGGTGTTTGTGGGTGCTGAAAAAGTGAGTGAATCAATGCATCAGTGAATGAATGAACTATTCTTTTCCTTGACACCAGCATTCTAACTCACTTGTCAGAAACTGAGACCCCAATCAAGTAAGACATTTTTCCAAGGCCACTCCATAGGTCAGCACAGGGAGGATAACGGGTTGGTAAATGTGTGAGCGCTCAAGAAAAGGTGAGGTGCTAACCTTGAGTCTTGGAAATAGAATCGAATACACTTGTTTTGTTTGTGTGTGGGGGGGGGTAATGTGGTGTGTGGGGGATAATCTTATTTGAGCAGGAGTTTCTTACTGATCCTGGAGCTTGCCAATTTGGGGGGGGGATCTCTAAGAGACAGTTCCTGAGTCTCTGTTCTGCTGGGGAACTGGGGTTAAAGGTGTGCCTAGCCAGGCCCATCAGCTTAATGTGCATTCTGGAGATTTGAACTCAGCCAGTCTTCAGGCCCTCATGCTTACTCAGAAAGCCCTTAACTGCTAGGCTATTCTCCAGCCCTCAAAACACGTTAAATTAGCATCTGCAGTGTGTCAGGCAAGAGAGATACTGAATATAAAGATGAGATCTACAGCTGGGTGTGGTGGCACACATGTAATCCCTGCTCACGGAAGGCAAAGGCATGAATTTGAAGTCAGCCTGGGATACATAGTGAATTCCAGGTTAGATTGGGCTACATAATCAGACGTTGTCTCAAAAAAAAAAAATAAAGAGGTTCTGGAGCTCAGGGTTGGAGTCTAGTTATTTCTGAAGGGATAAAAATCATGCACAGTACAGTAACAAGAAAGGGCAGTGTGCAGACTTTTAACGCAACAGGAATTATGAGGAGGAAGAGCCGACGTGCTTTAGGATGGGGACATAGTAGACAGCTTCCATCGAGGGTTTAATTCAGACAAGGCAGGGATTCACATCAGAGGGCCTGAGGAGCAATAGGGGAGTGTGGAATAGCTGAGTAAGTCAGTCAGTCTGGTAGAGCGAAGAGGTCATAGAGGAGAGCAGCAAGACATGGTCTTACATTCAAGGCCAACTTTGGAGGAATCCTTGCTGAGAAATATGTTGTGTGACGGTAGTGATGAGTTTAGTGTGAACAAAGTGTGCATGCTTTCTCGTGTCCCTCGTTTCTGCTTCCTTGGAGCAGTCCACTCTCACCCTGTATGGCCCTGGTGAGTCCCAGGCCCTAGGATCAGTCACACTTCCTGCAGCCAATGAACAGAGAAGAACTGCTGCCAGCGACAAGACGAGCCTTGTTCCTGAGCTGACCACTTAGTCACTGTAGATGGACACATGGATGTGGGTGAGAGAAACCTCTCCTTCCTGGGACTGCTGAGCTGCTGTGTGGAGCAGGCAGAGGTGGCACTGCACACCTCAGGATGGGAGCCCGCATGCAGAGAGAAGCTTAGTTGAGCCAGGAAGAGTGGGAGGCTGAAGGGAGAGACAGAAATTGGACCCTCATTAGAGCTGGCGGGTCCACCCAGGCCTGCATGGGTCATCCTTCCTAGACTTGTCAGCTCTGTGTAAACCAGCAAATCCTTTCTGTTTCAGTTATTTGAAATTGGCTTCTGACACTTTCATCTGAAAGAAGCTTGACTGATAAGAGAGGCTTAGACTTCACCCCACAGATCAAAGCTTCCCAAAGTGGTTTCCTTTGATCACTGGTCCCAAAGGTCCTACAAAAAAAGTTGCATGTTTAAAAAAAAAAAAAAATGTGGGACTTTTGCTTTCCACAGCCTCCTTTGCAGGTAGGTTAGCACATTAAACACGAACAAGTCCTCGTGTGAAGTCAGTACTTTGTGCTGAAGTCTTCCATCTGTCCCTCTCTGCACATCCGCAGTACATCACCGTCCACTCTGCTCTGGGTCCCAGATAGAGGCTGTCCCGGTGCTCTACATCAACAGATTCCTAGCCTCTGACGTCTCCTGGGATTGAATGAGCAAAGGAGGCATCAGGGTATCACGTGGAGGAGGAAAGTGCAGCAAGCTTTTCAGTCCCCTCACTTTGCCTAATCATTGTGGCTGGCTATGTCCTACCTCTGAAGGGCACAGGTGCAGCTGAACATCCTTTTTCAGGGACAGTTTCCTTTCTCTCCCCCTGGTGGTTTTGGTGGCTGCTGGCTCCCTGCTAGCACAAGCTCTAGGCCCTTGCACTCTCCCTTGTGGTTTCCTCATGCACTGTCATTTACCAAGCTGTGTTAAAATTACTCATTTGAGTGTGTCATCTGTTCCCTGCCATGGCCTACATAAAATCATATTCATAATTGTTCCATTATTTCCTAAACTCATTAAACTTGAAACTTTTTTAAAATAGAAGATCACCTATCAATGTTCCATAGAATGCAAATGTTGGACCATGCTTTGACAGAGACCTTGAAAGGACAGTGGCCCTGGCTCAGGATTCTAGAAGGATGAAGGTAGTTGAACAACTTTTCCTTTCTTACCTAGGAGCATTCCCCGACAGCACTGGCAACTTCTACCAGACAGGCATGTTAGGCCTCAGCTTTTACTACGTCTGGTCTGGGTGTAGCTCGTTCTTGCCCTGGAAGTCCCTCTTCTGCTCTTCTTCTGCCCAAAAGCCTACTCTTTAAAAACTGCCTGGTGCCTGTCACCATTCGCCCTTGAATATTCCCTACAGCTCGGAGTTCACCCTGGACCCTTTCTCTCATGGGGCCACTGCAGTTCCCCCACATCCATTTGGATAAAGGTGATGTGGTTTTGTTGTTGTTATTGTTTTGTTTTGTTTTTTCAAGGTAGGGTCTCACTCTAGCCCAGGCTGACCAGGAATTCACTATACAGTCTCAGGTTGGCCTCAAACTCATGGCAATTCTTCTACCTCTGCCTCCCAAGCACTAGGATTAAAGGCGTGCACCACCATGCCTGGCTTTAAGGTCATGTTTTAAATTTTTGCATGGAGAGGGTTTTTTTTATATTTCTAAAATTTGATCTTTTTCTCTTAAGCGAGACTGTAAACTCCTTGATGATAAGGAAAATGTCTCCATTTCTCTCATGTCTCACAACTGCTGCCAAATGCATGTGGTTGTACACAGAGAATCTTTGTCCCTCTACTGATTTGTAGACTATATTCCCTCCTTTCCTTCCCCACCTCAGAACATTGCTGGTGGGTTCAAGTGATCCTTCCACTTTAGCCTCTTAGATCAGCAGGCTCATACCACTGTAGCTGGCTGCCATTCTTTCATATTGGGTTCACATCCCCTGGCTATAGAAGGCATTTTCTGATTATCCCAGGCGAGAATGATTTCTCAGGCTTCTGAAGGACTGGAGCTAATTATCCACAAAAGCAAATACTCATGAACTCTGACATACGGTGTTCTCTGGAATTATTGCCTATGTTAGCACGAGTTAACCCTATGCCATTCTCTCTTGAAGCCTGAATAGGTTTATAAGCACTGCTATGAATTATGCTAATACACAGTACCTCAGAATGTGCATGTATTTAGAAATAAAGTAATAACAAATAATGTTAGTTAAAACGAGGTCATCCTGGAGTAAGGTAAATCCCGTCATCCAATATGGCTAGAATCGTAAAAAGTGGACTTTGTTCCACAGGCGGGGGAACGCCACGTGAAGATCAGAGTTATGGGGCTGCACGCCAAGGTCTGCATTGTCAGCAAACCACCAGAAGCTAGGTGAAAAGCATGGGATAGATTCTCTCACACAGCCTCAGGAACCAACATCTTCATCCCAGCTTCCAGAACTGTGGGACAGGTAGAGGCTATGGCTTACCTAGCTTGGGTGCTTTGTTTTGGTAGTTCAGGAATCGTGTACAAGCACCTCAAGGACAAGGGCTATATCTGCAGCCTCATAGAACAGAATTCAATTCTAATCTCAGCTCTATCACTTGTTTCTTATGTCACTTTTGGCCATCTCTGAGCCTCAACTTCTTTTCTTCAGTAATGTGGAGATAATACCTACTTTGCAAAGTTGTTTTAAGGAATAAAGATGATGCATTAAATTATTAGGCCTGACATAGTTAACATGTCCTATAAAAGCTAGGTCTTGCCAGGTGTGGAGGCACATGCCTTTAATCCCAGCACTTGGGAGACAGAGGTAGGAGGATCACTGTGAATTCGAGGCCAGCCTGAGATTACATAGTGAATTCCAGGTCAGCCTGGACTAGAGCGAGATCCTATCCTGAAAAAACAAAAAACAAAACAAAACAAAAAGCTAGGTCTTATCATTCTTGTCAGTCTAAGCCTCTTATTTTGAAACTGAGGAAGTGGGCCCTAGACATGCAGAGTGACTGTCTATCTGCAGTCCACAAAACAAAAACCAAGAATTCTACTTCAAATTTATAGGCTTCAACTCCTTTATGCACCATGTCTTAGCCTTCATTGCTGAAGAGAACAATTAGTCTGATGGCATTACTGGAATTGTATTTTGTGCATGTTTTTTGCTTAGTGCTATGCTGTCCCAGGGCCTTGAATTTGAGTGGGGTTGTTGTTTTTTATTTTATTTCATTTCATTTCATTTCATTTCATTATCTTTTGACAACTTCTAGAAGTATAGAGGACAGAGTGTGATTATGATCCCTCCCACCTCCCTCCTACCAAGTCCCTCCTCCACTGAATCTCTTCTTTCCACGTGGTCTCTTTTTATTTCAATATCATGATTTTTCCTCCTATTATGCAGGTCTTGTGTAGGTAATGTCAGCCACTGTGAGGTCATGAATATCAAGACCACTTTGTGTCTTGATGACAGCATTGTAAGCACTCCTCCCTTTCCTTTGGTTCTTACATTCTTTCTGTAATGGTTCCTGAGCCTTCCTACCAAGTCCCTCACTCCACTGAATCTTTCTTTCCACGAGGTGTTTTTTGATTGAGACATCTCAGTGTGAACACTCCACTGTCACTTCTCAGCACTGTGGTAAGTTTTGAGTCACCCCATTGGTCACCACTTAGCTTCTCTAACTGAAAGCAGGGGTAGCATTTAATATGGCATAAACACAAGTGTTTAGAGGGCAGTTTGGTGTCATAATCTATCCATTTAGCCAGACAACAGTAGTAGTTTCCCACCTAGGGCTTATGATCTCCCCAGCCATAGGCTTTTGACTAGGTTTGCAGTACCAGGCATGAAATCTCTCCCATGGATCAGGCCTCAAGTCCAACTAGAGAGCAGTTGGTTTCCCCTGTAACAGACATACCACCATTACACCTATTGGTGTATTTTGTCTGGCTGGCCAGCCATAAAGCTTATAGGTTACACTGCTGTTAACACTTTTGTGGGGTTTTTGTCCATTCACAGATAGCTGAGCTAAATTATATTTTGATATTTTAAAGCAAACTATTCTTCCTTTTTGTTTTCCAAGTTAAATCCCTTTGCTTAAGAATGGTATGAATCATTTAAAAATTTTTCATTTATTTGCAAGCAGAGACAGAGAGAGAAGGAATGAGCATGTCAGGGTTTCTTGCCACTGTAAATGAACTCCAGATGCATGTACCACTTTGTGCATCTGGCTTTACATGAGTACTAGGAAATCAAACCTAGGCTATTAGACTTTGCAAGCAAGTGCCTTTAACGGCTGAACCATCTCCCTAGCAAAACTTTATAGGACCAGGCTTACAGAACACCACTACTCTGTATGTTTGTATGCACACACTCCTTACAACTGTTAACAAATGAGGCTTAGATTAATTTTAAATCCCTATTCCTCCCAAACACAGGGTTTTCACCTTATGTAAATCTAATATGTTCTTCTATTGCAATTTGCTTTTTGTTTGTTTGGATCTGACTGAATATGAAGACTGTTACAGAATGACTGGCTTCTTTTTGGATTGATCAGATGAAATGCATACCATTCCTGCCTCATAGTAATATATTGTAGTGACACAGGTCAAGACTGAAGATGCCCAGTAAATGACGATTTTCTTACATAACTGGTAATCAGTGGCCATGATTTTTATACATCAGCATCCTGCCTATTAAAGCACCTTTTCTTGCTATGTGGAGAAATCAACCATGAGCTAAACATGTGGAGCCAGAAAAGCTTACTATCACCCTATAAAGATGCTGAGGATCCCATTTCAAATACTGGCCAGATCCCATGCTTCTACCACTGAGGTGTCTGGTTATTCAATGAGGGCTGTGAGAAGGAGAGTGTGAAAGGTGATTAAATTGCAAATCTCACCACATTTTCCTGATCTTTTCTGTCATGCCACAACAACTTGCATCAGACAAATTTCTGTTTTTCAGAATTGCAAAGCATATTGAAATGTCTCCCCTTGAAACAAAAATATGGAGGCTTTAGATAAAACTATCAGAAAATTAAACTAGAATCAACATTTGACAGGTTAACTTTAAGTTTTATTTTCTATAGTCCTAAGTCCCCTTTCTCCTAGCAACCTTTTCTATATATCTGATCCATATGCTATTTTAAAGCTAAAGAATAAAGGAATCCTTAATAAAAAACATTGAAGGATGGAAAGAAGACTCCTCAAGCTGAGCTTTAGCCCTTGCTATCAATATAGTCCCTAAGGACAGGGAGACATTCCCAAGGCCAGGCAGGGGAAGGTAAAAGGTAATTCTGAGCTCTGTCTTTCATCAGCTAGTAATTTTAAAAGCACCTGCCTGTGTTTCCAAGCCTCCTCCTATTGGCAAGTCCCCTTCTGATTGCCATACTCCTATGATAAAGCGCATCACTGACAAGAGCACAAAGTATACTTTGCCCTGCTCTGGAAGGTTTTTCTGCTTTCCATCTCACAATCAGAATTGATGGACCAGTTGGTGGCAGAGTCAGGAGGAGCAGTGTCGAGGGACAGAAGAGGGGCTTCAGCTGGAGAACTCGACGCAGATCAGCAGAAGCTGCTGCCTTAACTTCTGTCCACTTCAGAGTTGTGTGTGCCCAAAAGCGTTTGCGGAGAAGAGGCTCTGTAGCTCTCCAAGGTCTTCTGCTTTAGAAAAAGTAAAGGACCACTGCTTCAGAAAAGCATTTCTTAACTTACACCAACACAAAATTGACCTTAAATAATAGATAATGTGAAATGTTGAGTGGAGTGGGTTTTACAAAAATGTATGAGTCGCCGGGCGTGGTGGCGCACGCCTTTAATCCCAGCACTGGGGAGGCAGAGGTCGGAGGATCGCCGAGAGTCCGAGGCTACCCTGAGACTACATAGTTAATTCCAGGTCAGCCTGGACCAGAGTTAGACCCTACCTTGCAAAAAAAAAAAAAAAAAAAAAAAAATGTATGAGTCAAGTGTAACTCAAATATCTGGTTATCAAAGGAATAAAAACAGAAAGAGATTGTTCTAATGTTCAAGATGTTGAATCTTTACAACAGCTGAGCATATGAGCATAGATGTTCACTTTTGCAATGTTTTTATGCCAGCCTATATTGGGTCTGTAAAACTTGACAGGATACTTTTCCGAATTTAAGAAACCTAATTTCTCTGATGGAATAGAATACACAAATGACTGCAAACAATTCTAACCCAGCTACAGTCTATAATATGAATTGAAAATGGCAGAGATTGGAGGAGAGGGGAGACCGTGTGTTTTGCTTTAGAGATAATGAGGACGGGAACTTGTATGAGGGCAAAGAAATATGAGAGATGTATGAAGAGCATGGAAAAATTGCATGATCTGAAAACCATTCATTTAATTTATGCATTCACTTATTCTCTTTAATTCACTTCTTTTTATCATATCAGGCATTTGTTTGAAGGATTCAGGAAAACACAACACAGCACTCTACCAGCTGAGTTTCGCTCCTATAACCCAGCACCTCAGTATCATCCCTATATCCTTGTGTGTTCACAGCCTCCAGTCAGAACCTGCTACTCCACACCCTTTCCAGTGCCACTCGTACTGGCCTCCCAGACCCCCCAGTTTCTGATCACATCTTCGTTTCTTGACAGTGGTTTCACCTCACTCCCTTGGCTGTCCTCCAACTCTATCTCTGGCTTCTTAGATTCACTTCCTACTTCCTGTTTGAGGTTTACCTGTTTTAGAAGCTGTGGGTGAATTCCTGTCTTGTCTAACCAAGCCCTGTGCTCTGGGCAATTAGGCACACACTTGAATGATTGCCTCCTTTCCTTCCAAACAGCTGCACATTCAGAGACCCAGAGTTCATAAAACAGGTGGGTAAAAACTAATAATCCCAGCACTTGGGAGGCAGAGGTAGGAGGAGCACTGTGAGTTCAAGGCCACCCTGAGACTACATAGTAAATTCCAAGTCAGCCTGGGCTAGAGCGAGACCCTACCTCGAAAAACAAACAAACAAAAACAACAACAAAAAAACTAATGAAGATGCAATGCCATGCTTTTTTTTTTTTCTCTTTGAGAAAGAGTCTCACTGTGTAGCCCCTGGCACCATATGCTATTCTTTCTTTTAAAATTTATTATTTATTTAATAAATACAGTATTGCCAGGGCCTCTAGCCACAGCAAATATACTCCAGATGCATGCACCACCTAATGCATCTGGCTTATGTGGGAACTAGAGAATCAAACCCAGGTCCTTAGGCTTTGCAGGCAAGTGCCTTAACCATTAAGTCTTCTCTCCATCCTCCATAATGCTATTCTTAAGGGCTAGGATAGGTGCTCTTCCACAGAGATTAGAATGAAACCTGAGCATTTCAATAGAGCATCAATGTGAAGAGAACTACTTTCCTAATGGGGCTTCCATTGGATCAAGCCAATAGGAATTCACCCAAATAATTAAATGCCCAACCTGCAAAATCTTAAAGACTGGAGCAGGAAGAGGCTTTAGAGAATTTCAGATACATCTATGTCATGTTTTTTGCATGTGTATGTGTGTGGTGTGTGTATGCATGTGGGCACAGGTATGTGGATGCATGTGCACATGTATAGGCATACGGAATCCAGAGGCTGACATTGGGTGTCTTACTTTGTGGAAGTTTGAATCTGTGTCCCTGTTATAGTCAGGTTCACATTGCTGGCAGAAAACACCCAACCAAGAGCAGCTTGTGGGGAAAAAAGGGTTTAGTTTGGCTTACAGGTTTGAGGGAAAGCTCCATGATGGCAGGGAAAACGGTGGCATGAGCAGAGGGCAGACATCCCCTCCTAGCCAATATCAGCTGAACAATAGCAACAGGAGAGTGTGCCCAACACTGGCAAAGGGACACTGGCCATTATACCCATAAGCCCACCCCCAACAATACACTGCCTCCAGGAGGCTTTAATTCCCAAATTGCCATCAGCTGAAGACCTAGCATTCAGCCACCTAAGTTTATGGGGAACACCTGAATCAAACCACCACAGTCCTCTAATAGACTTAGGCATTATTAAAATTGAGCTTGCAGCTTCTGCCCCTAGAAGGCAGAGTCCTATTGGGAGGGGGTGGTTGTGCCACTGGGGATGGAGCTGAATTCCCACCCAAGGTATGCAGAATGAGGTCTGCTGTTTTGCTGTTGATTTGGTGTTTGCTTTTGGTGATGCTGCTGGTGGTTTCTTCTCCTTCTGTGTGGATCTGCAAAAGAGGGCCAGCTTCTTCTGCCATTATGGAACTTCCACTGGATGTGTAAGTATCAAATAAATGCCTTCCTCCCGTAACCTGTGTCTGGTCTGGAGGTTCATCCCAGCAGTGTGGAGCTGACTGCAACATCCTCCATTGCTCTTTTATTTACTACAGCAAGGTCTCTCACTTGAGCTCAGAGCTGGCCGATTCAGCTGTGCTAGCTAGCCCACTTGCCCCAGAGAGTCCCTTTCTCTGTCTCCTGGGCACTAGGATTAAAAGTGGCTGTAACCCATTTAATTTCTTTATGTGGGTGCTGGGGATCTTAACTCCATTCATCACACCTGTGTGACAAGTGCTTTACCAACTGAGCCATCTCCCCAGCCCCAGCCTTTTCATGTTTTACAAAAAAGAAACAGAAGGGGCTGGAGAGATGGCTTAGAGGTTAAAGCACTTGCCTGTGAAGCCTAAGGACCCCGGTTCAAGGATCAACTCTCCAGGACCCACATAAGCCAGATGTACAAGGGGGCGTATGCATCTGGAGTTTGTTTGCAGTGGCAGGAGGCCCTGGAATGCCCACTCTCTCTCTCTCTCTCTCTCTCTACCTGCCTGTTTCTATCTATCTCTCTCTCTCTCTCAAATAAATAAATAAAAATAAAATATTTTTAAAAAAGAAACAGAAGCACATCAACCTACAAAGCACAGGGAGCTTTTGACATATCTAACTTTTTGCCCAGTGCATTTTTCCAAACAGTGCACTGCTACCAAACAGTTCAGTTATAAATGGAAAGAAAATCCATGGCTTACAGTTCAATATCTTCCCTTTTGAAAAGAAATCTAAATGAGTAAATACGAAAATATGGAAAAATAACAAACATCACATGTTAGCGGTCCTTATGTGGCATTTTACTTGGGTACTCCACACTCGTCTATATTCTAGGGGGAGTGGAGACAGGAGTCCATGGATGCTCGTCTGTAACCAGGGCAGCTTCAAGCTTCTAAATCCCAATTAGGCTGCTCAAACCAACTGAGATGCCACAAATGCAACCTAGTGGTTTTTCCCATGGGAAGTCAGAGAAGTGGAAAATATTTCAAGCAATTTGGCATGCTTGCATAACCCCTTTGTGGAAATTCCTGCACTAACAATTTGCAATTAAAGTGAAAGTGAGTAAAAATAGAATGACCTCTCATGTCCACAATGACTGTATGCTTTAGACTCTGATGTATGAATGTACTTCACATCTGACCTATACACAACGACAAAGAACCCAAAACCCATCAACTTTTGTTATGCTTAGTGGCATAGCGTATGTATGGCCAGATTGCGATTGTAATATGAATGGCCATTTTTAGCTAAGAGGGAAGACGTGTTGCAAAAAATGAGCAAGTCAACAGCAAAGTAAGGGCAGCAAACACACTTTCAGTCCAAAGAACAGTGGGAAATTGATATCATCTGTGACAAATGTGACCTCTCAGCTAACATAATGCCTGAAAAGACTACACTTTTGGGTCACTCCCAAAATTAACGTTAATTTTGGTGTCTGGGACTGGGAATCAGTTGTTATCAATCTAATAAAAGCATCATTAAGAAAGTCACTGTGTGATATGGGAAAAATCATATACAACAAAATACATTTATTTCTGTACTTAATGCTAGGAGTTTTCTGTAATTTCCTTCTCATAGTCAGTATAAATATGAGTTCAGTGTTCATCAAGAAAAGTTTTGAGTCTCACTCTGCTAATGTCGTTATGCCATGATGCTTTCAAACATTTCTGAGATGCCATCAGATAGTTATGGTTTCCCTCCTCAAATTTTATAAACTTTATGATTAATGTGTAGAGCATTTGCCATTTGATGACTAAAAATATCCACCAGAATTTTTCTGGGGTTGAATCACCTACATATGCCAAACAATTCAAGTGGATCTGGGCTACTTGGCAGAGGAGACAGCCTGTGAGTGAAAATGATCAGTTAATGAACTGAAATTACAAACTAAATAGAGGCCACATGCCCCTCTGCCTGGATTCAGGGCACTTTTTGCAAAGGGTGAGTATAAAAGGACAAATGAGAACTCCATTGTGAAAGGCCTGGAGTGTCCCACAAATGATGCTGGCACAGGACTCACGTAAAAGACATCTGAAAATCAGTGCCAAGGTGAAGGAGACAGACCCTGAAGATATTCAACACCTACCAAGGCAGAGATCCAAAGGCTCCTAAGAGCTCATTACTGAAGTAGACTTAAAACTCACCCATCACGGCTCAGGGAATTTTGTAGAAGAGGAGGCAGAAAGATTGTAAGAGCCACAGGTTGAGACATCATGCCCAGAGGCATTTCCTCCTCCCCCCCAAACAACTGACTGCTGCTCTCATTATGCATAACCCACAACCCCATGGGGAATACCTGCAACCCCACTGAGGAGGGTCCCCAGGGGAATGGGAGCAAGGACAAGGGGAAAAGAGGTACCAACACATGATGTATCCATACGAAATGTGTTAAAAGTAATAAAGGGGAAAAAGGAAGTTTGGTAAGGTGGCAATATGTATTCTCCATTTTAAAAAGATAGCATGGGCCCAGTGTGAGGGTGACTAGTTTGGCTGGATAAAACAGTGCAAAGACGGCAAAAGCAAACCCAGTGAAGCACAGAGATGGCAGGGCTGTTGGGGCAGCAGGTAAGAGGGATGCCATGGTGACTGTGCTTCGGCCTTGAGGATAGGCAGGTGGGTGGTGGTTCCATTCACTGAGGTGGAGAACGCAGGAGGAAGGAAGGGAATGAGGTGCCACTAGATGTGTGCACAGGTACATAGAAACTAGAACCTGGAGTTAGGGTTCAGTTGTCAAATTAATTGGATAAGATATGCCTGGAAGAATAGTGAAGCATATTTCTGAGTGTTTGTGTGGACATTTCTAGAAATGGTTGACATATTAGACAGCAGTGAGTCGGGGGGGGGGGCGCAGGTTGGATAGATCCACTCTCATGATGGGTAGCACCAGAGAGAAGAAAAGTGAGAGAAGCAGCCTACAGGCCTATTCTGCCCCATCTTTACTTCTCAGCTGCCGTGAGGTTAGCAGCTCTGCTCCGTCCTTGGGCCATGACGTTCAGCTTTATACCTACCAACCACTCTAAACAACAGAGCCAGCCAACCATGGACCAAAACCTTTGAAACCGTGAGCCAAAGTCAGTATGTCTTCTTTTGGGCTGTTTTTCTCAGGTATTTTGTCATAGTGATGAAAAAAACAACACAGTAGGGCTGAGACAGTGCTTCGTGAAGAGAATGACTAAGCTGATTGATGTGCATGACATCGCTTGTGTCAATAAACTATCCCTTACTGTAGTAAGCAACAGATTAACTTAAGAGGAAGTTTATTTTGGCTCACAGTTTTGGAGGTCAAAGCCCATGATTGCTTTGCCCTATTGCTTTGGGCCAAGCATGGTGAGAAATGTTGGCAGATATACAGCAAAGAGAGAGGAAGAAAGATCCAGAATCCAATGACCTAACTCCTCCCATTTGGCCCAACTCCTAAAGATTTTTCACCTCTCAGTAGTGCCACAGGCTGTCAACCAAACCTTTAATGTATTGGCCTTTGGGGGGGGGGGTGGTACTTGTTTATAAACCACAGCATTGCTCCCATGAGAAATCAGGGTGAAATGAAATGACAGAATCAACCAGAAAGTGGGTATGAGACAGGGCCGAAGGAGTATGGGGAAGCGTGATAACCATATGAGATCTTGTCACTGCAGAATGGAAGGCCACAGAGAAATACACACAGGCTGAGCTCCTGGAAGAATCAACTTTGACCTTGTACGAGCAAGTCTTGTTTTAATTGTTTTAGTTTTGCAATGCTGAGTTTTGAATTCAAGGCCTTCTATGTGTTAAACAAAAGCTCTACCATTGAACTATACCCCTAGCCCATGAGTTGGGTTTTAATGAAGGGATCAAAAAGTCATAATCTATATGCAAGTTTTAAGACATTTTGTATCAGAGCTGAGGGGGGAGTGTGGGTTCACTTACTCAGACAAAGCAAAAACTGTGGAAATAGACCCAATGGGCTGAGTAAGTTGCTTCAAGTTGTGTGGCAATGGAGGGTATAGAGTAGAGTTGGACCTGGTTCTTTAAGCATATTTGTTCTGACCAACCATATACCTGGTGGTGGGAGATGAGAACACAATGGATCAACCTCAGCTTTGGAAACAGTTGACTGCTAAAGAGATGAGACAAAAGTCAGGCTGACAGGGTGTTAGAGTCCATCTACAGAGGGAGAATTTAGTTCTAATGAGAGCTACCATTCATAAGTGCTTCTATGTAGCTTCAAGTCCATTGCCTCCTTTGAGCTTCCAAACAACTTTGTGAATGCAGTTTCAAAATAAGGAGAGTAGACTCCTAAAGCTCAGTGACTGCCAAACCCAACAAAATGCCCAAGCAGAGCTTGAACCCACATGTGTGGAACCTCAATGCCCTTGTGCTTTCCTTGGTGTCAATGCTCCACACCAGAAAAATCTGTTCCTCACCAATGGGCTTGTCTTAGTCTACTTTCTGTTGCCATAACAAAATAATGAGTAACTGATAAAGAATAGAAATTTACTTCCAGGCTGGAAAGGAGATTCAGCAGTAAAGGCACTTACCTGCAAAGCCTAATGATAGGGGCTCAATTCTCAAGTACCACATGAAGCCAGGTGCACAAAGTGGTGCATGCATCTGGAGTTCACTTGCAGTGACTAGAGGCCCTGGTGTGCCTATTCTTTCTCTCTCTAGCTCTCCTTCTCTCTCGTTCTGCTTGCAAATAAGTAAATAAAAATATTTTTAAAATAAATTTATTTACTATAGTTCTGGAAGCTAGAGAGTCCATGATCATGTTGCTGACATCTGCCCAGACACTCCTGCACACATGGTAAGGGCCTTATTCCTGCATCAAAACATAGCAGAGCACAGCACATGGCAAGACAGCAGGTGTCCAGAGAGCTAGCTCATGTTTACAACAAAGACAGTCTTGTAAGAAGCCATTACTTCATGAATGGACAAGTCCACTCCTGAAGCCAGGACTAACTCAATCACCTCCGAGAGTCCACCCCTCATATGTTATTAACATGTGAATTTTGGGATAAGATTGCAACACACATATTCAGAGGCCACACACACACCTTAAAATAGGGCTCACATGGCAACAGGCTGAAGTTGTGTGGAGAACATCAGACCTGAAACAAGCAAAGCCACAGGGATTGAGACCAGGGGTGATGTTCTGCGGAAGACTGATGTGAGGAAGGGGGACTAGCCAGAATAAGGAGTAAAAGCTCAGTTTCCAGGACTTCCACAAACCAAGAGAAGGTGGGGCAAAGGTAGCATGCCGCTGTGTCTCAGATATGTGGGATCAATATCAAGGTTGGTCAGGGAAGCAAATTGGTCATGTCCTTTAAGAAGGTACACATAGTGGGCTGGAGAGATGGCTTAGTGGTTAAGGTGCTTGCCTGCAAAGTCAACCCTGGTTTGATTCCCAGGACCCACATTAAGCTGTCTGCACAAAGTGGCACATGTGTCTGCAGTTCACCCTGGCACACCCATTCTTTTACTCTCTCTCTCTCTCTGCTTACAAATAAATAAATGTATTTTTAAAAAGAAGGTACATATTTATTTAGGAATGTTGGAAATTAAGTGTGCATAGAAAGATCAGAGAAACACTAATAAAGAGATGGAAAGAGAGATGAGGTATACAGGGAGATGGATCAGCTTGAGAACAAAGCTCCCTGTGAGACACAAGGAGAGAAGGATGGATCAAGTTAGCATTAATTTTGATAATGGAAGAGGAGGAAGTTGAAAAAAATTCTACCACACAGCCTATTCTCTTGTTGCAGAAATCTATATAGCATTTCTGCAGTGAAATAAAAGAGTGAAAGATAAAAAGCAAAACAGAGCTTTGGGACATGAAAAAGCAAATTGAGTGGCACTAAACTATGGCATTGAGGACCCAATGAGTTCTCTGGCTTCTAACACGGGTGTGAGTCGAATGCAGAGAGGTTGGCTGTGTGGTCAATGCAATGATACACAAGGAAACGCATCAGGTGTTCTGCTGATCCATGACTGCGTTCCTCTGCTGCTTTTTTTTTTCTTTTTTCTTTTCTTTTTTTGGTTTTTCAAGGTAGGGTCTCACTGTGGTCCAGGCTGGCCTGGAATTAACTATGTAGTCTCAGGGTGGCCTCGAACTCTCAGCGATCCTCCTACCTCTGCCTCCCAAGTGCTGGGATTAAAGGCGTGTGCCACCACGCTCGGCTCCTCTGCTGCTTTTACAAGCCAGATACAGACTGAGAGCAGTCATGGGCATTTCCAAAGATGCACTAGAGGTGCACCAGCACTTGAACTCTGACTTTCCAGCCCTCGACTCTGCTTCTGCTGCACACCTCACTGTGTGCTACAGAATTCAGCAAATGAGTTTGGAAATGGAGTGGTGGTCCTGTGGCTTCCCCAGGTAATACTTGCTCTGAGTTGCAGGAAAACCAAATTGCACGTATTTTACCCTTCACAGGGCAACTTTTGAACTGCTCCCTTTCTGGCAGAGTATCTATCAGTCTAAGAACAAACACCCCACTACCATGAGGAGAGATGGGAAAAAAGAGCAGGAGGGTTGGGGTCAGAGGCAGTGTCATTGCAAGAACTTCAAATATTAAGTCAGCAATTTGGAGCTGGAGAGATAGCTCAGTGGTTAAAGGTACTTGTTTACAAAACCTGATGGCCCAGGTTCAGTTCTCCAGTACCCACATAAAGCCAGATGCACAAATTTTGCAGTGACAGGAGGCCCTGGCATACCCATACCCATTCTCTTTCTGTCTTCCTCTTTCTCTCTGTCTCTCTCACTCTCAAATAAATAAACAAAAACAATTTTTAAACCCTCAGCAATTTCAAGAAAACACTATTTCCTAAGCATTCAATGGGAATAAATAAGTTTATCCTGGAGAAAAGAACCCTCAGTGAAGATATCATCACAGTGTTTGAAGAACTGTCCTGTTGGGGAGAGGCTGGGTCTGTGTGGCCTAAAGAAAAAGAAGCACGTTTTTAAGTAGAAATGACTTGAGTTCAAGACAATGAAGTATACTAGGAGAATTAAAAATAATATGAAGGCTGGAGAAATGGCTTAGCTGTTAAAGCATTTGCCTGCAAAGCCAAAGGATCCAGGTTTGATTCCCAAGAACCTGACACATGCGTCTGGAGTTTGTTTGCAGTGGCTAGAGACCCTGGTGTGCCCATTCTCTCCCTCTTTCTTTCTTTCTCATAAATAAATAAATATAAAATATTTTAAAAATAATATGAGGTATCTTTTTGGTAGTAAGTTTCCTGTTACTAAAGAAGTTCAGGTATAGACTGGACAATAATTTTGCAAGATGTTAGCATATATCAAAATGGTAATTTGCCTGAAACATCTTTTCCCAATTTGTGAAATAAAGACCTCCAAGGACAGGTTGGCGAGTAGTGAAATTATTATAAAGGGTCTATGAGTTAATGTGCATAAATGGTGTTGCTTTAGATAAATGAAAAATGTTTCTGTCAAGTGTATGTATTATTCCTTTTCAAATTATGTACTATTAAAACAATGATTAGTTATTATAATAATTATTATTAATAAAGGACAAATTCATTATGAATGTCATCAAATTTGTTAGAATCTTGGGCATTTTCCATTTTTCTCAAAGTATATATATTAAAAATACACATTCTATCATGTGGGGGTTTTGTTTTGTTTTATGAGATAGTGTTTTGCTATGTATCCCAGACTGACCTTGAATTCACTATATAACCCAAGCTAGCTTCAAACTCACTAGGTAACACCAGCTGGCCTCAAACTCATAGCAATCCTCCTGCATCAGCTTTCCAAGTGCTGGTAGTACAGGGTTACAGCACCACACTGGCTCAGGTGAAGGTTTTTTTAAAACACTTTGTTTTTCTAAGACTGAAAGATCTTTATAATCACCAAGAGGAGGGACTACTTCCTTTCCAAGGCTGGGAGCGCTGAGGGCCACAGGTACTTTGGGGGGAAAATCCAATGCAAGCCCCACAGTTGGTATACATACAAAACTTGCCTCTTTGTAGAAACACACATAAAAATTCTCTGGAATGCCACATATACAACAGGGTAACCAGCTATAGCTTGTCAAAGTAGGGCCTAGAGACCCATCATTTCCTTGTTCTGTAGCTGACCCTTCTTTGTTGCTCCCAAAGGCAAGGATGGTTTTTTTAACAAGCCAAAAATAGCTTTCTTTTTATATTTATTTATGGGAAGAGAAATAATATATATATATATATATATATATATATATATAGAGAGAGAGAGAGAGAGAGAGAGAGAGAGAGAGAGAGCACCAGGGCTTCTAGCCACTGAAAACGAACTCCAGATGCATGTGCCATTTTGTGTATCTGGCTTTATGTGGGTACTGGGGGAATCAAACCTGAATCCTTTGGCTTTGCAGGCAAGCACCTTAACGGCTAAGCCATATCTCCAACCACAAGGATATGTTTTCTTCATTGTATATATTTAAGAAGTAATCCAAGTTTTGTCATTTCAAAATATCCAAATACTATTTCTAAGACTTATTTTTAGTCTTTTAATATCTGGTTCACCTTTGCAACTCATCTGCTAATAATTTTTTTTGCTTGTACGTGTTCATGGGTATGAGGTCAGTGCATGCCATGGCCTGCATGAGCAGGTCAGAGGACACCTCATCGGAGTCTTTTGTTCATTACTCTGTTTGCCAGTCTCACCGGGAAGCTTCCAGGCAATTCCTTTTTACCATAGGTGTGCTCAGATTTCAGAAGTCCTGCTTTGAATGGGTTCTGGGGATCCAAACTCAGGCACTCATACTGGGATTAAATGCGTGCACCACCATGCCTGGCTCTTCTTTTTCTGACACAGGGTGTAATGTAACGCAGAGACTGGCTTCCAACTCACTGTGTAGCTGCCAATGACCTTGGACTTCCAGTCCAGCTGACTCCAACTCCTGAGTGCTGCAGTGGCAGGTATGTGTCACCATATCCTGGTTTATTTGGTGCTAGGGATTATGTACCTAGCTCTGCTAGGGCTTGGTGAACATATTTTCACCACCATCACCATCAAACACATTTATATATTGGGACATTTGTTTTGTCCAAGTAAAGAACATAGTTATTGTCCCTCAACATCTCTTCTTTTTAAAATTTTAATTGTCTTATTTGCATATGTGTGTGTGCGTGCACACTGGCATGCCAGGGTCTTACCAAGTGCATCTGGTTTTACATGAGTGCTGAGTAATTAATTGAGCCCTGGGATGGCAGGCATTGTAAGCAAGTATCTTTAACTACTGAGCCATTTCTCCAGCCCCCAAATCTCTCTCACTCTCTTTCTCTTTTAACTATTGCAACATAGAGATGTATCTATTTTGGGTTTCACCCATGGCTCCCAGTTCATAACTGCAACCTACTTAGTTTTCTGTTAGATCGTAAGACCTTCCTTATCTCAGAGCTCCATGCCCTGGAGGGAGGAATGCTGTACAGAGACCAAGAAGAATCTGAACAGTTGGTTGGCAACCATGCCTAGGCAATGGACATCTCCATCAAACCCAAAAGGATAGGGCTCAGAGTGCTACCGGGACAGCTGGATACAGGGGTGTCCCAGGAGGATGGTACATCCAAAGAGGGCACAGAGTCGCTTGTCTCAACCTTGCCCTGAATACCTCCACATCCGTACTCTTCATTATCATTTCCTATTAAAAAAAAAAAAAACAACAGTAAATGTGTTTCTCTGGGTGCTGAGAGTCTGTCAAACATATTAATTAAGTCCAAGGCAAGGTTTCTGGGAACCTCACATTACTGCCAGGAGGAAGTGTCAGCCCTGCAGAGGATTAGAGCGCACACGGCTGGTGACGCCTACAGGATCATTGCTTGCTGGTGAGACATCTCCACATCTGCTGAGGTCAAGAAGCCGCTTTGTTGATGGCTGTGTGAGAGGAGAGGAAAAGCAAGATGGACCTGATGTTTTCCTAACACACTATGTGAGAGATCTGATTTTTAAAATATTATTTATTTATATATTTATTTATTTGTTTATTTGCAAGCAAAGAGAGACAGACAGAGAGAATGGGTGCAACCAGGACCTCTAGCCACTACAACCAAAATCCAGAGGCATGTGCCACTTTATCCACCTGGCTTATGTGGGCACTGGGGAATCGAACCCAGGTCATTGGGCTTTGTAGGCAAGCACCTTAACCACTGAACAATCTCTCCAGCCTGAGATCTGATTTTTAATTCACAATTTTCTTCCTTTCTACAGACATCATAGTCTTCACTGTCCAAAAATATTTAATGAAAAAATTCTGGCGATACCCCTGAGGGACTTAGTAATCATTCCATTTGCAGGTTCCATTTCTCTTCAGAGCTTCTTGCTTTCTCCTTCAATGGCTTTTTCTTCCAATTTAGCCACAATCTTTACCCAAAGCACTTGGCAATAGGTACATCAGTATGTACATTCTGGGATAGGCTCCCTCATGGTAACATCTTTTTGATCACCTATGTGGATGGGGCTGTCTTATAAAGACTAGTAAAGTAGACAGTCACAGGTATATGGCAAGATTTAAGAGGCCCAGATAGAAGTCTTTCATCTAAGTGCACCAGAATTTGAATATTATTCATTCAGTCATATCTGTACTTCTTCAGTGACATAGGTCCAAGATACACTGTAAAGAAACCTTGAAATGTAGTTCAGTGTTTTCAATTCTGCTTGAGACTGACATCTGGGGTGGCAGGGCCCAGACCATGAATTAAACTCCAGCATCCTTTACAGATGCCTAAGTATAAGTAAGCTAAGAAAGCTATTTTAATAGTTTAGCCTAACAAAACCACAACCGTGAGCTGACATCTGAGCTCTGCAAGGAGAAATATATAACTACTGGCAAGTCTGCAAAGCAGAATGCTCTCCACACAGAATGCTTTCGTTTGCAGTGGGCAAAGGAGTCCTTCTGCAGAAATGCCTAGAAAAGGCAGGCATAGAGGTACACACTTGCAATCCCAACACTCAGGAAGCAGAGGCAACAGAATTACTGCAAGTTAGAGGCCAGCCAGAGCTAAATAGTGAGACCCTGCCTCAAAAAGAGAGAGAGAAAGAAAGAAAAGAAGAAAAAGGAAATAGTCCCAAGAACCTTAGTAATTATACAAAGAAATTAAATTAAGAATAAACTGGGTGTCGTGGTGCGCGGCTTTAATCCCAGCACTTGGGAGGCAGAGGTAGGAGGATCACTGTGAGTTCGAGGCCACCCTGAGACTACAGAGTGAATTCCAGGTCAGCCTGAGCTAGAGTGAGACCCTCAAAAAAACAAAAAAAAAAAAAAAAAAAAAAAAAAAAAAAAGAAATTAAATTAAGAATAAAGTCAATCGGGTGTGGTGGCACACACTTTTAATCCCAGCACTCGGGAGGCAGAGGTAGGAGGATCACTGTGAGTTCAAGGCAAGCTTGAGACTACATAGTGATTTCCAGGCCAGCCTCAGCTAGAGTGAGAGCTTACCTTGAAAAACCAAGATAAATAAAAAAATAAAGTCAAGAATCCATGGATGGAAAGTTCAAAAATAAATATATTAAATATTTGAAGCTTATTGCTGAGAACTATTATATAAATCAAAGCATCGAAATAAGGAAACAAAGGAACCAAGGCCGAATGAGCACTGAGGTATTTGTAATATTCTGCTACACTTTGCACCTGAAGGGTCCCCCAGAGGCTTATGTAGTAAAGGGTTGCTCTCTAGTCATGGGCCTGTTGTGAGAAAGTGGAACCCCTGAAGAAAGTCAGGTGTCACAGAAGGAAGCTGGGTCACTAGGGAAGGCTTGAAGGGACAACAGAACTCTCCTTCTACTTCTTTTCTCCTTCCCTTTCTGGCTTCCACATGCTGCCCACCATGATGTTTGTCCCACTACAGTTACCAAAGCCAAAAAGCCAGCATCTGAAACTGAGCCAAGCTAAACCTTCTTTGTTGCTGTTGTTGTTATGAGTTGACTTATCTCAGGTATTTTGCTATAGTGATAGAAACCCAACATACACATTTTGAGTTCCTTACTGAGAAAGTTGTGCCTGATCATGCAGGAAAGAAATAATCTGGTGTCCCAAAGCCCCCACAGTATATGGGTCTACCAGGAACAGGGGCCTGCTGTGACCACATCAAAGAGGGCAAAGCACTGAGACAAGTGGCTACACCATATTGTGTTGCATTGTATTTCTGGGAATCTCTTGTAAAAGCTTTGAATGTTCTTAGGATCAGGAGGAGACCATCTTTCCTGCATAATTCTGTGCTATGGCCATATAATGGTGGATGGAATCATAAGAATACTTTGAGCCAGGCATGGTGGCGCACGCCTTTAATCCCAGAACTCGGGAGGCAGAGGTAGGAGGATCACCATGAGTTCAAGGCCACCCTGAGACTACATAGTGAATTCCAGGTCAGCCTGGACTAGAGTGAGACCCTACCTTGAAAAACCAAAAAAAAAAAAAAAAAAACTTTGATTTCCTTTGTAGATGACAATATGACTTCTCCCCCTTTTTAAACCTTAAAACAACTTCACATGTCGTTAGGAGTATTGGATAATAGAATTAGAATTAGTTAGTATTCCACGTTCATAGCCAGAAGTCTCTAGACCCTCTAAGGTTGCCTTCAGGAATTTTATCTCTTAAACTGTATAAAACAAGCTCTGCTTAAATAGAGGAAGCATAAAAAGGTAAATAACATTCTGCTCTTTAGTTAAGGAGAAGTCTGAAATATAACAAAAGTGGGATGATGAATCATTGGGTTCCAAAATCTTCTCCACTGCCCCCATTACTGGGGTTTGAACAGGGTGGGAGTGTGACAGTTTTGGCCAATGACATACCCAGAGATATCTGCCAGAGGCTTTAGGGAAGTAATAGCCCTCCTGATTAAGCTGATGGTTAAAGGAGACGCTGTCCTTATCACCTTTCTTTCTTCTTTTAATGAAACTTGATTACTGTTTTGTGGTGATGAAGAAAAGACCAGTGCAACTGCTGAGACAGTGACTGTGACATCACTGAGTCATTGCTGGAAGGTCACCCACCTCCAGAGTCATTGCTGCATGAGGAAAAGAACCATCTGCTAAAGCCACAGTAAGCTGGAGTCTGCCACACACAGCCAACTTTATTTCCAATTGCAGGCTTCATGTGAGGCAGATAGCTGTGTCCTGAGTTTCTTCCAATAATATCTAGCATTTATGTAAAAATCAAAGTATTCCTAGGCATAAATATCAGCATAGGATCAGCTGACATAATAGCACCTTAGTGTTTCTGTAGTCATTGAAATCCAGTCACAAAAGAAAAATAAAATCCTTTGATTCATTAGATTATTTGATATTAAATTACTACTAAGTATACTTATAACTAATACAGAGTTTCTAGAGTTTGATATATTGATTCTTTGGCTGTTAATCTTACTGAAACTTCTAACCACTTAAATTAGTGGTATGAAAAATTCCTGTACTATAAATATCCTCTGGGGCTAGTGAAATTTTGCTTTCTCTCAAATTGAAATAAGAATCTTATAATCTCTTTAATCTACACAGTAAGTCCCTGTTCCATTTCAAATGAGTTAAAAATCTCTGAGTCCCAAGTAATATATCATGCTAAGACATTTTTGGTATGGACTTATGGCAAAAAATGTAAAATTTAGCTGGGTGTGGTGGCACACGCCTTTAATTCCAGGACTTGGGAGGCAGGGGTAGGAGGATCACCATGAGTTCAAGGCCACCTTGAGACTACATAGTGAATTCTAGGTCAGCCTGAGCTAGAGTGAAACCCTACCTCAAAAAACCAAAATTTAAAAACATATGTAAAATTTACCCCCTCTCATTCCAGAAGTGTTGGACTCATGCTTCTCAAACTGTGGGCCTTAAGCAACAGGCATTGTCTAGGTCACCTGGAGCTTGTTAAAAATGCAGAGCCTCCAGCCCCAACCATATCTACTGAATCAGAATCCGCTTTGAGCATGGGCATAAAAGTGAGAGAAGCATGCAGAGTCCCCAGCCCTCTCTTCACTACCATCATAGAGCAAAGGTAGAAGCACTCTTTGAAGTGGTATTTTTTTAAATTTTTATTTATTTATTTATTTACTTGAGAGAGAGAGAGGAAGAGGCAAATGAACTCCAGATGCATGTGCCCCCTTGTGCATCTGGCTTACATGGGTCCTGGGGAATCGAACTGGGGTCCTTAGGCTTTGCAGGCAAATGCCTTAACCACTAAGCCATTTCCCCAGTCCTGAGGTGGTATTTTTCAAGTTATGGGCATGTGTATGTTTTCTTGGGCTCTTTATGTGGTAAAACTACATTTTAACTTAAATCATAACTTTAGAAAATAACATCAGAACCACAAAGATCTGTGGGTACATCCATCCAGTATGTGTACTTCCGCTGGGAAGGCTATATGGACAAAAGTTTTGCAAGAGTTTGAAGAGAGGGAAGTGCTGAGAAGGTTAATTCACTGATCCTGTGGTCTAGGGCTCACATTCAAAAGAATCTGCTCCGCTGCAGTTGGTATGTGCTCCTCTTGTAAGCAGATCCCGCCATTGTGTGCACCAACTTGCAAAACTTCATGAGCAGCAAGCATAATGGTAAGTATACAACGAATGGAGTGTCCTTCCTGTGCCTCATCCAAGCAGTGACGGGGTTTGTTCTCCATCTACTGCATATTCCAATTGCACCGTGATGCTAACTTTATCTTCTATACAAGACAGTTTACTGAACTAATTTTAAAATTTGACATCCATGAATTTCCCACTGACAGTTTTGCTTATATGTAAAGTGAAATGTTATTGAAACAGAAAACAAAGTCTCTAAAATGTTAATATTGTCTTGAAAAGTATTCTTAGGTGAATAAGTATTAGTATTATTGAAGTCATAAAAAGAAAACAAGGGCTTGAGGGATGGCTTAGCGGTTAAGGAATTTGCCTGCAAAGCCAAAGGACCCTGGTTCAATTCCCAGGACCTACATTAGCCAGATGCGCAAGGGGTGCATGCATCTGGAGTTCGTTTGCAGTGGCTGGAATCCCTGGCACACCCATTCTTTTCTCTCTCCCTCTCCCTCTTTCTCTGTCAAATAAATAAATAAATAAAAACAAAATATTTTTTAAAAAAAGAAAACTAAAAAATATATAAGATCAGACACAATACCGCACTTAAAGTCTATTTTAAACAAAACGTTCTTTTCCATCACATTGAAGTATTAAATCTGAATATTACCGTTTCATAGCCTTATTTGAGTTTAATTTGTAACTTTGTTTTGCTATTATGATTATATGATAACTATTATTAGCATAAGGAATTTTATCTTGTTTTATGACTTCTCATATTTAAGTAACATTATAGTAAAATTAATTCAATAATAAAGGTCATTATTTCTTTTGAAAGAAAAATGTCCAGAAATAAAGCAGGAAGAAAAAAAAAGAAACAAAAAATAAAAGAGACATGTTCAGAATTTAAATTTGAGAAACATCCCTTTCAGGGGACTATTCATCTGGTTTTTCCCACTCTGAGAACTAGAATGTGGACTGAACAGTCATCAGGTTTGTGTTTCTACTAATAACACACCTTGAAAGGGTACTTTACTGGGGTATTTTATTCAGACAAAAAAATACATTGGCTAAAATAGCTGAGCTCACACTACAAAATAAGAACTGTTAGCTCATTTACATTCTTTTTGTCCCAAAAAGGATTTAGGTAGTTTTGAATATAAATAAAACATTACACGATAAAAGAAAGGAAAAATAGTCGATAGAGTGGGGCACAGGAAAGTTAGGCCATGGGACCCAGAAGGAGCCGAGTGAAGCTAGGTGCAGATGCACACCCTGAGGACTTCCCAGCCCATGTGCAATGGCTGCTTCCAGTACAGCTTCCTGAATAGAGTGTGTGGGAATCCTGCCTTCCTTCCTTGTGCGCTTATGTCTAGCATCTTTCACAGAGATAAGCACATTGTTCATGTTCAATACATAAGTGAATAAAATTAATTCAAAAAGTGGGTCATCTCAAATCCCATGACTGGAATCATTTGACAGCACCGTGATGTATTATTTTCAATGAGGTGCCTTTCTTAACTAACCAATTGCTGCTTTGTTCGGCCTCTAAGTCAATAAAGTATGTTAAAAAAAATTGTTAAAAAAAAAGGTAGATCACAACAGGAAGAGGAAAGACAATATTTTGCAAAGAAATACAGAAAAAAAATCAATTATTCAGCAGACATGTTACTATATTTCAAAATGACAAGGAAACTATTTCCCATGAGTAACTGACTATAGGTGTATATTTTCTCTTATAGTAGTTTATGCATAAACATATACACACATCCAGTACAAAAAAAGCATGGAAATGGAAATAAAGTTACCAGTATATCAGTCTTTAGAGATCAATACTAATTTTTAAAAATATATTATTTATTTTATTACTTATTTGAGAGAGAGAAAGAGGCAGAGAGAGAGAGAGAGAATGGGCGCACCAGGGCTTCCAGCCACAGCAAATGAACTCCAGATGTATGCATCCTCTTGTGCATTTGGCTTACGTGGGTCCTGGAGAATCAAACCGGGATCCATTGGCTTTGCAGGCAACTGCCCTAACCCCTAAGCAATCTCTCCAGCCCAATACTAATTTTTAAAAACATATATTTATTTATTTGCAAGCAAAGAGAGACAGAGAATGGGCACCAGGGCCTGTAGTCAGTGCAAATGAACCCCAGCGGCATGCACCCTTTTGTGCATGTATCTTTGCATGGGTACTGGGGAATAGAATCATTAGGTTCTGAAGAAAGCAAGTGCCTTAACCACTGAGCCATCTCCCCAGCCCTCAGGACTAAATTTAAGTGGCTCTCCACATATATTGATATACAAGCAAATAGTTATGCTACACCTAAACTTCTGTTATGCATTCTGAAATCTAGAGAGCTTTATGATTAAACTAAAGATTCCAAACCATTTATGTCTAATTTGTGCAGGGCCTTTGTGTTGTCAGAGTGTGCCCATTGGTATGAGTTCACCTGGTGAGCAACAGAATCATCTATGACATAACGGAAACCCATTTCTTCCTCCACGTGGTAAAGCTGAGCTCTTCCTGGCCTTTCTTCCCTATCACTCATACCTAATCTCACAACCTTTAGCCCCTACTCATAATGTGAACTTTGCATAGACTGAACATTCCACAGAAACACATTTTTTGGATGACTTATATCCCAGGTAGAGAATTGCTCACAGAACACAGCAGAACAACTACAGAGCCAAAGCAGAAACCCCGTCATCAGTCCATGAGGTTCAGCAGGAGCTGACAACCACAGCCGTGGGCATTTCTGGCCAAGGATGGTTTGGGATAATAGCAGGGGTACTCAGGATCCTTCCTTAGTTTTAGCATATGAGAGAAGCTTTATCTTTCTGCTTGAGCTGCTAATTTGGAACGCCAATGTTGGGATTGTTGGAAGTTAATTTTACGTGTTAACGTGGCTGGACCATAGTGCCCAGATAGGTAGGCAAACACTATTCTGGGAGTTTCTATGAGAATGTTTTTAAGTAAAACTATGACTTAAATAAGTGGGCCTTGGTAAAGTAAATTCCCCTCCATGATGTGTGTGGAATTCACCCAATCAACTGAAGGACTATAGAAGAGAAAGACTGACTACCCCCAAGCAAAGGGAATTCTCCAGTTTGATTGACTTTAGACTTGAACTACTTTTCTCTGGTGTTCTAGCATATTGGCCCACCACAGAGAATTTAGATTTAAACAACCTCTATACACTGTGAACTGATTCCTTACAATAAATATATGTATACATATGCACATATATGTGTACATACCTGTAATACATGCCTATATATATATATATATATATATATATACACACACACACACATTAGTTCTGTTTCCATCTTCCCATTCTCTTGGAGAAAGAACATCAATTGTGGAAAAGATGCAGCCAATTTAGAAAGAGAGCCAGATTGCTAAACTGATGGCTAGAGGACAGGCAGGCTCAATAGCATTTCCTCATTTATTTTGGCTTAACATAAGCCAATAATATGTTTTAATTCCTTCTTATTCAAATTCAATGATAAAGGATATATGTACTGATTATATTCATTTAAAATAAATATCGCAGAAATCTCCATGCAAAAATGAATCTTAAACCCTTGTAATATAGTCTGCCTATGTGTGACTTATAAAAGCTATTTTCTTACATGGCATTTTAGACATCCAAAAGAAGTTACACATGTATTTTATTTGACCTTAGATTCTATTGGGGGGAATCTTTGTCCTATAGGAAATGATAGTACTCAGAACCCTGTGCTGGCTAAAGATGTTACTGAGTAGTCGGAAGTCAGTTATCTACCTAGTGAATTCCAGTGTGCTTGTTCTCTGTATTCCCAGCCTAGAATGTCAATTTCCCAAAGGTGTTTGAAAAGTTAAAATAAACATGAATAAACATGAGACTCAGGATCTTTTACATTTTGGGCTATTAAAAGTGGTTATTTGGGGGATGGAGAGATGACTTAGTGGTTAAGGCACTTGCCTACAAAGCCTAAGGACCCAGGTTTGATACCCCAGTACCCACATAAGCCAGATGCACAAGGTGGTCCATGCATCTGGAGTTCGTTTGCAGTGGCTAGAGATCCTGGTGTGTCCATTCTCTCTCTCTCTCTCTCTCTCTCTCTCTCTCTCAAATAAATAAATAAATAAATAAAATATTTTTAAAGTCTTTCTTTAGCTGGGCATGGGGGTACATACCTTTAATCCCAGCACTCAGGAGGCAAAGGTAGGAGGATTGCCATGAATTTGAGGCCACCCTGAGACTACATAGTGAATTCCAGGTCAGCCTGGGCTAGAGTGAGACCCTATCTCAAAACAACAACAAAATCTTTCTTTAAAAAAGTGATTAGTGGGCTGGAGAGATGGCTTAGCAGTTAAGGACCCTGGTTTGATTCTCCAGGTCCCATGTAAGCCAGAAGCACAAGGAGGCGCATGTGTCTGGAGTTCGTTTGCAGTGGCTAGAGGCCCTAGCATGCCCATTCTCTCTCTCCCTCTCTCTCTCTCCCTCTCTCTCTCTTTCCATCTCTCTGTCTCTAATAAATAAATAAAAATAAAATATTAAAAAAGTGATTATTTTCCTTTAATATTTTCATTCTTGCTTTGAGTTAGAGCTCTGACTTTCCCTGCAAAGCTGCTGAGTTGAGGTTATGAATGCATTTGTCTTCACTGTGCTATGTTGCTCATTCTGCTTAAGATCACATGTCCACACACAGTATTCCAGCCACTGCTGTGCACTAGCAATGTGGGTACTGTTGACATTAGTCAATTTTGAAGCAAAGCTTGCTTTAGAGAAGACATTGCTTTCCCATAGGACGAAGAAAAAAGGCTTCATATTGCTTATGACTATTTATTAGAAGCAAGCCCCCAAAGCTAGCAAAACAAAGCAACCAGTGTGACTCTGCTTGCACATGGGAAAGAATAAAGATGAATAGCCGGGCATGGTGGCGCACGCCTTTAATCCCAGCACTTGGGAGGCAGAGGTAGGAGGATCGCTCTGAGTTCAAGGCCACCCTGAGACTACATAGTGAATTCCAGGTCAGCCTGAGCTAAAGTGAAACCCTACCTCGAAAATCCAAAAAAAGGTCAATACACCACATGGTTATGTTCAGAAAGAAGAGTTAAACTTTGAAAAACTTCTTTATTCCTTTCCAATTTAAATTTCCTACTTCTTTCCATACTTTTATAATGCAATTGCTTTGCTTGAGACTTGTTTAGTGTCTTCTGTAACAGAAATCAAATTTAAAAAATAACACATAAATGAGTAGAATAAAGCCAGAGTCTTGTCAACCTTACTGTATTGCAAATTACTAAAAAATTTCTGATTGGGCGTGATGACTCATGCCTTTAATCCCAGCACTCAGGAGGCAGGGTGGGCATGTGACAGTTTTGGCCAATGACATACCCTGCCTGAGACTACATAGTGAATTCCAGGTCAGCCTGGGCTAGAGTGAGACCCTACCTTGAAAAACCAAAAAGAAAAAAGAACTCTGATGGTCAATTGTAGGAATATTTTATTTTAAATTGCATTTTACAATAACATCTCATAACACTTGTTGGACAACCTATAGTAATAAATATTTTGATACCAGCCCATCAAGGTTGATCTTAGATTTTAAAAATCTGAATTACTTTGGCATATTTTGTCTCCATTGGGAAACCTGTGCTTTTCTTATTTTTCCCAAGAAGCACTTGGATTATGTATCCCTGTGTAAAGAATTCGTCAGCATGGGGTCTGTGCGATATTTTCCCACAGAACAGAAAACAGTCATGCTTTCTCAAATTAACACAGTCCATGCAGTAAGAAAGCCAGTGCCATTTCATTCATATGTAGCCCTCATCGCTAAGGTCCACATTGGCCTCATACTTCCTTTTTGTCACATATTGTACCCAGTTAGTCTTTATTGTGTAGAGCCCCCTCTAGATTAGAACATGAGTGAACATGAGTGTCCACATAATTTAGTGTCCTTCTTACTTCAAATGGGTTTTGCCACACTGAGGATTCAACATATATCAGACACAGGCATTTTCTCCCCTGGCAGTTTTTTCACTTTATTACAGAGTGATTGATACCTTGGTTTTTAATGAATTTAACCAGAATGCCTGAGATGCCATACCACACACATTGTCATGAGGTTTTTAAATTTCAACTCAAAGGCTGTAACAATTCTGTATTAAGAGAAAACTATGACACTATTTTAAAGATGGAAGAACTGAAACTTGACCAGCAATTTCTTCAACATCTGAGTTCTATCTAGAGTCAGATATTTTGCAAACAGCTCATAAAAAAATCAATGAAATAACATTCAAGTTTCATTAACACTAATGAGAGTTCTCCAACTATCCGAACACTGGTGAAAATGAAGAGTCAATGAATCACATTGAAGAATTTGGTGAACTCAGCAGTAGGACTTTTCCGAACCATCATGGGTGGTCAAATGACTGCCATTAAAGCCAAAAGCTACTCTGGAATTGCGCCACTGAGCAGAGAAGAGAGATGGAAAGTTTAATTAAAAAGAGCTAGAATGCCTCCCTTGTTATTTAATTAAATTGCTGACATTTCAGAGAACTGAATACTTAAGTGATATATCTCAGTTCCCAGGCACCATCCCCCTTGCCTGATTTTGACTCTTCCCCACAAAGACCAAAGCCAGCCATACAGGACATAGTTTTGATCCCCAAGGATGCTTCTACGTTCTACAACTTCACTCACTATACCCTTCCCAGGCCACCAGGAATGAAGGTGGCATGATGTTTTCCTCCCCATTTGCTTCTATGGGGCTTCTTTCTAGACTCTTAGACTGTCAGAAATGATATCAAGATGCAGCCTTTTAAAGGCTGCAGGTTCATCCTGGATGGTTCTGGAGATGCACAGAAATGATGCACAGAAATAATGATGGCATGGGAAAAGCCTTGCCACTAATATGTTACTACTCTCCTCATCATGCTGCTGAGGCAGGCTAACCTGAAAAGCTAGGCTGCTGTCTGAACTTGGCAGAGCTCTGGAAATTTTTTCCACCCTTGTGATGACTTATATCGAAGGTCAACTTGACAGGACTTAGAATCACTTGTAAATGATTATGTAGATCAGGCTAGTGCATGTCTGTAAGGGGTTATCTTGATTAGGTTAATTAAGGTGAAAAGATCCACCTCAACTTTGTGTGGCACCATTGCATGAGCTGGGGTCATGAACTATATGCAAAAGAGAGAGCTGAAGCTGGGCGTGGTGGCACACGCCTTTAATTTCAGCACTTGGGAGGCAGAGGTAGGAGGATTACTGAGAGTTCAAGGCCACCCTGAGAATACAGAGTGAATTCCAGGTTAGCATGGGCTAGAGTGAGACCCTACCTCGAAAAACCAAAAGAAGAGAGAGAGAGAGCTGGCTGAGCAGTTCTGCTGTACTTCCTCCTTGCTGATGTGATGATGTGATGCTCGCTTCCTGCTTGTCATGTCTGCCCTGCCATGACGAACTATACCCTGGAACTGTAAGCTCAAATAAACTTTTCCTTCCTAAACTGAGTTTGGCTAGGTATTTTGTCTCAGCAACAGGAAGTTCCCTTTAGGAACTAGAATACAGTTATAGGATCTGACAAGGACTTTCTTATCATCTCCAGCCTCATCCAAGAAAAGGGGTCTTCCAACCAATTATCTTCAGTCTTTGATGTTAATTCTCATTGGATCCCATCTAGAGTGAAATGTATTCTATAAGCCGGAAGCCTAATACTCAGTACTGACTGTTCTTGATATCTACTCGCAAACTCCTGGTGGATTTATGCCCATTCCTTTGGAGTAAGGACTGTCCATGGGTACAAAGGAAAAAGGGGATGGGGAGCTACTAAAAGACATGATTATCCAAAGTGATATTTTTTTAAAAAAATTTATTTATTGATTTGCAAGCACAGAGAGAGAGATAGAGAAGAGAGACAGAGAGAGAATGGGCATGCCAGGGCCTCTAGCCACTGTAAATGAACTCCAGATGCATGTACCCCTTGTGCATTTGGCTTACGTGGGTCCTGGGGGATTGCACCTGGGTCCTTTGACTTCATAGGCAAATGCCTCAACCGCTAAGCCATTTCTCCAGCCCCACAGTGATATTTTACATGGGTCTCAATATTTATGTACTGGTCAATATTGAAATAAATATTTCGGAAGAAAGGAAGTTGAAATTCCTGAGGGCATCCAAAGCAAAATTCAAATCTGTTACTTGGAAGAGAAAACACTCACCCAGTTCATACTCACTGACACTTGACTAAGGTTTAGTATATCTATTATCCAGCTATTATCCAGCTGATGACTGGATAAAGAAAATGTGATTTGTATACAATGGAATAGTATTCAGCTTTAAAAAGAGCACAGTTTTATCATTTGCAATAATATGGATGAATCTGGAAGATATTGTGCCAAGTGAAACAAGCTAGGAATTTCACTAGTATGGTCTAACTTACATGTGGAATTTAATAAAGTTGAATTCATGGAAGTAGTGGGTAGAACAATGGTAACAGAGGCTGGGAGAGTGAGTGGGAAGGAAAGGTGTAAGGAGTTGTTGATGATCAGAGTACAAAGTGACAGACAGGAGAAATACATTTTCAAGTCCATTGTATAGTGGGATAACTATGGCCAATAACAGCAGATTCCACATCTCATTATAACCAAAAGCAATTTCAACTCTCTCATATTTCAATTATCTCACCATAAAAATTGATAGGTAAGTGAGATGATAGATATGCTGATTAGTTTACTTTAGTTTAATATTTTTTGGTCATTTTCTCAAGCAGGGTCTCAGTGTAGTCCAAGCTAACCTGGAGCTCACTCTGTGGCCCCAGGATGTCCTCAGACTTACAGCGATTCTCATACCTTAGCCTTCCAAACGCTAGGATAAAAGGCTTGAACCACCATGCCCAGATAATTAACTTGATTTTAACAGTCTGCATTCTATATATACCACATTCTCACTCACAAGTATATGTTTTTGATTTTTCAATCAAAATAATATTGATAATGAAAAGACAGTGTGCTATTGTTGAGTGAGAAGAACTTTAGAGCTTATTTCCATGATCTGCTTTTCAAAGATAGAAGAGATTTTCTGCATAAGTATGTAAGTTCATAGTGACACAGGATCGGAACAAGAGTTTTTTATTCCTTGTCATAAACTCTTTCTATTTTATGATTTGAGAAAGTTTAACACACCTGGGAGAAACTAGGGTCTGGTATGAGCCACATGTTGCAGTCAGCTTCATGTTGTTGGACAAACACCTGACCAGAAACAGCTTATGGGAAAAAAGAGTCTACTCCAGGTTTACAAATTCCAGGGGTACACTATCAATGGTGGAAGAAGCTGGCACAGTTCCTTAGATCCAAGCAGAGAGATACCACCAAACAGCCAGCAAGCCCCAACAAGCATGAACTGCCAGAGCCCAAACTGCTCTGAGCACACCTAGCAGCTCTAGACTCAGATCTGCCCCCAGTGACACGCCCTTTATAGCAAGGATGTGCCTGTTAGGGGCTCAAGTTGCAAGCTCAATTTTAAAATAAAATAAAATACCTGAGTCTATGGGACCACATATTCAAACTATCACATTGAAACTGCCATAACCACACAATGGGGAAGGGATAGGCACACCATACACACTGAGCTCAAGACAAAGGGGAGAGTAAAGTTAGAGCCCATATCCCCCTTTTGAAGGCCAGATTGTTCTCATAGCATCTTTGTGAGTATTGGTGAAGGATCGAGGGACATGTATCACTTAGGCACAGACCTGAAGGGATGGGAAAGAAAGCTCTGTGAAGGATCCTCCTTATGGGAGAACCTTTGAAGAAGTCAGACTTAGGAAATCCATTTGGGGTTGAATTAGGTGCCTAAATAAAACCTGAAATAGTTGAAGCCTCATTTTTATTCTACTTTTTGGTCTAGAACAGGCCCTATTACAGTCATAATAAGTGACCTTAGGCTCCAAATAAGAGCTAGACCAAACACAGACTTGGATAAAGTCCTACAGTGAATTTTGTTTTGTTTTATTGAGACACAGTCTTGCCTTGTACCTCAGGCTTATCTCAAATGCTCAATATTTCTGCTTCAGCCTTGATGTTTAACACCTTGATATTGTAAAGCAAATTCTAATCCATTTTCTCTCATGGACAGCTGAGATCTTTCTTTCTTTCTTTTTAGAGAAAGAGCGAGAGAGAGTGGGCTTACCAGGGCCTCTAGCCACTGCAAATGAATGCCAGATGCAAGCACCACCTTGTGCATTGGATTTATGTGGGTCCTGAAGAATCAAATCTGAGTCCTTTGGCTTTGCAGGCAAGTGCCTTAACTGCTAAGCCATCTCTCCAGCCTGAGAGCTGAGATATTTAAGTCTTCCCATGAAGCAGATCAGGACTATAGCTCTTTGTTTATAAACACAAAAGTTCTGTGTGTATGTGTGCATGGTATGCATGCATTGTGTGTGGTGTATATGTGCATGTTCATATGTATGTGGATATATAACATAAAAATATTTATGGATTTAGAATTGCCATGAAAACAAATCTCTGAGCATGTCTGTGAAGGATTTTCTAGAGTAGGTTAATTGAAGTGAAAAGCTCCACCCTGAATGTGGATGGTGTCATACCATGTGCTGGCCATCCTGGGCTACATAAAAAGGAGAGCTGCCTAAGGAAGAGCATGTGTCACTCTCCGCTTCCCAACTGTGGCTACTGTGTTACCAGCTCTACTTCAAGCTCCTACAGCCATGTCTTCCCCATCGTGATGGACTGTAACCTCACCCCACAAGCCAAAATACACCTTTCCTTCCTGAAGTTACAAATAAGCACAGTGGTTTATCACATTATATGGAAGCAACTTGCACAAATCCTTTATGTGTCTTCTTAGTATGGAGAAATTGTTTGGAGGCAGCATAGGACTTAATGGTGATACCCCATTGATAATTGAAAATATAAGATTAGAAGCCAGGAAAGTAGAACCAGCTTCAGAGATAAATGTGTGCTATTTGTAAGCATGTGAGACTTGATCATGGGTAATGGTGAGATTTCCCAGGTATTAAGTATAGAGTTATACCAAATCGAGTATAGTGTAGAGAGCCCACATCAACTTCTCACAAGTCTATGGAAGAAGGGGGAAAAATCCAGTATGAGAAACTTGGAATCAGAAGTGCTCAGTTGTTCAAATATCTGTTTGTTCAAATGTAAGTTGACTGGCTGGTTGATCAAAATATGTTAATCCCCGACTAGCTCTTGAGAGAGAGAGAGAGAGAGAGACAGAGAGAGAGAGAGAGAGAAATACATGTGCTATGACATCTTAAAAAAGAATTAGATATAACACAAAACTAATGATGACTGAAAATGCTAACCATTTCTATTTGCAAATTATTTTATAAAATCAAACTCCTAAATGGAAGATTTGGCAGAATACAGAGCTTGATAAAGAAAGCCAGAGAGAAAATACTAGGACAAACCTCAAGTGAATACAGGAATAACTCAGAGAGCTAAAAAAGAAAGCTAAAAACTTTATAAAAAAGGCTTATTAAATGCCAACCACTGATGTGTCCCTGTGATACCAAAAGATAGTTGGCTTTCTCAGAGGGTCTGTGTTAAGTAACCAAAACAAAACATTTTTAAGGTCAAACCATTGTATTTTGAACAGATATCTGAAAACAAAGTAGAACAAAATTAATGAAATTGTGAAACCAACTGATACATATATTTTATGAACATGTAGTGAAATATGGAATAGATGCAGACCTTTAATCACATTCCTGCGAGTGTTTTCTGACTAGTAAACACTGGCAAACAAAAGAGCCCGGGTGATATTTCTAGATGGCATCCGCTCAGGTCAGGGGAGCACACTGCTTAGTCTTGACGAGAACTGATTAGGAAAGCTTGTCATAATTTTCCTGTAAGCAACATGCATGTTTTTAAAATGGTTGATGTTAGTTAGAAAAAAGGGACTCAGTAGAGGAAGGGAGACAGGGAGGGTTGTGGGTAGGGAATATGATTATGGTACATTGTCTATATGTATAGAAATTGCTCGCAGAACAGTTAAAAAAATAAAATAGTTGATGATGGGAATTGGTTGTCAGGGTCCCAGATTGCTGCCCACTAATCCTTCTTCTTGCCCTAGGCACCTACCACCTGCCCCACCTTCACCCCAGGCAGCCCTTGAGCAAATCTCTAAGGGGTCTGTGCAAACCATTTGATTTCAAGAAGACACCATGATGGCTGAGGAGATTGTCCAGTGGGTAAAGCACTTGCCTCAGGAGCATGAGTATCTGAGTTTGATCTCCAGACCCACATAAAAAAATCCAGATGTGGCGGTGTGCTTGTAATTCCAGCATTGAGGAGACAGAGATGGGCAGATCCCTGGAATTTAGCCTACCTGGTGAATTCCAGGCCAGTGAGAGACCCTATCTCAAACAAAAGGTGGACAGTACCTGAGGGGTGATACCTGATGTTGTCCTCTGACCTCCACATGCATGCATGCACACACACATGAACATGCACATACAAGGACATACACTCACAAAGAAGATATCATGACAGATGTGACCTGCAGAACATTAATTCATATCTAGTATTTATTTAGTGATGATGTAAATGTATCTGTTTGTTTTCTGGATGTGTTGTGAGCGTCAGAGGGTCTATCTGGTACTCTGATATCCTAACATTGTCTTTGCCTTGGCCTTATTGGCCAGGTGTACACACATTCTGGCCTCTGCCTGAATGATGATGAGGCAGCAGCAATGGCGGCACAGAGATGGGAAGAGAAAGGGGCCTTTCTGCCGGGCATCATCCTACTCCCTTCCAGGGAAGCCAGATGAAAGGTGAAGGAGTAGTTCCAAGAAGACAGTGAAGTTAAGCTTTAGGACCACTTGCACACCCTTAATTAATGAGTTTCCCCAACCCAAGCACTGGGATTTAGTTACTGGGAAAACACATTTGAAATGCTCCTGGAACCTTACAGATTATATATAAAAACAATTTGACAGAGGTTCTCCCATCCTAAAAGTTTATATGACACGATCAATCATATTTTGGGATGTCAAAAAGAACCCAACTTTTAAAACTATCAGGCTGGGTGTGGTGGCACACACCTTTAATCCTAGCATTCATTAGGGAGGCAGAGGTAGGAGGATCGCTGTGAGTTCGAGGCTACCCTGAGACTACATAGTGAATTCCAGGTCAGCCTGGGCTAGAGTGAGACCCTACCTCGAAAAACAAAACAACAACAACAAAATAAAAACCTATCAACAATACTAACAACTTCCCACTAAGCATGCTAGAGGAGAGATTAAATTACCTGATCACTAAAGAAACTGATATGACAGAATTGTGAACGCATAAAGAAGCAACAAGTGTGTAGCTCTCTGCTCCCTACCCACCAAAAGTAGTGAAAAAGCATTTAGAGAGGTATGTCAAGCAGTGAGTCAATAAAAATTATATGTTTCTGGGTATTTGTCATCATTTTGCTACTTGTCAACAATTAAAATTTTATTTTTCAAGGTAGGTTCTTGCTCTAGCTCAGGCTGACCTGGAATATTCACTATGGAGTCTCAGGGTGGCCTTGAACTCATGGCAATTCTCCTACCTCTGCCTCCTGAGTGCAGGATTAAAGACGTGCACCACCACACCCGGCAACATTTTAAATTTCAAAATGTTATATTAGGTCTTTTATACATAATATAGTTATATATATATATATATATATATATATATATATATATATATATATATATATATATATATATATATATATATATGTATGTATATGCTATACATATGTAAAGGGACCAAGGAGGCCAGAACCAAGGACTATGCATGTGCCAGGACTGAGATGTGGTAATCATAGAAGAAAGAGTAGGTTGTAAGCCTAAAATTGTGCTATGTGACATGACCATACATGGGGACCCTATTCTCTTCCCTTTATCCCTATTCAAAATTATTTCATGCCAAGTCCTGTCACTGGCAGTCCCAGGAAAAGGAAGGGAGGAGGTGCTGGACAGCCCTATGCCCTGCCTATTGCCTTTTCCTCTCACAGGACTATATTTTCTTTTTAAAAGTTGCTTCCAAAGTGAGGCTAATGGCTTTTCCAGATGTCCTGCCATCAGAGAAGGCTGCAAATACTGGGAAAGCTCCAGTGGATTCTCATGCACATTGGAAAGGTTAGAGATGACAACAGGAAATTGGGGAATTGTGGGGAAGATTGAAAATCCTTAGCTACTTTAGGAAGAAGGCAGGCTAGAATTCTCCACACTCTTGCTTCTTGGCCAAGTGTTGCAACTGTGAATGGAATATGGACCAAAATGTAGTGCAGTCTTTCAAGAAGTGGACTTCAAAAGTAGGGGGCTCTGGTAGTGAGGCTGGGGGGAGCAGGTCGAAAGAGCACTCATGGGACACAAAGTCAAAACCCTGTAGAAAAACATAGAACAGGGCTGGAGAGATGGTTTAGCATTTAAGGTGTTTGCCTGCAAAGCCAAAGGACCTCAGTTCAGTTCCCCAGGATCCAGGTAAACCAGATGCACAAGATGGCACATGCACCTGGAGTTCATTTGTAGTGACTGAAGGCCCTGGCATGACCATTCTTTCTCTCTCTCTCATAAATAAAAAAAAAAAAAAAAAAAGAAAGAAAAACATAAAACAAATCACACTTTCCTCAGGCACAAGCAGACTCATTGGCTTTGGCTGCAATAACCCAACAATATAGCAGAAAATACTCAATATTCTTCAGCCTACCCCCCTCTCCCAAACAAGTAAATGTAAATTGGATATGAATGTAAAGATGCTGACATGCTTTGAATCCCTCCTCCACATCTGCCTAGATGAGTTTCCTGTTGATTCCGCAGGGCTGACTTACATACACAGGCCCCTGCCATTCACCTCTACTGACCTTGCCCACATTGCTCTGCTGTGTTCTCCATGTGTCCAAGGAGGAACTGAGGCCAAAGACTCAAACAAGCTGCTGTTTAGAACCTTGGATCTGAACCCTGGCTACACATGAGCACATCTGGGTTGCTCTGTGAAGACACCAATGCCTGACTCCCACCCAAACCAAATAGTTCAGCATCTCAGGCTGGAACACCGGTGTTTTTCAAGAGCTGATGCAGCTCACAGCATCTTCCAACTCAGTGTTACATCAGTGATTCCCAAGTTTCACTCAAATTCAAAATTTTTCTTTGAATGCCAACCCTTTAGGAGTCCCAAATTCTGGGCATATCTTGAGAAAGCTTTAAAAAGTGGGGGAGGGGCACCTAGGGCCTAAAATTCAACTTAAATCAATTAAATCAGAATTTTGGGAAGCCAGATTGGGTGGGGGGGGACAAGAATCAGTTGTTAAAAATGTCCTAGATGCTTCAAAAGTTTAGCTAAACTGGGAACCAGTGTGTTAAATGATAATAACCTAATCCAAATGGTAAGATCTGGAGGTGGAGGCAGGGGACCTGAAAGACAGTATGTCTTCTAAGCCAGGCACAAGAACTCAACAGAGTTTGGCTAGAGCCTGGTTGGTGGTATTAACAAATCTAAAGATAGAACATGTCAGCCACGGAACAAGAAACAGAGAACGTGGGGGTCAGAGAGGAGGGGAATGCATGGGTGACCTCACGGGAACATCCAGTCCTGCCTGGCAGATCCAGCCCCGGAGGAGAAAGGAAGGCATGAGCTTGAGAATGTTTGACACCCTTTGACATTAAAATCTGTCCCTCTAATACCCCCTGCTCAGGCCGGGTGCTCATGCTGTGTTCGCGTTATCATTTGCCTTCCTACTTACTTTCCTACTGGGAGGGAATATGCTAGACAAAATGACACAAATGTCCACTCTGCTTAAAAGTTCTCTCAGTGCAAGTTAATAAATTGTCATTTTGGTATATGTGGCAATCTCTTGAGAGATTGAGTGATGTGAATCTGTCCCCAAGTGTTGGACCTTGCTAGTAAAGAACCTGTGACACTGTAGCATATTGATAAAGTCCAGTTTCCAAGCTTATACATCAATTTCACCAAAGTGACACCATTTCTAGATTCTGGGACTTAGAATAGAACCCTTTGCATGGAAAGTGTCCACCAGGTCAGAAACCTGGGAACCTGGCAGTGGGTGCCCTGTTCTTTGCATTACCAGCTTGCTACTTGGACATACAGGTAGGGTGGCGGTCTAAGTGTTTCCGTCCGTGTCAGTGGCACTGCCCTTTCTGCACAGGGCCAGCCCAAGTGCTGGAGCTGAGCCCTTGAGGCCCTGTGGGTCAGGTGCTAATCTTACAGACACATGGTCTTGGGAATTTAGGGGAACTTGGGAAGAGATAAGTATGTCTGGATCGTAAAAGAGCACTGAGAAGGCTCAGCATACTGAAGTTTTGATCACTAGTATGGGAAATATTGATATTTGAAAGACTAGTAGATCTAGCCATAATGGTGCATGACAGCTGAATATTAGCACTTTAGGCAACAAGTATTTGTTAATTCAAGCATGTGCCCCATGGCTGGTAGTATTTCTCTATCTGCTCCCCTTCAGAACACTGAACTCTCCTTCCCCAAGCTTCTTGACATCATACTGGTAAGAGGTAGACTGTGCATGGCCTTGACTTTCCATCACACACCCTTGGGAGCTGGCAGGGTCATGAAGCATGAGGGATGGGCAGGAAAGGGATGTAGTCTCTTTGAAGGATTAAGAATACAAAGTACAGGACTGCTTTATCTTACATTAAAAAGAAGCTACTTCTCCATGTAGACCAGCTGACAGAAAGCTGGAGAGAGAGAACTCATCAGTGGAGATAAACAACAGTAGATATTGTAAGCCTTAAAGTTAGCTAGTCAGGTCACATGAGCCAATGGGTGCAATAGTGACAGGTCTGTAATGGGGAAACCAACTGTTCTCTAATTGGACTGGAGACCTGAGGCATGGGAGGGAATACATGCCTGATACTGAAAACTTATGATGGGGGAAGTCATGAGCCCTAGGAGTGTAACATCTGCTGCTGTCTGGCTAAATGAATACATTCTGCCTGGTAAGCACTTCTCTTAATGCTCACACCTATATATTAATGCTACTCTCACTTTTGGTTAGAGAAGCTTCTCTTTTCAGATGGTGGTGACCTTGGGATGACTCAGAAGGCACCATAGTGTTGAGAAGAAGTGACAGAGGAGTGCTTGGCACTGAAATATCTCTATCATACTTTTCAAGACTCAGGGTCCATTGTGGAAGAGGTGGCAGAAAGAATGTAAGAGCCAAAGGAAGGGTAGGACTGCTTACAATGCACTCTTCCAGACATAAAATGGCCTGGATATCCATGACCTCTCAGTGCCTGGCACTACCTACACAGGACCATCATAACAGAGGAAAAGATGATGACATCAAAATAAAAGAGAGACTGATGGATGGGGTAGGGGATATGATGGAGAGTGGAGTTGTAAAGGGGAATGTGGGAGAGAGGGAATTAACATGGCTTATTGTCTACAATTATGGAAGTTGTCAATAAAAAAAATTAAATTAAAAAAACAAAACAATGAAAAAGATAAAAGAAGTTACAAAAGCTTGTGCCCTTTGCAACCATGAAACTCCCTTAACAAAATGACTGTTCTGCTCCACATCATAAAATGAAAGCCAAAACCCCACTGGCCTAATATTTGTGGCAAGGAAGCCTGGTCCAATGAAAACAAATTTCTGGTTCCCTGTGAAGTGGGGTCTGATGTGAGTCCACAACAAAGCCACAGTGTCACAGCTGTCTCTTTAGCAGTTGGCACTCACTGCTGCATTTGACACTGTGCCCCAAGTGTGTAAGGGGTTGGGGCACTGGGTGGGAACTCTGAAGAACACTCGCCTGCTGCGCCACTGCTGCTCCATCGTTGGGATGGTGACTCGTCTACTCCCTTCTCAGGGTGTGGTCAGTTGTGTATGATGGTAAAACATGAATACCTCAATTCCCACTTCTGCATGCTATATGGTTTGGGGTTTTCAGGCCTTTCCTCCATAGCTCATTCAGCCCTTGTCCCTTGATCTCCACTCTTAAATTCTTTTGAAATGTGTGTCACCGTGCTGTTTAGAAATATGGTATAGAGATGTTTTTACAGAGGTTGTCACTCCTCTAAGATAGTTTTTATTCTCCCTAATACACAAATCATTTCATGCCATCTGGGTATATATGGTTAGAAGGAGGGTTAGCCATGCGCAATAAAAATGTCTGAACAGATAGATAGATACCTATCATGTTATAGCACCAAAATATATCTAGAACAGCTATAAAGAGGAGCATGACCACAAAGCATTTGTGTCCAAGGTCCTGTTCTTGTGTCATCTTCCAGGCATCTCCGAAAGCTTTTGGTGAGGTGGAAACAGAAAGAATTTCATTACCCAAAAGGAAAAAAAACAATCTATTATCTCTTGTGAGTTTCGAATGAAAACAGCTTGTGAACTCAGGGCTGTCAGCAGCCCCTTGTGCCAGCTGGTTCAATGGGCAGAAGTGAGAATGTTAATAAACACTCTAATGAAAGGAAGTTGTTGGGTGGTAATTAACATATGCCATTAGTATCGGTCCCTTTGGCCAGACACGGCAGACAAGCTGAAGCCATACATACAAATGAGTGTCTGCCAGGACTTCTCAGGGACAGGAGAGAGACAGTGTCATTGTGAGCAGCTAGTAGTGTCAGCAGTTTAAAACACAAAACCCATGAGGACTTGCCTATTCCACAGCAAAGTCAAATTTTACTCTAGTAAACATTTTTGTATTTACTTTTATTTTACTTTAAGACATTGCTTTATTTAGATTTATTATTTGAGACAAGGTCTCGGTGGCCCAGACTGGCCTAGAACTATCTTTCCTTCCATTTCAGCCTCCTGTGTGCTGAGACCACACCTAGCTTTAGGGTTTGTTATTGTTTTTGCTTACTTTTTTTTGTTGTTGTTCTTTGCAGTTTTGGGTATTGAATCCAATAGGCTATCACTGTGCCCTTGAACTGTGTCCCCAGACCTCAGAGTTTTGTTGGACTTTTAAGACAAATACTAGCAGCCTTTTTCCTTCTTTTTTTTTAAATGAATGGATACAAAACTACAACTTGTGCCTTTTAAAAATAATTTATTTATTTCCAAGGCCAAGAGGGAGGAGCAAAATACACTCTTCTTCTGAAAGGTGAGAGTATAAGTTATTCTTAGAGGAGAGAAGCAGGAGAGAGAAAGAGAAAAGAGAGAAAAAGAGAGAATGGTCAAGCCAGGGTGCTCTTGGCACTGTAAATGAACTCCAGATGCATGCACCACTTGGTTCATCTGGCTTTATGTGGGCACCAGGGAATTGAAACCAGGCTGGCAGGTTTTGCAGGCAAGCACCTTTAACCACTGAGCTATCTTCCCAGCCCAATTTGTGTCTTTTTTTTTTAAGGGCCTTTGTCTTTTGCTTCTGTCATTATTGTGGGTTGGGTTATTATATTTTATTTATTTGAGTATATTGCTCAGTTGAAGTTTAGAATTTGCCAGTAAATTGTTCTAACACTAGAATAAGATTACTTCTGCAGTTGAGGTACAAGAGCTACAGTTGGCACCTTAAACTCATAGGTATATAAAAGAGCAGATAAGAGCATCAAATCAAAAGACAGAATGGGCATGCCAGACTTAAATGCCTGGGCCTCCAGAATCAAAGAAGAAAACAAAGGAATTAAAGAATAAACTCCTGAAAGAAATCACAGGAAACCAGCTTAATGAAATAAGGAGGTCAGACAAGCAGTAAGGAAATAGAAATACTGAAGAAAAACTTGCTCTGAAAACAATCAGACAAAAAAAAAACTCTGTGGAAAGTCTCACCAGTAGAATGGATCAGAATATGGGCAATTGACAAGGTAATAGGAAGGTATGAATGGGAATTGCAAGATATTTGATCAAACATAAGAAATAGTAGAAGGAGAAGGCCTTAAACAGACTAAGTATTTTCAAAATCTCCAGCTGAGTTTGAAATGCCAATGCAAATACAAGAACACAAAACCAAACCTGGAAAGAATTGTTATAATTACTGTCTGCAAACCAAAGAAAATATATTGAAAGAGAGAGGGACAAGTCACATATAAAGGCAAGATCAGGATCACAGATTACTCAAAACCTTTAAAAGCCAGAAGGGCTGAAACTCACACTCAAGTTCTCAAGACTTTGATTACCTACAAAGCTATTTATCCAAGAGTACATTCCACAACAAAAACAAGTAAAGGAATTTATGATCTTACCAGCTGTTCCAGATGCTCTGTCTCACAACACAGTAAAGGGAAAACAGGAAGACCACAAAACAGAAGAATGAGAATAAAGCTACCTTTCAATAATAACTCTTAATATGAATTGCCTCAATTTACAAATGTGAATGTGTGCAGACTGGATTAAAATGCATGATGTGCCATCTGTTTCCAGGAAACTATCTCTCAATAAAAGATGACATTGTCTTAGGGTGGAAGGATGGGGCAAATAAAAGTGACAGGGTTTAAAAATCTGACAGGATTGATCAAACCACATTAGTGAGGAAAGAAAAAAAAAAAAAAAAAAAAAAAAAAAAAAAGGTCATTTTATACTGATTAAAGGAACACTCCAAAAGGAGGAAATTACAATCCTAAACATATATGCACCTAACATGGGGGCTCCCAATTTCATCAAACAAGCACTACTAGAATTAAGGTCAGAGATAACACCAAACACAATTATAGTGGGTGACTTCAATACTCCACTCTCATCAATTGACAGATTGTCTGGCAAAAAAATGAGAAACATCTGGATTAAATGATGTCATGGAACAAATGGACCTAACAGATATACAGAACATTCCATCCAAATGCTGAAGAATATACATTTTTCTCAGCAGCACATGGAACATTCTCTAAAATCAATCATATATTAGGACACAAAACAAATCTTAACAAATACAGGAAAACTGAAATAATCCCTTGTACTAGATCTGACCACAATGGAATTAAACTGCAAATCAGCAACAAGAAAAACTACAGAGCATACAGAAATTCATGGAGACTAAACAGTACAGTATTGAATGATGAATGGGTCATGGAAGAAAAAAAAAGGAAATCAATAAATTCTTTGAAACAAATGATGATGAGAATACAGTATACCAAAACCTTTGGGATACAATGAAGTCAGTCCTAAGAAGGAAACTTATAGCTCTAAGTGCCAATATTAAGAAATTAGAGAGTTCACAAGTAAACAATTTAATGCTTCACCTTAAGACCTTGGGAAAAAAAAGAAAAAGGCAAGCCAAAAATCAGTAGATGGGAAGAAATAATAAAGATTAGGGCAGAAATTAATGAAATAGAAACCAAAAGACAATCCAAAGAATCAATGAAATAGTTAGTTCTTTGAAAGGATAAACAAGACTGATAATCCCTTAGGAAATCTGACCAGAAGAAAGAAAGAAGAGACAAAAATTAGTAAATTAGAGATGAAAAAAGCACCATTACAACAAATACCAAAGAAATTCGGAAAATTATAAGGACATACTTTAAGAATATATATACCTCTAAGTTTAAAAATCTGAATGAAATGGATAATTTCTTTGATTCATATGACCTACCAAAATTAAATCAAGATGAGATAAACCACTTAAATAGACCTATAGCAAGTATGGAGATCCAAAAAGTTATAAAAAGCCTCCCAGCTAAAAAAAGTCCAGGCCCAGATGGATTCACTGGTGAATTTTACCAGACTTTCATGGAAGATCTAACACCACTGCTTCTCAAACTTTTCCATAAAATAGAAAAGGAAGGAAATCTACCAAACTCCTTCTATGAAGCCAGCATCACCCTAATACCAAAAACCAGACAAAGATAGAACAAAAAAGAAAATTATAGGCCAATCTCCCTCATTAACATAGATGCAAAAATTCTGAACAAAATATTGGCAAACAGAATTCAAGAATATATAAGAAAGAAATATTGTATAAAAAAAGAAAGAATATATAAGAAAGTAGGCTCTATCCCAGAGATTGAGGGATGGTTCAACATACACAAATCAATAAATGTAATACATCATATAAATGGTATTGTGGTGGTTTGATTCAGGTATCCCCCACAAACTTAAGTGTTCTGAATGCTAGGTTCCCAGCTAATGGAGATTTGGGAATTAATACCTCCTGGAGGTAGAGTATTGTTGGGGGCGGGCTTATGTGTGTTATAGTCAGCTACCCCTTGCCAATGTTTGACACATTCCCCTGTTCCTGTTGTCCACCTGATGTTGGCCAGGGGGTAATGTCCACCCTCTGCTCATGCCATTGTTTTCTCCTGCCATCATGGAGCTTCCCCTTTGAGCCAGTAAGCCAAAATAGACCTCTTTTTCCCAAAAGCTGTTCTTGGTTAGGTGATTTCTGCCAGCAATGTGAACCTGACTGCAACAGGTATGAAGGACAAAAAAATCACATGATCATTTTAATAAATGCAGAAAAGGCATTCAACAAAATCCAACATCCCTTCATGGTAAAAGTATTGCAGAAATGGGGAATAGAAGGAACATATCTCCACATAATAAAAGCTATTTATGAGAAACCTACAGCCAACACAATATTAAATGGGGAGAAACTTGAAGCTTTTCCATTAAATTCAGGAACAAGACAAGGGTGTCCACTCTTCCCACTTTTATTTAATATAGTATTGGAAGTCTTAGCTATAGCAATAAGGCAAGAGACACACATAAAAGGGATACAAATTGGAGAGGAAGCGATCAAATTATCATTATTTGCATAGGACATGATTCTATACATAAAGAACCCTAAAGACTCTACCAGCAAACTTAGAGCTGATAAACATTTTTAACAATGTAGCAGGATTCAAAATACACACACAAAAATCAGTAGCTTTCCTATATACTAACAACAAACATGCAGAGGATGAAATCAGGGAATCTCTCCCATTCACAACTGCCTCAAAGAAAGAAAGAAAGAAAGAAAGAAAGAAAGAAAGAAAGAAAGAAAGAAAGAAAGAAAGAAAGAAAGAAAGAAAGAGAGAGAAAGAAAGAAGAAAGAAAGAGAGAGAGAGAGAGAGAGAGAGAGAAAGAAAGAAAGAAAGAAAGAAAGAAAGAACCTTGGAATAAACTTAGTGAAGGATCTCCACAATGAGAATTTTAAAACACTCAAGTGAGAAATTTCAGAAGACACAAGGAAATAGAAAGACATTCCATGTTCTTGGATTGGAAGAATCAATATTGTGGAAATGTCAATCTAACAAAAGCAATCTACACATTTAATGCAATCCCCATTAAAATTCCAATGGCATTCTTCACAGAAATAGAAAAAACAATCCTAAAATTCATTTGGAAACACAAAAAACCTCCAATAGACAAAAGAATTTTGAGCAACAAAAAGAAGGCTGGTGGTAGGTATCACCATACCCAATTTTAAGCTATATTACAAAGCCATAGTAACAAAAACAGCATGGTACTGGCACAAAGACAGACATTTAGGTCAATGGAACAGAATAGAGAACCCAGATTTTAATCCAGGCAGCTACAGCCATCAGATATTTGACAAAAATTCAAAAAATATTCATTGGAGAAAAGATAGCTTCTTCAACAAGTGGTGCTGGGAAAACTGGATATCTATGTGTAGAAGGATGAAAATAGATCCTTGTCTTTCTCCATGCACAAGAATCAAGTTCAACTGGATCAGGGACCTTAATATCAGACCTGAAACTCTCTGAAATTGCTAGAGAAAAAGGTAGGGGAAACCTTTCAACATATTGGCATAGGCAATGACTTTCTGAATATAACCCCAATTGCTCAGGAAATAAAACCACTAATCAACCACTGTGATCTCATTAAATTACAAAGCTTTTGTACAGTAAAGGACACTGTGAATAGAGCAAAGAGATAACCTACATAATGGGAGAAAATCTTTGCCAGCTATACATCTGACAGAGGATTAATATCCAGAATATACAAAGAACTAAAAGAGAAGAACAATAAGAAATCAAACAACTCAATTAAAAAATGGGCTATGGAACTAAATAGAGAGTTCTCATCAGAAGAAGTACAGATGGCATATAAACATCTAAAAAGTGTTCTACATCTTTAGCCATCAGGGAAATGCAAATTAAAACTACTTTGAGATTCCATCTCACTCCTGTCAGAATGGCTTCCATCAAGAAAACAAATGACAATAAATGCTGACAAGGATGTGGAAAAGGGGGAACGCTTCTACACTGTTGGTGGGAATGTAATCTGGTCCAGCCATTGTGGAAATCAGTGTGGAGGTTCTTGAGACAGCTAAAAATAGATTTTCCATATGATCCAGCTATAGCACTCCTAGTCATATATCTGAATGACTTTTCTCACTACCTTAGAGATACTTGCACAACCATGTTTATTGCTGCTCTAGTCACAATAGCTAGGAAATGGAACCAGCCTAGATTTCCCTCAACAGATGAATGGATAATAAAGATGTGGTACATTTACACAATGGAGTTCTATTCAGCGGTAAAGAAAAATGAAATTATGAAATTTGCTGGGAAATGATTGGAGCTGGAAAGAACTATACTAAGTGAGGTAACCCAGGCCCAGAAAGCCAAATGTCACATGTTCTCTCCCATTTGTGGATCCTATCTACATATGTATAGCTGGAACCAAAAATCAGTAGCAAAGGCCTGTAAGCTAAAAAAGGCTATAAGGGAGGGAGGACTTAAGGGGATGGTATTGTATATATGTAAGTAGAAGAACAGATTACAGGGAGGGGAAAGGCCTAAGAGAGGCCAGGGGAAGAGACTGTGTAAAAGAAGGGTGCAGGGAAGGGTCAATCCAAATTCAAGATATTCTAAATAAGACATATGAAAACTTACTTTTTGAATAATGGCACATCCAGAAGCCATAGATTGTTACTCGAAAATTTTCAGTACCAGGGATGGGATATCTTTCAGTGAGTTGTTGACCAGGGAGGTCCCTGTTCCCTTCAAAACATTGCAGGCTACTGCCAAGGGCTTGGTTTCCCTTGAGAAACAGAAGGTAAGACCTTATTGCTGAGGACTTCAGCCTGAGCAGCAAAGTCACTGAGAAATCAAACTGGTGCTGAGCAGAAAACCTTCTCCCTTTAGACCAGCCAACTGAAAGCTAGAAAAAGCTGCACTACATGCAACCCTATGGGAGACAGAAGTCATCAGTGGTGAAAACAGTGGACATTGGAAGCCTCAAGTTTGGCCAGACAGGCCAAATGACCGAACGAGTGCAAAAGTGGCATGTCTGATCTGGGGGAACCCAACTGCTCTCTAATTTGACTGAAGGCCCACTCTACAAGAGGGAATACATGCCTGGTTCTGAAAAACCTAATCAAAAGTCTATGGAAGGGGAGGTCATGAGCCTTAGGAGTATAAAGCCTGCCTCTTATCTGACTAAATGTATATATTATTCCCACCAAACTGCCATGAAAGCACTACACTTAATGTTCATATTCACATATTAATGCTACTCTCACTTCTGGTTAGAGAAGCTTCTCTTTTCAGATGGTGATGACCACTGGGATGACCCAAAAGGCAACATAGTGCTAAGAAGAAGGGATGGAGGAGTGTCTAGCACTGAAACACCTCTGTCACACCCTCCAAGGCTCAGGGACCATTGCAAAAGAGGTGGTTGAAAGAATGTAAGAGCCAAAGGAAGGGTACAACTCCTTACAATGCAACTGTCCAAACAGAAATTGGCCTTGATATTCCTGACCTTGCAGTGCCTAGCAATACCTTTGCAAGACCCTCAAAATAGAAGAAAAAGATGATGACATCAAATTAAAAGAGAGAGAAATAGAGAGAGGGAGGGGTATGATGGAGAGTGGAGTTGTGAAGGGGAAAGAGGACGAGGGGAGGGAAATATGGTTTATTGTCTGTAAGTATAGAAGTTGTCAATAAAAAATAAAAATTAGAAAAAAAATAGTGAAATCACAATTTAAACAAAAACTATTTGAAAGTCAACAGACACATGTGTTGTGGTCCCCCAAGGCCAGCTCAGGAGGGACAGTAGGGTCTCTGCCGAATTGGGGTGAGCAGCGCGGAGTCACAACACAGACTCCGGGAGTTGGGTGAAAGTGGAAGCGAGATTCCACAAAACTCGTTTATTTAGCACAATGCACATAGGGTTTAAGGGGCTGCTAATCCTTGTATGGGGTGGTCCCCTTTTTGTGACCAATGACAGCCTGTCTCTGGACAGGACACCTTGTAACAGACTTCTCGCGAGCATGGGACTGTAACTGTTGTCACACCAAGCCTGCGCAGAACGCCATTTTCACAGCAGCCACTTCCTGTTTTCTTCTGCCATGCGGTCTGGCTAGGACCAGGCCTGTATTGTGCCATACACACATGTTAGGAGGAAAGATCAATAGAAACATTACCATTTACCCTGACTTAGAAGCAAGGATGAAAGCAGGTGAAAGCATAAGGTGCCTTCCCAGCACTTTGTTCAGATGATCAATTCATTGTTGTTATCCATTTTCTTTTTAAAAATATTTATTTATTAATTATTCATTTGTGAGTGTGGGCATGCACATGTGGAAGTCAGAGGACAACTTTGAAGTATCTGTGATCCACTGTCCTTGAGACAGAGTCTCTTGTCACTGCAAGGGACACCAGATCATCTTTGGATTCTCCTGGCTCCACCTCTCATTGTCATAGGCATATTGAGAACACAGCTGCATGCACCACTTTGTATTTGGTGTTATGTGGATGCTGAGGCCAACAGGCTTTATAAGCAATCCATCTTTATCCACCAATCCATCTCCCAGCCCTCATTATTCATTTTCTGAAAACCATAGACTGGAAAATTTATGAAGAATAGAGTTTTATTTTGTACCTCTAGAATAGAGAATATAGAGGCTGGAAAATGCAAGCGCATGGTGCCAACATCTGTTCAGTATCTGGTGAAGGCCTTCTTGCGGGTGGGGACCCTTTGTAGAGTCCTGAGGTGGCATAGGATATCACATGGTACAGTGGTGGCATGTCTGTTGTGAAGGAAACTAATTGCTTTCTGATTGGGTTTGAGGCCTGCTGCATGGGAGGGAAATCCTGCCTGGTACTAAAAACCTAATAAAAAGCCTATTGCAGGGCTGGAGAGATGGCTTAGCATTTAAGGAACTTGCCTGTGAAGCCTAAAGACCCAGGTTGGATTCCCCAGTACCCACATAAGCCAGATGCACAAGGTGATACATGCATCTGGAGTTCATTTGCAGTGGCTAGAGGCCCTGGCATGCCCATTCTCTTTCTCTCATTCTCTCTCAAAAAATTAAATAAAATATTTTTAAAAAGGACTATGGCAGGGGAGGTCATAAGCCCTAGGGTGGAACCTAGTACTGTTGTCTGGCTAAATGCATATATTATGCCTACCAAACTGCCCTCTAAACACTTATGTTTATGCACATCTATTAAAGCTCCTCTCAGTTAAAGAAGCTTCTCTTTTCAGATGGTGGTGATCACTTAGGAGACTCAAAACTCACCAAAGTGCTGATAGGAAATGACAGCGGAGTGTTCAGAACCAAGTGAGGCATCTCTATCACATCTTCCAGGGCTCAAGGATCATTGCAGAAAGAATGTAAGAGTCAAAAGAAGAGGAGGGGCTGGAGAGATGGCTTAGTGGCTAAGGAATTTGCCTACAAAGCCTAAGGATCCCGGTTCGATTCTCCAGGTCCCATGTAAGCCAGATGTACAAGGGGGCTGCACGTATCTGAAGTTCGTTTGCAGTGGCTAGAGGCCCTGGTGCACCCATTCTCACTCTCCCTCTCTCTGTTTTAAACAAATAAATAAAAAAATAAATAAAAAAAAAAAAGAAGAGGAGGAGTGCTTTGCAATACTGTCTTCCAGACACAAAATCGCAGTGGTAGTCATGACCTCACAGTCACTGATGCTGCCTACTTAAGACCTGCCTAATAAGAGGGAAAAAATAATGTCATCAAAGTGGAAGGCAGAATAGTTGGAGAAAAGAAGGGATTCAGAGGATGGGGAATTTAGAAGAGAGAAAAGGGAAAGTGGTCATGGGAAAGGATTAAGATCATGTTATATTGTCTATATGCATGGAAGTAGTCTATAAAGATTTTTAAAAAGAATATGGAAAGGGAAAAATCCCTACTTTTAAAATTTTTACATAACTTTAGACCTACAAAATACTTACAAAAATCCAGTCTTGTATAGTCTCAATTTGTTTTCCCTAATGCTAATACCTTATATCACCATGGTGCACTTAGCAAAATTAAGAAATTAACAATTATATAACATGGTTAACTAAATGTAGTTTAGTTAGGTTCTAATGAGATTTCCCCAAGTTTTACCAATATCTTTGTTTAGTCAGTTCCTCATTGCTGGGACAAACGTCCAACCACACACAGCTTGTGTGAGGAAAGGGGTTAATTTTAGGCTTATAGTGACCAAGGGAATTTCCATCAATGGTGGAAGAAGCTGGCTTACTCCATCATACATCCAACAGAGCAGAAAGAAAAACTAATGCCAGCAAGCACCAACCACCAGAGGTCAAATTGCTCACTTTTACACCTTTGGTCTGGAATTTAGAACTGCCTCCAAACACCCCTTAGGGCTGGATTCTGAGATCTGCCCCCCCCCCCATGACACCTCTTCCCCAGTAAGGCTCCACCCACTGGAGATTCAAAATTTAAGCCAGAGTCTATGAGGCCATATATTCAAACTACCACAGTCCTCTTTTATTCCAGCCTTACTGCACATTGCTTCGAGTTGACACAGCTCCTTAGCTTTTTCCAATCTTTCACATTTTTGATCTTTCCTTATATTTTGTGATTTTTTTCCCCCCATGGAGCCAATATTTATTGCTTCACTAAGCTACAACTTTATTTTTTATTTTATTTTATTTATATTTATTTTTATTTTTTATTGACAACTTCCTTATTTGTAGACAATAACCCATGGTAATTCCCTCCCCACCCCCACACTTTCCCCTTTGAAACTCCACTTTCCATCATATCTCTTCCCCCTCTCAATCAGTCTGTCTTTTATTTTGATGTCATGATCTTTTCCTCCTATTATGATGGTCTTGTGTAGGTAGTGTTAGGCATTGTGAGGTCATGGATATCCAGGCTATTTTGTGTCTGCAGGAGCATGTTGTAAGGAGTCCTACCCTTCCTTTGGCTCTTACATTCTTTCTGCCACCTCTTCCACAATGCCTTGGAAGATGTAATAGAGATATTCCAGTGCTGAGCACTCCTCTGTCACTTCTTCTCAGCACCATGGTGCCTTGTGAGTCATCTCAAGATCACCACCATCTGAAAAGAGAAGCTTCTCTAACCAAAAGTGAGAGTAGCATTAAAATATGGGTATGAACATTAAGAGAAGTGCTTACCAGGCAGTTTGGTGAGCATAGTATATACATTTAGCTAGACACCAGCAGACATTACACCCCTAGGGCTCATGACTATGCTTATTGTTAATTTTCAATATAAGGGATGTTTTCCCTCCCATGGAGCGGGCCTGCAGTCCAATTAGAGAGTGGTTGGTTTCTCCCATAAAAGACATGTCACTTTGCATCCATTGGCTCATTTGGCCTGGCTGGCCAAATTTAAGGCTTGCAGTATCCACAGTCTCTCTCTCTCCCATTGAACTGCATGCAGCATAGCTGTTTCCAGCTTTCTGTCAAGCTAGTCTACATGAAGGAGGTTTTCAGCTCAGCTCCAGCTTGATTTCTCAGTGACCTTGCCACCCAAGTATGTAGAGTCTTCAGCAATAGGGTCTTACCATCTATTCCTGGTGGGAAACCAAAAGCCTCGGCAATGGCCTATAATATTTTGAGGTTATCCATGACCTCCCTGGCCAACAATTCACTGGAAAGTATCCCATCCCTGGCACTGAAAATTTTCTAGTAACAATCTATGATTTCTGTATGTTCCATTATCCAAAAAAGTTGGTTTCCATATGACTTATTTATATCCTCTTAGATTTTTATTAGCCCTCCCTCCACCTTTCCTTTAATCAATCTCTTTCCCTGACCTCACTTAGGCCTTTTCACCCCCATTAATCTGGTCTTCTGCTTACATATACACAACAACATCCTAGTAAGTCCTCCCCTAATTTTGTGATCTTGACAGTTTTAAGACCAAAAGTCAGGTACGTTGTAGAGTGTCCTTCAGTGTGGGTTTATTTGAGTAGTTTGTCTGATTAGGTTTCGTCTGGTTAGTTTTGAGGTAATAGATTTGGGAGAAGAATGTGGTACCTTCAGGGTGCATCTCATCAGACTATCCACCGTGTTGGTCCTTGTGGTGGTTTGAGTCAGGTGTCCTTCAAAAGTTCATGTGTTTTGAATGCTTGACTCCCAGCTGGTGACAATATGCTACTGTGCATCTGGCTTTTTGTGGGTACTGGGGAATCAAACCCAGGCCATCAGCCTTTGCAAGCAAGTGCCTTTAACTACTGAGCCATCTCTCCAGCCTCTAGGTACAAATGTTTTAAAGACTGTCAGCTTATTAATGTGTGTGGTTTTCCCCAAATAAGGGAAAGCTGGGATGAGTACCATGACACATTATGAAGTATTCAGTAAAAAGGCTAAAATATCTTTGAGAAAAGTCTCAATATTATTTTTGCTACAGGACCTGAGAGACTCTAGGAGCACCTGGTAGTAGGCAGAGCAGGGAGCTGGTCCTATTAGCATGAGCTTCTAGTTCTTTTTTCTTTTTTCCTACTTATTTATTTATTGATGCTGGGGGCTGGAACCCAGGGTTTTGCATTAGCAAGGCAAATGCTCTACCAGTGGACTAAGTTCTCAACTCTCACTTGCCCTTCAGAAGACATCTTGTTTCCTGCTGGGCCTTTGACAGTCTGAGGACAGATGAAGAAAGCTCCTTTGTTGGAGCTACAGGTATAGTAACCTACACAGACAGGCCTGGTATGCATTTCAGAACATTCCTTTCTCAATTTTCTTAAAGTAAAACTTTTTTAAATTTTTTATTTGTTTATTTGCAAGGGGAGAGAGAAAGTGCACCAGACGCATGTGCCACCTTGGGCATCTGGCTTTATGTGGGTAGTGGGGAATCAAACCTGGACTGTAAGTCTTTGCAAGCAAGTGCCTTTAACAGCTGAGCCATCTCTCCAGCCCTGAATTTCCTTTTCCATTTGAGCAAATCTAAGGTTTTTAACCAACTTGCTCCAGAACAAATAGGACCCAGGTACTCATGATGAAGCACAACCCTGGGCTGGTCCAGACAGATCATCCTAAGACATAGATCACAGTAGCAGCTCCCTGAGAGCCTGAGGGCATTCTAGCCCCATCCCAAGGGTTTTGGATGGTGGTGAGTCAATGTCAGGAAGGCAGTGACTTCTCCATTTAGCCTTGAGTTAGTGATGATGCCTCAGGCTCCTGCTCCATGTGCAGTGAAATGACCAGTGGAAACAGGGCTGAGGAAGGAGAAAGGCAGCCTGAATTCTGCAGGGAGCCCACAGTCAGTAAATACCCAATGCTGCTGTAAGACCTGGCCATTTCTGGTGCTGCTGGAGTATAGCACTGCATAGACAACATGTAATAAACACAATCTGGAAGTACACACTTGTGCAATAGTGGCACACAGCCTGTGCAGGTAACTAACTGTTCTCTGGTTGTGCATGAGGCCTGTTCAATGGGAAAGAATTCATATCTGGTACTGGAAACCAAGTCAGAATCATATGGTCAGGAAAGTCAGACTTCAGAGAGAAGCTTCAGAGAAGCTCTCTGGAGAATAAAAGTGGGCTTGCACACCAAAAAGGCTCTCAAATAATTTTGCATATCCATTTAACCTAAGCTGTTCTTACTCTTGGTTGGAGAATCTGCTTCATTTTACAGGTGGCAGAGAAAACAAAGGAGAACCAAGATCCATCAATAAGACAAGAAGATAGCTGACTGCCCACCACTACATGTGCTACCTCTACCATATCTGCCTGGGCTCAGGAGAAATTTCAGAGGAGTGCTTGCTTCGGCAGCACATATACTAAAATTAGAACAATACAGAGGTTAGCATGGCCCTGCACAAGGATGACATGCAAGTTCATGAAGCATTCCATATGTTTACATCTCAGAAGTTCTCAATAATTTTTTAGAAAAGAAAAGAAATTGCAGAGAAACCTGAGACAAGAATACTCTCTTACTGCTGGCCTGACAACCAGCTCCAGGGTGATGGGGACAGACAAAATGATCAAGCAAAGCCCATCAAAGCAGAATCCAGAGACTACAGAGAACTCAACATTAAATCAGACTGCCACCAAGCCTGCCATGGCTCAGGGAACATTGTGGAAGAAGGGGTGAAAAGATTGTAAGAGCCACAGAATAGATAGGAATACCCTGAGGCATGGTCCCCCAATGACCCCATAGAGACTGAGTGAGGCCTTCCACAGTGAATACCATAACCCCACTGAGGAGGGCCCCCAGGAAACAGGAGAAGGGGCAAGAGGATAAAAGAGAATAACCTGCTATAATATACATAAAATAAATAAAGTCCCATGGCAGAAGAAGTAAAAGAAAAATGAAAGAACCTATACATGGAGAAATCTATAATCCAACAATAAGAATATTACTTAAGCTGGGTGTGGTGGCACACGCCTTTAATCCCAGCACTCGGGAGACAGAGGTGGGAGGATCACTGTGAGTTCACGGCCACCCTGAGACTACAGAGTGAATTCCAGGTCAGCCTGAGCTAGAGTGAGACTCTACCTTGAAAAAACAAACAAACAAACAAACAAACAAACAAACAAACAAACAAACAAAGAATAAAAGAATATGACTTAAATAACTTGGAGGAAAAGAAGTTTATAAGACTCTACATAGTTCATGTCAACTACAACTCCTGTAGGCACAGTGAGCAGTCTGTAAATGAACACATTCTTAACAGGAACTTCTTATACATCATTTCATTTAAATTCAAAAGTTATGAGAAAGCAGATAGTTAAGTTTTCCTCTTTCTACTCTTTCACCCAACCACCCAGTTCTCTCAACTCAGAGGTGGTGAGATAGTTTGTGTTTATTGGCTGACAAATATGTGGATGATGGGTGAGTTGGACTGAGCAATCCAAGAGCAAACCTCAGCACAGTGGAGGCGTGTTAATGAAGCCTCTGCTTCCATGGGCCTGTGATACGGCACCAATGCCCTTAGCTCAGAACCGAAGAACAAAAGCAGAGTGATCAGGACTCCAGGGAAACGCACTTTGGCTGAGTGGGAAGACATAACCTGCCTCCGTGAGGGTTCTGCAGGACGTCTGGAGGCTCGTGACCATGATCTCCGTATAAATGTTGGAGTATGTAGCTGGCTTGACCTGACTCTCCCAGCCAGCTGGCCCTAGTTATTATGAAATCACAGCGGACAAGAAGGACTTCTCTGGCACTGGAACAAACTACCCAGTATAAAGTAGATACTACCACTGCATTATTTTCTCCTTTCCTCTCACATGCTTTTATACCCTTTCAGCCATCAGGCAGCTTTGTTAGGTTCCAGAAATGATCCATTGCATTTTGAACAAGGACCAACAAATCTTTTTCATGAGGGCAGGTAGGAGAGATGGCAGCAATTGTTCTTTTTTTTTTTTTTTTTTTGTTTTTGTTTTTGTTTTTCGAGGTAGGGTCTCGTTCTAGCCCAGGCTGACCTGGACTTCACTATGTAGTCTCAGGGTGGCCTTGAACTCATAACAATCCTCCTACCTCTGCCTCCCAAGTGCTGGGATTAAAGGCGTGCGCCACCATGCCCAGCAGCAATTGTTCATTTTGTATGTGGTGTCTTCCATTTCTTATCTCATTTAATAATAGGTACATGGCTTTCCTCTTATATTTTTAAATCTTATTATAATGCAACATTAATATCTAATTGTGACAGGTAGCATCCAGCATTGGTTTATGAACCCCTATAATGTTTCCATATTATAATCCATGGCACTACCTTCTTTCAATAATTCACTATAATTTAAGTCATAAATGCCTGTGACTTAAGCTCTCTGGGTATCACAGCAACAAGCAAATGGCACTGGAGACTAATTTGTTATTCCTTTACATCAATTCACAGACTGACACAGCTGTCTTCCAGGGTAGTATTTTCCAAATTCAGATATTTTCATGATTCTTTCATACTTTTAAAATGGAAATTAAAGTATCATATAAAAGCTGCATTGCATATAGTTAAGGTTCAGACACTTCAACATTATTTGTAACAAAAAATAAACGTGTACTTTACTCCTTTGAAATTTCCACTTTCAATGCTTCTAAATTATTATTTTCATGTTTATCTCCAGTTGTTTTTATTTTTAAAAGAAAGCTCTGATAGTTCTACCTGATTTTTAAAGTTGTAGTACTATCTATTGATTTTCTTCTACAGGAAATTTGCATTATGTCAATATTCCTTATTCAATTTCCATACCACCCCCCGATTTTCTCGTCTTTCTCCATTTTCCCATCACAGATATTTGAGCAAAATCAATACTCCTTTGGCACTACTTTAACAATGAACATACTATTGACAGCTGAGCCATGTAATAAATTGTGATTACTTTTTGTTGGGGACAGCTACTTGGTTTAGTAGAAAATCCTTTGTAGATTCAACGACGAGTCATATAGTTTTCTAAGATTTTTATACTTATCAGTGAGTTCCAGATTTTCCCTAGTTGCATAAATCTTCTCCCAATCTTTATGCCTTTGGTATCCCAATAGTTTCATTCATGTTCTGGAAGAATCCCATGCTGAAATCTCTTACCATCTGGGTGAGGAGAGACAGATTTCTGGCTGCATGGAAAAACAGAAAGTGTCTTACTGCTGTATAGCAGACTTCCAACCTCACCACCCCAGAGGTCACTAGTGCTATAAATTCCTGGGCCTGTTTCTAGCTGCAAATTAACTTGCTTCTCAACTTCACCCCTGTGACTAAGGAGTCAGCTTTCCTAGTGTGCTTCATAAAGTACTCCACGTCCATCACAGCCTGGTTACAGCCACGACATTACTCATTTTATTTTTGCTCTTATGTGAAAATTATATACCATTGTCTTTTCTTAAAAAAAAAAAAAAAAATCCTGGGCTGGAGAGATAGATGGCTTAGCAGTTAAGGAGCTTGCCTGCAAAGCCAAAGGACCCAGGTTCAATTCCCCAGGACCCACATAAGCCAGATTCACAAGGTGGCGCATCGTCTGGAGTTCATTTGCAGCTGCTGGAGGCCCTGACACACCCATTCTCTCTCTCTCTCTCTGCTTCTTTTCACTCTCCCTCTCTTTCTCCCCCCCAAATAAATAAATTAATTAAATTAAATAAATCCTTCTGAACCCTCCCCACCCCAGTGGTTTTTTTATTTTGAAAAAAATATTTAATTTATATATTTATTTGAGAGAGAGAGAGGAAGAGGCAGAGAGAAAGAGAGAATGGACATGCCAGGGCCTCTAGCTACTGCAAACAAACTCTATGCATGTGCCTCCTTGTGCATTTGGCTTATGTGGTTCCTGGAGAATCAAACCTGGGTCCTTATGCTTTGCAGGCAAACGCTTTAACCACTAAGCCATTTCCCCAGCCTCCCGGTGTTTTTAAATTGAAATTTCTTTCAGTGTTTTTTTTTTTTTATCAGTATTATCTAAGCTATTATTTACAGATTATTTTTGGTAGTGCCTTGATTTTTATATTTTCAACTCAGTCTAATCAATAATGTTAATGAAATGTGGTTTGATCTCATGATATACTCTCAAATACAATGTGTTAAATTAAAAAAAAAACAAAAGTGGCTGCCTCTCTTGCAAATAATTTAAAAAGTAATAAAAATAAAAACTTTTTAAAATCTATTTTTTTAATTGTATTTATTTGAGAGAGAGAGAATGGGCATGCCAGGGCCTTCAGCTTCTGCAAATGCATGTGCCACCTTGTGCGTCTGGTTTACATGGGAACTGGGGAATTGAACCTTTGTCCTTTGGCTTCCCCAGCAAGCACCTTAACCACTAAGTCATCTCTCCAGCCCAAATAAAAACTTTTAAAAGGGCTAGAGAAAGCCGGGCATGGTGGCACACACCTTTAATCCCAGCACTCAGGAGGCAGAGGTGGGAGGATCACCATGAGTTCAAGGCCACCCTGAGACTACATAGTGAATTCCAGGTCAGCCTGAGCTAGAGTGAGACCCTACCTCGAAATACAAAAACAAAAACCAATAAAAAAAAAAAAGGGCTACAGAGATGGTTTAGGGGTTAAGGCACTTGCCTAGGAAGCCTAAGTGCCCAGGTTCAATTCCCTAGTACCCACATAAGCCAGATGCACAAGGTGGCCCACATGCATCTAGAGTTTATTTGCAGTGGCTGAAGACCCATTCTCACTCTCTTTCTCTCTCAAATAAATAAATAAATAATTTTTAAAAGCAACAGTGGGAGCTGGGCATATGGCGCATGACTTTAATCCCAGCACTCAGGAGGCAGAGGTAGGAGGATCACCATGAGTTCGAGGACACCCTGAGACTACATAGTGAATTCCAGGTCAGCCTGGGCTAGAGCGAGACCCTACCTCGAAAAAAAAAAACAAAAACAAAACAAAAACCAACAGTGGGATACTGGTGGTAGGTACTCTCCTTAGGGAAGCTCAATTCTGGCCCACTGGTCCAGTGCAAAAGGAAGGTCCAGGGAGGTCAAATGCTCTTGCTTTGTGCCTAGTACATGGGAAAGGTGGGCATTCTTTGGATCTTCTGGCTTTCCTGTCAGTATTTATCACAAACCAGATTGCTTGGGTCTCCAACTAAGCACTCCAGCTTAACCCCATATACCATCACCAAATTATCCACCTAAGTTTTAGACCTTGCTTCAATCTAATGGTGACAAATATGACCCACTTCCACTCCAAATAGGGAGATAGGCTGGTGGAAAAATAAAGAGGTCAGTGTTCCCTTCTACTCTGGCAAGAATGGCTGTGTGCTAAGTGAGCAAACTTTCCAGCGTGAGTTCCAGAAATCATATTCAATCCAAAGGTGAATAAGGAGGGGCACCAAGGAAGTGCATGTTCTTTTCTTTGCTATGTGCAGTAGATAAGACCTCCAAGTTACAGCCTCTTGCATACTTTGCCTAACAGAAAATCATACTGTGTGTAAATGGCAGAATCGGTTTGTAAACAAAATTTGTTCCAAATGCATCATTTAAATAGAAATGGCCCAATGCCAGCATTACTTCAAGCATCGGAATTCTCACATCATTTGTCCTCACCAACAAATTCCACAGTACCAAATTTAGCTGGGTGAGACCATCATGATGCTGAAAATACCTCCTCTGCTGCTATTTGGTATGTTTAATAAAAGAGGAACAGATGTTGAACCCCAAGAAAAGGTTAAATTTTGAAATGACAAATGCCATTATAACTGTTTAAAGCCAGAATAAAAGGCACAAATTTGAGAATGATAAAATCATTGAACTAGCACTTTGTGAGGTGAGGAGGCGAGTCAACTAACTCAAGTTGTGTTTGAAATGTCATAATGATACCTAATACTTTATATGCTAATTAAAAATAAATTAAGGTCTGGATCATGCCTGAAAAGCCGAAGGACCCAGGTTCGATTCTTGAGGTCCCACGTAAGCCAGATGCACATGGTGGCACATGTGTCTGGAGTTTGTTTGCAGTCGCTAGAGGCCCTGCCATGCCCATTCTCCCTCTCTCTCTCTTTCTCTCTCCCTCTCTCTGTATTATTCCACTTTATAGGACAAATCTTAAAAAGCACCCTTCTATTTCTTCACTCTGCTCTTTGTGCTATTGTTAAGCATTTGGTCTAATGCATGTTAATCCTACCATACATGGTGAATATTTTAAAAGAAATTATTCATGCATTTCTGTTTTTGTCACTCTTCAGTAATTTCTATAGACCTTTTACGTGTGTAGTATCTTGCCTGAAAATCCCCATTTATGTTCCTTATAATACAGCCTGCTAGTGAGGAATTCTTTAAACTTTTGTTTAAAAATTTTTAATTTTACCTTATTTTAAACATACTTTGCTAGCTATTAAAGTCCATAATTAACAGCTTTTCTTTCATGACTTTAAAAATGATGCTCCATTGTTAGGATCTGGGTACAAAGTTCCTCCAAAAGGTCCATACTTTAAAGCGTTGGCCTCCAATTAGATGATGCTCTCATTGAGAGATAATTGGATCATCAGGGTCCTGTCCTATCACTGGAATCATCTTGTATGGATTTACAATTTGATGGCACCATTGGGGAGGGGTGAGAATGGAAAAAGTGAGGTCATTTGCAAGAAGCAAGGCGTGAGGATGTGAGCTGGAATGATAGCTTCTATCAGTGGCCCCACCCTCTAGTTTCTCTCTGCTTTCTCTGCTTGGCCATCATTTAGTGAGCAGCTTTGCTTCACCACCTTCCCAGAGGCCCAAAAGCAAGGAGCCAGCCTATCATGGACTGAAATCTGAAACCTTGAGCCAAAACAAGCATTTCCCCCTTTAACTTGTTTCTCTCGGGCATCTGTCAAGGTGTGGGTGTGACAAAAGCTGGTTGCCACAATTGCTTTCTGGCCCATGCACTTTCTTACAAGCCGTCTGCTAGCATGTTGTTGTTGCTGTGTGTGTAAGGTGTCACTTTTCCTCTGGCTGCATTCATGACTTTCTTTTACTATTGGTTTTTAACAATTTCATCATGGTGTGCCTTAGTATGCTCTTCTTAGTGTTGAGTTGGAAAACTTTTGTTTATTATCTATTTATTTTACACAGGTTGTAGTTTATATCCCCTTTAGCCTGCCCACTTTCCCTGAGGGGTCTCCTCAGTGGGGTTGTTGGTGGGGGGGGGGCAGGGCAGGGCTGTGCCTCAGGATATTTCTACACGCCCTGTGGCTCTTACATTCTTCCTGCCCCCCTCTTCCACAATAGTCCCTGAGCCTTGATGGGTCTTTTAGCAGTCTGGTTTAGCGTTGAGTTCTCTGTATCCTCTGGGTTTCTGATTTGATGTGTTTTGATTAACTACAGTGTCTGTCATTGTTCCCATGGAATTGGTTGCCAGGATAGCAGTGGTAGTAATACTCATGTCACCACAAGTCATTAATGATCTGTTATTGTTTTTCAGTCTCATTTATCTTTTCTTCTATGCATTTGGTTGTTTATCTCACTCAGCATATTTTTTTAGGTAAGTCCAACAGAATGGCTATTCTTTATGCAAAAGAGCAAGTGTGTGTGTGTGTGTGAGAGAGAGAAAATTGGCATGCCAGGGCCTCCAGCCACTGCAATTGAACTCCAGACACATGTGCCCCCTTGTGTGCATGTGCAACCTTGAATGCTTGTGTCAGTTTGTGCGTCTGACTTACTTGGGACCTGGAGAGTCAAACATGGGTCCTTAGGCTTCACAGGCAAGTGCTTGAATCACTAAGCCATCTCTCCAGCCCTCATTCAGTATTTTTTATATCAAATACTCCTTTTTTTTTTTTTTTTTTTTTTTTGGCTTTTTCAAAGTAGGGTCCTGCTCTAGCTCAGGCTGACCTAGAATTCACTATGTAGTCTCAAGTGAGCCTGGAACTCTCAGCGATCCTCCTGCCTCTGCCTCCCAAGTGCTAGAATTAAAGGTGTGCACCACCACACCTGGCTAAGATACTCCATTTTTAATCTTCATGCTTTATCTGCTCCTATTCTATATCTTCAATTTATTTTCTCATTGTGTTCATGTTTTCCTTTACTTTCTTGTAGATGAAGAGCATATTTAAAATAGACATTTAATATTCTTATCTGATAATTTATGATTTCTACAATTTCTTGATCTGTTTATTGATCAGCTTTTTATCTTGGTTATGAATAATGGCTTTTTGCTTCTTTGCATGTCTGATAATTTTCACCTACGTGCCCATCATTGGGATTGTACACTGTAGGTCTCTGGATTTTGTTGTATTCTTGTGAATGTTGTTGAGCTTTATTCTGGCAAGAATTAAGTTTCTTGGATCCTTTCAAGGCTTGCTAGTGAGTTTTGTTAAAGTGAGTCCAGAGCATGAGACCCACGCAGTGGTGGACATATTCCTATTCTGAGTTCTGTATGATCCTCGGGAGACCCTTTCTCCTCACACAGCTTTGTTTGTGTGGACACAGGTCAGTACTCAGCCAAAGCTTCACAGTGACTCCTTGCAGGCCTCTCTCTCCCTTCATCCTCCCTCTCTTCCCCCCTCTCTCTTCCCCCTTGCCTCTTCTCTCTCCTCATCTCCCCTTCTGAACACTGACCCCTTCTGTACGCTGACCCATAAGTTCTCGTAGCTTGGACCTTCGTTGCTGGATCTCTAGCTCCTCATCTCAGTGAGACCACAGAGCTTTGTTTCAGCCTCTCTCTACTGGAGTCTGAAAACTTCCTTCAGGCAGCAAACTGGGACAGTTATGGAGCTCCCCTTCTTTCACCTTTCATCATACATCTGTTGTGTAATAACTGAGAACTCTTGTTTCATGCATTTTGTCCAGACTTTAGCTAGTAAAGATAGAAATCAAATCCATTCTTTGTTTCTCCATCCTGGCTAGAAGCAGAAGTATTTTCATTCCCTACATGAATGTTTATGGTTAGGCTTTTTGCCACCAATTAATGTGTCATTATACCTACCTTTGTGTACTTTAGGGATGATATTTAATCTTTCCTGCCCTCTTTGTATATCTCTCTTTAAAATCATAAGCATGGGGTTGGAAATGTAGCTTAGTGGTTGAGTGCTTGCCTAGCATCTTCAGGCCCTTGGCTCATACCCAGTATCATAGACACACACACACACACACAAAATCACATACTAACCCATGAAATAGCCACAGGAAATATGTGATATTGTATAAAAGCTAAATTTAGAGCTGGTGATATAGCTTAGTACTTAAGGTGCTTGCCTGTGAAGCCAAAGGACCCAGGTCCAATTCTCCAGGACCCACATAAGCCAGAAGCACAAGGTAGCACATGTGTCTGGAGTTCACTTGTGGTGGCTAGAGGCCCTGGCGTGCCCATTCTCTCTCTCTCTCTCTCTCTCCCTCCCTCCCTCTTTGTCTGTGTCTCTCTCAAATAAATAAATAAAAATATTATAAATAAAAAAATATTTTTTAAAAAATCTAAATTTGTATGCAAGATAAGCATGGTAAGAATGGTCTGCTCGGGATCTCTTCCCTTGTTTGGAGACAATGTGGTTTGGGAGAGATTGACAAAAGTTTTAACTCAAAAATGGGACCCATGTTTGGGTTAGGTATTTAGGAGAGGGAGGATTTCCCTGAAATAGAGAGTGTAAGAACGAAGGCAACTTAGGACATGAGAAGACAGAGGACTGCCAAGTATTGCCATGATGACAACATTTGACCTTGTAGATGCCACATCCAGGTTTGCTTGTAGATTTCCCAAGAGCCTGTACTTTTCCACTTTCATCCAAATAAGGTTTCTGTCACCAGTGGGTCTAGACAAGCTCTTAACTTTGAAAACTCATGTGCAGGTGAAATAGAAGGGAAATAGTGAAGCACATGTCAGGAAAACTGGGGGCTTGGAGCAGTGCCCATCTATAAGGAGAAAGCAAGTGGGAGCAAGGCACCAGGCACAGCCTAAGCCTGAAACATTAGAGGCTAGACAGCCCTGGCCTATGGACCCGTACCATTTCTAGGTGTTGTCTGATGCACCTCAATAGGGGCTGAGAAAATGGCTGAGCTACTTCATACTGAACGGAACTCCAAATCTTCCTTTCTGTGCCCTTGTGGCATGACTCCCCACATTCCCAAATGCGATGGCTTAGGCAGAGTGGTAGTTTCATATCTCATAGCGGTTCTGTCTCTATGGAAGTTTCACTTGGTTTTTTCCTATTTGTCAGTTCTACCATGGGTAATGACAGGATGACAAGCAGATGTGTATGGAGCTGGTTAGAAAGGGGCACACCCCACAGCACCTCAATGCTGATGGGCTTATTAAGAAAAAGTCTAGCAGCTTTCACTGACTTAGCCCTCCTGATTGTCCTTCAGTAGAGAGGCAGGTTGCTAGTAAGGTACCTTTTGGATGATTTCGAGAAAGATCTTCAGGTGAGGCAGAAGTATCAAGGGTTTCCTGCTTCTGATGACTCCCAAAGGGTTTCAACAATACTATAGAAAGAAAAAAAAAAACACCCTTTGTTTTGTAAAACACTCCTGGATGCCCACAAGAGGGCTAAGAGACACAGTGCATTGTTGTACAGCCAACACCACCATGTATGCAGGGATCATAAATCTGTCTTTTTTTGACTAGCTTATTTCATTTAGAACATTTATCCCTGAGGTTCAACCATGTCATAGCATGAAACAGAATTGCCTTCCTTTACAAACTTCAGACTATTCCATTGGATATTTAGTCCATATTTTTATTTTTCCATTCATCCAACCTTGACCCTAAGCCATGTTTGAACAACTTTTAGAGTTACAAAATCCTTCCTTGGAGCCAAAGAGAGGGCTCAGTAGGCAAAGTGCTTACCACACAGGTATGAGGACCTGAGTTCAGATCCCCAGCACTCACAGAAAAGCCAGGCATGGTGGCTGTAGCAGACAGCTTCAGGTTCGCTGAGATGAACTTCCAGACCAGGCACAGTTATGGAGGAAGGAATATTTATTGAAGTTTAAAGATCCAGGGGAAGTTCCATAATGATAGAAGAAGCTGGATTGCTTTCACAGGATCAAACACAGAGAGCAAAGCCATAAGCCAAGAGCCAAAAGCCACACAGCAACAGCCCACCTCAGGAACTCCAGCTAGGCACACTTTGCATATCTTTAGATTGCAATCTCAAACCCACCACCACACCTTAAGATCTGTCCAGTGACATTGACTCCAGCCAGGTGGCTGCAGATGCAATCTACAAACTAATAAAATACTGAATATATTGGGGGCCATCTATTCAAACTACCACATTCTGCCCTTGGCCCCCAATACATTTATAACTACCACACATTGTAACTTGTATTCAGTCAAGTTTCAAAGGTCCCCATGGTCTTGACCAACTTAAGATAGTGAGTCCTGTAAAAGCAAACAAGTTAAATACTTTCAACATATAAAGGCACAGAGTAAACATTTTCAACTGGTACAAGGCATAGCAAGGAGAGACTAAAATAATGCAAATTCAACCACCATCAGCAGTCATCATACTTCTGCAATTCAAGTTCAATATAACCAGAGACTGATAATCTCCAGGTTTTCCAGTTTCATCTCTCCAGCTGGGCAGAGTAGCCAGGGAACACTTCCATCTCAGGCCAACACTGCACTCCATGGTAGCCCTTACACAGTCCTGGTATATCCAAAACATCTTCAGGTCTCCATGAAAACCACAGTTGATCTTCCAAAGGCTCTTCAGCCTATCAGGGCATCATACCCTGCCTCATGCTGCATCTCAGCAGTGGCTCCTGGAACTGTGTGTAATTCATGACCACTCCATGCATTTTTCATGCTTCCAAAACTAAATACCAGGTGTGCAGGACACAGTCATATTCTTAATTCAGGGATATGAAATAAATTGCTACCTTGAAAAGTAGGTTCCTTCTCCAGTCAACTCTTTCCAAAAGAGTTTGTATTTCTATCATAGTCTTTCCTCAGGCATCTTCTCCATTGTTTTAATGTAAAGCAGTTGGGCCATCTTCCTTAAGATTGCTAATGTGTTTTACAATAGCAGCTCCAGCAACCTAAAACCAGTCTCAGTGCTTCTAATTTTAACTTGTTTGAGGTTTTACAACTTAAAATCTTAAATCTCTCAGTCTGATATCTTTAGCCAAGCACATCAGTCCATTACAATTTAACCATGATCAAACTCTCTGGGCCTGAGCAGCAGAATGTAGCCATCCCTTATGCCAGTAGCCCAGTTCCAACAAAGTCCTTTGCAGTCTTTCCTTCCCCTTAGAAAGCTCATAAGTCAAGCCTTGAAATTCAATACTGTCTGCATTTAGTAGCCTCAAAGTCTCATCAGAATAGCCCATAATACTTGGCTTACTACTCCAGAAGGCGTCTTCAGTTGCAAGCACCGTTTATGTCGGTTCCTCCAAAACAAAGGTTCCAAAAAATGAACATCCACATGGTTAGTTTCATCTCAGCCCACTCCTGGTACCACCTTCTGTAGAAGACAGCTTCAGGTTTACTGAGATGAACTTCCAGACCAGGCAGTTATGGAGGAAGGGATATTTATTGAAGCTTACAGATCTAGGGGATGTTCCATAATGGCAGAAGAAGTTGGCTTGCTTTCATAGGACCAAACATGGGCGGCAAAGCCACAAGCCAAAAGCCACACAGCACAGCCCATTTCAAGATCTCCAGCTAGGCATACTTTGCATATATTTAGATTGAAATTTCAAACCCACCACCACACCTTAAGATCTGCCCAGTGACATTGTCTCCAGCCAGGTGGCTGCAGATGCAAACTGCAAATTCATAAAGCACTGAATATATTGGGGGTCATCTATTCAAACTACCACAGTGGCACAAGCCTGTAATCCCAGCACTGGGGAGACAAAGATGACAACCCCCTGGGGCTCACCCTCTGGTTACCTAGCAGAGTAGGTGAGCTCTATGCTCATGAGATCCTGTGTCAAAAACTAAGATGGACAATGACGGAGGAAGACACTTGTTGATCTCTGACTTCCCCATGCTATGTACACATGTGCACATCCAGTCCCCCCCACACACACACCACAAATGTGCATACAAAGAAAGAGAAGAGGAGAAGGAAAAGAAAATCTTTCTTTATTTTCAACCCAAATCTGGGTTTTCTGAAACAGATTCTACTTCTGCTCTTCAAAATTTAACAAAAGCCTAATGGGTTTTCTGGGTGTCAATACTGCACTTCTTATACAGCTTGTCCAGCTGTTCCCAGGACTTTCCTTCTCTGTACTATGAAATGAGGCCGCGGGGCTAATTCAGATTGCATCTACGTCCACTCACTCTGTGTGAGCAGTTCTGGACTGCGTGAGAGTCACCCTCTTCTCAGCCCCACCCCCAGAGCGGGCAGCACTGGCTGCCACACACCCCACAGCACAACAGACTCCTATCTGCCAGCCCCTCTGGCCAGTGCTACCAAAGCTAGGTCGCACATCAGCTCCTGGCCACAAGAAATGTTTGTGAAAGATCTCCCAAATACACAATCTTGCTCTGGCAAGTCACCCCCAAGAACATAGTGAGGATGAACATAGGGGAAAAAGCCAGAAAGAGAGGTGGGATTGGTCCTCAGCCAGCCAGCATGAGGGCTTGGTTTGAGTACTGGGTGGGGCGGCAGTGGGGGCAGCATCTTGCAGCAAGTGCCCCCCCCCCCCAGAGGAGAAAGAGGCAGATGGAGTTGCTTCTCATGCCTGCCGGCCCCGAGGAATGGGCCCAGTGACACTGCAGGCCATTCTCCTCGCTGATATCTGTGAGTCAAGGCGCCGAGTTGACCAAGTGGGTCAGATAAAAGACTGCAAAACCTTTGTCTGGATCGGCCAGAGAGGATGCCGCCAACATTCCTAGGTGTGTTTGCAATGGTTGAGAGGAGAGAGGCCAGTGAGAGATGCTGGCACAGTGAGACACCAGAAGTTTCTTCCTACACAGAGGGACTTGGGATTAAATCCCTTCCTACCCAGTAGTGCACACACTGTCACACAGCAGAGTAAAACGTGCACTTAAAACTCCAAGTGGCTTTTAACATGGAATTGTCTTGATTACAACAGAATTTTTCTGCTTTTCCAGAACTTAGTAATCCATCAGCTGATAAAATTTCCTGGTACATACTTTGAAAGGGTCTATAAAATTCAACTCATTTATTACATATACATTATTCCTTTAAAAAATTTTATTTTATTTTATTTATTTGAGAGGAGTGTATAGAAAGAGGCAGACAGAGACAGAGAGAGAATGGGCACAACAGGGCCTCTAGCCACTGCAAACAAACTCCAGATGCATGCACCACTTTGTGCATTTGGCTTGCGTGGGTACTGGAGAGTCAAACCTGGGTCCTTTGGCTTCTCAGGTAAGCACGCTAACCACTAAGCCATCTCTCCAGCCCTATATATACATTATTCTTCCAAATTACACATTATCACTCCCAAATCATTAAAAATTACATGTGAGAAAGATCTATACAATTATTGCAGCAAGGTATTGCAGAAGAAGACAAGTACCAAAATGGGTTGAAGGAAGAAACCAACTTTACTCAAAAACAAACTAGTGAAGCTGAGCTCTGAGCTTGTACAATAAATAAGAAAGGAAAGATGAACATAAGGGCTCTCAGGCCCCCTCAGGTCCTTAAGGAGTGTGAGGTTCTCCAGAGATGTCACGGGCAACATTCCCACTAGGGATTAGTTATAAAAACAGGATTTGAGGGCTGGAAGGATTGCTTAGTGGTTAAGGCATTTGCCTGGAAAGCCAAGGGATCCAGGTTCGCTTCCCCAGGACCTACAGTAGCCAGATGCACAAGGGGGCGCACACATCTGGAGTTCATTTGCAATGGCTGGAGACCCTGGCACACCCATTCTCTCTCTCTCTCTCCCCCTTCTCTCTGCCAAATAAATAAATAAGTAACAGGATTTGGACATAACTTTTAAAGAATTAATTTACTATGCAAGACCAAGCTCCATGTATGTGTCTGTATACATATGGAGGCACATATCTATCTGTCTACCCAATAGTCTCTTTTTGCATATACATTTCAGAGACGTAAGGCAAAATGGCTGAGAATATTAGCAAGACCTTGTCTGTTTCTATTTGGAGGAATGCTGACAGTCACAGGGAAGAACTGGGCTCCTGTGGGAAGGGTGGGAGAAGGCAACCCACCATCCCCAGGACTTCTGTATACTTACCCACGTTGCTATAAGACCTGGATGATCCTACCCAAGGCTACTTGTTTCACTATTTGGGGGCTTTGCTTCTTGTGGAACAGGGGGCTATCATTCCTGCTACCACAAGGCCAGGATCTGGGTGCCTAGGGAGAGCTCCTTAGCACCCAGGTATACTGTTCCAGAAACTTTCTGCCGAACTCATCCATGGGCCAAGACTGGCATATGACTGGGCACCTGCTCAGCTTGCATTTGGACTCCAGTCCCTGTTGGCCCTGGAACTCTGCCCCAAACCACAGCTGCCTGGCATCAGGCCTGATCATCTGCCTCTTCCTTGCCAGAATACTCTCTCTTTCCCTGGAGGGCTGGAACTTTTCACCTTACCCTCCCTGAGCTGCTACAAGGAGTCCTGCTTCCACCCTGATGGCACAGACTGGCCCTATCTCTACGGAACCACCTGAGTGTCATAAATTCCCCCCTTACCAGAAGCTTCTACCTCTACCTCTCTGATTAAACTTCCTGCACGTTTAGATCCAAGTTCACCAAACCCTGGAGTGATCATGATGTAGATTGCAAGGTGTCCTCTTTAGAAGTCAGCTTGAGTTGATCCTGGGCCCTCCCTGTCCCCACGAGCCCACTCTCATGAAAGATGATGAAAGCACTTAGAGTTCGCTCCTCTTCTGGAAGATGCCATGTGAAGGAGATGTCCAAGCACCTCATTAAAGAAAAGCATTCTATAGGTCAGGACTGCGGAGCGGCTGCTCTTCTACTGCACAAGCAAAATCAGGAGGGATTCCAAAGGGCCAAAGTTTGCCACCTGAAACTGCACATGAAACTGCAGAAAAACAGGGTATATACCCTGTGGCACCCCCACACACACCCCGGAGAGAAAGACAGGGAAAAGGTCATCTTTAGTCCAACCAGTAAGGTAGAGAATGCCTGAGAAAAACCTAAAGTGTTCTTTGGCCCTGAAAGGCATCCTGGAAGAGGGGAACACTTTGGAATCAGTTCTGGATAATTCCAGGCTTGGGTCTTTGAAATAGTGATGTTGTATCAGGTAATTATGTCCCTGGGAAGCAGAGTTTCCAGGTACTCCAGCAATGGGCATGGCTGGTCAGAGGGAATTGTGTTATATTCATAAATAGCAAGCCACGCAGCTTGAGAAGCCTCCAAATAGAGCAGTAACAAATGCAACTACATAAAATGATTTAGACTTGCTAGAAAGCTAAACAACATAGAAAGAACTCCCCATTATCCCAGACAAATAAGACCAGTGACGCAGGACTTCTGATCTGTCTCCTTGACATAAAGTCCTAACCTGCAGTTAGGTTTGGCAATTTAAGATGAAAAATCCTCAAATCAGCCCTTCCTGCCCCCTTTTCTGTGGGGCTATAGAAACTCAGGCACAACCTGTGATTGGCTGAGGTTCCAAAGGTATTGGTGTGGCAAGCAGTACTGGGCTGGGGACGGGCACAGCCTGAAGCCCATCACCCACAGTGTGAATTAGAGGCTTGCTACTGGGAAGCCATAGAGACGAGGGCCTGCAGCGTGTGGACAGACATCACAGGAGAGGCATGCCCAGGAAGGGGTAAAAGGAACAAGGTCATTATTACATAGCAAAAATGGTTTTATAGTAAGTTTTGCTAATTGTTATAGTCTATTCCTGCTACTGCAATTAAATACTTTAGACTCAGTGATATAAACAACATAAATTTACGTGACAGCTCTGGATGGGAAGCCCAAGGGCAAGGCACCATTTTGTGTTTGGCGATGGTTCACTTCCCAGTTCATGGGTCACCTCTTCCTGGGTTCTGTCTCTCTTTGCTTGCATGCACATGTGTGTACAGTGTGCATCCATATGTATGTGTATGTGGGAGGGGTGCATGTGCATGTGTGAACAGTGTGCATCCAAAGGTATGTTTATGTGTGTGGGTGCATGTATGTACAGTGTGCACCCATATGTAGGTTTATATGTGGAGGTGCATGTGTGTAGAGTATGCATGCATACACACGTTTATATGTATGCATGCATGTGATGAGAGAGAGGACCTCTTGCTGCTGCAGATGAACTCAAGAAACACATACCACTTTGTGTATCTGGCTTTATGTGAGTACTGGGGAGAAATAGGTGAAGTCCCACTGCAGGACTGCTTCTCAAGGAGTGATCCCTGGGCTCCTCCCTACATCACTCAGCTTGCCACAGAGTTCCAGACAGCCCTCTGAACTATTATTGAGCCAGAATCTCTGAGGACAGGGCCCAGGAATCTGTAGTTTATAAGTTTATAAATACAATAATTTGGAAGACTATTAGTCCATGGGGTAAAGGAGCAAATTGTTAACATCCCAACATTAATCTTTTAGCCAGGTACTGAAAAGCACATTGAATTTGGAACCAAGTACTTGGTTTAAAATTATATTACTTAGCTGTTCACTTAATCTCTTATTGGTTTTAGTTTTCTTGGTTGCAAAATGGAAATTCTGCCCAGTTTGAAACAGTAATTGACAAATGTCTTTGCACTGTAAACTCTAAAGGATTCGTGTACTCCTGTGTGAGGAAGTGTACATGTATGTCTGTATGTGTATGCATATGCGTGCATATTTGTGGATGTTAGAGACCAACATCAGGAGTCTTCCTCAATCACTCTAACCCTTATTTTTTGAAACAGGGTCTTGCACTAACCTAGAATTGGCCAATTCGTCTAGACTAGTTGTCCAGCAAGGCCAGCGATCCTCTTGGCTCTGCCTCCCAAGCAGACATGCATCACCACAGCTCACATTTTTACATGCTTGCTAGGAATCCATATAGGTCTTCATGCTTGTGTGGCATGTGCTTTATCCACTGAGTCATCTCCCCAGCCTCTAAAGTTTATTTGTTTGTTTGCTGTTTTCAAGGTAGGGTCTCACTCTAGCCCAGGTTGACCTGAAACTCACTCTGCAGTCCTAGGCTGACCTCAAACTCATAGTGATCCTCCTACCTCTGCCTCCTAAGTGCTGGGATTAAAAGTGTGCACCACTTTTAATCCACCACTGGCTCTAAAGTTTTTTTGTTTGTTTGTTTGTTTGTTTATGAGAGAGAGAGAGAGAATGGGCATGCCAGGCTTTTAGCCACTGCAAATGACCTCCAGATGCTGAACCACCTTGTGCATATGGCTTATATGGGTATACTGAGGAATTGAACCTGGGTCCTCAGGCTTCTCAGGCAAGTGCCTTAACTGCTGAGCCATCCCTCCAGCTCTAAAGATTTTTTTTTAATTTTTATTATTATTATTTTTTTATTTATTTTTGGAGAGAGAGACACAGAGAGACAGACAGAGAGGGAGAGGGAGACAGAAATGGGCATGCCAGCAGTCTCTCATCTGGTGTGAACGAAATCCAGATGCATGCGCCTCCTTGTGGTCAAGTGCGGCATTGCGCCCTTGCCTCACTTTGCATCTGGCTAAACGTGGGACCTGGAGATTGGAACCACTGGACATTGGAACCAGCATTCTTAGGCTTAGCAGGCAGGCGCCTTAGCCGTTAAGCCATCTCTCCAGCCCTAAAGATTTTTTATTTATTTATTTATTTTTTGGTTTTTCGAGGTAGGGTCTCACTCTGGCCCAGGCTGACCTGGAATTAACTACATGTCTCAGGGTGGCTACTGCAGCACTCCGATCCTCCTACCTCTGCCTTGCGAGTGCTGGGATTAAAGGCGTGCGCCACCACGCCCGGCCTAAAGATTTTTTAATGTTTACTATTATTTTGATCAATTTTCCTAACGCCAAAAGTTTCCAACCTTAATGTCTGTCAGCTGCTGACATGTCTTACCTGTACTACTGCAGCACTCCTGAAAGCCACCTCTTCCTCACCATACTGTGTCCTGTACAGCTTCCTTACTTACAGCCTTAGAAACTTCCCCATTGACCTTAGAATACAGTTAAAATCCTGAATAAAGGTATTTTTTATCATTACCAAGACCTGACTGAGTGAGAGCAGGTTTTAGACACAGTCATGATTACAGAGCAGGCCAGGGGACAGTCCCATACAGAAAAGAGAAAGGCATAATATGAAAAATGATGTAATCATCTGTATAGGGAGTCTACATGTTCTTTTAAAGGCATGAAAATAGAAGGGGACTATGTAGGAAGAGGAAGTGGATCAACAAAAGAGAAGGAGGGAGAAGAAGGGTAATGTGGGAGTAAATGTAATCAAAGTACATTATAAACATGTGTGAAAATCCCATAATGAAACCCATTTTTTGTACAATCATTATATGCTTAATAAAAAATGTCCAATAGAACCAACTTTTTGTTTCATTGATTTTTTTGATTGTTTTTTTGGTTTCTATTTCATTAATTTCTGCCCTAACCTTTATTATTTCTTCCCGTCTACTGATTTTTGGTTTGTCTTGTTCCTCTCTTTCCAAGGCCTTAAGGTGGAGCATTAAATTGTTTAGTTGTGAACTCTCTGATTTCTTAATATAAGCACTTAAAAAGCCTTCATTGTGTCCCATAGGTTTTGGTATGTTGTATTCTCATCATCATTTGATTCTATGAATTTCTTGATTTCCTTTTTAATTTCTTCAATGACCCATACATCATTCAATAATGTACTGTTTAGTCTCCATGAATTTCTGTATGCTCTGTAGTTTTTCTTGTTGTTGATTTGCAGTTTAATCCCGTTGTGGTCAGATAGCATACAAGGGATTATTTCAATTTTCCTGTATTTGTTAAGAAACTGGCCTCGATATCCATGACCTTGCAGTGCCTAGCAATACCTTTGCAAAACCCTCAAAATAGAAGAAAAAGATGATGACATCAAATTAAAAGAGAGACTAATGGAGAGAGGAAGGGGATATGATAGAGACTTGAGTTCTAAAGGGGAATGGGGGGAGGGAAGGGAAATATCACGTGGGTTTTTCTTTGTATGTGAGTATAAAAGTCAATAAAAAACAAACAAACAACAAAAAAAAATGTCCAATAGATATAGGGCTATGTGGATCAAAAGGAAATACTAAAATTTTCAGTGTTTTATTTTATCTTTGCATATGTGAATGTGGTGGCATGCATGTGCTTATATATGTGTTTGTGTGTTTGTATACATGTGCATGCACATGTGTGTAGGTGCCCATGCACATGTGAGCACGTGCATATGGAAGGTAGAGGTCAAGATGGTATCTTCCTAAATTACTCTCTGCCTTTTCTATTGAGACAAGGTCTCTCATTGAACCCGGAGTTCACCAATTCAGCTAGTCTAGTTAGCCAGATTGCCCCAGGGTTCTGCCTGTCTCTGCCTCCTGAGAGTTGGGATTACAGGTGCACACAATCACCCAGCACTTCCATGGGTGCTGGGACCCGAATTGAAGTCCCCATGCTTACACGGTAGATGCTTCCCTTACTCTCGCCTCATCATAGTACTTGAATACATGAATACAAATTGAAAGGCTAAGAGTTTTTTAATATACAAAGATACTTGTTGGTAGACATTTTTATTGATAGAAATATCATTATTAAGTAAACATCAACATTTATTCACATGTCCAGTTCCTCCACTACTGTCTCTTTCTATTCAAGATGGAGAGCCCAGCTTGCACCATTCTTCTGGTCTCCCTAGAACCCCCTCAGACCTTCCTTGTGTTTGATGACCTTGGAGAATTTGGAGGCATGCTACGCACATGTTTGTAAGAAAATCCCCAGTTGGCTATGGGTGGATGCTTTCTTGTGACCAGGCTGGATCAGAGTCCTGGGAGGCAAAGCACAGAGGCGAAGCACTGGCTTTTGACGAGGGAGATAAAAGTTCTGGGAGGCAGACAACAGGGGTAAGGCCCTTCACATGGGATATTTGTTATGAACATAGCTTTTTACTGCTGTTGTCAACCTTGGTCACCTTGCCAAGGTGACATTTGTAAGACTTCTCCATCATAAAGTTTCTGTTGCCATCTTTTCTCTGCTGTACTTTTTGGAAGCAAGTCAGTAAGCGTGGCTTCCCATGCTCAAAGTAGGCAAGGGTAAGGAAGTCAGGTGGTTAAACCCCACTCCTGCAGAGGAGGGCATCTGTGTAAATTATTTTTACCTGTTCAGTAGGGAAGTCTAACCTCTTATCCCATATACCTATAGTCGTCTTTGCACTAAGTCCAGTCTTCCCTCCATGCTGGACATTAATCCCAGCATCTGATACTTCCTGTTCCGGTTTCTTTGCTCTTCAGTGTCTTCATTATCACACACATTGGCATCCTCACACTCACCATTTGGCTCTCCGTGCATGAGGTATTGTTCTAAATGCTATATGTGTGTCAGTTCCCTTCATCTTCACAACCACTGTGGGGTGATTAAAGATGAGAAAACCATGAACCAGGAGTTAGAGTCCTTTTATTCTTCCCCTACATGTAAATCCTGGGTACCCACACTCACCACGTGGCCTCAAAGATTATTCATACACCAAGGTCTCAGGCTTTAATATAAACGCCACAAATCCAAAAAGTATCCACAGCTAGTGAGGTCTTCAATATATTCTTAGCACCTCATCCAGGACTGTGGAGAATGTTGGTTTAAAGACTGCATGAATCCCGCCTAGAACATCAGCTAACCCAGGATCCGATTTCCATGCCCCCTGAGTGCTTCATACTCAAACATTCAGACCACATGCCTTGCTCTCTGACTTTTCTCTGCCCCATAGGTTCTTTCTTTGCTCTTTCCTTTCCCTGTGTGGGCCATCACACTGTTGCTTCTTTGTACCCACCACAGACAGTCAGCCTGTTCTCAAGTCTCAACTCTCCAAGCGTCTCAACATTCCATTGCTTTCTGTCCATTCCTGCCCTAATCCCAGAGTCCATCAATGAAAGCCCCTGGAATGGATTTCCTGGGTTTAAACTCTGCTCCTCACTAGCTGTGGGACCTTGGACAAGAAACTTAAATGTGTTTCCGGCTCTTTGTTTTTGTTACTTAGGAACTTGGGTAATTGAAAGTGGTAGAAACAACTGGAAAGAATTTCAAAAAAGAAAAACGTCTGTGGGCTGGAGGGATGGCTTAGCGGTTAAGGTGCTTGCCTGCAAAGCCAAAAGACCTAGGATCAATTCCCCAGGACCCACATAAGCCAGATGCAAAGGGTGGCACATGTGTCTGCAGTTTGTCTGCAGCAGCTGGAGGCCTTGGCATGCCCATTCTCTCTCCCAATCTCTCTCTCTACCTCTCTCTGTCAAATAAATAAATTAAAATACTTTTTAAAAATGGCCAGGCATAGTGGCACACGCCTTTAATCTCAACACTAAGGAGCCAGAGATAGGAGGATCACCATGAGTTGAAGCCACTCTGAGACTACATAGTAAATTCCAGGTCAGCCTGGGCTAGAGTGATACCCTACCTCAAAAAACTAAAAAAAAAAAAAAAAAAGAAAGAAAGAAAGAAAGAAGAAAAGAGAGAGAGACAGAAAGAAAGAGACAGAGAGGGAGAGGGAGAAAAATAAGGAAAAAGAAAGAAAGAGAGAAAGGAAGGAAGGATGAAAGGAAAGGAAAAGAAGGAAGGAAGGAAAGAAGGAAGGAAGGAAGGGAGGGAGGGAGGGGAGGAAAAGTGGGCTGGGCATCTCATGCCTTTAATCTCAGCAGTTGGGAAGAAGAGGTAGGAGGATCACCATGAGTTCGAGGCCACCCTGAGACTACATAGTGAATTCCAGTCAGCCTGGGCTTGAGTGAGACCCTACCTCGAAAAGCAAACAAACAAATAAAATAAAACTCCAACCCCCCCACCCACCCCCCAAAAAAGAAGAAAAAATGGAAATTTTGGCTCATCTAATGAAGTCAGTGTATCCAGTTAGATCTAGGAACCCATCATGAGGCTTTTCTCTTTTCTCCCCCCACCGCCCCGTCTCTCTTCTGGCTGATTTTCTCTATATGGGGTCTTCCCTCACAATGGACATATGGCTATCAGAACACCAGTCTTACATATTATCTTCTCAAGAGCCCCAAAGAAAGAAGAAATTTTCCCACTCTTTTTTTCCCCCTGGGGAAAAAACTCAGGAATATTTGGTGTGGATTGGTCAGGACCTAGTACCTGGCTTTTGGACGCAGAGAAGGATTCAATCTCATGCAATAACATGGAACAAGTACCGGATAAGAGAGGTGTGTTGATCAACAAAGCCTAGAAGGTTCTTTCTAGGAAAAGAAGTCCTACAGGAAGAATATTCATGTTCATGTTTCCCTCTGTTCCGTCTAACAGCTCATTCAGCCACTTACCCATAAATCTGTAATGTTGTTGGAAAGAGTGTCCTAAAGTACAGGTTAGTTATCATCAAGTATGCGCTTCCGAGAGAAAGGACCAACTCTTGTTTAGCATTAGGTCCAAAACACATGTCCAGTGTCTGGCACAAGGTGAAATCTTGGAAATCTGTGTAATGAGTAACAAACGCCACTCGAGCCTCAGCAGCAAGAGGAGGTGCCAGGGCCTATGTGATGACTCACACTGCAGACGGGAATGGAGCCAGGTGGAAGCACGGGATGAATCCAGTGGATGCTCTGAAGTGGGCCAAGCGGGGGTGGAATTGAGGCTAGGCCTTGAAGGAAAAGATGCTGGATGATATCAGGGTATCCCAGCTCAATCAATACGTGAGGTAGGGGAAGGCCGACAACCAGCAAAAAGAGAAAAAGGCAGTCCTTGAAGGCAAGTGCTCAAAGGAACTCAGGTGTTGTGTATACCCAGCTGAGAAAGCAGATCTGAAGGCTAGCTCATACCCTCCCTCCTCTGTGCCCTTGCTCAGGCTGGTTCCTGTGGACAGATGCCGGACATACCCTCACTATCTTTTTGGTTCCAACACTGGTGTCACCGCCTCCAGGGGTTGCCCTTGATCTTGCTATTCTCTTCAGTTGCTGCTTCTATAAGTGGGTATCATGTCTGGTGTTCTCCTGTTTGCATACTGCTTGTCTCTTCGCCAGTGGGGATATAAGCTCCCTGAGAGCAAGGTTTTCACCATGTCACCCACTCAGTCCTGATGTAAATCTTGTTCTAAGAGATGGGACTGTAGCTCAGTGTTGGACCACTTGTCTAGCATGTACAAGGCCTGGGTTTGATCCCCAGTGCTACAGAAAAACAAAGTAATTCTTATTTTCATTATAAATCGATGAAACCAAGGCCTAATTTACTTCACCTTCAAAATTCAGGCGATATTGACTGAGCTTTAATTATCTTGAAGCATTCGTTAGTTTCAGTGCTAGATAAAGTTGTGAAATATAGCCCAGGCCCCTTAGGAAACAGGTCACTGCTCAAGTTTAACCGTGGTGATGTGCCAGCAGAAGGGAGCAAGCTCACGATGGACACCTCGGTAAGGAGGAGCCAAACGGAGAAAAAGATGAAGGTGGAGCAAGATCATGCTAATGACTGAAACACAAAATTCATGGCAAAGGCATGTCGCTTGGTTTGGTTGGGTCGGGTTGGGGTTTTTAGCCTGTTGAAATCATGTCAAGTTCTGTGTCACAGTTAATGTCAATAATCTGGCTGGAAAAGATCATTTATCAAGATAAACTACATATTTGAGCTCAGTGTCGCTACCAATAATTGTTTTTTGTCTTTTTAGAAACAAAATATGTAGAAATTCAAGAACTGTGTATGGATGCCTATCTGTGTGGCTCCTAAGCTCAGCCACTGCCATGCTGTGAGCAGCTACACAAGACGCTCTGTCCCCACTTCCCCCATAGAAAATATGAGGACACTCACCTCTTCACTGCTCTGCCTGTCCTCTGAATTTGCTTTAAAAACAAAACAAAACAATGCTGTCTTTCAATCATGAAAAAAAAATTTCACCATTTGGCCTTTCCTCTGGACCTTAAATTTAAACTGTTGACATTTTATTTATTTATTTTTAAACATTTATTGAAACCTCTATATACAGAAATATACCCTGATCATGAGCCCCTCCCGTCACCTCTCTTTCCCCCCTATACACCCTCTACTGAGTCCATTCTTCTTTCCAACCTGACTTTTTTTTTAAATTCACATGCTGAATTGTCACCAACCTTTTAGAAGTGAAGAATTTATCTTACAGAAAATGTTCGCATCATTGTACTAATGGTAAAAGTTATGTCTTCAATTAACTCTCAAAGAAAAACAAATTGACTTGTAAGACAGATTTAAAATAGATTAATAGACTGATAAATGATAGACAGACAGACAGGTGGGTATAGCAGCAAACGTGTTCCAAGAAAAGGAATCCTTGAGTCATTTGAGTCATGTACCTCTAATGATGTCTCTGCGTTAGGTTCTTGAATGTCATATGCTGAAGTTAATGAAGATAGGTTACAAAAAAAAAAAGAAAACAAAAGAAAGAACATGAGGACACTTTTATAGCATAACTAATCATGATCAGGTGGCCGTCAAGCACTCACCATATGTTCAAATCATTCTGAGTTTGCCCAAGTACAGTACAGGATGTCTCCAGGTTTACATAGAAGGTGTGTGCCCAAGTTCATGTGCAGGTTTTTTTTTTTAACTTAGAACAAATTCTTAGAACAGGCATAAGTCTTGGCAGCCATATGAGGTGTTGAGTAGACTTTTACAGGCTAACCCTGGGCGTAGCTGACATTTATTATTCTATGGAATGCGCTAAGCATGGTTCTGATCGTGGCTCAGTCACTGAGACTCTCCAGCTGCTCCTTTCCTCCACCCCACAGGATGGACAGCTGGGGTGGAAGTGGCAGGGCTCCTACCATAGTCCTTGGGCTCTTTGGTGACCTCTGAGGTGAGTCCCTCAGTGCCTCAGCCACATGGTCAGTTCTTAAGAATGACTCCCTTTGAGTTGGGACCCTCATGAGACTGTGAGTTTGGGCATCTTTCTCTCTGATTTCCTTTGCCCTGGTGGGGGCCAGTTCTGGACTCTTCTCTTGGATCCATTTCCAATCCAAACTTCTTAGTGGTGCAAGAGCTCCACAGGCTGGTCATGCACAGAACAGAAGATGATCCCAGGCCACCAGGAGAAGAGAAAATCTTGGCTGGTCCATAGGTCTGAGTTGGGTAGTTTTCCCAAGGGTCCCTTGGGGACAAAGTAGACTTGATTTGGAAGCTCTGTCTCCGACTCACCATATCCAGATTGAGAATAGACATACATCCCTGTAGGTGACGGGGGCATGGGCCCACCCTGAACCTGACAGGCAGGCTTCAACCAAGGGACCCTATGCAACCCTCACAGGCCTCCTAGTCAGCCCCCAGCATCTACCCTTCCAGAACAATTCCAGTGATGGGTTCTCCAGCCACTTCTGATTCCCGTGGGCATTCTCCCCTGCTCCTGCTTTGGAAGGACCAATGTGACAATGTGATGAATGACTGGGCAAAGATTTGTCATGTTGGGGTCACATGACCTACCATAAACAGGACTGCTCTGATCCATTACAGAGATTGCCTGTGGTTTCTAAAGGAGTCGGTAAGGTGGAGGCATACTAGCCACACCAAAGCAGCCTAGAGAGGGAAATAAACAGAAACACAGCAAAATGCACTCTTCTGCCAAAAAGTAAAAGTGTATAAATTATTATCAACCACAGCAGAGAAGTGGGAGAGACCAAGAGCAGACTGGTCTGATCCATTACAGAGATTGCCTATGGTTTCTAAAGGGGTCTGGCCAAACTTCTGGGTATGATGGTAGCATACTAACCACGCCAAAGCAGCCTAGGGAGGGAAATAAACAGACACAGCAAAATACACTCTTCCACTGAAAAGTGAAGGTGTGTAAGTTATTATCAACCACAGCAGAGAAGCAAGAGAGACCAAGATCTTCCAGAAAGGAGAAAACCAGCCAGAATCCTGCAAAGGTGCCAGCAGCCCTAATCTTCGAGCCTGCCTAGCGGGTGGAACAGGCGCAGGAGCAGAAACAAAGTGAGGGGATTTTCAACTCACATCAGCCTCCTCGCAAAGGCAAGAAACTTGAAAGGAAAGACAGCAGAGACCAGCTGAGCAGGTGCTGAAGGAGATACAAACAGGACTCGCTAAGCAGCTCCAGTATCACTCCAGGTATCCTGCAAAGTCTCCCATCTCCTAACTGTCAGAGCTGTGACTGTCCGGAGAACTCATTTACCCCTGGCCACCCAGCACAAGAGAGGGATAAAGGTGGGCTGTCAGTATTGGTGAGATTGGAAACCATCCCAAAATGTAACAGGGCCTACTTATACAAAGCCACATACACAGGCCTGCACTGGAAGTGCTTATCTCTCTTTTCATGTCAGGAAAGGTTATGTCTTATATTTCAATGATAGATTCTTGGTTGTCTTTACCCTTCTCAAATAAGCTGTATTTTGGTGTTGACTATTGTTGCCATGGATGTTTCCTGATTTTTAGGGCCTTTGTCTTTCTTTTCTGTCATTATTGGGGGCAGGGACTGACTGGCCCCAGGCTGAGTTTGAACCTAATTCAGACTAGAAATCTCAACCCCCTAGTTGACAGAATTAAGGGTGTGGGACAACACACACCCTTAGGGACTTTGGATTTAATAGATTATCTTTTTAGTTTAGTATCCATACTTGTAGAAATACTCTCTGCTGGTTTTGATTGCATGTCTATATTGCTCAGTTGAATTTTAGAATTTGCCAGTAATTTGCTTCACCCAGTCTACTACAGTACTTGGACAACAGGCACACTCAACACCTAGGGTCACTTTTGCTGTTTCTCTTGGAGTATAAGAGCTACACCTGGCACCTTAACCTCCTACACTGAAGATATATAAAGTCAGATTTACACGTCTGAGAACAGTGCAGATGATTAATCAAATTAACTCAAGATGTCAAAATCTCTACATTGTAATACAAGGAGTCTGGCCAGAGAACTGCAGGATGAGATCTGACTTCAGAGTGGTGGGTTGGGGAATAGGCAATGGACGATAGGAAGCTCTATTTAGTCTCATAAAGTCCTGGTATCAGTTGTGTCTGACACTTGTATCTGGGTGTCTGCTGTGCTTTGCTTGTGATTTGAATGGGGTTCTGTTCCTGTGTTGGAAGTTTGACCCCCCGTGTGTGGTGATGCGAGAGGCCATGGAAATTAGGAAGTGGTGCTTAGTGTTAGGTCATTCTTGGAGGAGATAAAGGTAGTTTTGATCAGTTGCCCTGAGGGTGAGTTGTTGTAAAAGAGTGAGGCTGGCACTCCTCTCTCACTGGCTTCCTGTCTCATTACCTGGTCTCTTCTCACATGCCCCTGCAGTTATGAAATCTTCCATGATGCTGGAGAGGGTCAGGCGGCCCCTCAACAGAGGCTGAACTGAAAGCTGGACTTCCAGCTTCCAAACAGAGCTAATACACTCCTTTCCTTTATACATTGCCCCACCTCACCATTTCATTATGAAAATAGATAAAGTCTTAATGCAGGGTCAGTGAATGGAATTATTTTCACCACTCCCAAAGCATGGCACAGGATAAGCCAAAACTGTATGAATGGGAACCAGGTGAAACCAAGTAAGAAAGGCTGATAGCATTCAGGGTGGAGGATAGTGATCAGGGGTTCAAATTCAGTGTTATATGCAGGAGTAGTTCAGTGCATGAAGCAAATTCAAATGCAGTTTAAGCAGATACCAAAATCTCAAATGGATGGGGATGGGGGTGTCAGGGTGACATTGAAATGGGTCAAGGAGAAGATGAGCTATCAGAAACTATTCTACAAGGATACATGAGTCTTAATGTCAGCGCTAGGGCAAAAAGCTGGCACCACTTGACAGTGTTTACATTAACCACAGAACTAACAGGACCTAGACACTGAAGACCCAGGCTCAGGGTCTGTCAGGCTGACTAGCCACAAGCCAGGGGTGGGGTGAAGGCCATATACCATCGCACTGGCACTTAGGGCTCTCTGTCTATCAGATTTAAGTCCTGGCTTCTTCACAATAGGAAGTAATTGTGATAGTCTAGGCTAGTTCCATCACAAGTGCCAGAGATGCAAGTCCAAAGTTTAAAATGATAAAGAAGTCTATGGGTGACTAGAAAATAGGAAAGAACGGGGGTGTCGGGCTTCAGAAGGGAGGAATCCAGAACTCAAGTGATGCAATCCAGGACGTATCAGTCCTCACTCCCTTCCTCTGCCTTAGTTTGCAAAGCTCAGTAGTAGTCAGAGCCAAGTGCTCAGCCCACATGGTGAGGACGGCCAGCACCGCTTCCTCTTCCTCTTCCTCTTACGGGAAGCGTCCCAGACCTGTCACTTCTAGAACCAAGGTGTTTGTTTACTTTTCAAAATATTTTATTTATTTGAGAAAGATATATAGAGATAGACAGAGAGAATGTGTGCACCAGGACCTCCAGCCACTGCAAATGAACTCCAGATGCATGTGCTACCTTGTACATCTGGCTTATGAAGGTACTGGGGAATCAGAGCTGGTCCTTAGGCTTCAAAAGCAAGTGCCTTAACCACTAAGCCATCTCCCCAGCCCCTGTTTATTTATTTTTGAGGCAGGATCTCATTCTAGGCCAGGGTGATGTAGACCTCATTCTATAATCCCAGGCTAGCCTCAAACTCACGATGACCCTCCTACCTTAGCCTCCTGAGTACTAAGAATTAACCATGCCCAGCTTAGAATCAAGTTTTTATTCACTTGGTTTTATCTCAGAATCATTCCTGAACTAGTCACTATGCCCGGAGGAATGTGGTGCTCTGACTGGACATACGCATATCACACTGGTCAGCCTCATGCATTCATGTGAGTTAAGAAGCAGGAAACAAGTGACAGTAATGTAACAGAAGATGGTGATGTGCACAGTGGGCAGGAGAAAACAAAAATGGAACAGGGAATGGTAGCTACTTAATATTCTTCCAGGCAAGGTATCCCTGCCTTGGTTTTGGTTTGAGTGCCGTTACACCACCAGGGACTAATAAATTCATAATAAATACATAGTATAGTAAATGCAAGAAAGAGTCTTATAAAGTCTTATATTTGTTTACTGTTAGAGTTTTCACCCAGTGTTTTTCTTAAAGATTACATTATTAGCCACTGTTTAATTAAATGTGCCACTTAATAAGGAAAATATCTTCTCCACTACAGATGAAGGTCCTGGTGCTCCAATTCTCTCCCTCTCCCTCTCTCTCTCTCTCTCTCTCTCTCTCTCTCTCGTATGTGTGTGTGTGTGTGTGTGTTTCTATCCCTTTGTCTGTCTCTGCTTGTAAATAAATGAATAACATATTTTTTATTTATTTTTATTTGAGACAGAGGGGAGAGGGAAAGAGAGAGAGAGAGAGAGAGAGAGAGAGAGAGAGAATGGATACACCAGGGCCTCTACCCACTGCAAACGAACTCCAGACTCATGTGCCACCTTGTGCATCTGGCTTATGTGGGACCTGGAGAATAATTGAATCTGGGTCCTTAGGCTTCACAGGCAAGTGCCTTAACCACTAAGCCATCTCTACAGTCCTAAAAATATTTTTTTAAAGACATTCATGAAAGATGGGAATTGTATCACAGATGGTTCTAATTCCTCACACCTCCCAGTTCCCTGTCAGGAAGAAGGAGCGTGTATATTCATCATGGTGGGGCAGTTATGCTTAGATGGTCTACATTGATAAAGCATTTTCTCTGCCATGCTCGCCTGCTCTTATTAGTCAGCATAACATAACATTACACTCAACACTCAAGATGCACTGAAGTTTTGAGCATCTGGTATAAGAAAGCAAGAACTCAAGTTTAATGAATATTTCCATATTTGAATTCTGCTAAATGTAAGTAAGAATATTACTTAAATTATAAAATGAGTCATTGGCAATATAACTGCACTTATTATGAATGTGTTCTATTGCTGAAGACTTCACATGCCTGGGCTGCAAGGTCACTGAGAAATCAAGCTGGAGCTGAGCTGACAACCTCCTCCCTGAAGACCAGCTGACAGAAAGCTGGAAAAAGCTGTCACTGCATGCAGCTCCATGGGAGAGAGAGAGAAGTCATCAGTGGAGATGAACAACAGTGGACACTGCAAGCCTTAAGTTGGGCCAGCTAGGCCAAATGAGCCAACAGGTGCAATAGTGGCATGTCTGTTATGGAGGAGACCAACCACTTACTAATTGGACTGGAGGCCCACTCCATGGGAGATAATATATGCCTTGTACTGAAAACCCATGACAGGGGAGGTCATGAGCCCCAGGGGTGTAATGTCTGCTGGCATCTGGCTAAATGCATATATTATCCTCACTAAACTGCCCCGTAAACACTTCTCTTAATATTTATACCCATATATTAATGCTACTCCCACATTTGGTTAGAGAAGCTTCTCTTTTCAGATGGGGGTGACTTCTGGGATGACTCAAAAGGCACCATGGTGCTGAGAAGAAGTGACGAGGAGTATTCAGCACTGAAACATCTGTATCACACCTTCCAAGGCTCAGGGTCCATTGCAGAAGAGGAGGCAGAAAGAATGTGGGAGCCAGAAGAAGGGCAGAACTACTTACAATGCAGTATTCCAGACACAAAATGGCCTGGATATCCATTACCTTGCAATACCTGGTACTACCTACACAGGACCCTCATAATAAGAGGAAAAGATGATGACATCAAAATAAAAGAGAGGCTCATTGAGAGGAGGAGGGGATACAACAGAGGTGGATTTGTGAAAGGGAAAGTAGGGGAGGGGAGAATTGCCATGATTTATTGTGTATAGTTCTGGGAATTGTCCGTAAAAAAGTATAAAAAAATAAAGAATCAAAGCTCCACCCCTAAACAAATAATTGAATTTGTTCATTTGTCTTATTTGGATTTTAGCCCTTGTCAAATAAGGGGTTTACAGTGGTAGAACTTTCTGGAATAGAGCTCCCCATAAGGCTATTCTACAACATTAAAATTAGGTTCTTCTTAGAGCCAACTATTCATTTGGGAATGTGAAAGTGTGTCAGGGATGCTGGAGCAGGACACTCCTCTGCAGATCCTGTCTGTCATGTGGATGTTTCCAGTGGCTGCCTCTGGACTGATGCACGCTGCCCTCCTGGCTTCTAGAAGGCCTGCAGCTTAATGAATATCATCTCCAATTGTTTTTTTTTTTTTTTTTTTTGGTAGATAAAATTTCCTTGGGCTATGCATTTTACTAAGTTGAGACCTTGTAAGTAACAGGAATGAACTATTTATGTCATCTAACTTCAGGACTTTGGGAAAAGAACATCTTGAAACTTCCATTCCAACCTTCCTTTAAAAAAAATGCCATCCGGTCCCTAAAATGCCAGCCTTGGTTTACACCATGATAAGCAGCTTTCAACATAACTGCCAACCTTGATTGTAATGACAGATGGGTTCTAAGACCAAAGCCAAGTTTAGCAGGAAAAGCGCTATTGGGAGCACACTGAACTTAGTTATAATGCAAATCCCAGGAAGAACAACCTATAAACTTATTTATGCCTTGGTGGGACTGAAATTCAAACTGGAGCTAGGAAGTAGGAAGAGGGACACAGTCTCTGGGAGGAAGAGTTATTGAGATGGGTAGGAGGAAAAATTAAAGACTACCATCATGGCCAACTATAATAAAATGGAACAATCTGTCATCAGGATCGACTTACTAAAGACCATTTCAATGCTGGATCTGAGGGCACCAAGGACAAAACTGTCCATTCTTTCTGGCCCAACACTTATTACAATGCTTAGAATATTGTAAGAACAAATAATGTTGACATTTTAAATGAATGTTTATTTTGTGTTTTTTGTATGTGAATGTTTATATTCATGTTCATATATATGTTGGGGTGTGTGTGTGTGTGTGTGTGTGTGTGTGTGCATATGGAGGCCAGACGTAGATGACTGGTATCTTTCCCAGTCACTCTTCACTTTGTTTCTATGAGTCAGGTCTCTACTGAACACAGAGATCACCAGTTGAGCCAGAAGACCTACCAGCAAGGTGTGGGGATCTTCTTGTCTCCACACCCCCAGTGTATAGGAGTACAATGAGTAGCTTTTATGTGGGTTCTGGATTCCAAACTCAGGTACTCACGCTTGCCTTACAAGTACTTTACCAACTGAGCCATCTTCCCTGTCTCAAACAATCTCTTTTATATAATCAGGGAAAACCTCCTTTCACTAGCAAGACACACTCTCCCAGACCAACAATTTTAGGAATGGTCACATTCAAAATTAAAGAATGCAAGTTTCAGGTTTTGCCAAGATGAGGAACTAGGTTCCAGAGCAACAGCTTTCTCTTGGTTAAATTAGCTGAACCTATCCAGACAGTCTAGTGGGTAAGGACTAAAAATATTAACAACTGGAACTCTTTCTAGAATATTTTCTCGAAGAATTTAACATTCCTAAGCAAGCTCATAATTGCTTTCCTTACAGACACCCTATCACAGAGATACACATTGTAATGGGGAGTCTTCATTGTTGACTGAATTTGGAATTACTTAGGAGATGGCTGGGAATGCCTCGGGGCATATTCATGAGGTGGTTCTAGAAAGGATTAGCTGACGGGAGAAGCTCACCCTGAATGTGAGTGTAGTCATCCCTTGTTTGATTCAGGTGTCCTCCATAAACTTAGGTGTTCTGAATGCTAGGTCCCCAGCTGATGAAGATTTGAGAATTAATGCCTCCTGGAGGCAGTGTATTGTTGGGGGCGGCCTTATGAGTATTATAGCCAGTTTCCCCTTGCCAGTGTCTGGCATACGCTTCTGTTCCTGTTGTCCATCTGATGTTGGCCAGGAGGTGATGTCCACCCTCTACTCATGCTATCATTTTTCCCTGCCATCATGGAGCTTCCCCTTGAGTCTATAAGCCAAAATAAACCTTTTTTTCACCACAAGCTGCTCTTGGGTGATTTCTGCCAGCAATGCGACCCTGACTGCCACAGTAAAGTTGGTACCAGAGGAGAGGGATTGCTGCTAGACACCTGACTGTGGCTTTGGCCTTTTGGAGCTGATTTTCAAGAGGAATGTGGAAGTATTAGAAACCTTGCCCTAAGAGACATCTTGCAGTGCTGTAAATACAGCTTGATGGACTAGTTTGGTCAGAATTGAAAGACCTGAATGCAATAAGAACTATGGACTGTGAGGTTTGGCTTATGAGGGTGAGAAAGAGCTTTGCCTGGACTAGGCTAGAAGCAGTTTGTGTGAGAGGCTTGTTGTTATGCCCATGTCCTGAGAACTTGTGTAGGGGTGCCTTACATAGAAACAGACTGGTGTGAGCAGAGGGATATGGCACAGAAAGAAATCTTTGGGCTGAAACTGCTGCCTGTTCAGCTGTGATTGTATGAGAGATTACAACCATTGATATTGGACCAGCTGACCTGCATTGGGACAACAGAAAGAATGCAGTCTTTTGAAGGTGCCTGAATGCTCAATGAGTAGCCTGATCTTCAAAGTCTGCTTTATTCCCCACCCCACCCCCATCCATTAACAAATTGGCACCCTACCTTGTATTGTGGAGTGTAAGAAATGCAAGAAAGATAGGGTCATTGAATTTGCAACACGGTCTTGTGTTTTGGAAATGGCCATGGGCAGTGTGAAGCAGGTTTGCTGGATGCCTGCATGGATACCTGATGGAGCTGTGAGGATGAACCGTGGGTTGCAGTAGAGACCCATTGGAGATGCCAGGACCACAAAATGGCTGCTAAGGAGAGTTGCTGGCCCTGGATGTAGTTTTCCAGGACTGTGAGTAGCCTCGCTGGAGGGGCAAGGGAGAATTGAAACTTGAGACTTGTTGCTGGTTAAAATTATCAGACTTGGAAATTTGTCACTGAGTAGAGTTGCTGGACTTGGAGCTATAAATTTTGATTTTTTTCTGTTTAAATATTGTATTAGTTGAATATTTCTTTGCTATGCCCAATGCATTTGCAGTCTGTTTATTCTGTGCCATTATAGTCTGTTTGTTTGTTTGGTATTATGGCTCAGTTAAAAGACCTTGAACTATGAGGATGTTTGAATATCATTGGGAGTGATAAAACTATGGAGAATTTTAAAGTTGGATGAATGCATTGCATTTTACATCATGTATGGTTATCAGTTTATGGGGGCCAAGGGTGGGACGTGGTGATTTGATTCAGGTGTCCCCCATAAACTTAGGTGTTCTGAATTCTAGGTTCCCAGCTGATGGAGATATGGGAATTAATGCCTCCTGGAGGCAGTGTATTGTTGGGGGCAGGCTTATGGATATAATAGCCAGTTTTCCCTTGCCAGTGGTTGGCACACTCTCCTGTTGCTGTTGTCCACCTTATGTTGGCCAGGAGGTGATATCCACCCTCTGCTCATGCCATCATGTAGTTTCCCCTCGAGTCTGTAAGCCAAAATAATCCTTTTTCCCCATAAGCTGCTCTTAGTTGGGTGATTTCTGCCAGCAATGTGAACCTGACTGCAACACATGGGTTGGGAGATGTAGACATAATAAAAGTGGGAAAGAAGAAAGCTAGCAGAGTGCCAGCATGCTCCTCCTCTCCTTACTTGCTGACTGTCCAAGATATAAGCAGCCACCTATGTTCCCAGTGACCCAGCCAGGGTGTATCCCGGCTGCCATGTTTTCCCAACCGTAGCTGACTGCTTCACTCTCATACCACGAGCCAGGATAGGCCTCTCCTCCCTGGAGTTGCTTTAACCAGTTAATTGATCACAGTGATGAGAAAAGTAACTAACAGGTGCATATGACCATCTTTAATTGTTTCCCTGCAATACCATTTCACAGTTAACAGAGATGATTAGATAGATATGCCAGGAAACTAGGGCTCAGAGAGATGGGGTGACACCTTAGATTTCCCTCTAGATCACCACAGTATTTTCTGAATGCCATTTCAATGTCCTTCCCAAGATGCAAAGAAGTTCTAAAAATATTGTCCAAATGCTTAGTCACAATCTGCCTTGATTTCTATACCTCTTATAAAAGCATTACTGCTAGAGATCTTGAAAAGAAAGATGCTTGACTGGGATTTAAGTGAACTCTAACCAGGCTTGTAATCTAAGCATCATATTAAAAGTCCGTGGGGGCCTGGCATGGAGATGAGGGGGTAAGAGGATCTCTGTGATGGAGCAAGGCTGGGACTACAAAGTAAGTTCCAGGTCAGCCTGGGCTATAGTGAGACCCTTCCTTGAAAAAAAACAAACAAACAAACAAACAAAAGTCCTTGAGAATGTCACTCTGCATGGTTTGCCTTCTCTTTCACATTATTGCTTTCCTCTGCTCAGAGACGGGTCCTGGTAGTTCCAGTTCCATCACATTAAACTCATTTGCATATGGAAATTATGCAATTTCCATGTAAGATTATGGCATAATTAATCAAAGCCATAATTTTATCCACCATCTTTGCTATGTAGTCCTATCTATTAGTCCTGGACCTAGGAAGATATAAATAGATTGCAGGGTTGGAGAGATAGCTTAGCGGTTAAGGTGCCTGCCTGCTAAGCCTAAGAACCCGGTTCCAATCTCCAGGTTCCACGTTTAGCCAGATGCAAAGTGACGCAAGGGCGCAATGCCACACTTGCCCACAAGGGGGCGCACACATCTGGATTTCGTTCACAGCAGCTGAGAGACTGCTGGCACGCCCATTCTCTATCTGTCTCCTTCTCCCTCTCTCTCTGTCTGTCTCTCTCTGTGTCTCTCTCCAAAAATAAAAATAAAAATAAAAATAAATAGATTGCATACACAGATTCTAGGACACTCCATAGTAGTGAGATGCAGGCTTATGAGGACTTCTCCAGCACAAAGGTCCATGTTCTGGGTATCAGAAGGTACCAGGAACCAACAAAAAGGCTTCAAGAAAAAATTCTCTAATTGATTGTGAATGCAACACAAGTAGGTTTTCTCTCCTCTTCTCTCTAGATCAGAGGTCAGAAAATATTTCCTGTAGAACGCAAGAGAGTACTTTAGACTCATAAATCATATAGCCTGTGTCAGAGCTCTTTAGCTTTGCATTAGCAGAAGACAGCTAATTAGAAAATACATATGTGGTATGGAGATTGCTCAGTGGTTAGGGCACTGGCTTGAGAAGCTTGTTGGCCCATGTTTGAGTCCTCAGCACCCATGTAAAGCTAGATGCAAAGTGGTGCATGTATGGTATGTGTGCACCCCCCATATATACACAAATTTAAAAAACACAAAAGAATGCATAAGTGAACCAACGTACTTGGATTTGATAACTAAGCCACAGCTTGGTGATTTTTTTCTCTAAATGAAAACCACAGATAACATGTCAAGTGTTGTACACAAGGCTCATTATTTTATCTGGTCTTCCAGCAAGTAAATGACGTGAACACTCCTCATCTATTCCAATTTGGTCATTTTGCATCCTGGTCTATTTTGTAATGCTGTAACAAAATACTGGGTTCTTTATAAAAAAAAAAAAAAAGTGGTTTACATGGCTCACAGTTCTAGTGGCTGGAAAGACCAAATAGCATTGCACTGACATCCAGTGAGGGGCATCCTGCACGGTCATGACACTGTAGAGAAGCAGAGAGGCGAGTGACCTATGTGGAGGGGCTCAGGCCAAGCAAGGAAACAGGAGAGTGCAGAAGGGCCAGGTTCTCTCTTTAACAACCTTTCCTCGAGGGAGCTGATCCACTCTTGTGAAAACCACATTAATCCCTTCATTAGGGCTGTGTTGCCATGACCTAATTTCCTTCCAGTGAGCCTCATCTCTTAAAGATTCACCAGCTCTCAGCACCACTACATCAGGGATCAAGCCTCCAGCCCACGAACCTTTGAAGTACAAACACAACCACACCATAGTATTATGTAAAATTTAAAACTTATGTGGATCAAAGGAAGATGCTAGAAATCAACAGCAGGACTTGATCCAGGGAAAAGAGATGATAAGTAGTGGACAGGGCCAAACTGAGGGAATTGGGACAAATGTTGGAAGATGGGAAAAGAATTGTTAATGCCCTTGTTGGATGCTTACTTCTGTGGGTTGGACTTGATGTCCCATCACCTCCTGTGATGGTTAATCTCCATGATCTCCTTGGTTGGGTCTAGAATCACCCAGGAGACACATCTGGGTATATCTGTGAAGAAGTTTCTAGATAAGGCAAGTAAGGTAGAAACACACATGCCACGTGTTCCAGGCTCTGCTTCCTGACTGCAGATACAATGTGACCAATTCCCTCACTTTTCCCACCATGATGGACAGTCTACTCAAACTGTAGGCTAAAAGAAACCCTTCCTTCCTTAAGTTGCTTTTGTCAGGTGTTTTGTTTAGCAACAGGAACAGTAATTAACATTCCTCCTTTGAGACTAGGACATGACATACAGTTAGTTATGCCTACTCCAAATTCCGTAAGATGGCAAGCTGACCTTATCTCTCATTTTCTGTACTGTCCAGCTACCTAAAGGGCTGTATAACTACTGAGAAAAGTGAACAGAGCGGTGTAACAAGTGAGTACTTCATAACTAAATAGCCTTTACAGTTTTCAGACTTTCACTTCATTCTCATGGAGTCCTATTCCTGTGCTTTGCTTTTTTTAAAAAAACATATTTTATTTATTTATTTATTTGAGAGAGAGAAAGAGTCACACACAGAGAGAGAGAGAGAGAGAGAGAGAATGGGTATGCCAGTGCCTCTAGCCACTGTGAATGAACTCCAGATGCATGCGCCCCCTTGTGCATCTGACTAATGTGGGTCCTGGGGACTTGAACCTGGGTCCTTTGGCTTTGCAGGCAAAGACCTTGTGGTAGTTTGATTAGATGTCCCCCAATATATTCAATGATTTATTAGTTTGTAGTTTGCATCTGCAGCCACCTGGCTGGAGGCAGAGTCACTGGGCAGATCTTAGGGTCCAGCTCTAAGGTGTGGTGGTGGGTTTAGGATTTCAATCTAAAGATATACAAAGTGTGCCTAGCTGGAGTTCCTGAGTTGAGGTATGCTGTGCTGTGTGGCTTTGGCTTGTGGCTTTGCTCTCTGCCTGGTCCTGTAAGAGCAGGCCAGTCTCTTCTGCCATTATGGAACTTCCCCTGGATCTGTAAGCTTCAATAAACATCCCTTCCTCCATAACTGTGCCTGGTCTGGAAGTTCATCTCAGTGAACCTGAAGCTCTCTGTTATAGGCCTTAACCACTAAGCCATCCCCACAACCCACCTGTGCTTTACTTTTATTGTTCATCTACTAGTGAGGCCCTTCTTCCATATCATTCACATTCAAGGTCTCATTCCAACGTTCCCATTTCTTCTATGATCTGGATGGGAATCACCCAGAGACCCATGTTATAAGCATGGTAACCCGAGTGGTATTACTGGG